>OV121085.1:8842730-10312730 GCA_921293015.1 Phorcus lineatus
TTCCTTGTGGGACAAATTGGGACAATATTTCATTGTCTATACAGGATTTGTGCATCGGGGAAAATAAAGACTTGATTTTCATTCCTATAATTATGATCATAAGAGAGACATTAAAGTCAACATCACAACATTGGTTGCAACTCATTAATTCAAACCTTGTACGTAAACAAAGCAACATGAATCAATAATGACTATACTAAAGTACTGTTCTTAATTTTGTAAGAGAATTGATGTTGAAAAAGTAAATACCTTTGAAAAGTTTTTTTTTCTTTACATATTTGATTAATGACCTTCGATTTTATCTACAGTGACATTCATAAAATCTGATGAAGCTATTGCTAATATAGTTAATAGAGAGCCTATTCATTATCTGGCATAGATATGATCAGTAGCTTAATACAAGGTTTATATCTCATAAACTGATTCCTTTAAAGTTACAAGATCCTTAAAATGGAAATAGCATGTTTATTGAAATTTATATTTCTTAAAACTTTTGCAGATAAACATTATAGTTGATGCCAAATGTGTTATATCCACAGGGTCTAACATCTCATTGATAAACCCGGCCATCTGTAGTCGTAGAAGAATTTATCAAGTGCCAAGAAAAAAACACTGGCAGCCATTTTTGTGTGAACACCTTTATATATAATTTGAGAAAGGTAAATGGATTATCATAATGATTTTACTAAAAACATTGCAATAGGTAACATGTAATTCGTTTCTATGAGATCACTTATCTATCTAAAAAAATGTGCTACTGCCGCTTGTAAGGAAAAATGATGATATTGGGGACTGTGATACAGTCTAAGATACAAACATCATAATGTATTACTGAGACGGTATATCAACAGAGGATCCCTACTTCCTACTGCCAATACAGGATTTATGCACCAGAAAATTGACAATAATGATAGCCCTGGGAAACCAACAGGAACTAACTTTCCCTCCCTCAAGAATTGGAAATGAATTATCTGGGCGTTTTAAAGTGAAAATTATGATTTATGACAAATCCCGTGATAAACATTTAAGTGTATAAAAAATTCTAAAAATGATGTAGTAGTTTTAAAAATATTTATTTTCTTGGTTTTGCAGTTTTGAGTTTATGAATGAGCACCTAGTCTGTATTAAAGGATTCTATTTCATACACAGTAAAAGAACAGCCAAATGTGGGTAGATTGACTTACATGACATCTAAAGCTCTTATGATGATAACTTTGCAACCAACATTTTAAGGTTAGATAACATGCTTTAATTCAAATTACCAATTAAAGTTTCAACTAAATGTTTTCATCCATTTTCTGATTGACAGTTTAACATCACAATTTCTGGAAATAGCCTCAAACTCATCTCATATTCATGAACATTTCAGATCCAAGAGAGTTGATTGGGGAGGTAATGAATTTTGGAGCTGTCACTTTTTCCTCACCTTTGTTCCGTTTAAACATAACTCATATTAATGTGAAGCATCGGGACAATAGTGCAACCATAATTTGGAGATTTATAAAATATATTTTTTATGTTTTCATGTCCGAGAGATTTTCAATTTTTGAACAAGAATTTTAAAAAACATTACCTAGAGTTTAAAAGTCATTTATTAAAACACATTTTAAAAGATTTTCCCTAAAATTATGAGCTGGTACAAAGTCGTAACACGTCAGCCATATTCATATCATATTTGTATAATACCAAATGCTAAGCACCCCTGAAGCTTAAGGAGTCCCTACAGATCAGGAAGATTGATGGTGCCACTTTACATCTATTGTATCTTCAGATATAGACATCCTATGTACATACGTCTACATTACCTTCTATTCAGGATTCAGACACTGCATGCTAATGTTGTATAAAGACAATGGTTTATCTACATGGATTTGATTCTATTCAGTTGTCACATACTCTCTATACCTCATTGTAGTATTTATGAGTCTGAGCATGGTTTGCACACTTGGTATTATAATTTCAGGGTTCAAGGGTTTACACTTGTTCCACTTTTACCCTCTAATAATAATACCTAGGTCATGTGCATCATTGTATGTACACTAACATTCACTCTGTGAGAAATACCTCTTAAAAACAATTACTGTATATTACAGTGTATAAGGCGAGTTTTTTATACAAGAAATTGAGGGGTCAAAGAGGGGGTTTGCCTCATATACGAGGTCTATATTTCAGACCTAAAAATTCTGAGGTTAGGTGACGATCTGCCGGCCGAGGAAGACAAACAGACGATATTCAAACCGGAAGCCATGATGTCAACTCATTGTCAAAATAACTTATACATCGCCTTATACATGGTAATCTACGGTATTCAATTAGAGAAAAACTCAGAGAAATCACTATCACAAATTCAGATGTAGGTTTGCTTTTCATGATTTTATGTTTAATGCTAAGGTTAATTTTAAGAGGCAGTACCATGTTTCTTGAAATTTTCCCCAATAAACATTAGTTAAAGATATTATATCCCAGTTTTGTATCCGACTTCAATCCCCATTTTCATAAAGACAATACATTCAAGTAAATAAAACACCAAACAGAATTTCGATGCGTCCTTTAATTAAAAAGATATAACGGTTCAAAGCGCGTAGAAATTGGCCACCTCGAAAGCCCAATTAAAAAAGTCCCTAGAGTGGCCTGAGCTCTCCTTCGGCAGATGTGACGTCATAGACAGGACTCGCTCCGCGTTTGTTTGTAAACAAGTATATATCAATGCAGATATGGGTCGCATTCGTCGCCGTTTTCATTGCGATAGAGACATGCCTTCTTCCTGCGTTACTGCCAACTGTACTAATAAGAAATCAGGAGACATTCAACTGCATCGGTTTCCTAAGGATCCTGTCCAATTCGCGAATTGGACAAAGTTTGTTAGTCAGAAAAGAGCGAAGTGGAGTCCCAATGACAGGTCTGTTATCTGCTCCAATCATTTCGCAGAGGACTGTTATGATCTTTCCTACGATTTCAAAGCGGACTTCGGACTTGCCCCACAAAGGAAAAGACTCGTTATAAATGCCGTACGAACAGTTAATAAACAAATGAAGATGATAACATGCCCGCCACCCGTCTGTCCAGCGAGATATGACAGTCAACCATATCGGAAGAGAAAACGGACGGAATACTTTGAGAAGAGGGAACGAAAGAGGGTAAGGAATTTGAAAGAAAGGCTCCTTTTGGGGAGTTGACTATAATTGATGATTTTGCAGACGAATGTTGAGTTTTTATTTGCATTATGAATTTATGTCTCTTTAGATTAGTCGCAGAATTTATTAATTCAAACCTCATTAACTGTTTGAATTTTTAGTATTTGATTGCATATGGGGTTGAAAAATTCATCGGGTTGAACTAAATAGTTATTTCAACATGTTGGAGACTATAATGAAATAATGTGCATATATATATATATAGATCTGTAAATTATACACAGTGACAGGTTTGTAGTTTGTTACATTACTAGTTTTGGGGTAGATATCAGTTTTTTGGTGCTGATTACTCTAAGGATACATACAAAAATGTGGGCAAGTCACTTATGTTTGTATGTTGACACTACAGTTTGGGTTATAACATTTATGAAAAATTAAAATTTCTTGCTACAGCGTCATTTTAGAAGCAACAAAAAGTAAAATTAAAGTAAAAGAGCTGCCCCGGAGAAACATTTACCATTTTATGTAGCCTTACAGTGGATAACTTATAACCTATTATATATTGATAAACATTGCAGAATGAAATAAGATATTTAGTAATAGAGATTTGTTAATATATTGTCATGTGTCACGTGTATTGACAAACCTAATTACCTTCATCAAGTTTCAATAAAGGCTGTTGATCATGGGTGAGGATAAAGTTTAGACAGGATAACTAATCAGTGCCTTGTGTATTACCTATTGGAAATGTGCCAGGTGCTGAGGTCATTAAGTTTATTGCTTAATTGCCATAATGTACAGGTGTGTGGCATTTCATGTAGACTGTTAGGTAATAACTTTATGACTATATTGTCTGGTGTGAAAAAGTAGTGTTAGGTAACTAAAAACCTCTCTCTGATAAAATACCGGTACTAAAGTACTGAAGGAAATGGAAATAATATGCTTTTCAGCGTTATTATTTTTATTTGGTTGAAATAGTTAAAACTGAAAAAGAATTTCATATTTACGATACATTTCCAAGCAGGCTTTAACTTACATCACAATCAACAATAAATGTTGTGTTATTATTGACAATATTGGCCTACGTCACTCTAGATTAGTACCAGACTCTTTATCTCAAACACTGACCGTTACTCAACCAAAAGAACAATAATCTGTATCCTTACTATGAAAAATACATTAGTACGTGACTCTAAGTTTTTATGAAGGTGGCAAATTGCGAATCAAGAGGTACATTTATTAAACACATCAAAGATTTGATCTTCATTATCACTAATAACTGAGTAATAAGGCGAAAAACAGCTGA
Source organism: Phorcus lineatus (assembly GCA_921293015.1). Lineage (NCBI taxonomy): Eukaryota > Metazoa > Mollusca > Gastropoda > Trochida > Trochidae > Phorcus > Phorcus lineatus. The sequence goes on from OV121085.1 coordinate 8,847,171, forward strand.
TCGGAACCTCGTATCCCAATGACGAGATCCGGAAGTTGCCGTGAGACAGACCATGGAAAGCGGGATCTCATCGTTACATTCATGCAAAGCAGAAACACGGAGTTGCGATATTGAGTTGACACAAATGGCACAAAGTAGTAACAAGTATTCTACATATACAATGGTCAATCAACTACACAGGGGGATAGTCGATTTGTCAAGGTGTTCAAACAAAAAACAGTCACAATGGCGGCAGATATCAGTTTGGGTTCACTCGATCGGCATTATCGGAGATTAACAACCCAAACAAACAACAACAACAACAACAGATAGTTAATGTCAAACAGAATATGTCGATGTATTGATATTAATAGCTTTGGTGACTTAGGGGCTTTTTTTATAAGTACAATCAGTGAAAATATATGTTCACGACCGCTGGAATCTATAATGTAAACAATGACACAGATCAGCCAGTCGTTAACGAGTCCTGTCTATGTCGTCACAACCCCCCTAGCACCTGATTGGCTAATAAAACGTTTCGCGTCTGTTTTCCGGAAGTGTTTATAAAACACGGTTTTTCTGCTATTTTCAGGTGGATGTGAACCTAAATAGTTGTTGATATTTTTTCTTAACTGTGTTATGAAGTATTTCCGCTAATCGTACCCCCTATGTGGATATATTATCTTTAATGCCAACTGAACTATTCAGAGGGTCAATACATCTCATAACTCAACCTGATTATCAGTTAACGTGCTACTGCCCCTTTCACATTAAAATATTATGATTAAAAGTTTAACTTTTAATCATTCTATACTTTTTTCAGTTTTCATGACCAAAGTTGTTTTGTTTGGACAAATTATTCCATAAGATGTTCTGAGAGCTTTATGACCTAAGTCGATTCAAATTGCTACCTTTACCCTAACTCTAACTTTTTAGGAAACTATCTAAATACATTAATTAAAAGATTTTAAAAAGTAAAAGAAAAAGACTTAAAAAACGTATTAATCTGTACAATTATACCGTCAGGGGAAATCTGCACATGGTGATATATAATAATTATTTTACAATTAGATTTGACTGGTTGAAACAGTAAATACAAAAGGAAGAAAACCTCTTTTTTGAGGTGATTATTTTACATATTCTTTGCTGCAAACTAGAACAATGGCAATGTATTTTCTTTGGTTAAACAAACTGAGGTGTTTACAAGTCCTTGTACATTCTTGAGTTTAATATACTGAAGCATTTACAAATGCTTATGTATGTACAAGTTGCTGTACAATGGTACGTGAACAGCCCATTCATGTCAAGTGACCCAGAAATCAGGTCAACAATACATCCAGTGCGTACCTGTTATGAAAGGTAAGTATATGGTACATTAACTGAAAACTCGTGACGGATCATGTAGTATATAAAACAAATAAAGGCCTTGAATGTTTGTAGCTCTTCTTCCACTATTTAAGCCATATGTAAACTCACAAAATATATAAAAGGGATACTACAACCACTGATTTTTTTTGGAAAATGGAATTTAAGTTAATGATGTAAATTATTTTCATGATATTAGTGGGGGGTTTTCAAAATTGCACTACAATCAACATATTCCACATGTATTGGTTCAATTATTCTTCATTTTGAATATCATCTTTTATCTTTTCAAGGATACGTACATGGGAAGACAAAAAGGGTTTTTAGATATCAGATCTAGGGGAATTGGGGTTTATTGCAACTTTCAAGAGTATTTCACTTAAATAGCAGCTGCTAGTATTATTGCCGGGAGAAAGCCAGCAACACCAAAGGGGCTATGCATTGCAGTGAAACCTGCGAGCATTGGCTGGAACTGGTAAACGATTGGTGGTACTGTGTTGCTGAAATTCAGTGTAGCATTGCACCAAAAGCTGCATGTAGAACAGTTCTCTACTACAGAGTAAGTTGCTGAGCCCTTGGTGGGATTTAAACCCTGGACCACTGAGCTATCCCGCCTCCTATATCAGATCTAAATCTTAATACAAATTTGCAGTAAATCATATCTTTGGTAGGAGTTTAATTTCATGCGTTAAATTTGCAAACATTCCATTGTACGCAGAAGTTAGATAATGAGAACAAATAAATATTTGGCACTAAAATGAAATCTATATCATGTAGTAGTCTAAATAGCCTTTCTATAAACAGTGTTAACATGAGAAGAAAGAATATCAGTTGATGTATGACCAGATATTGTAAGTCATTAACCCTTTACCTAGGAGACAGAAATATTCAAGAAAATCCTATCCCGTCCAGTGGTCAGTTCCACATTACCTTAATTATTTATCACTTGAATCCTGTGTTTTGGCAACTAATAAAAAAATTAGCACTAATTGGTTCAGCAATTAAATAAAACAGATACATTTTTGGCACCTAACTTGTATCTTCTTTGAGAGGCATTTAGAAGATGGTAAGATAAATAGAGAATGAGTTTATGGACTTAAAAGTTCTTTATTGAAAGACTGCGATGTTTCGGAGTACAAACTAAAGCCGTTATCAAGCAATGACATGACATCACATGCTTGATAACGGTTTAAGCAATCTACACTGAATCATCGCAAACTTGCCATAACAAAGTTGCGAATACATAGAACTCGTTCTCTATTTCACTTATATCACATATAATACACTGATGAAGATAAAATCAGAAAAACTTATTCTCTTTTCAATTCAGTTTCAAAACAGGCATTAATTGGGGTGAAAATATACATTTAAATATATAAAAATCATAAACACATATATACACTACAAATGCCTCTTAGGGACGTTTTCAATTCCTGCTCTCAACAAAACATACAAACAATATGCTGTAGGTTTAGGGTTAATTACTAGCTGTGATCAAAAGCACACAATACATACCTGGATGGCATTCTTTCTCCATGTTTAACAAACAAGTAAAAGGCAAGCAGGTAAAAGATGAAGAATCTGTCAAAATTCAGGCTTCAAAATCCAAGTGAATAAAAGTTGATCAAAATGGTGAATAAAAGTTGGCACCAAAATGGTATGATTTACAGAACCAAGAAATCTTTGAGAGAATGTCTACTCCACAAAAAGTGATTCCGATTTCCACCTTTAAGAAGTTACTCATCTATCGGCACTTCAAAATATTCCAAAGAGCACATGTAGTATAATACCCTGTTCAAGACACAATACTGTCTGGCTGACAAGATGAAAGGAATTTTTCTGACCACAATCGAATGTGACCAACGTAGGTTAAGAAGAGCTGCTGACAACTCAGTGAAATCCCAAAGACACTGCTTACATCCAAAGTGTGAACCCAATGAATGAATGTGACACACTGTCAACAAACAAAATGGATTGACACAAAAGCTAAGCAACTCTAAGCCACTGTAGGCGCTATCGGCTAACTTGGGCTGATAACCAGGAGAATCCCTGAGACTCTGTTGACAGCGCTAGCACACTGTCTTGTAGAAGATAAGTCTCTTAGCTTCTAGAGCTAGTTACACTCTTTGACTTGATTCCTGGAACATGATGCCAAAGACGTATGTTCTCCAACTGATGACAATCTATCGATGGCAGAAGACAGTTATCTTTTTTATGACAAAATCCCTTCTCTTCAGATGCTAGTTAATTCACAGTTGACTAGATTCCTATGACACTATTGATTCTAAAGACATAGTTATCACATGCTGATGATATACACCAATGGCAGCAGACAGTTATTTTGTAGAAGAGAAAAGTCTCTTTTCTTCAGAGGCTTGTTACCTCACAGTTGAATAGAACCCTGGAACATGATTCAAAAGATTGAAGTTCTCTAATCTGATAATCTACAAATTGCACTAGATAGGTATTTTGTAGAAGACAAAGTCCTTTCTCTTCAGAATCTAGTTACCTCCTAGTTAACTAGAATCAAGAATCATACATATCCCAGGGATCCAAAGTTCTCATGTACTGATGACAATGTACAAGTAATGCAAATACGCTGATAGACTCTGCCAATAACCTTATCTCCTATTGGCAGGTGATCAGACACTACAACACTTACAACACTCTCTCAAAGAAAATTGCTGTTCCACCTCTTCCAGCGCTAGTGGTCAGATGGTCTTGTTGTATAAAAGACAATGAGTCGCCATGGTACTATCAGATTGGTAAAATCATTATATCAAATGGTAATCAAATACTTTTGCTGTTCTTCCTCAGGAAACAAGTCTCCTCTTCAGTAATTAATAAGCCTTTATCAAATGATTTAGTGAGTCACAGAATACAGATGTGTAATTGTCGATAAAAACTAGCAAGTTAGGATCACTAATATAACTCATCAAAGATGTTGTTGTCTCAAGCTGTGTCTGCATTACTGATGCACTTATTTAACCCTTAACCTGCTACTGTTATTAATTAATATCCAGGTAAAATCATAAGCCTCTGATCAATATAGGAATATCAATTTTGTTCGCAAGTTCTGATTGAGTCGCTTATGAAGATTAACTTCTTATTCAGATAATTAAGGGTTAAGATCCTTCAGTGACTTCAGAAAAGGGAAAGATTTTCTTTACTTTTCATAAATATGCTGGTTAAATCATATCTGACACCTTTATCATCACTCAGGAAGATTTACTCCAATTTATCCAATAGGTTCACGGTTAATGTTCTTCAAGGATTCCAACATGACAAGATTTTGTTGACTTAGGTATGCTGTTTAAATCAACATATTTGTCATTTTATCTCTATCAGCACTACAAACGTCACTTTTATTTCTCAGCTCCAAGGGAACAACAATCCACACACAGATTATATTTCTTTGTTGATCATCCACAAGCACTAGCGGATAGGTGAGTTCTCACATCACAAGTGACACAAATATTCTAATAAATAAAAATCATAGATATCATCCTTGGGTTTTCACTTGTACTGTAGCAAGCTAGAAGTTCTCCACAAACAACTCAAATTTCTCCATGGACCAAGTCAAAAAGAGAAATGTCACAGTTTAATGAGAGTTCTTTGATGTCTATTGACTAACTAATGTAAGAGGCGAGGTGTGTACAGACTGCACAGTATGCTGCTGGCAAGGGCACATCATTTCAAGTCCAAGATTATAGTCATTCCATGGTCTGACAAGATCAATCCATCTACAGGGTTGAATACTTATAAGATAAAATCTCCTGCAATTGAAACTTCCTTCATTCAAGAACGAGTAATCAGTCAATAAATCACACAAAAATCAGACACAGTACAATTCATTAGACTCAATTTCTTGTAAACAATTTCCACAGATTAGCAAGACACTTGTTGAATATCCAGAGATCCAGTGTGAGAAAAGTCCTGCCACTGTCACATTAACTCAATCAAAAACCAAACCTTATATCAAGCAGTTCCTCATATCAGCATGTCACTAGCAACAAAGCAAAGTTAATAAGTTATGTCCTCACGTCACATCTGGTTCAAAGAACCGAGTCCAAAGCACAGTAAATCTGAGACTTTACTTGAAGGTCTTTGTTGGATATCAACAAAAGCTTAGTAGCGTGGAATGTTTTTCAGTGTCACTTCCTCCACTGCTACAATTACATCAGCATCAAAGACCAAAATAGTCTCCAGCGTCTGAAAAGACTTCCTGTTGACAGTATACCAAATTTGGCGCCAAGCACCTTTTAACAGGCTATCAAAGACTCTATCATGCCTTCTTAGGCACCAATAGATGCCATACAATGTGATTCCACCGGCCTATTCTACATCACTGGTGGAAGCACTGTGTCGGAGCGAGTTCCCTACTGCTCTCTTACAGTGCTATTAATAACCAGTCAGCCTTGAGTCAGGTTCCCATTATTGGCGGTAACGGTAATTTTGTTAGTTGGAGGTAATCTTGAATACAGCTCATACTCTTTTGATCTCTGATAAGGGATCAAACTCCTCTTAGCATTAGGCTTGCTAGCTTTGACTGAGAGAAATATAAGAGGCAACTGAAAATTAGTGATCTCATAAATATCAGGCTTTCAATGTCTGCTGTGTTCAGTGGACCATGACTCATATGTTAACAGTAAAATATGAGTTGATATCAATTGATGTTTAAAACATTAGTCTTTGTTTATAATCAGCTTTCATAGCAGGTTGCCAAAAAAAAACTAAATGACTAATCAAATAATAACCAGCTTGAGGTGAATATCATTAGTTTAACATATAACTTGAAAAATGTTTATGAATATTACAAAGTGGTCTTCTAATAATCAACATTTCATTTTCCTCTATTTTGTACTTCTTGTTGTACTCAGTTCTACAAACCATGACTTACGAAATCAGCTATGGAAAATTTTTGGGAACGATATTCATACAGTTTATCAGTAAATCAAAGTTCAAATATCTGGTCTCTTGTAAAATTAACAGCACTTGCTGACGACCTGCTTATACTTGACAGCTAGTGTGAACTACTTCTATTCACTAACATTGACATTTACGGTCTGGTTACGAATTACTGATATGATGAACATTATTCACTGTCCCAAAATATATTCCACAAAGTGACCTAGAGATAAACCAGAATTTCAATAATGTTTTGTTATAAAAGTTTTATAATGACCTATAGGATGTTTAAATATTGGAAAAAGGGATGGTGCTATACATCTTTTAATGACCTCTATGATATTTGAATATTGGAAAAGGAGTGGTGCTATAATTCTTATAATGACCTATATGATATTTAAATACTGGGTAAAGAGATGGTACTATAATTCTTATATTTACATATATGATATTTGATTATTTGATAAAGGGATGGTGCTATAATTCTTGTAATGACCTAGGTTATGTTTAAATATTGGATAAAGGGATGCATGGTCTTTAACTTTTCTGGTTGAGAATGTTAATGTTTGTTCCTTTCATCTGACTGTATCCTGAAAGCTACCATTAACTTGTTTGAGTAATAAGAATAAAATTAATCTTAACTGTCAAAATGCTTCTCAATGTACTGTTGAGTGATATCAGTTAAATTGAGGTAACATATCACATTCCATTGAAGAATACAGCGGCACAGTAAACAGGGGAGACATAAGATCTTTTATATAAAAACTCTGTTTTTGTGAAACAGGAACCTTTCTTGTTTTTTTCACAATAAAGGATTTTCTATCCCCAAAAAGTGTAGGTATATTAAGGTAGAGAGGAAAAAGCCAAGATTTTCAGAAATTTGTACTTTTTTTCTTTTTTTTTCCTTCTTTTTATTTGTTCCCATAGATACAGTATGTAACATTGAATTCATAAATATATGTAGGTCAGTCGGCAATCAAATGATAACAAATCAGTGGATATCTAACTTACAGTCTCTAGCCTACTTTTTTTCTTTTCTTCATTATAATTGATAAGATGGCCCTACCTTTTTTACTATAAGACTTTATCTATTTGTAAATGAAGTGTTCAGTCATCACGAGTGACCAATTTGTAATTTCAACTTGTAAACAAAGGAGAAATAATCTTGGTGGAGTTAAATTGAGGCTACCTAGAAAATCCTTTGGTAAAATCAGTGTTGTAAAAAGATCAAATATCAGAGATAACTTTATAGATTTCTTGATCATTTAAAGATTCAAAATCATTTTGATGCTTGACATTTGACAAATCTGAATGAGCACTAAAGCAAGTCTAGCATTAACGGAAACAACCAACAGCTGTTCTCCGCCGGTGCCAACTTGGTGCCAGTTCACAGACATCGGCCACATACCTGCAATGTGTGCACAATTTATAGTCCAGAATATTTATATACAAGGGCACGAAACTGCAGGGTCAACAAGAAAACCTGCAATATGAGCTTAGGAAAATCTTTAGGGATAATCAACTATTGGCCAAGATAACTTTTGCAAAATTTTTAATTTATGTAAAGAAACACCCGTAGTATCAAAGCTTCTTGGTGAAGGATCCAAGACAATTGTCATATATTATATAAAAATATGTAAAATAAGGGTAACAGTAAAATGTACTTACTTCTCACAGACTAATTACAGGAAAAGCTATTTTATTAAATGGGCATTCCCCTGCTATAATTTAACTTATGAGTTGAGATTTTTATAAACTGACTGTTCAGAATGTTTTGGCATTTAATCATTTGAGAATTATGATTAACATTCATGTCAATTTCTAGCAGGGCCAAGAAATAAAACTCCACATCTTCCTTATGTAGGAACTCTAATCCAGAGTCAATAAGTAAAGTGCAATTTCATATGACAGTAACAAATTATAACCCATTAAACCAGTGAATGAATTTTCGCGTAACTTATACCAAAACATGATTGCATAGCTCTAACTACAAAGGAAATTATTAGATAAAACAATGAGAATTGTTTAAAATTTGTTGTACCTATATGTTGCCTATGTTATTTTCTTGTGATTCCTTCACTCATCTAATCAGATACTGTAAGTATCTCTTGTGTAAGAAAATTCATTCAAAAACCTACATAGTAAATAAGAAAAGTGCAATGTTATATGCAAGGAAAATATTCTTAAGCATTGGGCCAGTACATGAAGTTTGGCAAAAATATATCATGAAATGATAACATAATTGAATTTACAGGTGAAAACCTTTGACATTTGATTTGAATTGTCACAAAATGTGACATACTGGTACAGCCATGTTATTTTCTTGTAAATCTTCATCTTCCTTCCCTGTCTTTTTACATAGCATAATTGGCACCTCTATTTCATGAACAACTATATACATGCAAGCATGTAGAACGCCCTTCTCTTTCCCCCATCACTCTGAATTATAGCAGCTCATAATCATGATCAGCTAATAGCAAATATATTTCACCGCAGTGAGTTTTTTTAAATTGCACTTACAAAATGAGATCATTTTATTTTCTAGTTGATCACACCTTTCTATCCACTTTGTCTGATTGAAAACTTGAGATACAAACACTTAATGAATAGAGGATACTAAACAACCTTCCATTTAATACTTTTTTTATTAAACAAGTTAATGATTAATTCAAAATAGAGCAAAAACGATTTTGATACCTCATCATTAATGAGTTTAATAAAAATAGTATCAAATTGAAGGAAATTTAGTATTTTGTTTATTACTTGACCTCAGTAATCAAACATGATTGCCGAAAGTGTACTGAACGAAATATTTACGAGACTTGGCCACCATTGTGATGGCGGTGGCAACATTGTGATGTCACAACCACACACTATTATGACGTCATACGTGCAGCTGTATTACACTAGTTTAATATCGCTGTGTCAATATTACACTGCAGTAACTTACACGGACAAGTAATAATGAGAATTAGTTGCTTTATGACTGATATAAAAAAAAAACATTTTTGTTTATATCTATACATATCTACTCATATAAGGCAATACACAAATATTCAAGGCATTGAGTACAAGAAGAATTCAATAATTATGAAATGGAAAAAAATATTTTGTTAAAAAGAAGAAAGCTCAAGTTTATAATCTTAGAATGACCGTGAAGAAATCCACTAAACTCTCCCTGTACATGGTGATATAATGAATATGCACATATTAATAAATTCGAATGACATAAGTATCCCTTAAAATGGATCAGCTGAGTCACTACCCCTCTGTTTATGTTTCTACTAAACACCCAGGGCACTTTTTACTTCTAACAATGTAGACATAGGTCATGAAGGACACACTTATCTTACCTGTCTGTATTCACGCAGGTGTGTCAATGTCTACCTGTGTGATAACAGTTTTATGTCTATAGATTTGATATGTTAACAGTGAGGTTACAAAAAGGTATTAGTTTGTATTGTTTACTTATTCAATGATGCATACATATATATTTAGGCTTATCACAGCTTGCAATGATATATATATCCATATGTCTGTCAGTTGTGTCATGTATATGTCCTTCATAGACTTCAGTTTACTTGCAACTATGACGACACTTATGCTTATCTTTTCTCTCAGAGACATCAAATATTTAGAATCTTATCCACAAAATTGTAATGATTAGGGGGTTGTTGCACAAAGTAACATAACATTAAGGTTAACTTAGTGCCATCATTTGACACTGTACTATCGCTACCATAGTGTTTTGTGCAAGGGGCCCAGCATCAAACCTTTGTGAACGCATAGTCCAATTGAGAGAACTATATATATACTTATCAACAAATATAAAAAAATAACATGACATTGGTTAAAGCAATGATAGGCTTTTTTCCAAATATTCTGATACCCACACGTTAAGGGTTAACATATATAGGCTTTATGGAATATCAAGGAGCAATAATTATGTCCTGACAGCTAATTACCATCCATCTTGATATGGGTTGATTCAGTACTGCATGAGCACTGGCCAGAGAGACGTAAGAGAATATTACATCACATGACTAGTAGATCATCTTCTAAAGGGAGATCTGACCACAAACAACATGACTCTCACGTAACTGTGAACCAGAAATATGTTTGCATATCACATGATTAGCAGTGGTGTTAACACTCGTAATACTACACCAGCAAGTTAACAGTTGCACGTAATATGGATTGTCCTAATTTTCTCTTACATCATACTGCTTTATATGAGGCATGTAACATTCTAGAATACTTTGTCTCCTATTAATGGCGTATACCAAAAATACCTTTGATAACAAGTAGTGATTCCTCAAATTCGACAATTCAGCAGTTTTTATCAAGCTATTTAATGGCAAGTACTAAAATGCTTTTAATAACAAGTTGTGATTCCTCAAATTCGACAATTCAGCAGTTTCTATCAAGCTATCTTAGCATCAAACCTTGAATTTAAACTTCTCAAGGCAACCTTTAAAATGTTTCTCAATTTTACAAAATTTGACAAAGCTGACCTCTTGTCAAGGTTAATTACTACACTGAGTATATCATTTCTTCCCAAGGCTGATCTGACTACAAACAATGACACAACATGATGATTCTTAGATAAGTGAGGATGAGGGATACGTTTGTATATCACATGATTACCAGAGGTATTAACACTCATATCACTACACAAACAAGATAACACTTGCATGTAACATCGATTGTCAAATTTCTCTTACATCATACTACTTCAACCTCTTACATGAGACATATAACATTCTAGGATAGTCTGTCTTTAGCAAGACTAAAACCCTTTGTTTATTAGTTATGATTCCTGAAAATTGGCACCTCAACTGTCAATTTTTTTCAGTGTACAAAAAGCATGTCATACCTTGTGAATTCGACTTGAATCTTTTTAAAGTTTTGTCTTATTTAACCAATTTGACAATGTGACATCTGAAGCCCTACCACTTGTCAAGTTGATTATTATATATCTCAGAGCTGTTTGGTAGAAGATTGATGACCTCTGATTTCCTACACTCTCTTAGGGATAAGTGTTCAGAAGTTACAAGATGGTAATGTTAGTTATTATGATGACATTGCAGACAAGAGTTTAAGGGGCAGGAGCAATTTTTTAAAAGTTTTATTTCTACAACGTGTTCTCAATACACATAAGTTTATGCCAAATGTTAATAACCACTCAATCTGAATGTCAAAGAGGAAATAATCAAATATCTAGCAAAAACCACCGAAGGACATTTTTGTGTGAACACCTTTTAATCATTTGATCATCATCAATATACATAGGAGAGGTTTCACTAAGTTGGATTACTTGTACCCAATCCTTTCTCTTGAATAAATATGTTTAAATCAAAAATCAATCATTTGAGGTGAAGAAATGGATTTGCAAAGCTTAACTTAACATGATGTCAATGTCTTGGCAAACCTATAGACTGGGCACTCAGAAAGCTTATTTCTTAATTGTAATCTGTGTCAATGGCTTGGGATAAATGGATTCACAAAGCTTAACCAAACAAGGTATGTTTGTTTAAAACTGCGTCTTTTGATTAGAAAACGTTGTCTTGCAGTTACTTTTCCCCGGAATTATTCAAAGGCAGTTGGAAATCGTTAAGGTGACCATTACCTGATCATTGAAGGGACAATAAGCATGCTTTTTGGAAAAAAAAATTCTTCAAATTTGCCCCAATAAATAATTCTTTATGCAGAAAGCATTATCTTCAGAGGCTCAAACACCATGTAACTCTACCGTATTATCCGTAGTCTTACTTGAAGTAACAAGCAACAACTGCTGGAAATCATTTTATTGTGAAAACTTATTAATCATTAAGGTAGGAAAATGTAACATGACATGTTTGTTTTAGAACTGCTTCTATTGATCAAAAAGATTGCTTTACAATTGGTAACATTTATTTTTGTGTCCTGGAGATCTGTTTCTTTACCTAAATAATGTGCTAATGCCCCTTTAATAAAACCTAATATCTTGTTCATATTCTTTGTAGTGGCAGCATTCCTGTTACTTGGTTTTTGAGAATGGTTTGGCGTTCCTTCATTCGGCAGTAAAAATGTAAATATTGACATAAAAAAAATCAATTTTATTGATAAGAAATTTTTAGTTCTATGACTAAGTGATAAATAAATTTGACATATTTCTTATTCTTAATCTCATATTTGAGATATACTCAGTATGTTATCAAATCACAAAAATGTCATGTGTTCTCACAAAGAAAAACAAATATCACCAATACATGTAAACAAGACATCAAAATAATAGAATTACAAATAACTCAAAATTGAAAACAAGATAATAATTAAGGATGCAGTTCTACTATTTCAAAGAATTCATTTCTAGTTACAAATGTCACCGATAATCTTAAGAAGAGTGATAATATTGCTGAGTATATCAACATTGATGGATAGGTCAGGAGAGATATACGCCTACGTAAAGTCCTACATACAGTCAATTGTTCTAAGATCAATATTCCAAGCAATTTCATATGTGAATAGACTCACCACGTGTTCCTAAGGTTGCAGCTGCTTATACACAGATACCAATTTTACCTGAATGGAGTTTTCTTTCTGTATATCTATAGTTTCCATTTTACCTTTGATATATTCGTAATCCAAAATAAATGAGATTGGATTGAGCTTTGGAAATCAATCATTTTTATCACGATAATATTATGTAACCAATTTTAACCCTTAAGTTGCTGTAACTACTATTATGAAGATGCTATGCACTACTTATTCATTTGCCAAACATATTCACATATTAGATCAAACAGGTATTTTTATGTGAATGGTTTCGATTTAACACCATTCTTTATGGAAATTTACAACTTATCTGATGATACTAACTTGAAAATTGTTGATTCTGTTAGTACATTTATATACTTAAGCAGACAATTCCAGTGATGTATAAAGCACTCAATTTTAATTTCTCTTTTTGAACGCACATGTTCATAGATTGTGTTTATCATTGTATTTGGATATTCTGTAAGTTTTCATGAATTTTCATCTTGTTATTATGTATGTTACATGTTACATTTTATATTTCCTGTCCACATCACGGGGAGCGATATTTATTAAGGGGCAACCCTGTTTATCAATCCCCCTTTCCTTTCCCATCTGGAAATAAATACAGTTTATATCAAGTTGCTGAATATTATTTTAGCCAATTTGACAATTGGGATACTACAGTGTAAATAAGAGTTATCCAAGGTTATATCTTTTAATATGTCTATCACATCATAGCCTTTACCAGGGGCTTCAGGGAGAAGGGGAATTTATTCAGTCAAAGTTTCTTATGTGTACATGGATAACTTAAGTATAATAAAGCTTAAAATCATTGATCGAATCCTGCATTTGACATCTTATTTATGGATGTGGTTTACACTATCTGCAAAAATTTAGATGACTCCATGCACTGAAAACTTCCTTGTCTGCATCAAAACAATATATATGGGTTATTTGCAGACTTTCCTTGAAGTAACGTGACTCCATTGTATTGAGAGATTGTTTAAAGATGTCAACTGGCTTCAACATCTGGCTTCATGACTGTCTGATATATATCACAAGTAAAGCTGGTTTATAACAGTTAACCCGCATAGAGAGGTGCAATATTGCTAATATGTGTATAACAATTGATTCCCTGCCATATATTGATACACAAGTTGAGAGACTTTTTGCAAAAGGCTTCATTTCGAAGGTCCTGATTTTACCCAGCTTTTAAAGTGGGTACCTGGTGAGCATTATGTTGGAGATATAACTGTTATTAGCTATTTTGGGGTACTTTTGTAATGCATGGGGTACCTTTGTAATGCATAGGGTACCTTTGTAGTGCATAGGGTACCTTTGGCATGAAAGTGTGCACAAATTAGATTCCACCAGTGCTATCATTATTCTTATTGGGTTTTTCTTGGGTTTTTTATTTCCATTTTTTCTACAATTTCTATAGGCATTTAAACATGCTTTACATGGGCAGGTCTTTCATTGTAATATGTTTTACAAAATTTTATTGTTATTGTTAAATAAATAAATAGCAATTGCTTTGCGTCAATCTGATTGGCTGAACACGGTAATAGAAGTTCAGTTCATACCTCCATAAACTTAATTTCGTGACGTCACATCATTTTAAGCCACGCCCATCGACCGAACTATTTGTAAACAAGTTACGTTTTTCTAAAAATAGCAACACTTTGTGCAATGCCACTCCTTGAAAGTAGGTAAATAAAAAATTAACATAATTCAGTATGAAATAATTATTGTTGTCAAAGCTTCTAAAGGTAGTCCTTTCCATAATAAACAAGAGACCTCTATCAGAAATTACAACCGATCGTGTTCCACCCCACAGCAGGCAAAGTCATTGTTCAATGCTCTCGCGGCCGTTGCAGGGAGGTTGGCAAAGTAATGTGAAGCTTGGCTCCTCAACAAGTTTAAGAACTGTGTGTTGTTTAATCAGATTCCGCTAGATGGAGATCATAACACCACCAGTATATGGCATCTACGAGGGTAAATTCGGCTGGTTTCCTCTCCGAGTTCTACGTTCGCGATTTGTGTTTACAACTGTGAGAACTAGCAATGTCAAGGCCACGTGTGACGGACGTCCGATAAGTTCATGGCCACGTGCGTTGTAGATTTTCATTGGCTGATGAACGTTTTGTAGGCGGGGCTAGGGATCCGATGATGTTTTGATTGACATTTTATCTCTTTCATGCTGTTGAGCGTTGAATTCATTCGCATATATAGTGCAGCTCTATTTAATGCAAATATGTATATTTAGAGCAATAAAATGGTTTAAAAACAACTAGTATGTATATATTTATTTATAAGAATTGACGTCAACATTTATTAAGTTCATGGAGGTATAAACTTAAAAACCGATGTGCAAACTCGGCGTAAATCCGCTACGCGGATTCACACAGTTTGCACATCGGGTTTTAAGTTTATACCTCCATGAACTTAATAAATGTTTAAGTCAATTCTTAATTAACTTGCGAAAGAGGGGTCAATACAAAGGTAATTTATATGTAAATACAAAAATAAAATCATATTAATTTAATATAATCTTAGAAATATTTTCATAGGACACACTTTTGAATTCTTTTTATTTCATTCAAAATTAAGCATACATGATTTCCATTTTATTATATTTCATTCTTTTGAATAAACCGAAGTTAAAAATTATGAAATGATAGTAACATATAATTTTGTTAACTAAACAAAGCACTTCTTAATTTTTGTTTTAGAAAATATCGTAGGAATAATAGTAATAACAATCAGAATAACAACCCACAAACTATTAGCTACTTTAGGTTTCGTATGCCATTCCAATTCAATCAGAAACAAAGAGGCCAAGCTGTCCATTTAATACTAGAAACCAATTTTTTTTTAACTTTTATATTGTTAACCCACTTGAAATGAATGTCAAAATAAATTGGAGCTTGATATATGTTTCCGTATTTCAACAATATATTTACATTCACCAAGTAGGATTTTATTTGTGTTACAGGAAGTTAAGGTTTGCTAAATATCTATTGCAACAATTGAAAAATTAACTTCATACCACAATCTCATACCTCTTGCCTAAAAATTAAACTTTAAAGGGGCAATAGCTTATTTTTGAAAAGAAATTCTTTAAATTTTCCCAAATAAAATATGTTTTTTACCCAATGCAGTCGGATTGGAATCAAAACACCTCATTACCCAATTTCATATTTGTTCACATAAAAAAGTACAAAAGTATCAAGCAAAAGGCGTTGACGGCCATTTTAGTATGAACACCTTTTAATTATTTGAGTTAGGGTAATAAATTCAAGTAGCTTAAACGAACATGCTAAGTTTGTTTTAATATTGCTATTTTTAATAAAAAAAGATTGCCTTGCCTCAGCTAAAATTCATATTTTCGTGAGATCTGTTTGCATGCTTACCTTTAAATATGTGCTATTTTCCGATTCACTTATAGCCAAAAATGATAAGACAAGCTATTTTCTTAAAAAATGCAGGCTTATAATTTCAAAGTTTCAAAGCTTGCACGAATAAATGAATTACCTTTATATGTATTTGTGTTTTACAATTCAAATTTGTGTTTTACTATCACATAAAAAAAATTCATGATCATTATTATGTCATTACTTGATTTTGTAACTTTTGCAACTATCTAAGTTTGTTCCTAATTAATTTAAGGTGATTACCTCAACACAATTTCTTGTTTTATTATTAAATATTTTCGTTCGATCACTATTTAATTTTGTTATGCTATTCACAAAATTGTTTGTTTCACTATTTATGTTGTGTTTCACTTTTCACTTTCCTGTAAGTCAGTTTCACATTATGATTTTTGTGTGATCTTGTCTGTCTTGTCTCTTCCTTGTGATCATAAAAAACATGGAACTTGTAACAAAAAAGTTTGTTCTGTCAATGAAAAATACATGATAAAAGATCTAGTTGTTTGGAAAGAATTATTTTCATTTCTTTTCTACAGAACCGCAATCTCTTTTTTTCATCCATTGATTGAAGCAAACACCTGAATTTGTCTATGTTGTTGCAGTTGAAAGTAAAATGTTATTTCAAATTTGTTTTGTTAATTTGTTAACAGAAAGGGTGTGCGGTATTATCAGTATATAGGTATTTTGCAAGAAACAAGACAATACATACTGGTACACTCTGAAAGTATCCAATATATCGGAGGTTTAAAAAAACTCGCACCAACCTGGAGAGGTTGCGGATTCTTTGAAGGGAAAACTTCCATTGGGTACCTTATTGCAAATTCATTATTCAGATGAAAATAACACGAAAGTTGTAGAAATATTGAAAATATTACGAATTAACTAAAAACTTACCCGATCGTATCGGCCGCCTAGCTGCCTTGTACTCGCCCCTAACACAGCACACGCCCAAACCCAAACCTCACTTTCATAACTAATCAACTAATTAGTCAGAATAAGGCGGGAGGAGGGAGGCGGTTACCCAATGGAAGTTTTCCCTTCAAAGAATCAGCAACCTCTCTAGGTTGGTGCGATTCTTTTTCAGGGTAAAACTTCCATTGGGTACCTTATTGCAAAAAAAAGACTCCTATAGATAGACATATGGGAGTGGAATTCTGACTACAATAAAGCAAACGTCACTCACCCCATCAACTTGACCGCCAGCAGGCGCAATCACAGGCGAGAGAGCGGGTACCGTGGGATATCTAATGCCAAGCTAGGAAAAATAGCGATTACGGCATAATGCTTATGCCCGAAATCCCCCCCCCCCCCACCCCCTTTATTTGGAAAAAAGGGAAAGGAATTTTTCAGATATGTCCCGTAAAGTATCCCCAAACGGCAGAAAACCTCTGAAGTGCATAAACAGGTGAACTGTATGTACAGGTGCAGAAGTGAAAGTTAATGTAACTAGACCTGCCAACCCATGGCCATGCCCTTACGGTGCAACTTTAAAACAGTGCGTCAAGCAACCAAAAGAAAACCCCATTTTTCAATTACAGTTGTTGACCCTGCCCACTGGAAAGAACTGACTGAACCGAGCACGCTCCCTAGAGTGCTTGTCAAGTTGGTAGTGCTTAATGAAAGTGCTCGGCCGGCTCCAAATTGACGCTGAGCAGATCTCTTCAATGGGCAGGGCTGCGGCATACGCCTTAGACGTTGCCACTGCCCTAACCGAATGGGCCTTCAGACCCTCTGGAGGTGTCTTGCCCTTATGTACAGAAGCCATATAAATAGCAGAAACCAGCTATCTTGAAATGGTCTGTTTACTGGCTGGACATCCCGTTTTCCCGCCTCCATAGCAACAAAAAAGTTGCTTATCCTTCCTTATGTCCATCGTGCGCTTGAGATACACTTTAAGTGATCTACGGACATCAAGGACATGAGGTTTGGCATTAACCGAGGCACTAGATGAATTGGCCTGACGGAGAACGGGAAGCTCAATAGGGGCTGTCACATGAAAACTGTGATCCACCTTGGGCCGATACGAGTCCGGCAGTCTTATGCTGACTCTGTCTTTATGAAAAACAGTCAGCTCGGGATCAGAGGACATAGCATGTATGTCCCCTACCCGCCTGCCGGACATTAACGCTACCAAAAATGCTGTCTTCCAGCTTAACAACTGCATGGAAAGTGAAGACGGAGCCTGAAAAGCTGGCCCTGACAACCAGTCCAGGACCACAGATAGATCCCAACGCGGACTAGTCTTTCTCACGATAGGCCTTATTCTGTCCACGCCTGCCAAGAATCTCTGTATTAGAGGGTGCGATCCTAGAACCGTACCATCAACAGGAATGTGGAATGCTGAGATAGCCGTTGAATAGCCCCTGACAGTCGAGGCGGCCAGGCCAGCCTCTAGTCTTGACTGCAAGACTGAACACAGTACCTACAGACGTAGAAAAGGGATCGAGATCCCCTCTATCGACACACCAGCACGCGTAACAGGCCCATCGATCCTCATATTGAAGGTTTGTCGAATCCCTCCTCGAAGCCAGAATTGTGTCAGCAACTGCTGCTGAAATTCCGCTCTTCTGGAGGCGATCCCTGATAGAGGCCAGGCCACCCACTGAATCCTGGGATTCGGATGTGGCTCCCCTTCCTGAGACAGTAGATTGGGAAGAGACGGTAATAGAGTGGGAGGTTGTACTAGACTCCCCAACACTACCGGAAACCAACTCTGAGACAGCTACAGAGGTGCTAGAAGCACTAATAGTGTGGCCTGTTGTGAAGCCATCTGAGCAAGCACTCTGGCTATCAGTGGTACCGGTGGGAACGCCCACAGTACTCTTCCCTTCCAATCTATGTGAAACGCGTCCGCTGCAACCGCCCTTGGATTCGGGGATGCGGGAGTAGAACGCTGGTATCTGGTGGTTCATCCCAGAGGCAAACAGATCCACCTGGAATGACCCGTACAATAGGGAAATAGTCCCGAATATCTCGGGACTGAGCATCCACTCGTGGGGGGCTAGAATGCGTCGAGACAGAGCATCTGCCCGCACATTGTCCACCCCCGGTAGATACACTGGGGTCACACTCACTCCGTGCAGGTCGCACCACAGCAGAAACTGCCAGGTCTCCTGCAGAAGACAGGGAGACACAGTGCCTCCCTGCTTCCATATATAGGTCATGGCCGTCTGATTGTCCATTTCGAGACGAACCTGCTGACCCCTGACCTGAGGTAGAAAGTGCTGAAACACCAGTCTGACCGCACTCAACTTGAGTACATTGATGTGTAACTTGCACTCCTGCTCGGTCCAAAGACCCGATGCAGTGAGTTCGTCCAACACTCCCCCCCAGCCTGTCAGTGAGGCATCCGTCTGGACTGTGATAGATGGGACCGGAACCTCCAAAGGTAAACCCCTGGACAAGTTCTCGACGTCTGTCCACCATAACAGGTGTGGTGTCATCCACTCTGGTGCTCTGAGACCTTTCTCGTAGCTCTCCGAGTGCGACCAAAGGGCCGACAGTGCCTGCTGGATGGGCCTCATCTGCAGGCGTGCTCGCCACACAACATCTATCGTTGCCGCCATATTCCCCAGCAGCTGGAGCCAAGCCCGTGCTGGGGGAGCATTGGCCTCTAGGAAACTGAGAGTAACCTTCTGCACCTTGGCAATACGGTCTTGCGACAGGGAGACCATCCCTCGCTCCGTATTGAATCGTGCCCCAAGAAAAATCTGGTCCTGAGAAGGAACCAGATCTGACTTCTTGAGATTGATAATCCAGCCCAAATTCAACAGGATATCCAACACTGCCTGAGTCGCTGCCAGATTCGCCTGACGGGACAAGGCCCTGATGAGCCAGTCGTCGAGGTACGGATGACAACACTTGCCCCTCGACCTGGCCACTTGAGCTGGTATCAACATCAGTTTCGTGAACACCCTTGGCGCCGTAGAGATGCCAAAGGGGAGCACCCGAAACTGGTAACACCTGTTGTCGAAGGAAAACCGCAGGTACTTCCTGAACTCGAGGTGCATAGGCACATGAAGATACGTGTCCTTGAGATCGATTGACGAGAGCCAATCCCCTGTCTCGACGGATGAGATCACTGAACGCAGTGTCTCCATCCTGAAGGACGGTACCTGAATCATCTTGTTCAAACCCTTCAGGTTGAGAATAGGCCTGAACCCCCCATCCTTTTTGGTGACAATGAAATACGTGGAGTAGTGCCCCTCGTATTCCTGACCCCTCGGTACTAACTTGATCGCAGCCTTGTCCAGCAACGCTTTGACCTCGTCTCTGAGTATCTGTGCTTTCTCCAGGGAGGCAGGGACCGGAGTGTGCCTTATCCCTGAGAAAGTAGGGGGCCCATGAGTCCACACTGGTAAATGGCCATCTCGAAGGGTGGATAAAACCCAGGGGTTCGTTGTTACTGTCTCCCAATGGTTCACAAACAGTTTGAGTCGACCCCCAACTGGAACTTCTGGCAACAAGCATAGAGTCCCAACCCCTGGTGTAACCTGGACGACCTGGGACGAGAACTCTGGAGGTTCTTTCGGTGCTACTGGGACGCCTGTGGCTTCCCCCAGCCCCGAAAATGCTGCTGAGAGCCACCTCTGCTTTTGCCCTTCTTGCCTTTGCCCGGAAGGGGGCGGATTGGAGCTTTCCAACCCTCCCCCCTACCCCTAGCCGGCACATCAGCGTAGGCGTTAGCAAGGACGGAAGCCCGCTGCTTTTTGGGTTTAGGCTTCTCCCACAGGACCTTGGTCTCTAAGAGGGAGTTAGCCGTTTCCGCAGCGTCCTTTACCACTTGTTTTGCCCCAGGAAAAAGGGTGTCCCCCAACCGAAAGGGCAAACCAAGCAGTCTCTCTTGTGTGGCCTTGGAGTACTTCGACCATGTGCATGCCCATGACTGCGCTCATAATCTGGCTGGAGCAGCTACGCAAGCTGTCCTTGACCAGGAAACTCTGAACCTCGATCAACTGCCCACTGAGCCCTGAAGAATCAGAGATCGTGCTTGGTTCAATCAACTTCTGCTGCATGGCAGTAATATAAACTGAGTGAACACTGATCCGAGGCTGCCGACTAGCATTCCTGAATTGCTCCTGAAAGCCCAGGTATGCTGCCTTCAGCGTCTGACCACAAAGCTTAAAAGGAGGCAGCCGCTGGCCCTGCTTGGTCGAAGACCCTTGCAGAGTGACAGAGGCAATGACGCACTCGTCCACCTCTGGCAACGAAAATAATTGGTCCTCCCCCATCGGGTACTTCTTAACGAGCTCAGGAAGATCAAACTTCTTCCGAGCACCCGATAAGAGAGGATCAATTACCTCAGTCGTCAGTGAGGGCAAGATATGGAGTCGAGTCTGAGATACCTTTGCCACAGCAAACGCATCCCCCGGCAGGCGGAACTCAGCCGAGTCCGAAGTCTCCTCGGGCATAACCACCTGCGGCAGGGCCCGTGCCATCTTGTCACGCACCTGACGCAGGGAAGAGGACATCGTGGGCAGTGGATCAAGAACACCAGACTCATCCGAATCCTCCTCAGAGTCCTGGTCAGAAATCTGGCCCCCATCAGGGTCGACTTCTGACTCATTATCCAAGGGAAGGACAGGAAAAACCTGACGATCCTGACGACATTGCACAATGGTCTCGGTCGTTACCTGGTTCAACTCCAAACCCCGGCCCGGGACTCGATCCCAGAGGTGGCCGAAGCCACTTGGGAAGTACTCTTGGGCAGACCCTGAACCGTGGCGCCCCCTGGTGCAAGACCTGGGATTACCAATGGTCCTTCGGCCAGGACACTGGCAGGCAACAGGACAGTTCCTGAGACTGCAGTGTCGAGGTTTCGACCCGCTTCAAGGCCGAGACCAGGACGGGGTGAACCCTCATTAACACCAACCCTCCCCCGGCCTAGACCGGGCTTGGGCGTAACCCTTGGCAGCTGGGCCTGGCCCCGGCCTACACCGAGAACAGACCCCCCACCTCCACTGGAGAGAACTTTACAGTCCCGTCCCTCGGACCGGGGCCTCATCTCCTCTCTGAGTTCAGCCACCGTGTCCTTAAACATGGACTGAACAGATCTCATCTGATCTGCAAGCAAAAGGTTAATTTGTTGCGTGGTAATTGCAGGTGCAAGTGTGGTTGTGGGTGTAGGTGTGAGAATGGGTGTGGAAGTTGTGTTTGAAACTTGCGCAGTTTCAGAGGTCTTCTGCCGTTTCTCCCCCGCCTCCCCAGAGGGGGCGGAAGAAGAGGCCGCTGAAGAGCTCTTACCCTTCTTACCCTTACGAATCTTTTTTGAGGGAGGTACCTGATCCGTAATCTCTCCCCCTGCATGGATGATATCTCTGAAGAAATCTAAGTCAGCCTGACGTGTCTTCCGAGCTCTCGGGGTGAAGTCCAAACAAATCTTGCATTGCTCATCGTCATGAGGTGACTGTGCAAGACACTTGATGTACCAAGTATGATTATCCTGCGGGGGCAGGGAAGCAAGGCACCCCTCGCAACTTTTGAAGGACTGCAAGTCGAACAAAATGTTGGCGAGGGATGCCCAAAGTTATGTAAACATGTGTATTACAAGTAAACATCAACATGCACATAAAAATAGAACATAACTAAACTCGCAAGGGCTTTAGTAATGTAATAAACGGTTTGAGGTACTTGACCTCCCAAGCAATACAACATGCGATAACTCGCCGTAAGTAAGAAAAAACGAACGGGAAGAAATCGCACCACATGAAATATATAACACAAATCCTGAAAGAAAAGGTATATAATACATGCATTTGCGAAATAAAAGTATGCAAATCAAAAGTAAAAGCGAGTGAAGCAAACATACGACCCCGTAGTTACCAACCACATGGTCTTTGAAACACGAACATGTGAAACAAGAACCAAAAATTCTACAACATTAAAATGCGAAAATGCGAAAAACGTAAAGCCTTTGCGAAAACAATAACTTTACCACACATACATTTTCTTTCTCTGTCATTTTCTTAACTTCTGAAACTTTCTAGCAGCCAATCTTCAACACGTGTTGCAACCGCAACGAAAGTTATGAAAGTGAGGTTTGGGTTTGGAATACGTCCCTTTACCCAGTACTCGCGTGTGCTGTGTTAGGGGCGAGTACAAGGCAGGCGGCCGATATGATCGGGTAAGTTTTTAGTTAATTCGTAATATTTTCAATATTTCTACAACTTTCGTGTTATTTTCATCTGAATAATGAATTTGCAATAAGGTACCCAATGGAAGTTTTACCCTGAAAAAGAATAACAATTTCTGTGTAAAATTGCAGAAAAAGAAACCAAAAAAGCTGATTTTACTGAAAATTGTAACACAAAGTTTATCTCGCAAAGGGAAAATGGCACAGACATGTAAAAGTCCGAAAGCAGCCACTGAATTATCTCTCTTTATAAAACGACGGCCAATTGAGAATCAATCACTTTGCTGTTATTTAGTCGAGAGAGCATGGAAAACTAAAATATTTAAAGAACCAATACTAGTGGTATAAAGATTCATCGATAGTATCAATGTTTGTATGATTCGGGTAATTCAAAGCGACATTAGATAACACCTTGTGTTACTGCACACGCTCTTCAAAAGAAGTCAAGGTAACCTACCACAGAAACTGTACCAGATATTGATTCTAAGGAAAGCTAGACTAATATTGTCTCCATGCATCTGGGTATAAGAGTGACATGTCATTTTCACACCTTTTTTTGTTTACCATAGAAAACTGAACTTATTATTTAAATGATTGCATGATTTTGGAACAGTTTCAATATGACCACATCGAACAGAAATATAAAATATTTGTTTAAGTAAGGACGGCAGATGATTTTAGTGGTCTGAGGCTGAGAAATAGTTATAAATTTTTGGTAACCAAATTTGTATGTACGTGTTATCAAGAGATAGGTAAATGATAATTAAGCTCAGGTGAGCTGTGTGACATGGTTTAATACACCATGATGTAACATGTGTCCAAAACTTAAAAAGTCAAAATTGTGTATTGATATTGAGGCACTTAAAAAAGGCAAGCAATTAAATAGAATCTATATAGACATAAATGAAATTTATTGAATTTAATCTAGAAAGTGAGAACAATATGAAAACTGAATTGATCAATAATTTCATAAGCTTTGAAATTGATTCCAAACATCTGCAGCTTGATATTGCCATTTTTTATTACCCAACAAAGAAAGATTTTCATCTACCATATAAGTTTTCTATATAATTTTGATTGCCAAAACCTAATCAGTGAAAAAAAACATGCTGTATACATGGGCCTATATGCATATTATAGACAGCATGGTAATTTCATATAAAGATTACTACATAAGTGTATAGTATGAATTTCACTGAACATGCATAATGGTTTTTTTATTAGTACAGCAGTATTAAAGACAACCTTTCAAAAGTTTTTACGATGTCAAGACATGTTCTATATTAACCATTTAATTCAAATTAGAAGCACATTGACAGCACACTTCTCACATGATGGTACATTTCTGTGACAGGTCCTGAATTCATGAATCTTTGGAAGAAAAATAGTCGAATAATATAGATGATTTTGGCACATGTGCAAATGTATTTTTGACACTGATGGTGCTTTACTAAAAATGTTTTACCAAATATGAGCACATCATGTAATGATATATATCATATCGTGTATCAGCTTCATGTTTACTATCATTGTAATCTTGCAATATTTTCTTGAAAGAAGAGTTACATTATATTGTTAATTACATCTTCATGCCCTTATTTTTTTTCAAAGGAACTCTAACACTTTGTCTATTGGAAGAATCATCTACAAAATCATACATATCAAAATTTATCAACGTATTTTAAAATGTTGCAACAAAACTTTAAAAGTTAGTAATAGACAATACTGCAGATAGATAATAGCTAGATAACTTTTGCAAGGTGACAAAAGTACTATGTAAGCTACATATTATATATATGATTGGTCAAGATTGATTATAACCTTAAAAGTTAGTTTTGGTTTAATAAAAATCAACAAGATTTTATGCATTGTCAAAGTGAAGAATAATAGGTGAAGCGAAAACAAATGTTGAACGTTGTTAAATCTGTTACAATCATGCTATTTCTATAAGAATTTCTCAACATTCACTTCATGCATTATAAGAAATAAGCTTGGAAATAAGCCAGTCCAAAAGTGGTATTTTATACATTTCTATGGTAAAATTAAAGAAAAAACTCAAAAAGTTACCAGCCTGAATCAAAAGTAAGGGTGAACAGATCTTCAAGTGATCGATATGGTGTGTCCCAGAAAGATTTGGAATCATTCATTTCCACTTTTAAAGAGGCAGTAGCACATTTTAAAAAATCTATTCTTCTGAATTACCCCCAACAAATATTAGTTTATGCCACATTTATTATCTTCAGAGGGTCAAACATCTCATTTCTCAACCTGATCATCCTTGGTCCTCGAAGAAATAACCAAGCGTCAAGCAAAAAACACTGGCGGCCATTTTTGTGTGAACACCATTAGAGAAATGAATCTGAATAGCTTTTCAATGACATGGGTTTCCTGCAGAATGGGCACTCAGAAAGTTTTGTTGTAAATAGTTCAGTAGTTAAATTGTAAGAATTTGTAAAATTAGTTTATTTGAATGATTATATTTGTGATTAGGCGAATCACTACTTGTACAATTGTATGCATGCAAGTTAGGATTCAAACTCACCCTTCGGAGTAATTAAGGCTGAAAGAATAAAAATTCCTTTAAATCAAGATAAATATTCAAACGATCTTACGTTGAATACATGCATGGATATAAAATGACTACTTTTAAAAGGTTGATTAACATATGTATTTTTGTAAAAATAACATCAAAGGGTTATAATTCTTATGCAAAACATTATACATGATAATGACCATCAAAATCATGATGTCAATGTCCGTTTTATTTATCAAATAAATTAAATTTGCATAAAGACTTGTACTTCTCATGACCAGAACTCAAATGAGACAACAGTTTAAATTCAGAGTAAACTTCAAATTATGATGCAAATGATAGTAAAATTGTTGTTCACATGCATTGCAATGATGCTTTGACATAATTCATTTTCCATTAAAAACACTACAATCAAAATATCTGATTGTATTGCAGTAGGTAGGTAGGTGGGATTTAAGGGCGACGTTTGGGCCAACAGATGACCTATATGCGCCCGTGTATTGCAATATAATTTTCGTACAATTATCTCCCTTGTTCAAGAGCAAAACAGTTCATTAATTGGTCTATGTTTGTGGCAACAACATTCATCGAAATATCCCGATGAGAATATATAGGGCAAACTGACCGAGGTTCGGACAGTGTATCAATTCATATATTTTGACACTCTGCATTATAAAAGATAATTTGAATAAAAGTAAAGATATAAATATATAATATTGAGAGTTTCCTCATTAATCGATAAAATGATGAAAATCAGTGATCACATTGTACTATGTTTCCACACAAAATTTTCTCAGAATACTGTTCCATTTTAGGAGATATCAATATGGTAGTATTGTCAGTCACATAAAATCTCTCAAGACACACTCCACAAGTTTATTGAAAACCTCGCCCAGTGTAAAGGTTATTTATTTAAACACTAGATCACCTAACATTCCCTACAGACCACCATTCAGGAGTTCGAAAATCTGTATCTATTCTATGCGAATGTTTAAAGGGATTAGGAAATGTAAGACATAAAAAGAGCAAGATTTCTTTATTGCAACTACTTCAGTTAAATCTATTAACAAATGCCATATATTACATTGAAAAAAATATTTGTATCAAAACTAAATCTGATGGAGTTTTTCAAAGAAAATGCACAGACAAGATATTAAAGAAGAGACAAAAATGTTTTCGTGATAACTAATTTTCACAATAAGAACTTTTCAGTATATGTTTCTAAGCTATTTTAAAACTAACAACATAGTTTTGGTATGCCTCTAAACAATACAGGATATGAATATAATAAGAAACATATGACAGAAGACTGAAAGTCTATTATAAGACAGACAATTTAAGTCAGTTACAGCCTTAATCTAATTGTGTTCTTGGTACTAACATACACTCAGTGCATGCCTGACTAAATAAGCTTTCTTACCCTGTATCAGCAAAGTTGTTCTGACATTGATTCTAACAAAAGAACTTTTACTCACTGATTCATAAGGCAAATGACTTTTTATCTTATTTGGAAAAGAGCTTCAGAGGAACGGGAATTTTAGGTAGTGTGGACTCGCTCATCGCTTTTCAAGGGGCTATGCTAACTAGAGTATTTCGGTCAGATGACATGTGAATACTAATCTCCTCTCAAATGATTATTCTTTTCTTCTGATTATCATAAGATAGGTAGACAGATAGACAAGTCAGTTACAGCCATAATCTCCTTGCTTGTGTTCTTGGTGCTAACATACACTCAGTGCATGCCTGACTAAATAAGCTTTCTTACCCTGTATCAGCAAAGTTGTTCTGACATTTATTCTAAAAAAAAGAACTTTTACTCACTGATTCATAAGGCAAATGACTTTTTTATCTTATTTGGAAAAGAGCTTCAGAGGAATTGGAATTTTAGGTAGTGTGGACTTACATAAAGATTTAAATTTCAACGGGTTATATTGAGAATTTTGGTCCATGTGAATACTAATCTACTCTGAAATGATGATTCTCTCTTCTGACGTATGACGTATATCGCAACAACTGAAACTGAAACTAAAACATCTACTTGTGACGTCCCTGAAGTTTTATCATCTTACTTTGTAGTTTGTAAACATGGACTAACTGAGGCAAATGAACTGGGATCAAACTTGATAAGATCATAGATAAGGGAATCTCAGGGCTGAGTCAATGGGACATATACACTTGAAATGTACCCAGTGACTACATCTATGATCAAGAGATACATCACTCACATTTATTCATGAACTTGGCGGACATTTTTCAGGGCAGTGACAAATCCAGATATTTTGGAAGGGGAGGGGCTGGTTCTTTTATCTTAGATAAAGGGGGGTTCTCCCTGGGGATCAGCTTTTAATGGTTGGATTTTTTTTAAATGCAAGAGAGGCTCAAATGTTTTGAACCCTGCTCCCTGTTAGGTGAGCAGGACTAAATATAATCTTACAAATGTAGTGTATTTTATTTATATGCATAAACTTTACCATGTAGTGTATTTTGTCCATTTGTATAAATTTTACCATTTTAGACGCAAATGTTTTAAAGTATCTCGTAGGACAAATGACCAGATGCTATGTGATATTGTTTTAAAATGTCATGTAACAAATATTAACATGTGACACACAAATAAAATATTATTCCTCTTATTCTTCTAAAGTGACAAACCAATCATTATTTTTTTATTAAAACAACAGTGAAGGTGTTAACTCAAGTTTGAGAAACATGATTAAAATACAGTCCTTTAAAACCAATTGCTTAACATGTTATTTAGATAAGCATTACATGACAACAGCTAGTGTACATGCTTAACCAGCTAGCGGTGATCATAGATGATTTTTTTTTTTAACAGCAAAAATGCATGAACTAGAAAATAGCTCCTAATTATTTCCAAAAGAAAGCAAAAACTGTAAAGGTGCATTCTCATGTAATGTCATGAAATGCACGTGCAAATATGATTTGTGTCTGACTGTATGACATTGTCATGAAATATTGTTCATCAGTGACATTAACCAAATTTGCATGACAATTCATATGAACTGTATATATTAGGAATAAAATGTATATTATATGTGCCTCTGGCAAGCTATGATTTTAGTCATATGGAATCACATGCGGTTAAACATCTCTTTATCATATAATGCCATTATGAAGATAAGTTTTTGAAAGGCAAATTTTACTTAAATTTTTAGTTGTGACCTAGGTCTTGCGGAGCAAGTTGATGAACAATACGTCAAGGTGAAGGTCACGATGTCGATAATATATGGCCCTGAACTGACATATTCCTATATAAAGCACTTTTGGACCAACTCTACTATCAAAATTTGTGAACATTTTATTTCTGATACAAGTTTATAAGCAAACCTTTTACTAAGTTGATAATAATCCAATATTTCCAATTATCATGAATCAATGTTTCTAAAACAGGAAATGTAACTCTTATTACAAAGTAAAAAAGTTTAAAAGCTTTTAGGTGCATACCTTTTGTAAATTATCGGTACGCAAAAACTTTCGAGGTGAAATTGTTTCATTTGTTATAAGGTACTTTACAACGTTTGTACAACACTCAGACACATTCTCAATGATTTGTTTAACAGATCAGTTGGTCACAACCTATCAAAGCAATTCATTTCATGCACGGAAATAGAAACCCACTCCTAGGAGTAACTAATGCAGATTTCAAATATATTGGCTGAATGTTATTGGTTCTTTGAAGCTATATGTGTTTTTTTAACAACTTTGACTATGTCAGGAAACCAAGCCATTGTTGAAATATGAATGCATGAATACCATACTTGAATGTGTTTAGATGCAGTCAGTCAAGCAGGAGACATCCTGTAAACTCCCGATGATTATATCGATATTTGGTAGCGGTTTAGGATTCACATATATGGAATCTTGCTAAATTAGTTTGTGTATCTGACGTAATTTTAATACTTATCAGATTTGAATACCAAGTTTATCCGATAGCTTTATTGGACTGAAAATGCCCTTTACCATATGATAAATTGTAATTCTGTGATACAGTCTTGATGACATAACTAAACATACGACTTATTCAAAAGAAAATGTGCTTTATGTCAAACTACCGGTATTATTGATTAAATATTCATGTCTTTTGATCATCATATTATCATTCATAAAGGAGCGTAATAAATTTGTTCACTGATCAATATTGTCAGATATACTATATATATGGAAATGAGAAACATGCATACATGACATGTGCAGCAACTATTATCATATCGGTGTATGAAAAACATGAACATTTTGTCTGCCGAAAAAATAATTCTTTCAATCTGATTGTCAAAACTAAAGAAAACGACAATAGTATCCAGCTACAGTTAAAACTGCTTGTATTCCAAACGTCAGACAAGCCTTTGACCTATAAATCTAAATGTTTAGTGAATGCATAGAGAATCTCACCCAAGGGTCCTCTGACACCAAATACATGTCAATAATTATAATAATAATAATAGTGCTTTTATATTGCGCTGTTTCCATGCATGAGCATGCTCAAAGCGCATGAATAGAGAATGTCAGTTGTCCGAAAAGGCTTGACAGAAGAAATAGGTTTTTAAACTGGCTTTAAATGATGGTAGACAAGGAGAGTCTTTTAGTTCTTGTGGGAGATTGTTCCATTCTGTGGCTGCAGCATATTGAACAGAGCACGAGTTGATAAAAGTAACAAATATCAAGGCATGCCAAGGACATTTTTACTGTTATCGATGTGTTCTTTTTGATATCAGAAGACACTGTGTGAGATTCTATTTATTATCCAAAATCAATTTTCATAGCATTCCATACAAAATTTTACATCTTTGAACACGTCACTCCTCTTAGCCTCCCAAAGCAGTGATGCCATAGCATTGTGACATCATTGTGCTTATAACATCATAGCATTGTGATGTCATTCCTTGATGTGAAATCATTGTGATACCAAGTCCTTGACAATGATAACAATATCTACAGTCAACACAATATATCCTAGGAGATATATCTTTTAATATCTCCTTTAGAACCACAATCAATATCTCCTTTAGAACCACAATCAATATCTCCCATAGAAACCGATTTTTTCATGTCCAAGAGACGTACACATAACAAAAACTGGTTTTCCATGTAAATATGAAAACATCCCTATAAATGCACAGAGGTGTAGACATCACGTCCAATATACATGGATACTAGTTATATAAACTAACATACACTATCAAATCCTAACTGCCCTCCTGGCTGTTTTAGATAAGTCTCCAAAATTATGTTTGACTATTTGACGCGTGACACTGTCCGGAAAACTGATCGAAAACTGGACAGTGGCGCGTGTCAAATAGTCAAACGTAATTTTGGCGACTTATCTAAAACAGCCAGGAGAGGAGTTGATAGTGTTTGTTAGGTTATATAACTAGTATCCATGTATATTGGACGTGATATCTACACCTCTGTGCATTCATGGAAAACCAGTATTTGTCATTTATATGTCTTTTGGACACGAAAAGTTAACATGTTTTGATTTTATATCACCAGATATGACATTTAGGTTTGTATCAAAGGTAAATAATATGCTATGAAAATCACGGAGTGGCTCTTTAACTTTGTTCAAGTATATTAGCCTACCCAAAGGGTTTAATTTAGCAGACAAAGGGTGAAAAAGACGGAAGTGTAGAATACTCTAAAAACCCATAAGCAAATGTCAGATCTATTGTTTGTATAACCTTTTGCACTAACATAGTATCAGGGGTTTTCTATTTTTCTCCTTATGTTTTTTAGAAATATATTATTCTTAAATCTTGAAATTTCATGTTGAAATATTCAGCCATTCCTTATGATTAAAAAGCTTAAAAGCTTATCACCAAAAGAAAAATTAAAAAGATAAAATTTGAACAAACTTGTTATAATGAAAAAGTTAATATCAAACTATTATGAGACTAATGTTAAAATCTGCATTAATTTTTCATTTAAATCAATCTTGAAGGCAATTTATTCGTCATAAAGCTAAAGTTTTAAATCAAAATCAACACCAATTTGTGATTATCAAAAGTTCAAAATTAAAATTATACATAATATATTAGTCAAATATAAAGCTTAAAAACCTTGTCAAAATCTTCATCATTTCTATCATAAAGTAAAAAAGTCGCAAGTTACATATTGGCATCCTGCACAAGGGGAAACCTTTCCAGATCACTACGTGAGGTGAGGTGAGGGATTAACGCTGCTTTCAAGAGTATTTCACTTATATCGAGGCTGCTAGTATTATTGCAGGAAGAAAGCCCACAACACCTTTGTGGCTAAGCATTGTGGTGAAACCAGCGAGCATCAGCTTGAACTGGCGAACCACGGGTGGTACTGTACTGAAATTCAGTGTAGCATTGCACCCAAACGTGACTGCATGTAGAACAGTTCTCTACTGCAGACAAAGTTGCAGAGCCCCTGACAGGATTGATCCGAAGCCGAACGCGCTAACCACTGCGCTATCCCTCCCCCCAGATCGCCAGGACAGAGTCCACTAAATGAACTTTAATAACAATTACTCTGCATCCTGTTCCCAGCCCTATAAAGGTCAATGACCTTGAAAAAACAAAGGGTATTTGACAGTTGTAATTTCCCTGTTGTATTGCATATGTGACAAAGACTTTCATTGTTGTCTGTTTTATTTGCACTCCGTTCAACAGGAAAACAAACAACCAAAATTATAACTGTTTTGCATATATAACACATGATATAAGCAATATTTCAATTTTTTTTATTGTAGTGATAACAATTTCTAAGAATTACTGTCTATTGTTTTAAATGACATTCTCTTTTAAGTTGCAAGAAGCTTTTGTCAATGCACTTCAACTAGAATGAAATCATTTGTCCATTTTTGATTTCACATAATTTTTTTCAATTTAAACCACTTATTACGTCCATGTTTATTATTCAAAATTATTTCAGATTATGAGAAATAATCATATATTTAGAACAATGTGTATGAAAAAAGACAAGTAAAACTTTTACTATGATTTTTCTATGACTGTATTAAAATTCAAGAATTCTTGATGTTATTTTGCTGAATTTTAATGACAAAATGAAATCAGGTTATTTCGGACAAAGTCACAAAATTTTAAGGAAATATTTTCAATCATGTTTGTGATCGTAATACATTATTCAAATCCCAAGAGACAAAATAGCATAGGTAGAGAAAACTTGATCATTTCAGTCTTTTTATGATTATCTGAATGTTAAAATATTTTTTTTCAAATCAACTTTCATGTATTTCTGGATCTCTGTGATGAATCTGACCTTTAAAGAGCAAAACAAGACAACAATTTATGACATAGACTTGACTTGCTACAATTTCTTTCATATACATTGCTTTTTTCCCAAAAAGTAAAACATTTTACAAAAACAATGTCACATCTTCAAGAATTCAGCATCTTCATACCAAATTATATCAAAATTTGATAATGAGTTGAGAAGTTTAGAACCAGACAAGACTTGTAACAGAGTCCCTATGTTATAACAAATATTGCAAAATTTACAAAATTATCTTTGAAATAGTAAATCATTACCCACTTTCATGTAATTATGAATCGTCATACTAAATTTTACTAATTTTGGATGATTTTTTTAGAATTTTTGAGCTAGACATGACTTGAACTTTTTTTGGACAGATCATCATTTCTTACCAAAAAAACTTAAAATTGAACAAAAATATTTTCAAAAATGTTAATCATGACAAACAATATAATTATGTATCTCACTACCAGTGAAACGGTTTTTTTTAAAAAGTACAATTTTTTTGGTCAAAAACACAATATTTTACAAAAATATTTTTAAAAATCTTACTCATGACACACCTTCATGTGGTTATGCATGTTCATGTCAAAGATGATCAAAATATTTCTGAATCTCCATGACAAATTTGAATTGAATTCGATACGAAGTCGGAGACAAAGAGTAATGGATGGACAGTGCCTATTTCAATCCCCCCTGCAAATTTGTTTTTGCATTTTTCAACTTAAATTTTGATGTGAGCTTGCTCACATGAAAAAGGATCAAATTTTTACAACAAGTTGAACAAGTAAAGAAGTGAGCACAGCTCACATACCCCCGCTTCAAACTATAGTCTGGCTTTCTTTGTTGGTCTTACCCTCAAAAAGCTCACTTAGGGATCATGGTTGATAAGTGTATTAAGTTTGTTGAAGCTAGCATGTATAGTTTAGGAGATATGCTCAGGAAAAAGCACTTTGTCAGATAGTCATTGTTTTAGTAACGTTTCCATGTATAACGCACAAAATAAAAATAATTTTTTGGTCTTACCCTCAAGAGACGCACCAATATGGATAAGTGTATGAAGTTTGGTGATGATAGCATGTATGGTTTAGAAGATATACTCCGGACAAAGGACTTAGTCATAAATTCACTGTTTTAGTCATGTTTCCATGGAAAGCGCAAAAAAAATAAAAATCATTTGTTGGTCTAACCCTCAAAAGGCACATCAATGGATCATGGTTGATAAGTGTATGAAGTTTGGTAAAGATAGCATGTATAGTTATGAAGATATACTCCGTACAAAGGACTTTGTCACTGTTTAAGTCATGTTTCCATGGAAACAGCAAAAAATAAAAATCATTTGTTGGTCTAACCCTCAAAATCACATCTAGGGATCATGTTTTATAAGTGTATGAAGTTTGATGAAGATAGCATGTATAGTTTAGGATAAATGCTCCGGACAAAGGACTTGGTCATAGAGTCACTGTTTTAGTCATGTTTCCATGGAAACCTCAAAAAATAAAAATCATTTGGTGGTCTAACCCTCAAAAGGCACATCTAGGGATCATGGTTGATAAGTGTATGAAGTTTGTTGAAGCTAGCATGTATAGTTTAGGATAAATGCTCCGGACAAAGGACTTGGTCATAGAGTCACTGTTTTAGTCATGTTTCCATGGAAACCTCAAAAAATAAAAATCATTTGGTGGTCTAACCCTCAAAATCACATCTAGGGATCATGTTTTATAAGTGTATGAAGTTTGATGAAGATAGCATGTATAGTTTAGGATAAATGCTCCGGACAAAGGACTTGGTCATAGAGTCACTGTTTTAGTCATGTTTCCATGGAAACCTCAAAAAATAAAAATCATTTGGTGGTCTAACCCTCAAAAGGCACATCTAGGGATCATGGTTGATAAGTGTATGAAGTTTGTTGAAGCTAGCATGTATAGTTTAGGAGATATGCTCCGGACAAAGGACTTGGTCATAGAGTCACTGTTTTAGTCATGTTTCCATGGAAACCGCAAAAAATAAAAATCATTTGGTGGTCTAACCCTCAAAAGGCACATCTAGGGATCATGGTTGATAAGTGTATGAAGTTTGTTGAAGCTAGCATGTATAGTTTAGGAGATATGCTCCGGACAAAGGACTTGGTCATAGAGTCACTGTTTTAGTCATGTTTCCATGGAAACTGCAAAAAATAAAAACCATTTGTTGGTCTAACCCTCAAAAGGCACATCTAGGGATCATGGTTGATAAGTGTATGAAGTTTGGTGAAGCTAGCATGTATAGTTTAGGAGATATGCTCCGGACAAAGGACTTGGTCATAGAGTCACTGTTTTAGTCATGTTTCCATGGAAACTGCAAAAAATAAAAATCATTTGTTGGTCTAACCCTCAAAAGGCACATCTAAGGATCATGGTTGATAAGTGTATGAAGTTTGGTGAAGCTAGCATGTATAGTTTAGGAGATATGCTCCGGACAAAGATTTGTGACGGACGGACAGACGGACAGACAGACAGACGGACAGACGGACGGACAGAATGAGCGCTATATACCCCCGCTTACGCTGTAAGGCGGGGGTATAATAATCATTTCCTATGAAAAATAACAAACAAAAATTACAAAACAAAGAACATAGAAATTTAAGCTAGAGTCCATTTGCTTGAAAAATCTCTTGCAAATGACATATTGTCAATAAGTAAAACTTTAAAGTTGAAATATTGAATTTTTGTTACAAAGTGGGATTATTTTAAAAGAAATCCCGAAAATGTTTTAAAATGTTCACATAAAAGTATGCGGAATTGTCTTGGGTTTTCACATTCTAAATTTAATACAATGTTCTTCACTCATATTCCCAAGTTTCATTTCCATAGTAACAGATGACCGTTCAAAATTCTAAATAAAAGACGACATATCTGCAATTCAAACACTCTTCTTCAGAAAGCACTCTTCATCTCTTAACTAATTTCCAAAACAAAGAGTAAAACATCAAAAAACCGTGAGAAGCATTTTAAGGAAATGATGGAGATAAAAGCCTTGCAGTTTATTCCATCACATATAAAACAAAAACTGCAATTATATTTAAAATGTGGATCAAGAAATCTGGGATTTGAATTCAGCCCAAGCCTGGAAACTTTTGACAACCGCTGTAGAGATCTGGTCTAAATGAAGTTATATTTGTATGCAATGTTTCAATTTAGTTCAGGCTGTAACCTCATTGCTCTATCACATAAATCAACGTTTTTAGGTTCATATTGCAGATAAGCACAAGAATAAAAACACATTACAGCAAATCTAAACCTGGTAAAAGGTAATTATCTCACCTTAAAGCCATTGTTTCAAGTTTTTTCGCAACTTTTTTCATGTTAAATTAAATTCATTAAAAACATTTTCCAATATATCTTTACTTCAGAGGTTTAAGATCCCATTACACATCCTGATTATCCTTAGTTGTAGAAAACAATGTCACCTGTAAAGCAGAAATTGTTGAGGGCCATTTTAATGTGAACACTCTTTATTAATTCGAAGGTTGGGATGTGGATAAGCATTGCTTTACAGAAAAAAGTTGGTCTGATTTACAACTCTATTCATTAATTTGGGAGGATTACTTTGCATTTGAGAACATTTCTTTTCTATTCTATAAGATCTGTTTATTAGCCTAAAAATATGCTACAGCCCCTTTATGTTGATGCACTCAGGCAAATGCCAAGGACGAAAAGATATTTCTGATTTCATACAAGAACTATAGAAACACTACAGCAATAGAATAGTGTATCTGATGACATGATGTTTTCATGAATTAAATGTCAAGAAGCATAGCTGAGCTCAATTGATCAATGGCGGAAAAAATTATGAATTGATGGCCTGACAACATACAACTCCATATTCAATTCAATCATTTCGAAATATAAATAAAGAACATGATCTAAATTACATTTAACTAGATCTATAATGTGACATATTTCTACCTGTAGGTTGACTATTTGACACTTCGAGGCTTGGATAGTGAATAATCAAATGAAAGAAATCTGGTGAAAAAATTTAAACTTTATAAAATTCATGATTAGAATAACTGAATTATAATCAAATGCAGTTTTAAGATATTTAATGTAATTGGACAGGCAAAAAGTATAAATTTCTTAAAAAAAATTATGTTATAAAGGCAATATAAATTATCATAACTGAAATAAGAAACTATTTAATTTGAAAACACAATGAAGGTTTCTACTTAGTTGAAATCTTATCCATATTTACCTATAAATTGGTAAAAAATAAATGTTATTAGATCAAATTAATACTAAAATAAAATTCTAATTAACCAGAATAACAATTGAGATTTCATTTTACAATAACCAACATGGCAATTAATAGGATTTCATTAATTCAAAAAAATATAATTCTCAAATGCTCATGTTGAAATAATAAAAATAAAATCATATAACACTACAAGGGTACGTTACCTTTAAAACATTTCCAATGACAAAACGAAAACATCTTTTATTTCCTATCTCACTTTTAAGAATGTCACTTTGATGTACTGAAATTCAAAGAAGAAGTTTAGACCAGGTAAGATCCAGAAATAAATTGTAAACAGATTATATATATATAATATATAAAATATTATAAGAAATAATTAGAGGCTCGTTGAGCTGAAAATGGATTGTTTTTACTTCTAACTTCATATTTTTCAATGCTAATACCTGGGAGCCAAACATCAATATTCAAATTTAAAACTTTATTCATATATTTTTAAATATAAATATAATATAAACATGGAGCATAATCTGAACAAGAAGACATGGTCATCAACTTCCTGCGCCATGTTGGTTCTCACTTTAAAGGAAACAAAATTCAGGAGGACTTTTCTGTTAACAAATATATATATGATTTTTACATGATTCTTTTCACCATTAATTTCAACTATGTACATGAGGTAAACATTTCAGTTGTTCAAGATTTAACACTTTGACAAAGAATCAAGAGTATCGATCAAAAAGGAAAAACTTCGTGAAATGAAGCCAATCATCGGAGCTATGAATATGGAATGCATTATTACGACAAAACATTGTTGTAACTGACAACTTTCATTATGAATTATTTGTAAATATGCCCCTCTTCTATCAATCTATTAGCTATTTCTTTAATTTGTCAAGTAATTAGCATTATATAGCACATTTGATTTCTTGCAATGCTAACATTTCAAGACAGCGGATGAAAGACACTCGAATGGTCCCTTTAAATCACAATTTTTTCCCAATCTGGTTAAATCAAGTCATTGACTCGCTCCCTAGCATTATATTGGTTTGTTACTATTCAATGATCTGAGGGAATCCCTTAGAGATCCACGTTCACAGGAATTTATGATATTGCCGATCATTATCACACTTACAAACATTGCTTTCTGAGTAACGCTTCAAAGGGTGTACCTTAATGGAAATTACAAAAGTTTTCCAAATGTTTGTAATATTGCAGCATGCAGGCATGCATCCGTTAAAAGTTTATCTCCATGAAGAGAAACATTGATCCACTGTTGCTAATCTGACATACCAAATCCTATAAATATATGTATGCTTTGCAAATATTAGAGCTGATTTTGGTGATCAAAGTTTATTAATAAGCCAAAGTGCCTGAGACACCTGGAATCTGATTGTTTGGAAAATGATCAGCCCTACAAAGAATAAGCTGTCAATTTTGGGGGCATTTCGTTTTCAAGGTTCATGTGGATGGGATGTTGTTAGATCATAGATCAGTGACAAGTAAGAAACCAATAAAAGAAAATATAGGGAGCATACCTTTGAATTAAGTGAAAAAAATGGAACAAGGGCAATAACTCCGAAAAAAATAATCGCAAGCTTCCTAATTTCGAACCCCATCAAGGTATTGATAACCTGAAGTTACACACTTTTGGTTATCCTATCCTAAATGGTTGCTGAGAAAAATTGTAACCTTGTAACTTAAATGGATGAATGCAGAGAACCAAACTCATATCCCCCTTCCACTTCCAGGTGGGAGAATTTTATAAATATCTCTCGCATCACAAGGTTCAAGCAAAAGATAAAATAATGAGAAGAATTTTCATGATTTCAGCATACTATGATGACAGCCAGTTAAGAAATTCAAAATTAAAATTTTTCACTCTCCAGATGCTTCTGTGTTGATATTTCCAATCAAGTTAGAAAGAGTTTCAATCAAGTTGCTAAATGTCAGTGAAAAATTACATTGATTGTCAGCAAATGTTCCTTGCAAATCAACAAAACAATTTCCTCAAATCAATGAAAACCAATCTTCATTTAAACTGTAATCAGCATTACTCAATCAGTTTAGCATAAATGAAAATGAAATTGCTGATACAATGCTATTGATTTTTATCAATAACACCTGTTT
The DNA here is from genome assembly GCA_921293015.1 of Phorcus lineatus. NCBI lineage: Eukaryota > Metazoa > Mollusca > Gastropoda > Trochida > Trochidae > Phorcus > Phorcus lineatus. Next base: position 8,886,661 of record OV121085.1, read on the forward strand.
TAATTGGATAGCTTTCATATCAAGCTTAGACTTCAATAGCAAATGCCAATAATCCCTTAGAATTGTGGTTACTTAATGAAAAACCTGTTAATACGGTCACTTTCAATGATATATAAATGTGCAAATAAATAAATGTTGTGTAAATGGTCTTATTTAAAATACCTTTATTTAGTATCTAGGGTAGCAGTACCTTTTAACCTAATAAGTACCTTTTGAAATGAATGTTTCTTAAAATCAACATAATATATGGCGAAGTTAAAATACTGCGATTTAATCGATATAACGGCAAATAATTAACATTAGTGTATCCTTTCACCAAATTAAACATGATACTAAGTTAATTACAAATAATGATACAAACTAAATATGCCCAAGGAATTACATGACAAACATAATCAATGATGGTCACAAATCTCATATTCTTCCAAGATAATTATGATTAACCCTGGAATCTTTTGGAATATTGTTCAAAAAGGTATTGTGATATAAATCATTAAGATAAGTATATATCATTGTTAGGAATGTGACAGATTGCATATATATTCTAAGAGAACAGAATTTACTGTACTGAGCATCTGTACACAAATCACTTAATTAATTTATGCACAAAATGTACCTTATACCATATCCTAATTTTACCAAGCAGAAAATTTTAACCATATCATAAATTAAAACATAGCACATCTTAACCATTTTACCATATATGATGTAAATTATGGTTCATTTTACCATATACCTTTTACATTACCATTCATTTTACCATATACCCTTAAAATTACCATTCATTTTACCATATACCTTTAAAATTATCATTCATTTTACCATACCTTTTACATTACCATTCATTTTACCATATACCTTTTACATTACCATTCCTTTTATCATGTACCTTAAAACAAACCATTCATTTTAACATATACCTCTTAATTTAATCATTCATTTAACCCTATATCTTACACATTACCATTCATTTTACTGCATACCTTTGCCATAACCATCCATTTTACCATATACCTATTAATGTAATCATTTATTTAACCCTATCCTTTAAACATTACCATTCATTTTACCATATACCTTAAACCATACCATTTATTTTACCATATACCTCTTAATGTAACCATTCATTTTACCCTATAACTTCAACATTACCATTCATGTTACTGCATATTTTAACTCATATACTTAACCATTATTCATTTTACATGAAAAGAAAAGCAAAATCAACAATGGTATGGTAAAAGTGTGTCTATATTTAAGAATCATACTCATATTCACATTTGCTGATAAAACTGGGTTCATCATTTTCTTATTCAGAGTTCTCAAATAAGTCTAGAAAGACATTGAATTGAATGAATATATAATTTTTGTATCAATCCAGTACCTCTAGTGGTAAAATAAGCTTTGATAGCCTGAATGTTAACATGTTTTATTGTAAAATAAGTTTGATGAAACTTAATTATATTCCCTAACGTTAAGTAATGAAGAATATCATAATTTTGCCAGAAGAAAACTGATGAGCCAGAAAATGCCACATGGGTTCTAATAGCAAGGTAACACAGGAAAAGAGTCATTTATTTCATCATTAACGGTAGTTTGTCACTGCAGCTGTTGAGAGTTAGATGAAGATAATAAGTACAAGTGATTGTGTACATATTGATCTTATTCTTGGTAGATTGGACTTGAACAGCATATGGTGAAAGGTCATAGTTCATAAATACCACTTATTGAACACCACTGCAAGATTAATCAGACTTGAATACATGGGCTAACATATAGTTGAATATGAATATTGTTGAAAATATGAGGAACAGATGAGATATTTAATCAAGACATCATAATTATCCAAATAGATTAAGTACTCTTGTAATATTTGAAATATACATAATTATCATGGAAGGTTTGAAAGAGTTTTTTTCTATTTAAAAGGAAAAAGGATTAATATCTCATGCAAATGAATAAATCACTGCTAGTATTGAAATCATCAGAGCAACACAATCATCAATTATAGACACTGTTTGAATGATATAAAACTTTAACAGATGACTTTTATCACCAAGTCAATCTCGGTTTATTCAGGTTCACCTAATATTCAATAGGTTAACCAAAGGTTAAAGTTGTTAACACCCTGGGGGTCAGTGGTGATGTCAGAAAATGTCTTTCTAAAGAAAGTTCTTCCACAAAGCCAAATATAAATTTAAAGGAGCTGACAATTTCCTAACCCAAATGGCTTAAATCTGAGAAATTAAATGTATGTTTTATGACCTATGTATTTGTCAACTTTAATCCAACGTGATTGTGATTAAGGTGCTTATTCATGTCTGTTAAAGTTAACCCTTTGTCCGATGGTGATACAGTCAGGTATGAGTGACTAGTGGGTGGTAAGAATGTTCTTATTGCAATGTTAGGGTTAAGCCAATTATTCTTCAAATGACCTGACAGATTTTTCATGATGTTGCATCTCTCCACAGCGATTTTGATTGATATTGCCTTAATGTGTATTTTCAAGTTTATTGATGATGATACAATTAGGTCCAAATAAAAAACTAAATTGGATATTCAGGGTGATAAAACCTCAGCTGACTGAAATGTGAGCTGTCTTTCCTGAAATGGTTTGTAAAAAGAAATAAGACATTCTTTCATGACCCTGTGTTTCTGTTTTAACTACAAAAGAGTAAATTAGGTTATGTAAACATTTCTATTAAAGTTTATCACTGATGATGCAATAAGCTCAAAGCCATGCAATTGTTGTGTTATAATAATCCGTATGATTAAAAGTTAGCTGATAACTTTTCAACACAAATTGCCTCAATAAAAGTCAGATAGACTTTACATGACCTTGTGTTTCTGTGTCATTATTCAGGAGATTGTTATCATACGATGTTAGTAATACATGTTTATGAAAGTTTACCAATGTCAACGCAAACAGGTCAAAGAGCTTTAGGGGTGGTTAGAATTTTTGTGTTGATTTATGACATAAAAAGACAACATTTTTTTTAAAACTATAAAACTAAACTTCATGACCTCACATTTGTGTGACATTAGATATACAATCAATCAGAGAATTGAATTTTTCAGTAATGTGACATCAGATACACAATAACTCATGGCACTACTAACATTTTCATTCAGTTTGAGTTACTTGCTAATAAAAAATATCCAAATTAGAGTTCCTGACGTACAATAGTTAAGATTGGAAGACATTTGGAGACAATCAAACTATTCATTTGATGCTTGAAAGCAACAGTTTGTATTTGTACAAAATGGAAGCAAATCTTCTTCCTAATATTGCACACATACCACGTTACATTAAGACTATTAGCTGTCACAACATTAGTTATGAATTTTCCATTGAAAGAAGAAAAACTTTTTACATTTCAAAATCAATCTATTTTGATACATAACACAACATTAAAATGTTTAGTTTATTGAAAGTTAACTTACTTTAGCTACAAGTGAAATTGATAAGTTGATAAATTAATAATCATTTTGTGTACATTTACTACTCCAGTCAAAACAGTATTTGTTCAATGTGAGCATTTGACAAAAACTTTTATAACAATGTCACACATTTTCCACAAAAGTAATACAGTATCATACTGTGTGATAAGAGAAGATATCATGGTTTTTATGTTTGAAGATGGTAAATATCCTGCAGTAGAAATTAACACTACTTACAAGACTTTCCAAAGAGTAACAAATATTTTTTGTTCCAAATACAGAATATTCACCATCTTCAACAAATTCTACCATGATAGTCTCCCTTCCTCTGTAAGTAAATATTTAGGTTAAAAAACTGTTAACCTTTTCCTGACATTACTGGTAAATCTTCATTATTTCTAGTCTTCAGCCTGCCATTAACTTCAAAAGGGGATTTCTAAAAGCTCAAGTTACAAATAAATCATTCTTGTTATCACTACCACTTGAACCTAACACAAGAGAAAGGATATTTTATATCTCCAATTGGAATAATGACCTTAAAAATCTCAGCATCTGTTTCTCACAAAGTAAAGGTGAAGATTATATAACACCATGGAAAACAAGGGCTTGTTACTTGGACAGATCACACACCCAAAACTAACATTAAATTTTCCTTATTTACTCAATCAAGAAATACATGTCTGTCTGTCTGTCTGCCTGTCTGTCTGCCTGCCTGTCTGTCTGCCTGTCTGTCTGCCTGCCTGCCTCCCTGTCTGTCTGCCTCCCTGTATGTCTGTGGTCTGCCTCCCTGTCTGTCTGTCTGTCTGCCTCCCTGTCTGTCTGTCTGTCTGCCTCCCTGTCTGTCTGTCTGCCTCCCTGTCTGTCTGTCTGCCTCCCTGTCTGTATGTCTGTCTGTATGTCTGTCTGTCTGTATGTATGTCTGTCTGTCTGTCTGTCTGTCTAATTTTCATGTAAGGGCAAGATCAGAATGACCTGTGATGTCATGAAAAGGGTCCCAAGTGTGACATTTACTCACTAAGGCAGCCCCAGTTCAATATCAAAAGGAGACACAGAGGTTGCTTAAGCATGAATAATACTCTGTAGAAAAGCCTTATCAAACTGTTATAAAAGCATTTTGAAGTAGGGAGTATAGAACACTCAAGGATTTTAGTGACTATCATAACCTATAAGTTCAAAATGGTTAAAATAAATCCTTTATCCTTTATTAGTCAACATCCAAACATTTGTACTATAGGTATTTTTAAGGCTTCTCAGCTTATTCAGGTTTATTCTAGTGTTTCCTAAAATATTAACATAAATGAAAGACTCTTTAACTGCAGCAGCCTCCATAAAATTTAATAAGATAATTGTAGAGGAAACAATCGGTGAGATATCTCAGCTGCACTGCAGTGGCTGTTTTTGGAAATGGCTGATAAAAGTCAAGTGTAAACAAATAGCGGTCACCTGTAGTAGTCTATCAAGATATAATCTTCTAAACAGTAAAAGAAAGTCCAAAATGTATTACAGTTGCATTGGATACTGTTGCTGTTACTGATAAAAGAACTAAAAATATGTCAACAGCTAGTTCATATAAAGATGCCATCATAGAAAGAGCAGCTATTTCCATTTGAATTAGAATTTTTAGATATATACATCTATACAGAAGAAGCGAAATCTCAAGTGTATTATGTTTTCTTACTATAATGTAAACTGATAAGAGATAAATATAAACAAACAATATGTTAACAATTAGAGCATATAAAGATATTAGTGGTGTCACGATTCATCGATAATATCGATGTTTGCATCGTCTACTACGCGATACGAGTGCATCGATACAAAACAAGACAATACATCAGGATATTTATATCATGAGGGGCCACGATACATCGATGTATCACCATAAGAGACAATATATCCTGATACTGTTAACATAGCATTTTACAAACAAATAACTCTATATTTCAGAGATTAGAGTGATCACACAAACAGAACATTTATGATATTTGTAATAATTTATCTGCAATTTCTCAACCTTTCTAATTTTGCGATTTCCCTTCATGTAATAATTATGACAGTTGGGTAGCTAAGAAATAACATTACTTTTCTATGTCCTATATATTTTCTTTCATGAACTGTAGAGCATCGTGATACATATTGTATCGCAACCGCTGTATCGTGATGATAATTGACTCGCAGGTTCCTTTGCAATACTTCAATGATATATTGTCTCGTCTAATAAAACTGGAATCGGGATATATGGTCTCGCCACTGAGGCCATGATACACAGGTCTAAAAGATATTATCACAGAGACCCAGGCAGATGTCAGTAGAATTACATTGTTTAGATGTTATCATTTTAATCATTTAAAGAGGGACAGAGTATGTTGTTGGAGTGCAATATGTCAAACTTCATAAATGGTGTTATTTTATGGAGAATTAGTTGTTGTTTCAGAAAATCAGAATCCTAATGCTTATTAACCCAGTATAAGGACAACTAACTGGTTAATGCCCCAATTTGTGATAAAAAAAACAGACAGTGGCTCAAACGTAATTTCGGAAAATTTATTACAGCAGATACAAAGACAAACGTTGGTTGATAGTGTTAAGTAGGTCATTTAACTAATATATACATGTTAATAGAACACATAATTTAAAATTCTTACCATTTATAGAGCCGTTTTGCGATTATCAGTGAAAACAAGAAAATATCATAATTTTGGAATTTTAGAGATAAAGATGCAAATTTATGAGATGATTTTAACTTAACTCAGGTCAAAAGGTACCTTGGCTCTTACTAAAGCCAAATTAAACATTATGAAACATACTCTGTGCCACTTTAAGCTCAATCTCAACTGAATTACCACTGCTTATTATCATCATGTTGATAAAACTTGTTGACAGATAAAACAAATAAAGATATCATCATAAAACATAAACAAATCTCAGTTAAATAAGAATGTTTTACCAGGTCACAGATAGAGATCATGACACAAATAATCTAACACTTTGAGAACATACATCTTAATATATATTCATTGACTTGAACTAGCCCATATCTTATGATAATTTATAAAACCTCAATAGTTAGCAGGATTTATATCTGTGACAGGTGTAAACACCATCACGTTGATAAACATTAAAGAACATGTGGTGACTCCCAACAGTGTTGGAGTATTGAAGAGAACGGCTGGAACACAGCGGGTCCTATTTTCAGTATTGGAATAACAAATTGTCAAAACTCAAACACCTCCAGAGGTTATCATTTACAGGATCTACATTAACACAACCATAAAACGGTTGAATAAAGTGCGATCTTAACATCTTCATATCGGAAGAGTCCAGTTTCACAGAGCCCTCTAAGTGCTAAGGGTGCCCTTATCCTATGGTACAAAATTGAGTTACAATCACCTTAGCCTAAGGAGCTCTGTGCAAGGGGGCTAGGGATATCTAAAAACATTGGTTCATAAGTCTTTGCTGTTCAACAGAGAAGCGTTCGATGTATTCATTTCACTTGTCATGTTTAATTGTCAGGGATTTTGCCCCAAGCAAAACCCACCAATGCCAAACCCTGCAACATTCTATCCACAAGGCCAATGCAGCCTCTTCATTCAAAGTTGACACTGTTTCTAATAGCTATGCATAAAAATATTATATATTTCATTTTTTCCTCAAAATCAACCTTTAACTTAAAAATCTTTGCTAATAAACGTACCAATGTTGGAAAGGCCCGATTGGATTAAAGAATAAGGCGAGAGTGTTTGGCTGTATGAATTCTACAGATCAATTACATATTGACTTCTTCGGTTTTATTCCTTCACACCAAAGGTCTCGATCATTTCAGTACTGCTGATCCGGTATTAGAATATTGAACATATCTGATCCATGTTTCACACTGGTATGTCAAGGAATTTTCAAGAACGATCTATGATATAATGGAATACACGGAAACTTTCCAAATACCAGGTGTGCTTATGCTAATTGACTTTGAAAAGGCATTTGATTCGATAGACAGAAACTACTTGCTAAACGTTATGAGTTTTTTCGGTTTTGGTCCTAGCATATGTCACTGGATAAATACGTTATATGATGATATCGAAACAAGAATTGTAATAAATGGTCATATTACGTCCCCATTTAAAGTAGAAAGAGGTTGCCGCCAAGGTGATCCTGTTGCTCCGTATCTCTTCTTACTTGCTGTAGAAGTGCTAAGTATAATGCTGCGAAATGACAAAAATATTAAAGGAATATCTATTGGATCCATAGAGTACCTGGTATCTCAATTTGCTGATGATACTACCTTAACATTAGACGGGAGTGAAAAATGCCTCTATGCAGTATTGGGCACTTTGAAACTTTTTGCACGTTTTTCGGGTTTAAAGATAAACGCAGAGAAAACAAAATTAATAGAGTTCTAGAAGGATTATTTACCCTGAAAACTACAGAATCAGATTTTTTTTCAAGGAGAAGAGGGTGGGTTGGAATAGGTTAGTGTTGGGCATGTTAACTTAATGAAGCACTGTCCATAGGTCAAACTCCCAGAAACGCCATTGATCTGATATTCATCTAACAAGAACTATACATGATAATGTTTGCCTTGCTGAACCATTGCCAATTGAACATATCAAGAGTAAGCAGTCCAGAAGGATTTCACACTAATGAATTAAGTAGCCAAGGTGTTAAAACAGCCAACAATACTCAAACCCAAACAATACAATGAAGATTCTACCAAAAATACAACATATTTTCAAATGACCTGACTCATAATTTCAGTGTTTTGAAATAAATTTATTTAAATCTATAAACATAAATAAAAAAACAAAAGAATGATCTATCATGAATAACAGTTTCTCAAAAAACGGAGCCGAGCCAAGCTTTACTCGATTGAGCACCTATTCAATAGTGCTGGCCTGTGTGTACTTCTTCCCTTTACTTATCTCAGACTTATCTACACCTTGACATAACCTACAGATAAACTAGATCTAGACCAAGTTAACCTTTTACACACACCCACCGAGAGGCATTTGGAATTCAAACTTATGCATCAATTAATATAATTATGATATCTCACAAACATAATAAAGATTGAAATAACTAATCTATAATTATCTAAACAAAAGTTGTGTATGATTGCTTAAGAGAGTGAAATGTTGAACCAAAAGAGTGGTATCAACAAATTTGTCATTCAGGTAAAGGCCTTGGCAGACTTTCATTTGTAATAATTCCAAAATTATTAATATTTTTATCATAGTAAAGCCTTTTATAATGTTTGATGACCAACATAACATCATGCTCAAATATCTAATGACAATATACATGCATTAATGATTCTTATGACACTAATTGTTACACAATATCGGTGAGGAAATTATTAAAACACTGTTAATGAAATAACATAGTTTTTAAGGGTGCCCAGTATTATCGGTATATTGGTATATTGCAATACAGAAACAAGACGATACGTACTGGTACACTCTTCTGAAAGTACCAAATATATCGGATATATTAGAATTAACAATTTCCTTGTAAAATTGCAGAAAAACGTAACCAAAAAATGTAATTTTATTGAAAGTTGTTACATGAAGTGTAAACTTGCAAAGTGAAAACAGCACAGACATGTTAAAGTCCGAAAGCAGTCACTGAATTATCTGTTTTTACAAAACAACGAACCAGTTGAGCATTGATCACTGTTCTAATTACTGTTATTTAGTCTATATCTGATTGACCTATTCAATTAATAGGACAGTATGAACATGGTATATTGGAGGGCAAGACAATTCAAGACACTATTCATAACATATTATTAAACATGCATAAACACTGTCGATGAAAAGTTTCATTAGGAAATTGTGACTTTACTTTATGGCCATACAGCGATTAAATGGTAAGCCTATGCATTATTCAATGGCAGTTAATTTGTATATTCAATACCCCTAGAGGGTTAACAATAAGCTGGGATAACATTGTGTAACTCTGAGAAACGTTCTGCAACTTCTTTATAACTCGTGTTAAGACTTTCACAATGTTGTGTAACATTTTATCTCATTCAGCAACTAGACCTGACATTATTTCTGAGAGGTGAATAAATAGTGACACTATGTCATTGACATATTAGTGTAATAAATCATGTTTTGCAAGTTTGAAAATTTATGTCATTTTATGTTTTGAGAATATCATTAACATTTTTTACTGTCAAAACATTAATGAATGAAATTTAAACACACGATATACACATAACCAATGGGACACAAAAATAATGTTTCTTTTTAAACTTCTTCAAAAGTAACAAAAAGAATATTTCAGGTTTTTAAAAGATAATTTACTAAAACAGTATTTTTATATTTAGATTGGTAGTAGATGAAGAAAGTTACACGCGCCTCATCTGTCAGATGGATATTTCAGGTAAATAAAAACATTGACACGCCCGGTCATTTCTAGGTCATATGTGATGTGGGGGTAAAAACGTGACAAAATGATTGTGACCATTAACTCAAATTAGTTAATCAATTTCTCATTCGCATACACAACTTTACAGGCCATGTCACATACACTCGTGATTGGAATCGATTTCTCACGTACACTTGCATAGGTGATCGATTATCGGCACAGGTAATCAAGGTGTGCAAATCTTACCTGGAACGTCTGATTTTTGAGGATCAGGTTTAAGGGCCCCATCAAGCATGTCCTTGGTATAATCCAGGCTATCTGCAGTTTCGGGGATGGGGGACAACACATCGAAATCGTCATCATCTTCTTCGTTGTCAATATCTTCCACATACGAAAAAGACCGTAGGAATTCAACCGTGGAATTTCTCGTACCTAGGCCGTCATGAGTAGCCATTTTTTAAATATTCGTTGTAGGTGTATCCTAGGACGCCTTTGAGCGACGTCATCTGTCTAATTCATGGCGTTTCTCTGTCCCCTCTAACTTTGTTGACAACTCTCAAACGCGTCCGCCATGCGAATTGCCCTCTTGAAAGTCACGTGATCTAATGCGACAGATTCATCGCTGCGTGGCGGCCGAAGTAACTCCTTTGAATCAAACGCGACCTGCTCACGCGGCGATCGTTTCTTTCGCAACCTTTCGAGCGTGACGTGACCAACTATTTAAAACTAAAATATGCATATCTTTTGTTTTCGTTAGTTGGACACGTTTTTGTGTTTAATTTGTTCACATAATGGATTGTAAATAGACGATGTGTAATGGCATGTTGTTAACCATCTTTGATGTTACGTTATTAGTATATAAAGTTTTTATTTTTAGATTGGCAATGTACGGGGTTTTTTTCCAAAAGATATAATTTCTTCATATTCAACACGAAAAACAAAAGTTTAAGCCAAAAGTGTTATCTTCAGAGGGTAAAAACATGTCATCACTCAACCCGATCATCCGTAGTCGTAGAGAAAATTCATAAAGAGCCACTCCGTGATTTTCGTAACTTATTATTTACCTTTGATACGAACCTAAATGTCATATGGGGTGATATAAATCAAAACATATTAACTTTTCATGTCCAAAAGACATATATATGACAAATACTGGTTTTCCATGAACATCTAAAAACAGCCTTCTAGATGCACAGAGTCGTAGATATAACGCCCAATATACATGGATACTAGTAATATAACCTAACAAACACAATCAACTCCTAACTGACCTCCTGGCTGTTTTAGATTAGTCTCCAAAATTACGTTTGACTATTTGACGCGCGTCACTGTCCGGTTTTCGATCATAATTGCGACGTTCTACCTTCATATTGTCACTTTGAAAAAACAATAAACTTTAAAATGTGTTTTTTGGTAACAGTCTATACTTCGCGATCAAATGACACCATTGATTAAGTTTGGCATATATGACTCCAACAACTCACGGAGTGGCTCTTTAAGTATATAAACCAAAAACTACTGGCGGCCTTTTTTGTGTGAACACATTTTAACGATATGAAATAGGGGAATGGAATGGCATAGCTCAACCGATCAAAGAACGTTCCTTTAAAAACTGTTCCTTTTGATTAAAAACATATATTCTAGTTTTCATGAGATACCTCTCTTGACTTAAAACGTGCAACTACCCCTTTCTGTCTGAATTAACACTACTTTTAAAACAATTTCTAAACATGTTTAGATAAGTCATTTCGCTTTAAAATTTTATGGATTATCAAATTCATGTGATGTTAAGACGTAATAGCTTAATTTCTCACATCTTTCATAATTGTTCATTATTTATTTGCGCAAAATAACCGTTGTCTATCTTTAATTATATTTTTCTCCATAGATGCATAGATGCATAGATGCATATCAGCTTTTTTTAAGTAAGAGGGACGCGTCTGAACGAATATATACCCTTGTCTTCTCTACATTTCATTCTTTTACATTCAATATTTGTTCATGTTATATTTGAAAAAAGCATGTCATGTTAATATGTCTGAATCAACACGTTTTCTTCATCAATATCATCAAAACAGTCATATGATGAGACTTATCAAACACGATTTTTAAAGTTCAAAGAAGAAAAAAAGATGACTTAGTACTTCAAATGTTATTTCAAGCTATTACGAAAATATTTTGAAATAAAAGTCATGATTCTTTGCCTGATGAAGCCTTGAAATAAGGTTAAAAAAACACACAAGAAAATGTAATTAAATCATTGTGAGCGATGTAAACTTTCAGCTCCGTTGTTCTCTATAGCTACAGGTAGGTTTATAGGTTTACTACAGTACAAAAAGTTCGTTTCTTATCACTTTATGTTTGGTGTAATTTTAAAAGCAATAATGTTATTAACAAGTTTATAGGGCCTAGTATATGAATGCATTTAATGAATTTTCTAGGGCCTATCATCGATTTAGTACGTATGTATATAGATTAATCTATTCGATCGAAACATTGTTTCAGATTGGGTTTTGCTATGTTCGGAACTGATTTATTGCATTTTATATCATAATTTCAATTCGGACAATCTAATAAGATCTTTGTTTGATGTGATGGACCATTTAAGTTAATATCAGATTGAAAAAACTTAATAATGTTTAGGTTTAGTCGTTAATGACTCAAGGCACGTTTGTTATAGAAAAATAAGTTTCATCTATGTGGTATGTGTAAAATCATTCCTAAAATAAATTGCTTGATTTATGAATTCGACTAATAGACTAAAGTGTAGCTTCTTTTGGGATAATGACATATAGTTATTGTAAAAATAAAAATAATATATAATATGGAGGCTTCTGTAAATCCTCGAAATATAAAGCTCAAACTCAGATTTTATAAATTGGTTACATGTCTAAAATGTAAAAAAAAATTGAAACAGGAAGACAGTCACACGTTTATAAAGATTGCTGATTTCCCCTCGATCTGTGGTTATTCAAAGAAGGTGATTATAAAAGATTGGTTAATCAGGCACGTATTATTCGTGTTGCTTGATTTGTAGGTTTGTCTGTCAATGACTCAATATTTTCAAAACAACATATACACCTGATCATGAAAATGAATGCTGCGTATTTTCCTTTGTATGTGTTTGTAAACATCCTTATTCTGAATAATGGCATTAATTGCGAATATTACATGTTGCTATCGTTCGGTAAAGCAACTAAAATAACCAACACGCCCATTAAGCTAATACGGAGAAGCAAAGACGGATTTAGTTGTCGGATGGGATTGGTTTATAAACAGGATAGGCCTACTGGAACAGAAAGATCAAAGGATATTTTACGTGCGCTTTTTTTGCGTTCCGTATTATGTGGTAAAAATGATTTGATTTCATAATCAAAGCATTCATTGTGTAAGAGAATTATGATTAAGCGTTTTTGTTCTGAAATGTTCATGTAGCTTCGTAAGAAGAAATTTAACATTTAAATGTTATAATAAAACTTCGCTCCAGTGATTAATATGGTTTTGATCAAACTAGGCGCAAATATTTTGTCATGAAAATGATATTCATGACATACTGTTTTTTCGTTAAGATATATATGTAATGCATGATTCGAATAGTTCATTCTTCGATTAACATTTAGAGCATAACTTCATAAAAAGAATACTATTAATTATCTGTAAGTTAACTGAATAAATGTCAATCGGTGACTTCACATATAACTCTTTATCAACGACAATGAAACACGACAAGTTTTATGATTTTATGACACTTCAAAGACGCTTTTCAAACAACAGTTCTTATTTGACCGCGTTTCGCTCTTCGATGCGTCGTATTCGCGAAATCAAGGAAAATAATCAAAATCAGCTGAGGCGTATTACCTGCCATCGTGGTATGGTGTTTAAAATGCCAACCAACTGCTGCAAAGTATTTTTTGTATTTTGTATTTGGGAATTGAATGTTATAGATTTAATTAGATTGAGACAAACACATGGATAGCTGATTGAAAACGCATTAACGTCTCATAACTTGAAATAAATAAACTTTTACACAAGTTCTCTCGATTTCTATAACCTATCACTTCTGATTAGGTTTTCCAATGGATTTGTTATACTGACTGACCTGATAACCCTCCCGTTGTATTACTCCAAGGCGTTGTATTACTCCAAGGCTAACACACAGGCTTTACTTCCAAGTAGTTTGACCTTAAAGTTGAAACTAAAATAAGATAAAAACCCAAACAATTCTATAAGAAGAGTGAAAATGAAGAATTATCATTTTCTTTTTAATTCTATGCAATATTTTTTTCACAAAATTTTCATTACAGATTCTAATCGTGAGTCTAACCCTAACCTAAAACCTAACCACCTGAATATGCCATTAGATAAAAATTTCTTGCACGGTGATAAAGGGGTACAAAAAAGACTTCAACAAGGCTATGAGAGAGCTTATGGAAGAGGCACTCTTCTTGATCCACTGTGGTAGAGAGCATTTTTGAAGTTGGCATAATTAGGGATTATGAAGTCTACGGATTCACAACTTCTGAGGTGTGACGTTTCGGTGTAGATTCTAACACTTTTATCAAGCATTGACAAGAACATCAAAACGTTGCATCTCTTTGCAATTAAGAAGTTGTAAGTCCGTAGAATCTGTATTTTCTTCAGTATCTAACAAGACTCTGCTGTAATGGGCCTTGTTTCAGAAGTCTATCTTCAGATGGAACATTATTTGGATCTGAGCATCAATCCAAAGAGGTCATGTCTCATGACCTTTCACTCCAGCCAATCAACAGCAAATCTAAGAAACCAATGGGATGTTTTCTATGCCTTCAAGCTTGTGATTGGTTTTATTTATTTAAAGTGTGATATCACTAAAATAGCGCCATAGGACATGACCAACAAAGACCAGGCTTTTTCTAGTGAGCATGTTCATCAGCATCAAACCAGAAACTGGAAACTTTTACTGGAAATAAGTCCACTAACACTGGTAAAAGAAATTGGTAAAGACATTGCATATGATGTTGGAGGTAAACGGTTAGCTAAAAAGAGTATATAAAAGAATGTAGGGCACTGGAATTGCGGTGGTTTGTCTGTACAACATAATCAAATTCTATTTTCAGCATTGAGATGATTATATCTAGTGATACTGATGTAATAGAGTTATGCGAGACATGCTTACTGAGTTAGGTTTGTATGAGGAAGATGGGCTCGACCCTGGCAACAAGACTCTTCATTGGTTATGTTTGAAGAAAAATTTTCAAGGGCAGGTAATTTGACTATTGATTTCCTTTTGATATTTCACTTGGCTGATAGGGTTCTAAAGATCTGAGCATAGAGAAGAATTTCAGCCAATAGAGGCACTGAGTCTGCAAAGCAACATCGTTTTGTGAGGATTTGATGAGATCCACTGTAATATCCAAACACAACACAGGATATGTTTATGTTGAAATGATTTATTCCGATACTGTTCATGAAACAAGCTGACTAAGGATATTTAGCACAGCATCAGTCAGCAGAGAGTCACAGTAGCGTATAAAAATACCAACAATACAGATCAACCAAACTGACATGGTTTGTGTCCCTCCCGGCTTGGTTCAGCTGTAGAATACAGAGACATATTGCACAGACATTTCAAGTTGCACTGTTCTATAAGTTAACTTACCATATACACTACATACTAGAACTCTAGCTATTGGCTTTTACTAAAAGTCTTCGACCAATCAAACAACATCTCTGGTTGACTTTACCATTGACCAATAAACAACTCGTAAAAAAGTTTGTTGACCATTCAGGAGCCTGTATCTATTTCTGACCAATGACCATATGTTTCTTTTTCATTTACCAATAAAAAAACCTGTTGGTGTATGACCGATGACACAATTGTTTCTATAATTCACTGACCAATAAAAAGGAATTTGATTGGTGAATGCTCATGAAACAATTGTTTTTTGTCATTTATTATTGAAAACTTGTCTATTTGTAATTGATCAGTGCAAAAGATGCTTGTTT
Source organism: Phorcus lineatus (assembly GCA_921293015.1). NCBI lineage: Eukaryota > Metazoa > Mollusca > Gastropoda > Trochida > Trochidae > Phorcus > Phorcus lineatus. The sequence goes on from OV121085.1 coordinate 8,902,453, forward strand.
TTTCTACAACCATCTGTCAATGACCAATCATAAGTCTCTCTTGACTCTAATCAACCAATCAAAAATGTTCAGATATCACAAATATTGACCAATGAAATAAATGGTATAAATCTATCATTCTATGCTTGTATTATTCAAAATTTTAAAAACTTTATATAAATCAAAATGAAGTTCTATTGTAAAAATGGTTTTGATAATAAAATGGAATTGATGAGAAAGAAAATGAATAATCTTCTATCATTTAAACTTAAAATTCCCTTTAAAACTTGATGAAGCACTGGTATAATCACAAAACAATATAAAAAGCATTTTCTTCAAAAGGACTGAGGTGATAAAAATGATAATTATCTTAAAACAACTGAACGAAATCTTGTAATGATCCATGAACTGATAAAATGATAGTATCAAGCCCAACGTTCTGGGAAAAGATTTAGGACTCCTCCATTGCTTAGATAAAAAATACAAACCCTTCTTAGCACTCAAGGTTTTCACCAAAATCATATCTGTTTTCAAGTAATGAATTTGATAAATTATGATATCTGATTAAAACACTTCACATGCAAGCAATATGACTGATTTGGAACCCTTCGTTGACAGGTAGAAGGTCTTGGAAGAAATAACTTTTCTGTGTAATTAACATGATGACTAGATATACCATTACATACATGTAGTCATAACAAGCGAGTATTAGTACCCTTATTCACAACTGAATCGGCAATACAAATTCATACAATTGAATCCGTAGACATGAAAATGGAATAGTCAACATCGTCTCATCTTGAATATCAACATGCAAGACATTTAATGGATGAAACCTCAGTTTTGATATGGACCTATAGTTTCCAAATAAACAGTTTCCGATATAAACTGAGTTTCCAATATAAACAACCATTTTCAACAGTAGCCCAAGATAAGCGTCTATATTACAACAGGGCACAACACTGTACATTAACATATTTACAATTTGTATACAAAAGTTTGGATATTATGAGTATAACAGCCTCCCCGTATTTTACTCTGCTAATAATAATAATAGTACCTATTGGTTACTAAAGAGCAATTTTGAAGGTTTTGCTACATACTCATTGTAACTATAGCCCGTAAATTGCAAGTAGGCCCTATTTATAAGGAGACCATAATTTTCTCAATATTGATGAAAAATACTTGTTGGTTTTTGTGACTCCCTCTCAAAGGTTTCAGTGAAGTAGTAGTACCTTAAACATACCATTTGAGGCTTCATATCACAATACAAAATACAATATAAAGCAAATTTTTTTGGTTAAAAAATTGGAAAAAGCAAATGATCATGTTACAATTACTCTGCATTTAAACTTTTTTAGCCAACTAAAAAACAATTTCAACCAAAGTGCCATTTTGAGAATATAAATTTCTGTGTTCTGCAACTTTTACTAAACTGTGTGTGTTATGCAAGCTTACATCTCACACAGAGTTGCCTCCCTTACACCAAGTACAAGATGGCTGGTGCCATGTTTCTTTACTTTGATATCTACATAAAAAGCTCTACATTCGGTAAAACAGAAGCATGTGACAAAACTTTAACATGTTTGGTAATATTCAGTTCTGTTGATGTACATTTATCTTTCAACAATGAACATAACATAATATAATATAATCCATTAATTGAACACCGTAGAAAGACTTTCAAGTTGTTTTTGTATGTGCACGAATATCATACAGAATGTGACAATTAGTTTACTGATGATGGGAACACCTCTCAACAATGAAAATGTTTTCAAAGAGTATTGAGATATGAGATTTTCCAAACAATCTTGACAAGTTCAAGACGAAAATTTCGAGAATTTGTTTTAGAAAAACCATGACAGATCTATTGCTACATGGGAGCAAGTTTTGGGTAAATATTTTAGCGATGGTGTCATGAAAATTTGGTAATGCAATGTCTTTGGTAACTTGTACACATTTCGTACAAGGAAACATATTTTCAAAAGAATGTTTAAGCAGAAACGTTTCATGCTTTGGTTAGAAGGAGATCAATATTGAAACAATATCACTCTGAGCAATGCATCAACATCTCCTCTTGTAGATGTTCTTAGAACATAGTATCAGTCAACCTTTCAAAAGTTATCAAATCTACAATGGTATGTTTGCAAAGAAATGACAATTCCAAATATTGAAATTTTTACATATTCGATAGATAGGGAACTAATCATCTAATGAATGATTTAAAATTCATCATCATAGAGTCATATTCAATTGCGACAGACAGAATTGATGTTTTGAACATTTTGAAGAATGTAAGAGAAGAGCATGAAGGAATCACAAAAGGTTGTCCAATTGGTATTCACATACCGGTACTTATATCTGACCTGTCTGGTCGAAGATCACATTTTGTGTACAAAATTGTCTGCAACAATCCTGAAGGAAGTCTTTTTCTTTCAAGTGAAATATGAAGCATCTGGGTTACAGCACACATCCATAATCTGCACAATTCACCATACTTTATTCATCACAACTTCAGTAACAACAACCTAAGTACTCGTATACACAATGCCCGTTGGTGAGTAATAAAAACAAATTCCAGAATTCATGCCATAGCACAATGTCCATCATATCAGTAATGTTCAGTGATAATGGTAACGTCCTGTCTCAGCCAATATCAAATCAACCCACATCATCACATTCTTTTCGGACACTTGTCTTTACACATTCTAGTAAACTACAAAGTTCTTCATAGTCTAGGTAGTTGGTATCTTGGTATAAACAATATGTCCAGAGTTAAGGAGTAACCCTTCCATCTGAAGCATGTTTGCTTCAAGCATATTCCCCAATAGGTTCAGCATGAGATCTTCTTTGCATCTGATTGCATCTTCTGCTGTACCAAGTTCACATCGAAGAACAGAGCATAAACCATAAATCCACATCCACATCACAACTTTGTCCTCAAGCATAGCTTTTTTCATTGTGGATTTTTTCATCTGAAAATTTTCTTCTACTTCTGCCTCTTCAGTTGATAGCTCAGAAACAAGACATCTGAGCCCATAAAAAGTCTCCTCACGCTTAGTCTCGAACATATGTGAATATGCTTTAGCATTATCCAATGATGGCATTTTGTTCGAGAGCTAATGGTGTTAAACTATTCTGTGAGGACTTCAGACCCTAGTGGATGACTGAACTTGTGCCGACACCGTCTATGTCATTTTGTTGATAAGGAACCAATGACCTACAACAGCATCTCTTCAAACTCTGTCTCTCACAGGTTTAGAATTTGCTGATGTTGGACTCTTCATTGGAGACTTTGGACTCTTCACAGGTGTCTGCAACTTCTGTCTGACCCAATCTATCGCATGGACCATCCTCTTGAGATGTCGACTATCGGCGCCGGTCATCTTGCTCAGGTCTTGCTCCTGGATGTTTAGGAGTAGCTGGATAGTGCAACATCCCTTCTCATACAGGCTGTCTATGTACATCGGCAGACCAATAGAGATGAAGAAATCCTCAATGGATGCAATTTTAAGATCAACAGCATTGCTGCAGTTGGAGCCCAGCTTCTCATTCGGCACCTGGAGACAAGGAAGAGATTGTAAGTAATGAGGTATGAAAAATATTGATTTATTTATTTATTATTTATTTATAGTTAATATGAAACCTTTCTAAATGATCAGTTTTCAAGAAAGCTTTCTAACAAAGGGAAATTCAGGATTGGCTAAAAATATACTAATATCCAATATTGTAGGATCCATCACTTTAAGATCACCTACTGGACTATTTCTTTCTAAGACTGATTGACACATCCTCCTTACAGGACCTCTTGACAAGTTCATTTGCTGACTCAAAGTTCAACTCTGATAACAGAAACTAACTCAGTAACTCTTATTCCCCAATCTGATAACATTCAGTAATCCCAACTTCTTATCTGATCCCAACTGATCATTGAAGTCTAACTGCAGGGCAATGTCAATATCTGCCTTCAACTCCTATAGACTACGTTCTTAATTAACTCTGATACTGACTCGAAAGTGACTTGACTACAAAACTGACAAATAGATGAAATATCTGTCTCTACCTCCATAGGTTACCTAAAGATTTGATCTAAATCAACTATAACTCACACATGATAGGTCTGTTTACAGAAGTGAATACTAGAAGACATGTCTGTCTCTTACTCCAACACTGTAAGCTGCACGTACCGAGTTCCTCTGGTGGTTCTGCAGGTGGTAGATGCGGACTTGCTCCAGGACGAGAGCCACACTGTTGATATCCTGTCTCAGCTCCTCCGCGTACCTCTGGATCAGAAGTGGTGGGATCCCGCACTCTCCGAGCTTGGGACAGATACACAGAGGACATTTACAAAGATGTCAGACTCTTGCAGTGTATTAGTGTAAATCACCTGTTTGACAGGCCTTCTTTTATATACCAATTATCACATCTGAGGCAATATTGAGTCATTGTTTTTAAGGAAACTATTCTGAAAAACAAGTACTTTAACAAATGTCATGAAACTTTGGTCCGTGGCTATCTTTCACAAAGCCCTAAGGTGATTGTTAGTCACTAAGATAATCTTAGTGTGATGTTTAGGTTGTTTGTGAAAGGGAAGCTATGGTCTTTATCATTATCCAGTTTAAGTCATTCCTTAATACATATGTCGACCCTTAATCATAAGGTTCATCAATTTAATGTCATCTTTAAATGAAGAGTCAATGTCTTACCTCGGAGGAGTATGGTTCCTCGCTGAGATCAATCTTCTCCGCACTGAGCTTTGTGGACACGAGAGGAATGAGTGAGCGACTCACATTCTTGATGGTCACCTGACCGTAGATTGGTTCAGGGACAGACTGCTGCCTCCCCTGTGCGTAGATGCTCTGGTGGGGAGACATGATTCTCTCCGGATAGTACATTGACAACGGCATCTGGGAGACAGGAACAGCAATCTGGTGCCGCCCATATAGACTCGGTCCATTGATGTCCCCGGGCCTCTGATTCTGAATCTGGGGGTAGAGATCCCTGCGCCCATAATCTGAGGGAGGTACAGATGTTATCTCCGTGCCTGGTGCACGGGGTGGGGGCACTGGCTTCATCTTACGCCGGGTCTGGGAGCTGGATCCGTACACAGAACATTGGAGATTTGGGTTTGTCGGGGAACCAATACAGGAAATGTTACTTGCGCTTGTGTCAGATGTTAATGAACTATTGGCGCTGTCCTTTGGTGTGCTTCTTGAAGGAGAGTTCACCATCTTTGGTTTGTTTTGGCCATGAACACAATGTTTACAGTATCCACTCATTTTCTTTTTCACTTTCTTTTCACCATCTTGTAAGTATCCGTTGGTGATTGCGAACACTTCCTTATCCTCTTCTGTGTAATCCTTATCACTGCGGTCAGTCTCCATACCTTCGTCCTCCCTCTGGGGAGACTGACCAATCTTTGGTTTACCACACATACCACACATGTGTCCGTTAGAGTCCGAGCGCACTGGACCAGAGTTACCCACCTTACCCTGTGGGGCATTCTGGGTAGCGACTACTTTTGCATGGTGACTAGAGTGAGGCCTTTGAGCATCTTTGAGCATCAACTGTTCATTACTGGCGTAGCAGCCGGAATCCCGGCTAGAGTTACCCGTCCTTGGCGGGTTTTGGTCGCCACCTGTTACAGTAGCGGGAGAAAGACTAGAGGGTGTGTCTGAGGAGTTGGCACCGGAACCTGATTGGTCACTTCGTGCGTGGCCGTCTGACACATCATATGCTGAAATATGAGAGAAGATTTATGTTACATACAGTTGGCACTGATTTGTGAGATTATCTGATTATTTGAGTGTTGATGTACATCTGAAGTCAACCTTGATTTGAAGTAGTGCCTCGGAAATTGGCTTTTGTGATCAGTTTCAGATGGTATGAATCATGATTTAGGTTGACAAAATGACAGACAGAAACAAATGACAATATTCTTTGGTAACATAATAATGGTTTCTCGTAAAAACTTTCTTTAAAATACAGAGATTACAGTTAAAATAAAATACAGCTTTAAACTAAGAGCTTGAAATAAAGATAATTAATATTCACAAATGAAACTGACTTTGATCACAGTCATTAAGAAGCTCGGCGGCGGTGAGTAGTTTAGCGCGTTGCTCAGGGTCGGTTATGTTGAGAGTGCTCAGATCTTCTTCATCCAGCTCCGAGAACGTCTCCAACATCTCAAATCCATTCAGCATAAACAGGCTGGTCAAGTGCTGCAACATGCAAATTGAGTGTCTTATAGTGAGGATAATATTTCATTCTATAAATGAATAAACATCATCACTCTACAACCACTTAATCAACACATTTTAGTATTTTCTTCTTATATTGATCTGTGGAAGTTGATAGAGCCCTCCTTCATTAGTAGCAGTGAGGTGACATGGACCTGTTGCACTTAACACTCAGCGATCCTATCAAGCACTTTGGTACTCTTTGTGCAATGTTAACCCTTAAGATGCGGGTCCCGGAATATTCCGGGATGAAATTAGCTTTGCCCGCAAGTCCTCTTAGCGGGATGCGAGTAGCACACTCTATTTTTCTCACGCTAACTAATTATGACCGCGGGTCTCGGTAGCGGGTCCCGGAAATTTATTGCCTAGCAGTAGTCTCAGTTCAACGCTTGTATTTTCGTTCCGGCTGCCGCTAAGCTACCGTGTTTTGTTTCGTTGGTGGTCTAAATAATGCGCGAACATGCTCCGAAAGTTATGAGAATATTGATAATGTTTATCGTACCGAAAATAAGCGTTAAAATCACTCAATTTTCCCCCACTCCCCGCCGCACGTGCTAATAGCCTGTGGGCACTTTCTAGCCTCTCGCACGAGCTTACCGACCCGCGCGTGCTATCGTTTACTGAGACGCGTGCATTTTGACCCTATGCACGCCTTCCTATCGCACGCCCTATGTTCTGAACCCTTGGGCGGATTTCAATATAGGTGGGATCATTTGAAAGAGAAAAAAAATGTCTTTAATTCGATGTAAAAAACATATGTGCGCCTCGTGAAATAAAGATACCGCATTTGCCGCAAAAAAGGTGATTTTTATAAATATATTTTTAGTTTTACACTGTTTTGTCACACCAATTTTCTCATGATGTGCTCAACATATTTTGACATTTTTTATATCACAAGATAGAGAAAAAGATTGTCTTTAATCCCATGTAAAATGTGTACATGCGCAACAATTCATAAAGATACAGCAAGCGCCGCACAAAAAGGTAATTTTGCCGACTTCCTTATCATGTGATCTGAAGCGCGATTTTCATGTGCCTTTCTTTCACAATGAATTTCTTTTACACCGTGAAAAAGATTTTGTTGAATTTTACATCACTATAAAGACAAATGAATTGTCTCTAATTCCCTATATCAATTATTATGCGCGCAAATAAATAAAGACTCAACAAGTGCCGTAAAAAGAACAACTTTCGCACTTCGCAATTCCGTTAGTGACGCAAATAGGGAAACTTTGGCACTTCATATCCCCGTGACACATTTCAAAACCATTTATATCATTATCAAGAGGAATAAATTGTCTACAAAGTGATATATAAAATGTACATGCGCTAAAACAAACGACGATGCAGCAAGCGCCGCACAAAGGGTTCTTTTCATGTGATCTGAAGTTCGATTTTCATGTACCTTTCTTTGGCACTCGATATTTTCTATACCACTTGGCGGATTTTGATAAATATTACGTCTAAATAAAGACGGAACGTTGTTCTTCATTTCAATATATTGATCATACATGCGCACACAAAAATAAAGGCACAAGAAGTGCCGCAAATTTGGCAAGTTTCGCATTTCGTATTTCTGTAACAAAGTGGCGCGCTCAACAACGTTTGGTATCAGCGTAAAGAGCAGAAAATTCTCTTCAATTTGATATACAATTTGTTTATGCGCTCATAGAAATAAAGACTCAACAAGCGCCGCTAAAATGTTATAAATAAATGTAATAAGTAAAAAAAATTATGAAGGAAACCCTGTTTCTTTAGTGTTCAATTATAGAGTTTTATAAACCATGAAAGTTGAAGGAAAAAAAACTTTTGGATTTACATTCATAGCGTTATTGATGTCTTTTTTGAGTTAGGGGATTTTTGCGTCGGGCACCGCCATCAGTTCATGGGAAAATTGTCCAACGAAAATGTTGTGGTTGAGACACAGTATGTCGGGGATGCCGTCGGGAACCGCCATCAGGTCAAGGCAAAGTTGTCCAACGAAAATGTTTGTGGTTGAGACACAATATGTCGGGGATCTTTCGCCGGGCACCGCCATCAGGTCATGAGAAAATGTGTCCAACGAAAATGTTCGTGTTCGAGAAAAAAAATTTCAGCGGACTTTCGTCGGGCACCGCCAGCAGGTATGTGTTTTTTTCTGCCAAATTTTTGTTGGTCGAGGAAACTCATTTTTGAAAAAAAAGTTTGGTAGCATTCCGATGTTTTAAATAATTTGCTATATATGTCGGGATGGCATGAGTTCCTTCCAGTGAACTAAAGACAAGGGGCCGGGTGCTCGTTGACTACGGCCGTCCCGACGGATAGGCCCGTGGAACCTATCATTCTCGGAAGAGAAGTCAAAAGTTGAAAAACTTTTGTAATCCACAACTGACAATCAGAACTTTCCTGACGTAGAAGGCAGTTGTTCGCGACTCGCCGGCTCGTTGCATAGGAGTCAGAAGGCGGCATCAGGGTTGATAATGTTGATACAACGTCGGCGGCCGTCGGTGCCATCGGCACCTTCGGCGGGATTGTGAAAAGTCGTCCAAAAGTTAGAAAGTGTCCGGCGACATTAGAACTTGTTCGGCTGGATTGTGAAAAGTTGTCCGAAAGTTAGAAATTGTCCAGCAATGTTAGAATTTGTCCTGATTTGTTATTTTTGCAAATCGTGAAACAAAATGTCCGGCTTTCGCCAGGACAATTAGAAAATGTCCGGATTATTGATGACCGCTGGCGCCAAAGGCGCGCAACGGCAAATTTGTTTCAAACACTTACAAAATGTGGCAATTGAATGTCCATGAAGCTCACATTGAATTTCTCTGTACAGCAGGTCATGTGTTGATGTTATTATATCTTGCGTGTGCCTAAATTATTTTCAATCATTTACAGATTGATGTGAAAGATGCCTAAGGCCAGGAGGCCGCGAACCAGGAGTTGGGAAGGTCCGTCAACGTCTAGCGACGACGACTTCATCAACGAGGTCCATGCCGATGAAGCTTCTGATATGGAATCAACTGATGAGAGTGATAGTGACAGTGACAGTGACAGTGATAGTGAAAGTGACATTGATAGTGATCAAGAAATAAGAAACATTGCAAGAGACATATTAGCTGGTACGGGTGAAACTGCTACGGCTGGTACTTCCACAGAGGAAGAGTTCAGTGGCTTTGACGAGCAATATAATGAAATGGACACACATTTTGATGACCAAGATAATTTTATGGATCGCTGGGAAGAGGGGCCGAGGCAACGTGGACGTGTCGACTTGCATTTTACTGGCGCAACGGGATTAGGACGGTTTATAGAATTGCCTGATAACCCGCAACCTGTAGACTTTTTCGGACTGTTTTTTCATGAAGATGATTATGGATCATTGGCAGCAGAAACCAACAGATACTTCCACCAACAGGTCGATGATAAGGTTCTGAAACCCTGTTCACGGTTGAGGCACTGGTATGATACGAATGCCGAAGAAATGAAAGTATTCATTGCAATGACAATAGCAATGTCTCTGGTTGTACAGAGAAACTTTTCTGAGTATTGGTCAACAAGTGATGTTACGTCGACGCCCTTCTTTTCCAAGTGCATGCCCCGCGACAGGTTCTGGCTACTGCTAACGTATCTACATTTGAATGATAACAACCTAATGCCGGGACGAAACACTCCGCATTTTTCACCAATGAATAAACTTGGCTATCTGTACCAACGCATCGTGCATCGTTTTTCCAGAGTTTATAAGCCGCATCAAAACATTTGTGTTGACGAAGGGTTGGTGCCTTGGAAAGGCAATCTGAGTTTCAAAGTATATAATCCCGACAAGCCGAAGAAGTATGGGATAAAGGCCTACATGTTGTGCGACTCAACAAATGGTTATGTTTGCAAGTTCAAACTCTACACTGGAAAAACAAATGAAGCTGTTTCTGTTGGTGGGAAAACGTATGATCTCGTCATGGACTTGGTGAAGGAATATGCTGGGAAAGGGTATCATGTGTTCATGGACAATTTCTATTCCTCGGTGGCATTGTATATAAACTTGTGGGAAATGGGAACTGGTGCGACGGGAACTTTGAGAGGAAATCGCAAAGGCATTCCTGAAAAGCTAAAGAAGGCACAGAAGAATCAGAAGAAAGGGGATATGACAATCTATCACAATCAAGACCTACTCGTTTTGCGGTATGAGGACAGGAAGTCAGTGTTGCTCATGTCAACCGTAGAAGACGCCGAAATTGTAGAGACAGGAAAGAAGAACCGAGTGACTGGGGAAGCAAATACGAGACCACGTATTGTGCATGAATACAACAAATATATGGGAGGTGTGGATCGGGCCGACCAGATGCTGTCGTACACCCCGTTCAAAATGAAAACTCTTAAATGGTGGAAGCGCGTGTGGTTTCATGTGTTGAACGTTGCCATGTTGAATTCTTACATTATCTATAAAGAATTCTCAGAAGACAAACCTTTGAAAACAAGCCGTCAATTTAGAAAAGATTTGGTGCAGCATATGATCACCTTCGCCGAAACAGAAAAAGTGCCCTCCCTGCACAGACGTCCTCGCGGCCGGCCGAGCACGAGCGACGATAGTGTCTTGCGACTCCATGGTCGTCACTTTCCATCAAAGATTCAGCCTGTTGGAAAGAAGAAAAACCTAACACGCATGTGTGTTGTTTGCTCCAAAGCGAAAAGAGAACTTCGTCGAAGGGAATTCGAAGAAACAAATCAGCCAGTTCGAAAGAAGAAAAGGGTAGGCAAAGAATCTTCTTTCGAATGTATCAAGTGTAATGTGGCTCTATGTGCAGCACCATGTTTCAGAATTTATCACACGTCACAAGATTGCACTAAAGCTTATATCAGTTTGATGTCAGAGAAGGAAAATGAGGGGGATAATCAAGAAGATTGAAGAAAGAAGAAAGAAGCAGAAGTGTGGATGAGCGTTACTCTCCTTATAAAGTTTATTCTTCACATCAATAAGGTGAATAAGTGTAATATAAAATACTGATTGTCAATAAAATAATCTTTTTTTTAAGTCGTAAAAGAGACAGAGAAAGTCAATGTGAGCTGTCACTGGACGTTCGATACGAGCCGCATCACGAACCTACCCCCGATCTTTCGCAATTTGTTTTCTTAGAATCGGGTGGCGAAACTTCATACTTTTTACATCATCGTAAAGGGAAAAGAACTGGCTTTGATTCATTATGAAATGTGTATGTGCGCAACACATAATAAAGAAGCGGCAAATAATGCGAGAAATGTCGCAATTATCAATTTTTTTCCCCAAATGTCTGAGGGTACCCCTCTTTAACGGTTCATATCTCCCGAACTATTTGGCACTTTTTAAATTTTTTTCCACCTTTCTCAAGCGGAAAGAATGATCTTTAATTCCATGTATAATATGCATGTGCGCAATTAATAAAAATGGTGCGGCGAGTGCTGCGACAAATGTCGCAAATAAAACGATTGTCAAAATCTATTTTCAAGTAGTTGAGGGTGTCGCTCTTTCGCGGTTCATATCTCCCGAACTATTTTATACTTTTTTATATTTTTTTCACCTATTTCAAGGGAATATAATTGTTTTTAATTCCATGTATAATATGCATATGCGCAGTCAATAATAACGATGCGGTGGATGATGCGACTGGTGTCGCAAATAGAACGCTTATCAAAATTTGTTTTCAAGTAGTTGAGGGTATCACTCTTTCGTTTTTCATATCTTTTGAACCAGTTGGCACCTTTTCATTATTTTTTCACAGTCGTAAGGACGAAAGATTTATCTTTATTTCCATGTATAATTTGTACATGCGCAGCAAGAAATAACGATGCGGCGTGCGTATAGAATGATTGATTTTATTATCTCGGAATGTTCGCCCGCGTGTGACTGCACGCGCCGAGAGGATCGATACAGCAGGAAGCAACGCTGGTGCTTAGAACACTGGCACTCGCATGCTGGTGCCTCGGGGGTGCCCCGGGGGTATAACGGTACTAATTAGCGTACCGATGCCAGACTGCCCAAGGGAGAATTAGTTCTGGCTAAAAATCCCGTTATGTCGGAGCATCCTCGGGGTACCCCCAACCATCTTTCGCGGCGTATATCTTTTGAACAGGGTGACATTTTCTAACAATCTTTTATCATCATAAAGAAGAATAAATTGTCTACAATTCCATATATAATACATGTATGCGCGCTAAGTATTAGGGATTTTATTCAGCCGGAAATAAAGACAATCTTTAGATAATTGTAGAAATCTAACTAGAGGTCGCATTGTAAAAAGATATATATCATCGTAAAGAGGAATAATGTATCTTCAATTCCATATAAAAAAATTAATTGTGCGATTATATTTAAGGATTTTCCGTAACTCTAAATAAAGACAATCTTCATATTGCAATAGAAACCGTTCTAGGTAGGATAAAAATTTCATTCAAAGTGTCGGATAAAGATCGTTCATTTGTGTACGGGATTGGCGGGCTACTTTTGTTTCGAACGGTCAGTTTCATCCGTAATCCGCCATGTGAATACACCATTTATCGAAAAAACAGCCGCGACTCGCGGTGCGAAATAATTCAGCCACAGGGGCTAATTGCGTTATTACCGTAGCGAGGCGAGTGCTGGAAAATTCAGCCACAGGGGCAAAACTGGTCAAAATAATATTCAGCAACGGAAGGGTTAAAGTATGGCACTAAGGTTAAGCTAAGTATCAGGGTTGATTTGGGCAACTATATATACCCCTTTCCAATGGTCAAAATGGTTGTAGAAATATAACTCTTTTTGTGCAATATATGATAATCTAGCTATGAAAAGTTGAAGTGACCTTTTGTATAAAGTATGAGTTTTATTTAGCTTTAATCAATGATGAGATTGTTGCTAATGCATTGAGATTAAATACAAGGGATGCTGAAAAGTCTTTCCTAAGACTATTCTATCATATTTCAACTGGCAACAATTAAGGTTTTAATGACAGGATCTATTACAACAAAAGTTATACAAAATGACTATACACATTGACAGATTTATTTTGTTTCAGATACATAATATATGATCAAAACTATTGTAATGAAAATATCTAAACCTACCTCCAAACCTATTCTTTTCATAAGCTCTTCCACAGACTTTGGTTTTGCTCGGCGAGAGTTCCGTCTGCGAACCTGCTTCTCTTTCCTTTGTGACCTTGACCAATCGTCTCCCAACACATCCACGTGTGCAAACTTGAAGTTCCCCACACGCCCATTCAGGACTCCTCTCCATATTCCTGACTGGCCCATGCTGATTATGTTGATGATGTCCCCTCGCTGAAAAGTTTTTACAGTGTATATCTAGCTGTCAAATGAATCACATTTCTTTCAAAGAGGAAACTGAAGATTGGATAATGAAAATAACCTGTTGAAATTTTGAGTTCTTTATTGCAATTCATGTAGGGAAAGGTCAAAGGTGTTTGTACTAGCTTTGTCTACTTGATGACCATTAGCTCAATTTGTGTTTGAATCAAGATATCCCTGGTACTAATACCCTGAATGTTGAAATGAGTATAAAGATTAAAACGATGATTTTTTATGTTAGCTAATTGCCTTCTACCTTAGATCACATGAAGATTTAAATCATCATATCTATCTAATATCTATATTTTAGATTAATTGAATACAAAAATAATATACAAACCTTGAGAACTAGGAAATCTTCTCTACCCTGAGGGTCGAAGTCGGTGTGTACTCGTGCCCGACCTAGCACCGGACCTGCAGCGTACACCACCCTCTCTGGGGTGGACATGGCCTGGGGGGAGGCACCAGGGGGGCCCTGGGGAGGAGGGGGGCCTGATAGGTTGTAACCTAACGAAGGAGATGTGGGTTAGTATTTAGGAAATTCTTCAAATCTGTTTTTAATTCATTGGTGAATGAATTTTGAATGTTCCGCTTTTAAGTTTTACAGTATGCTAAACATTTATTTCTGCATATCATAATTGGTTTAATACCATTGATAAATTTTCCTCTCATAACCAATGTCAAACAATATCAGGAGTAAAAAAAATAATTGATTTACCTGTTGGCCTCGTTCCACCGCCATGTGAGTTCTCTCTCCTCAGTGGGGGTCGATTAATGACAGGTACTGGCCTCACGCCATCACTCTAAAGGTACAAGGTTCAGGTTAGGGTTACTCGTTAGATAACAAAATAGACACTGCTATATTGGTATTTATATAGGTATATCAAAAGTATATCTGTATCTATTAGCCAAAGAACATATATTAAAAAAAGGAAGTTTTTGTTCATTAATTGCACCCATCATCCATCGTACAGTGTACATGAGAACCATACTTGATCCTTGCTGGAATTATGTTTAAAAAAACCATCTTAACACTATATGGTATATCTTTTAACATTGCATACAGTTACCTTAGTGAATCTGGGGCATGTTAGTGCTTTGTGCAAGAGGACCAGTGATTTGTGCAACATGACCAGTACTTTGTGCAACATGACCAGTGTTCTGTGCAACATGACCAGTGTTCTGTGCAACATGACCAGTGTTCTGTGCAACATGACCAGTGTTCTGTGCAACATGACCAGTGTTCTGTGCAACATGACCAGTACTTTGTGCAACATGACCAGTGTTCTGTGCAACATGACCAGTGTTCTGTGCAACATGACCAGTGTTCTGTGCAACATGACCAGTGTTCTGTGCAACAGGACCAGTGCCTAGTGCAACAGGACCCTTGGCACTGAGCAAAGATGCAACATTTGACCTCTTCAATGGTATGCGGTATGACATGACCTAGAAAGATCATGGGATCCAGTGGATCAACCGACGCTCTACCAGCTTCGCTACATCTAAAGCTTGGTACAATATAAGCATAGTAAGGTAGGTAGGTGGATTTAAGGGCGATGTTGGGCCAAACAAAATAGGCTATGCTATATTGGTATTTATATAGTTGACAAAAGTGGATCAACAGATGCTCTACCAACTGAGCAACATCTAAAGCTTGGTACAATATAAGCATAGAGTTAGTCAGTGTGACGCTTACCTCCCCTGAATGTCCCTCGCGTCCTTTCAGCACTTTGTTCTTCATGTCCCTCAATCTGCCGCTCAGCTTGCCTCCGTTCCGACACACGTCTCGACTCACCGCACCCAAAAGATGCTGTAAAAAATAGATGAAACCATCACAACACTTGGAGAGACTATACAGTGGATATACTATAAGATGAATAACAAATTCTAGTATCAGTGAATCATAACCACCTCCACCTAGTCTCTAGATTTTAGATTTTCGACTGTTTCATTATACCACATGTTTCAGGATATGGTTCCCAAAGCTTTTGTTACAGTGAAGGATATATATTTTAGGATAACAGACTGCTGGAAAGATGTGAGGATTGCATTAAGAGATGTGGATATAACAAATGTAAATATCTAGTGGTCATCATATACAGAAAAAAAAATCAGAATAACCAAAATATTAAAAGGCACCACGCCACCACTAGACCTAACAACATATCAAGTTTCGTAAAAACAATATTGAACGTTTTTTGAGAGATTGTCCGGAAAAGAAAGCATTTCGGAATTACAGAAAGAGGGAATAACAAAAATACTGAATTTCCGACAGACCTGAAAACATTATGTCTCCCGCAAAGCTTTTATACATAATGACAATGAGAAGAAATGTGAAGAATACATAGGTAACACAAAATCTCTTAAGATTTGAAGATCAAAAGTGTTGTTAGTCGTGTGTTTAAGGATTTGGGCATCTTTTTTGGACTGTCATGCTGTTTGATCAAGGAAATCTTGACTACCTTTTCAATGATTTTAACAAATTGTTTTCAAACAGAAAATAAAATTCAAAGTGTATTCCAATTCAAGAAAACATAAAAGAAAGTTAAAATTGAAGAAATTACTTTTAAAAAAATGATTTCTTAAACTAAGAAAATTCAACATTATAAAATACAAAAGCAAGTTAATTGCATTTGAAAGCTGAGACAAAATTTTGAGGTGATGCTTAGGAAAACAAAAGCAGGTTCAATTGCAATTGTAAGCTGCAACCAAGGGTCAAGTGTTTTAAATTAATGTTACAAAAACCAAAAGCAAGTTTTATTACATTGAGAGTGAAGTTCAAGTGTGTGTAAAACATGCTGAAGACGATCACTATCTTTCTGCATGGGTTATCTCTGCCGTCCTTTCACCACTAAGCTTTTCGATTCTGGAATCAGCTTCGTCCATTCAACTGAAAAAACCTCTCCAGACGAAGCGATTGTTCTTGATCCTTCGATCATCGCCGAAGCGTTTCGCGGTGTATTTGTATAATTGACTTTTCAGCCAATCAATAGCCAGTCCCCGAGGGACACACGTCCTGCCATATTGTGTTTGCACTGAGTCTGATATGAGTCTGGCAGAGCTGTTGTATGTCTTGTGACACTGATCATTTAATGAATCTTCAGGTGCAGTTACATTTAGTCCATTTGTGGAAAGTATATGACAAGTTTGCTCGCACTTACGAGCAAGATGTCAGATAAGCGATGAATGAAGTCAGCAGTTGATTTCTATTGATCTGCTTGTCAACAATGCTACAAAATTGTAGTCAATTTTCGTGAAAGGAATCATAGTCTGCTGCTGGAATGTTTTTTGAAGATTTTCTTACCCTCAAGTGTGTAATTGTAGTAAGAGCTACAAAACTTACACACTCTGAACATTTAATAAATTTAAAGGTTTTGCTCTTGTTACGAAAATAATATGAATTGATCTTTAAGGAAATTCTGAAAACATCTCTCACTCTGAAGTAATATCTGTAGATACAAGTGTATTTGTTAAGCAATTTTTCATTTTCTTGTGTTTACACAAAAGATACAACATTCTGTTAAAAATTAAATCCTTTTCATTCCTATCACTCTAAAGATAGTATAATATCAATGATGGAACAGTATTTCATAATCTGGCTCACACTTATGTAACATCCTGTTCACAGAAGAATTCTTGACAACTCATTCCCGCTTTTGCAAAGATGGGAGATAAGAAATGACCAATAATAGAAATTGATTTTGCAACTGCCAGACCAAAGTTATTTACAGAATCAATATCTACACTTTCCCTGAAGCCAGGACCTGGGCTTATCATTGTCAATCTTGAAATAATTTCAATGTAGTAAATCAAAAGTGGAACCTCTGGTTTTCAGACTAACCAAATAGATTAAAGTCACTGGGAAACTTAATGCATGGTGAAATGAAAAGTTGAATTTGTATGTTGAAATGATTTCCATGTAGTAAAATTAAACCTATTTATGTCGGCTCTATTTCAGACAGAACAAATGTAATGAGCAAGATGGTTGTGGATGCAAATAGAGACAAGGTGAGCTGAGGTGAATTGGGCTTTAAAACCGCTTTCAAGAGTATGTCACTTATATCACAGCTGCTAGTATCATTGCAAAGCCCGCAACACCAATGAAGCTATGCATTGCGTATGCAAACAGAAATCAGCTTGTTACACTTACATGCTAATACATATATATATATAATATTACCGACTCAATATGCCCCAATAACCCACCTCATCCCAGATTATTTTTTTTCTTAATATTCATGTAGGTGAGTCACTTAGGATTGGCATGGCACCAAATTAATCAATAAGTAATGATTGATATTGATTTCTATAAAATAAATGATTTTCATAAATCTCTCAATTAATTTCATTTCATCAACACTTACAGCGTCTTCATGATCATCGTTCTCGGAGGAAATCCCATCATCCCCTGTGCTGTAGCTCGCGCTTCGATGCCACTGGAATAGAAAATTTTCAATATAGCCCTGTATCTGCGAACATCCAAGCTTGATGAAGGACCAATGAACCATGAAAGTCTAATATGCATTAAAGCTACATGCCTCTACTCTACTTTGCAAGCCACATAAATAAAGGGAAGCGAATCCAGGCAAAGCAGACCAAGGAAAGCCATGGCAAGGTGTTAAGTCAAGACGTAAAAGGCAGATTAAGTAAGTCTTTGCAAAGTAAGTTAAAGTAATCTTTGTCAAAACAAAATAAAGGAAACTTTGAGAGCAAAATCAGACAACCAAAAGAGTAAACGTTGAAGCTCAGGACTTCAGAATATATTTTATTGAGGAATATCTATCATCAAATCTGTTCTCATCATGAATACATCACTATACCTATGTGGCATATTTCAAAGGAAAGGTTTAAACTTTTCTTTGAAACAAAAGAACCAGGCAATGAGCTTGAATTAACCGGATGTCCTCATTCTTGAAATAATATCAGTTCACATATAACATTGTTATTGTTATCATTGAAAATGGTGACAATCCTTCTAGAATGTAGTAATCATGGAACTGAATTCTTGATAGGTCACCTTGACATGGAAACATGTCATGCAATTTTATCTGCACTTGGCAGGTAGGTAGTTAAGTGTAACTTCTTATCAATAAAATGTCAAACATTTGAGAATATTTCACAATAAGATAACATATAAGATGACATTTCTGTAAGAAAAAAACCTTCAATTAGTTTTTGCCTGAAGCAAGATCGATTCGCCAACGTAAGCTTGTAATTATACTCAAACTGTCTAGCTCATCCACAATTACTTCATAAGAGAGAGGTAATTCATGCTTGATTAAATTCGCACAATTAAGTGGGAGACGGTTCAACAGGAATAGATAGATCTTATTATCAAAGACAGTTTGTATATTGCGCTGAAGCTTTGATGTCACCAATGGCTAGAGGGTGCGTGGTAAACTGTCCGTTTGGAAGTTCCAAGAGGAATAATCGTGTCCACCTGATCACTTCCGAGCAGTTAATTCCTATCAAAGACTGTCTGAGCGTTAGATGCAAATTGCTCTGAGGGATTCTAGCCTTGCACTGGAGTTTTGTTGATCATTTGTCTGAGAATATTGTGTAAATCAGTTAGACTTCAGTAAGGACTTGCAGACATTATGTTCTTATGCAAATGTGTTAATCAAAATTAACCATCTGCAAAGCGGTTTCAACAAATCCTTTTTAATTCACATTGTATGTGAATACTTTTTATTACCCATATGGTTAAACATAAGTGGTGATATATTTTCAATATGAGCACATGTGCACATAGCATAGTGTGATACTTTATCATAACAGCTACATGAATTTTTATTTGAGCCTTTCAGTGAAACCTGCAAGCATGAAAACTTACAGGACTGAATTTGAACAGGAATTTAAATAATTTGAGTTCTATGGCTGATTTCAAGAGAAGTTAACTTCAAGATGGCTGTATTATTACAGGGAGAGAGTTTGTAACACAATTTTGATGAATCCTTTGAACAAGGTTGGAACAAGCGATCAACCTTGAATGACACTGCATTGAATAAGCTCCCAGACTTGTTTGAAGCTAAACAGTTTGAACGCTGAACAAAGTCTAGCAGTGTAAGTGAGGGGAAATTGGGAGGTACTTGATGAATAGCCTATCTAGTTGAAAATCAATAGCAGCATCAAAGAGAATCATGGTCCCCTGAAGAGAAAGCCCTGTCTAAGTACTGACTTGCGCTTCAAGTGCGTCTGTGTATAGATGCCTTGATGTGTGGAGTAGTCTACCATCATAAAGGTTTTGAAGTGGTTGGCATCATATTTACAACTAACTTGTGTGTATATAGGAGTTAAGAATGGGTATCGCTCCTCATTTCCGTATTGCAATATATCGCGATACAGAAGAGCATATTGCAATACGTATTGCAATATATTGGTATTTTTCATAGTTCAGTTTTCCATACTCTCTTGACTAAATAGCAGCGTTTAGAACAGTGATCAAATGCTCAACCGGCCGTCATCTTGTTAAGAGAGGTACTTCTGGTGACTGGTTTCGGACTTTTTACATGTCCGTGATATTTCCCCTTTGTTCACACCTTTTTTTTATAACTTTCAATTTAATCATGTTTTTTTCTTTTACCTATTTCTGCAATTTTACACGGAAACTGATAATTTTTAAACCTCCAATATATTGGATATTTTCAGAAGAGTGTACTGCTACGTATCGTGTTGTTTCTGTATTGCAATATACCGATATATCGATAATACCGAACACCCTATATAGGAGTATTGAATAAAGAATTAGGTGTACCCCTTGTTTGTGACAGGGATGGCAATGGAGTTTTTGGGAAAAGGGCTGACAAGCATGAAATTAAAGTTGAAGAGTGGTTTTCTATTAATAAAACTGTATACAGTTAGAACCAACTCAAAACAGCGTATATCAGCTGATCAGATGAAAATTGCCATCTCTGTTGTGAAAGTACATTTCACTGAATTGATGATAAAAAGATGTGGAAAGGCGATATTAGTTACAAACCATGGTATGCTTATTACATCCTATGTTTGAAGATTTCATCATCATGCGGAGCCATTGTATTCTCACTCCCTTCCCAGATTTTTTCCCCCAAATATTACAATAGTCGGATTTAAAAGTGTCAGTCGCAAAGGGCACCTGTATTTCAATGTTAAGAGTGGTATGTATTAAAGAATTCTTTTTAATTCAAACCTTTAACTCATTAAGATAAAACTCCAAAGATCTCTGAAAAGTCTATGATCCTTGACAACCTGAAAATATTTTTTACCCCAGCAACAATTACACGAAACATTAGACAGTAATGCAGAATTTTGTTTTACGGACCCTTTTTCAAAAGTTAACACTTTCTAGTTAGATATGTATAAATTCATTTTGAGAGTGAAGTCAACTTGTAGAGTTACCTCCCTTGAGAAGAGCTGTCAGCCATTGATGTCAGCTTCTTCTAAACAACTGCGTTCTCTTGATCACTCTTTTAGAGTCCGATATTTTTCATGACTTTAAATCATACCAAGCATCGAGGGACATTCTCCGACAGTTCCTGTTCTCAGATAGAACTTGACGTCAATGCAAGAGTCAGAACTATTCACACTCCTAACCATAACTCCCATGAGGAAAATGATCTATCGCAATTTCACAATAACAAGTTCTGATGCTTGAAGTCTTTGCGAAAAGGGCTCATGATTGCCTTTTGATGTAACTCTGCATTGGTTCTGTCAATGATCAAGAGATGGCCACTGGGAAAAATGTAATCATTACCTCACAAAAAAATCATCTTTCACAACTAAACGCCATATGACTCTACCAGTAATAGAGTGTAGACACAGAGATAGGCTTTTGAATGGAGCACTACTGAATACCGATAAAGAGGGCCTAACTCCGCATTTATAGCATGTGATGAAAGCTTTTCCTATCTTTATAATTGGCTTTCAATCCAGGGCTTTGTTCAAGATGAGAGTGCTGCAAAATTGGTATATCAATTCTCCATCCACAAAGAGCATGGATAAGACCAGAATTTGAGGTTTTATTTTATTTAGCATCCTGTCCACATATTTGATTTAAGGAGAGAAAAAGCACTTTTAAGTTTCAATGAAATTTGAATATCAAAATGTAGAACCTTCTTGTACACCTGATAGTTCCAAGCATTAACCATTGGACTGCCAGGAGATACACTATGGTTCTACTCACACTTCTGGCAGGAACTCAGTGCCCATTATTCTTTGGATACTTCATAGACGATCAACCTCTTTAATTTCCCACTAGTGAAATTGTATTACTGAACTTTATACCGTTTTAAAACGATGATCAGCCGCAAATCTCAGCTTTTTAATTAGAACTAACTTTTAGAACTCCACTTTTTATAATTCCATTAAAACGACTCAACTCTGCAATTGCAACCAATAACCACATTTGCCTTCATTTGTTTGTCCTTTCAGTAAAACAACACTCTTAATAATGAACAACTGAGTTTGCTAATTGCACTATTCTTCAGATGTATTATTGGAACCATTGTCTGCCATCAGTACCAACTAAATCCATGTCATATCTTGCTTGTTGTATCTCTAAATGTGTCTGGCAAACCATTTTCCAACCAATAAGTCATTCAGAAGACTTACTGTCCAATTCAAAGTTGATTCATCCCAATAAGACGTAGGTCCACTGATGGCTTAGGATGGAACCGTCTGCTCCAATAAGTGTGTTTATTTCCTTTTAAGCACAGTTTCCCCTTGCTACAGATATAGAGTGTTTGATTGTTGTCTGTAGATATCCTCATTGATTCACCTAAGCATATGCACTTAGAGCAGTCTGCCCTATTCAAAATCAAGCTTGCCCAATTATTAGCCTTATATACCTCATACAAATTATTGGATTTTAAACAAATTAACACGCCCTCAAGAACAACCATATCTAAATGTTATAGAACTGTCTTGAATTGTCAGCTTGTTAAAAAGTTTTTTTCAATGTGGGTCACCCTTACTTTTGCAAGTGGTTTCAATTAATTTCTTTCATATACATCAAGATGTGATTCCTGTAATTAAGACAGTCACAATGGTCTTTTCCTAATTGAGTTTATTAAAGAGTTCATTATCATACTTGTCAAGAATATTTTTGGGGTGAAATAATGGACATGTTGACATGTCTTTTTTTCTTTGAGGGTTACTGATGGAGTCTTTTCTTCCTGTTATAGTAAGCGGTCATGAATGTATTCCCGGCATTATTAGTTGGCTAGACGGGTGATTATGACAATGATGGGTCCTGTTCTATAAAAGGCCCACTTCACTTAAACAATCACTTCTTTAGGTTCTCCATCAATAATGGCAACATTATGAGAGCCGATTTGGCTTCTTTGTTGGCATATTCAGGCCCTCCCAGACAAATCTTTACAAATTCTGTTTACATGCCATATATTTTGGTAGGCTGTTTTAACTTTCCTGGCAACCAGGAGAGAAATAAATGTGATCAGTTTGGGTATGATAAATATGTGCCCATCAAAACAGCAAAAAATAATCCTACTTTATTGATATTGATATGTGAATGTAAAAACTGTACATGTCTTTTTTTCATCTATTCTTGTGCCATCATGACAAAATAAATCAACTAAGTTTATTTTGTACAGATGGATGCAGTAGTAGCAGAAACTTTTTCAGATATTCAACTGATTCAGAGAAAATAAAAAAGCTTGCATGGCATACATTCTTTACAGAGTTTTAAGGATGAAAAATGCTTGATATTCAACAACTGTTGCTAAAAATCCAGAGGGCAAAAAAAATAAGAACAAATAGTTTTGTGTGGTTGAAGCAAATTCCAAAAACAGAATAAAATGATTTCTAAGGAGTTTGAGTCTGACATAAACCATTCAATATCTTCTTGAGCCTTTCACCACAAATCTCAACATCAACTTACCCTGTGTCCTTTAGTTTGAACAACATCATTTTTCTTCCTCCCTTGAGCAGGAGAGTTCTCTGAGCTCATTGACACAGTTGAGTTAGTACTACAATAGTTAGCATCATCGTTCCTAGCAATCACAACTTCCGATTTGAGCCCGGCATGGGACGTGCATTCCATGGAATGGTCTGACTCGGAGGACAAAAGGGACGTTCTCGAGGACGTTTTGTTGAGGAATATTTGAGGTTTCCCAGAGAGCCTCTCTCTGAGATTCTCCACCCCTTGAGGTAGTGCTGGTTGCGAGGTAACATGGGGGATTCGGGGCGCCTGGGAGAGAATTGGGGAGTAAAGTCGGCTTTGTCCAGTAGAGGGCGAGCTTGTCACTGAAGCCTGATTGGAACCATTTCTGGTTGGAGAACAGGAAAATGCCCTCACGAAGGGTGGGGAATGTAGATGTTGTGGAAAGTCGATATGTCCGACGCTGTGAACACGGCGATGACGACAGCACTCATAAAGAGGTTGACCATCAGGTGGCGGCGGGGGCAGCGGAATTTCATAGTCCTGGTTCAGCATAAGGTGCTGGCACACATGACATTTTGGGGCTTCATCTGAAACAGGAAGAAATCTGTTACAGCAGGTGACAATCGAAAGAAATCAGACGCATTTGTTATACCGGTGTAACAAAATATAACATACTAAATATCATGATTTGTGGTCCTGATATTCTTTGAATTCTCCAATTGTTTCTAAAAATTCCTAGCAAAAATCTAACCATCTTTCTTGAAAATATGAATTCCTGGCAAAGTAGAATGCCTCCTAAAAGGTTCTCTGAGGCCTACAAAAGAAGAATCTCTACATCCGTATCCCTTTAACATATAGTGAAATATAACGATGGTGTAGTTTTCCTAGAAACATTACCTGTTTA
The DNA here is from genome assembly GCA_921293015.1 of Phorcus lineatus. Lineage (NCBI taxonomy): Eukaryota > Metazoa > Mollusca > Gastropoda > Trochida > Trochidae > Phorcus > Phorcus lineatus. The sequence goes on from OV121085.1 coordinate 8,926,745, forward strand.
TCTATAGCGCTGGTCATGTAAGTCCCTCAATATACACTCCACTTCTTAATGCTAGACTGTCCCTTTAACATCTCATGAGATGATTCCTTGCACATCCTATTCATGTACATTTCACAGCCTCCTAAATTTGTCAAGTTTCGAGACAGCCGATTCTAACCCTTTTGGATACTGTAGAGTCTGACCACTTCAATATGGCCGTCTCTGGTATAGGATCCTAATCTTCCCCCTGAAGTCTGACCAGAGATTCGTCTGACCGATATCTTGTACTTACTGATGTAAGCTTGTCGGAATCAGGAATACAAATTATATTGATCTGTAGCTTATACTGGTCCTGACCTGACCTGAGACGATACTACTCTGACCTAACCGGCAAACTTTCTGTCGAGTCAGCAGAATCGAAATTGCTTAAATTCACACAAAGCACGACACTGAATTGTCTAGAAGATACAATTTGCTCACCCTGTGAATCAATATCTGTCCTCAAACGAGTCTGACATAGCATCCCTTGACACAAAGTAAACGTGGATATGTCACTGAGCATTTGTCATAAGAGAAAAAACTGTTTCAGCTTTAACTCTGAATTTGAGGAAGACAAGATTTTCTGGATAACAACAGTGAATTTCACAACAAAGAAGTAAATTGTTATCCAGAAAATAGACATGGTGTGATTCCTGAAAAATGGTCACTTAGAAGAGATAGATTATAAGTTCGACAGCTTATGTGCAAGATTAAACAAATTCAAAATAGTTTACTAATGAAAACAAAATGAAAACTAACCTGTATAGACAGCCGAGTGAGACTTGGTCGGTTTGCCGATGGGCACACTTTTCTTTTTCTTGTCTTTCCCACTCTTTTTAAATGATGACAACTCCATCTGAAAATAAATCATGCAATGAATTATATAATTCCTACAAAAACATGGAAGTTTCCCACATCCGACTAGATTGTAATGGATGTGCACAAGTGGTGTTGATGGTGTTTAGTTTAAAATGCCATGGCTTCATCATAGCCGGAGAAAAGTTTATATGACTTTGTCGTTGAGTAAATCTAATTCAAAGCAAAGGTTGAGTCTACAGTTACAACAGAATGGATCAGCGAGCAGTGCCTCAAAAAGTTGGCAATCTTCCATTTTATCTTTTCATTAAAAGACATCATTGCTTTTCTGGGAGGTGCTTTTACTTGATGACATGGAGATTGTATGGATGATTTGTGTTTTATTACAGAATTCTGGAAAAGTGTTCTGAGTTTTCAGTCATTTGCCCAATTCAAAACTTTAAAGTTATCAGTCTGTTATATAAGTTTTTTATCAATGAACTGTGCATGCCAAGATGGAAAAGAAAAAGTTTTATTTTATGAGTTGTGTTTTATAATGTGAATTGCATTTCCTAATGTATACTTATTTTTCAAACTTTCTAAAACTAGAATAACCATCCAAATTATCTCTTTGTATTGGTGTAATGCCATTTAGCTTTCAACTTGTATACAAAGTTTTCCAAACACATAAATGAAGGCAGATGATTGATTTTGCCATGCAAATCTTAGCGTCATTATAGTTGTAGATCATGATGACTGCTTTGTTAATGTAAATGGTGTATTCTTGACAATTCTTAATGGTGTATTTCTATAGCAACCATAGTGCCAGCGTGAGCTATGATTCCTATATATTTGTCACCCAAAATGATATGCAAATCATAATTCTGCAACTTAAGCATAAAACAAAATTTATTTGAGCATACCATAAATCATTACCGTTTACTGATACAAAAAGACTGTTTGAATGGGTTATATAAATCATTACCGTTTACTGATACAAAAAGACTGTTTGAATGGGTTATATAAATCATTACCGTTTACTGATACAAAAAGACTGTTTGAATGGGTTATATAAATCATTACTGTTTACTGATACAAAAAGACTGTTTGAATGGGTTATATAAATCATTACCGTTTACTGATACAAAAAGACTGTTTAAATGGGTTATATAAATCATTACCGTTTACTGATACAAAAAGACTGTTTGAATGGGTTATTGGTTGAATGTTGTAACCGTTTCTCCGTGTAACTCAATTCCAGGGAGCATTGCCCATTCATCCACGTTTCAAATTCATCATGGCCAGATACAGAAAGACGGGTCTGGTTGATGCAAGTGTGTTGATGGTATAGTATTACAATCAATTCCTTGTAACACGATTCATGTGAGTTTCTCTCAATTCCCAGGTTTTGAATTGAATTTGTTACTCCATGCAAAAGAGAGCAAGATCAAACATAGTGTATACTCCCTCAGGAGAAGAGAAATTAAAACCTGTTGATATTTTTATACAAAATATTTTCATGTATGAGGCTAAATCAAAGATTTATTTTTTGTATATAAAACAAAAATTGGTTATATATTATTTGTTTATATTTTGTTTATATTTATATATTATAAAACCAATAGAGGTAAAAATACATTCATTCCTTTCAGCGTTCGTCTTTTAAATGATCTTTGAATTAATAGAGTGTGTTTGTTTACGTATTACATGTAACCTGTGTTGCCTTTCCTGTATGTTCATGCTCTGTATAATTACAAAATGAATTCCTTTCAGGGTAATAAAGTATTATTATTATTATTATCATTACTATTATTAATATAGTGGTTTGGTGACTCTAAACTTTTGTGATTTTGTAAGTGCAAAAGCAAAGTAGTACATACAGGAAAACGATCTGAAGGAACACAAAACAAATGTTACCCATTGCAAGAAAATCTTGTGAATGCATTTACCTAACTCAAATGATTTAAGGCATTCACACTCAAATGGCCACATGCAGCAATTGCTTGATAATGTTGCCTTTTCCTATGACTACAGATAATTTGTTTGAAAATGCACTGCAATGCCTTAAACAGAACTATAATTGGAATAGATTTATGATAATGAATAGGATATGTGGTTACAAATATTTCAATGTGTGATTATAGCAATTTTCTTTAAACATATTTCATTTATAAATGAAATTGGCTATGAAATATATTCATTAATACAAGGCAGTATAACATGAAAACCTTGATATTTGAAATGTCAGTATTTGATTTATTATTCCGATATTTTGATCCACTGTTGTGAATCAGCTGATTATATTAGAGAAGACTTGTTTGTATTGATTTTATGGAAAATCTTCTTCAAACAAAGAGTAGGCTCATATTTATACAAGCCTTGGTTTCACAATTCTCAGATTCAATCAATCAAAATTTGGCATAGTCTAAAATGGATTGATGAAATATTTTCAATTCCATTTATTCAAATTAACGGAAAGTCGACTGATCAAAGGAGAGTCATGATTGGCTCTGACAGGATTTGACAGGGGAGATACGCGGGAATTAAACCAATAACAGCCTGCAAAAACAAACAGGCTTGTCGACCCGGTAAAATTATCTGAACAAATCAAAAGAAATTCCAGTTGAATTCCCAGAAGAAAAATGGAAGGTCTCTAAGAATAACAAAATCATCAAAAGTCGATCTCAAGCAGATAAATTGCCCCTGTGCAATTCTCAGCACTCCTGTAATGAAGTCTCTGTTGGACAACTCGCCAAATCAGCCATGTTAGATATCTCATGCTACTCTCCTGACAACTGATTAGATGACTTGGAACTTGGACAAGCTTCTGATGGATCGCTGGACACATCATATTAATGTCTCATTGGTTTTCCTTTCCAGTCTGTTGATGGTAAAATTCATAATCTGTTGATGGGACAATCCTCTCTCTGTTGATAATTATCTTGAAATACATGTATTACAGGTAAAAATTCTCAGTGAAGAGGTAAGAAATGTTGATAGAAACCCCTTATGCATGTACATGATTGTCATGAAGATTTCTCCTATCAATCATAATGAACAATGGATGACATTTTGACAAATGATATTTCCTCACAACTAGTCAAGGTTCAAGATCTAGCAAGAAGCGTGAAGTGAAATCCGAGTCGCGGAGATGACAACACAGCGAGGATTGTTAGACTCTGTGTGATCAATGATGAGTCAAACGTGGCTGATGTGGCACAGAGGCTTTGTCTTGGGAACTAATTTCTTGTCAAAATCTTTACTCATAAAGGAAGGTCATCTTCCACAGAGAAATACTAAACCTTATTTTTATTTCTAATTCACCAAAACTTTTGTCAATGAAAACTGTCCTAAGTACAAGTTCTTCATAATGACAGCAATCAATAAAGGTTAGACTGTTGCCTTGTGTAAGGGGAGTAAAGGGGTGTTAGGGTTTTAATGAAGCTTTAAAGAGTAAATCACAGATACTCCTGCAGTTAGAGCCTATATTTATTCATATAGGAAGCCAACAATACAATGTAGCTATGTATAGTTTTGAAACCTAAGAGTGTTGTCTGGAACTAGCAAACTCTAATGACCTTAGATGCAGTATCACACCGTCCTCCTTATCGAATGATGTCAATAGCGGGATTCAAACCATCATCATTTTTCAGGTGCGTCAACCCAACTAACCAAATCAGCATCCAAACCTTTCGAGTAGGTTACAGCCAGACTGAGTTGTAATTACCGTCTGACAAATTAACCGTAATTTTTCCGATTGTATTTTTAAATTTTTCAAAAAAAAGATGACCTTTACTTTAAAAAATGATGGTAATTCACTGACAGCAGACTGTTGTCTACTAACCGTCAAATGTTGTCCAGGATCAAAGAAAACTGACATTAAAGTGACTGCGCAGGAATAAATGCTCTCAAATTGTCCTTCCGATCTTATCTACCAACCAATTAGGATGAAGAACAAAGCTAATCTATCCACAAAAGAAGTCAACAAGGTCATTTACTTAATGAAGGAGATTACTTCTAACTCTGAAAGCGTGTAATGAAAAAGACCAACTTAAAGGTATCTGAATAAACAAAATGAATCTTGTGAACACCATTTTAGATGAGTATAGACTGCCAAACACAATAACTTCCTGGATATCACCTAGGCTCCTTTACAAAATCCTCTTATTCACATTCAGGTATATCCATTGTATATATAGAGATTATTACCCGAGGAATTGTGTCATATGACTTTTACGAAACATGGGAATTTTTGTAGGGAGTGTTATACAAAAATTCACACAAGTTTTGTAAAAGTCATATGACACACTTCCGAGGGTAGCAATTTCTGTATTATCGATTCTATTCAATATAAAATGCACTGAAATATTCAGAAAATGGCCTGCTTTCCTTGCAACGGCCCCTATAGTGACGTAACGAACAATGGTTTTATGACATCACAGATGACAAAATGCGGTAACTCATGCTGAAATTATCTTTGCTAGGCAAAAGTGATATGTGCACATGTGCTCATATTGAAAATATGTCCTCATTCATGAATAAACATGTGGGTAATAAGACACTTTATGACTCCAAAACTGCAAATCCACAAAAAGATTTCCTTTAAAATATGACATGAAATTAAAGTCATGGAACTCTGTTATTCATCATCAAAATAAAAGTAACACAATGCTGTTTCTTGCAAATCGCCTATATTTCATCTAATCAGTCATTTCCAATGTGATACCAGAACTACACTAATCTGTCTCGTTAGACCCAAACGACTTTCCCTTATAGAACAATTTCCATTATGTTCATGAGTAGCTCAGTATGGTGTATCAAAGATCGCATTAGCTTATCGCATAAGCTCTTCAACCAAATCCATGATGTAGGTAATATGTAAGTTAAAGTCATAAAAGCCTGCAAAACTCCTTTGGTTATGATTAAAGGTGAAACAAGCTAACATCTGCACCTACACTTGAATGTTGGGTTAGCATAAGAGCTTTCCACTTGATTTACAAAAACTCTACAAGAACACGGGAAAGGTCTGCAAAATCATTGTTGCTATGCATTGCCATGAAACCTGCAAGTATAGGCAGGAACTATCTGAGCCATGGTTGGTACTGCACTGACTTCAAATGCAAAGTGAGACAAGATGATTTTGCATAGAATTCCACTATCAGAAGTATTTTACTGAATAGACTACAGCTATATAAATAGAGAGAGAAAGCCTAGAACACCAGGTAAGCAATGTTAACCAATAGAACCAGAAAGCCTCTACTTGAACTGAATATAATCTAGCATTGAGCGTAAATGGATGTAAAACCTTACCCATGTTTTCTAAGTTCTCATATTGCTAATTTTATCAAAGTCAAAATAAATGCATGGCACTTATACATCCATATTAGCAAAAAGAGAGCTTTGGAAGTATAGGCTCAACTTTCCTGAAACCCAATTCAACCATGGACCTTAAGAGGACACCATGAAGAGCACTACCCACAGTCCTTCTATACATTAGAAGACATAATTGGGCAGATACAATACATACATATCTCACAATGATCATGCCTGTAGAAGGTTAAATGATTATGAGTCCTATTTCTAGTACACCGCCTTCTACTTTACAGTGCCCATTATAAATATGTGTGGTTACGAAGTCAAGTCATGACATGATGGCTGTGAGTGTACAATTTGGTCAGGGTGTCCGCCAGTGTGGCTAGAGCATGATGGGAAATAATGGCCCAATCACAACAACCAGAAATCACTGGTCACATAATTGGGACATAAAAGAACGGTTCATCTTCTAAACTGTCGACCAGTCTGTTCTCAATAGTTTCTTTCAGTAAATCACTGATTACTTTTTAGTTGGCAGTGTTTTTTATAGATCATCGGTCATTATATTTAGGATGGAAGATTCTCTTGAAATATCATTGCCCAATATTTAGATTTCGTCGATTTTCATAGTCTTCTCAGAATCTAAATTTTTGCTTGAACATACACTGTTCCTTGAAGATCTTTTTATCAGAAAACATCCATAACCAGAATTAAATTCAAATGTAACAAAAGTTTGATATATTTGATGTGTGTAAATGATTTTTTGCAATATTCATATCAGCTTATTTTTTTTATTCACTTATTTTTTCTTATTTTTTACAATAAAACCTATTCCATGCAGGTTAATGTCATTGTGAAATGTCAGCCTATAGTCATTAAATTTTTCCCATTTATCATTAGGAGTATTTTGGATAAGTTTCTTAAGTAATAAAATGGAAGAATATGGAGACAGGATTAGGTCATTATTCATGTCAACGCTTTAATATTTCAGAATCTTTCAGAATGAAATATTTATGTTGATATTTAATGCAAGTCTAAGTGAACTAAGTGGGAGATGAAGCTAGGGGTCAGACCCAGGCCATTACTTAAACAGGGGTCACGTGTTGGGTGAATCAGAGAGTAGGGCGACCACTTTATCAAATAAGTTTGGATCAGGATGTTGAGCCTTCAGGGATTTGGGATGTATTATTTCATTATCTTAAATCTAATCTTCAACTGTATGGATTTGTAGTGAATTAGATTTAAGATATTGCAAAATGATTTCATTTTTATCATTTTATTTATTGAACATTAATCCCTTTTTTAACGATTTAACTAGTTTTTTAAAAATATTTGTTGAATTAGCACCAAACAATTCTAAGTGGGTAAATGCTGTATGATAATGGTTAACATTTGCCATTAGTTGAATGATTCCGTGCTTAAAAGGACAGTCCTATCGGGGTATTTTTGTGGAAACAAAATTCAAGGGGACAATTCTGTTTATGCAAGTATTATTAGTACATGATTTATAACATAACACAGTTGAAAGATGTTACTGAGGGTAATATTTTGGTTGATTTAGATTTGACAACTAGATAGAGGACAGCACACACTAGGTAAATTAAAACAAGAACGAGAAGTGAACGCCATTCATTGGTGCTACAAGCATGAAAATCCTTGCAACGGCAACTTAGTCTTATCACAGATCATAAATAGATGTTCTATACATACATATAGCTTATTTTTATCAAGTTGAAAATTAGTAAAAGTAAAGCAGCTTTTTTATGTCATCTTCCCTAAAAAACACATAGCGGACTGTAGCTGATAGACCATCCTCTTAAACCCATTTTAAGAGACCACATCTCAACCTACTAATGATTTGCGAAGGATCTCAAGCTTAAGATAAGTCATTTGGAACAGCAAGGATCCTTGGTAAAAGGTTAAGTTGTTTATGAAACATATCTCTGACGCCATCGTGTTGCCTGCATATATTGATTGAACTTCCACAAGGCAGTCTGGTCTGTCACGTGCATCTCTAATGTATCAGATGGCCATACAATTTGTCTTACAATGTCAATATAGTTTATGCATGAGAATGGAGAAAAATTTATTAACGTCTTGACATACATATATCTTAATAGGGAAGAGGGTTGATCTGTTTGAACTTTTAAGTTGGCCTTATTTCTAAGCTTTACTATCTTTTTTATAGTTATCTTATCATAAGTTTCTGAAAAACTTCAGATTGTTCTGTTTTTTGGATGTTTTAAATTCAGATTCCCGAAAATCGTTCTAAAAATAGTGTGCTACTAAATGAAACAGGAAAAGCGGTAATCAAAAATATTTTTCAAAATCATAAAAAAACTGGTCAAGTATATGTGAATTTCCAAAATCCTTTTCTAGTGGTGAAATGTTTATAACATATACTCACAATCAATAGCTTTCTTATTCCTTTTTCTTTATTTCAAACCAACAGAAATATTTCCATCTTTAACCTATTCCCTGCAGGTCAAGAACTTCCTCTTGTTAATGAGTTCTGATTCCACTGATTAAGCACCAATGGTTTGGCACTAATTAATGCAGCAGGCAAAGAGTTAATTGTCCAAAACCATCTACAAATTCATCTAACATTTCAATACCTCATGTCTGTTTTGCAAGAGCATCTAGATTACAAGACACAAGGTTATTGTGTAAACCATTCCAAGATTACAGGATAATAGCACCACAAGCCCCCGTAATGAGATAGATTTCTTACAGAGCCAAGTATAGCACTCTCAACCAGTATTTTAGTGCTGGCTCCCAACAGTTAATAGCTTATAGCATAAGTACACACACATTTTGTCTTGTCAGTGGATTCTTGTCTTGTCATGGGGATATGCATGTGGTATGATGTGTTCAGGTTTCTTTTTGTTCTTATGGACCACTTGCTTAGCGGTGGCTTCTTGTTTGTGGGTTTGGAACTATAGCTAAAGTTGGTATATAGAATTATACCGCTAATAGTGTTGTGATAATGAAGTCAAACTGCAAAGAACATGTATATAAGCACTTGTTGTACATTACATGTTGTACTCTATTTTGATTGTGCTTTAGATTCACATATAAGCAGAGTTTTGCTTGTTTGCCGAACAAGATTCTTGAATAAAAGTATGTTCAAACCATATAGAATTATGATGAATGTTCTAGAATCATAACCATTGCTACAGAATGATTATCAATGTTTTCAGAATTATATGTATATTTTGTAATTGGTAAGTTCTGAACCAAATAAAAATTTTAAGTGAATGTTAGAGTATGTCTAAATTTAATTTGGATACCAGTTATAATATAATCACATGAAGTAGTAGCCTATTCAAAGACAGAGCCTAAGTTTCTATTGAGCACTGCTTTGCTGAATTTAACCTGAATTTAACCATTGCCTGCTTTGTCAAAGCGATTCACAAGGTTAAAATCTCAACTACTTTCATGCTCATTTTATCCATCCTTTATGTAAACATTTCCAAATAGCAATTCAAAAGGTTAACTCTTCCCTTAATTAGCTTCATACTCAAATTTCAGGTGTTCCACAGATTTCGTGATTTGAATATTTCTGGGATCAAGGTTTCTGCAGATTAAAGAATACCTCCAGCTGATCTCACTGGTATGTACAACATATACTTCACAGCCGCTTGCTGAGAAACATCAACCTTTGGAGATTTTAGCAACACCTCATGCAGATTTCTTGGAGATCAACGAGACCGAATGATGAGGAATTGTGGATAGATTCCGGAATCTTTAACATGATACCACGATTTAAAAAAGAACTCCTGTTGACTACAACAATATCTGTGGTGATTTGCATGTTCAGATCATACCTGTAGTCCATCAAATACCTGATAGATTTGAGCAATATATTTGATTTTTAGCATGGGAATATCTGTTACAAGATACATGGAAAAAGGAGAGTTTTTACATGATATTCAAGACAGGCTTATAAATACAACTGTGACTATAATAAGTCACAAGCTGTTAATGAAATATTGATTCTTGTAGATTTACTACTCTTATTTGTGCATATCAGTTTTGACTTGTTTTTTCTCTCTCAGCAATCAGATACCCAATAATATTGAAGTATAATTCTTTCAATATTCTCATCACTCTGGGATCTTTGAAAATCCAGATTAAGTATTCTTGAAATGTTATAGATGCATGAGTTCCCCTGTAGGAGACAGAGAATTCGTTTATTTACATCTCATCTACATAGAAATTGGCCATCATTTTGGTACAATATACAATGTATAAGCTACCAAAAGGCTAAAAGAGGCAAGGAAGATAGGAAAGACAAAGGATTCAAAGCTATGACATACAGAATCTCAGCACAAGCTTGGTCGATTGTATCTCGAGTACTTTGCTTTTTTGTAAAAGCAACAAGAGACTGTTATCAACATACCTGTCTGTTTTCTTTCAAATCATCCCCTCTTCTCTCATCTTCAAATCTTTTCACCTGCAAGAATAAATAGCTACATAAATAGTCTGAATAAACAGAGAATATACATAAGCATTCAAATGCTTTTAGAAAGAGTATTTTGTTTTCTTCAGTTTATATTTCTCCACAAACACAAATAATCATTAGGGGATGATTACTGCACTTTCATTTACTTGAAAGGAAAACATTGGTAAATAAGGTTTCTGTTTAAAAACAACTACTACTGTTTCTCATATTTAAATCTAAATAACTTAGATGTACCCATAAACTTATCTTTTCATTCCTTATTCCGTTGAAGATGATTCCTTGACCTAGTTATGTTCGAATATTACAAACAATAAACACATTTGAAATGAAAAAGGGTTTAATGGTAACATGAGCTCAACAAGAAAAACCAAAGCTGCAAGACCACATTCAAACAAAGATACATGTTCCTTCAGAAGTTGAGTTTTCAACTAACATGAGAACAAATGTTTCAGGATTTAATGACAGTGTTTTGCATTGTATGAGAAATGTGGCAGAGGAGCAGTTGCACAATGGTTATAAATATTTTACAAAAGGTATTGATCTAGCGGTTCAATAATGACTTTTTTATGCAAAATATTTTCCCCAAGAAAATGAGAAAGGGAAATGGTTAAGACACAGACTAGGGTAATGGTTTGTGAGTACTTTAGCAAAGTGCACAATAATCACACATCATCAGTGGCTTAAAGATTATCTGACAAAAAAATGGATGAACTCTACCAATTTTTGATAAACAAATGTTTCAATTTTGTCTATAGTTCAAGAATAACATAAAATTCCTCTAAAAACATACCAATATCACTTTTATCATAAATAATTTTCTTATAGAAAATATCAAACATATCATATTGCTGCAAACTAAAAATATAAGCTTTCACTTGAAGTTAAATCCACAAAGAATATTAACACTACTACTGACGTAAGTAGAAATTAAATTCCTTACATTCTCCTCTTGAAAGAACACTTGAGAACAAGTTTATTTTTCAACAACTGGTTGCCATGCTAAACATTGCAGCAACACGGTAAAGCTTCAAAGACTCTCATAAGCTTATTAGCCATAGCCATGTTGGCCATCCAGACCCTGAACTAAGATAGGTAAGTATTGGTGTGTAAGGGGGATAGAGGGTCTTAGCTTAAATAAAATTTCGGAAAATGAAAAGTTCTACAGGATCTTGTATTCATTCTAATTGTAAGTTTTCAAAGATTTATTGGCAAGATTTCTTTCAGAAACTCAATATGAGATTTGCCACTGCCAAGCACTTGAAAATGACCCAGGCAATACCAATGATCCTTTCAATGAAGTCATTTCCAAATTTCAGGCAAACTGTAAAGTAAATTACCATTAAACATGAACAATTTCTTCTTTTTAAATAAATATTTTCTTTTTTTAATATATCTATCTTTACTGTCTGTTCAGAGATATATATATCTATATATATATATATATATATATATATATATATATATATATATATATATATATATATATATATACTTCTTAAATGAGTTTTAGATTGTATTAATCTAATATATATAATAATCATAATATTTACACTGAAGGTTCACTCTAAGAAGTCATTAACAGGAGATTATCAGGCAAAGAACCTTGCTCCTAAACAATTTTTCTGTCAATGAATCATTACGAAAAATACTATGCTTTCTTAATCAAGTATTAATTCTAAGGCTGTAGAATCTATCAAGAATGCTGAATGAGAACCTAGACTGTATTCAAGGCTCCCATTTCATACACAGTCATGAAGAAGAAAACATGGCTTGATCTTACTGCTAGTATCACTAGAATTACTCTAAATATGAATGGGATTCAATTTCCAGCCATTCCCCAGGAACTGGACTAAATCTTACATAATCAGGTGGTTCACACGCTGACAAAAAACATGTGTTAAACATTAGACACACAGCAACTGCTTGAGAAAGCTGGCGTTTACTCGATCAAATTACAGTATCCGCACTCGTTGCGTATTCTAGCTGGGCAGGCTGATGAATGTATGTTTGTGTGCCTCTAGGAGAGCTGCTTTAAACATCAACACAACTGTCTTACATAACACAGTCAACATGCAACATTTACTGGGACTGCTGGTCGCTTTTGGGGATATCCTTCAGAGGTTTTGCTCCAAAATAAATGGATGTTTCTACGGAGGATACAGTAACTCTCATTTCTTTCTCTAAGTTCATGGATGTCTGTAGAGTGAGTGAGGGACTCTCTTTTGACTCTACAAATAAAAAAGGACTTTACAGAGCTGAAAGTATTATCTTTCAGTATAAAAGGAAGTGGACACAACTGCCCAATGCATAGGCCTTTTTTCTTAAAATATTTCCAGCAAGACCCTATGCCTTTTCTTGACCATCTTCATAAATGGATCCTTGTCGAGTTAAATAACAAAAATCATTTAATGGAAGATTTCTTAGGTTCCTAGAATATATCGAAGAAAACTCATTTCCAGAGACAAAAAGTTTTGTAAGTTTCGAAATTTTAAAAGTTTACGCAGATGAAATTTTGGACATCTAAACAGAAATGTCATCTTCAAAGAAAAAACATGATCGACGTCTGTCAAATTGCCATCCATTTTGAAATTTTTGGAATAAAAGAAATTCCAAGTACTTCTGGAAATGGTTGTCACCTGATCAAAGTACATCACTCAACAAAAGTAAAAAAAATCTTTGAACTTGAGCACAAGAGAGAGCATATCTTGCTCTGAGATTGGACTTGACTGATTTCTCAGGAACTTTAAGTCAAGAATGTTCGAACATGTGACGGGCTGGGAATCTGTGATCACAATCGTCTGTATGAAGTTGATTGATGTCTGTCAAATCAGAAAGCATGTTCATGTACCTATGTCTACCATTGATTGATGGCTCACTTCCATGCTGAAATCAATAATTCAAAACCATTCTTGCTTTGACTCTGAGAGTTCTTTGCATGGTTCAAAGAGTATGGTTGCTAAATGCCTGGAATGGTTATGTGAAATATTAAAGTGTAATCAAATATGATACAGACTTCAAAAATTGATCTTTTATCTACAGAAGGGTACTCTTTTGCCTGAACATGCACAAACAACTTGTGGATTAAGGACACACGAGAGAGGAATGGCGCAGCTTGATAAAATGGAGCAAACCATTCCTGAGTGGCAGTAGTTACAGGTATGATTACTGGTTGACTGAACATGCACAAACAACTTGTGGATTAAGGACACACGAGAGAGGAATGGTCGCTGCTTGATAAAATGGAGCAAACCATTCCTGAGTGCCATAGTTACAGGTATGATTACTGGTTGACTGAACATGCACAAACAACTTGTGGGTAAAGGACACAAGAGAAAGGCATGGAGGCAGCTTGATATAAATGGAGCAAACCATTCCTGAGTGGCCTAGTTACAGATATGATTACTGGTCATGCTGGTACACAAGTGTTGGCAAGATACGCCTGGAATATTTTCTCCCTGTTGGTAAAGGGTACATGCAATACTTTGACTATAAGGTTAGTGAGGTTTCTGGATGCATCAGTCAACACGATGATTCTAGAAGGATGGAAGCAATGGTCAAAACTGATATCAATTTAATCACTGATCTAAAAGTTTCATTTTTTGCAATGTCTCCCATTTTCTTTGCAAGAAGGTCAGAGGTCAGACAAATGTACAACAAATATCTTTTGTTAAAAATGTTATCAAAGATTGGAAGGAAATTAAATTGCTGATAAAACCTGCCTTGAACTAAACCATTAAGGTCTCATGTTTTCATTTTTTACTTAATGTCTTTCATTTCTTTGAATTCTTATGACTGCATTGGATTGAAGGTCAAACATCTAAGACCTGCATGAGGTCAAAAAAGAGAAGCGTACAAAACTAAGTGACTGTAATTGCGCTAAGTTCTTAAAAGTTATCTTTTATATGGCCCTGTAGGACAACTGTGTACTTGAATGGAAGGTCAGGAATCGTAGATCTTGGAACTTTTGCAAGAGCGAACTAAATTTGGTGACCGCAAGTGCTATGAATTCAATCATCAATTTCATGCTGGCTTTTTCATGAAATGTCATCTACACTTTCCAGACATAAAGATATCCTGCAACAGGGACATTGACTGATGTGAAGGACAAAATCTGCTAATCTTTTAAACTTATAGGGATCACAAGTTCTTTGAAGTTTGAACTGAGCTGAACTGCTTTCCCTTGTTGACGCACTGCAAATATTCCTGGGCCTACTTAATAGAATTTCGATAAACGATCATCATTTTTTAAAACACTAAATCTGATTAATGCTATATGCTAAACCATTCTGAGTTGTTATTTTACAGTAATCATCACTCATGTACAAAAGAGAACAATACTGAATGTCCATGGCTTACGATAAACTCTCTGAGCTATTATGGAGATGATTTTGTTCCATGTGTTCTGAAACGGCAGCAGCTTGACACAGCAAACCACACAATTCCAATACAATACTTCCAAGAGCTCAACAGCATGATCTAATTCAGGGATATTTGTGTATATGTGGGCGTTTGAAGAATTTTAACCAGGAAAATTTTTTGATAGAACTGTGAAAACAAACAGGTCAGACAATTTTGGTAAAGTTGAAACTTTTCCCATCACGCTGTGTTCTTGCCTACCACTGGAACTGATGGAGTCTGGCAAACAGCGAGGGACGAATGACAACTATGTGTCTTGGCCTGTTCTTAATTTGTAGTGGTCTCCCTAGCTGTCACACATAGACATAGACTTTCTCCTAGTCTGTAGAAATGTTTTATACTTTGAATGAATTTTCATCATCAGAATTCTCCTTTTTCCAGATTCTGGAAAAGTTTCTGAAAAAACTTCTTTTAAAATTAATTTTTATTTCTGAAGATCCTTATTGTGCCACTAAATATGTACTGTGACTTGGTTACATCGTGATACTTGCAGTGATGCAAAAGAAAATTATACATACAAAGCAATTATCGAACTTTTACATTTGTTTCCTGATTCTCCTATGGTATCTATAGCTAATGAATAATCTTAGGTTATTTCTGTTTGATTACTTTGCAAATGTGATTCCTTTAACTTTGCCACTAGGAATTGTTAAGTACTGGTCGATTCCACAGCCATAGCATTATTTCATTGAACAAGTATTGAAACGAAAACATATAAACACAAAATATCAACTTTTATATTTCAATACCATATATAATGACAATTATAACCACCATCAACTCTCTATCAAGAAAATGGAAGTAGTAATGACACACTAAATCAATGAAAATATCACCTATTCAAAGTCAATACCATTTTGATGCAAATATTATGAACAATTCATGACCCTGGTAATAACCACATCAACTCTCCAATCACAAAAAGGACACAAAAACTCGACCCACTATTATATGTCAACACCAGATGATGCTGGAATGACATGATGAATTCATGATCCTGATCATAACCACCATCAACTGTCCAGATCTCAATTATGTATTTGTCAAACCAGTACATATCAGGGATCTCAATTAGCTGTTTGATCCATGGGACTGGAGTCCCTTTGATGTGGCGCCAGATTGACAACATTGTAGAAGTGCGTCTGTACCGGTGCCAGCTGTAGGCTGTATATATGCATCAGTAACAGATTGGGATATGATGAGGATAAATAAGGACCTTGCCTCTAGACTTCATAATGTTACATGGTGAAGACTTATATGTCTTGGAACATATGATATTCATCTTCCGATATGAATGTATATGCCATGTAGAAAATGCTGAGGTAACTTTGGCGTGTTGGTCAGTTGGGGGTGTGGGTTCGAATCCTGCAAGAGACTTGACCAGAAAAAAAGAAAAAATTGAAGTGTAATCAAAATATAACAATAAGAAATATTAACTTTTCATAATTTTTTAAACTCAATAAGGGTGTTTTAACTCACAGAGTTTATTTGCTTTGTATCTTGGTATATAATCTAGTTTGATATTCACTACATTAAACCTGATGAAGGAGCAAGCATATAATGTTAAACATGTATTGTCACAATGAAGAAGTCAGAAAATGTTTCTTTTCCTATGTATGTCACTTCTAAATGCCCTTCGAAGACTCAATCTGCAGGTGAATTTATAATGCCTTGTGTAAGGCAAAGACTATAGTACTTGGTATCTAATAAACACATTATTGTTTATTCATAGGCACCAATAAGTGTGTTGGCTGTAGAATGTATATCATATTCTAAATATCTTCAAACAGAAATGATTTTTCAAGCTCATAAAAAGAAATCAGAAATTGCAAGCATATGATTCTTCCTTTTTTAAATCCTTTTTTCAGTGAAAACAAGATGTCTCAATTTGAAAACAAACTCAATTCAAATGACCCATAAAGTCAAAGAACTGCCATAAATGCTGAGTCAAGCACCATTGGACATGTTGAAAAGCGGCAGACCAGTTCCTTGCATAAACACAAGACCAAGATATCAATACAAGTCTAACTACATTTACAAGTTCTGATCTCCTGGGAATCTCACTCAAGTTATAATACAGCTTTCATGACAGGAATCTCACAATAGATTTGTTGCAAAGTCTTTCAGACGAGCAATAATTTTCCTCTTCAGCTGACCTTTTATCCATCCACCAATCAAAACACACAAAAAGGTGTTTGAATCGTCTTTTAAACCCGTACCCAGAATTCATTTGCGTGTTAACTCGATCAGATGAAAATGTCATTTCCGAAAGTACCTCCATCGCCTTGGGTTAATGTTCAGAGGATGAAGATCAAAACAAACTGAAGTCTTCTTTCATATAAGCTGCTCTTAAAACCAACAAATTAATCAGGGTTTTTTCACATGCCCCCAACTGTGCATGTTTTTACTTCCTTCAGTCCGACACTTCAGAAGAACCAACATTTCATCACACATCACTCGCCAAGCTCCCGGTTCCTCTTATCCTTACACATATAGACAGATGACTAGCTTCAGGCTCGGGATCGTTTTTGTACCTCAGATTAATGCCTCCAAGTTCACAATCTTTCCATTCAAGCTTCTGTGAGGCCCAATATCTAAGCATCCCACCTAACACCAGTTTGCTTGTTACCAGCTCTGACAATGATGCCTTGGCTGATATTCAGAAAAAGGCACAAAGTATTCCAATCTTTCTATTCAATATCCTTTGAAACCACACCATTCACAACTTCCATCAAAAACCATGATCGTTCTGTTTGGTACAATTAGTGACAATATTATTGGCGCCTTGACTGACATTCAGGAAATGGTAAAAAGTATTCCAATCTTTCTATTCCATATCCTTTAAAACCAAGTCATTCACAACTTCCATTAAAAACCATGATCGTTCTGTTTGGTACTATTAGTGCCAACAATTATTGGTGCTTTGACTGATATTCAGAAAATATATTCTAATCTTCCTGCATAACATTCTTGAAGTCCAATATCAAATTCATAACTTCATCAAACATCAGTATGTATCTACATGCAACAAGTATAAATATTCTTTGGTTTTCCCCTAACATCCAGGAAATAGTACAAAGTATTTTAATCTATCCTAAATATGTTGTGCATGCAGTCCAATTTTAATACACATGTTCAACAAAAAAACAGTATATAATGTTATAACCAGCTTAATGTTCTTAAAGTTGTGCCTTGATTGATATTCAGGAAATGGTACCTTGTATTCTCATTTTTCTATTCAACATGCTGTCAAGTGAAATGTTTCATTCACAGATTCACTACAAAACAGTGCTTCTCTGTTTGCTTCCAGCCGTGGATTGTTCTTTGTGCCTGAATTAGTATTCATAAAATGGCACAAAGTACTCTGATCTTTCTGTTCAATGCAATGTTAAGTCCAAGTTTACATGATTTTACCAAAATCCAGTATGTCTCTGTCTTCTTCCAGCTCTAACAATGTTTTCAATGCCTTGATCGATATGCAGAAAATAGTAAAAAGTATATCAATCATTTGTTGGACAATTTCTTTGCAATTCCACATTTGGAATATTTTTGTTTAAGATGTTATAGTTCTTTAACAGCATATCTAGGCCAATGAAGAATTCCAGATTATTGCATTATTCAGGAATTGGGATTCCTGTAAATCGGCAACCAAAAAAGGGTTATGGTTACAAATCTTATATGGGAAAGAGTTTTCTTAAAAAACTTCTTTGATATTTCATGATTCTATATATCATAGATCACATATTACTTCACATTCAGGAATACAAAAAGAAAACATTCTGTACATGAAGAAAGAAATCAATAAATTATACTTCTAACAGAAGCATGAAAACTTGCAACAAAAGAAAGGTATCTAAAATCAATACAAAAACTACCCCCAATGGAGAAGTGAAAAATATTCCATATTTCACATCAAGAAAACTATAAAGGGACTAAAAGTAAGACATGTAAAAGCATATTAAAACTTTTCTTTGTGGAAGTTTGTTAGAGCTTAAGCATTAGGAAGCAAGAACTGCTGGCATATGAAAAAGAAATACCATTTAAAGAAAAAATCTTCACAGGAACCTCTAAGAAGCTTTTATTCCTGGAAATAAATAGCCTAGTTATTATTAAAAAATCTCCTTTTTTTCTTTTACTACATTTGCAGACCTCTTGCTAAGTCGTGGAATTTTTAAGTTCATTGGAATTAGGTAAGTGGATGCTGTTCACGAACCAGCATGGTTCATCAATGTCTGTAAATGTCATAGATAAATAGTAAAATACTCAGATATTAAATAATTTTTAGCAACTGCAGTTAAAAAATTCTTGGTTGGCCTGAAAACCTCAGCAAGATAATTTTTTGTTGAACACAAGATTGATCTTTTCATATGCTTTCATAACAACATTATGTTTTTCAACAAACTATAACTGACAAATATGATCAAACTAGTTTTAAAAATGAAATGACTTCTAGCAACTATGGATCCAGATATTTTGTTAGTTCTGAACTTCTAAGCAAGATGAAGAAGCTGAACACACTACATTTGCTTGCATTATCAAGCAAACCTCCAGATACTATATGTCTCTGGACATGAACAATTTCCTAGTATGAAGTGTGATGCTCATAATAAGACCATGCACTGTTATCACTATCTATCACTGAGAAGGTTATGGTAAAAAACCTCAGTTAATGTTATCTTATTAGTGGTATGCAAATGAAGAAGTTATGGCCCTTTGCTGTAGTAAAAGCGATGCATACAGCTAAGTCATTGTGTATATTTATATAAAAAAAACTGCCTCGCTTTCTAGATGGGTCTTAAACTTTAGTAGTTTAGTATGTTGCACATATACTCAGCAACATAAGTTGAAGACCACCTAAATATTCAATATCGGCCTCATGTCCATGATCAATAGAATATCTAGATATTGGTGTGTAACTTATTTTCCTCAGTATAGTTTGTAAGCATGCATTATAAGTCATCATCTAAAGGTTTCACATCACAAAGTAAAGCCCTAGGCGTTTCTTGCAAATCATAATATGTTGGGTACAGAATTTATGGTCGAAGCTCAGAATCACAAGCATGTCATGCAGGGGAATCACAAGACTACAGTGACATTAATTGTAATATATCCTAATTGGAATTCTTATTTTAGGTAATACCTGGGTAAAGATTTTTCAATTAATTTTTCCTACAAATCTTTTAGTTTATGGCAATGTATGAAGAGAAAACTAATTATTTCCCATTTTTATTGACAAAGATCAAGCGTCAAGTTATCACAAATCAATAACTCCTAAATGTTAAAGTAAATTTGCTCAATTGATCCTAAAATAGATGCAAAGAGATGAATATCAAACTTGTGTCATTAATTTGACATGAAACTTAGCAATCAATAAATGTCTGTATTAAAGGTTGAAATGTTTCAAATCAATAAATATCTGCATTTTGCACTTGAAAAATCTTAAAATCAATAAATATCTGCATTTTGCACTTGAAATGTGCGCAAATCAATAAATATTTGAATTTTGCATTCGAAGTACTTTGGATGACATGCAATAATGTACAATACGATTAGACAAGCATGGATGGTACAAGCATGTTCTCACAGCTGTAGGATAAGGAGAGATTATGTTGTTGGTTGAACTTATTCAAAATCTCTAATAGATTAACCCTCATGCAAAAATCTATATCTTTTTCAGACAAATCATACTTAAAAATAATACTGTATTGCAACAATCATTTTAAAAAAATTAAAACTAAAGGTGTACATGCCCCACATAAATATAAACCCAT
This sequence comes from Phorcus lineatus, assembly GCA_921293015.1. NCBI lineage: Eukaryota > Metazoa > Mollusca > Gastropoda > Trochida > Trochidae > Phorcus > Phorcus lineatus. The sequence continues at coordinate 8,947,523 of OV121085.1, forward strand.
CATGTAATACATTCCTGAACCTCAAAATAGATTTTTTAAAATCACCCATCTTTAAATAATACGTTCCCAATTCCCTCCCTACAAACATTAACTAGAATTCATAATCCATTACTGTCTCTGCCTTCTTCAAGATTATCTCAAGTTACTTTGTTTGAAAATGTAATTACTTGGAATATGAATCCTTAAGTAAAAGCAAGTCCGAAATAGATGTCAGCCAAGATCCATTAAGCTCACTGTGACTTCCTAGTATTAAGTAAATGTAACCTATAACCTGAAGCTCTGACATACATTTTACTGGTGGAAAAATTTACCAAAACTTCAAGTCTAACTACATAAAGAGCTTTACCCTTATCCTCAGACTGGCCCAAACCATAACTCCATTCATATCCTTACCCTAACTCTCGTCTTTTGCTATTCATCCTAACCCTCACACTAACCCTTACCTTTATACATAGCATTTCCCTAATCCCAAACTAATAGCCTTACCATAACCAATTGCCCTCTCCAATCAAACTTAACCCTAACTTGTATGTAAGGAAAGCAGGAGTAATTTGAGAAGCAAGCTGCTTCATAACCATGTCCTAACCAAAACTCTTACCTTAATCTCTACCCTCATCAAAACAACTACACCTTACTAACCTTACCCGTACTCACCTGAACAAGTACCCAAACTAAACCCACAGCCTATCTGAACCCATGTACCGCTGTCCATTACCAAAATCTTTCACCTAAATCTACCCCTAAAACCAAGCCCTACCCCTACACCCAGATCCTAGCCCTAGCCCTACACCCAGATCCTAGCCCTACACCCAATTTTACCCCTACACCCAGATCTTAGCCCTACACCCATTTTTACCCCCACTCCCATATCCTAGACCTACATCCAATTTTACCCCTACACCCAGATCTGAGCCCTACACCCAATTTTACCTCTACACCCAGATCCTAGCCCTATCCCTACATCCAACACCTACCGTATATGACCGGGTATAAGCCGAGAATTTGATACCAGAAATCGGGGGGTCAAAGAGGGGGGTCGGCCTATACCCTACACTCACCTACTGTAACCAATCCGTATCCCTACAAGAAACCCTACCCGTGCACCCCATACATTACTCCTATATCCAAACCCAAACCTTCCCCTACCCCATCACCTAAACCTTACCTAATCCTGCAGCTGTGACAGGACATTAGGGGACATAGAGGAAGCTGTAAGGCGCAGAGCTAGCTGCTATAGAAGCTGAAGATCCAACTCACCACCTCAAGGGCCGTTTCCGTGGAGATCTTGCCCTCCTTCACCATCAACATCAACGCAATGCGGTCCTCATCGCTCATCGTAATGTCTGACGCAACGGGGTCCCCTGTAACACAAAAAACATAACATTTAAATTGTTGTATCTATGAATGATTTATCCAAAAGTCTCAATAACCCATAACTTGTTAAAAAAACAACAAAAAAACATAACATTTAAATTGTTGTATCTATGAATGATTTATCCACAAGTCTCAATAACCTGTCACTTGTAAAAAAAAAAAAAAAAAAACATCCACATTTTCTTATTAACAGATATGCGATTTTCTCAAAAGCAACATTTTGTTGGTTGTCTACTTATTCTCCTGAGCCATTCATTTATCAATGGGTTATCTAACACTCTCTCTAAACTCAAACTTGAAGAGAAATTAAGGTACAATACCAGTCGAGATGCTCTATATATTTTTCATCTGGAAAAAGTTCTGATTATACAAATGAGTATAATAGTTTCATACTTTAATTGATGACCAAGTCCCTTCTTAATGAGTGCCAGATTTATTACTAAAATAGAGCAGAGCTCTGCAATGAAAACAAGTTCATAATAAGAATTCCTGAATCAATACATTAGGGGTTAATAAGCAAGTCCATGCTAGTATTCAGAGGTTTATTTTGTCATGCTAAAGTCATGGTTATAAAAAAAAACATTATTGTGTGCATGGTTAATAAAAAACAATTGGATCTCTCTTATAAATGTGATTCACCCTTTGAAGTTATTTCTTTAAATGTTAATCTACTTCGTACCAACCATACTGAGTATCTAATTTACATGAAATTTAACATAGGAACACTTCATAAAAGGCCACAGGCAAACATTTGGTTACCTGCAAGTTTAATTTGGTTCAACCAATGTGCAAGATGTTATTTCAAATTTCTAATGCACCATGTATGACAAGGAATAAATTGGGATTGGTCATGAGCTACAGCATGGCTACCCGCAGCTAGGGTCTATCAGTTAAACTGACAATATAGATATAATTTCAAATTGCCAATTACAAGGTACATTTTCAAATTGCTAATTACAAGGTACATTTTCAAATTGTTAATTACAAGGAACATTTTCAAAAGGCTAATGAGCAATACATTATAAGGATTGGCCATTTGCTACCCACAAGTTTAAGTTTAATCTTGATGAAGTGATATGCTACATGGAACTGCCCGTGCATGCTCAAGATTGGCCCCCCTGCAAGTTAAGGGTTAACTTGGTTCATAAGCTAGATGCAACTTCAAGTTGTAACTGAACAATAAATGGTTAATTCAGTGCAAAAAGGGATTCGTGTTGTCAAATAGACTATCGCACGCAATTTGTCATGTCTTATTGCCATTGTAGTCTGATTCTTTTGTCACTATATTCAAACCTTATTCTTAATGCAGGGAAGCGAGTATTCTCTGTATTTGCTGAATCAGCATCCTAGTCATGTCTGGAATTGCATATTGGGTTAAAGTGCAAGCTCAGCACTTTTGAAATGCTGCAATGAAACTGAATTCATTGTTATTTTATGACTAGATTAATATGTTCTAGGGAACAAATATGATGTAACAAGGTATTTATCAACACTGACTAGAATATTCACTTTCGTTTATTTTTCAATTTAGAATACTTCATAAATAATAAGTTTTAAAAATTGATTAATCATGCAATGACAGTTTTCCTATTTATTATCTATTTGATTTTTTAAAGAATTTTGAGTCATTTTGCCATTAAGAAGTTCTGCTCTGCTTCCATTTTACATCCATACATTGGAATATTTATGTTTTATGGCAAATATGGATTTTAAAGTCATGTTATTTTTGAGGCATTACAAAGTGACACTTGTAACATTTAAATTCTTAATGATGATTTATATCTTGCATTAAGTGCTGAATAATCACATTTTGCAAATTGCATTGGAGAACAATCTGTAATAATGCAAACTCAGCAAATGGACTGAGAACCAAGGAAGAGGAAGTAATGAGCGAGTCGGAAACAATGGAACAAACAGTCATTGATTTCTGGCAATTATTTATGAATCTTGCCATTATACTGCCATTGCCACAAAACAACAAAACAACAACTTCATGAAGCTCTCGCTCATGTCAACTTGTTTTCCCTTTTGTCATTAAAATGATCATCTGCATAAATTATTTTGTTTACCATTTCATTTCAACTGGATGTAAATTTTCCACTGAATTTCTTCAAATGTATTAATTCTTAATTAATTCTAGATTCTTAATGAAGGCCAATTTATCTTCCTTCCTGGCTTTAGCTTGACATGCTTCCGTAAATATCCCATATTACAGTACCTGGCCAAATGTGAATCATCATTAGTTGAATTCTCACAGACTTACATGTTCATTAACCGTTGTAAGAATAATTCTAATTAATTGAAATGGTTTTTGTCCCTTTTTACACATAGTTTAGAAATCATCTCAGCTACAGATACATTCCTCTTTCTGTTTTTTAATTTTTTGAATTACAGCAGATTAAGCCACTTGTGAAACATTTCTGCAACTGTCCTTTAGACAGCCATGTTGAATCTGAGAACTATGTTGTAACTTGCTGCATATGTGACGTTTGAATAGTTCCTCTTTTCGTAATAATGATCTGATTATTAAATCAATCATGTATTCACAGGTGAGATGACTTCTAATCTTATGGATTACTTTGAAAAGAAATTTGGCCAAAACTTACTTTGTGAAAATTATTCTTGAAACAGTTTAGTTAAGTTAAGTTTTGCATCTTGTCATGTATTCCACTTGAAAATGCGCCTTTCAAAGATCTATTGTCAAAGATTAAACCACAAACTATTTTTAAAAATAATTAATCTATTGAGGACCAAAAACCATTAACATTAATAAATCAACAAACACACAAGATGAGGAACTGCATGAAGTTTAGATATCAACGTCAGATTGAACTTGTATGATTGTAGAGAAGTGAATTTGATTTATCTGAACATCTTCAAACAAATCTTTATAATTCAGTCAATTTCAAAGACACTTGATTCAAGTTTAAAAACATTTTCAACAAATTCATGCAACAATGATAACAAAAGCATGACAGAAATCAACTGACAGAGTCAACAAAACATTGAAACACTGCACAAAACAGGTGCAAAATCACAGCAAACACACAGAACTAACCAAAAAACAAATACAAGCAAAACAGAAAACAGTACACCAAGAAACATCTAAAAGGCAAAGTCCTCCTATAACATGCAATATCAGACCAAACTGGACCAAACTCGTGGCAAAGTAGCGGAACTCACCATAATAATACCTACAAGAGTTTTGAAACTGATCTACAGCATAAGGGTCAGTCCACATCCATTGGTGTCCATGTTCCGTGTAAACTGGAACAAGTCTGCGGGTCCCCGGATCTTCAGGAGCCAAATTATCAGTTAAAGATTGGACATGCATACATACACTCTCTAGTACCTTCACAATTGACTATGGGGGCATGGTTATACATTTGGATCCTAACTTACAAAATGCTAAGTTTAACTTTTGTGCCATTGGGGCATCGTTATTCATTTGGATCCTAACCTAAAATCTGCAAGACTACCTTTGATGCTATGGGGGCATGGTTATTCATTTTGATCCTAACTGAAAATCTGCTTAGTTTAACTTTCATGCTACGGGGGGCATGGTTATACGTTTTGATCCTAACCTAAAATCTGTAAGACTAACTTGATGCTATATGGAGGCATGGTTATACTTTTGGATCTTAACTTAAAATCTGTAAGACTAACTTTGATGCTATATGGAGGCATGGTTATACATTTTGATCCTAACCTAAAATCTGTAAGACTAACTTTGATGCTATATGGAGGCATGGTTATACTTTTGGATCCTAACTTAAAATCTGTAAGATTAACTTTGATGCTATATGGAGGCATGGTTATACTTTTGGATCCTAACTTAAAATCTGTAAGACTAACTTGAAATCTGCAAGACTGCATGGGGGGCATGGTTAAACATTTGGATCTGAATTTCGAATCTGTGAAGTCTATGTTGTTAAACCTTCTTAATTAAGAATTTCAGGTATCTTCTTCAATCAAATCTTCAAATGTTCTAGAAACATGCTCATATACTGGGTTCCTTAATCTCATTAGTTAACCATATGGTTTGAATCTACTTTTGACGTTTCTCCATTTGTATTTCATGAAGCAAAACCTGGGGTTATGAGATATTTTTATACATCTAATTTTTAAAAGTCCCTTACTTACAACCTGCCAAGTCTGGTTTCTAACCAATTCTGCTTTTGCTCAATTTTATAGCATCTTTAGTGTAAACATCTTTACTGTAAACATTTAAGTGTAAATACATAAAGTGTTGAAGCAAGGCCTTTTTATGTCATATATTTATTACATTTGTGTACAACATCAAAACATCATGGTAGTGATAGATGGAAGTAAGACGAGAGCTGAATCTATATTGAATGAATGAAAGTATGATCTAATTTCAATTTGAGTGAGTGAGTTATTGTTTAATATTGGGCAATATTTCAGCCATTAACGGCTTCAATTTGAAATGCTCAAGTTCAGTGATCAACTGTACTTAATTCAAAATGATGGCGAGATGAAATACTTCAGAGGCTTTCAAATCAACCCCTTGAACCAAACACTTTAGATTATCCTGACATGAAGTTAGTAGAGATGATACATGATCATGATGATAAAACTGATTCAAACATTTGGCATCATCTGAATGAAATCTTTATGAAAAGCCAAACCACAGACCTAAAGGGAAATCACTGTACAACGATACAATGGTCAAATTGTCATAAGCGTACCAAATTTGGATTCTTATCTAAGAGGAGAAAGTAACGAATAAATCATCATGAAAGCAGGATTATATATACTACAGATTATATATTTTAGCAATTTTGATTTAGTAAGTATCAAGAGTGGCTATCATGATTCAGAATAAGAAATTACAGAAATACATGTTACATTGCTCTTTAAACCCAATCCCTCTCCAATATACAAGACAATTGATAAATTTCCTGATCAGCTGTATGAGGGATGATTTGGGGGACTTGAGGGAATGAGGGGGATACAGGAAACAATTGGAATCTGATTGGCTGCCTCTCCAGGTAGTTATAGAAGTTAACTAAGACAGAGTAGGACAATAAGATAAGTCTAGGTCTTCCAGGAAATAGGATTCTTATCAGTGAACACACATCAAATAAAAGATGAACTGATTCTGTCTTACTAGATCTTGGTTCTATTGAATAGATTTCTTATCATGATTTTTTATTTTGGGTACATTTTTGATTTGGGCAAGTTTTGTTTGATGTTAGGTGTAATAATAGGAGATACCTATCTCATTTTCTTCCATATTTTGGTTTCTCAATTTCTGATTCTGGGAACTGTCTTGGTTCTAGATTCTACATTTTTTTCATTAGTTCTTGGTGCTAAATGTTTGCAAAGGTTTTCATTCTTTCTCAATTCAATAACTTAAAAACATTTGATAAGAATATTCTATATCTTTTTGATAGTCTTGTTTTAGGGTCTTTCATGACTTAAAATGTCTTCTCTGGATATGATCCCTAATTTAGGACTTTATGGTGAGACTGAGACCACATTGTTATCAACCCAAGCTAATCAGCTGCCAGGCAAGAGTGTTTATCTGAAAACGCCAGGCTAATTAGCCCAGGTCAATTACATTGAGCCTCATTTCTATTGTGGACGCAGTCTCACTTTAATCCTTTGCATTTCAATTTAGGAACATTTCTGCAGTTCTAGGTTCAATATTTTGGCAAGGGTTTTCTTCTCTGAAAGCCAATCAGTGGAAGCTGAGAAAGCAAGCAACACTTTTTGAGGAGTGTCAGCAGTTTCCTGTAATATCCATGGTTTCCATTTAGTTCCACTGCAAAACATCCCCGGAATACATGGAAATTCTTTTTGAGTTTTGATTTAGATTCCATGACTTGTACAGTTTGGAAGAACTTCTATTTTGATTGAGCAACAATTAGAAATCCATTTCATCATATGCTGTCATTTTCAAGCAAATTGGATTTGTTTGCAAATATAATATTTTTACAAAGTTAACAAGAAAATGAATTTCAGAGTAACGAAATTAGAGATCAAACCAAGCCAGGGAAGAATCAGAATTTGAAAATACCTCTTTATATTTTGGGTAGATAAGAAATGTTCAAAACACAACGCTAAATATCAAGGGAGTGTGAACAAAATATTAATTAGCAGGTACTGCTTTGAAAACTAACTTCAACATTGAACATGAAAATAAAAATATTAATTTATATAATTTTTGTTTAAGATTTTCGACATTTTTTATGTTTTTCATACATGATTCTTGAAGAGAGTAATCTCTGATTGCTTTCTTTTCTAATACAAAGTGATAAAAAACAAGAGAATCACTGGGTGATATGTACAGTAGCGTGGCGTGTACTACATACTGCATACATCAATACGTAAGCACTAGACATACACTGATGTAACACTGACCAACCACAAGTGCTGACATTACTAATTCATCAGGTATAACTATAACATGTGCAGAGTGTACTCAGGATACATAACGCATAAGCTAGCTGGGAACACTGATGTTCTTGGTAAGAAATAAGCTACAATAGTTCCTCAAATACAACCAGGGCCCACTTGCATACAGCTTAGACTAAGATGATCCTAACTAAGTGTTAAGAGGGGTGTGCCTATAGCACTAAGAGTGCTTTGTGAAACTAGGCCTTCAATATTACCTAGGCCTTGAATAGAACCCAAAGTATGGCAAAGATAAAAGTACCCAGGTATCAACGGATTTCAAAAGCAACTTGGGTTGTCATTGGATGAATTGATAAAGGAAATGGAACCAAGGAGTTGTATTTGAGGAAATACTGAACACACATAAGCCTACATGTACAGCCATTGAAGCATACTTTGACATTCAGGTTATAAATTGTGATGTCACAGACTTATCCCATTACATAATTGATATATTGTAAGTTAATAAGTGTCAATAAGTTATGATACAGAATGTCAAAGTGACACAAGCGAAAGAGCAATATTGGCATATAACAATGACAAAGCGACGTGTGCAAATTATAAATGTTGGCACATAAGAAAATATCAACTGCAAAGCTAGGCTTATAAAATGACATTTTCTGCAAATTATGATCAATATCTATGTAGAAGTAATAACAGAAATATACATCATATATAGAGAATAAAATGTGCTGAATATCGTATACTTGAAATATCAACATATGGTGCTCACCTGAATGCTGTTTATATGAGTTTTTCCGTCCAGATTTTCGGATTCCAAGATTTCGGAGAAATTTCCCAAGCGAGGAAGACTTCTTGCCCTCAATCTGTGAGTTCTCTCTGAAGTCTGGAAGTACACCAAGGCCTCACAGAGTCAATAATACGAGGTGAAAGTACTGTCTGATGTAGCAGCGCTCTAATGGCAGACCACTAATAGTACTGGAATATGTCTCAAGTGTATATCACAACGGTATCAAACTGAAATTGAATCTTTCTCCAGAACCTGATATGTCATTATGGCTGTAAGTGGTTTTACATCAATCTCTCTAAAATTGGATCCTATTACTGTAATTGTAGGAATATCATATAAGCTTAAAATTGTGTATGACAAAGGAACACTTGGTTGTATACTATTATAAAATATTTAAAACTGACATCAAACATGAATTATACCTTTTTATAATTCCATGCCATTTCCAAAAGGTATCATAAAAATCTTCTTGCGATAGGATTTCAGTATTGGACATTATCACTAAAAGGAGCCATATCACTTTATTCAATTTCATCTTGATATGAAATACAACTCATCAATTATATATAATTATTATATATATTTATATAGGTCTGTATAATGAAGCTATTTGAGTGAGAAATTCATCATCTTTCATCTACATGACCAAAGAAGGTCAAATATGTTTTGAGAAATATATTATGTACATTACATCACCATCAAAAGAGACCATATTTTGGAATTATCTATTCAATTATCAGTGTCACTCAAAAGAAGATATGTTGATATGTGTTGTTTGTGATGGCTTATACATGTTGCTGTAATAAGTAGCTTTAATTGTCAATTAATTGTCATTGATAAATGAAACTGCTATCTTATCTAATATGTCAATTGTTAAGAAGCTTGGTTAACGGTTAGCATCAGTAATGGCAGCATCTGGCAAATTCTTTATCATACAGTTTGACAAATTTACAACAAAAGATATCATGAAATGAGTGTAAAAAATAATATTTTCACAATCTAGATATTCAATATGAATAAATGGTTTGACAAGAAGGATTAAGATTTACAAAAGAAATTATATGCAATTTTATTAACAAAATACATTTTAATTTTATTTAGATAATTATAAAATTGCAAAGCTCCAAAGCAAGAGCATGGGGTGGTACTGGAATAAAAGATGGCTGCATTCTTAAAATGGAAGGTTTTGTTTGATATTTGCTAGTAAATGCTGTGGAATACAATCTTCATTCTATTATCCAGGAGTTGAGGTTGGCTGGTATAAACAATACACTCAGGACCTTGCTTTTCAAAGCTCCAACAGCACTAAGCCAGTTTTCATAGAAAGGTAAATGTAAGATATCTATGTTACCATTAAAGGGGTGGAAGCAAGATTTTTGAAAGATTTAATTCTTCAAATTTTCCACAATATACATTATATTAGCCAAATGTATTATCTTCAGAGGGTAAATATCTCATTACTTAACCTGATCATCAGTAGTCATAGAGAATTAATAAAGTATATAGCAAAAACCATTGGTGGCCATTTCTGTGTGAACACCTTTCAAACATTTGGGGAAATGGATTCGCAGAGCTAAAATCGATCATGATACAATCATTTAAAAATGCCTCTTTTGATTTAGAAACAGTGTCATTCAAATAGAGATATTAATTTTAGTTTTCTGTGAGATCACTTTCATATCTAAAACAACGTGCTACTGCCGCTATGACAGCATTTAGAAGCTTTCTTGGTAGTAAGATAGAGCCTCACGTATGGTTCATACAACTATCTTAGCATTAAGAGAGCTTGGAAAATATTAGCAAAGGAGCAGCATTTCTAATCTCTATAGTGCTAAGATAGATGTTAGCTAATGGCACGTGTGGTACAAATCTTAGTACAAAGATAAACTAGAAAATCTAAGTCAAGGTTTCAATAGCACTCATAGGTGAAGATGGTCCTGAGATATTTATTTTAACCACCGTAGTGCTGAGAGAGATTTGAAAAACTGGCTCCTGCAAGATTAAAACAAAGCTTTCAACAATTCGGTATTATCTAATTAGTAGAGTCACCCATAGGACCAAGGTAGGGGTTAACATGGATTACATCAGAGGATAGGTATAGGAGGGAAAGAGTTACAATCACATGATTTTCATCAAAACTTATCAACAATAAATACTTATGGCATCCTGCTACATCAGCGTATTTGTCTCCGCCTAGCTCCATCATATTCCCTGATATCCTTCGGCCTAAAATGCTTGTATCGTTTACAGCTGGTTACTGACATTTGTTTGAATTCTCATTCGGGTGGTGCTGCTATCGCTGAATGCGAGTCATTTCATTGGCTTGCTATATTTAGCGATACAAGCGTTTTAGGACGAAGGATATCAGGGTATATGATGGATCTGGGCGGAGACAAATATGCTGATGTAGCAGGATGTACTAATGGAGACTTTATAAGCAACCTTAGTGAACTAATGTCAGATGGTAGGGCCTAGATTTTCAAAGCTCTTTGTAAGATAGTGAATGTTAGTGTATGGTACTTATGACTATCTTAACACTGTGAGAGCTTAGAAAATATGGCCCTGGCATTGTTCAACCAAATAAAAAACATGCATTTGCACGTTAATTGACATTCTCAATCTGAAGTGTTAAATTTTATCAAAAGGTTTAAAAATACCATTCAATTACTCTGACATTATTAAGTTCTGCTCAAAATTTGAAGAAAACCATGTGATAAAAACATATTAATCATAGATCAAGGGAAAGGTTAAAGGGAAAGCTATAAGAACCAACATAGTTGCAAAGGAACCAAACGGTTAAATGTGCGAAAATTTGTAGTCTACCTGGCTGGACGAGTTTTCGAGAAAAAAGACAACAAACACCTGTGGGATAAATATTGAGGAGAACTAGTTGCTATGACAACACATGAATACATGGATGTTTGGATGACAACATGAAAAGCGCTACTGGATGATACATACAAACATACAGAGGACATACAAATGGGCATACAGATTCATGCTTGGAAATGTTTTGGACTTTGAGAAAGGTTTGATGTTCTGATGAGAAACAATTGGAAATTATCATATAAGGTTAATTTAGTCTTGAACAGTATACTTAGAAAGGTGAGGTACGAGGTCACACACTACTTTAAAGAATATTTCACTTATATCAAGACAGATAGCATTTGCTTCAAGCACAATTCACGAACACTCGCTTAAAAGATATTATTTCAAATTCTGCTCACAAAGGAAACAACGGTTTAAAAGATAAATAAGGATATGCTTTTGACTTAGATTTCAATCATTGTCATGCTGTGAGATGATGATTATATTGGGGACATTTTTATCTAATGCCTGTTAGATAATTAAAGATATTCCGGTTGAATGAAACTGACTGAGGTTTTTCTTGAATAAAGAAAAGAGATAAGTATATGACAAAATCATGATATGAAATAAGACGGATCAATGGAAGACAATACAAAGAAATGGACATCCCAATGGAAGGTTGAAAAGGTTCTAAAAGAATAAAAGGATAAAAAGATTAATGGAACAAAGAATGACATTGAATGGATTGATGGAACGATGGTTAAGTGAATGGAATTATAACTGGGAAAATGGATTGCTAAGTCAATTGGTGAGTTGGTAGACGGTGGGATGCGAATGGATTGCTGAAACGATGGTTAAAAGAATGGAATTATAACTGGGAAAATGGAATGCTGAGTCAATTGGTGGGTTGGTGGATGGTGGGATGTGAATGGATTGATGGAACGATGGTTAAGTGAATGGAATCATAACTGGGAGAATATGCTAAGTTAATTGGTGGGTTGGTAGATGGTGGGATGTGAATGGATTGATGGAACGATGGTTAAGTGAATGGAATCATAACTGGGAGAATGGAATGCTAAGTCAATTGGTGGGTTGGTGGATGGTGGGATGTGAATGGATTGATGGAACGATGGTTAAGTGAATGGAATCATAACTGGGAGAATGGAATGCTGAGTCAATTAGTGGATGGTGGAATGTGATGGGTGGATGAGTAGGTCTTCTGACTGACTAATAGTTGAATGGTTTGATCGGTGGATGAATGGATTAATAGGTGGATTAATGAATTGCTAGGTGAATGAATGGGTTGCTGGTGGGAGGGTGGATGGACTGATAAGTAGATGCCATTATAAATTATGTTTTCATTTGAACTCAAATGATAAGTTTACAAATGGTTTTCTTGATAATGGAAGAACTTTTTCTGTGAGTCCACCTTCAAAAATTTTTTTACTACAGGAAGAAATGAAACTATTTTTCAAAATATAAGATAATTACATCTCTACATATATATCATAGACAATAGCTTTCATTAGTTGGAACTTGCAATCATTTTCTCAAATAAGTGTTAAATGTATTTCATTCACTTCACAAAAACTCTTCACATTAGGAGCAAAATCACACATTCAAACGAAGAATAAATATTTTTTGTCTATTCCCTTATCACCATAATGGTCAATTTCGAGGTGAAAGAATCAGAATAAAACATTGTTAGTAGGAACATCTTATAACAGCCAACCACGGCAAATTATTTTTAAACCAAGAATTTATGTTGCCAATATTCTTCACAAACTCTGAGTCTCAATCTGGTGGGTTTAAAATTTACAATCTTCATCTTACGCAAGGGTGTAATGGAATCGCCCTAAATCACCCTCTCTAAGACCAGCATGCCCATTATTCAACTTGTTCAATTTATTTGTTTCGGTTTAAAAATTCCCCTGAAATGAGACAGCTTCAAAAAGCATGAGTCACAGAGCCTTGACTAAAACGTGCACGTGTGCATTCGATGGTTTGAATCTGATCAATTTTTTCCTTAGAAGTCTCTTATTGGTCTTTTCTATAACAGTTACTTTAAAATCTTTCATTTCCCCACCTGCTAGATGAAAAGCTTGGCAATATTTTCCAAATATGGATGTCCCTTCTTCTAGATGATAAATGTCATACTAAGTTTTCATCAATGTCACCAGTTCAATATTCATCTTAGTTTAGCATTTGTCTAACCTACTGGATGAGACTTAAAGACCTTCTCCATGTCTGTCAGTTTAATGTCGGTTAAATGAGTTACCTATTCAGTATCCGTATCATAAATGTTCCATATCATGTCTACAAAATACCTCAAGCCTCGATTTATAAGAATAGTGAATTGACTTAAACACAAACATACTCATTCTTTTTGTTTGAGGCTATTTCATTATTCTCTTCTAAATGTTTCCTTCTCTTAAAATCATCTTCTTTACATTGATTTTTTCTTCACTTTTCATTTGTTTTTGAAGGACCTTTTGCAACCATGTAAATATTTTGGGGTTGATTTTTATCAAAACCTTCTACAATCCTTCCCCATACATCTCCCATTTTCTTTGTACTTTCCATTTATCCTGATAGTCTATCAAAATCTCTCAAACATTCGCCCTCCAGACAAGAAAGTTGTCTAATGAGTTTGAATTCCAATGCCTTCCTCAGTTTTTCATTCACATATTCATCTTACTTGGATTTTTTCTCACAAAATCTCTTAAGTGGGTCAATCTCTTAATGAGAAAGTCATTTGAATAATCAGAGGAATATTAACATTGCTCGAAGGCAATCGCTAACACTTAATAGTAGTTTAATGCTTAAAATTACCCCAACAATTCATGGGTGTCTTATCCTTTGATGGTAATGGTTGCATGTTCAGCTACTCTTTCATCATAAGTATGCAAAAACATATTGATAGATATTTTCTTTTAAACAGTATCTTTAAGGATTACAATAAAATGTGGAAATCTTACTGAGTGTCATTTGTTAAAGGTCATTCTTCTTAAGGCACAAATAATCTTGTGTTTTTAACATGTCAACATCTTATATTTAGTTTAGTTTAGCTAAACAACAGAGTATTATTTGTTAAAATGCATATAGCAATTTTCATAACTTTCCAAAATGATCAATATTTTTATGGGGTTTTTTGGATGTCCATTAAAATCTAGGAAATTTTGCTATCGTAATATTAGATTTTTAATTATTTTCAAAATCCTTTTAGATGCAAAGATGAACAAAAAGAACTAGAGCATTCAAAAACATTTAAGATAAAAAAAATTAAATTTGCACAAAAAACTAATTTGTGATTTGAATTGAATGTCAAGATGACTACAAATGCATTTCAATTTCAAAATATCAAATTAAATGATGTGATAAATGAAATTACTTTTTGAAATGAGAATGTTTATCTCATCAATGAAATGTTTAAGACAAAATCCGGCAATGTGAAATTTTATATTGATGTTATTTTCCGTATGCCATTTATAGACTGCCCTTAATTGCTTTTGTCAGTGTTCGTTAATATTTTGTTCAATCAAGGAAGAGTCATTTAGTATCATGTTTGGCAAATAATTGAGAAATGGTAACTGATCAGTTGACTATTACAGAGTACTATCTTCATTTCACAGAAAATAAGAAAATTACTGTGTCCCAGTCATTCTACACTTTGATGGGAATCCATTTAAATGAACATAGTAATTCAGAATTGGTTGTTGATATTTCTACTTTTAACTGAAGAATTGAATGTTTGATTCACTGTTAATTATTCTAATTGAAAATCAACAGTTTTGATTGGTCAAACAGATTACAGATGTCTTTATGCAATAACACTAAATGCTTCGTTTCACTTTGTTCCTAGAAAACTAAATAAATGTGAACAAAAACTGTTAGGTGATAACTTCGAAATGACAATTTTTATGGTTTATTGTGCAAGGCTGACATTTTCAGTATCGTTGACGGAGGACTGGAGACATACGTTTGAGAAAATGACAGCAAATATGTTTCTGTTGAAAAGACGTTTATGTGCCTTCTATCATTTTATCATTGAAATTGTAATAATATGGGCTTTTCATTGATTCCCAAACAGGAAGAGATGCTGTATGACAAGCTTGAAATGGCTCTGTGACAATGATTGTGAATAGTTTCATTGTTAATGACATTTTGTGATTTCTATTACTTTAGTATTATTTTCTTTTGTTTCAATCTTTCTGACTTAACAGTAAATCCTAAACATAAAGAGATGCTGTATGGCACGCATGTAAAGGAAATGGATGAGAGTCAATGACCGTGAATAGATTTCAATTTGTGACATTTTGTGATTTCTATTACTTTGGTGTTATTTTCTTTCGGTTCAATCTTTTTAACTTAACAGTAAATCCGCACCACAAAGCAACATTGTTGTAAATTAATTGGTTGAGAGGTAGGGATGTTAATGAGTAATTTTTAGACTTTTGGTCATTTCAGCTACTTTGGTATTCTTCTCTGTTACTGCAAGATTTGGACTTCTCAAAATGAATCCTCAAAATGGAGGGATGCTTGCATGTATGATGTTAAATGTATACTTCAATGGTAGGGATGGTGAATTCATTACCTTCTTAAAGACATTTCGGTGACTGTTATTATTTTTTAATTGATTCCAGCCAATGGAAAATTCTGAACTTCATGAAAAGTCCTGAACTCAGAATTTATAAATGAAAAGCGAAAAATACACTAAATTACAAGTATTTGACATACTAATAGTTAATAATTTAAATAAATCTTCAGTATGAGTGAATACTTGTGTGAGTGAAAATGTTGTGTATAAAGTGGGAAAAAATGGAACCAAATAGATTTTATTGTTGAAGAAGTTTGATGACTTCCATTACTTTGGTACTATTTACATTAATGTGATATTTCATTTGACTAGATCAAAATTTTCTCATAAAATGAATGAAATGAAACATGTCGCAAAACAAAACACACAAGACATAACAAGAAAGAAATACATAGCGAGAAATAAGAAAACAAAGACGAAGAAAACCTTATGAATTTTCAAATTTAAGAGTTAACTATAAATGTTTTAAAATAGTATGGAATTATCAAAATAGAAAGCAAATTTATGAAAAATATCATTATCAACAAAACAACGTCTTACCTCCATCAATTGCAACATAATCTTGGCTGCAAAATAAAAAACATAATCATTATTCATTTAATTTGATAACAAACAACAAATTTTTTAAAAATATGTTCAGCTTAACACCTAAAAGGTTGATTACAATATCCATAACTAATATTATGATCCCTTTTTTAAGATATTGTCAAGAAACACCCATGATTATTTTAATGGTCAGTTCTAAATGGACCATCTTAGCTTTATCAAATAGATAAAGGGAGAATATTAAATGACATCCTGTTTGATAAATTGTTTTGTGAAATGAGTGAGTAGTATGTAATAAATAAGCCAAAACGAGTGCGATACCAAAACCATTCAAGACTTTCTTAAAAATGCTATGAAAAAGGAGTATTTTTTTCATTGCTTGATGAATTACATTACCATTACCAAACATTTCAGGAAAAGCATTGACGTGACTGACCACTTTGGCCACACTGAAACATTGTGATGTCATACTTAACGATTATGATGTCACATAGTTCAGTCAGAATGCATTGTTATCTCACATATGTAATAATATATATAGATTCATAAACCAGCAATATCTTCATCAGGGAAGTTATTGATGATGGTTTCCAAATATAGTCATGGTATTTTTTTGTATTTATATATACATAGTTTGATGCTCACATCCTTCATTACAAGACAAATTTTCCTCTCATAACGATTACTTATACTCCAATCAAAGACGATGGTTTCAAAAGATAGTAACGATGCTATCGATTACCCGATCTGTCTGCGCAAGCAGCGTTTTTAAACACTCTTCAAGCGGATGAGCCCACAATGAAGTGACACAAATGTTCTTTTTTTAACTCCTCTCATGGATCTCTTTTGATTGGCCTGTCAAATCTGACACGTCTAAATCATATAATTTCCTTTTCGGGATAAAATTTCGGGGGAAATAATCAAATAATTCCAAATTAATTTAATCACTGCGTCAGGGCTGACATAAATAAACATCGACACGACAATTGGAATATTGCAATTAATCATCACAAAATTCAAACAAATTAGAAATATTTCAATTAATGGGCCGGCTTGTTAGGTTAGATCACTGTTAGTCAAAGTCACATTGAAACAATGACATAACAGTGTATTATGCCGCCAATATGCTTAACAATTTTAATATTCAAGATAATATTATTTCAAAAGTTGCAAAACTGAAAATTACATTGACCCTACAATAAACAAAAATGAAAATAGTTCTATAAAAAGAATTCTCTGATAATGAGAATACCACAAAACTCATTCTTAATAATTTTTAAGGTTTCTTATAATTTTTTGGGGGCGGTTGGAGTTTTTACTTATGATGTACAAATATTAAAGAAGTATACATCCAGAGTCAAAGCTCCTGTGCACTGTTCCGGTAGAGAAAGAAAATAACATTCTCTGAAGCCTCAACAAAAACAATTCCACTGTGGAGGATAAAAACACGAATGATTATCAAGAAACTATACTACCAGCTTGTGTATTCCGAGTACACTCGACTCATAATCATTCTCGTAAATAAGGCCTTAAACCTGTAATCCTATTCTTCTCAGCACCTTAGGGAATATAGAAAGTTGATAAACTACTGTTTTATTGTTAGGAGTCGTTTGAGTTCATTGTTTTTATAGGTCAAATCCGTAGTTATTTGTCAGTGTGTAAATGCACTGAAAAAGAAAATCGCTCATTGAAAAAACATGAAACTGACACACGTCAAACAAATTAAATCATTTTTTATCTGATTATCTGATAACTTTTCCACCCAATTATTTTGACCAAGAAAAATCAATTCTGAATGATCAAATTAACTCATAAAAATATGATAGGTGATAGCAATAATCCAATAACATGACTATCATAATTGATATTTATTCAATACATATGTTAACCAAATTGTTTCCCATATGATAGAAAATCAAATCTATAGAGTATATAAATTCATAATTTAAGCCTAGTTTTTTCTACATTCATTTACTTGAAAAATATTAGATCATAATAGAATAATACATACAACATCTACATTTTCATCAAAGGAAAATGTCTTATTTTGTTTCCAAAATGATAAATGCTTTGATAATTTTGGAAATAAAAATACTTTTCATTTCAATCATTTCTATAATTCAAATAATCAAAATACATTTTAGGCAAATACCATTTGATAATAAAGATGTAGTAACACTATGATTTCATTTCAATACAACAAATTTGAAAGCAAAAGGGTTTTTTTATTTTGACATATATGATGATGCAAGCAGATAAATGCAAATCTATACTCCAAATAAATTTACTAATTCGAGGGGCAAAGATTGACAGACCAGTAGTCATGTTTCGAAGACTTGACGAGTTCACGTCTAACAATCGTCCATTGGGTCCCCTTTGTCATGATTTGATTGCTGTTTTGTTTCGTCTCAAGATGACAAATATCCCGTTAACACAGCGAGCCGCACAAAAAATCTTAAATTTGCTGAGTATGCACAACCATTATCTCCGAAAGCGGAGAAAGAAATGTGCGTTGTTAGACGAACGACAAAAAGAAACGCACGTTGTTAGATGGTGATTGCACATCGCGCTGCATCCACATTGAGCAACTTCCTGTTCGGGAAGAAATCGTTCAGCAAAGCCTCATTTCAAAAACGGTTTCCATAACTTTCGCAAACCTATTCTTAAAAAGCAATTGTGTTTATCAAAGCCTTCGTAATTAGTCCTGTCTCATCTCATTAGGAGAAAAATATTATCATAATTCACGAGATACAGAACATTATCTCCAAGAAATGGAGTGTTGAAATGGAAATTAAGTGAATCACAGCAAAAGAGTGAGTCATTTAATATTGTCTACTTCCTCAAATGTCAGCATGATAGATTATATTAACCAGACAACTGTTAGAAGTAGTGCTCTTTTGTCTTTTATTCCATTTAGCTGAGAACTAACTGTAAATTATCATCAGGCCAAGATCTTTAAGCCGGTAATGCTTAAGCAGATGTTAGTGACCTACGTTAACATTTTCATAACACTTTCATAATGAAAGTATTTGAAAAAATATAAGTTTTATAGGAAATAGGTAATGATTTTTTATTTTTATCTAATGTTTACTTGCTTAAAACATAATTTTCTATTTTACTTTCGAAGTATTTACTAAACACCAAGATACATAATATATGACACACATATAGAATTTAGCAAGAATGAATTCAATGTGTTTCATAGAAAATGCAAATAATCGGCACAATTTTCAACAAAAACTGACCATTGTCCAAGCCTTTCCCAATAAAAACTTAACAGCAGAGAGCATTTTCACAAAGAAGCGGCTGATAGAGAATTAGTAGCGTGGCCTCGCCCATGACTCAAAGCAATCAGAAGTGCTCAATAGTCCCTCCGTTAATTACAATCTCTAATCACATAACACTCAAAGGATTAGCCGCACAAAGTTCATCAACTAACCTTCGACACTGGCTAATTTGCATAATCACTATCCCCTAACTGAGAGGACTAAGAGACCATGTATTTTACAGAATTTGCCATTAAAAGCATAGTTTTTATTACAAGGCATACAAACATGCAGATATGTACAGGCTTATACATAATTAAATCAATGGCAGTAAAAAAAAAATTATTTAAGGCTTTACTTTTTTCTTGTAGTTTATTGGTTGGTAATTGGGGAAAAACAAAGTGTCACCAAAATGTATTTTCAAATGTCATAACTGAAATTTCTACTCGTAAGATAATAATTTTGCTTTCTGCTTTGGAATAATTAAAGTGATCCGACAAAAATAAGCTCAAAGAAGAAGAGTTGAAGCCGCCTACCATAAGATATGAAACATTGATATATCACTGTGAAATAAGCTCAAAGAAGAAGAGTTGAAGTAGCCTACCATAAGATATGAAACATTGATATATCACTGTGAAATAAGCTCAAAGAAGAAGAGTTGAAGCTACATACCATAAGATATGAAACATTGATATATCACTGTGAAATAAGCTCAAAGAAGAAGAGTTGAAGCAGCATACCATAAGATATGAAACATTGATACATCACTGTGAATTAAGCTCAAAGAAGAAGAGCTAGTAGAAGCAGCCTACCATAAGACATGAAACATTGATATATCACTGTGAAATAAGCTCAAAGAAGAAGAGTTGAAGCAGCCTACCATAAGATATGAAACATTGATACATCACTGTGAAATAAGCTCAAAGAAGAAGAGTTGAAGCAGCCTACCATAAGATATGAAACATTGATACATCACTGTGAAATAAGCTCAAAGAAGAAGAGTTGAAGCAGCCTACCATAAAATATGAAACATATATATAACACTGTGAAATAAGCTCAAAGAAGAAGGGCTAGTAGAAGCAGCCTACCATAAGATATAAAACATTGATATATCACTGTGAAATAAGCTCAAAGAAGAAGAGTTGAAGCAGCCTACCATAAGATATGAAACATTGATACATCACTGTGAAATAAGCTCAAAGAAGAAAAGTTGAAGCCGCCTACCATAAGATATGAAACATTGATATATCACTGTGAAATAAGCTCAAAGAAGAAGAGTTGAAGCCGCCTACTATAAGATATGAAACATTGATATATCACTGTGAAATAAGCTCAAAGAAGAAGAGTTGAAGCAGCCTACCATAAGATATGAAACATTGATATATATCACTGTGGAAAAAGCTTGCCAACCCTTGGAAAAGCGTCTATTTTAATTATTGATATAGAATCACTCACAACTTGCAAAATTATTTTCGAAACTTATTTTGGAAGTTTTTTCACATAAAAAATCCTTGTGTCATGGAGCAATTTCAAAAACAACAGATGGATTTGTCAAACTTCAATTCATCATCAATTTCCATAGTTCGTACAACCCTGAATGACATCCCAAACTCAATAACCTGATCAAAGGCCTCAACAAGATACATCAACCAAAAGACAGACCTAAATCAATTTAAATTGAAAACCTGCACTGATAGGCATTATTTCACTTACAAAATCAATATGCAGCCCGTCAGCCAAAATAGATTTCATTCAAGTTGGTGCCAAAGGTTTGACAAAGTTGTTGATGAAGTTGAAACTTTGAACTAAAACAACACGTTTGGAAATAAGTCCAATTAGACGATGATTTCAAGGAAGAAAGGCTGGTTTTGAGTGATTGGGCCTATCAGAAAAGGAACTAGCCATATAAACCAACACCCAGCCTATTTTCATAACATTTTCACATTTACTTCATATCAATTTGAATCATGATATCCATTTTTTTAAGCTATTTATAATGGAATGATTTTCTTTTAACTTGCCAAACTCTGAAAAGATAATTAGCCTTGTTTTTGACCGATTATTTAATTTTTCTCTATCTCCTTTGTAATAGCTCATAAAGTAATCATATATCATAAATAACCAATAAGACCTTGATTCTAAGAGGATATGTTCCGTACAGATGGGAGTTCAAGTACATATCTAACCTTAAACACAGGAATATTCCATAATATCCTCTTCTTGGCTCGAGGTTTGACTTTTTATAATGTAAAGAATTTTTAATCCAAATTGGCTACTTTGGGTCAGTAGAGTTTATAACAAAACGAGTGTAAAAATGTAAAAAAAACTTCGAATTGAAATTGTTAATACAAAAGTTTTGGTACATGAACACTTGCTACACAATAATCTGATTTGTTTTAAACCATTTCGGAGAGGTCAGGAAAAGAGGTCATGAGCATTTGAAACAATGACAAAATATTTATTATGTCACAAGCACAAAGCATCTTCTTTTTTTTTTAAATTTTCAGGTTTAATCCTAAAATGTTCTTAACTGTAAAAACATTGAAAGGAATTACATATGCATGCATGCTTTAAGAGATCTCAAATGGCACGTAATAATCCTTTTTACATTTTCAATAAATTTTATAATGATGAAAAACAGTTTTGGGTCAACATTTGACATTCTCGAAGTTTGAAAATTGAAAAATGATCAATTCTGGCATTAAAAGCAGGAAGGAATGGAACGGCAGGTCATAATGATCTGAGACAGGTGTTAAATCCACTGTGAAGAATTCTATCCAATCAACTAAGGAGTGGAAAATCAGCAAGATTTAGCCTAAGGTAATACCCTCAGTTCTTTTGCAATTAAGATATTTTCTATAATTTAAGCAAAAGGGTGTAAAAGGTTCTTTAGTTTCAAAAGATGTTCTTTATGAGGATGAAAATAATCAAAATTAATTTCATTTCTCAAAGAAATATGACAGAGTTTGACCAAAAAACTTTTTCCAGAACAACTTTGATTAGAAAAGTTAACTTAAATTTATCTTTAAAAAGTTAAGTAATATTTTGTACATAAACTTCTTTGTTCAACTTGTTAACTTAATTCAGTTTTTTTTTTAAATATGACAATTTAGAAATTGATTTCCGAAATGAAATAATTTCTTCATAAACTTTTTTACAAGTTTTTAAAAATAAAATTTCTCTTCACTTTGAGTTTGGAATGTATAAATTGACTTCCACAATGAAACTTACTTTATATAGTAGCCTTATCATGTTCCATTTCATAAACCAAAAAATATCTTCCTTTTGTTTTGAAAACTTTGCATTTTCAAAAGACATTCAAATAATGGCAGTAACATTTTATATAATAGCAAAGAGTCATTAGTTTTTTTGACTATTTTGAATTGGGAATATGATCCTTTCCAAATTTATCTCATCCAATTAACATCATCACATTTTCAACTTTGATTTCAAAAGTTGAGCACTTCTAAATTGATTTTCCAAAGGAAACAATTACTTAGTATGGGAGAAACACATTAGATTGGCGCCAACAACACTCGCATCAAGGTTGTCCTGAAGGAACAGAAAGTCAGAGTGACACTGCTAGGTCAGCGCGACCTGTAGACTTCAATACTCAATAGATAGGATGGAATGGAATGGATCGTAAAAGAGCAATACAACACAATAACTCCTTTGGCTTTGATACTTTATAAGAGGGCGTTCAGAATATATATCATAAATAAATGATTACAAAGACACAGGTTTTGACTTGAACTCAAAGGTTTTTCATCTATGTAGGTATCATATGAAACCAGAACAAACTGTAATATCAACCTTCAAATACAAACTGGCACTGACTGAAGACATTAAAACTGCATTCAATTTATTCATGTTTACAAAAAAGAGCATTATGGGAAAAACTTAGTGGTTGCATGACACCATTCAAATGACATTGCAAGTTTTTTCAAAGCCACATATGTCAAAAAGAGTCATGAATCATGCATATAAGCTGTGAATTAATAATTCATTAAGACTTTTGAAATCCTGGCTTTTTGACATAAAATGAAAGGATCTTAATAGTAATTTCAATATAAAAAGAAAGGTTTATAATCCCTTGATAAAAGAGAATATGGTTTTGTGAATGGGACAGAATAACATTTGACATAACCAATATTTTTGATCATACGTGTATGCACTACATCAAATACTCTTAATTCTCATAAGAACACCGAAGATTGAAATGTTCCTTAAAATGCCACAGACGCTGTGAGTTTGGCAATAGCTGAACTAAAGAAATATTCATCATTGCAGTGTGACAAAAAAATTGAATAAGCAGTGACTTTCCCTAACTGACAGTAGAAATGGCAAGTGGGGTGAAAGTATGTCATGAGCGTCTGGATAAGCTTACTATGGAATACAAAGTCAACAAGTTTTTTCTTCGAAGAAGAATCCCTCAGTCAAAAGTACATGGCATAAACTTTGGGTAATTGTTTTTTTCAAATATGTTTGCATGGTTTCTAATAACATTTACAATACAATAATAATTGTTGATGTATTATTTTTGTTCCTGAATTTAAGAGAAAGAGAAAGAGAGAAAGTTGCATACCATGAAGTACCATCTTACAATTCCTTTTCAACAATGTAACGGTTATCCAATATTAGGAACTACAAAAATTTCAATGTAAATTAATTAATAATTCATATACCCAAAATCATATACAACAATCTCAACCTCAAATAACAATAAGGATACTAAGCAAATTTTATCGTGGGAAACTTAGGGGACACTGCAATGAATTTGTTAATCCATGATATCAATGCTTGATTAAAGCATAGTGCCTTTAAAACAGTTTGCCAGGATGTTATTTGTGGTTCATTAATTACCAACATACATGTTCAAGCAGAGCATCTAATGGAGTTTCATTTCTAGAAAAAATACTCAATCATAATGTCTTTTTAACAAGTCCCTTACATGGAACAGATTGATTTATCAAAGCAGGAACTCTAATTGAAAAGAGCCTAGTTATTAAGGTTTCTTTGCGCTACTAGAGTTACAAGTACCATAGGTTTACATTGTAGCTATTGTACTAAGAGAGAATTGAAAATGTTAGCATTGAATGTTAAATTCAATTTTTTTATTTATTCAAAAAAGTAAACAATAAGATATTTCAAACAGGGTTTTTTTAAAATGTAGGAATGAATTATAAATTAAGAAGTTTATACCATCTGGAAAAATGTACCACCCTCAAACTATGTAAGTAACAAAGTCATTCACCAATAGCAATTAAAAGTTTACTAAACATGTTTCTATACACCAATCCCTCAGGTATTGCTATTAAATGGTAATGTTAACTTAACATGCAATTTGTTCATCCAAGTCACATTAATACATTCAGCGATCGACGGTACTAGAGTACAACCATTGTCTTTCTATGTGCATTGAACTGCAATGTATCTTGGGAAATAAACAAACGACCTCTTCCATCTGTTTAAAAGCTTCACGTGAGGAGATAACGTGTTTAAATTGTTGCACCTTGTCAACAATTAGCAAGGATGAATCGATCCAAAAACTGTAGATTTTAAAAGTAAATACCAGTTACAAAAACAAACTTTATTCATTTGTACATACCCGTAAGTATAAGGTGACAAGGGCAGCTCAGGCATTATCCGATCCATGTGACTCGTGTTTGGCTGAAAGAGAAAAAAAAACTCATTATTTTTCTAAATATCCTCTACAAATGATTCATCAATTTTCTTAAAATAGAGGAAAATCCATTACCTCTTTCTTTAGAGACTTATTACAATAATGGAAAAAACATTTTTTCATGTTTACATTAGAGGATCATTTTCTGTCTCAAAAACAATGTCAACTACAAATTGATGCTATTTTGCTCCATATGACGTCATCAGAATTTTTATCAATCTGAACCCTGGAGTCAGCAAAACTCAGTTATGGATTATTTTCGGAAACCACAATATTCATGTATAATTTCATATCAAAGATTTTAGTGAAACCATAATATTATTTTGATTTGATATCAAATAGGTTTTTGTGACATTCAGTGAGAGGAGATAGCAATTTTAACATAACGAGGTGGGTTTGATCCAGTAAAAGTTGGGTTGTTCATACATTTTCTGATATTGTATGATGAACGTGCAGAATGTTCTTGTGTCCACTCAAGTAGATACATCATCACAGAGGGAAAGTTCTCACAGCTTTTGTAGTGGATGTTGGAGAGAAAGAAAGAGAGTATCTACCTGCAACAGGGATAGGTTCTCTCTTTCTTTGGGTCTGAGAGACCTTATCTCTCCCTCTTTGGATTTTGGAGAAATTACAAGTCCCTCTGTCTTTTTTGGATTTGGACAGAAGGTGTCTTTGAGACAGACAGAATCTTCCTCTTTTCTGGACATAGATTAAATCTCTTGCAGAATCTCTCATTCTGTTAAATAGTGGCTATAGGTCTCTGTCTATAGGCTAGTGGGAAGATCTCTCACTCTGCTGAACAGTCACTAAATCTATTTTTTGAGGAAAGTGGGAGAATCTCTCATTAGTTGGGGGAGAGACCAAGTCTCTCTTTCTTAAGGACATTGATAGAATCTCTCCCTATTTGAGAGATTGACAATTTTCTTTATTTCCTTAAGGCATTAACAAAATCTCTCACTAAGTGGGACTGAGACAAAGTCTTAACTTTTTTCGGACTCTGATAGAATCTTGATCCACCTCTTAAGGAAAGTGAAGGAATTCCTCACTCTTTTGGACTTTGACAAATTCTCAATCTTTTGGGATTCTGACAGATTCTCCCCTTCTTTAGGAGAAAAACCAATTCCTTCTTTTCTTAGGATTTAGACAGTGAATCTTCTCGTTGTTGGCTGAGGAGCTCTCTTTCTCTGAGACAGAGATAAAATCTCCTTTCTAAGTGAGAAACAAAATCTCTATCTTTATGACTGAGATAGAATCTGTCCTTCCATGGGTCTATGTCCCCAAATGTCCTCAACAAAGGATAAACTGCTGAATTTTATCTTGCCAACACCAACCTCAGCAGACAGGAAGATGGTGTTTGCTGGCATCCAATGCAGTTTGGACCGAGTACAAGTCTCCTGCCTGTAAACGGAGCCAGCGTAAACTAAACAGTTTGAAATTAGGGTGTTTGCTATGTAGCCCTCTCAATTCACAACAAAAAGAACATTTTGCTGTTTTTTAAGCTTGGCTTCCTAGCAAGAACAACATTGCCTAATGAGCTGAGATATTCCAGAAATCTCCTCAAATGTTTGTATGTGAAAGTTTGTTGAATCAATAGAAATCTTCCTATCAACACTGTCGGTGTTAAATTGTTTTCTTCCTGTTTTCTAGAAATATCTCTGATTGAATTACTTCTTTGAATCTTACACAAGACCATATAAACCATGAAATTTGGAGGAAATATATTTCATATATGGTACAGAATAAATAGATTAAACAGATATTTTCATAGCTTAGAAAATAAGTTTAAAGAAAAACTTGTCAAAAAATAGAATAATGAAACATTATGAATAAATTCAAGAGTGTATAAAATTTCCAAACTGCACAAAACAATTATGACTTTTCATATTCATTTCATATATTCTTTAGATCAACTTATTCTAACCAAAGTTTACCGAAATCTAAAAAAATTATATACATAATCCATAATGTAATCTGGATTTAGAAATGCCCTTTATATGAAAGTGGTGCACTGATTGAAATAGAAATAGAAACAATATGATACTTCTGGTGACATTGTCTTGATAACTGGGGAAACAAATTATATCATTTGCTGACACATGACATTAAGATTAGCTCACTTGTGTAATAATAATCTTTAGGAGCTTTATCCTCATTTGAATTCATATCTGTTGGGAAAATGAAAGTAACATTTTCCCTCACATAGACTCTTGGTTGATTTACATGCAATACGCTAAGCAGTAGAATCAAACATATCTTAACCTTGTGGCCAATATTCAATTTACCCTTGATAATTCATTGCAGTATCTGTTATTTTAACACTCTGAATGGATTATTTTATTATCAATCTCTGTCTAAAACGTTAAATTATTAAAAAATCTTTGGATATTCAGAGGATGGCCATAGAGGCTATTAACATTTTGATGCAACTTTGTGGACCAAAATCACGAAAAAAATTTTTTTTTTAAATATGCACATGCATGTGTTTGTTCCTAGCGCGATAATTTTCTTGAAATTCATATTTCTAACCCACCCTTTCATCATATGAACATCACACTGTGTTCTATCGATTGAGCAACATGACTTTCCTGTCAGTCTCTTATTTTGGGCTCCAGATTTGAGGTGCTTAAACAGGTGCATGTAGGATTTGATATCTTCAACATTTTAGTGTTAGAAGAAGGAGTAACATAGACTCCCTGCATCAAGTACAAGGATGAGGTTGTTTTTTCCTGACAATACAACAATGCATCCCGATGGTCATTACCTTCGAAATAAGATCTAGAGTTCAAATTCATCATGAAAAACAATAAAATGTATTCCTGAGAGGCAGGTAGACGTATACTCACTGGAGGACAGGAGGGGAGGGGCGGGGGCACCCCCCTGGGTGAGAATCCGTACAGACTTGACCCTCCATAGATACTGTGCATAGGACTACGACATACATTCTGCAAAAAAGATGACAGAATATTAGTGTTTTAAATATCGTAAGCTTCCTTTCTTGTATATACCCATTGTAGTGACATACATTACAGACCAATGCAAAAAATAATTTGATAAAATAAATTGAATTAACAAAAGTAAGATTTATAAAATTCTCTAGGGGTAAATGTCACATGCTCTCTGAATGAGAAGACGAGACAGTTATAGTGATTATAATGATTATGATATGATATAGAGATAATAATGATTTATGACATGATAAAGAAATAGCATAAATGTATCTATTTTGTGTATTAACCAACAAAAAGACAAAATCATATTACCCAACAAGGCAAACATGATCAAAGGTCATAGTATTCATGATTGCAGCATTATGGTAAAGTGATGCCACGAACAAGGCTATGACATCATGTTTCTTCATTTCACCTTTTAATTACAGTGGAATATGTTGCCTACATGCCTAGGAATGTTTTTCTCTTATATTCTTCAACTTAAGAATCTTAAGAACTAAGAACAAGTGTTTGTCAATACCATGGCCACACATGGCCTTGCTCTTGAAATACTAAAATTTAGACATTCAACTACTTAAAATAGTATGACATGGACATTGATATCTTTATCATACAAATCTATGAAAGTAATGCCTGCAGCAAATGGCTACTTCTATTGTGCACAATTAGATCTTTTCCCATTATCTTTTCCAATTACTATATGTAGCATTACACTTTGCATATGCTATGTTTAACATATGCTTCCTTCAGACAGAAGATATGTATTACCCTGTTATAAAACCAAAGGAGGTAAAAATACATTCATTCCTTTCAGCGTTCGTCTGTTAAACGATCTTTGAATTAATATAATGTGTTTGTTTATGTATCGCATATATATTCCTGTATAACATGTACAAACTGAATTCATTTCGGGGAAATAAAGTAATCATATTATTAATATTATTAATATTATTATTATTATTATTACGATTATCGAAAGCAAATAAACAAAAGAGCAAGATAACAAAAATTGATACGATCCTCATGCAAGAAAAGTTTTTTCTCTGGAGAAAGCTAGTCCTAATTACAACAGAGAACTTCAAGCTGTGACAAAAATCAGCTGAGTCAGCGGTTTATTGATTAACGATCTACAGGACTACAATGAGAGGTTGGACCAGTGTATACACAGGATGAGGGGTATAATGGGGACAGGCTCGTATATTACGCTGGAGACGTCAACAGTGACAGTCTCACAACACATCATTGTATAGGCTTTCCATACTCTCATCTCCATATCACAGATTGGTGGTTTAATCATGGGCACAAGCGGTCATCTACATTAGCTTACAATATCCAAATATATATCCAGCTTATGTACCTCCAAACATAGAATTTACAGGAAAATTTGTTGAAATTTGAAAATTTTGTAAACCATAGGATTAAACTGATTTTTGCTTTTCATCACGGTCCACATAATTTTTCTTACTACAAGCACAATGTGAGAAGTATGATAGGGAAAGACATAGCTTTCCTCGCTTGGGATATGTAATTACACCTCCAGAACACTAACTAACAGGGTCATTGCACGAAACAACTGAACATTAAGGTCAACCTTAGTGCTATCCTTTAACACTGCACTAAAGCTGCCTTTGTGATTCAAGGTCACTCAGCGTTTTGTGCAACGGGACCAGGGTTTCTATCCTCATCTTAGTCAATCACAGATTGGTAGTTCAAGAAGTGATCTCCACTTGCTTACACAGTTCAATGCTACACTTATAATACATAAAAACTCACATCTATTTTGTTACTGGATCCTTAGAATTATTGCTGTTGATACTATTCTAATACTTGACCTACCAATGCGGTAATATCCAAAATCAGCATTACTGGGACATGCTCTCTATATTCAAGGCCCAACCTAAGACAAGCCTAAAGCATCATGTCATTTAAGGAGACAAGGTAGAGATCATTAGGAGTATAAAGCATGTTTGTTTGCGTGTGGAACAGCTATCAATCTTTGTCCTCGCTTATTCCAGGTCAGGTGAATCCAACCCACAAAGAGGCTCAATCTAAACCACAATGATCGAGGCTCATGTTGTTGATAAATCATTAATTGTAGGGTTGTCTTTCAAGACAATTTGTTTCAATAATGCTGTCACCCAATACATGTTTATCTGTGACCAGATCTGGCTTCTGCATACAAAGTGATTTTAACTATCTCTGTTGTTCTGACCACTCCTATCATTATCAGCTTGGAAATAATAACCAAATGAATTATCAGCAATTTTAGAAGTTTGGCTTTGCCCTTTTCAGTCCCTGTTGTTGACAAATTAGTGAAATATGACACCATCTCTTCTGAGAACCACAGATTGTTGTGAAGGGATTATACACTGACCTACCAGAAAGAGAGTTATGATGCACCTTTGGGGATGATGTATGATAGCTTTGGCCAATGAAATGACATCATGAAAGGGGGCTAATGATGACTAAAGTCATTGGGGCTAGAAATGAATGTCACATTACTTCATAACACTTACGGAAATAAGAGTTCTATAATTCTTTGGAAAAAAACTATCACCACCATTACAAAATATAATGTTTTATGATGCAGCATCAAGAGAACCATCACCATCATTATCATCATCATCATCATCAACACCATCATCATCATCATCATCATAATAATCAGCAGCCACGGCAACAGCATTATCACCATCAACACACTCATCATCAACCTCATTACTATCATAACATCAGCAACATCACAACTTTGAGCAGCAGCAGCAGCACGCAACTTAAGACACCATCCTCATCATCCTCATCATCATCATCACCATCATCATCATCATCATCATCACCATCCTCATCATCATCAACATCATCATCCTCATCATTATCATCATCAACTTACCCTGAAAGCATCTGAGTTCTGAGCATGTTTCCACAGATCTTCAAGTCGGTCCCAGACATCAGCGAAGTGGGTGTTGAACACTTTTGCATACTTGACTGCGAGAGCTGTAAGGCTGCTATGGCACATGGAACTTTCCTGCAATCAAACAATGAAATATTGAACATCATGATAGGTTTCCAAATCAAATCTCACAACCCTTAAGGCAAACTCAACCTCATCTTTTTGCTGGAAGATGCTGAACAGTACAACTGTACACTTATCTTTTACAGAAAATCTCATTAATTTTGGCACAATTATTATTTGCATTTTTTTCACAAATTCTATTTCCATTTTCCATTAATTGCAAACTTACATTTCACAAGAAAAATCATGAAACCACACACATCAATTTCCTTAATTATAGCATGTAAACATCACTTCCTGCCAAACACTTCGAATAACAGTCCAAAAACGCTAATAGGCCAAATAAAGAAACCAAATGTTTAAAGACATTTCACGCTTAAAAAACAATCACACTAAACATAAAGATGAACGCTAGTTGCACCTCCCAAATTACGAGCAAGGTGTCGATGCACTCTGTCAACTTGAACTCAACATCCTCTACGTCTTTATCAAGTTTTGGTTGCTCGACAAATTTGTTGTTTTCATTCGATAAACAAACACAAATACATGGTTCTCTTCTTGATTTTCTTACTGTGAATATTTAACGAAATTTTTCGAAGCAATTTTGAAATCGAAACACAAATGAACAAATCTTTCTCATCCATCAATGTTAATTTATAATAATAATCAATAATTAATATAGTTTCATGAATTTGAAGGGAATTGAAAGCAAATTTATCAGACAGCTTATACATACTGTCTTGCTACTGACGCTAAGTTCATTCAATCCATAAATAAAGCTCATACTATCAGACAACCTTTCAAGTGCCTCTTTATGTCTTCATATATGTTCATCACAAAGGCTTTATCGACAAATATATTTCTTTGAGAGACAACGATATGATAGGAGTGGTAGACAAGGCCATCTCAGTTTCCAAGGTTCTGATAAAGGAGAGATCTTGTTATAAGTGTGAACTGAAGACAGGCACTCAGATGACTACTTGGCACATTAAATATCCTTATAATAAAATGGTTTTTTAAGTCTTCAATTCATTACCCCCTGATACACGTCTTGTTGATTTGGAATTTTAGAAAATAAAATGTTTAGGTAATAATAGGGAGAAAGTTTTGTAGCATGTAAATAATAACATAAATATTTATAAGAAGAATCTTAAGACAAATTTGAAACACAAGAAATGTTGTTTGAGTTACATTAGTATTGCAACAATTACAGAAAGGAGTGTCTCAATGATACAGGATGTGATAGAAATAGAGAAAAGGTGCAATTTTGATTAAATGTTTGTGAAAACATTTTTGTAAGGTTGTTTTATGAATTCGACAAATATGAATATGTGGTATGAAGGAAAGGAACTTTTTAAAAGCTCACTAACTGTAGGAACGTATTTGGGTCACTGAACAATCATTTTTTACTCTATTTGTGAACTTACTTTGGTTCTGCGTTGACTCTGAAGTTACATTCTAGACATACCTATGATTTATAACAATCCCTCTGTTATCTTAAACAAGGTTTATGAGATGAACTTTTTGAAATACCTTTACTGAATAAACAGGAACCTTTCTAAGAAATACTAAAAAATATTTGTGTTCTAATATTGTAAGCAGTAGGAGGAAGATGCTGTTAGAATCTGTCTTCACTTGCTTTGTTACCTGACGAAGGTAAACTCGTTAGTTTCATCTCACCTGTCACTACCTGTTCATCACCTAACGAGGTAAACTATGTAGGTAACAAGATAGGTATACATACATACCAAGTGCTGACAATAACATACAAATATATATAGAAAGATAACAACTGAATTACCTTAAGACTAAAATGTAGGAACAAATATACATCAGAATTCTCATAATTATATAATTAAACCTAACGACAACATTTCTCAACTGCATAAAGAATATTATTGAAATATTATTTTACTAAATATGCAATTCTTATTTGAAAATTCTTATAATTTTTACTTAATGTATACAAAACATAAAAGTATTTCATAAAGTTTCCAAATTCATTAAAAATTTCATTGAATTTTGAATTTCATTCATAACCATAAAGGAGCTTAGAATAAACCACTATACCACAGTACCAATTTGTAGCATCTACAAAGAGCATTCATTCAATATGAGTGAACTTGTACTGTACATGAACAAATATTAGTTCAGCTATTGTTCTGTATGAATGGGGCCTCTGTGTAAACAGAGGAATGAGTTAATGTGCCATAACTTCACAAGTGGGATCTGGTACAACATGGTAGTTAGCCTTGTAATAAGCTTACTGGACCTATGTACTGTTGTATGGTGGCATAACACAATCACCTCAACCATAGACTGAAGAGACGAGTCTTTGGAAAGGGGTTTGGGTCACGGGTTAGTTAAGTAAGATGGTTCACCTTGTGATAAACTTCTGGACAATGAACCATTGTAAGATAGACTGGTGTCCCATAACTGTTTCGTAACCATATTGGCCGGCTCAAACACCATGCAGGGGGATTTATGCTTTCACTGGTCTGAGATACACCATAAGAACTGGGAATATATGTAAAGCATAAGACTGAACATTTTCTATCTATCAAACTACTCTTTAAACCTAAATGATAGAAAACTTCTTGAGGTCTAAAATAATCAACAACTAGACTTGCCTATGTAGCCTGCATATTCAGTTCATATATATTTTGAGAGTCACATAGTCTCGTCATTAAAACACATTCTCAATGAGGCAGAATATTTATTATCATCCCAATGCAGTTATTTTGACCAAATACATCCTAATGACCAATTTACCATAGCAGAACCAAGGAGCCATCAACAAAACAATTGATTATAGCAATGATATCATTTGAATTACTTCCACAACTTCGTCCTTAAATTCTTATATACTATGTGTTTCTCATATTTAAGTTGATGGGGTTTTATTTTTACATATTAACACTTTTTTCCATAGCAGAACCAAGGAGCCATCACCAAAAAGTTGTCCGCTGTATATTCACACTTTAATTAAATATCTTTAAAAACAACAATAATTTGGCAACAGTGTTCTACCAGAAGGCGACAGTGGGTAACAAGTAAGCAGAGCACTAAATTCAATGGAAACCATCCTGCCTATCCATGATTAGCACTTGCAATCGATGGAACCAATATAGACAAATCAAATCTCGCCGCCAGATCACATCTAAGCACACTATAGGCAGGTCCACATGCAACTGAGCCAATACCTGGACATTTATCTCATCCTAATTGACAATCCTTGTTCGAGCTGGCAGGTCCACACATGGAACTAATGATCCTTCTCATGTTTGTATTGACTTCATTTATGTGTTTGTCAAATCTGAATTCCATCGAATCATAAATAAATGTGATAGTTGAGCAGACTTCATTTATGTATTTGTCAACATTGAACTCTATTGATTCATACGCTTCTAGCGCGATATTTGTGCAGACTTCATTTATGTATTTGTCAAACCTTAGAATCATTGATCGGTACTTTCTAGCTACTTGCTGTGCAGATTGTATTCATGGACACGTATTTGAAGAACCTTAACACTCTTGATTGGTAGCGGTTTTTGAAATTATGACAAAGACTTCCTCTCTGTTAATCCATAATGATTTTTTCAGGCATGAGACATCTGTAAGACTTAATAAGGTATATGTATTTGTCAAAACCAAACTTGAGTAATTGTAATTGGGTTGAATCATAGTTTTAAGGACCTCATCTTTCAGAACCTTCACCAGTATTTGTAAAGGCATAGCTAGACAACTATAAGATATCAATTTTTCAAGCTTATGTATATCTTACCATAGTTCCATCTATTACTTCATAATACCATAGATATAGATCTTTGATGTCATGAACTTTATCAATCCCACAATCATCAGAATGAGCATGAACCAATGTCTGTTAAATTTAATTAACGTATTTGCCTAATTGAGCTCAATTGATTTATACAGCCATGGTGTGACATCAACTGCCTTCATCTATGTACATGTGTATGTCAACCCTTGCTTCCATTGATTGGCACCTGCTGATCCCAGAGATGTTTGCAGAGTAATGGCCGACCATCAATATCATACGTCTGGGATTTTCTACCATGGATATAAACTACTTTTTTATGCAGTTCAGTGGTCGGACATCAATATAATAATTTTGTCTGTGTTTTTTTTGTACCACTGTCATGAACTACTTTCATGTAGTTTATTGGCTGGATGTCGATAAATATGTCTGCATATTCTCTAGCCATTGGGGGAACTTCTTTTTCCTTAAGATATAAATATATTGCGTTATCTATTTTTTACCATTATCATATTAACTACTTTTTCTATAATTCATAGTTCTACATTATAAAATGTTCTGAATTCCATGGTAATTCAAAATTAATTTTCCAGGGACAATCACAAGCTTATATTGATTAAAGCTATTTTTCCTAATTGGATATACACATCTAACAAGCAAGATAGGTGTTTATGAATGTAATAACATGTTGTTCTTACACATCACCAATACCACATCCCTTTCCTATTTGTAATCTACATCCTATCACACTCTTGTAATTCTATTCCAAATCCAGAGTGGTTCCTGCAAGTTTGATAAGATAACAGTTCAAGTTTTCAAATGTTATCTTTGTCAAAACATGAGATCAAGTCGATCTGGAGGAGCTCTTCAGTTTAAAATGCTTGACGTAAGTTGCATCAATCACAGACTACTCAACTTAATGCCTACTTGGTTCCCAGACATCCCACTTGACAAATCAACCTCATTTCATAATAAAGAGATAAACTAAAAATCTAGAAGTGGGCCGAAATTGATGCCAACAGATTTAGTTTCATGCACATGGTCGGTAACTCTTACGGTGCCATAGACCAATCATGGTACAGAGTTTAGTTTCATGTACATGTTCAGTAACCCTCACGGTGCCATAGACTAATCATGGTACAGAGTTTAGTTTCATGCGCATGTTCAGTAACCCTCACGGTACAAAGACCAATCATGGTACAGAGTTTAGTTTCATGTGCATGTGCAGTAACCCTCATGGTGCCATAGACCAAATTATGGTACAGAGTTCCACTGCTCCAAATGAAGGAGGTTGGTGCTTCAGTGAATACTCCAATAAAGGCAAAGTAGTATAATAAAGTTAACTGCCTCTATCAAACGTACTTCAGTTGTTAATATTATTGTAGGCGTAAATACAGAAATATGTATTGTGGTGTATACAGAAATTAAATGGTGAAAAGTAGCAAACCCTTGGTGCTACTGCACTGAGTGTTTTTGATATAGAAATGCACCAAAACCTGATGCAATATAAATTTGTCTTGAGGAAACAATAATTTCTGAGCTCATGGCAGGATTCCAACAACGCTTGGATTCACCTCCCTTATACCAAGAACTGCCTGCAAAGAGTTAAACTGAATCCACCTGGTAGATTCTCCTTCAGTTTGATACAACACCATCACAAGACCTTTAAACTACAGCTACTCATGTAAATGAAGAACTTAAGGCTTCTAAATAACCCCTCCTTAAGACACTTATCAGATGGTTTGTAAACTCTAGGATACATTCTTTATTCAAATGCCTCCTTAAAAACACTTACAGCCTTTAAAGAGGCAATATTGGCTATCTAATAGAAGAATGTATGAAAAGAAAAAATCAGTTTTATGTAAGATATGATAGCAAAGTAGGAATCCCCCAACTAACCAGCCACTATCCCTCCTGTAATATCCCCTTCCTTAAGCATAACTTACTATCCTTTTAAGTGCAATAAACAAAAGTCTGAACACAACTAGGAATTGTATTTTAAAAGTTTATTTTCATGAAAGCTGTAAGTAGCTAGGAGAAAATGGCAAATATAACCAAATCAGTTCTACATCAAACCTGATAGGGCTGAGTAGAAAGACATCAAGCAACAATTTTATTCCAAACATTACAGAGAGGACTTAAAACCCACTAAAGAGCTTTTCCACACCTGCGAGCAATAAATGTTATGTCGATTAACAGCAGGTTAAATCACACCTCTGTTTGACGTTGCTTATTGGCTTTTAACTACATATCACCCCTTAGGGAGCATTAGTTTAATATTAACCCTCTCCCAGCTGAAGGCGCTACTACAATGATTCATTTATTATTCATTTGACCTCAGGAAACATTTTTGATATTATCAATGATGAAATCAGACGACCACTTACACAAAGGGCGTCTATATTGAGGTATTGTTCTGTAAATAGCTTCAATATCTATACCAATACGTGTCATGCATGACCGATTGTCGAAGAGCGTGAATGCTGGGATTGATTTCTCGGCGACATTTTGACGTGATCGATAGCTCCTCAATACATGCAGACACAGCAAGAGCATTACAGTATTGACAGTAATTTAATCACTGATATTTGGGGATAAAATATGCAAATATTTCTATAATTACAGGCTATAATGTACAATAGTTTCACACAGGATAGATATTTTGGATTGTCTTCCCAAAATTTTTGTATACAAAACTGAACAGGTTAGATGATTTTACATTTCCCCGGGTTTTTTTTATATTTCCTACATTGGTGTGGGCCAATGTATGTCATGAACTCGAGAGAAATGGCAAACAGTCATGGACCTTTGTTCATAATGTCTTATGTAATCTTTTGGAAGTGTATTTCAGTTAACAAAGTTCTAGGATAATGCTAGACATAACATGAGTAGACTAGCTGTCACCCAATAGAACACAGTAATTTACAAAGTCCTAAGGCTATGAAATAATGACAACAGTATAGGTCAGTAATGGCCTCCCGACTTTTTATTACTGTGACATACTGCTTTTATTAAACGTCCCCTACAGAGATTTAGATGGAATATTGGAAGCTGCAACTTCAATAATGCTCAAAGATGGCGGGTAATATTACAGAAGATGCTATGGCTGAATATATCTTCTCTGTAGAATTTTTAACCTTTGATACTAATGAATTTAAATGACTTTGATAAAATCATGAAATCTTTGTTCTGACCTAATGCGTACTTCATAAAATTGTAATGGGCTACTCATTTCAAAATATTCAAGCATTATATTTCTCATAATTTTCGTAGAAACATTTTAGCAAAGATGATAATTTAACATTATGATCATAATTGAGAAGGTTAAATCTAAAATGTCCAAATTTGATCATTTAAACAAAATTTACTCTTCCTTATGACCGTAACATAAAAAGATAAAACCTAGACAGGACTTAGCTTAATCAAGTATATGTTATTATATACATTCAAAATTCAATCATGTCAAAATCAAGGCATTTTCCCAAATAGAAATGATTGATAAAGTAATCAAATTCTGGTAGACTAATATCTAAAATAAACTAGATTGCTAGAAAGATTTTTTTTTATCCAAATGAAATTCTTTAAAGATATACATATATAACCTAATCACACAAACATGGTTATTTTCTGATTTTCAAGCTAAAACTAGAATAATTCAATATCATTTAAGTAATAGATATCATCCGATTGATGCCATTCTTCTTGTTTTTTATTGGCTAATATGATTAATCCGTTAGGGATTCATATGTCAAGAGTCATTGCTGAATAAGCATCAGTTTTACTTACATCACAGCAAGAAATCAGGTGAAAATAAAGATTCCCGTTGACGAAGATTAACCATAATTCTATTAGCACTGAATTTTAAAAAAAATATCAGATAATTGGAAATCGGATTAATCGGCCGAGTTTTAATGGATAATGAGATAAACTTAGGTTAAATAACCGGGCCGATATGATCCTTTTGCAAGGAAATTTTGTAATTGGATTGGAAGTGCGTTTAGGTGAGGTATGTAAAGTGTTGTTTGTTTTAATGAGGCAGAATATTACAGCCTACAACACAAATTAAGATTCACATCATTGGTTCATGTGCCTATTGGCTGGATCAGGCAAATTTAGCATGAATGAGCTCTGAAATTCAAAATAGTATTGCCTCAAAACCTTATGACATTACTACATGTGTAACAGTTATCAAAAGTTTGATTGAAAACACAAAAATGAAAAATTCACAAAATCCATTATCAGATTGTCTGAATTAGTGATATCACCATCCATTGTGAGAGGATGAGACAACAAGGTACGATGACCTTCCCAGGAGAACAAATGACAATTATAAAAAGTACAAAATTGATTTCAGACTTTCTGACTGGTTATGCCATTTTGGTTAAGCATTGTAAACCATTGACAATACTGAATTATATATAAGTGC
Organism: Phorcus lineatus; assembly: GCA_921293015.1. Taxonomy (NCBI): domain Eukaryota; kingdom Metazoa; phylum Mollusca; class Gastropoda; order Trochida; family Trochidae; genus Phorcus; species Phorcus lineatus. The sequence goes on from OV121085.1 coordinate 8,987,133, forward strand.
AACAAAGAACTCAAATCACACAGCATTCAGAAGAAATCTGTACTATAAAGAGTTGTCGAGTAGAACTTCATACCACACAACCCAAAGTCAGACACTGTAACCATAGGGCTTTCTTCTTTCAACAGACAGAAAGAAGACCAAGAGAAAGGTGTAAGAATACAGAGTAAATTGCAGGATGATTCAGCCTCAATGGTGCCGTCATCAGAGACGCCGGGGTCAGAGGTCGACTGACGGCATCAAGGATATGGATCTCTCTATATCCTCCCCTGCCTGGCCTCACTCAGTGCTCCGTACTTGTGGTCAGAATCAAATCTCAATTTGAGCCCCGCAGTGAATATCAACCCTTTGTAACAGCCATCAAACCTGTGATTTGAATATGTTGCTGAAATCAATCTGGAGTTCAGGAGCGATTTGAATATGTAATGGACGCAATGAAATTCAGTATTCAGGATATAGAGCCACATTTTTGTGCAATTTCCATAATAGATCCTTTATACAAGAAGTAAATGTCTGTGTGGAATGTGGTAGTAGGCTGGTGAGGCTCACCCTCAACAGTTGTATCAGAAGCTCTTTAATGGATCAAATAGGTGATTTTGGGATTAAGGTCGGTGGGGGTGAGAAGGTCCAGGAGGATGATTTTGGGGGAGGGGTTGGAACAATTGAAGGAGGTCTTTGAAGAATGAGAGGAGTGGTAAGTATTGAGCCTGAAGACACTGCTGCCTTCTGAAGTGTTCACGATGGCACAAATATTGGACAGGTTTAAGTTTTAAATTTCTAGTTGACTTGCAGTTTTAGAATATTTAGAAATTGAAAATTTCAGATCCAGTATATCAATATATATTGCAATAGATTTGGAGGAACATACCTTTTCAGTTGTAACTTTTTGAATATATTTCAATACAGATCAGTGTCAAAGACCAAATAATGAAAAATCAATCATCAAAACTTTGAAAAGAGATCTTGACAGCAGAGAAATCGTGATACAAGAAATTGGACTACTGGACAAATGATAAATCACCTGAATGGCCGACCTCTGGCCAAAATGCATAGTCCGATCCAGCTGCAGTTAGACTAGGCTGTCAGACAAGATGGATGTAAGTAATTGTAGATAATGTAGACCCGTCAGTTCCAATAACAGACCTGACCAGAGAGGGGCCTCTGAATCACCATCTACCACCTCTCTCTCTTAGAACTACATCAGCCAACATTCGACTGTACCTTTGTTGAGCAAAGTGACAATTAGAAATAGAATTGAATATATTTTCAAAAAACACTGTGATAAAAAAAGGTCTGATATTACTACATCAGGTACCAAAGAACTTGTTTTAAAAGGAACATTTGTTTTCAAAAGTTTTCTAATTTAGAAAAAATTGCTATGGCTTGCATTGATAAGGAAGCAGTGTGACACAGACATCATGTCATGCCCTCCCCCAATCACACACCCCCAACCCTGAACTCTCACACTGAAATGAATCCCAACATGTAGGTAAAACATTCCAATCTCTATCAAATCACAAACACCAGTTTGTGCAGCCATGTCATTCCAAAAGAGACACATTATGTACCTGACACAGTATTGTAATGACCTACCCCCAATCAGACACCCCCAAAAATGTCCTTCCTCAACCCAAATGCAACATCCCCCTGAGCTCTCACACACAAGAGATGATTCCTCACATGCAGATATGACATTCCACCATAAACACCAGTTTGTGCTGCCATGTCATTACCAAAGAGACACATCATGTACCTGACACAGCACTGTCCTGCCCTACCCCCTACCCCCAATCAGACACCCCCCATCTTGCTCTCTCACACACCAGAAATGAACAAACATACAGGTATTACATTCCATCATCTGCCCACCCACCATCACCAGCTAACACTAGCATGTCCCTCAAGAATAGAGACAACCATGTAACAGATATCATGTGCCTGACATAGCACTGCCTGCACAATCCCAAATCAGACAAACCCCCTACCGCACAACCCAAATCGAACACTTATGCCAGATATCTGACATAAAGATATAACATTCCACCAGCTACCCACCCACGATCACAAGCTAACACTGCCTTGTCACACTACCACACTCAGATCCTCATTCCTTAACACAACACATTTTTAATCTCAAGTTTGACAGTTCATTCAACCGGTCAGAACAACAATCCGCCCACACACACACCTCCACACCCACACTTGGATTATTGGGTGACCGTGACACCTCTTATACCTTACCTCGTCAACCTCACAAATTCATTCTTATACTTGGAGATGTGTATCAAGATTCAAATGGCTGATTAGGACTATCAATGGCATGCATTTTTGCTTTCTTCAATAAAATATGACATGATTTTTTTTAAATTCAAAATAAATTTCGAGGTGGCTGTTTTTCCTACATGCTATATGCCTCATGCATATATGAAATTTGTGATAGATATTTCAAATTATGGTAAGATGTTACCAAAGCTTCCCCACCCAGCCATTTCTTTTTTGCCATCCCATCTCCATCAAATGCAGTTCCTCTACTCTGAATTCTACCATACCCAAGTAATCCTCATCCTACAGGACATACAATCATGATCCACAACCACTTTCTCTTTATTATGGTAAATGTATACACCCGTCCACCCACGAAAAACAAATGATCAGCTTCACAACCCCTTGCCTACTAAAGTAAAATCATTACCTAACACACCCTGTCAAAAGAAAATTCCTCCAACACAACATACCAGGTAGATCATTCCACTGTTTATTCTGCATTTTCTACCTTTTTCTGTTCCCGATCCACTCCCCCACAAAACTCAGTTAAACCCTTTCAATAAGGTAATCTAATCTGACACCTGATAACCACATATTGTTTGAGTGATTACAGTCCATATTGTCCGAGTCACTTGTTTCCCTGGTCTCTGATTGGCCCACCCTGGGAGACCAACACTCTCCTGTGTGGAGGTACAAAACGAAGCTTACGGAAACACCTTAATATGGCTCCACCCGCTTTTGTTGATGTTCTTGATTTTCAAATAAATCTGCCAGGATTAACGTAATTGTGATGTACAAAAGACCATCTGTCACAAGGAAAAAGAAAAACTTTGACAGTTTGTCACCGGGGACATTTACACGGATCAAGGGATTAGTCATGATTAAGAAGTTAAGTATTGTCGGGTGTAAATGCTATTTTGATGACATAAAGATCCGACGGTATCTGGATCTGTGGTCTGCCAGACACAGACTGACAAAATCATAATTTCTGAACAAGTCAGCCTTATCAAAATTTTCACAACATGTTATCAATCTCTAAGAAAGGCATACATTGATGATAAGTATGACAGCTGAAACAAAAGTTGCAATCAGTGGACCCGAGTAGCTAGGGGTTAACCCTTTATCAGCTGATTTCAAAACACATGTTGTGGGTTTGTTAAACCTGTCAGCATTTTTTTTGAAGACAAGTCATTTGAGAAATTAGGTAATTGTGTTGGCAGTATGTACTTCAGGGGTTTGTTTCACAGAAAGAAAGTTTGAAAACAAACACGTACATTTGTCATGATTACATGTGTCACGGAAAAAGTTGCTTCTTTCATTGGCATAACACATTAGCCTAGAAAAGTTGCTGTGAATTGGAATGGAAATAAATTTGATTTTAAAATTATTTCTCCGTATGAAAAAAAAACATTATACACACATTATATCTTTAAAGTTAGGAAGTGTTTAATCAATCCTTAACCCTCCACCTGCTAAGGCTCTATTATACAGACAATCATAAGGCTCTATTATACAGCCAATCAGGAATATGTGTTTGAAGTAGTTCAGACTTGTTTTCCTAGGTGTGGTCAACAAAAGTGTATCAAAAGCTGAATGTTTAATCAAAATATAAAATTCATCGTTTATCAAGGTCATAAATTTTTCACAAGAGAGAAAGCATACTATTTAACAAAACAGCGAGTATACATAGATCTATCATCATCATCATCATCTATTCATGAAAGAAATTCATCATCAAATATTATAACAAAGATCTCCACACTGAAATGATAGAAATACAACAACAAACCATGTGTGAAAAGGACAGATGGAAAATATGAAGATTTTTAAGGATTTGAGTAATGTGCCAGAAACTGAATTCTTTGTATTTAACCTTTCAGTGCCAGAGATACAATAAGCAGCCATCGGCCCATGGTAAACTAATCATAAGAATTGAATGGAGGAACAGAAAGTTCAATCCACTTGATATATTGTCTGCACCCAATCTTAACCTTACCGCCTACCCTGCAACTGAACTTTTAAGGTTTTTCATTTATCAGATGTTACAGCCTATGATTGAACCAAAATGAATATGAAGATTTTGGTGATAGATAATTGATCACATCAAATGTCTCAAAGACAAATCTATTTTTAATAAGCCTTCATGGGATTATATCTAACTACGTAGGAATATCCAATCAAGATTTAAAGAGGTATTTTCAAGTAATGCAACTAAAGGTATATAAAATGGGAATTAAAACGAGAGTGGTAAGTCTTGCAGCAACATTATCTTAATGGTAAGTCAGCCCTAAAACCTTTAGCTGAGATGATTGATTTAAAATTCTATGAAAAATCTAACCTCAAATATTACAGATAAATGTTTTCTTTAACTCTTAAGTTGCTGAATATTATTTTGACCAGTTTTGCCCCCGTGGCTGAATTTTCCAGCACTCGCCTCGCTACCGTTATAGCGCAATTAGCCCCTGTGGCCGAATTTTCCAGCGCCGCCAGATGCGACCGTTTTAACAACATATGGCGTGTTTACATGGCGAAATACGGACATTATCGTCGTTTTATACAAAGCTAGTCGGCGAATCCCGTGTTACAAATGGATGATACTTTCTTGACACTTTGAATGAAATTTCTATCACCCCTGGAACGGTTTCTACAACTGAAGTAAACTTGTTTTCAATTCGGGCGCCGTAACTCAATAAATTCCAAGAGCGCATGCGCGAAATCAAAACGAAACTAAAGATGAATAGTTCCTCTTCACATCGATATAAAAATTATTTTTATAATATGTTTAGAACGAATTTTACAAAATTTTAAAAATTGTCTTCATTTCAAACATTATAAAATCATTTAATCACTGAGTGCACACATGCAAATTATATACGGAATTGAAGCTAATTTCTTGCTCTATATTTCACGATAAATTTTATTACGATACGCCATCCTAAACGAAAGATATAAATTACGAAAACAGGGTAGTGATAAATCCCGATAACGCTCTGACCCCCACAGTAATATTACTAAGCTAATAGCCCCAGGCAAACGCACGCGCTCAGCGCGTGCAGGCGGGGTATCCCCGTTGAAACATACACTCACACACAATATAAATTGTCTTTATTTCCAACTTTATAAATCATGTTATTCGCTTTGTATACATGCAAATTATATATGGAATTGAAGGCAATTTATTCTTCTTTACGAAGAAATAAATCATAACAATCTTTTGCACTGTAATTAGAAGTTATTACCAACGAAACGTGGGTATAGCTAGTAATAAATTCTTTGATAATCGCCTTACCGCAACATATGTCGCATCGTTTCCACACGTTTTATTTTGATGCAAATATGGGCAAATTACACATGAAAATGAAGGCATTTCTTTCTGCTTTACGATGATATGAAAATAATAAATATGTACCACTTGGTTTGGAATATATAAAGTTTGCAAAGATGGTACCCTCGGGTATTTTAGAACAGATTTTGATAATTGCGACATCACTAACCGCTCCTTTATTGTCTAATTGTAATTTGCAAATTTTATATAGAATTGAAGACGATCCTTTCCTCTTTATTGTGATATAAAAATGTCGATAATGCGCTCTGCCGTTAAATGGATAGGAAGTGTAAAAAGCAGTTGAAAATAAATCGCTTCTCGGTAAACAAAATATAAATAGAGAAATTGCCTGTTTGTGCGATGCGCGCCGGGTCCTTTCTGATTTTCTTGTACATACCAATTTTACATGGCAATAAAGATTATCCTTTTCTCTATATTTTGATATATGAAATTGCAAAATTTACCGAGAAGTTTATGTGATATAAAGTGCGAGAAAATGGTAAAAACGTAAAGAATATACAAAAGTCACAATTTTGCGGAACTTGCTGTATCTTTATTCTATATGGTGTATATAATTTTTTTATATCAAATCGAAGACAATTATTCCTTCTTTATCACGATGTAATCAATTTCAAAATACGCCTAGCTGTTGAGAAGATATGAGCGAAAGAAAGGCACATGTCAAAATCGCCGTTCAGTTTACATGATTTGAATCGAGAAATTAGCTTTTTGTGCGGCGCTTGCTGTGTCTTTATTTATTATCGCGCATGTACACATTTTACATGGAAAGAAAGACAATCTTTCTCTCTGTCTTTTGATATAAAAATTGTCAAAATACGTTGAGCACATCATGTAAAAATTGGTGTGACAAAATGGTGTAAAACTAAAAATATGTAAAAATCACCTTTTTTGCGGCACATGCTGTATCTTCAATTCAGGTAGCGTAGTTACGTATTTTATATTGAATTGAAGACAATTTTCTGCTCTTTCAAATGATCCAACCGGTATTGAAATCCGCCCAAGGGTTCAGAGCATAGGGCGTGCGATATAAGGTTGTACGTTTGGTGTGAGTGCAGGCTTGTAAGCAAACGATAGCACGCGCGGGGCGGTAAGCTCGTGCGAGAGGGTAGAAAGTGCCCACAGGCTATTAGCACGTGCGGCGGGGAGTGGGGGAAAATTGAGTGGTTTTAAAGCTTATTTTCGGTACGATAAACGTTATCAATCGTTGCATAATTTTCGGAACATGTACGCGCATTATTTAGAACATCAACGAAACAAAATTCGGTAGCTTAGCGACACACGGACGGAAAGTACTAGCGTTGAACTGACACTACTGCCGTGCAACAATTGCCCGTCCTTCGCTACTGTGAACCTCGGCGTTAATGAGCTAGCGTGAGAAAAATAGAGTTTGGATGTCGCATCTCGCCCAGAGGACATGCGGTCAAAGCAAATTTCAACCCGGACAGGCCCGGGACCCGCATCTTAAGGGTTAATATTGAAAATTTGATATTTCAATACCTATTTTGTCAAGTTCAATATTTCAATATTGCTTTTAATCTACATCCATTGGTAAACTTTTTAATATCAAATAAAGAAATATTTTAGATGTTCTAGACTCTCATTGCTTCAAATGTCGCTGTTTCCAAGGCAAAACTTCTGTGGTAACACTGTCAACTAATTCATAGACATGATGCTACAAACAACCAGCCATTACATGATCAGTCTGTTTAAAACCTGGTCGAAACAATCACTCTTCTGCCGACCATCAAAGAGCAGGGAACATCAATATTTGGTTCCACCTAGAACCTCCAAATCCTCAGCTGCCTCCAGCAAATTAGAATTAGTCTGACTTGTCTAGATTTCAATCTGGACACGCAAGGAATAAGAATTGACTGGTTTAGACTCAGGAGGCTACTGAAGTTAGATATTCTGTAAGTCAAAATCAGGTTATAGAACTTAACCATATTGGAGAATGCAACAACCAGTCTCACTCATTTTGATGCCAAGCACTTAAACTAAACAAAGTTACACATTTAGTCCATAGAATGTTCTTGTCAGATTTCTCCATGCTCATTTCATAAATGAAGGAAGAAAGTTTTCAACAACATTTCAGCTAAGTTTGTAATGAAAATGGGGGTTGTGACTGTAAGCACAAAACCATTGGTGGACCGCATTGAATATCAGAGAAACATTACCATAAACAAACCTTACAGTTCTCTGGAGCAGACATAGATGCCAGCCCCTGGCAAGATTTCAAACAAAGGACACCATGAACTGATATTGTACACACTAACCAAAGAGGTATCCTCTCCCTTGGGAGTATATGGTACCAAATTAATGTCTCATCTGAAGCAAGATCCACACTCAGTGAGTTCCTACGTCTTCATCCTTCTAGAAAAATTTTATTGATAGATTCAAGACAATAACATCCTAACAAAACATTATCCTTAAAAATCCTTCCTACTGACTTAAGACTTATTTGATCATCCTACAGTTCTCTTAAAACAAGGTACTCAGTCGGTATTCTTTGTGGACATAAAATTCTATGAGTTTTGTTCTCCGTCGTTTCCAAACCATTCAAGAACCATCCAATTATTCCAGGTTTACAAGGTTTCTATACCACAAAGCAGTTTCATGCAAAGAGGCTTTCTCTTCAATGATCACAACTTATCTGGAACTTGAGTTTTAAAGATCATCAAGTTAGGTCATGTACCACGATAAATTCATTTCCCTCTCTTCCCTGTAGAAGCTGTTTCCTATTCGAAGGAGAAAAACATACCTGTAATGATTATTGAGGAAAACAGAGGCCCCCTCAAGGGTATGTTTCCCCAATTTTACAGTAATTGTTGGTGTAACAAGTGCCTGTAAGACTAATTTTTCTACCAAGGTGAAAGCAACCTAAGGATATCGGTGAATGGGAAGATGATTCCCGAGTTTTTTCACTGCCTCCAAACAAAATTTTTGAAGTTTACAAACAAGTTGTAAACTTTTTAAACCATTACAATTCTATACTATAATGAGTATTCATTCAACCTTGATAGGTTCCATGAAAAACTTGTTTCATAGTTGGTCGAATTCAGAAACAATTCATATAACTGAAAACAGCATTTGAATTTCTTAAAAGTGAACAATTAAGATGTCATGTCATTCTGATTAAAGAGGCCATGTTTAAAAAAAATGTAATGATGAAAATTAAGACATTTCATTGCTGAAGGGCCTAACCAAGTATCTTTTGAAAAGATCAACTTCAAGTCAGCAAAACTAGGTCACAAGTTCAATGCATAGAATGCTGAACAAGCTGACAGAAGGACTAACAGACAGACAGACAACCTTGAATCAGCCACAGGCTCCCGGTCCCATTGTCCTAACCACCATTTTCCACTAAGCATCAATTGAACCCAATTGACCAGCTTTCTGTCCTCTCTTCAGCCCCTTAACCTGCGGGGGATCTCTCAAGTCTTCAATAATCGAAGATTAATTCGGTCATATAGCTTCAGGTGTAAAATTCTGGCCCCTTGTCACCTGTCTTTCCTATAAGGATCAAAGAACAGTCTGGTAACCCACAGGTAACCCACTGTTCAAATGTTATTTACCTGGCTGTTGCACTCAGCGTTTAATGATAGTCCTGACAGAAGATTATAACCTTCTCATCAAATCATTAGCTCTCAATAGCCATTACTCAGAGTTGTAATTGGAGGAATCAAAGGTGACATATAGCACACAAACTGTGACAAACTCTTCTAGTCCATAACATCAATGAGGGTCAATAGAAATGAAATAATTTCACTGGTATGTCACCATGGTTTCATTGCTACTTTACTGTTTAATCACTCATGATCAAAGGATACTGTTACATGTAACAGACTCTTATGCAGGTTATTACTAACGCTGCCCCATTAATTTCAACAAATATATTATGAATGGCATATCAACAGGAATTGAAGCTTGCCCCTAGCTCAAATCTGGCTTCAAAGGTATAGTTTGGCACCTGCAGTTAAGGGGTTAAATAGTAAAGGGTTAAAACTTCAACTATTTGTTGTAAACAACTATTTGTTGTAAATGCTTATGAATGGTTAACATGCAATAAAATTAACTTCAGAATAATCTTGGTAAATTTCAGAAAATTTAGTAAACAAGACCTTAACGAAGCCTGAAAAGCTACATGTTTTAACCATTGCTGAAGTAATAACTGGTTTGTTCTCTTACATTGTCTGAAGTTATAACCACATTTTTCTATGATTTTGATTTAATTCTTTCTTCCGTTATGTTATTCAGCAAGCTATATAATCTTTTAGTAAAGCATGCAGATCATTTGGTGATCCCTTTCACAAGTTATTTGATCTTCTCAGCTATTCTTTATCTTTTTATATTCTAGGTTTCTTTATTCTCTGCAAATCTTGATCAATGACAGTTATTGCTTTGTAATAACGATGACAAAAGACAATCTTACAATAAAGTAGCCGGGAGATTTATTTGATCAAGATTAGGAGATAGGCTAATAATAATAAACTGACGAAGGGTGATTTGTAAGATCAAATGCGATCAGCTATAAAGTATTTTTAATACAAGAATGAGACCCTCACCTTCACAATAACTCGGAAATATGACCACTGAAGTGATTGATTCGTGAACAATAAGCAATAAACTTTATGTCCTAGGGTCCTCGCTGTACACAGACAATAACACAAGTGGGATTTACAGATATATATATATGAGTTACAGTCTTTACATCTTAATATTTATTAATCATTCAATTAATTAGTACAAAACTATTCTGAGTGGCTAACTTTTAAGATTAAGTTAGAATAATTCAGGATTTTTCAATAACCTTTCTGTATCTATATCCATATCATTCCCGACATATGAAATTTCTCTCCAAAAAATCTAAACAAATTTGCTTCTTGTAAGATGATATAAAATATTTCCTATAACAGTTGTTCTTAAGTCATATTAATGTTTCACTTGTGAGATTTTCTCCAATGATTATTTTCGTCATTTTTTTTTATGTCAAAGTAATGATTTAAGAGATGAAAGGTAGAGAAAATATATGGTGAAGAGTCAGGCATGATCCATTGTAAAAGCATAATTTTTAACCTAGCTGTTAAGCTTCTTCTTCCTTGCCTAAAAAAACTCATCAGTGGAGTACAGTTAAAACAAACATGATTCTCACTGTTCACTTCTCTTCACAGAAAGGTAAGACTGTTTGTAGTCGGTAACTTTATCATAGGTGATGAGTGGTTCAGAAGATTTAAGCCTTTTATCAGGTGTGATACTCGAGACTTGAAGCTTTTAACTGATAAAATGTGTTTCATTTCAGGATCAAAGAGAGTTAAGAACAACAAACCGCTGATTATTACGTGAAACCATGCTACACAGGAATGTCTCCATGATTTAAGAATTAATTCTCACAACATTAGACAACCATCAATACTAGAGATCCAAACCCAGATTATAGTGATACCAAGCAAACAGAATACCATGGACTTACCCCTGCATAGCACAAAGACCTAATATTGATATCAATGAACAATTTCAACATAGGATACAATACTCTATTCTGAGACAGGAATTTAATAATGTCAGGTCTTGACACTGATATGTTTTGATTAAGAATACTTTAGTCAAAGAGAGAACATGCGTTTGTGAAAATGGAAACATGACCCTTGTCAATATTTGCTGCCACAAAGCAGAGGTTCACCAAGTCCCACCTGGTTACAAAACAGTGTCCTGAAAATGTTTTTATTACAAATATCTGTTTCAAAGAAAGAAAATGTTTATGAAATATAAAATGGAAACACTTTCAACTTGACCTGACAATGAATTGACCCCGCCTGGTAACATCAAAGGCCAGATGAAGAGTTTACCTGTGTCTTCAGGTGACACTGACAGGTCTGGCCTGACAAATGAGAAAGAGTAGCCTTGATGGGAACAATATCAAGCATAAAACAAACATATGATGGGATGAGACTTAACCCTTGTTGTGCCGAAGGGGTCATGTTGCTGTAACATCACCTGACATTAATGTGTATCGCTGTAGATGGGGTTTTTTGCCGTGTAAAATCACTGCCCAAGGGTTTGAAATGACCTTTTTGAGAAGCCGTAAAAAATGTGTATTTTTCAATTAAACTTGTTTTACACGAGACAAATGTTACGCAGCTGTTTTCATCTGAGATTAACCTCTATTCGGTTGAAAATTCTTCACAGTGGAGAGTGGTTGTCTGCATCAATTTTTACCAATCTAGTGTATCTCTGCTCTAAAATAAGACATTACTCTTTACCAACTGATATAGTAACATTCCAGGTGTGTCGTTAGCACCTGAATGTTCACCTGATGTAGGAGAAAGCAGATACCTCACGCATTTGAAAATACAATTTCCCTATTTCTAAATGCTCATCATAGCACCATTATTAGTATATATTCACATTAAAGAAGTTGTTATCCTGAAATTGTGATTGTCCTTTGTCCTATATATTCAATCTCTAGATGTTCTATGTTATGATGGCATCTACTCCAGGTGGTGAAGAGTTAACTATTACACAGCCATGATTATTTACATTGCAAAATTAAAGGGGTTAACATCTAGACTTGACTGACCAGACAGATGATGGATCACCACCATAGATTCTGCAATTAACTTGACTTTAATCCTTCAAAGCTTTCATACACAAACAAAGAACGACAGATAGCTAGGGAGGATACCGATATCATTTTTCTATCGATCATACCTGAAATATGACTCTTACCATTTTCACAGGTTTCTTTGTCATCAGAATGACACACCTGACAATTCTAAGATGCATTGCGTATAATTATCAGAAATGATTTTGGGATAGTGATCATTGTTTCTTTGTACTCCTTATCATATAGAAGAATTCAATTAGATTTTTCAAGGTGAAAGTATCTTAGCACTTCAACATGTTCACATATATCTTGTTTTAACATACATATTTTTTCAAATGATACAAGCAAAGTCTTGACAACTGATAAGTCTCTTAAAAGAAGTAGAATCTAATTTCATAACAGATAAAATAACATTCAATGGAGTCTTAGAGAAACAAACATTTACGATTGAAATAGTCTCAAAATAATCATTCTTTGTTACTAAACATAAAAATGGCAGTCTAATTTTTCTAATAGTCCTGCTTCATGACTGCATGTGTATATAAAGGAGCCTTTAATACAGTCTAGGTCCACATTCAGCAAGACTAGACTGACTGAATACACAATGAAATTAGGAGCCCAATGAAAAAAATATTATGGATGGAGAAACATTAGATTGTTAAATTTTTTTTATAGGCTAAATTTTGGTCCAATTTTGTAAGTGATATCTCTGTTACCAAAATCTCAGTCCAAGTCATCAGTTAGTATTTAGTGAAGAATCTATCACTTGACAGCAAACATGTTGATGTCAACAAGGAATTGTGTTAATGTCTAAGGGCAGTCTTGGAAGATCTTTAACTTGTACATTGTATGGCTATTAATCTCTTTTCAAGTGTTCTCCTCAAAGCCTCATGTACTCCTGTAGGTTGTGTTCAGGCATGTGGGATGATGGTGGCAACCTGGTACATTCCTGAAGCCAGGTTTCATGTATATATGTGCACTCAAATGGGCTAGAAATGAATTTAACAGGAATGTCCATCAAAGCATATTTTCACTTGCTGTCATGCAGGTTACAAACCTTTTTGATAATTGCACAGGCTAGATATTTGTTTTAAGTTTGGAGCAAGAGGTTTTTGGTTTTAATGGCATTGCAACCAATGAAATGCAACATTGTATCAGCCATGTTTTGCTTTTTGAAAATACAACATTTCATATCATATAGCCAATGGGGTATAGCATGCTTTTTCCATACGAATACGACAAGCAGACGTCATAAGTTTTATATAATTTTTCTTCCGAAAAGTACATTCTAACGGCATCACCTGCATTCCCATTTCATCAGTTGTCCATTTCTCACAAGACAAAAGTAATCCGTCATGCAACTAACATGAAGTATGGACATGACAACAAAGACTCCGCCAAATCCGTCATCATGTTAATCAGCAATTCCAACCCTAATCCGGAAATATTTTCCGATCTAGTCATCACAAAATGTAAGAATACAACTGTTATTGATGATCATGTAATGACTATCTTTGTCTTTGAAATTAATCACAGATTTTTAAAATATTGATATCGCAGGGTTAATGAACATATGAAAAGATTGAATGTCATCCACAAATTCATATCATAGCTATATTATTAGTTTTGAAAATTAAAAACTAATATACTACGTCAAATATTTCTACTTTCTTAAGCCATCCACCTATGAACATGAATATAAGAAAATAACAAAATACAAAGAAATAATAATTTCTGCAAAAATCAACAAAATTGATGAATCAGATACAAAACATCACAAGGGAGACAGATAGAGAAATCTAATTTATCTACGGTCCAAGTGATGAACCCGAACAAGTCCGAGATAGTAGATGAAATTACCAACTGGTCCCTTCGACACCTGAGACTTAAATTAGATGAGGGAAGCAGAGTGTCTGATTTCATTCGATATTCCGAATGGATGTGAAATCTGATCAAGGTACCGTGTTCAGGTTACTACTGAACCTGGTTCAATCTCCATGAGAATCAATCACTTGGTCCTGCCAAGCAAAGAGTTTCCTCAAATACTTATATTCAATCATGATTTTAAATAAAAGATGGATATGGACATACAAACTTCTTTGGTGACAACAGCCGAAAATTGCAAGAGGAGGAGATTTTGAGTTTAAAATATTTTCTTTCCTAAAAAAAGTTTCCAAACAAATTGTGTGGAAAGTAACCTACTTGAGTTGTGATGAATTTGGCTTTTGACAAAAAACATGTTTTGAAATTATGATATCTCGACAGCTTGGAAATGCACTTTCTAGAGCAAATCCCATATCTTTTCTATCGGCCTCACATACAACATTTAATGATAAAAGAAGGCATTCAAATATAATTATATTCAGAAAACATTTCCAATCCCATCGTTACATCATAAACTCTCAAGGATTAATCTTTTTAAAAATTCAACAAAATCAAAAGATTTTCTCTGTCAAATGGATGAAATATCGAACCATTGGCCAACTAATCGAATGTGAAATTGAATGATTACAAGAGGTGAAACAGAGAGGAGAATCAATGTGCACAATAAAACAGTTTAGCTTTCCGTACTGTATTCCAAACAACTACTCTTGATCAAGGCAGAGGCTGATGGAGGGTGACAGGGACTTTTGTTTGAGCTTAAACAAAATGGCTGGAAAAGCCATGATTAATTGTGTGCAATGCAGCAAATAATGAGTTTCCTAATACGAGCAGTTCTCGGATTAATTTGCAGAACTTGACAACTGTTTGTGAGGTCTTGAATGGCAAAAGTCGTGCGGAAAACGGTAGCAATTGCTCTTTGTCCCTTGAGCTGGAAGTGCAATGATTGTTTGGTGAATTGTAGAGCGGAAATGCATCAATATCGACGTGATTGTATTTCACCCACAGGATTTATTCCCTCAAGCGACCCTGCTTTGTTTGACATAATGAATGCAATCTTTATGTATGCATGGGTCCCAAATTTTACAAGAAATCAAATTAACGCAGTTGTGTTAATTTCTTTGATAGATGTATACTATTGTGAAAAGATGTTAGCTCTTTATCTTATTACGAAAATAATTTATTCCGATTTCAAAATAAATGACATTATGGACATTTTAAAGAAAAGTTGAAATAATACCTCTTACCTGTCTGTAATTCACTCACAAACTAAAATGTTTACTCTCATTCAAAAGAACACTTTCTAAATCACATTATCAAAAAAATCATAATTAGCGCATCGCACTCATCCCCACATCTGAGGCCTCATCAACATCCTGACCAATCAGACCTACTCAGTAATCATTTAAACAAAGAGGATGAGGTTATGCACAGAGCACCAAATGCATCGTTGTTTCTGATAATTGTGATTGCACATTTCCCTTTCATGTTGGCTGTCCCTCAAACAGGCTGTCATCTTGGATTGTCATACAGGCAGAAAGACATTAAATAAACCGTGTGATCAGTGTGTTTCATTGAATGGAGGCATTAATCAAAGACGCAAATATGTCTGACACTAATTGAGATGACATATGATTTCTGTGTCTATCTCGGTCTTCTGGTAATTGTCTCTGGAAGTAGAGTTCCTTTTGTTGTTGATCTTTTGTCTGCATTGCCAGGAATGATGTATTTTAACCTGTAAACTAATCATAAACTGGGTCATCAAGCAACTCAGGGCAAAACCTGGATATGTTCTTAAACATCTGATTCCTGTAAACAAGACACTCAGTACAATGCATGGTTAGTTAATAGTCTTTATCAACTGATATGGAGATATGGAGGATATGTATACGAAGGATAAAGAATTCCTTTCACAGTTCATATTAAGTTGTGGAATTAATCTGACAAATGACTAATTTTTTAAGATTAGTAAATCTAAATCAAAACTGACAGTGATCAAATTCATTAAATTTTTTTAATTAAAATTCTACCATAGTTGTTTTAATGACATGCTATTCCAGTAATGTTGTCCTACAAAATGACTCATGAAATGAAATAATCCATCACAAACATGAACTGTGAAAATATTTACAAGAGGATGAAACAACTAATTAAATTTAACTTGAGGACTTCTAATCTCTCTCACCGGTTGACAGATGCATTATGGGGGATCTGGCCTGCACCTAACTTAGTTAGCATGATGGAATGTGAGTGACTGATCACCCTCGGGCAATATCATAATCGTCAAATAACTGTTTAATATCAAACCATAACCTGTCTATAACGTTTCTACTCGCAGCAACCGTTAGATACAAGCTAGCACAAAGCAGACACTAAGGGACTGAGCGAGCGATATGACTCATAATGCCCTGAGCGATGCACAGCAATTGTCCAAGGCTATCCAGATTCTGGCTTTTGGTGTGTATTCCAATTCTGCTGGGAATCTGATAAAAGTGACAATTGTACTGCTACACCATGTTCGAACTACCTAAGGTGGTCAATTTCTGCGAGTTGGGACATTCGGTATCGTAACAAAGTGTCAAAATACACACTGGTAGTTGACGCCGGCGGACAGCATAATGTAATCAATGTCGCTCAACATGACAAATTTACAACAATTTGCCCCGAAACTCACCCTGGCAGCTGTAACACAGACATTGAGAAGTGATTTCATAAAATTGGAAAGAAAATAATGAAAACTTAACCTAACCGAATCATCATGTAAAGACATTTAAACGCCACTCAACAATAATCCCAAGGCATTTTATTGAATATTTAATCTCTACTTAAATTTCAAATCCGTTTAATCATATCAAGTTCAAATCAAGTTAAGATTATGATTATTTGAGATGAAAATTTCCTCTGGGTCAATAAAATATTGGGCTTTTTAAAACACATCCTCATCAATCAATAAAGAAAATCCTAGTAGAAAAAAATCATTGAAACTTCACACAGAGTGAGATCTTTTAATTGACTTTTGTAAATAACTGATGAAGGTCATAATGGATTCTCTGAATAAAGTATATGCTTCAGTCAAGAAAAAATCTATACACACTCATGATTAATGATAAACCTGCTATTTAAGTACAAAATTCTCAAATGACAAAAACTTTGAAAAGACAGTCTTGAAAATTAATTTCCAAGCAAAACACTATTGTTTCAACAAGAAGCAAATTTATATGTAATTTTTTCCACAAAAGCACAGTGGAACTCCAAACTTGTGCCCAAGATACCTTAGTATATCAGAATTCTACTGCATTGTTTATCAGCTCAGAACATCTGCAGTCTTATCTGCATGACTCCTATGAAGGTATCTTGGGTATGGAAGGTCACTGATTGCAACCAATCAATATCTCAGAAAGAACTCCACTTGCTACAGAGGTTACAAGGGTAGAAATGACAGGGTAACCTGTGTGCAGAAAGATTGCCTCCAGTGCTGTACCAAAAACAGCAACGGATATTCCTAACCTGCATTTCCGTTCTGTTGTAACACTCCCGACCAACCAGCAGTCAACATACTTAAAACATCCAATCAGAAATCAATGACCTAGGTTTTAGGTTCCTTTGGCAGTCGATTGCAATCACAACTCCACATGAGTTCTAGATGCAAAATTGCAGTGTAGTGATATGGTTAAAAAAAAATTTCAAAGTAAACAGCCAAACAAAAAGAATACATTTAGCCATCTTACATTGCAAATTAAAGAAAATCTCACTAAAATTCCTAACCAGAGCAAAAAAATGACAAATTTATTCTTGGCAGACAGGTTTTATTCTATAAAACACTTAGTCTTTAACTGATCTTTCCCCCTAAGATATACCAAAGGTGATTTACTAATATATACTAGTTATATATAGTTATATATATATATATACTATAATTATGATTATTGATTAATTTGTAAATCTAATTTGCATCATTTTCTGGCAAGAGCAATCTGACGACGTCTGAAATGAATTTAAAAATTCATTTGCACCATACTCTGGCAAAAGCTATCTGAAGTAGTTTCACATGGGACTTTATGGTTAATATTTTTAAAGATATAACATCACAATGAACAAACAAAGAACAGAGTTTTCATCTTCTTCAATATGAATAACATAACTAATGGTATCAATACAAAATTGAAAAGAGCTGAAAACAACACCAAAAACTTCTAATGAATTTCTGACAAGAAAATGTTCTTTATGTTGAAAAACATTGATTCAATTTCAATGTGAATAGATTATCTCCTTAGCAGTTTCTATTTCAGGTGTCTAATTCCCTTCAAGGTTGACAATGACGCAACTGTCCGTTGAAGTTAGTTCTATTCACGTCGTATGACGACCAAGAACTGGCAAATCATATTAGAACACATCATAAAAACTCCCTCAACACCTGAACACTGACGCTTCCTCTCCTTTCTCTCCTATAATCAAATTATCACAGCATATTTCTTCAGTCTTGTCACAGTTTCTCAGACTGTAATGTTTCCCTAAAAAGAAATACAGTCATTTTCCTCAAATTTTAAAACTAATCCAAAATGAGATAACAGTTCTCAAACTCTTAACCCTTTGCCTGCTGTATTGAATTGTCAAAACTATTCGGGTATTGAAATCTTCAGGAACTAAGATTTCTACACACTTTGCCCCCTGGGTGTAAAATCTATAAAGCTTTCGGGTCAATTCAGTTGCTTAAGTCTTAATCTGTCTATGAGGATGCCTTAGTAGACAGGTTTTCTACTTGAAAGATTATGTGTGTTAACCTTGGCCTTAGCATTCCTATAGCATTCATAATTCATTATTAATTTGATGTAAGAGTTAAAAGTTTTAACCTTACAAAATGAGATTCTGCTGAATCGCAGTAGGGTTCACTCTGTAGGTACGCAGAGTGTTGAAAACTTTGCTGTAGCATTTAAAGGTCTACAGCTTTTGTACTGATGTTGTGCCAAGAAAAAAGAGTATATAGGCAGCTCATGTGGCATGCAGTGTGGAAAGGGTTAATGATTTAAGCCGGGACAGAGCTGGTACATCACACACGCAGGGCATACAAAATAAAAGTTCTGAACAATATAAACACTGCACACAATGAAGATACCTTTAGTGAGCAGTGCAGGTGGTTCAAACAGAGCAATACAATAGGTCTGAGAGACAACTGAACTCAGCAGTTAAAGGATTTCTTGGATAGCTTCTGTTGATAAATATTTCGTCTTTGGTTCATTGGCAGATCCAGAGGGGGTGCTGGGATGCACACACCACACAAGAGAGTTCCAAATATAGTAAATGTTGAGAGTCATATTTCTCATTCAACAATATAGGAGAGAATAAGAGAGTGTAGAGCAGGGAAATTAAATTCAGTTAACATTCACGGAAAAATCTTCGTTGTAACTTGTGAAACCCATGGGGTGCACCCAACCCTAAAAAAAATCCTGTCTCCACTGCTGGTATTTCGACAGAGTCTTAATCATGCATAAGAGGTTGAAGGTTTAAAAAAGGTTTCATTAATGGTCAATTCATTTTGTCAGTTTAATATTTTGTTAGAATGAACCTAAAACTGAATACATTCTCAAGATGAATGATGAAAATGAACAAACAAAATTTATTTATATAACAAAATAAACTAGTCCATGAAGATCTAAACAACCTTCAAGATTGCTATTTGTCGAAATTAATTTCTCTGTAATCAAATTTTGTCATGTTTGCTATCTTCCTCTACAAACAATTCATTTTTCAGATTTGGTACAAAAAACCTTTCTCTCGAATCATCCCATAGAGCAACTCAATTGAAGAACCCTTTTGTTACCAGTTCCAATAAGTATAAATTCAATCAAAGTGACACGCAATTGTGGGTGCTTAAATAAAAACACTTTACGCTAATGTCATATAACGTGATTATGTCTTACAATTCCCAACACAAGAGCAATGGCCAATCAAAACTGACCCAATCACTCTGAAAAGCAATAATTCTTTGACTCTCGAGATTAATCCGGTATATTTTGTGCTGCAACACTTCTCCGATAATCAATCTTGTCACAACATTTGGAAGAAGCAATTCATTTATCAATTTATTCATCGACTTTATGGCAAGCAAAGTTTGCCAAAATAATTTATATCCATGCAAGCGGCCATTTACTATGGAGGCCCTATAGATTACTGCACTGGTGCACATAAATATGGTTACTCTCAATATAGGCCATGCAATGCAGGACAAAACAGATCGAGCAGTTAAATATAGTGACACAAACTCTCTACAGGGTCATAACAGATATTCACAATCTGGAGTTGTTGGCCATGCAATGCTTGACAATACAAGTTTGGAATTTAAATAAAGTGACACAAACTCTCTAAAGGGTCATAACATATATCACGATCTGGAGTTGCTGGCCATGAGGAAGAGAAAATCTTTGTCAAGGGAAATATACTTTCAAAAGTAACTGAATCTAGTGCTATCTGTAAAGCATCAATGGAAATACAAATCTGAAGTAATGGTGACACTTCTTCCCTCTTGGGCCATAAAAAAAATGATTCTGCAGTAATCTTTGCAATAAGGTAACATAGCAGTACTTCTTGGATTGTAATCTAGAGTTTGATCTTCAACTTCATCATTTGCTTGAGAAAAAACATACCAACCTATGTCATATATTGGCTATAAAGAATTGAGAAGTTGTATGTTGCTGAAAATAATCTTCCTTTGGCAATGTTAGCCCTCTGCAGAGTCGTTTGGAAAATAGAGTTAGGAGTTTGAGTTCAGTGTTTGCAGTAACAATTCTGATGGAATGACTCATTCAATGTGATTGACAAACATGCAAAAGACTTGCAATTTTCATAAACAGCAAAGAGGTTAAATTTTTCTACGTGTATAACTTCCTTCAATGCACAATTACGGTCTGTAACTTTAAAACAGAAATTTAAACGTCTCCTAAAAAGGGAATTGTTCTATGTAATCATAAAATCAATTTGATATTTACAAAAGAATTAAGGGAATGAACAGAAGAAAGAGCAAATCAATTCAATGGCATCCATTTATACAATACTGATATCCGCCATCTGTGCTATACAGATTTTTATCCCATGCATCTAAGATAAACTCTTTCCCATGAACCCTCAACCTCAGTTGTCTTAATAAAGTCATGTTATGTTCACAACCATTCCAATTATTCTTATTAAGAAAGTAAT
Source organism: Phorcus lineatus (assembly GCA_921293015.1). Lineage (NCBI taxonomy): Eukaryota > Metazoa > Mollusca > Gastropoda > Trochida > Trochidae > Phorcus > Phorcus lineatus. The sequence goes on from OV121085.1 coordinate 9,008,414, forward strand.
TAATTACAATAAACATCTGCATTTGAAGAGGTGGACCCTTAGGGCTAAATGCCTGGACAAATTGGCACAATGTGGAACTGAATCAGTTGCCTAGCGACCAGAGTTTGAGGAGTCACTCCAACCCAACTCACTGACCAGAGCCTGTTCCGCCATGTTGGATATTGAAGGACTAAATCCCTCAAAAAAGAGCAAATCAATATCGAAGCACTCATGAAAATAAAAATGTCACCTTTGATCAGCAAATGATGACAAATCAGCCTAAGAAGATGCTGACAGTTTAAAAAGATGGTCTCCTGTTTTGAATTAATTTCGAGGAACTTGGTTTCATCAAATCTTGACAAACCACTTGATGAATCCCCAACTCTCCACCTTTCTCTGAGTCCAGAGTTTCAATACAAAGAACTCCAATTCGCAAGAAATTCCTGAGCTTCCTGGAGTTTGAGAATCTGATCCGCTACCACAAGAAATATTACAAAATGAAGAGCTGATTAAGCCTCAGTTGGTCTTCTAAGACTCTTGACATCAGCTTTGGAATCAAATCAGATCTTTTATTTAATTGGGTTTTTCAAACCATTGATCAAACCTTTTTTCTGACCTCCATTATTAGAGAATCATGAAGTTGCTGCTTCAGTGAGAACTGATGAAAGGTTGCTATTTTCCTTTTTTCATCAGAAACAATAACTGACACCTGTTTGATTAATTGATATTTGGGTTTTTTTTTAATCATCGTTGCAATAAAGGTTCCAAATTCAAAGCTTTCTTAGCTCTAACCTACTTCCTATTTCATAATGTACTAATAGTTTTCATAGTCTAAGATAAAGATGGGACATATTCAGTATAGATTTTGACCACCAATGCCAATCAATTGATCTTTGGGACCTCCAACAAGGCAATAGTAATATCATCTCACACTGCTAGTATTCTTTAATTTTCAAATATATTAGTAAAATGAGTTAATAATATTTAATTAAGGTTAATGTTTTCCTACAATAACAAGGTCAACACAATGACCATTTGACAGGCTATGTCTCTCTGGAAGCCTAGTGAACCTCTTGTGCCTTTTGTTTGACCTTAAGGATATCTTACAAGCCCCTAAAAGAAAATCTTTCATCTCACCATGTGTCCAAGAACAAAATCTTATATCTACTAATAACACATGTTTTGCTACCAAACCAAAGTCAAGAATTTAGCATTGTGACGGTACCAGGGTCACGTTCTTTAAGACCCTTACAGAAAAAACATTAACCCTGCAACAGCCACAGATGGTTCTAGCCAAGGTACTGTGTTTGTTGCCAAAAATCAAACTCAAAAGCTCATGAAAGTCAGGAATTCAGGAATATAACAGAACAATTCTCTACATTCAAGTCTCTCTGACTGCCGGCAAGACATTTGTTAACTCACTACAAGCCACAGGTGTCTTTGGCAGCTCTGGTAGCTGTGGTGCAGTAGTCCAGTTCTTATTACCCAAACTCAAACCACATGACTCATGACCAGATAGACCTCAGACCATGTCCGAAAGAGATCCGGGAATCTGAGTCCAATCCTGTACAAAGAGCTCCATAATTAAAGACAAACATCGTCTCCCCTGGACAATACATTCTACAGCAAATCGACTGTTTCTATTTGCAATGGAACCTGTTACGGCAAATGTGATATCTGAAATGATAGATTAAGACTTGGCTACATGTGTTTGAGGTATAGGGTATCAATATTGTTATGTGACCTATGACCTGTAGGTTAAGAGGTCATGTCCAGGTCAAGAGATTAAAGACCAGAGATTCTTGAAAATATTATTAAACTTTCGAACATCTCAAAAATGGAAAATTCAAGTAAAAGGTCTAAATACAGAAAGGTTTGAATGATTTATTTTCTTGTGTTGCTTAGGCAATATTTCAGCCACTATAGCAGTAAAATTTTCTAACCTTTCAGAAGTACTATACTCACACATTAAACAATTCTACATTTTATATTCTAGATATTTTATAATATTCTATGTGTATTCTATCCAGAAAAAAAACAAGACTTCATATGTGAGCATCTTCAACAATCAATCCGAGATAGCCACAGTCATACATCCAAATTTCAATCTAAGTGAGAGAGGACAAAATCACTCAAGTAACGTTTTCCTCAGAACTTCAAAGATTTCATTCACAGAAGGTCAGCAAAATGATCAAACCCTGACTCCTCAAAATGTTTTTCCATCAAAATGTAATTAGCCTTACTCTCAATCATGCAAGGACAGCTTCGAGAGATGGCATCAAAAAACATCTACTGATTCCCAAACCTAAGGGTTTTTTTATCGATGTTTTGTTCTGGCCGTGTCAAACTCCTGTCATCATGTTGCTCTTGGCCTTCTACCCATCGATATCTCGCATCTATGTTGGTCGGGCATCCTCTGCTTCATTGATCAGCATTGATAAGTTGTAGAAATTAAACTAATATATTTTTTTTCAAAAGTGGAGGATCTTTTACATGAAAAGGTCAGAGAAATTAAAATATTGAGATTTGTCCTAAAAGATGATCAAATTCATTGTGAATTGATAAATTATAAGATATGATTCAGAGGACGTTTACTTTTGTAATGCACTCCCCAAAATTAGTCAAAAATTATAAGAAGTTATATATTATTCTTACTTATATAAAATTACATTGTGATTAAGTTTTGTTAAATATTACATTGAAAGGATACCTGTAATTAAGTACTTCTCCAAGTAAACATTTGGCAATGAAATATAATTTCATCTATGGTTCTACTACCTCAAAATATATATGTAGATAAGAATCCAAACATCAAATGACTTCAAATGATCTCAACTTCCAAAATGATGTTATCTATAAATCAAATATAAATATGTTTAAAAGATCTGATATTCACTATAATTATGAAATTTAGCATATAAAAACATAAATTTGTTGTAAAGTCCGTTAAAATATTCTCAAGAAGCCAAAACACTCATACTCCTAGTAGTCAGAAAGTCTAGGAAAACATGACCATAGTCATTCCCAGAAGGGTATCAGAGAGGCTTAACCAGCTTTGAGCGCCACCTATCAGATGTGATGGGTTTATAAAGACGCACAATTAGTTCATGTCTTGTTACTACATTGCTCGCCGACAAGACAATTTCGTATAATCTCTCTCAGAGTCTACCCATAATCCTTGCCACTCCATACATGGGGATAATTAACTGTCCGATGGAGACGAAAATCAATGGTCCCTAATTTCTCAAAGATGTAGACAAATATTATGACGGCATCTATCGTGGCCAGTCCCGCGTAACGATGTCCATTTCTGCGATCAATCAGCCCACTCGTCCCCAACGCTACATCGTGTGTTAATTACATTGATCTATTACCCTGTAGGTGGCGCTAAGAGCAGTACACAAATATATCTCGTCTTTCCAACTGGTGATTCAACCATTCAAACAAAGAATTCCATAAATAGACATTTATCAGTCTTTTCCTGCGAGTAAGCCTTTCAATCAAAATATAAATACAGCTTTTCTGATAGACCAATCTAGCAATCCGTAAAAGTGAAACAGTAGTGCTTAGCAGTATGTAGATATATGTATCATGTATACAGAGTAATCTAACTAACCTGTTAATGTTCATTGAAAAAAAATCATAGTCATATTATTATCATCATAATCATATTTCTTTCCCATTTGATTACGTTCATTATCACAAATGATTTGACGATCGTTATCTAGCTTGTAGGAAAGCCAAATATATTTTGCTATCCTTTTTATTGACTACCATTGAAACTAACATGAACTCTTCATCTTTTATCATTCTAGTAAACGATCTTTACCTTTCTAGTAAAAGATGTGATTGATAAGTATTTGACCATATGTAGTCTCATGGCCAACCAATTCCAGTATAGAAGGTCAATACAAATGTCGATGTTCTTGATACGTTCAAAGTGGAATAAGTTTTCCAGAATTTCCAAGATAAATGTCCATTTCCCATTGATTTCTGTCGCACGTAGCATGGTTTATGGTTGACCCTAGATGCGTACATCTCCATATTGCTAAACTCCAGCCTAAAATAGGACTGAAGTTAGCGTTGAGGCCGTCTCATTGAATGGTACGAGAGCTTACTTCCACTTTCTTGATTTCATTTTGACTGACTCATTTTTGGTACTTATGAAAATGCTTGAATTTACATCTTAATATCTGAATTGCGTGTTTGAATTGAAAAACACTTTTGATTTATCACAGTATTTTGTGCTGTTTACTTTAATTGCATACATTCAGATTTGGGTATTGGTATTAAAATTTTATATTTAACTTTAATATTGTTTCTTTAAAGGTTTATTTGTTCTAAACTTACAATGCATAAAATTTTCAAAGTTAAAATTTATTTTATTCTTTCACAACTTTGCACAAACATTTCTTCTTCATTGACCCTTTCTTCTTGAGAAAAATTACCATAACAGAAATATGCTATGCTTAATTTAGTCAATTTATTTCATTCATATTCATATCATTCCTTAACTTTTAATATTTAGTTCATAAAATCACAATTAACATCTTTCCAATTTTATGTTTTATCTCTTTCAATAATCATCATGTCATTACCCCGTACTTGCTTCCATTCTCATTTTCTATCAACTGACAAATTTTATGATTCAATGTTTAACTTAAGTTCACTTTTAATCACTAGATGTCAAAAATGATATTCAGGTACCCAACAGCCAATGTTTTTATAAATTAAAAATCAGACGACTTTGTCAGAAGTTGCCCTTCTACAAGGAAGATAGGGTTTCTTCTGTAATTAATTGTATGTTCCAAGTTCACAGATGCCTAATGGACATATGAATAATAAATGATAATGTTTCAATGTCATTTAGTCCGGGTCCATTTCCATTCATTGGTCTTAAAGTAAATGATGGATAATGTTGTCTTGCTTTCTGAGTATTTCTTTTGTAATGGCAATTTTAAAAATAAAAATTGAAAAATCCGTTTTTGGGATTATTTCTTCAAATAAAATTATCTTCATAAGGAAGGTTTGGAAAATGAATTTTTTTGTACATATATGTCACTACCAAATGTATTAAATAAAATTTTAAGAATTCATTTATGGGATTTATTCATTAAATGATTTTATTTCAAAAGGAACCCTGAATTTTGCAAAAAGAAATTGTTATTACATTGATGAGACTTACAATTTGTTAAAAGAACAACTTATGAAAATGATTACACAAAAATCTAAGAAGAAATTGAATCATTCATGTTGACTGGACAACTCTTTCTGAAATGTTAAAATATTTTCAGATGCTAGAACATTTTCAATCATAAAATTTTACCACTTACATTTAAATATCAAATTTCTTAAAGATTTTGACAATTTTTGCAAAAAACATGAAGGTGTGTTTTAGCTTTTTAGAAAAAACATGAAAATATTCAGCATGTCAAAAGCTTTTAAGCAAAAAAATTATGATATTTTGTTTGTACATTAGGGACCTTTTGCTCAGGTAAGCTTTTTTGACTTTTCAAAAACTTCCACAAGTAGTGACCAACAAATTGATGGTTGAACATGAACGGGAATGTGTTCTCAATTAGACCAACAAAAGTCTGTCTCAAGGAAATTCTCATCAAATAGTAGTCTTGCAAAGAATTACTGCAATATCCTGGATAAAATATTCCTGAGTTAAGTGTCTGTATATTTGTAATTGCTGTATCAGAAACCTGCCTTTAAACTCCTACTGATTCAGGACGTGGGACTCAACAAAGAATAAGATCTTATTCATTGAAAATCAATATAAAATGGTCCCAGACATGACCACATTGAAAGCTTGAGCCTATATATTAGATTTACTAAAAGCAGCATTAGGACCCAAACTCCTCACATTCAATTTCCCTGTACAGAGCTTGAAAGCTAGACCAATCATATGAAAGCTTTGTAGTCAGACATGCTGGGTAATTGAACAGTGCTGTGCAACAGATGAAAAGTTACCCAACTATTATGTAACATGTTATTGGTCAATTGTTTTATTCCCCGATTTCCATCTCAGAAAACACCATATTAGATTTATCATCATGCCTTGATTAAACAATTATTAGGATGTACAAGAAACATGACTTAAACTTAAAGGTTACATAAAATATGTCAGTATCAATTCCCAAAAAGAAAATGGAAGACATTGAACACATCAATGTCGCAGAAAAGGTAAACCCTTTTTGTAAAGAAACATTTTAACCAAAACCACGAAAATCTGTCTTCTTGCATTTTTCCATAAGAACTGTACTTTTGAATTTTCTACCTTAACAACCCATATAATGCCTACCGAGTTTCAAGAACAGCTTATCTCGGCTCTCGTCCATGGGAAAACACTTTTGTAATCCAATTCTTGAAGTCTACATCAAGAAATCTTTTGGTTTCACAATTCCTGAGAGTTTTATCATCAAATCACTCTTTTGTTGAATGACAATCTTTCTTTCCCATGACCTCTCGAAACTCAAGGCAAGCACCTCCCTTAAATTTCAAAATACTTGAGATAAGTTTACACATCAAAGTCATTGTTCTCCCTAAAACAGATTTCCATGTCAACCCTCATTTAGATTTTTTCTTTGGACCCCCTGGTAACTACATTTTTCTGATATGTCTAACAGTTAAGCATTGATTTAGGACTCACTGCTCCATACATACATGAATTGTAAATGCATTTTATAAATACTTACAACTAATCAACTCACAACAGTCAAAATAAGTCTTTCACTATATTACCTAAACTCAACACAAACATTTCAATAACTCCATGTCTTTCATAATCAATAAGATCATAAATATCATTCACAAAATGATATTTTCATTACAATAATAATTTTCAAAACTAAAGACTTTGATCGTCCTTGTTTTGATCAATGTATCAGAATTTATTGACTCTTGTTGAGCAATATTTCAAAAATGAATAAATCTGGAACAATTAAGGAAACAATTCCCACAACCACCCACCTTTAGATTTGTTTGCAGGCAAATGACCCTTATAAACAGATAGTGTCAGATATAATATACAATCCAATTTTATTAACATAAATATTTACGCTATTCTACTGACATTTACTAGTTCATATGAACTAAACATGAGAACTCTGTTAAAGGGCGACTCTTGGATGTTGATATTATGAATGATTGCAGTGACATCTGCGGTTACATGCATTTTCCATTAGAAGATTTATAATCACCAATGATAGGCACTCCATATCTGCCCTGACTCAATAGCTTTGATGCTTTTCAGCACTTTGATGGCAGATCCGTATTGCCATTTGATAAATTTTGACTCCTGTAAAAGGGTCACTCTGAATTGTTTGTCAAATCTATTATCAAATCATTAGAATTGATGTGAAATTAACACCATCATATCTATATTAATTTGACTCTAAAATTTTAAGAAAATGTGCATGGTAGACTTATTTTCCCCTTAATTTGCTCATAACTATCATTTTTATATATATGAAAATCCAACAGTGATTGATTTCAAAACATTGTGTTTTTATCAAAATGAAAATCTTTCGTATCTAATGTGAATTAAATCTAGTATTTATCAAGTAAGGTTCTTTTATTTATGTATTTAATCACTCAACATCTGTTCCTTAATGAACAGAGGGCCGGAACAGAGAACACATAACCATGAAATCAAGTCATCAAGAATTTACTCAAGCGTACCAGTGAGGCTGACATTTATGAGTACATATTTTGTGTAGTTTCCGTGTTCTCACATCCGGGATCAATTATAAGTATAAATCAAGGCTTGTCACCTTTTTATAGTGTCAGGCAGATGCTCAAACTCCTGTGTCACTGGGCTATAAAATAAAAGAATTTAGTACATCCTCCCATATGCCATCAATAGACTACAGGATACTGTAGATCTTTGTCAAAGAGGCTAAGCCTTTCTCTTAGTACTTTGAGCTAATGTTTCTTTTTCCAATTTATTTCTAAGGTTTCTGGTCTCTACTAAATCATACAATGTAAGATTTTCAGAAAATCTTACGTTCGCTAATATCAAGTATAGAGTTGATCCTCATCAAAGAGGACTAGCTATTGTTATAGGATTCTATTGACCACTCTTTCCAAGAAAATATGCTCAAGACTGATTTCATATGTATGATCTCTTTTCCTCTATAGGTAGGCACTGTCAGCTCATCCACCCTTTAATAAGAGTCCCAGGAACATCTGATTCTTGTCAAAAAGGACTCTGTATTGTCCAGTCTGTCAAATCTAGTGTAGTCCATCTTCAACTGGCCAGTCTCTGCCAAAGTCTCTTGAGCATATTTTCTCTGTCTTACACCAGACTAATTATACCTATGTTTCTGTTCATATCTATTACAGAGTGTCAGCCCCAGTTGAACCTGGTTAAAGAAGATTAGCTTTCGTCCAGCCTGTCTTGTAGTCCAGTCTCTGCCAAAGTCTCTTGAGCTGATTTTTTTACTTACACTTTATCTGATATATATGTAAGGTTTCTGATCATCAGTAGGGACTGTCAGTTCATCCACTCTTCACAGAGTCCAAGCCACAGTTGATCCTGGTAAAATAAGGGTTAACTATTGTCCAGTCTCAGTTTCTTGAGGATATTTTCTCTGTCTTTCACCTGGCCTGATTAATATGTAAGGTTTCTGTTCATCTTTGGGTAGAGACCGCTAGTTCATCCTCCCTTCACAGACCCTCAGCCAGAGGTGATCCTTGTGAAGAGGATACAAAAGAGGCAATTGTTCAGTCGCAGCCAAAACTCTTTGAGGTATTTTCTCTGCTTTACACCTAGACTGTTTTATGTCACAGCTTTCTACTCATGTCTTGGTAAGGACTCAGTTCATCCTCCCTTCACAGATTCCCATCCATAGCTGAACCAAGTCAAAGAGGATTAGCTTTTGTCCATTCTGTCTTCTATTGTCCAGTCTCTGCCCTAGTCTCATGAGCTTAAATTCTCTGTCCGACACCTAGACTGCTACATATGAAGGTTTCTGTTCATCTCTACGTTAAGACTGTCAATATGTCTTCCTTTCAGTAGACACAGTTGATCATTGTCAAAGAGGATTAATCATTTTCCAGTCTGCCTTGTATTGTCCAGTCTCTGACAAAGTCTCTCAATGTATTTTCTCTGTCTTACACCCAGACTGATTTACATGTAAGGTTTCTGTTCCTCTCTAGGTAGGGACAGAAGGTCAGCATGTCTTCCTTTCAGTAGACACAGTTGATCATTGTCAAAGAGGATTAATCATTTTCCAGTCTGCCTTGTATTGTCCAGTCTCTGACAAAGTCTCTCAATGTATTTTCTCTGTCTTACACCCAGACTGATTTACATGTAAGGTTTCTGTTCCTCTCTAGGTAGGGACAGAAGGTCAGCATGTCTTCCTTTCAGGAGTGTCCCAGACACAGATAATCCTTGCTGGACAAGATTGGCCTGTCTCAAGTCATCTCAAATAATCCTTTACCCTAAATAAAAAATGACACATGACGGGCCAGTGATGGCGTTAGTTTTCATATGAAATTTGATGGCTTTAGTTTTCATATGAAATTTGATGGCTTTAGTTTTCATATGAAATTTGATGGCTTTAGTTTTCATATTAAATTTTGTTTAAAGAAAATTCATTTCAATATTCAGGACATTATTTCAAAACTCTTTTATCCTAAGAAATGAGGATTTTTGGACATAAATAAAGATTGTTAAATGCCATAATGTAGGAACCCAACTGTGTGGAATAGCTGTTTTAAGCTATAATAATCACATCTATAGGAAAACCTCACGTTTGATTTTTTGTTTCTCTTGGTTTTCTTCAAATGTAAAGCTGGCTGCAGGAACATGTCTTTAATTCAAAACACCACTTTGGTACCAAATATTCAAAATAAACATTCTAGGAATGGAAACTCAAGTGACGGACTTTAATGACATACAATGCCTATATATAATATGGTATCCAATGATACAGTAAATGTCTGTATTAAGCAAGTGTAGACTTACAATACATATCCCCTGGTACATGAATTGAAAACAGCAAAATTTATAATACATTTGTTCTATTTCCTAATCAGTGGTGGTCTCTACGTGCCAAAACCAGTATTTTCAAGACACTGTCACTTGGTAGAATAGTAACTGAAGTATTAACCACAAAATGAAAACTAAAAGATCCTTTTTGCACTGAGTCTCCCTAAGCTTTTCTGTTTCCTAACTTTCCATTGCCTACTTCAAGTGCTAAAAGCTGGCTTTCTAGACATCATTTTGTCCTTTACAGACACCCCACGGTCCCTAGTGTCGCCAGGGTCTAGAACAGTTATTGAATTAAGAACTGGAGGCCTTGTCAAATTGAAGGGAATGACTGCAATTATCTTTAGCAATGTCAGTCTTTAAAGATGGAGTTGGCTTTATATAACCTTGACACTCGAAGACAGTGGGGACAAACGCCAAACAGGTAGTTTATTGTGTGATATCACCTAGTATCAACTCCTTCACTGGTTGATATACACTTCAGGGGGAGATATATGGTTAGGAATTGACCTCATAAACCTCTTAGCATATCATTGGGTCATCAAGTTCTTTGCACTTGGAAAAATCTTTGAATGTGAGTCAAAAGTCAAAAGTTTTCACAGATCATGATTATTTCTGATGACCTTTCTAATTGTTCACCTGCTTATGCAATGATTTTATTGTATGGCATATCTTTAAATATTCCACTTCTTACAATGTTTTATTCCTGTAGATTGGCAACTCAAGATTTCGACACTCAACTCTGACAATGAAATGTCTGGCAATTACTGTAAAAATGATTTTGAGTATTCATTATATGGTTATAGCTCTCATAAAACCTCCTAACATATCAACTAACCCTTTAAGACACAAATAGATTCTGAGTTTTAATCTCTGTCATTTGACATGACAATGTTTATAAATTTGTTGTGAAATTGTTTCAAGAAGAGTGTAAGGCCGATGGCCACTAAGTAAGTTGAGTTCCTGGCCTGTCTGCTTAGTGTTCAGTGTGGCTCTACAAGCTGACACCTCAGAGATGCTAATTACTTTTATCTGAACATTTGCCAGGCCTCCTCATCTTCTCAGGAACACGGCCTGGAGCAACACAAACACTTGGTATCAGTCGCCTCTGTTGCTTTTCACTTGATACAACCCAAAACCTGACTTTGGCTCTTCTGATTGTCGTCTTACTTATGTTAACATATGTGCACCAAGATATCGCTTTAATCATTTTTATTTAGATCCTTGTTATAATTATGCTTTAATCACATTATTGCACAAAAGGTAATCCCTTAAATCCTTCCACAAGAAGTTATCAAGTCCTAATATGCCCTCAAGAATCTAAGACTTGAAAAAAAATGTAACCGAAAATGCACATGGCCGGAAAAGTTTGAGTATTTTGTTTATTCTATACATTGAAATATGAAATTGTATAGCTTTGAATCGGCTCTCTTCTAAAACGTTTTGAAAATTATGAAATAACTAGGAATTCATATTTAACCATAATTCAACCTGATGCAAAAGTGCACTTTCAAAAATATTGTGTTTAGGGTTTTTTTTATGTGATGTCAAAGTTTAGTATGCAATATACTGTGCTTAACATATGTGTCTAAACAAGGGACAATTAACAAACAAAATAAATTTTACCCAAAAGGTGTCATATAAATAACGAGGACAATTAGAGAAAGTCTAGCAAGCAAAACAGGGCTATCAGTATACACACCACATGATATTTGGTTGCTGAACAAGGAACATCATCTTCAATTAAATAGATCTCCCGTATTCCTCAACCACTAATTACTATACTTTCTGTAACTGGATAGAAATAAGAAAGAAAACTAACTATGTTTCAAGATAAGCAATGACTCATAATGTCTAGTTGGCCCTGCGGAGCAATGTTAACTTGATCTTGGTAATGGTCTTGGTTCGAGATAGCTTTGAATGGGTTTCTAGTTACCCATGTAGAGAAATATTTCTTCTGTCTTTGTAATGGTCTAAGGTTGAGGTTTCTTTTGATTGTGTTTTTAGTTAGCATTGTCAGGAAATGCTTGTCAAGAGTTTGGTATGGTCTGGGTTTTAGGATCACTTGTTATGCATATCTAGTTGGCCTTTCAAAGAGACAAACATCTCTAGGTTGATTTGGTGAAGTTTCCAGTAAGAATACACAGAAAGTAATCATGGAAACAAACTCTGTTTAAAATATCTTTGAAAAAAGTGGAAATACTATACATTAATGATAAGTTTTGTGTTGGAATTTGCCTTAAATTCTCATAAATTTAGAGAGACGGAATTATATTATTATAATGTTGCAAATACTCAATAGAACCATTGAAATGTTTCTTCTAATGAAAGTCAGCTTAATCTCTGGTATGAATGTTGTTTTGCTGTAACATTTGGATAAAAAATGAAATAATTAAAACAAAAATATTTTATGTTTGCATTTCATATGAATAATCATAGCACCCAAAAAAACGGGGGAAAATAGCCAAATCTATCAAGAATTGATTTAATCCAAAAACAAAAACTTATCCATTGTCTCATGTTCACTTGGGTTTTAATGAGATTTGATGTCCATGACTCTAATCAAACTCTACACTAACTTAAGTCTTTAGAATAAAAAAAATCAATTATTCCTTGGAAGAAATGCAATTACCATGACAATAAGGAAAATTTACAAGTCAATATTCTTGGAAATAATTGAATAAATGGCCCAAAGTAGTGGATCTTGCTCCTTCGTCATGCAATATTTTGCTGACCTCGGCGAGAAAAGATCTCCCATAGACAAAACCTATTCTGACATCTCGCCATAAAATATTGATAAAAACCAATTTAGATAACAGTATGCTTCTTAAAAGATTCTAAAATTTTCTGGTAGCCTTTCTGAAAAATTAATTAAAGAAGTGAATATTTAAATCTATGAGAAAGAATTTATATAAATGTCACTTCTCTATTTGAATGAATAATCTTTTTATTTTAGACCTTTTCCTATCAAGAAAGTATTCTTTAAGTGAGTATTTCTTCTAAGAACAAGCTTTCCTTAGTTTAAAAGGATATATTGACCAAAATGTCCATCAAGCACATTACAATGAAATCAATTCTCATATGGAAAAAATTAAACAGATACTATATCATTAATGTAATCAAATGTCTGATACTGAGAATATATGTATATGAAATGTTGATATATAATGGTTTCACTGTTGAGATTGTTGATATCTTTAAAGATATGTGCATATGGTGTTATGTACACATGTGCACATATAAGCAATATTACATAGGTTATGTTTGACCTTATTTGTAATGAAATACCTCTGCAAACTAGGATCAACAGCTAAGTTTAAGTAATGAAAACTATGCAGGGAAATTCAAATACACAATTGATCAAATAACAGGGTCAAGTAGGGAGGTCACAGATCAATCTGTGATATAAACAATTATACACCATTAATACTAATGAAATTATCAGTTAACAAGGACCACAATATAAGGACAGAGCATAAATACACTGCTGTGTCATTCCGAGGCCATACAGTGTTCATGTCAGGGCTCCACCTTATTAATCCAGACAATAACAACCAAAGTGGGACCGATTCTTACAAAGGTAATGGAATTACCAAGTGGTGACTATATACATCAAGCACTGGTGGCCTGCCCATAGATACGTGTTGATGCCAAGGACTAGGCGCGTGATATAGACCATAACAGCATCAGAGGCATGTGCTGAATATCAACCTCGCGCTGAGTCGCCCTTGATTAGATCATCGGGCCGATAGGAAATTGAATCCAATTCGACTGGGACAATGGAAGATGCACACTGTGGTGTGAAATATGCCATACTCGATGGTAATGGTACACAGGAGTGTAGATACAAGAGTTATCTACCGATTCTCCCAGTTTTATTTACCAGGCGGTTACAGTGAGTCACATCCATGCATCATTGTGTCACTTTGTGTATTGTGGGCAATATCAGCCAATAAATTGCAACTATGCCTTCAGGACCGCGTATTCAAACGATGCAGCATTTTTTAAAATGCTTTTGTCAGATTATTGATTATGTTTTGATAAATGTTCAGGATATTCAGAGATCCCTCCGTTACGGAATACGAAAGTTAGATAGGCCTATGCATTATTTCATGTTAAATATCATTTTTATCACATTAACTGTATGGAACCTGTCACGATATCTTCTATCAGAATCTGTGTACCTCTATAGTATTTGAACCTGAAATTTCGAAAAAGTTTGTTTGGGGGAGGAGTTGATCATCATTTGAAAGGGGGGGGGTGTTGTGGTATTTGTTTCCAAATGAATTCCAACCCCTGCATACCCAAACCAAAACACCCTTCCCTTGATCAGCCAAATATTAACTTTTTACCTACTGAGGGTAGAATATTCCATGAAAACCTATATTTAGTAAGAGGCCATTCCAGGAACCATCTCAAAGAGTTGGAATTGCTGTAAATTGAAATGCGTGAATGGGATAAAATTCTCAAAGGTCAATCCATTGAAAAGGTTTGGCACTAATTATTCAGAAGGGTCAGACTTACTCATCAATATTAGGAGTACCCTTATTAAGCCACATCCGGGCCAGTCTTGTTAATCCAGTACTTGGTGCTAATATGTAAATTGTTTCTTTGTGTCCAGGGTGCTAATCTAATCCATTAAACTTGCTGAACAATGCATGCCACTTCTGGCTTCTGCATGTTCAGAAATATTTCCATAAATTAAGGATCCAGACTCCATCAACAAATGTTGAGATTTGTGAAGATGACAGATGGCATTAACCATTTTTGTGCCGTGTGCATGAAAATCAACTTTGAGGCTTATCACAGTTCCACATCCTGCCTCACAAAGACACATAAAAGCTCATGATGACCACTCTCACTGACCCCTTCATCCACTGACCGAGGGCTGGACATCCTTCCACATGGCTTCTTCATTAAATCATCCCTTGACAATTGCTCCAGTTGAAATTATCATACAAAAGATTTGTCACTGATCCATTTTCTTGATCACACAATTTGACTTAATACTAAAACATAATTTTCAGTTTTTTTCAAACAAGACAATTTGGAACTTAATTCATGTAATGGCCATGGTTTTTAATTATCATTCCAACCAATCTTCATTAAAACCTTAATTGACCTAAATAAATGAAAAACTTTTTTTCTGAACTTTATCGTCCTTTGGCCATCTTCTCCATCAAATGTATAATTCAAACAGACCCTTTAATGAATAAATCATTGAACAGTTTTTTACAGTCACAATTCTTGAAATTCAACCTCTCTTGGTAAATCATTTTACACAAACCTGTCCCTTCTTCATCCGTTAACAGTCAAGTTCACAGAAACTAACAGAACATTTGTTTATATGATTAACACTATTCAAAATTACCATAGAAATAGCTATTTCATTAAATCATGCCTTGACGAGAATTCACACTTTCTATTCATGATGCATTGACCATCCTAACAGTCAAAATTATCATACAAGCCAGTTTTTCATCAAATCATCCGATTGTCCGCCTGTGACCGCGACTGTTCAAATTATCCACTCCCTGACTCCCCCATTAAGTCCTAAACCTCTTCTTCCTCCTCATGCCTAGTGTGTCATTTCACATGGACTCTTTCATTAAATGACCACTGTCCTTGCCCTTCGGACACCAACTGGACATACAAGTGGTCAGCCGTTCAATTCCCAACCTCCTCATTAAAGAATCCCTAGGGCTTCCTTTTCAATTCTGGAAGAAATGAGATCTTGAGGATTCATCAGTGTATATTGTTCAATTCTCCAACTGCCAGGGTTCAATGGTTTGGATGTCACCAGTTGTGCTTCAGGGTTTGTGGTCTTGCTTTAAGATGCCTCAATATTTTGATATTGTCCTTTCAAGATTAGTAATGCAAGCCACTGGAAGTTTCCGTAATATTTTGAAACCACTGGAAGTTGCCTCAATATTTTGATATTGTCCTTTCAAGATTAGTGATGCAAACCACTGGAAGAGGCCTCAATATTTTGAAACCACTGGAAGATGCCCAAATATTTTGAAATTGTCCTTAGTAATGCAAACTTTGAAAATCTGTTCAACAGAATTTTTCTACACTATAGGATGGGATTTCTTACTGCTTACAACATGATTGTTTGAACCTAAAACACTTGCATCCATAAATCTTTATTTAGCAATTATATATATATAGTTTTAATAACATTGAAAATGTATAACTACAGGCTTTGAACCTGCAGCGGTAATGCATTGATTTCTGGTTCAAATTCAAATAAGCAGGAGCTGTGGTTTTTAACTTTTGATAAGATTTGGTAAGTTTTGACTTCAACGAAAACACTCATGCAAGATCCAAACCTAGACCTTTTGATCAAAGCTGGACCTGCTGTGCTCAACATCAAATCAAGCATAGGAAACAAAGTTCTTTGCTGTTTCTCTACTTGAAAAACACCGTCTTGAAATCAATCTGTAGTATTTCAAAGCTGGACCCATGGTCATATGATTCCCTGCTGTGCTCAATATCAACTCAAGCCAAGAAAACCAAAGGTTTCTGTTTTTCCTCTAGCTGTAAATCAACTTCACCGAAATACCTCTGTAGTATTCAGATCCGCACCCATGGTCGTATGGTTCACCTGCAGTGATTATCCAATATCGAATCAAGCCTGTAACACAATGTTTTCTGCTTCAACAATGCCTGGTTGGGACTTAACCAAATTGAAAATAATTTCATTGGCATGGAAACCATTTGAGCAGAAGAGACATAGATTTGGTGATTGCCAAGAAAAAACCAGTAGAATGAGTTTGATCATGATGCCAGTCAAATTAAGTTTGAAAGACATAGGACACTGACAACTTCAACTTATGGTATCTGACAAGACATTTGATGAACTTTTCCAATTTATCATTTTGATTGTTATTATGTACGACAGCAACATTGTACAAAACCTTTTTGTACTGATATACCAGAAGTAAACTAGATTGACTGGTTTCCATTTGATAAAACATGTTTCAATAATAAGTTTCTGTCGACATAAAAAGCAAATTTAGATCTTCAGATTTCTGATAAAAAATCGTTTTTAATACTAATAACATCATCCTTAATCTAATCAAAAAACTCTAAACACCTTCTGATTCGACCTAACAAAGCTGACCAATCTCTAGACAATACTCTGAATATCAAGAGCTAATAAAAGCTTTTTCAGTCATAAATTTAAGTCTCACAAAAATCAATTTCAAAATGACAACATGCACCGAAATATTTCCAGAAAATTTCAAGTTTTCAATCCATGGTTATGATTTATTCATCTTGTCGACCCGGATCAGATGCATTGATATGAGATTGGGTCTGCGTTTCTTCTTGTAGCAGTTGCGGCACTAGGAAACGTTGGATCAGCACAAGAGCGTTTTGACTCTTCAATCAATGGAGGTCAAAACAGCCCATTAATCAGCACCCTCATAATCGCCACAAGCCTCTAAGACAAACGACTGGAAAAACATCATCATGGAAAACTTGATCTCTCGTAAATCTCCTAGAAATTATTGATGAATTTCTTCATCTGTTTTGAGTTGGGACTTCTGGTCAACCTGCTTATCCTTAATATTCTGCTTTCAAGGCATGTGTCTTTCATGCTCTTCAATAAAAATTTAACTTTCTGTCAGGTGCAATGGTTTAAGAAACACCACAATTACATTGGTATTAAGTTGGTAAATGAATATCAGTTATCGTCCAATGCATACAACAGTCCAATGAATACAACAGTCCCTGTGGCAAAACTTTGATTCTCTAATTCAAGAGTTATTATTCCTGTAACTTACTCAATTACCTCTCTGTACTTGAACCTACTCAAATATACAAACCTATACCCATTTATGTATATATTCACTTTAAACCACGTCCAATATTACTTGTTTGAGTGTCCACATCGAAACGTAGTAATCTTGCAATAAAGAAGTTGTCAATCAATGAAACTTGTTCTCTATTCATCTAACCAACTTCTAAATGCCTCTCAAAGAAGTCAGAAACGATCTGGCGTTAATAAAACTTATTCTCTATTCATCTTACCATCTTCAGGAAGAAGAAGTCAGGAATGATCTGGCATTTGTACATTGGTAAAGGGTTAATTCGAATATTAATCCCAAAAAATTAATAAATAAAAAAAGTTTCCAAGAAAAAATGGAAGTAGTGAAGAGCTCATTTACAAATGACTGCGGTCACTTAGGCTGACCAGACGCACGAGAAGTGACCGAAGAGAGTAGACTGACCGCTACTTGTACTCCAAGTGACATGTCTAAGTGGCCCAGGAGGCCCAATAACATCCATCAGTGCCAGTCAGTGGATTAAACGAGACAATAATTTCATAGCAAATCTCGGCAATGTTTGCAGAGAGGGTCCAGAAATATTGATGATAACATTAATAAAGATGTCATTTTTCGCATTAGATGGCAATCGCTGGATATTATAGAAATTTCTACACTCACATTAAATGGAATTTTCATTTTCAGCAACACATTTGTATGCATTAACTTGAAATTAAACAAAAAATTATGGACAAAAACATCAATTTATTCCCACTTCAGAGTTCTCATTGGGGAAATCATGTAAATGGATTTAATAGAAAACAATGTTTGTAAATTATTCAATTCCTGCTCCTATCGGTAGAATTGTGATGTACAGTGTGTATGTTCATACATTATGTACCTAATGCTGTAGTATGTCTACAGGGTGAAGTCCCTTAGTACTGGACTGCCTTGAGTCTTCTAAACCATTTTTTCTTTTAGTCTACGACTTTCCCAGGATGGAATCTACCAGGGCTCTAGCTCCCATGGGCAAACACTCAGGTGACCTTAGTGTAATGCTAAAATGTGAAGGTTAAACTTTTTAATGTTTTTTTAAAGTTTTTAATGGTATAAGATGTAAATGCTTATAAGAACACACAGATCTTCCTAAAAATATTTTCCTGAAAAGCATGTCAGGGTTTTTGTTCTTCATCCATGGATGTGCTTGTTAAATATTCAGTAAAAGAATGCTTTCAGCTAGACATCATCAGGATAATCTTCATCATATTTTTCCATTACTTTATGGTAATTGTCCATACCATGCCAACGACAGCAAGTCTTGAGTTTTGGATATCATGACAGTTAGCTCAATTTTCAAAATCTTAAAAAATATTTCAAAAAAATAATTTCAAGAGCCTCTGTTAAGTCTAACTAAGACAGACATGTGTTCTTCAACCTGTTACGTTATTCAATGTAACCCTACCCACTCAGGAGATAAGCCTGCCATCTCTCAGGATTACTGCGGATATACATAACTTATAACCCCAGAGAACATAACAGAATTAATGAAAGTTTCAATCCCTTGCAATGTTTTGAAGTCGTGTCATTAAAGCCAGACATTGGTCACACTGGAGATTTGTTTCTTTTATCTCTAGGAGTTATGTTCTTCTAGTCTGAATAAAGAGATTTATCCTCTGCATTTATTATGAATAGGTTCCTCTTTGTCTGTTTATCTTATATTTCTCTCTTGTCAAGGAAGAGAACAAAGGGATTTAGACAGGGAAATGGATCTACATCTTCATTTGAGAATACTGAATTGGCACCTTGTTGGATACAGTTCAATTATCAATAATAATAATTGGTAATAATATTTTTTAATTTTAAATTTGACTTTACAACATGTCAACCTATCAAATATTTAATATCTATTCAATACAATCATTTGAAGAAAAAATATTAGAACAAATATCTGTTACCCATAAGTGAGCTGAATTGTTTTTTATTATTGTAGAACTCCAGTACCAACTGTAAAGACTGAGACTATAACCTGTAAGGTCTTAAAGGGATACAATATGTTTAAATATTTATGTTTTAAATCTTTACTTTTTTAAAAATGTCCACAAAAATACAAATTGGGTTCTTGTTTCATTGTCATTAAGACTGTTTATTTCCTAGAGATGAATATCTACTGAAACAACAGAAGTCTTACAATTTTAATTTCCCACCCTGTGAGACTGCAGCTGTGAAAACTAGCAGCAACATTCGGAAAGTAATCACAAACATCGTCAAGTTAACGAGCAAACCCACTGGCACAAAACATTGCCACTGACGAGATTTAAACGATTAGCCCTCGATGAAATCCAACTGAAGCAGAAAGTTGCAGTGTTTAGAATCCACTTGAATCTGAGAAGCAATCTTTCTCCTAGTGTTTATCTTATCTCTGGGCAGGAGGCGTGGCACATTCACACTGGGAGCTTTACAGGAATCTCTGTGATCACAGGGCCGATAGGAAGACAGACCTATGCATGGTGATACTCCCTGGTGCAGTCTGTCATCTTGACCCCATGGCAAAATATCAAAGGAGCCTCCTGAAGTCTAGAAAATGTTGGCACTTGACTCAGCCATAGGAAATTCTGTATCAGGAGTCTTCTATATTACTTCATAACTAATATTTTAAAAAAAGAGACTCATAAAAGAAAAGGAGCCTTGGATATGGTTATACAAATCATGCTTCCTTGCGATGCCATTTCGTAACAAGTTAACTGTTAGTTTTCTAAAGAATGAACCAATTTAATATAAACAATGTTCATAGATTTCACAAAACAATAAACAAGGCTTTTTTTTCAAAATATTGAAAGACATTAAATCAAAAGAAAGATTTTATGACTCTTAAATGTTTCGATTATCAAGACGCAAGTGAAGGACCCAGAAGTCATAATTTGGGAATGGCACTATACTCTATATAATCTACTTCAAAAGAAAATTACATCAATTTTTTGACATGACTACAAAAGGGACAGAATTATTTGCCAAATCCTACCCCAACTCCATAACCTATTCCACAATCATAACACATTTCCCCCCGACACACCCCCCCCCCCCTCTTCTTTTAAGCAACCCTCCCAATCACCATTTCCCCTCCCCCAAATTCAAATCTCCCCCTCCTTCCACATATATGACAAGTTTATGAGAGAGTGAGAAGCAAATCAATGCAGAGAGACTCTCAACTGACGTGATGTATAATTGTGTATACTTGAAGCTTCTCCACGAGGCTCATTAGAGACATAGGTGGCAGCACCGTTTGGCAGACAATTACCCGATTCATTCATCACGCGGCAGTAGCCATTGATTCTGTCTATTGGTTAGGGACTGATGGACAAGTTGGACAAACATTACTAAGAAGGTTATAGTGTCGTGGGAACTCCATAATTGAAGATGGACAATTTGACAGTTGCCCAATCTTATTACAGATATGAAGTACAAATGACCATTCAATTTACAGCTTTGATAAACTGTTGATAATAACCTTTAATATTCACCACTGTCTTGGCTATAGCAATAATTCTTATTGCAATAGCATTTTGACAACTCAAGTTATTAGTATCATAATAATATCATATTATTCATTACCATTGATGCAATGAACATTAATGATATCTCGCTTATACATATGCAATCTAGACTTGATCATCAAAATAGAACAATTTCCACTGCAATACTCAGTAATCATATTCAGCTAACACATTAATTTGTGCCAAACCATAATCTCTTACCTCACAAAGGATTGGCAACTTGTAAAGTAAAACATTAGGGAGCAGGACACAATTACATACAAATAATTATCAACCATTCTAAAGCTTAAACCCATAGACAAAGGGTAGGACTAAGAATTGACCACTTGCAATATAAGGGATGAAGAAGACAAAGAATTTTATGGATAATAAAGAAGTTGATAATCCATGAAATTCCTTATGAAGAAGTTGATAATCCATGAAATTCTGTATGAAGAAGTTGATAATCCATGAAATTCCTAGAGTTCCTGGTCCTGACCACTTCTAGAATGCCACAGACGCACTCAAGCACTTCAATATAGAGGACATCTTAGAATAATAAAAAAACAAACAAGCAAGGGGTTAACAGAAGCCTTGTAGAGTCTACATCAAGCACCAACATCTTCACCACACCATCAATCTTTCACATAGTCCCTCCCTCTCAGCTTAAAAACACTGCCCAATAAAACCTAGAAGCAGCTTCTTTTCGTGCCATTCCTTTCTTTAATGTTTGGTCAAGGGATTTTATGCATGTGTAAGTAGACAATTAGTCTGGAGCTCCAGGTGTCTGTGATTAGCTACGAGCCAAGTATCAGACTGGATCCTATACAGAGGAAATAGTGCACCGGGTAGTGTGTTGGTAATTGCAATAATACAGGGTTTGAGTCCAGCCAAATGCTCAGTAATTTTTCTGGAAAGAACTGCTCTATGTGCAGCATTGTTTTCGTGCAATGCTTGTTTGAAATTCATTGAATTGTGACCATGGTTTAGTTACGGACAATGTTTGTAGATTTTGCTGTAATACAATGCGACATGGCATTGTTGGTTTTTGATTTCACAGTACTACAGCCTACATAACACAAATGAATTAACATAAAAGTGTCACATCACCTCACTCATATGTGCAAAATTCAAATGTGTTCTTCAAGATAGCCTAAGTGCTCATTTAGAACTCCCATTAATAACAATCTTGCCACATAAATATTTTTTGATGAATACTAATTTAAGAGAAAATCATCCTTATTTGATCATTTTTTAAATCATTTTTAAAAATTTTCTCAATAAAACACCCACAAGACACAAGCTAGCAAATAAATTTCCATATCTTCTTTCGGAACTGATTCTTCTTGGGAGAAAGGATCCTAATTGCACTGTTATGAATATCTAAAATTCCTCTAAAAGCAGTTATCCACTTCAACAGCATAACTTCACAGCTCATTCCAAACCGCCCATTATTTACCAACTTGTCATGCTTCTCTACATGCTTCCACGTGGCTTCCAGGAATGCATTAATTACCCGGCACTAATTACATCCCTCTCATATCTGGTTTCGGGCTGATTGCTCTGAGTGTTAAAGTTGGCGCCATCATGCCACCGTCTGTGAATCTTCGGTCCAATCTCTTTGTTACGCAACCTGCCATAGGGTCATCCGATTGGTCCCTTTGTTCTTCACAAGATACAGCTGCCATATAACCTTAATTTCCCATGTTGCTCTACGTCTGAGACAATTCCTCCACTACATAAATTCTTGAGACTCTGCAATCCATTACATGCCTCCAATAATTAAACGGGGAACGTCTTTTGTTTGATTGCAACTGACCATGAAAACAGTTATAAAATTTTATCTTTTTTCCATGAAACTTTGAAGACTAATTAATTTGGACATTTTTTAAAGAAAGGCATTGACGGAAACTTGGTTTGTGTTATCCCAATCTATATTTTGGTTAATATCACTTTTGAGTATTTTATGATTTTTTTTTATATCTGTAAATGATATTCAAATAATTTCTATCTTGTGAGGACAGATTTTAGTAAACAGTGATATGTTTGAGGTCCTTCTTTATCAATAGATTTTCCTTGATTAATGACGACCATCAAGTTCCTTTTAATTTTTTATTGTGATTTTATGATTTTTGGCGATAGTCTCATTTTACCGAAAAGTATCTCCTGATGGTATTTTGATGCAAGGGTAAGGACTTCGCCCTCCATGAACAAAGTGAGCCCTAATGAGATTATGTTTTATGGCTTTCTGACACGCGATGCATGTCTGTAGGCTTGAGCTGGGAGAAACGCATGGTCAAGGCAATTCTGCTTAGCAGCATCACTATTGCTGCAACATATCAGTTTAGTTTTACGATTTACTCTTAGTCCTATCAATTCACACATGTGCACTAATTTTATTTCAAGAATAATTTTTGATCTGTAAAATATTTTGAAATACAATTCCCTTTCTTAAATAAATTTTTTATTCTCCCAGGATACTGAAAACTGAGTCTAATCTAAAGAGTAACCTTCCTAATCCCATCTTTTCCTTTTGCTCATATGATAATCTTTGGTAAATCTAATCATTTCACTAATAACTTTATAACTTTAATAAAGATATTAATTTGAAGATTCAGGTCTGGTCAGCAGGTCCAGTTGTGATGTACAATCTGACCGGCTGGCTGATGATGGACAGAAGGAGACAATGATAGAGAGGATGAATGACTGAGCTAGTGATAACGGGTTGGTTCTGGTCATCTACATTCAGACATTCCTGGCTGATGGGTTTACCATCACACATCTCTCTGCACGATCCAACATTAGCAGATAAGGCACGGACTGGACATAATGGCTGTGACAGATACTCAAGATATTTCGATCCTTGGATCCTCAGAGAATTGGATACTTGGATACTTGGATAACTTGAAATATTGATACTCAGGTTCTAGGGTACTAGGGTGGGTCAAACATTGATCAAGTTAAATTTTAGCAACTATGACTCCACTTTTCACAAGGACCTGTCAAAATTATATGCCTTAAATTTCACTTTGATTGAATTGTAGAACAGACATGAGATAATGAAGAGATGATTTAAAGAAAATGTTGCATGAGGATTCCAGCCCTTCTCAGAATTTGGTCGACCCCCCACAAACAAAACTCTAAGAGCTTGAAAGTCTGTTTAAAAAATGAACAGAATTTGGCAGGAAAGACTTTTTTCTTACACTGTTCCCAAACTGAATCTGTAACTAATTCTTCAGCATCTGGGGCCTGGCAGCGGGTTAATGTCCCTTGGTGTCGCTGTGACACAGAGACAGGGGACCGAGTACAAAAGGGGTGGGTTATTACTTGTGCTCAAATTGAGTGCCATCAGCATACTTTAGTGGATATGAGCACAATATAAATACGCACTATTATTTTTATTACTATCTCCATCTGTGTGCTAGTGTTTTTCGGAGTTTTTTTTTAAAGATCCATAACCAAAACAATTTGAGCTTCCCTTTTGTTGATGTTTCAGTTCTGTTGGTGTCATCCTGACATGCACAAGAGGGAGCTAGGATGTCTTTGAGGAGAGGGAGGAGGTGATAGGTGATATGGGGTTTAACGTCACTTTCAAGAGTATTTCACGTATATTGCGGCTGCTAGTATTTTTGCAGGGAGAAAGCCTGCAATACCATTGTGGCTATGCATTGCAGTTAAACCTGCGAGCACCAGCTGGAACTAGCAAACCATGGTTGGTACTCCACTGAAATTCGGTGTAGCATTGCACCCAAACCTGACTGCATGTACAATAGGACAGTTCTCTACTGCAGACAAAGTAGCTGAGCCCCTAGCAGGATTCGAGAGAGGGGGAGGGAAGAGGGAGGAGAGGGTGTGGGGGTGTGAGGAGGTGTCTTGGTGTCTCTTGGAAGGGTAATACTTTTATTTAAGGAAAAATAGGGTCTATTTGTCTCTGGAAGAGATGGGTCAAGATAGCGAGGTTGTCCAATAGTCAGGTCATGGAAAGGATGCTTTCATATCACTTAAACCACTGTCATTTCCAGTGAGTGATCCATCCAAGATCTGCAGTAACAACAGTCGTGGATCATGTTACTGAATGATTCAGCATGTGGGGAAAACAGGGTGACACTTTATTCTCGCATTCAGTAGATACAAGAGATCTACAGCATCAGCTGTAACAATACAGAAGTGAAGTTGGAGTCATGGTGGATTGATCAGTCTGTCTTAACATGACATGGACAAACATGCCTAGAGTTGTTGTGGTTATTTCAAAATAATTGGCTGTGCAGAAAGTGGAATGGCAACGTTTTGGTCTGACATGGGATAACTGTCTATGGACATGTTGAGCTCTGAGATCACTTGACATGACATCATTATTGCAGCAAACAGTTGAATTATTAAACAATGGTTTTAATAATAATGTTGAAAATATGTAACAGTAACAAATTTATCTCTCTAACAAATACCAAAGCTGACTATGCAAAAAAAGCTGTTTTGTCTCGCCATCTTATTTATTTTTTGATATCATATAAGCCAATCATACAAAATTGGCATTGTCTTTCCCAAAGACATTCTTCCCTTGGAACAAGCTTCGATATTAAAACAGCAAAAACAAATTCTGAAGTTTGCGATTTCAGACTTGGAACAGCATGTACACATGACAGCCCCGACCCTTCACCCGCTGAACCCTGCTGAGCAAGGGTTCCTCCTCAGACAATAAGAGACATCTCCTGTCAATACTTCACCGTTAGTCTGGACGGGAGATGATTTGTTCTGCACCCCTGCAGTGATCTGCTGACAGGCAGACCCTGGGGAACTCCAAACATCAAGCATCCCACATCAAATACTCCTACCCACTAAATTTCCCCCTCCCAACTCCCCTGCCTTTATCTAACCATCTAACTGTTAACCTTTTTCTTAATTCCTTCTGTCTTACCCTAATATAATTGCCCTGAAAAAACTATTATCCATTCTTCTGGATTACAACAAAACCTGGTCCCAAAAAAGTGAACCCCTCTCTCCCTTCCTTCTCACACTTATATCTTTGCTTAAAATTAAACAAGCCTAAAACCCATGGACCACTCTAACAAATGTTCTTATCTAAAACAAAACCATAAAATGAGTCGCTTACTCACCAAGAAGTTCTTGTTCCTCGTCAAAAGAAGCCCAAAAGCCATTATTAATTTACACCTGTCTTCTTGACAACAACCACGCCAACCCCAAAGTCCCATTCTTATTATTCACCCCAATATTATTCCCCATAACAAAACCAAGCTGCCAAAAGATTAACACCCCTATTTCCCTTCTCTCATACGTCTCTTGCCCTAAAGGAAAATCTATAAACTCTTCTAACCATAATATTTTGTCCACAACCAAACCAAGATCCCCTACCCATCTGACCCATGAACTGTTAAAAAACCCCATTCACAATGCAAAACAATATCAAACAGTCCTGAACCATAAATTCAAGAACCCCTCTTCTCCCTGACCCTCAATCTTATCCCCAGTCTGCAGAATCTTCACCCTCTAGATCCCAGGTGTTAACAACCATTTACCCTCTAGCTCAGCATCTGTTGTGAGACTCAGTATGTCTACACCATGATTACATAGCCACAGCTTACTCCAATATGTTTGTATCAAGTTCCTCACTGTTTGCAGATGTTTTGGGAATTCATGCACTGAGGTTTGGTACACGCATCATACACAAAGTGACCCTCATTTCTAAAACTGATCAAATATTTGGGGATCCTTTAATCTCAACAGACTTTACCTGTTCTCGTTAACCTGTAGGCCTAACAAGGAGATTGAGACAAACATGGAGACAAGCATGAAGACAAACAGAAAAACGTCATACAGACACAGGTCCATAACCATGACCAATGGCAAGGGGCAATAACATGCATCATCATATTTAGAGATGAGGAATCAAACACTGGAAAAAGCCTTCAAAACAATTGTTGCTATGAGCTGTGCCAAAATCTAGAACACTGGTGGTACCTCAAATCTATTATATCTATTCTTTGGATCTCATAATCCTTACTAACTCAATTAAGTAATGTGTAAACGAATGTATCATGTTCTGTCCTTGATTTAGGAGACAGAGGAATGGAATGAAAATGTATCCTCTTCATAAACAACTCAAGTCCATGCGTTTATCATCAGTTATCACCTTCTTGTACAGTTATAATTGATTTATATCACCCCAGCTGTTCAAATCAATTACAACATTGTTGATACATGTAAGAATAAGTAATTTGCCACATGTAATAACAAGGCCTACTCCACGGTAGCAGGTAAATAAACATGTATCTAACACCTGTCTATCCAGCGCTGATACATTTCACACTGGGTAGACACGCTGAGTCCGTAAACGACTAACTATCAACATTTTCCGTGAGTAACTATGAAATGACAGAGCAATTTTAATGGTCAATTACCCAGCGACCATCACTCCATGTTGGAATGCTGGGATATATCTCTCAGTAATGACCACACACTAAGAAGTAGCTAAGGCAAATGCTGTTAGATGAAGAGATTTGGAAACTTTCTCGTCTTCACTTTTCAATTCTAAGAGGAAATGAAACAACATGTCTTTTCAAACATGATCCAGTTTATGCATTCCAAAGGTATTGCCATTAAAATAACATACTTTCTTAGTATTGTTTATGATAAGCATAATAAAATAACATTAAGTCCACAGATCACTCCCTTATATTTTCAGTTTGGTAATAATAAAGCACTGGTGACTGTCAAATTGTCACGGAAACTAATGTTAAATTTATAAACTTGCATGTTAGGGGTTAAACTATCAATATGACCAAACTTGCATTCCACCATACTACCAAATTCTACTGCAACCATATCCACCAGTTACTGATTAGCCTGGGGTCATATATACAAGGACAAACAAGCCTGCTTGACCCTACATTAATACCTGGTGAATAGACTGACCATGGTCAAGCTGAAACAAGGAAGTTGGAATGTTTACATTATATACCTATATGGACAGTGGCCCAAAGCATTTATCAATGTATATAAGTTAACTGGTCAATGCATGAATCTACTTATGTAGATGCTTGGCAGTAGTATGAATGTATCTATGTAGATATGTAAACTGGTCAATTCATAAATTTCCCTATGTCAATAAGCAAGGAATTATGTACACTTATCAAAGTTTTGTTCTTATGCAGATAGAACTGTGTGAAGTAGTGCAGAAACCGTAAACCTTTGAATAGCAATTTTGCCATATGTCCAATCATGCTTTCAAATTGTTAAGATTACACTTTTGGCTGTATGTGTACTTCTCTATATTATTCTCTACTCTCCAAATATAATGTAAATATATGATAATAAGCAAACTTTCAAGTGTATTGTATGCAAACCAGGCCCCAGTACAATATGTATGGTTTTGTTAATATACATTGGTCACTGGTCAGGTATGTTCAGAACAATACAATCTGTGGTAGCTTGCTGTCAGGGAAAATAGATGTTGACAATGATGTGACAAAACAAACAATAAGATGAATAAAATTAATTTTCGACAAGAAATAACATCTTTATAGAATAGCTAAACATACAAAATAAATATTGGATATGATTAACATTGATTCATTTTAAAGGAGATCTAAGACTTGCCTCAAAGAAAGTTTGTCTCAATTTGATTAATCTCATGTTTCATGTTACCGAAAGCAATTCAAATGTGTATCTTCTTGAGAATCAAAAACATGTATAATTCAGATATCTCTCAATCAAAATCTAAAAAAGTGGATTGAAGCAAAGGAAAGTTTTCATTCAAGCAAGATTTAATTACTGGAGATCAATTTCAATTTGAAATGTGTTTAACCCTTGTGGTGCCAACAGCTACTTGAATTAGGGATTTCATGTACATCTCTGAAGCCTTAGAGTTGTTTTCAAATTAATAATCCCTTTTACTTTTCTAATCTATCTCTAATTACTTTCTAATTATAAGCAACAGGTTTAACTGTCTCACATCTCCCTAAATCTTTATTTTCCTCTCAAACCACCCCCTGACAGAAATACTCTTCTACCTGTGGTCAAGACTTTTACAGTCCCCATAATCATTATCTCATTATTTGAACCACATACCACAATGCTATCACATACAGAGGATATCATTGGCTTTATTCATAATACCAGAAATCAGTTGTCCAATGTAAGTAAAAAAACATTTTTTAAATGATCTTCGGAGACTTGACACAAGTCTACCTTCTGAACTTCATTCAAAGAGCACTTCAAGTGTGTCCTCGGCAACATAATCGGTGCATTAGTGTTCAGATCAGCCTCCCATGTCACCTTCTGTTGCAGAGGGAGATTAGTCATAGAAAGAGACGCCAACTGAGACATTCACATGCAGGAAGTGCTGAAGAGTTCGCTTCTTGCTCTGTTCTCTCCAAGCAAACAGGACTTCCATAACTCTTGGTGAATTTATACCCCATTTGGGTAAAGAAGAAGAAGCAGTCAAACTTTCATTTACCTTTTTAGCTCTACGGCTATTGAGACTTATTTCTGCCTTCTAATAAATCCAAGTTTCTATCGTCATAACAATAATCTAACCCTTTTCATTCTCTGAATAAAGAATGTTTTCATACTGCATAAAAAAGGGCAAACAGGTTGTAACCAAGACAAGATACTGTAATGCATTCAGAAAATAACATCTTAAGATTTTAAGTGGTAAAATGCACATGCAGGAACCACACCTTTGATTAAAAAATGGCTTAAATAGTGTATCCAAATATTCGCAGTATAACCTAATCTTTAGTGAAGAGCAATATTCAATGTTGTAAGCTCTAGAAACTTGTTCCATTATTTCTTGAGTAGCTTTCCCTACAAACTAAGTGTTTGAAGACTGCGAGTGAGTCTGGACATGTTTTGACAATTAGTAAAGCGATCCCTCCAAGGAGGTTCACACGAGGAGTCGGTTGAACCTGTTCGCAGACTTGATGTCTTCCCTGATAGTCCTACAACTGTTCTACATCGTCCCCAAACATGCACTTTCACTCAATTTTCACTTTTCAACAATAGATGTTGTGTGTTTTGAGATGATTGTTTACAGATTTATCATTGATCACACAAACAACCTACAGGAAGGTATTGATTAGTCATATGTGACAAGGCATAAATCCAAAGTCGTGAAATAAGTACATTTTTTTTTTCGAAAAAAACATGATTCATGAAGCGAAGAATATCTTTCACTGTTTGGACAAAACCAAAACAATTATTCTAAAACGTATTTAATTTGCATATGTGACAGAGCAGAAATTCGCTACAAAATGATATGTTTATCAATTTCTATGTTTCCAAAATTCATTGTAATATCATACAAATATTGCATGAAATATTTTTGAAATTGTAACTAAATCATTTAACCAAAATAAGATAAGATTCGATGTAAAGAAATAATTTGTCACATCAAACATTTTGTTTCACCAAAATAATTTTCAAAAACTTAAATTTCAAAGTAAAATGAAAACCGTAATCAAATCAAGATTAACAATGTAATCTTTTCTTTAATACAAGGACATGGTCAAACAAAGCCAATCTTAAATAATGGCAATATTTGTTACTCAAATTATCTCTGCGACAATTTAACGAGATTAACAAGACAACAAAGTACAGATTTCTTTGAACTTCGATATCAAGGTTATTAATTCCTCCCCTGAATTAAAGCCTGAAAAGAGAAATGTCTCTTGCTTTGATGTCTCCCTTGTCTTCCCATTTTAATCCTCCTTTACAGTGCCTGAAGACCTTCAGTGATGAACATGTTACAAAATGTTACCCAATATTACACGATGTGTGAGACAAGGAAACTCATTTCCACCCTATCTATTACCATCAATTTCAGGTTTTGGGCAGTGAGTTTCATTCAATGTATTAATCATTCTCAGTGCAGGATTATTATCAACATGATTTTAAAATATATTATGTTACCAAATATACAAGATGTGTGAGACAAGGAAACACCTTTCCACCCTATCTATTACCATCAATTCAAGTTTTTTGGCAGAACCTTTTCACGTAATGTATTAATTTTTCTCAGTGCATGAATATTTTTATTACTAAGAATTGTTACAAAATGTTACCCAATGTTACACAATGGAGCCACTTTGTTGTCTGCCTGTCATTTACCATCTGGGCCAGTTGATCTGTCAGTATTTTCCAACCTGGATTAGTTTTATCATCATTATTGTGTCACAAGGTATTGTTTTATATCCCTCCATACCATTGTTATGTACCAGCTGACACCCGATATTCATCGTCTGTTGTGTGTTATTGATGCATATCATGTGCTTGTGTAAGCTTACATAATGTAGACATGTATTGTCAGTTATGAATATTTAATTCAAAACCTTTTTGACAAATCCATTTGGACATGTATGTGTAATACACAATTTCATTTCTTTCTTTTTTTTAATACAGGGTGAAAATATAGGGTTGATATACATGAATGCATGTAAAAAAAATTTAGTGCATTTTCAAATCTATTTTGTTGAAATAGGCTTACAAAACAAGTGCATCTTTAGGGAACTAAAAGTTTGAAAATATGATTTCTGTCATTTTTTCAAACTTTAAATGTATTCTGTACCACCCTGCTGAAAGATATCAACATAAAATACATGATTTATATGTATTGTTGTGTATGCTCTTTTCTTTAATGTATCGGGCATATAATCTGAACCTTGTTTGTTATAACTTTCCAGTGCATAAAAATCAGCAAAGAACTTCTTTGATCTTTGTTTCAGTGCTATCTGACAAATATATACATATTTAATAAAATTTCAATTTTCTTTTGTCTGTACACCTCAAGGGTAATTCATTTCTAGTTTGATGTCAATATTTGATGTAAAATATCAGGCTGATCACAATGCGTATGTGAACATTAAATATGAACTGAGGACATTATTTGTGCTTTAATATCCATTTGACTGGGTCATCCAAGTCCATATATTGTTGCTTATAACCTTCATAAACTTATAAATATTTCAAGCCACAGATAATATCAATGATTTATTTACAACTGAAAAATGACTCAGCTTTTTCTATAGAATATATGAAGTTGTAAAACATTGAAAAACAGATTGAATACCTTTTAAATATAAATAAAGAAGTTGGTCTTAACCAAAATAAAATCATAAAGCAAATATGAAAATTATTTTTTCTAAAAACAAAGTCATTGTAAAGTAGGGGAGTCTATGAAAGCAGTTATATGTAAATCCCTTCTATGAACTCATAGCTGTGCTTTTAAATCCATTTAAAATCCTCTCTGAACATTTTTTCACGGGTGAGTGCACCAGTTGTTGCTCAATGCATTATTCACTATACTTTATCTCCCAATCAAAGTGGTCGCCATAGCATAACATCAGCAACAATAAATCTTGTTTTACTTTCAATTCATACAATTGAGTAAGTGTGGCCTTTCAAGTGTCACAGTCTCTATGTCAAGCATGTTAATCCATCTACTGCTACCAGTCATTTTCCAATGAAACATTTTATCTTAAATCTAAAGAAAGCTTCTTTACATTATGATAGTTTTTACAAAAACTCATTTTATCTTGACAACTGATTGTAAGCAATAAATGCTCCCTTCAACAAAAGATCAATCTTGAATATATTAATCTAAGAAATGTATAATGCCACTTTCAGAATGATCGGTCAAACTTCATTTTTACAATCTGACTAAAACATCATTACATAGCTACTGACCATCACAAAACACACTTAATCCTATAAACAGATTGCATGCCATAAACCATGCTCGTAAAATAAAAGGATTAACAAATATGGAGATTTACTACAAGGGTTGAATTAAAAGGTCAAGAGCCAAGGTGAAGGTAATCTTGGCAAGTAATGACTGTCACGGAAGAACAATTATCTTGGTCTTAGTTCACGCAGCGTTCACCGAGATTAGTGAAATATAAAAGTCACAATTAATAGTTCACTTAACGTCTGTCCCTATTTGGTGATAAAGTTATTGCAGATACAATACTGTCATCAAGTTTGATTGGTGAATGTCTCGTAAATCTAAATTAGGAAAATCTGGTAACAACTGTAAAAAAGCAACAATCTACAGTAATGAACAAAACAGTAAATCATTGAATTAAAAAGAATTAACATGTCCATATATATGATTACAGCAGCTGGTCCAAAGAGAGCTTTTAAATCCCCCCAAACTCTGTTTTTTGGGGAGAAATTTTTAATTTTTGTTATGTATTTATACCGTATTAGTTGCCAAACTCACATGTTTAAACTAGCTATTTTTCGAGATTATTTTCTTACATGAAGTATTCCCTTGAAGAATTACATATAAAGCAATAAATTAGTTGAACATGCAAATAACAAAATCTGACTATTCATACAACTTGCTGTTATCCAAAATGAGTTATATCTTTAAAAAATATTTCCCGAACATTCCAAACAATTCTAAAAGCTTTGAACATGAAATACTGTCATCTTGACATGGCTGCAAAACAAAGCTTCGAGCTTGATAACATCATCAATACATTCAAGTGACAGTCATAGAAAGCCATGTTAAATTGAACAGGTTGATGAGTATCACTTCCCCTAATACAAGCTTATGCAAACCGCCCTTCGTTATTGATAAACGATTTCTTGGCTTGCAGGAATTTCACCTGTACGATCATTCATAAAAATAATTCCATCAAAATCAATACCCTTACAAAAAGCGATGATTTTCATTTTCATGGCTGCCATGGAAACGTGGTCGATTCGCAGCAACCCTTCGATATGTCAATACAACCAAGAACGAATCCTCCCCTAACTGGCCCCTAATCAGAGATTCGTGGCCCTAATCAAGAACAGCCAATTCCTTAGGGAGCTTCAGTATAATGTTGAGTAGAAAGAACACTAAAGTCCCGAAGGTGGAAGGTGTTGAAATGACCCTTTAAGCCTGCAATATCACAATATCGTCAATCAATATCAATCAATTCTGAAATGATGTTTCCCATTCTAACTCATATTTGATTGATCGTGGATAACATTTCTAGATTTAGTGTATTATTTCCTTATCACTTATATGCACTATGCACTACACTAAAAGCTTCACCTTGAAATTTGATTTAAAAGCATAAAATTTGGCTTTTTTTTCCAACTCATACGAATTTAAAGTTAAAGCCAAACTTATTACTCAAATCAATAGAGTCAAAACCTGACTTTGAAACAACCAATTTAATGTCATATTTTCTTTCTTCTAATAGCTAATATTGGAATATATAGATTATTATTTTCAGATGAAAACTTTGACGAAATTTTGCATCCATAATTTCAGCTATCCATTTCTTCTAGACATTTTGGATGAGTAGTTAGTGTTATTCTTTTTTAGGTGTATAGTCAGAAATATTTTTAATTAGCCAATATGCCTATCATAACTGTTAATGATGAAAATATTTTGTATCTTTATTTTCGATACTCATGTCTAAAACCAACTCCAAAGTTGAATATTTCCAAGACGTTGATCGCTTTTACAGTTTCTTGCTGCAGCCCAGTTAAGTGTTTTGTTTACATGCAATGTTTACACCTTCGCGAAAACAAACAAGTCTAAACGCCAAGGTGAGGGGAGGAATTATTTGAAAATTAAACCCCTTAAACTCAACAAAAGAGGGAAAAACGGGAGCATGTAAGTTGAGTACGAAACTAATCTGGGTTTGTTTGAGCAGTTAGAAATACATCTGTGAACTCTAAAACACGTGTGAACTATCCTGTCAGAGGCATGCATGTCAATAGCAAAGCTTTGATCAGCGGCGACGAGAACTGTAAAACCGCTCTTGTATCTATAGGTACATTGTCCCCGGAACATAGCACTTACACCTGTCTGTTTATGAGACCTGATAAATATTAACATTTCAGATGCTGAATTGATTATTGCTAAACCATTTTTAGTGGCTAATTTGCAGGAATCCCTCCTGTATAACAAAGGGAGCAATCTCTATAAGCCCATTACAAAGGTTAGGCTGTAAGAAACCTCTGTAACCTTATATAGCAGCAGATATTCTGTGGAAGAGGGGGAGGGAAGAAAAGATATTTTGGGATGAAAGTCATAGATTGGTGTTGAAATGAGGAAATGATCTCATGTACATGGTTGAAGATTAACACAAAAAGTCAGAAATCGATTTTTTAAAAATATAAATCACAAAACTCACATAACTTGCAACATTACAAAAGACGATATTTTGAAAAAACAACTTTTAGGAACACAAAAAAGGCCACGCTTGTTGGGGTTGCTGGAGGAATACAATCCTGGTGCTGGCCATCCCTAGGTCTAATTTTCACTTGACTATTCTTCTCTCTGGTATCTATGTCACCTACGTTTATTTCCACTTCACTAAAACATATAGATATACACTTTGCATAACAGATTTACGAAATCAAGATAAAGATTATTTCACTTGAACAATAGAATACTCAATTTTACCCGGGCACCAGGAAATACCTTTTGAGCATGTGCTTATCTATATGAATTCTTTTCTGAATTGATAACTAACAAGAATGTTATATGTTAAAATCTTGAATCTAAGAAAAATGAGAAGTCAAAACTGTTCACCATGCCTGTACCAAACAATGGCTCAAGTTAGCAGAGAACATAGGTTATCTCTGTCGGACAAACAATGACATACCAACAATTGCTTTAATGTCTGACAATGTATTGTCATGCTGCCAAGAAAAATATTTCAATATACTTCAGTTTCGATTTTACTGACCTCAAATACGAAGGTCAACTTGGAAAAGACATAAACATAGGGGAGGCCTGATAAATGATATTGTTAGTTGGCAGTAGGTGTTTAGCACTTGACATGCTGCTTATCAAACTGTCTCTATGCTAATATTTTTCTAAAATGAAATTGGGGATGGAGATTGAACTATAAATGAATTTTAAATTTTGTTTGAAAAAATATAATCACTTTCACATTCTCAGTGTAGGTTAAAATATTCTCATGAAAAATTCCAAGATTTGCAGATTAAAGACAGATTTGTGACATCCACATAAATATATTTCATATAAGCACTATCAGTATGCATTAGGATAGACAACAGCCATATATAAATATATATATATATATATATATATATATATATATATATATATACACACACACACATACATACATACATACATATATATATATACATATATATATATATATATATTGTTTTTAACTTCGAACATAAATTATTGTTCTTCATAGTCTAATATTTGAAATATTATCTTAAAATCAAGTTTAAATGTATTTTAATTTCACTCTTGAGAAGGTGATCACTTTGTAAAAAATTAGCTTTGTCCTTAACTTTTCCTCACTGCTAGTACAAGAGATAAACATCACAAGCATGAAGTCATAAAGCTGTCTTGTTGATATTACCTATTTCTTTGTTCATTCTGTCTATGAGTGTAAAAGATAAACATCAGTACATAAAACCACCAGATAACGACAGGTACGAACAAGAGTTTTTGGGAGGTAGCGTCACGTATGTTGACAAACACCAATTGTATCTGACATCTGTTGGAAGTTATCTTTCTGTAATTGGATTGTGAGGTGAAACCGGTGTAAAAGAAATTGCTTGACAACATCACAGTTTTTTCTCAATCAGACTTGTCCCATACAAATGGATTTAATTAGCATGCCTTGTCAAAATGATGAAAATCCTTCCTCAGTTCTTGCAAATTATACCTATTATCGTAATGATTTCTGACCTGTTACTGAAGTGAGAATGACATTATATACAAATTTGTAGGAGTTAGACCTTACAGTTGACTAATGAGTGTTATAATTTCATCAGTATCTACGTTATTCCATTTGTCACATTTGTCCATAACACTACTTTCATTCATTTGTGATAATTCTTCGCCTTGATAATTTACACTAAGACTTCCTTATCTTATTCTACGGACTAAGACATTTAATGTCATTGGAAATTAACAGGGGTGTTGATTAAGTATTAGTATGTTTTTCTTTAATCTCATTTACATCAGTTTGTGTGTTATGAAAATATCCAAGCTTGTTATCTTCAATAAACACATATCCTAACATATCATTATATCACTATGTACCAATAATATCTATATCAAGTATAGAAAACCTACATATTTGTCATTTAAAAAACATCCAAACATCATGCATTCATTTACAATATTTTCACCCAAAATCACTCACAAGTTACACATTATCTACTTTATTTGATCCAGAGTGCATGAACTAAGAATAATTATTCATACAAACATCCCTGCGATAGAGATCTTGTCAAAACACAGACTACTCAGCCAAAAATCAAGCAATTACATGCAGGTCACACATGTATTTTCATGAGTATTTATGTAGGCATATTGCCAGCTTTAGAATACATATAGCCTCTTCCAATCCCTGACCTGAATATCTCGGGGACATTTAGTTCTTTCTCATCCTCCATCCATTCTTTCTCCCCTTCTGAACTCGTTGAGCATATTCCCCCATCAATTCCATTCTTGCAAACCTCATACGAATATACATCATCCTCTTTCGTCTAGCATTCAAAATTATACCTTTATTTCATAGACAATTAGTAATCTTGGTGATATCACTTTTACCTGAAAGCCCCCTTTTTCAATTCCCACCTCTCCAATTTACAAAGTTTTATCAACAACTAAAACCAGCTGGCAGAATTAACACAAAAAAAGGCTGCTATTTAACTCTCTAACCACTTGCTATGGACATGTCCGCCAGTACTAAAAAGAAACATCTTGTTACTGGGTAATTTTTGCAGGTGTAAATTATTTAAACCCTCAAGGGTTGATTTTTTTTTCAAGTTATCAAATCTCAAGGACACAGCAAAATATTGCAAATATTCTCTCTTCCCTGGACTATGCACAAAATGTTAGCTTTTCTGTCTAAGTCTTTATTCAGCAAGTCTTAATCTTACTTAAGCAATATACACATACATGACCAAGAAATAAATATCAAAAATCATATAGCAATAGCATTTTCATAGACTAAATCTTAAAGTCTACCCCAGCCCCAAACCCTTGGACTAGTGGCCCTTACTGAAAAATTTGACTCATCATTATTTATTACACAACCTCTGACACAAACCTAAGCTAATAATGTTACATCACCAAGTGAGAGAAGCAACATTGTTCTATTGCCTTATAGCCTTTGAAGTAATATCACATGCTTACTCACTGCATGAAGAACAACAGAGTTGCTACTCTTGGCATATTAAATTCACTTATTCCACATGACTTGGTTTGTCTAGCTGATGATAAATATTTATATTCAGCAGGAAATGTTTCACATTGTTTCTATTATGTGACATTGTTGTCACTCCCTAGGGAAATATGTACATTAATCAAATGTTTATGTTAAATCATTTGTTCTAGAAACAAATAAACACACCAAGTAAAATAAAGTCAATAAAAAGTAAAATTTGTTATGAAAAAATACATTCTATTATTAATTTAAGTTTTTATAGTAAAAAAATATTATTTATACCCAATCACATATATATCAAGATTCCTCAAACTTTGTAATCATGTAAAGAGCATATCTTTTTTAAAAAATGAAATCCATTAGATAGGCCTATCAATTAGTTGGAAAGTTTCAGATAATCAAAAAAAAATTATTAAATGTTTCTAACTGAAAATGTCATTGTGTAAAATCTAATTTGAATAAATGTATTCTAAGCTCAATTGCAACATCAATTTCAGAAAAATCCAATAAATCCTGGTTTAAGACAACAAAGCAATCAGACATACAAAGGTCACATTAATAATTCAGAGTAAGTAGAAGCCATTGATTTCAATCAAACAGACAGTTAGAGAACAGCTATAAATGAAATGAACATGTCAAGAAGAGCCATAACACTGCAATTAACAACAATCGTCAGTAACATGGTGACAATAGACAACCAGATACACATTGCAGATTGACAATAACCAGGCAGTAGTTTGTCATGCACCGATACACCTGACTCACATATAGACATTGTCCAATAATAATTGTTACAATGGTATGTTATGGGCCGTTACACCTGATTGATTGATATTGACAATATTGACATTGTGGAATGGTGGGTATAGACCAGTACACCTCACTAGTGAAAATATTGACTATTTCGGCCAAAACAACAATAGCTGAATTCAGATGTTTATGCATCTTTTCACACATTGCCAATCATATTGACCACATGTGCTGTTGGTAATTAACAAATAATTAGAAATCAATCAAATGAATTAATACTTGTGTAAGACAACAGCTGTTCAAATATTCAGCTTGACTAATAAAATGAATTCTCTATATCTATATGAACAAATATAGATTTTTCATAAATATCATTGTCATCAGCTAATTGAAAAGATATTCATAATTTTCATTTAACTTTTATGAATATTCATATACTTTATCCTAACATTTGAATTTGATGTAATTCAACACCAAAAAAATTTATCCAAAACGATTGCCTATAAAATATAAGAAATACAAGGTAAAATGAAAACTTTGATAAGAACTCTCAAAAAACAAATATGCTCAATAAGGATTAAAAAACATGCTTAGGAATGTAATTTTCCTTAGTTTGGACAATAACTCTTACTAAAGTAAATATATAAATGATAAAATTTTCTTTCATAAATTCCATGATGGGGAGCTGACCACTTCTTAAATCAAAGAGAGGTTATAAGCCTTAAGTGTGTACTATATATATCAGAGAGAATATAAGCTTTATCACATTAAAGTGTGTAATATCAGGGATATAACAGATTTATGTCCTTCCCTCCTCTAAGCTTAGATTTACTTACTGAGTGAATATAGGGCAAACAGTCAAAGATAATCCCACTTGGTGAGACAGGGATTATATACAGCACAGCTGACCATGATGACCTTATAAACTCAAGACCTTTTGATGGATATTTCTTGAATCTTCAAAGGATTGGATTTCTCTTACATAAGATGAATATTAACCTCCGATGGCATTAAGACAATCAGGTTTGATACGAAGATCAATTCAAAATCAGCGGATTTAGCCAATTTCCTGGACATCTTTTTTCAAAGTTGATTACAATGTGTTCATTTGGTTTCATCTTATCTTATTTGTTTGTGACCAAATATTTTAAAATTAATCTATTCTGAAAACCCTTTTTTATCAAAAGGTTATCTAGTGGTTTTATTTCTCTCAGATCTAATTTAATATTCACCATTTCTTATCTCAACGATAGTGCTATTCCTTTAGGATTTTTTCTGAACTGAAACTTTTTCAACTAGATATCATAAGTTTTTTTTAACATAATGATCTTAAAAATGATTTAAGAATAAGGTTATAACTTATATTTTGTTTTAAACATAAAAAAACTTTTAGAATCTAGTGATTTTAGAACCAAGCATAAAAAACAACATTTATGCCTATCAAAGCCTACATTAAACACAATAGTTTCATATATGAACAAATGAGTTTATGTTCATAATAGAATAAATTGCCAAAGCTTTTAACACAGAAACATGGACTTGACACCAATTCTGGCTGATTTGATTAGCGATGTTGACATCCCGTAAAGTGTCAGCCATACACATGATCACAGAGCAAAGACCTGACAGTCAAAATCTTATTAACTGCAAAGGGTGATGGTAAAATTAACAATACATTATCTTAACAACATCAAAGAAAAGGTCAAGGTTCGAATCACACAATTATGTCAAGTCCAAACTTTCAAACAAAATGGATCCAACTTATCGAGGCAAACATTGAGATGTCATGTTAGGAAAAATCATAGTCCGAGGTCAAACCTGACCCCGAGTTTTAGACTGGACCAATGTTGACAGTGGACCTTTTTTTGTAAATCACCTCCGCTAATGGATTAAGTGCTGGCAGTGAGTTTTGAAGTTCGGTTTAAAGAGTGCTAAAGTTGCAAGTCTCCTAAATCCCATAAGAAGCAAAACAAGCTTTATATTTGATTCATAAGACAATAAACAACACAAAAACCAAATCGTTTGGACATGCAAACTCGTCAATAATGTTTTCTTGTGAAATATTTCCCTTAGGGGTGAAAATTTTTCTAGGAAGGGAAATATGAATAGATGAAATGATACATCATCATGGCTGTGTTAAAAGGAGTGGGTAATAGTTGTTCATATTCCACTGCTTGGTGTAACATCTCGTGAGTTAATGACGCCTCGTTACAACTATGTTGTACAGTGTGCAAATCAATGCAATATACATTAGCCAGTGCTTGTGGCGTAACTGGGATGGGAAGAGAGGCCCACATTGGCGTGAAACAACATCGATTTCTTTTTTTCTCTCGCCAATATTCAGGCATTTATTTTAGAAAAAAACGCCAGGATCGTTGACTGGTGTTTTACACAAGCGGTTGTCACTTTTAGCCAAGTGCTCATATCCTTTCAAAGTAGCATCAAGTTTCGTGATGTGTTATAACTTTTTTGTAAATAATATTGTTTTCTGGCACAACCATTAATTACCTTTTCTAATAATAATAATAAAACGTGTACATGAAAATAAAACGAAAACGAAATATGTTTGTGAATCTAATAAACCGTAATTTTGTGAACATGAAACTTATAAA
Organism: Phorcus lineatus; assembly: GCA_921293015.1. NCBI lineage: Eukaryota > Metazoa > Mollusca > Gastropoda > Trochida > Trochidae > Phorcus > Phorcus lineatus. The sequence continues at coordinate 9,050,246 of OV121085.1, forward strand.
CAAAACTTACCGGCGTAGTATACGGCGGACTGGCCAAATCTACACTATCTTCGTAGAGTTTATCACTCAGTATATGTTTTAGTTGAACTTTAGGGTACGTCAAAAGGGCCCGTTTCCCTGCATCGTATGCCTCGCCACTGAGCCCCTGGGGTGGAGATTCAGGGGCCGGACCCACGTCTGCGAACACAAGGGTTTCCTCGTAATTATTTTCCTGAACCGGGTCCTCAAGAGTGAAATACACAGCCGTGCCGCCTTCCTCTTTGAGTATCCGAACGGCACGCAGCAATTTTTCGCGGTGATCTCTTTTCGTGACACCGATCGCATCCAAATCTGCCTCTCCGACTTGTTTACACACTTCCAAATCGTCATATCCATTGTCCAAGAACGCTTGTGTATACTGAACAAGGTTCAGGGACCGCAGCCACCCTTCCACTATGCTCTCCGCCATTCTGTTTCATTCACACACCACTGACGGAGATGCAAAAATACGCCATACGCTCGAGACTTGCAGAATAACCACTGTCGCTCGCGCCATGCGAGGGAAACCTGCCTCGAATGATTACTACACTGAAACACTCGTGGGATGCGTGCGCAGGCACCGTTATGTGACGTCACGGGGAGTCCCCGTCTTTGTTGGGATTCCCCTTTGATAACACGTGCACTGAGAAGAAATGTAAACATTGACCAGAGAAACTCTCTCGTAAAACTGAAGGAGTCTCTATTCGCACGTTAAGCTGAAATACTGGTGCCTTTCATGTATTTCGGTATTGCGTCATTATAGAGCGATATCCTCCTCGAACAACCCGACAGTATTTCTTTCATTTGAGGCTATAAACATGACGTATTTATTACCCTCCCGTAAAGGTATCATCAGCTCTGGTAATTACTTTACACTCGTCGTAATTATTGCCTCATTTCGCTAATGGTCGTTCCTTCAATAATGAATCTGTTTATTATGGGTAACAGTTGCCTGACAATAGCCGCTGTTTGGTTTAGTTAGTGGATAAATAGTTCCTTTACACCTCCATTTGATTTAGAATACCCTGATTCAAATACTATATTAATCCTACCATTTTTATTTCGAAAATTACCGTTGGCTTTGACGTTAAAAGGAATATTAGCAGAAATGGATAAAAGTAAACACAAACTTTGTCTACCGTTTAGAAAGAAAATTGCTAAACTGTCGTTTTTTTCGAAATTCTGACCTTAAAATGTGTTAGACTTCTCTAACGAAAAAAAGATAGTTGTTTGATGGCATGTATATGAGACACAAGCACTCAACAAATAATATGATTGGAAAAAGTTTTTCATAAATGATAATGCTCTTTAAGTTAAATCGTAAACTAACTTTTACGTAACCCCTGCAGTACTAGGCTCAGATAAAGTCGTTTCTTAAACACATTTAATAGCTGTCTAATAATAAGAATATATCCCCATGCTTTGTACCAATTTTGTTGATTCCTATGGTAAGTGCAAGAATGACATCACACGGTCCGTGTTATTACTCTTTTATGTGACCATGAACTACACGTAAACGATATCAGGCATTAAAGCAACATGACTCATTTTATAATACCCAAGTTCAAAATCCTTAATTTGATAGGCAAACCGAATGACTCATGATAATGTCATCTGTGAACGTTTTTTGAACATTGCCATGTAACTTGTTTAAATGTAAACTAATGTTGTATAGGAACATGTCAGTTTTAAAATAAAATTATCATTTAGATTAATCTTTACATGCAAATGAAAATTCATTCACTGTAAATGCCATCACACATGTGTATATAGATTTTTGTATCAACTTACATATAAAAATATTATCGTAGCATGAGATTTTATATGTTATTCGTTCTCAAATTTCAACATATCAACGATCTCATGAGTTATGAATCAACAAACAAAAGTAATAATTATCATGACGTATTCATAGGAAATAGAAATGTATTACAGATGATATATATTCAGCAGTACATTTTCCAAGGCTGCCATCCAATGGTATTGGTTGCATTAAACATTTAATACTTGGATATGAAATTTAACAATTGAAAACAGACATATTGTGCGTTATAGCTTCCTAAACAAAACGTGTTTGTAATTGTATACCTTTGTAATGTACAACACAAAGGAATGTAAGCCACCTTGCGATACAGACAGCGTTAAACCAGGAAGTGCCCCCGTGTGTGCACGACATGTGCCCAGGTGCTAATCAGCTTAGCCCAATCAGCTGGGAGAGTGGTGACAGGGGGAGGGTTAAACTTTAATTACGGGTTCATGTTGGTGCGCGACGTCGACCGTTGTGAATTAAAACTTTTTAAAAAATTCCATATCTTTTGAACGTATATTAACTGATCAAAGAAACGTTTAATGAAATGTAAGGATATTTAAGGGGATGCAATAGAGAAGGAGATGCCGTCAGAAAAATACCTGAGAAAGAAACAGTTTCTGGGTAAGAACCTTTTTATCATGAATTCCACGAAGCCGCCGAGTATACGTTTACTCCTTCATCAGGTGGGATGTTGGGAATAACAAAGGGGACACACATATATCATAAAACAGACGGCATATAAACAATAGTGATGAAACCTAGCAACATAGTCTAATTAAATGAGAATGTTAAAATAGGGGATTTGCATTACAAATACCTGGAAAATACCTCGATGGAACCTAATTTCAATTGGGGGGGGGGGGGGGGGGGGGGTGATAGAAAGGGAAAAGTTGGAAGGACACGGTAGGGTGAAGAAAGAGACCACGGTTGGGGCGTAACCTGTCAACTACCGCCACGTTTCTTCCGCTACCTGTTAGCGGATAATCTTCCAGACCACAGTAATTAGAAGATGAGCTTGGACCGTGATCCAACCACACGCCTGTCACGCCATATGCTACTGTTGACATTCTTTCACTGTGAATTGTAATTATAGTGCTTGTATTGCGTCATTCATGTAGTCATTCATTATTCAAACACGTTAGTGTTTTCATACTTTTAGCTATTGATACAATGTTGTCATTTATTTAATTTATTCCATGTGTATGTGATGTCATTTCTGATGCCTTATTATTAATATATTATTATTCGTTGATATTATCACTTTCATATAGTTATTTTATTCAAAATCTAACTGTTTACATTAATTTCTTTAATGTTTCAGTCGCGAAATTAATTCTCATGTTATTTTGTACCACCTCTAATTAGGAATATAACACGTACCACGGATGGTATTGTCATGTTCCATTCATTCATTGTCATAAATCGTAACGAATTGACAAAATAGAGATTGTTTAAAAACGTTATATTGTTCTGCATTATCAGTATAAATCATCTTTGTGAATATCAAATAACTTCATTTATTTTAGTCCATTGCTCTAATTACCACTAATTAATAACATTTATGCACGACGTCTACACCTTCAATATGAAACCCGTGTCAGGTAGTATAGTATTAAATCAACGCTTTCTCTTACATGCTGGGAATAACAAACGCGTTTCATCAAAACCGCAGACCTTTTGTTCAGGCATGCTAAACCATGCGGAGTTGTCGCCCTTTGTTTGTGTAATCACTTTCCGTAATTCAATGACTTCAGTGACGTCTATTAGCATCGTTACACGCTTGTACCCAACAATTTCATTAATTAGTAATTCATATTAATGAAATTTTGTTTTTTCTGTTATTGAGAGAATAGTTTCTTAAAGAACGTGTATATTTTGTTTGAACCCTTTGCTCTAGCTGCCTTTGGTTCTGAGTGTCTGGCCCCTTGTAACATATATATGTTTGTGATACAAGGGAATTCGTTTCGATGTTCAGGTAATTCAGATGTAGACGTCTCTAACTTTGAAATTATAGATTAGAATGACAAACGTTTGAAGTATTATTCATTTTATCAAAAAGAAAAACCAATCTGTGTCATGGTTCTTGTAGGTTCAGAATTGAATGTAGGATTGCCTTTATTTGAAAAGAAATATGAACTTTCACCTTTATAAAAAAAATTATGATGGAGGGTGAAAGTTGGTCTTAAAACTGAGAAAACCTTGTTTTAACCCAAATCAACCAATACTGCGTTAACAGATACTTAGAGGCACACATCTCGAACTCGTAAAATTTCCTGAGTGGGGAACAGTTATTAAAAGTCACCTTGAAATATATCCACCCCTTTAACTTAGTTTTGTTCACTATTAGAATCAGGGAAGTTCATTATCGAGCCGCATAATAATAACATGCAACATTTCTTGCCTTGTGAAAATGTAACCCACTTTAACTGTGACACTTCGCAGAGCAACTTTCCCGAAAGACTCATATCTCGTAAACGTCATATTCGAAAATTGATCGACGAAAATATAAGCAAATCCATCACCCATACAAGCCATCCACATTTAGCTCCTTAAGGCTTCTTTTACCGTTACATTTAGATATTTAGTAAATCCTAATAGACGCGTGTCGAACATGTAACATTTCATATCCGAGGAGAGTTTTGCCTCATGGAATTTGTTTCATTGCCCTTTTACCCTAATCTGTTATCTTACCGCTATTTGTACCACTGTCACCATTAGGAACTAAACATTTTCAATATCGAATCCAAATTATTTTTGACCGAGGAAAAAAACTAAAATTCACCCGTAACTCATTCATGTCTCATACCATTTTGGTAAAAATTTGTCTACTCAAGATGTCAGCATTCAAATGATACGCTTGACTTATGTAGCCACTCGGTTTATTTACTGTTACAAATCAGGGATCAGTATTTTCCCAAGAGACACATGTCGAGCATTTAACATTTCTCGACTTACGAATATCCCTCCTAATGGACCCCTCTTTCACCATGGTTCACTCGTTGTTACAACACATGGATCAGCATTTTCCCCAACGAGACACATGGCAGGTACGTAACAATTGTTACGTATGAAACAATCAGTGGCATATCGCTTCCTCCCACCGAGTTATTTTTGTTTACCGGGTTGGTGAGGTGGAAATTCGTCAACTGTTTTCCTTTCCTTCTGGATGGAGGTTACACACTTGACTGGGCAATATTTGTAGATATTCAATCAACAATACCATCAGTCCGTAATCAAGTGTAAATGGACACAGCGCAAATCAGATGGAAAACCAGTTGAAACTAGTAGATCATTACTATCATTCGCTCATCTTCACAGAGCTCTATAAGGTGATCTTAACCAGTGGCGGATCCAAGTCAATACAAACAACAACAATAGCGCCCCCCCGTTGACAATTTCTGAAATATAGGTATGAATTAAATCTTGTTTTGTGTAAAATGTAACGAAAAAGGCGCTGTACGTTTACGAACTGTACAACATTATAAGAATAAATTATACGTTTTGATAGAATATCCACACAATTACATCATTAGACTAATCAGCAATGTCTTGTAATCCCGTAGCAAGGCTTTTCACACTCGTAGCGTGGATAAGGCTTCACTTCACATTCGTGTTTTATTTTGCCGAGTGTGCGCTCTCATTTATCTAATTGGGCATTATCTATTAAAAGTAGAAAAACAGACAAGAGAGTACCACTTAAATTTCTTCTTAAAAATACTTCTTCTCCCATATAGCTGATAATGAATGGTCCCTTCTAGAATTGATAGTTTAGGAAACATAATCAGCTTGAATGACACCCGGTCAATCTTTTCAGAGATTAAATTTGAAATAAAGCTATATAATTGGAAAACATTTACATACACATAAATTCAGAGAGTAATTGCATGTCTATCAAAGTTTATAACTGACATGTTTATATTTCTACATATTCACTATTTCATAAAAGATAGAATTCTCCTTTTTCAGATGTATAGCCACATAAAAAGACCACAAGTCGCAAAATAGTATCTTATCAATCAAGGAAAATCCATCAATAGTTGTAAAAATCTTACGTAAACTACAATGAAGTAAAACAAGAGAAGCGAAGCGCAAACTGTATTTCGTAACACTTTAGAGAAAAATCAAAGTGAATTTTGTAGATAACTATTACAATTAGTATTTCGGAAATTTTGGGGAATTTATTTTTTATAATTTTATATAACAAAATTGTCGGCACTGGCGAATTATCCCTCAACTACAAGTCGTATCCTACAGCTCCTCTTGGGTTTTACTCATTGTAAATTACTATGTACCCCGAGGTTCAAACCCACATAACGCCGGTTGTTCCCCTAAGGAGGGCATGCGTTAGTGATCTGATTAGATGCTGGCGGCCATGGCAAGAGGGCAATTAGGGACTTGTGTAAATCCGCACATTCTGTTGGCGTATGTCTGTCGACTGGATTTATACGCATGACTGGATTGTTGAAAATAAGTTCTGAAATATTTCCGGTAAGATTTGAAAGGTGACACTGCATGAATAGAGGTGATAATTGTTGAATAAGATTAGTCATGTAGAAATAACTTGAGAGTCACTATTGTGAATAAGTATACTTAATAGGGATGGCACTTGTTCATGCACATAAAATGGAAATGTAACACTTTCAATGTAAGAGGAACTTCGAACAATCTATGAAGTATTTCATTGAAACACTAAAGAGAAACGTTACTAGCATACCTCTTTTTCAAATCAAAAGATGGAAAGAATTTGGTTTTCTTTTCCGACTATGCACAGCCATTATTTGACGAATAGTGAATGTCTATGACCACACGCAAGTTTAGAAAAATAGTAATATCTGCGAAATGAAGAGATCTACAAAACATCATTGAATATTTTATTTCAAAATCTCCTTTTTATTTTTTTGATTATAATATAATAATATCAATCTTAAATTGTTATGCACGCGAGTCAAATTGATTTTTACTTATCAATTAAATATGCCTGTACCCCATAACAGTGAAATACCTATACGGGTAGATATGACTTCCTGAATTGTATTTCTGTATCATACTTATAAGTCATTAGTGTGAATGTTTCATTTATTGGACCGATCAAATGACCGGCGTACGACTCATTTGTTTTTCAGAAAATTACTATTATGTAGGATAATTAATTAGTTTATTTATATCAATTATGACTGTCCGAAACATCTCCCTAAGGCTCTTCCCCAAAGACAGCCTAGTTTTCTAATGATGACATCATTTGACCCGAGGTGAAATAAACAAAGGATGTGCACGTCATTGAAATTGAATCATGAAATGAACAACTTTAACTGCGCTGTTCATAAACTTGTTTAAAAACATTTTATTTACCGCTTATTGTGAGATAATCCTTGTTTACAGAAACACTGAAACAATAACATGACTTGAAAATCGATGTTTTGGTTAAACGCACCCGACTGTTGTTTTATATCATTACTGTAAACAATTGTTCTTTTTCAACTTTATGAGAAACGACATGGAAAATCAAGAGCAATTAATGCGGTAATCATTCCCATAGTGTGAAGGTTGAACTACTAATTTTTAGCATTTCCTGAAATAAACAATTGGAATACACTTGTTTAACATTATTCTATTAATGTTACACATGAAATTAAAAGGGTTTAATTTACACTTCAATGTTTCCAATTGTAATACAGTTGTTCGGAATTGAAGTACAAATGTACGCAATTGTACTATGTATGTTCAAAATTGTAATACATCTTCAGAGCATTGTGTAACACATATTTATAATAACGTAATATTTCATATAAATTGTTCTTTTTCATTTCATTATTCTCATAAACCAATTAGGCGCCTAAATATCCAAATACAAACATTGTAAAAACACTGAATTACGAATGTTCAACAAATGTACAAGGGATACATATAAAGAATGTATTGATCACTCAAACAATCGGAAGAGAAACATAGTGAAAGTTTGTTCTTACGTTTTCACACAATTCAATTCGTATTTGTAACTTCTTATTTCAAAGTATAACGAGCCCAGTGGTATGAAGAGCAGGCATGCTTTCAATTCCAAATAATTAAATTAGAGACTTCATGTGATAGAAATCTTGTTTAACATGAATGATCATCGTGACGCTTAGATCGAAATAATCTAATTAAGTCGTATCAGTTATTTGAATTCATACTGATTATGTTAAAGGATATTACAAAGTTACTATAGCTAATATATGATACATTTTATAAGACCGTTTGTAAGCTTCTACTCTCAAATGAAAACCTTTTCTACACAAAATTACGCTGTTATCAAATTCAGATAACTTTGAATTTCCAGTCAATAGTCGTGTAAAACATTCACCCTAATCGTATTACGTCTCGAAAGCGTAGTATTTCAAGATTAAGTCATAGTCGGTACTAACAGTTTGTTGACAAATGACAAGGAAATAAGGACCTGTTTCACCAATTTATCTCTTATGCAAGTTGGAATTTCATCTGCGCGTGCTCTCTCCCGCCAATCTTATTTGCAATGTACAAGTGACACGTGACCTTTGCAGTAGTTCATCTTTTCCTTGCTAGTTGATAGTCAAAGAAAGCGCCGTCTTGGCCGGTGAACAAATAACCAATGTTTGTTAAAACCCCCAGGGCATTAATCCTCGGGGAAGAGAATAGGCTTGTGGAACTGACTTTATCGATCCGCCATTGTTGACCAAACTGGACACGCGACTACCGACCCTGATGACCAGTCCGTGACGCTGCATGTGCGCTCATGCACGTGCCTTTGTCTTCTGATGAAATCGCCATGAGAACCTCTTTTGAACATGGAAAAAGATTTCACCTGCATTCAACACAGCATGAAAATGTTTGCTCAAAGCAGATGTGTCTTAATGGGAAAATAGTTCCACATGTATTCTTCCGGGTTTGATACTATAGAAATCTACAAATAATAGAGCTATTTGGCATGTAACTGTGATTAATGAATGTTTTGTAAATCAATGAAGCATTTGCTGTATTCAACAGCATTAAGTGGCATCTGCTATAGAACGGAAGATGTAGAGAGCAGGTCAGTGTAAAACTGACTTTCAATACAATGGATTGTACAAAATGCATGTCGATATTCCCCTTCAATAAGGTTCAAACGAGTGTGTTCTTAAAGGGACACTACGACTATTGTATGTACACAAGAGGGATCAACCTCGCCTGTTTTACTTATGTTATTGATCCTATTGTACCTGATTTAAACCAAAGCATTTAATTACATAATCTATCTAATAACATTTTGTGTCTGTAAAACACCACATCTAGCTTATCCAATTATGTTTTGAAGAAACGGTAAGATATTGACTCCTATTCTTAGGTTGCCTGGGCATGATAAAATGCAAATAATGAGTACTGCATTCAAGAAGACATAATTTCTTGCATGTGAAAGAACACGTTAATAATTTGAAAACAGTATAACTTAACATCAACGTATACAGAAACTAATCACGCAATAATACTAAGGAAATAAAATATATGCCTACATCATTGTGATAAGTTTATTTCCAGCGGTTATGTTCTATAATACGTATGTTTGTGACAGTTACGAGAGCTCAATTTTTCCAGTAAAAAGAACATTGAAATGAACCCACAACCATTAAATAGGATTTGCAAATACATTTCTGAAATTGATCTAAAGTTTCATTGAATACAAACATGACAATTTCTAAAAAAGAGTCTTTAGTTTCCACAGAAACAAACTAAAAACTGAAAAAGAATATTCTATTCAGAGCCAATTTTGTTATTGCAAAAAAAACTGTTCTCTTTCACTATTCAAGCTTCTTTATTACCCAATCTCATTAAAATAAGTTCTCAAATTAATTAGATCGTATTAGCCTTCAACCATTTATCTTTCAATAACACATCTAAAGTTCAGTAGAAAAAAAAACGAAATATAAGCGAATGTATACATCTCATTTCAATAAGATTTCTTAAATACCTCTGAAATAACAAACTCAAGACATTTTTATTTTATTTTATTGAAAATTCTAAAACATATTCACATCTCAGTCAGAATATTTTCTCCTCACTGTAACGAAGAAGCCTCTCTTCCCCCTCCGATAAAACAACACGGCTGAAACTATGATTATCATAAGGACGACCCCAACTGCCACAGACACACCGACGATTAAAACAATATCTAGGTCATCGGGGACTGGCACGTGCTTCATAGACGCGCTAACTATATTGGGACGTGGGCTTCGATTAGCTGCATCGTCGACTGCGACTAGGACGAAATGATACGTGACATCCCCTGAAATTATATTTAGTGAGGCTTTATAAGGAACTTTCTTATATTTATGTCTACACTATAAATTATTATATTACTTTGTCCAATAAAACTTTTCGTAAAAAAGTAAATAATTTCCCGAACAAGAGCGTAGACAACATATAGTTTTGTAATTGTTTTGTGTCATGTGAAATCAAAAGTTGATTAATTTGTAATTTCGTCATCACTCATTTGATTTGTGAGATTGGCACAGCAATAACCATCTTTTAACAATAGTTGACATGAAGCGCGACGTGCATTTAATTTTTTAAAATGAAAAAAATCGTCTAAAGCACTTAACCGAACATGCACTCCGTGCAGATTCAAATCGATGAAAAAATGAAGGTGCATTTCATGCAGTCTGGCGATGGTTCAAACCTTTTGCATGCATTTGAATGTGAAATATAATCATAGCATACGTTGATATTATGATATTAATCATGTTCCACCATACTGATAAACATGTATATTTATTTAAAACAGACTCCTCAGATAAAAAGTTCGACAGTATAAACTGAAGTTAGCAACGCTTGCAGAGATTATATGTGCGCTTCATACAATCACGCCGCTATCAGAGACAGTGACATGTCCAATATCAAAAGTACTCCTTGAAAGTGTTAACAAGTATTCATTGCTTGTCATTTAGGTTTGACATTAACACCATTAATTACTACCAAACCACAATGAAATATCCCCCTTCTCCATTATCGTTAACCCGTAGGACACCATTTCTTCTAAATCATGCTGCCAAAAATCGAGATCATTTCAGAAATAATTTCGGCTCATACCAAGGCTGTAATGCATACTATGTCCCCTCCAACAAAACACCAACTGTGCAAGTTTTGAAAATCGTTGTTTTTTTTGACAACGAAATTCTCTTGCGCCCCTATTTGAAAGAAAACTACCTTACCTTACAATATACTGATAACATGAACTATTTAAATAAAGAGACTTTTTTCAAACATAATATCGTCTTCAAACAATCTTTGTCAAAGCAAACGTCATATATGACGGTGTGCCTGCAATGTTTTATAGATGATTTCTTCTTACCATGTCGGTCGATGTTAACGACAACATATTCCGCCTCCCCTGCCACCCGCGGACTTTGCAGACTTCCCTCCCCAAGCTTCTCTTCTGTCACTTGGGTTGTAATGGTGTGGTTTTCGTAAAGGGACTCGAACTCAGTACTCATCCATAGTTCGTAGTGAGATGCTGAAGTAATGAATTTTATAAATGAAGTGGATAACAAGTGGAACCGATGGTTACACTGTCACCCTTCTAAGACACAACATTTCGTTGTAAGAATACAGAGGAATAAATATGGACATGCTAAATATTAGATAGAGAATACGTTTGATAATATTGTTATGAAACGAGTGAGTGGTTTGTATTTAAAAAGCGAAAGCGAGGTAGATACGATATTCACGATTTTATGTCAGCTTCTATAATGAATTACTCATTATTGAATGTTCAGATATATATATATATATATATATATATATATATATGTTTATATCATTTATCATATGTTTAGTTCAAGCTTATATTATATATAACAATCATACTCATGTATCATATAATATGTTTCAAGTAGAAATCCTCGGAGACTTATTTAACTTCCATTTCTTGCATATGTAGTAAAAAATCCACCTAATTCCACAAAGAATATGAAGGTTGTTTCTACTACGTTACTATGGTTACCTGAGCCAGAGTCTAGATCGTCTCCTGGGGCTGTCCACCCAAGGGTCACGTGACCATGTCCGACTCTCGTGACCTGAAGGTCAGTGACCTGGTTGGGTGGGTACTCGTCAACACCTACAGCAGTTAAATCATAAATGGTTGTCATATCTCATTCAGTAATTACACAATGACACACTTCTTCCATTCATGTTCTAGTTCGGCTTTGTTTATGATGTACATTATAAAAGGTTCAGCTATGAGCAGTATTCAGTGAGTCTATAAAGTGTCAAGTTTAAACTAAAAGGTGACTTTTGAATATCCTTAATGTTTTAATTGTTAAGTATACAAAACGCTATTGACTAAAAAACTAATGAATACGCCTATAGGAATACGATCAGCTACAAGGTTGTGCTGAAAATGATCTAGCGCTGTATTCATAAAATCATATTTGAAAAAAATTATGGCCTTTAATATTGTCATAGCGTAACTGTTTATATATAATTTTCTGTTTCATGATAAATACTCAGTGAAGTGTCTCAAGTCGGCAGGGTTCAAACCATCCCCTTGCCACGCTCCCAGTGAAGTGGCTTATGTCGGCAGGGATCAAAGCATCCCCTCACCACGCTAATCAGAGCACGTCAGCAGGGATCAAAGCATCCCCTCGCCACGCTAATCAGAGCCCGATGCAGTAATTGAACGGCCGCTGTTCTCCGGACTTGACATATTGCAACAGTTTCAAACTGACATCTGGTGTGTAGTTTAATGTAAAATGACCCTATTGTTCATATCCTATAAAGGCTCGTCCATATCGATAATCAGGCAGACAGGTTCGGAGTCGCAGCTACGGCGCGACACAATCCCCGACTTCTCTCGCCTGTGGACGCCATTATTGTAAAGGTTCTGGTGAAAACCTCCCGCAGAAAATACAGAAGAAAAACACAAAGTCTTCTTGTTTGTCATCTTTTATAACCGGCTTGCCACTTTCAAGTGGAGAAACATACGTATTGTATTTCAAGCTGTGTTAATATTTATCATATCAAACGCTCTAAATTACGTCCATACCCGGTATAAACTCTGTAAGACTGAACGATCCAGCGGAGGAGAATCTTTGAAAGTGCTCCACACTTTGCTGAACTTGAAGCGAATCCCTCCTATTGTTTCTCAAAGATGCTCCCATTCCCACAACCCTGTCTGGAGCTACTACAGTAGTTGCAACGTCATTTACACTGACCCTCACGGAGTAGCGTCCGTTGTAGGTGAAGTTGGTGACGTATGCTGAGTATACGCCATCATCTTTTGTGACGTCACTTCCTGTAAGTTAGTATTGGACAATTGTGTATGATATTACTAGAGATCAATTCACAATATTTTGGGAAAAGCTTGTCTTCAAAAGTCTATACATTAAATAAAAAAGTCTATACTTTTAATCAAAATAAATTAATTAAGAAGAACTAGCTCATCATGTGTGCATTTATTACAGAGAAAACGTAGTCGTTGCTAGGTTACTCCAAATAGATAATTTTTTAGCTCATCTCATTGTTACCTAAAGGTCTGTGGCCCCTATTTAGTTCAACCAAAATGTAAACCTGATTGTGTATGTGCATAAGAAACTCTAAAGACGTCGAAAATGGAAAAGTTCGTTGCCAAGAACTTTCACATCTTGTCCGAGGAAATGGTTCCACAAATTCCAACGTAGGTTACGACTGGAAATACTGCTCAAACTGCTTTTGTCAGCAGTTCCCTAGGGTCAGGAAATTGGACAAGTATGCAGTATATGCGTTTATGATGGTATCACGCCAATTTAAATGGATGACATTATCAGTGATGTAATTATGGGAACGTCACAGTCTGATTAAGATCGACCGTGTTCCGAGGAATAAAAGACTCGCCAGAGTAAAACATTGAAACAATTTATTCCTCGGGACACGTTCGATTTTAATCAGAAAGTGGAACGGCACTGTTGAAGACATTTACCTGCGCCATTGTCTTTGAGTGTAAGTCCAACAGCAGCTGCTTCCCCTTCTTGCTCTCCGGGTTGTTCCAATGTTGCCTGCACTCTGGCATTTAGAACTGGCGAAAGACCTGTAGTGTGAATGGCACCATTTATAAACAATTCAAAGGATCAAGGAAATCCAGATTCAGATTATGTCGGACCTTTATGGGGCTGTTTCTTCGACTTTTCCAAAATACATATGTTAATGCCAAATGAATTATCTTCAGACGGTCAAACCTCATAACTCAACCTGAATATCTGTAGCAATACAAGAAAGTCTAAAGTTCCTAGCGAAACATGTTAGCAGCTATTTTAACGTGAACACAATTCAGTTGAGTAAGAGGTCCTTATAATGATTTAAGCATCGGTCCATGCTTATGTATGACATAGTTTGCTGAGAGAATTTCAACAAATGCCTTTGATTTACATGGAACAACATCTATCGACCCAATCTCACTGAAATCGGTCGAACTAGTCGTTCGAAATGCAGCGAGGTACGGGCCACAAGTTTCAAGTTTGCGATTTCAATGAAATTAATCTCGACTAAACTTTATCATCGTATATGCATCGTTGAACTTCACCTTGAGATACGCTGACATACAACGTCTGAATAGCCGGATATGCAAGTGACGGTGATCCCCATTGCGCATGCGCCACCAGTGGTGACCTCTGACCATGCCTGATTCTCGAGGTGACGGTGAGAGAGACGGACTGTGTCTCGCTGAGTGGGTTAGTCATGTTCAGTCGGAGTTCTCCCGTCTGAAGGATAAATGATGTCACTTAAAAGTCGAGTCCTATCAGGTTCTTCTCTGTGGAAACGAAATTCTTGGGAATAATTCAGGTTTTACATATAAGCCGATGATATTAGAGATACATGTCATTCGAATAGTCAGCAATAGTCTGCAATAGTACACATTCTTGATTCCTATCGGGTTCTTCTTTGAGGAAACGAAATTCGTGGGAATCATTCAGGTTTTCCATATATGCCATTGACATTAGAGATACATGTCATTCAAATAGTGAACAATAGTATGCAATAATAATTTTTTGGGGTATTTTTTCGGGACAAGTCTCATGCGGGATTCGAACCCACATACAGTCAGGCAACACCGCCAGCATTGACCTTCAAAGCATCTAAACAACTCGCCATGACTGCCACTGCCAATAATACATGACTAATAATGCTACTGATTGGGGAAGGGGAGGGTATCTAGGTCACTGAAGATTTAACAGTTTGACTAAGAAAAAGTATAACATCGAGAATTGCAGCCATTCTTCGGCGATACGAGTTCAGCTTCAGCAAGATATCATGATTGCTGATAAGTCTTATTGTTAACTATTTCAAATGTTTGGGTATTTTTTCGAGACCTTGTTGAAAGAAAAGCAAGATGGCAGCCCGGACGCAGACATTTCTCTCTCTTTAAAATGATCTTTGAGGGACAGTAAACTATGTATAGGTATCGTTTTTATTGGTTAATGGAGTCTTTGTAAGATCTGGTCATTTCCGTTTCGTGGAGAATACAACGGACTGTCACTTCCGGTCGTCCCACCCCTGTGGAATTGAGCGCAAACAACCAGATGCACCTAATTTTCATGAGGTGTCGCTATGGATACGTTTATTAAATTACCAATGGATAATCTATGAATATCATTTTCAGAAATAATGCTGTCGCAGTTATCATATACAATACACATAATATGAGGGTAGAAAATAGTTATGGAGGCAATAGTTATCTACGAAAAATAGTTGATTTTAATTGTAAGAAATGTTTAGGAAATAGTAAATACCACCTCGTTCAAGTCTTCAAAGTGTATGTTTGTCGTGTTGAAAGCTTCATCGTTTCTATATTCAGGAGAATCGGAGTTGATAAGTCGCCCTCCGGGTGTTACCATAGCAACGACAGGGGAAGCGAAGCTGTACCCGATGGTAACGTCACTGCTGACTCCTATTGACGAGTCAAAGCTGATGACGTCATATCTTGTCTGCCCAGGGGCCAGGAGAAACGATTCACTTAGTAGCTGAATGGACTTCTCACGTAAAGCTGCCGACAGAATCTTTAATATCAATATGCAATGGTAATGTGATCGATACGTTAGGAATCTGCGGATAATCCATCAACCAGTCACTTTTTACGCCATACGAAAACGCTAGAAAAAAGCTAATGCTTGTTCACTGATTCAAAAAGAACTTTCTTGCATGCATGAATATTCATTTCTGGAATATACTAGTAATATTTTTCATGCATTTGTAGCAGCTGAAACTCTTTCAATTCCACATCAAACAAAAGATTAGACCCTAGGTAGTAAAGGAATATTCTGGTTGACTTTAGAAGAAAGAACACGAAGAAGAAGAAGATCAACACGTACATTTCCCTTGTTCCGCTGAAGCCCTGAAGGCCTCGTTGAGAGCGTTGGAGAGGTCGCTGTCGGAGAAGTAGGAGCTGATTCCACCTGTAGTCTGGGCAAGCGTCTCAAGCTGGGCGTCAGCCTCAGAACTCACAGCCACGGTGTCCACAACCACTCCTGAGTCCAGAACCTGTGTTGAGAGATTACAGATAGAGTATGCATGACCTCTTCCAGGAGTAAGAATATCAAACGGACTCGTAGCTCTTGACAGACACATGTGTAAATCTAACGATGCGTTAACCTTCAATTTTCATTGCTTTTCAACGCGAACGAACCGAGTGAGGAAGATATTGTACGTGACTGTTACTGTGCTACGGACGCCGCAAATGGTTGAAATATTGCCAAAGCGGCGTTAAACAATAACTCTCTATTGTGCTACGGTTTACATCCAGCAATTTGATTACGAAATTCAGAATAGCTATTTGAAAAGTATTGGTTACCCCTATTCAGTAAGATCATTCTGATGTTGAACCATCATCGAAGCTCTGCTCAGAACACTTGAAGGAAAGAGGGAACCGCTAACTACTGGAAGTATATCGAACTATATCAGAACGTGACCCTTTGAAAAAAGCCGCTGGATGATCCTGAAGTCCATATGGTTTGCTTTACTTGATGAAACTCCTTCAAAATTGGCTTGTCGATTTTTATTGAACAAAAGTAGCTTTACCTACCCTTGAAGATCTTTGCCTTAAAATGAAGCTATAAGGATGCCTGATAGTAGCCATACCTGTTGCATGACGTCTGCTATGTAAGGTCTGGTGTTCTCCTTGCCGTCAGAAAGTAGAACCATTGTCCCCCCTGGCCCAGGGGAGAGGACCTGCAGACCCTTCACGATTCCTGGATAATGGTAGCAATAACACGTTGAGAGAAACTTGTTTTCCTTTCGGAATAGTCGGATAAAAATACCAAGTTGTATGCAACATTCACTTATTTTGGAGACAAACATGCACAAGTAGAGAAAATCGGGTCTGAAGATAACGCACACATACAAGCCAAGTCATACCTGCGATATAATTAAGAATGGTGTGTATTCGAGCTACGGGAGGCATAACTAATTAAAAGTGTTCTGTAAATTAACATATTATCTTCGTTTGATCGAAGACAATGAGAACATGAACATAATGGTGTATATTGTAATATTTGGTATGATATATAATTTAGAATGATGTATGTGATGATTCTTAGAATTTGTAAGCAATAAAACTGAGATGGATTGAAATTCAGTGTTCGAGTTTCCCAAAAAATGGAAGTTGAGCACTTTCTGGTCGAGAAAGATGGAATCCTTACTGTTAGAAATCGCAGTTTGTTGTTTAATCAATGACGTTTTTCCAAACTGAACATTAGATTTTAAAGTAACCGTTCTAAAGGCTAGAGTTTCTTCACCTGCGCGAGGCGGAAATATTTCATTCAGTTAAGAGAATTACTTGTGTGTCTCTGTTCGTAAATGTTTCCGTACAAGTGTCTTACCAAAACGCTCTCTATGAAAAAACTAGCACAAACAAATCTCTCTATCCTCAACAAACACCCGTTGGAAACCTCACCGTCACCGATACTGGTGGCCCCGTTGCCCCGTGTCGGCACGTGGGTAAGTAATTGGGTTCGAGTCTGGTTGTTGACCACAAGGAGCTGAGAGCGTATCGTCGCCTTGCCGGAGAACCAGACAATACCGAGTTGTTCCCCGTCTGTTAGCACTCGGGAGATGTAGTTGGAGGCTGCCTGTAATGTACAGTAAATCAGTATTCATTTCATAGGTTGAATGCAGCTTAGCCCTAGCTGACGTAATAATGTACTGAAGGGTATTCTAGAAGATGAAGAGTTAACACAATAATATGTAAATGTTATGGATATCCGTATTAGTTGTGGATCGGGGTGAGGGCTGTTGTGGTGTGGTTTTCGAACGCCCATTATTAAATATTTAAAAAGTCGACCATCAAATAGGTTACCCCTCTTCTCCTTTTTAATAGGTGAACCCCGCCCCCTTTTTAATAAATGATCCAATATTCCCAATCAGGATGCTTAAATCCGCCACTGCATTATCATTTTTCACATATGGCGATGTTTACTCCTCATTGGCTGAAAATGTTAATAGAATATATAGTCAGACGTCACGAGTTGAGAATTAACAATCTATAAAGGCCAAAATGTTTGCATCGTGTGTCACTATCTAGAGGCCTTCAGGAACTTTCTTCAGATCGAACACCTCAAGCTACAGTTGTCAATATACTAAGTCGTATCTTAATTCTTCTGTTATCGAATGTGATCGAAGCTTTTAAATAGTATTGGTGTCTAAGAATAGCCGTAAGGCTGGTACCTAAGGAATAACCTGCAAAACAAATTTAAGGTATAGTTTTCATAGGTAGCCTTCCCCAAACTCCTAAAACCTGAAATCAGGAATTTAAAGATCATGTTGAATGGTTATCATTCTGTTTCCTCTTTACCATCTTCTACCGGAAGTGATTGTTGCTAAGGGTCTCTGATAGAAAGTTCAGTCGATCTCACCTCATTACTTGAATAAAACTTTCTTAAAATATCAAGCTCATGGCAAACTCCAGCAAACTATAGGTACACCTCAAGTTTCTAAAACTTCTGGAAGTGCTTGTAACTAGAGTTTTGTATTTTTCCACTTTTTATTTTATCTAATTAAATCCATATTATTCTTCTGAAAGAATACACCATGAGAAGATTACTGAAGGAAGACCACGATGAAGAAGGTGAAAATCCGGTAATTCTGTTGATACCAGTGATACCAGAGATTTCAAGAAAGAGTTCATGTAACTGTTCCATGAAAGAAATTCAAGATTGTTTCTTTAGAGTTGAACAAGGTGTGGATATATCCCACCCTGGCGAGGCTTTTGTTTCTGTTTAAATTGTTCGTGCTACCATACCTATTTGTAAAGTATTTCAACAAGGATGCTTTAAAATTTAAACTGATTAAAAACATGTCCCACCCTTGCGAGTCTGTTGATCCTGTTGAAGTTGTTCATGCTACCGGAAGTATCCAGGACCAGCACTGTTCTCCGCGTCGTCTCCTTCACCAACCGGAAGTTCGGGATCCGTGACGTCACATTTCGAGGAGGATTGAATCCTTTCTCGAAATCCCCGTGGGCTCTCATAACCTAATGATTCATGATGTAGTACAGAGTCATTTTATGAAATTGTATCCCAATAATATAAAATTACAAGTTTCAGTATATGAAATAATTCAAAGGTGATAAAATAAATACTTAAAAATACCGTTACGTCAGTTTGTCCCGACAACCTTTCACACACTTAACATCAAATGTTTATTTAATCTTATCTTCAAAGTCCAGGCTATCGCAATTTCTAATTTACAAAATAACGTTATGACCTCTGCAGCCTCGTAAAACGTGTGATACCGAGGACGGCGTAGCTAGGGTCTCTCTCACTCTTTCATATCCACAAAATGCCACGACTTTGTTTACTTTCAAAATATTATTTCTGAAAAAGCTAAAGGCTCAGAGAAATAAGATTTTTTTAGTTTGTTCAATCTCATTCTAGACTTGTCAGAATTTAGGACTATAGAAGGAGTTGCGAATTATAGTGACTTTTAAAACAGCATAGGTTTAAAAGACATTTTATAGCAACATGCAGGAGTTACCTCCCATACACTTCTCCCGTCACACATCCGGTTCTGTTTGTTGCTGGCCTGTCTATTGTGCAGTGTCAGGGGAGATAACTCGTCGTTGTCACAGAAATGAACAATCTGAAGGAAACAACTCATATTTAACGTTACCAGTACGACAATGTTAAGGGTGAATATTATATTCATAACTCTCAGTCTTTGCTATCAGTTGTCTTGAGACAGGTGGTTGAGCTCCTTTGACCAAGGACGTACACATACACGTTCATGCTTTGTCCTTACTCGCCTCCCACTACCAGGTTCGTTCCAAACTTCCTTCTCATAGCATTCCATGCTGGCGTTCTCTTTTAATATAAGATAAAACTGGTGATATGATAGTTGATCTAATGGTTGAAAACGTAACCAATCTAACTGAATTCAGCTCGAAACCTTTCCCTCGTACCTCGTTGCAAGAAACGCTGCGAGGTACGAGGGAAAATTTGGATCTGATTTCAATGACGTTGGTTCTCAAATTGCGATGCTAGAATCTTAACCAGACGTTAATTAAACCTGAGCTGAATTATAAACTGAAAACACTACCGCGTTTCGACGACAAATGTACCAATCTCTGTCTCACTTACATGGTCAATTTGTTGGGAGTACATCAAGGAACCGTATTCTTCCTCTGTCGTTTCTGTTTCGGGTTGAAATCTGCAATCTTTATCCGGCAAACCATTTTCGAAGTTGCAGCTCTCGGTTTGGCGGACAACGTCATAAAATCGGCCTTTAATGATCGAAAGTATTTAATAAAATCGTTGCAGTACTTCAGTGTATTCACTTGAATTAGAAAGGGAATGGCTTGAAAATGCGATCAACCCTTGCAAAAAAGATGTGACCCATACCTTTAACTTCTAATATGATCCACTTATTAATGTATTTCATAAGCTTTAAAAGGCAGCACCACTCAACTACGGTTTGCTCATCCGTGTGTTAATATTTCATTTTATTGATATATCATAATGGGCCCTGTCGTATAGTTATATATGTCACCTTTAATGGCGGAAGAACATCGTATTCCCTCTATTTCTCCATTATCAGCCGCGTAGAAGTCTTGCGACGAGCCCTCATCCGGGTATTCATCGAACACTCCATACCGCAGGTGTGCCCATTCGTGTATGATGGTCTGCAATTATAGATATTCATCCATTAGAATAATAGCATTCAAGTCATAAGTTGGTCCATAAACGTTTCTAACATAAACAGGTGGTGAAGAAGGGTTCGCTGCTGAAATGATACTCATTTTGCAATGTTAACAGTTAATGTCAATGTTAAAATATGCTAGAGAGGTCGAACTTTGTGTTTCTTTTCATTTGTGTAAAGATTACCGAA
Organism: Phorcus lineatus; assembly: GCA_921293015.1. Classification (NCBI taxonomy): domain Eukaryota; kingdom Metazoa; phylum Mollusca; class Gastropoda; order Trochida; family Trochidae; genus Phorcus; species Phorcus lineatus. Next base: position 9,071,409 of record OV121085.1, read on the forward strand.
ATCCCTCAAAATAGCACATTAAGTAAAGTTAGGGGAGAATTTCCATAAGTAAATAAGGGAATAACTTCAGGGCATTTATACGAAATGTTGCTACGATACTGGAACTGATTGGCTATCGAATTTCATTGAAATGAGATGAACTAATCACTCGCTATAAGCTGATCTGATTTGAAAGGGGTCGGGTCAGACGGCCTCTTCTTAGACCTTTCACCTTCCATGAATTCAAACACCGGAAGTCCGGTGAAATATCGAATCGTGGTTTTGTCCTGGCCTCCCCGTTGATATGCTGGAGTGCAAAGGTCAAAAACCCCTATTGGTCGGTACTCGGATTCGAAGCTCAGCACGGTACGAGTGACAGGTTCGAACTCATTTGAATGAGATTGAAACCAACCACGAGTCGGTCCTCCCTAAGGAACATTTGTTCTGAATAACTATAAATCTATTTCCATGAGCTCGTTTAAATCCAATCTTAAAAAACCACTTTGCATAGTTCGGTTACGAACCTCCTTAGCATATAGAGTTTGTATGTTTTATAAGGCACATCTAAAAAATCATCAAATGATAGCAAAAACATAACAGTTGCCTTCTCTGTGTTGTTGGGCCTTATCAGCAGAATTTCAGCCATGTTGGATTTTCATTGAATTAATTGCGGTTATTTTAGTGAGCAGATTTACTGTAAGTAGTCATAATATTGACCTTTGATTTACAACGCTTTTATTATTTTTTCTTTTCATATCGAGCCGTATCAATCTCATTACAGGAAGAAAATTTGCAACACCACTTTGTTATGTATTGCTGTGAATCCTGCAGGAATTAACTGATCTTTCATGTATTTATACCTTATCGTAAGGACCGTACAGTTTAGCAACGGTGTCATTGAGGATGTAGCTGGGAGTTAGATGCATGTAGTGTCCTAGCTCGCCGCAAGGTGTCGTCTTGATGACGAAAGGTCGATCCCCATGATTAAACCTCGAATCTGATTGGTCGATGAGGATGTCACTCTTATCAACTGCTTCCTTTGTGCGAGGTTCGTATTCGGGACGATCAGACCACGACTTTGGAATCAAGATTGTGATGTCACCGAAATAAGCTCTCTGTCTGAAAGATGTCATAAAGTTCTAGTCATTTAATAATATTTTGTTATTTGAAAAAATGTTGTTTACAACTTGAGAGTAAAAATCGTTTGGTCTACCTAATAATGACCACAGGGGCGTGTATCGCTTAGAAATAGCTTTAGAAAGACATATATACCCATAGACCCTACCCTCCTTTTATATAGTAGTAGGGTAGGGTCTATGGGTATATATGTCTTTCTAAAGCTATTTCTAAGCGATACACGCCCCTGTGATAATGACAAGGGCCATGTCATGCGACTTGTTTTTTAATTTATACAAATAACTAACGTGTTTTTGTGCATGATACTTTTTATGAAAACAACATTTTTTATCAGATCTCCAACAATTTTTCAATAATTTCCTCAACATCATATGAATTTCTTGACATGTTTATAAACCTAAGCCAAGCAGCTGTCCTATGATTTGTTCATATTTCCTTTTTTATAATGAGATCCACATCAAGCGAACAATAAATGTTTGTTTGCTGGTTGAGATGGTGAATATAAAGTTATAATATGACATTGTTTACTATCTTATAAAATGTACTTCACAAAACATAACCTATAATAATTGAAGATTAAAACCTAGGGAAATTTAAATTTGTGTACGGAATAAGTTTTAATCAATATTCTAACATCTACCAAGTGCATATAGCAACGAAACATCATGACTTTCAACAACTATTTGTTACATGTACATTAATAATGTCATGGTAAATGAAAACATCACATGTTGTATCTAATTTATTACATGTTCATATCATACCCATTATTTCATTGACATTTTGTATTCCTATATGTGAGAATGTTACTAAGTGCTTAAATAAATCTACCAGTCACAAGCGTTTTATGTTTGATCCAGATAACCGGTGGACTCGATATCCGGAGGATTTCAGATGTAACTATAAGATTATTTGTCTTATCTGACCAGTACAATCTTTACGACGTGTACCTGGTTACAGAGTTTAAACTTTTATTTCTGTCTAGTTATGGATTATGGATTGGAATATTCCTGAGCATTCTGATAGCTTTCTCTCACTCACCTGGTGACGGTATACAGGTACTCGCTGGCATTAGTGAGGATCTCCTTGAGTCTGTCCACTAGACGCAGGTCCTCCTCCAGGGATGGTTCCAGAGCCACCAGGATATCCGTGTAGGCGTTGTCTCTTAGCGTAATTCTGCCCCTCCCGCACCCCCACGCACATTGGAGGGTCAACAGCATTAAGGCAGATGCAAACAGGAGAGTCTTGGTCGCCATCATTAAAAAGCTGGAACGATGTAGAAAGAGAAACATTTCTGTTATTGCAAGGGCTGTGGATGTGGGTTGAGAGTTGGAGGGTTGAAGGTGAAGACCAGTTTAATATGTTTTTCATTTTTTTCCGTCATACTGCCGCTCTCGCAAGCCTTTGCACTTTGAAGAATCAACTTCACTATAACCGGTTTAGCCTTACTGATATTCAGATCTTTAATGTACATAGAAATTAACTTTTCATCTTTAAGCAATAAAGGACATTTTTGTCTACTTTTCTTACCTAGTTCATCAGAAGCACCATGGAGAATTAATATTGATAAGTGTTACCGTACAAAGAAAGAAATTTCAAGTCTGCAATTATAATACATAAGAAGATAAATACCATTTGTGCTTCATTTTCCCGTCTTTTTAAACTGAGAATTTCACGTCTACTAAACTAAATTCTTGAAAATATCGGTATTTTTGTTTATTATGAATTATAATTAAGAAGAAATGATAGAATTATTCGTAAGTTGTTTTTATGTTAACCCAGTGCGAGGTAGCCGTTGTTAAATAATGATTGCTGAAAATAATTGTAATAAAACACGATTACCAATCTACTCGATCAAAGGCTGAAACACTTTGAATAAAAGCCCTTTGGTCTTAAAGGGGTAGTATCACTTTTTCGATAAACGAACAAACGTTTCAAATTGCATCACAATTTTTTCGAAGCAGTTTTAAAACGAACGTTCATTATGCGAATCCATTTCCCTTCCTCAAATGATTGAACGGTGTTCACACAAATATGGCCTCGAGTAGTTTTTGCTTGATACTTTATTATTGCCTCTACGAATAAGGATGATCGGATTAAGTAATGAGATGTTTTAACCCTCTGAACATTATACATTTGACATATATCTATAGGGGGGAATTAAAAACCCCCAACAACCTTGCTACTGCCATATGATTTAAAACTCAAAGCCATTGGGATAATTGTTGTAATGGTTAATTTGGAGACGTATACATGCTGAAAAACTTACCTAAAATTCGATCCTGGATTTTATAAACTGACGGCACAATCACATATAAACACGGTGTGTTCGACACAACCACATTAATCAGGCTTTGACGCCCTCTATCTTCTTGGCTCGTATGAAATATGGCCTCTCCGAGATTCCGTACATTTCGATTACGATGACTCTATGTTTTCCTAGTACTTACAGGGAACAACTTAACTGCTGTCATAAAGTTGTTAAAAGTATTTGATTTGTAATATTCAAGAGTCAACGTAAGAATAAATACGCATTGTGGTTGTCAGTGTGCATATATTACGCCAGAGCGAGGTGAAGTCTGGTTGTGGGTTTATAAACTAGCTGAACTTGCACGGACTAAGAAGTGGCCTTGTCACATTCCATGGGTAGGTAATATGGAGGATATGATCAGTCAACCTAAATTAGGAAACTTTTTAAACTAAACGAAAGACTGAATCGGCTTGGTTGTGTTTATAAGATTGCATGACTAGTTTGTAAGTTTATAGGACGTGTTATTTCGGCTCCTACATATGTGAAAGGCTAATGTTTTTGGTATCTTTGGAGTTTGGAAATGAATGCGAATTCAGATTACTCTAACCAAAACATGTACTCAACATCGCTTTAAGCCTATTATTTAATCATAGTTCTATTCAGACAAATACCAAATGGTGTTGCTATATGGGGGATTGTGGGTGTAAAGTAGGTATAAATCAGCAAATGGCGGGGTTATGGGTTGGGCCTACAGCTCTTCAGTGTCCTCTCGAGGGGGGCGAGGCTTGGTTTGAGTGAGGCTTGGTTTGAGTGAGGCGGGCTGGGTTTATCACTTTATGATTCTATCTTACCTAACAATTTTATTATATCAAATATAAGAATGCTATGGGGTTTTTTTGTATTACACAAACACATATTTATGTGTGGGCACTGACAGCCAAAGAGATACTATAATATCTCATTTTTGGAGACTCTATCGTTCACAAAATTATTTCCCATTTGGTTACTTATTAATTTGTGTTTCAATGATTAATAGTTGCGCATTTAAAGGCAATGTTGCACATTTTTCTTAAGGATATAAAGTGATTTCAGGAAATGTAAAGAAAGATGACAAGTTGTAAAAAGTGTATATATAATCTCATGCATCTGCTATCTGAACATGTGGAGTTGAAACCCAGTTGTAACGAGTTTGTAGTCCGGTAGAGTCAATGTTTGGAAACATCTCGGTGCAAGGTCGATATTGATGAGACTGGAAGCACACACTGAGATTACTATTGACGCAATTCTCAATCGTGTAATTGAATGGTAATCCCGTTAACTAAACCTTCTGTCATTGGTGCATCATCTGTTTTACCTAGTAATACATGAATAAAGTTGCTGTTAACATTTTGAATTTGAATTTGTTGATCCTGTTGCAAACAAAGAATATTGGTTCCCGATATGAAACTATTCATAGGACAAATGATCTTGAACCTGTTTTTTAAACTAATGTTTTATAGAAGCATATTTCTAAACAATGTGTAATCGGATTTCAATGATATGGAATCACAATTTAATTGGTCAAGTATGTCGGATAGACGAAAAGCTTTGCCCATTTCATACCAGTCATTAAGACTTACAACAAAAGATACCATCACATGGTTAAATGTTTGTAAGCCCTGAGCCCTTATGTACCTATGCTGCAGGTAACAAGTTAATGGTTTTTATTATTCATTTTCCTCACGTTATTTTCAATCAATCGTAAGTGATAATGATTTCTGAGTTGGACAGACAAGATAAGACAAGATGTGAATGAAATTTTATTACAATGATGTGTGCAATAGCATAAACATACACACAGTGTCTGGCAGAGCATCCAGACCAACACTTCAAGAAAGGAGAGAAGAAATGGAAGGCAGCCAATGTGAGACCAACCTACATTGAGTAAACCACACCCAGCCACACAGTCAGCCATCCTGAAACTATAAAAGCCATGGTTGACAGCTGAAATTAATATAGACATATGACTTATCACTGAAATGGCTCTTTCATCCCTTAAAGTAATTCCATAGCAATTCAAACCTAGATGATGGCTAAGATAATAATTGTAAACATAATGTTATCAACCTTTGAAGAACTTACACATTCAAGATTGAGTATTGGAGGTATAGTTTGAGCTACCATCTTCCTTCCCTAAGAAGATCATATTGCTAAAGTCTTGACATCTTGTCACAGCTTGGTAAGGAGGTCAATACCTGGTTTTATAGACCCAAGGAAAGTAATCATCACTTGGAGTTATGGAGGACATTAACATTTATCTCCAACTGAGGTCATCCTTCATCCCCTTGATTAACATTAGTCTATAAAATTTATAAAAACCAACTAAGGATGAAATGTCCTTACCCCAAGGTATGATTACTAAAAGAAAGCACTCAGCGGGAGAGTTGAAAGAAAAATTGGTCACAAACAGCACACTTGATACTTCCTGTTCAACAAGACTCTTTCAGGAAATCCATGATCTGCCAATAACCTTAATCCTGATAAATTTATATCGATAAGACTTTTAGCCATTATACTGTTGCCCATGATACAGAAGATGAATAAGCAAGTTGTGGGAGTGAAGGCTGATTTCCTGACTGTGTGGCTGGGAGTGAATGTACCCAGTTTGAGCAGTCATGCATAGATGAACAGACAGACAGATGAACAGACTGAGGAGAGTTGATGTCTTAATAACCTTTATAATGTAATGATTAGTATGTCGTAGACTGCTGTATGATCTTACTGAAACGTAGTTAAGATAAGTGTTATAATATAAACCCCCCTACCTACTTCTAGGGTGTAACTTCAGGTGAGTGTTTGCAAAAAAGAATTTGAATATCTATAGCACTTGTATTTCTTCATTAGACTTCTAAATGAGAGTTTGACCTCTCTTAGGCATGACATACAATAATTTCTGACATTCAGAATCTAGAAAACTTTCGAAAATGTTCTTCTTAAATTAATTGGTAAATGTGAAGCATATTATCAATTAACAGCTAAGGTGCTAAATTAATTATTTCAAACAAACTGTGAGTGGTCAATTTACTACTTAATTTACTACTGCTACTGCATTATCATAATGTCCTGGGCCTCCTTTCACAAAGCCCTAAGGTGATCGTAAGTCCTTAAGGTAACCTTAGTGCAATGTTAAAGTATGGGACTTAAGGTTAACCTTAGTTAAGGTAGCTTTGTGAAAGCAGGCCCTGGTGTAATCAGGGATCTGTATCCGTTGTACCTTACGGCAAACATGGACTGAGACTAAAGATATCCTTGTCTTACCACTGCTTTAACCTTCTCCCTGCTGGATTGTTTGCAGGTTTTTGGAGAGCACAAAAACTGTAAAATTCTAGCAATTACGTCACATGGGCATAGCTCTGTGTTAAAAAAGTTTTTATCATATGCTGCCTAGAGCAGGGAGAAGTTTAAGAGAAGCTCCTCTTATTGTAGTTTGACATCTTGAGACTTCTAATCAAGTGTATCAGGGTGCAGAAGGTATGAAGAAAGTTAAGGGGTGGATTTTTTGTAGTGGAGCAAGACAGGTTAGTATGTCCAGTTACCAGTGTGAAATTCTAGAAATAGATAAATTAGTATCAATGTAAATATAAATGCATTAGATTCTCAAGATGATGTCAGTACAAGAAAATACCAAATTTACAGTTATCATAAGTAACTTGATGTTCGACTACACCAGCTTTTAAAATACAAAAGCAACAACTTTGAATTCATACATGAAACAATACTGAAATTACAGACTATATCAATATAATATATACCATTGTAGCAATTAACTGGATAAACATCAGGAAATACTTTTCTAGCCGCATTACATTTCATGAATACCGTTAACTTCATCTGGATCTGATGACTTGGTAACTCAAGCTGGGTCAGACTGACATATCACTCGACCAATCAGAAGAAATAAAACAATTTGCACCAACAGCAATAAAATTTTGACAATCTAAAAACACTTCATAACAACCTTAAACAATATATTACTCATTGATTTTTCTTTATTTCCCAAAGTATACATACTACGACATTGTGAAATTGAATATTGTGGTGGATAGACATATTACACTGAACAGCACTTGCCAAGAAGAAAATATTTAATTTATTATGGCATAAGTCACTATTGCAGTAGTAATAGTAATACATGCGACATACATTGGCGATCCAGCGAGAATGTAACCAACAAGGTCTATGGCTCATTTTCAAAATTAAGATTAGTAACTGAAAATCTGTCAAAGCTTGAATGACCGCGTTCTCAGACCCAGTACAGTTTCTTATTTTATGTATCAAGACTAAAGTGCAAATATTCACTTTACTCAACATTGAAAATTCAGAAATTACAACTTCTTTGCAATTTGTAACAATATCGATGTCTCACTAAAGATGTCACTATGATAATGTTACAAAATCATTAGAATCAACTCAAAGAGATTTCAATACAACATGCTAGACACTCAATGAACCATTATGGTTGATTAATTATTTATGAATCATAAGTACATATTGCCTTCATTAACTTTAATTAAACAGAGTGATGCCCATTTAAAATCAAATTATGACCACAAAAGTTGATCTATTCAAATCACTACAAAAGACAATGTAAGATTTAGGGGTGAAATGATCCTGATATGATGCTCTTTGTGCTTGCTAGCCATCAATAAACCCTTCAAAATGATTCACGCTTCAAAACCAACTACATTCAAGATTGCAATTATCTACTACCTCTGAATATGATAAACAATTTTACTTCACATTTCTCACAACAGGAACAGAGCTAACTTGTTTTCATTTAAAAATGATTTTTAAGGGATTCAACAAACGGTTTTCTAATTCTCTTTGGTATTCAATAGGTTTTTCTCTAAATTTCAGTCTAACGCCAAGATATTCAGAGATCACTTAATACCAAGACAGTCATGAGCAATACTAAAGGCAGTCGCTCATGACTATGAGTACTAAGGGAGTCATGAATTTTTGGTCTAGCATACTAATTATACCAAATCAACATCAAATCATTGTCATTAAAATCAACACATTGAAGTCTTGACTTGGACTCATAAAACTCCTACTACATGGCTTTAAGTTGCGCCAGTTTCCATCACTGGCTTATTCAAACCTTGCTGCTGACCCGCCAAAATTTGTGTTTTTAGTGCAACACCCATCGAGGCAAAAAGATGCAATCCTCATAAGATTTTTCAATCGAGATCTACGCTGTAGCTCGGTCGGCAAGCAGAGAAGAGTTGGGAACATGCAGCAATGTTTATCTTAGCAAGTCATGGGTCTCACACAAGGCCATGTGTTGGAAGATAGGACTCTTACAGTATCAACAGGACATTCTGTAACACTAGAACATTTTGACCAACCACAGGAAGACACTTTTAAGTCTTGTTCACAAATCATGGATTTCGATTCTCATTTGAGCAGCCTTTTCATAGTTATAAACACAACTTGTTATGTAAAGTGTGGATAATGAAAAAAACCTGGTTAAGTAATGACTTTTTCCAGTCTCGACATTTCTCGACAGAATTGATTTTGTCAGAATAATCCATGAGATAAAAATTACATTGACAGGGTCAAATGGAATTCTATTTACAGAGTTGCGACACATTTCAAAATTGATTAACTATCACATATTGAAATGTAGCAAGCCAGCCAGTCTAAACCTATTTCCTCCAAAATTGTTGGTATTTTCTAACAATTTAATCCAACAAATCATTGAGATGATATTTGATATAATATAACTTGTCAAGTGAAAGAATTTGGCCAAAATGGCAGAGAAATGAAGTGAAAAATCAAAGAATTGACCTTTCAACTGGGTTTCTAATGAGAGCAAGTTAAACTTCGATAACTATGTATAAAAATGGTTTCATCAGCAGTAGTTTGGCATGTTCAAAATAGTGAACGTTCATATTGACATTTATGCAAAGATAAATCATTCTTAAAAGTAAACAACTAGTTTGCATATTTCCAAATTGTCATGAATTAACTTTACAACTTTTTTTTCTTGTTTTGGATATCAAAAGCTTAAATCATGTTTAATTCATAACTCAAAAACAAATATTATCTATACTATGGTTCTGTGTTACATGAATGTACAAACATGAACGCCTATTGTTCTGAACAGTCTGTTGCTGTTCAAACCAGCACCAAAGACCAAGGTTACATTGTGCGTTTTTTTCGATTACAATCATTCATAGACATCCATACGTCACAATTTCTTACTTCATTTTTATAATCTAATATCATTCACAATTCTAGTTCATTTCCAGATTAAAACATTATCACTCACAATTCTAGTTCATTTCCAGATTTAAACACTAACAGTGATAAGTCAACTAATGAGAATATTACAACTTTATTCTTTATAATTATATAAAATGTAATCATTTGGACAAATATTACCATCTAACAATCATTTTAACTACATTTTGACATTAATCTAGGTTTCTTTTCAGATTCTTTACTTCGAGATAAAATATGGTTACTTGACAACTATCAAAATTTATGATGGGTATGGTTTCATAAACTTTGCAGCAACCATTTATTGATTCACAATTAAGATTATAGAACTATCAACTCCCATTTTGTAGGCACATTATTACAAACACACATCCAAAATCATTTCACATGCTCTCCCATACTCACTTTTATTGAAGATATAAAGAAAATATTTACGACCTATAATACCCTGAAACAAATGCTTAATACAGTACGCTAAACAACCATCGATAAAATAAATTCAAGAGATTTGAGATGAAATAAGACAATGCATTCTCTCCCAACAGAGGTAGCTCCGTCATAAATTTCTATACAACCTCTGTCTTAATTCAAAGGTTTCTTGTGCACGAAATGTAGAACACTGATTGGATGCAATCAAAGTTAGTTGTGCAATCAGTGACGCCGTTTCAAAAGTTATTATTCAAATCGCCTAAGTTATTTCCATAAGCTTCCCAAAAGCTAAACTTTATTTGAAAATGCACCTTGCAATATGAGTCGTCTTTACAGAACACAAATACCTCATTTTCCGACTGTTTCATTGCACAGGCCTGTGTGACATCAAATATATTATTCAAGCATTCGTTGTTTTCAATGGCTGAAATATAGCCAGGAAGTTTAAGTTGTAATATTGTCCCGCTAGGGGAAAGTGCCGGAAGACCAAGAAACCTTCGAATTAAGACAGAGGTTGTATAGAAATTTATGATGGAGCTATCTCTGTTGGGAGAGAATGAAGACAATGATGTCTAGCGAGTTTTAATAAAAAACATTACATGAAATTGACATGTCATTATCATTTTCTAAATCTTGAAACCCTCAACCGCTAGAAAATGAGAATACAAGTTGCTGATGGAGAAAAAGCTTGGTGATTAATGAACACATAAACACTGGTATTCTCCAGCCATTAGGAATTCACAGCATGAGGTAATTATTTTGAACCAAACAATTTCAGCCAATCAGAATGCAAACCATGAATAATACTAATGGTCGTATTTACAAAATACTTGCTAATGATCAGTCATAAACAAAATATGAAATGAAATTTGAAGAAGCTTTAGCAAATCTGAATGTGAACTACAGACAAGGATAGATGGCTTCAAACAGAGCTGAAATTAGCCAGGGATGGAGAATATGTAGGTTAAGCCTTTTTGGGAAATTTTGGCAAATATTTGTTTGGATCAAAACATAACATCAACACAAACTTCATATTGAATTAAATTCAATGATTTTAAAGGCTTTTGAAATCTGTCATTTTATTTTTGATGAATGGAAAGTATGCTAATGACAATAGTTTTGAGATGCTAATAATTTAATTTCTATGAATTGGCTTTTTGTGGACATGTGACATATTAATATGTTTATTTATTTATATATTCTTTCTACTTATACTTTGGATGTAGTTAGGTGATTTTGCGACTGTAAATGCTTGAGGAATAGGTGGTCGTTGCACAAAGCCACTTATCACTAAGGTCAACCTAAGATCACTTAGGCCAACCTTAAATCACTTAGGCCAACCTTAGATCACTAAGGTCAACCTTAGTGCAATATTCAACACTGCACTGGGGCTACCAAAGTGATTTATGGTTACCTTGATGATTTGTGCGACAGGACCCAAGACCAAGATTTTCGAAGTTCTCTTAGTGCTAAGATAGTTGTAAGCCAATGTAATGTATGGTACTTATGACAATCTTAGTGCTAAGAGAGCTTTGAAAATCTAGGTCGAGGTTCTTAACTTTGATCAATCATATTTGCAATTTACAGGAAACATGCAAGTAAGACTTGACACTGGTTATATGATTAAATGATTAAGAAGCCATTAACTAATATTAGTAACCAGCAGATAACTATTAAGATACAATGCCATCTTCATAAAATAAATCTTTGTTGTCATCCTTCACTAAGAAAGAGGAAGAAATAACTCAAATTACATACAAATCATGTTGTAAAGTTGCTTATTTATATCTCTATACAGACACTCCCTAAATCTCAAGCATGATTTCTGATTTCTGATGTGGTGAATATAAGATTCATAGCATGAAAATAAACAAACTTAATAGGTTTGTTATAATTTAAAACGGGTTACTCCCATATTAGGTTATAGATATACACAATGTACATGGAATAATGTAAATGATTCTAATACATTGAAGAAATGAGGCAACATATGAAATATAATCTTTAGCATGATAACTATATAAAACATACTTCAAATATTAAAAAAATTGATTACATACAAAAATGCCTCAATCATAGCAATAAAACCATATATTTGTGAAATATAAACTTGTAACATACAGATGATTGTTAAGTCAGTGACAACGTATATAAATGAAAATGACTCAGTTTTAGAAAGTTATCTTGTAACAATCTGACTAAATTACTCCTTTTGGCTGAATATTGTGAATCTTCTGAAACAAAGTAAGTTACAATTTTGGGGGCTTGTGCCTAGTTGACATATCCAATTTGAATTATTAATAAACATGATTACGTTTACAGATTGCTCTCTTTACCAATTCATTTGACACACTACCACTGTCAGTGCTGACAAGTTACAAATGCAAATCCAAATGTTTTACTACAAATGAGACAATAAGAGAACAATCCTGAATCTTTTTGAACAAGGCTACGCGTTACATCTACAAGTCTGCGCTTCACAAACGCTCAAGCATGCTCATCAATACAATGTGGACCTCACAGTTTACGAGTCAGCTCAATATATCAAAGTGCACTTGCACACACAGCGCTTCACAAACTCTCAAGCTCGGCGGCCTCACGATATAATAGTTTGAAATCGCAAACTTTACAAATTAGCGCCAAATTTCAAAGTGCATGCCTCAAACACAGCCAAGAGTGGGGTCAGGGAAGCAGCAACAGTAATGGATTCTCCCTAGTCAGTCCCCGTCCCCCTCGGGGGGTAGCTGAACGTCAGGGTACGGCTCCGAAGGGGAAGGCTGAGGGGGTATCACGTTGATGGTGCCATCCTGGTCCTGCTGGACGATTCCCTGGTCGTGGGAGGCGTCGGCAGCAGCAGCAAGGTTGGTGATGGATTTTGATTTGACGCACTGGAAGTCCACATGCCGACTCTTTGCTTCTTCCTTCTCCCAGGACATGCGGAGGAAGGGACGCTGCACGTAGTTGTAGATCACTGCAATGTGAAAGTTAGAAACATGTCATCATTGAGGCAAACTTAAATTAAATTAATCAATTAAATGTTATAGCAGAAGTCAAGTTTTATCATTTATACACAGCTTTCCTAATAATGAAAAGTGGACTACACACTAGCACTGGCGGCCAGGCAGGGTACAATCTTGGTGAAGGGATAGAGAGAGAAGAGTGAAAACGATGTCATGAATAAGAATCTAGAAGTCACAGAATGCTGCTATGGCAACAATGAATTATCAAATGGTCACACGACACTAACAGTGGCAAATTTGAATCTTAGGTAAGTTATTTGAAGTTTAATCTATGATTCTCTCATTAGACTGAATGTAAATTTGTAAGACAAGAGTCTACTCCATTTTATTTTTCACCCATTCTGTATAGAGGATTTTACCTCCCCTTTTAAAATATTTTAGATTTAACAGTTCAATGCTGACCTTCCTGCCGTCCACCGGGCCTTTTCTTGACCTTCTCCATGTTGGTAGGGTAGCCCTCAATCCCGAGACGGATTTTCTTCAGGCCACGCTCCTTCAACACCTGTTTAGCCACATCCCGGTTCTCAATATAGCGGAAGAAGCGGTACATCGGTGTGCTGTGGATAACTGAAGGGCAGAGGCAAAATCGTGATTAATTGTGATTATAGTTGTTGATGAGATCAAATAAGAAAATAGAGTCTAAAGGATTAAGTTGAGCTACTTTAATATGAAAGACATTTGGTGATTTTCAGTTTTAACCACCAAAATGGATTTAATCTTAATAACAATGTACAATTTGTTTACGATCTAGATTTTTCGTATGTATGATTCTCACTTCTGAAAAACAATGAAAGACCATCAAACTTGGAACTTATGACCTGGACTGGCAAAGCTGTTTTGTTCAAGTTTGGTTATTGAATTATCAAAAATAAAATTGACTGCAAATTCAATGTTTATTATATATTCACTGCTGTACCCTTATTGGGGTTAATAATCGGCTCCATGGTAAGAAATCAGAACCTGTCCAGTAACCCATGGTGAGCAATAACGATGCTTGACTAGGATAAATAAATGGAATGAATATCATTTCCAGGAACTAGTAAGACTTAAAACGTTATATAATTTTGTACATACATATGGCAAGCTGGAATGCCTTTGGGCTTCCACTCATTCACTAGTCCAAATGGCTATATTGATAAAGCAGACATTGACCCCCCCATATTCATCAGAAAGCAAGAAATAAATAAAGCCCCCTACTCTGTGAGTACTCCTCCCCCATCTGAGGGGGGTAGTCATCGTCCCACTCCACAATATCCTCCTCCGTTAGCACCACGATGTGACATTCCCGGTCTCCGTGCTGCAAAATAATACATAATGTTATAGGGATGTAGACACACCACATCCTGCATCGGGTTAGGATAACAGTAACACTCTCAGAGCTTTAAGAGAAGAGTATGATTCATGAAAAATTTAGCTATGATACGTGCCAAATACCACAAGTGCAGTTTATCTAACATGACTTTTCAAAGAAAACCAAAAACAGCCTGATATATGTTTTAAGCTGTTGAGACACATAATATTACCATCTTCACTAGTGATATAACTTATTAAACATTTATCATACAAAATATATCGTTCTAACTGCTGAACAAAGGTTCCAAAATTTTGTTTGACTTATTGCCACGAACAACTGCGGAACACTGTCCATTTAAAAAAAAAATTAATTAGGACCTTAACTGTTAAAATATTCTTCTATGAATCTCATTAACAATCAGTAATTATCGATAAAATGAGATAAAAGTCTGGCACATGTGAATTCAGGAACATTCAAAACTATATTTTGCTCCTCATATACCATTATCCACAGTTCCAGGATCCAGTTGAGGCTGATACAAATTATTGCCCCATATTAAAGACTGATTCGGGTAAGCTACCCTGTAGGCTTCTATATCTGCTGGGTAATGTACTATTAGCACATACACTTGTCTTCCTAATTTGAGAGTGAAAATTACCGTTTTTTTTTATTAAACTAGTAAATGTTAAATGTCATATGTTAACAAATAATAAAGGGAAGCTGCAAAACATCTCAAGCATGGAAACCTTAACTGCATTACATAAGCTAGAGTGTATACAACTTTCCAGTGAAATATTACAAAAAAGGGAGGTTTTTTTTAAAGGATATCCTAAAAACTATACAAAACAATTTCAAGGACAGAATTTAAATGCTTTATTCTTAAAAAAAAAGAAACTTCTTCTTTGAAATTACTTTTTTCTCTCCTAGAAGTACAGAGCCATTGGGTATGTAAAAAAAAGTATTCCACCTACACTTACACAAAATGAAATAAGTTTTAAAGGATGTGAAGTGATTTGATAATAATGTGAAATGTATTATATCATTCCTTAATTAAACCTTCAAATTTCGACTCAAAGTAAACACTTTTAAGCATGTAATTCAAGAATGTGTTTTGTTTAATTGGCTGTCCTTGTCTGAAGAATGAGGTTAAAATATCAGACAATTTCACGGGAAAAGAAAGTTTACAAAATAAGAATACAAGTTCTTAAAACATAGCCAAATTAAGATCCATACAGAATTACTGGAAGCTGATTTGCTTTACTTAAGAGGCATTTCAATACAGGTTAGCCTCTACCGTCATTCACAGCTATGAAGTGTTGCCAATGTGTTTTAATTTGAGAAATGACATTTGAAAGCAAATATTGTTTTGTAAATGTATCTAATATCTATTTTCCCTGTTTAAACTCTGCAGTGACATTTAAAGCACCACTTGACAATCTTATCTATTTTCAACATTTTAAATTTTTAGGTTATGTTCATTTTGGTGGATCCGTAATGTTAAGTAATAGAAAAAATAACACCTTAAATCAACGAGACAACAAATGACTACAGAGGCTAAGTTCAAGAGATGCACCTGTGCACTGATGACCATCTTGGGGAGGATGAGATCCTCGAGAAACTCTTCAAACTGGATACGAGCTCCTTCGTTAGACAACTCATGGAGCAGGCCACCTACACACACACACAGCATAACATGTCAACAACATTGCAGCAGATCATTGTTTCAACTAAATACAAATACAAGTAATTTCAAAATTTCACAAACTTGTAGTACTTCTGCAAAAAAAGAAGTCAAGATGGTCCCATAGTCCCTTGACTTCTACCAATCTTAATTTAACTAAAGGGATGCGAAACTATCAATGACAGATCTGATGTGATGGAGAAGGTGGGGGGATGTTAAGGGGTTGAATATCGTTAATGCTCACTAATAAGCTTACCTTCCGAGTCCTGAATCAAATTTGGAAAGGACCCCTTAACATCTAAGCTGTTGGTTTCAGGGAGGCAAAGTGTTTTTGTGGTACTAGTTGCTTACTTTTTGTGGGACTCGAGTAAATCTGCTTAGTTGACCGACTCACTAGATCCTATCTATATCTGCTACCCTATTCCCCCCAAATTCATGGATCAACCACTGAAGATTATGATCCATGTTGCCTCTTGACAATGTTCATTTATACACAAATCTGAAACAGGCGGAACCTGTTTGAAGGCGGGTTTCAAGGTCCATTTAAACATTGCTTTTTCAGTGTAGTTACGTATCAGTGTTGCACTGCACCATTTTTTCACTAGAAGTTGAATCTATGTCTACTCACGTAGGTTCTGGCACTTGACGGTGCTGGCGTCGAAGGGAATGAGGAGATAGTCACAGGCTTCTCGCAGCTCCTGTACAGGAACAGCTGGCGGACAGCGTACTTGACCCGTGCGGTAGTACTCCTGCACACCAACAAAGGCATTTTATAATGTAATCCGAGTATCTGAGATGGATAACTCGAGAATCATTCGAGGAACATCATTGCAAAAGCAGGTAAAGTGTTGAACAGATTCTTCTGTACACTATGACATGCAATGAATAATCAAACTTAAATAACTAAGAGAGAAAAAGGTTAGCAAAAATATTTAGGAACATCATAGCAGTACCAGTGTGTTTAACAGACTCAGCAAGATGGGACAACAGTACTCACTAAAATGGCGCGAAATATAGTGGCAGATATCCCGTCGGCAACCTCATATTCTCCCCTCTCGTTGGGTCGTGTAAACTTGTTCTCTAGTGATGAAGTAAACATCCTGCACACAACAAACAAACACATTGCTGTAACCTTTGCCTGATAAGCTTGAAATAACAAATCCTGACAACATACATTTAGTATAAAAACATATCATACATGTACAACATATAGTACAATTCATATATGATATATATAATACTTCTATATACCATGAAATTATTAAAAAATAATGATATTAATTTCTTCAAGGAAAAAAATGATCGCTAATCGTAATCCCCATTTTTAAGCATAAAGGAAAAGCTTTACGTGATATCAAAAGATGCTTCATCCAAGAATTCAGATAAGGGAAAACTGTATATTTAAACAGCTATAATAAAACTGTGTTGTTAATTTATATGTCTTGTGAAATTGCTAATAAATATTCAACCCAAAGTACTATTCTTACCTTCCAAGCATTGTTTCAGGCTTGGCTCTAAATAGTTCCGGATCAATAACAAAGCGTGTTTCGTCTACAACTAGGGTCAACCTCTCCCCTTTCGTGGAGGGGGGAGGGGGAGGCTGGGCTGGTGGCCCACTCATGTTAATGTTCATGTTCATATTAAGATTACAGGCTAGGTTCGGGGAGGCCATGGCCTGGTCCCCATAGTCCATTGAGAAGTAGTTCCTAGAGCTTGATACACGGGAACACACCCTCTGTCTGGACGAGAAGTCTACGGGGTGCATGTTTCCTCTACTCATGTACAGCGGGATTGAGGCAGTTGCACTCCTCCCGTCCGACACCCCCCCTTCCTCGTTGCTACTTGTGTTCTCCAGGCTGAGTGACCTTGTTCGGTTTACCAAGCACGGTTTAGACCTTGCCGGTTGTCCAAGGGCACTGAAAAGAGAACTACAGATTAAGTCTTTTGTTAATGTTTTTGTTTTCTGTAAAAAGGCTCATCCATATGAAATATATAGCATGACTGTATGAGATTTAGTAGTTATGGAAAAGAAAATATGACAAGGTCCCAGCTTACCTCAAATGGGTACATTTTAAAGAGGTGAGTTGGTGTTTAACGCCGCTTTCAAGATTATTTCACTTATATCGCGGCTGCTAGTATTAGTGCAGGGAGAAAGCCCGCAACACCATTGTGGCTATGCATTGCGGTGAAACCTGCGAGCATCGGCTGGAACTAGCAAACCATGGGTGATACTGCGCTGAATTTCACTGTAGCATTGCACCCAAACCTGACTGCGTGTAGAACAGTTCTCTACTGCAGACAAAGTTGCCGAGCCCCTGGCGGGATTCGAACCACGGACCTCCTGATCTGAAGACGAACGCGCTAACCACTGCGCTATCCCGCCCCCACAGGAACTAACCATTTTAGATATTGCCAAAGTGGCAGCAAGAGTTATAAGAAGAAATTGAGATTTGTGAAAACGCAAAGGCTACCCCATCAAAAGAAACACTAGTAAGATGCATCACCCTTACCAGATATCTAAATACAATCAGATCCAACTAAACAATCAAATTCATATTTATTACCAATGTGCAAAAAGATAACGAACCTTGTCCTCTTTATGCACGTTTTTCTTCTGTCGTCAGTCTCAGAGAAGTCAGTATCCTCATCGCTGTTGCTGTCGTAGTGGCGTTCTCGGCGGTGATCTCGGTGATCCCTATGATCTCGATGATCTCTATGACTACAGTGTCGTCTACAGGCCATCCCACCGGTGCAGCAGCCTAGTCGAAGTCGGGCGGAACAGGAACAGATCCCTGCCGCACGTAGAGGACGTTGTCTGGCCAGCGGATACGCTCAGCTGGCACACAAACTGGAGAAAGATGATAAAGATAGGCTTGTAAATATTTTGAGGATCGTGAATGATTTAAGATATTTCAGGCTTTACACTGAAGACTCCCCTCAGCTTGCTCAAAGATAGGGTAATGGAAAATTACAAAAAGTTAAGTAAGTCTGACCTTTCATTGCAGAATACATTCAGTTGGTTCAAGGACAATGCAAGGAAAATGGTAACAATTTAAGATATTTTGGATTTTCATTGCAGAATACACTGAACCTGCTCATGATCAGGGTAAAGTAAAATGATGAAAATTAGCTATGAAGTTAAGACTTTATACTGTAGACTTCTCATCATTAGGAGTAAAAGATGTACAAAATTGGCCTATTGACTGGCATATTTTTCATATTAAGTGGAAATAGTTTTCTCCGACTCATTTCTTAATTGTAATTAAATGAAATTAAATTGTTTTACTTTTAACTTTAAGCCAAATCAGTTTATAAAATCACAACTTATCAACAAAGGGAACAACAGAAACGCTCACATCAACCTAAGTGTTATATTTAACATTTAAGATGGATTTTTTTTACTTGTTAACAGATAACTGTAACTGTATTTTCAAATGGTTCAATGTCTGAATATTCCCAATAGCAAAAGGCATCAGATTATTATATGCCAAACAAATTATTTATTTGACATTTAACAGTTATGATCGTAGTAAGGTGAAAACTAAACATTTTCTATGTTAGACTTTTAGTATCAAAATAAAAAATAAAATTTCACAATAAAGTTCTTGTTTCATGTATGCACCAATTCTATTTAGATATTTTCAATCGTTTTCAAAAAACAGTTAAAAAACACAGTGTTATAGACAGGCAGTCCTCCCCTTCACTTTTTCACTGTGTCTGATAATTCATGTTTGGCTTAGGTTAGAATTACCATACATTAACTGGATTATTACTGCATCATCAAATAAGGACTTAATACAATTTCAGATATGCTTTTCGCTTGTTTCACACAAATGAATAAGGGTGCGCGGTATTATCGGTATATTGCAATACAGAAACACCCCGATTTGTACTGGTATAGTGTTCTGAAAATATCCAATATATCAGAGGTTTTGGAATTAACAATTTCCGTGTAAAATTGCAGAAAAATGTAACAAAACACCCCATTATTTTACTGAAAGTCGTAGACAAAGTGTGAACTTGCAAAGTGAAAAAAGCACAGACATGTTAAAAGTACAAGACCAGTCATTCATTGGTCTCTCTTTTTGATTACTATTCTTATTGCTGTTATTTAGTTGGAAACATGGAAAAACTAAAGTATGAAAAGTACCAATATATTGCAATACGTATTGCAATTCATCTTTCTGTATCGAAACATATTGCGATATTGAAATGAGAACCGATACCTATCCTTACAAATGAATAATATTTGAATAACATTTTTTGCCCTTCCTTTAACAAAAGAACCATCCAACTAGCTCAGAGGATGTGATGATGAAAAATACTGGCTTAGATAGATCAAATGGATGAACAATTTAACAAAAGTTCTTTCTAAGGCAAAAAAACACCGAAATCAACATGATAGTCATTTTCTGACAAACTAAATAAGTCACAGATGTTTTATCACAGACATCATCATGTTCTTACAATAAAATCTGTGATCACTGTTGTTCCTAGTTGAACAGATATGGGAAACATTTGTTCATTTGGAACAAGGAACCCTTTACAATGGCAATAATATCCTACTTATCAAATTATGGCAGGATACTAAACCAAAAAGGTGTATTACTTTCCCAAGGAGCTCTTCAAAAGAGAACACTTGAATGTTTTTCAGCACTAAAACTGATAGATAATACTGTATATATCAATTATGTTAAAATCGATATGTACCTTGATCATGTAGCCTTACACAGGTTATGTTAATATGAGGCCGTGACATGAAAGGGAAGTAACTGAATAGCTAACAAGAGGATCTTGCAGACAGATAAATAATTTTTACTTTATATATTTTTGTTACACCAAAATAGCTTCCAATGACTGGAGAAATTAGGCAATAAAGAAGATCTAGATAATCTATGGACCAAAGTTTCTATGTATCTTCACCTATCACTTCAATTGAAAGCATAATGAAGTTATAAACTTCGATAAACAAACAAAGAGATAATATGACACGGAAATAAGTATAATTAAGTCAGTAACATCAGCTAATACTGCATAAAAAAAGACCCAGTGATAAAAGCTCCCCTGAAAAAAGTTCTTTGAGTCAGGAAATGAGTGAAAATGGAAAGACTGCACTGCAAAAAGGAACACAGTGAAAACAACAATCCTGAAAGAAATCCTTTGAGTCAGTTACATCAACAAAAATGGAAAGACTGCACTACAAAAAAAACCTTACTGATAAAAGGTCTCCCAAATCTTTTAACAATGGCTTAGATATATAAATCGTGAGGAAACAAAGCTCACTCACCAGACAATATCACTGAGAGTTTTCTTCATCAGGTGAGACACAAAGACACACTAAATAAACTTATTAGAGCTTGTAATAATGTAAAAAATGTAAGCACCTGAGGAAACAAAGCTCACTCACCAGACCACATGACTGAGAGTATTCTTCAATAAGTGAGACACAAAGACTAAGTACTAAAGTACCACTAGTTGGCTTAATGTATCCACATGACTGACTGGGGGCAAGGTCAAACCCAGCAACGTCTTGTATACTACATACCTATGTATATCTACCGGTATCTATCCATCTATCTACCAGCT
Organism: Phorcus lineatus; assembly: GCA_921293015.1. Lineage (NCBI taxonomy): Eukaryota > Metazoa > Mollusca > Gastropoda > Trochida > Trochidae > Phorcus > Phorcus lineatus. The sequence continues at coordinate 9,093,050 of OV121085.1, forward strand.
GCTTATCAGTAAGATGCTGAAGGCTACATACCTTGGGGACCTGGGATTTGCTTGCTTTCTGGGTAAATGCTTATATAGACTGTCCAAAGGGTTATTGGAAAACTTCAATAAGCATGGAGGGACATTGCTTTGTAGCTCGTCAGGCATTACAAAAACATGACATAATCAAAATAATTTAGTTTTCCAGCAATTGAGTATATTTTTATGATGTGGCTTCTATATGAGGTAGACTGAACATTGAATATAAAAATAGAAATCTAAACCTGTAAGTCAAACATTGGAATAACGAAATTATCAAAGTAACATTTAAAAATGGTCCTGCTAAGACTAAAGAGTGAGAAAGTAACCAAATTAAGTGTATGTTATATTAATTGGATAAGAAACATGTATAACTGAAGATAAGGCTTTAATTTTCTTAGTTTCAAATTGCAAAATTGCTCACAAACAGGACACATGAGTATCAATTCAATAACACAGTAACCAGGAAACATGATAGATCTTTGAATAAATGGGCGAAAAAAACAATCGAATAACATTTCAGGTATAGGAACAACAACAATGGTCAGCTATAATCAATAAAACACTTACTTGATAATAACGTAATATTGGCATTTTGCCGTCTCATAGTGACAAGGATTTTCAGTCGTAATTTGTTATTTTAATTGCATATGGGTAATATAGAGAATAACCAACTCGGTACGAGTGATTACGGGAAATATCCACTCGAAGAAATAATGTTCAGTCGCTCGCCAAGGCTCGCGACTGTAAACATTATTTCAACTCATGGATATATCCCGTAATCACTCGTACCTCGTTGGTTATTCTCTAAGTAGAGAATATAAAAATCCTTATGTGAGTGATTAGTTATTTATAGTTGCTTGAGCAATATTTCAGATGGTTGCTACTGTTGTGGTGTGTAATATTCGAAGTACTGATAATAAACATATGGTTAGCAAAGTTAAATCAGGGGAAATTAAACATCAATAGCATGATTGTATTTGATTGAATACAGATGGAAAGATGACATACAGCTTGTCCCTGGACTTGGGATGAATTTTTTCCCCCAAATGTAAAACAATGCATGATCTTTATCAAAACATACAAAAATGATGGAATAAACAGAAAATAGTCCAAAACATATGGCAAAATTATAATGAACTAATATAAAAAATCAGTAAGCTGAATCTGTTCTTGTAGTGATATTAAGTTTTACAAACTTAAGCATGATTACACAAAGCAAGAAAGTGTGTTTACAAGGTGTGATAATAATGTGTGAAAAGTGTTTAAATACAAGCAGAGAAAACTAACATAATAGAGAAAGTAATACAGTTCATATGTTCATACAACCATGTTACAAACATAAAAAATTCATACACTTAACAAAACAAGTTTGGGATTTTTCATTATTTACCATTATGGAATTTAAATGTGTCTATCAGTATAATATGTTCATCTTATCATGAATAATTAAAAGTTGCTTTACAAAAACTCAATTGAAAAGAAGGTCTTTTATATGGCAGCAATATATCTCATTAATATAGAAAAGGTTAGGTTAAGAGTTAAATATGATATAATATACGATCTATATGAATCATCAGTTATAAACTGTGTGGTTTAATATATTATCATGGTATGATAATAGTCAGATTACATTAAACTCACTTTTACATGTTGGCATGTGATATGTTGAGCGTATACACTGTGATTCTGTCAATAGACAAGAAATAACAAGATAGTAAGGAAGTAAATATAAATTTACTAATTAGAAAGAGGCTTATTCAACAAACAAATCAAAACAAATGATTATATCACAGTTAATTTCTCTTCAGTGTAACTAATAATAAGTGAGAAAAATAACCACTTAATTCTTTTAAAAAGCTTTTCGATCATTATTTTTATTTAGCCTAACCATAACTTATCACGTTCCTATCTTGTTATACCGACTTTATATTCTGTTACTGTACCCAAACATCAAAAGTAGTCAAATTGTCAATGCAGTTGTAGACAAGTGCCAAGTTTTTGGTGGCTCATAGTCATAATTTTTTATAAAATGTCAGTAGTTTTTGGCAAAATTTGGTCATTGGCCACAAACAGATTATAGATGTTTTTGTGTTGGTTTAATATAAGAGAATTAATTAAATACAAGTAAACTGACAAGTTGTCAACATTTTTACCTCACCATTGTTTTAGAAAGATTTTGGTGTAGGTTTAACTCATAACAGGAAAGGAATTCTTGTATTTGACTTACTGGTCTTTATTGCACAAAAGCTAAAAATAGCAAACAAGCTCTAGCACGAAGCTTTTTTGGGCTTATAATTTTCCTTTATTCATCTTGAGTAATTATATATCACAGATCTCTTTTTAATTTAATCAAAGATATGATATAATTTATCAAGAAAGTTAACATTTTTGGCAAATAAAACTAAAAACATATTGATGTCAAAAGAAAAACTTGTCAGTAAATGACATTTTTATCATTTGATAAGGATTACAATCTCTTACCAGATGCTTTAGGTGTCATTGCAAACAAAGGTTAACAGAAAATAAGATAAAATCATCATAGTGCACTTCATTATGGTGAAACTGAACTAGAAAATAACAATAATTATCAAAAGGGGATCCAGTCTGCCTCGTTAGATCTCGAAGTGTTATTTACAGTTGTTTTGATTGATGCTGTGAAAAATTACTGGATTACTTACCAAAATAACATGTATGTTGCAAATACATTATGTTATCAATCTTGATTTTACAATTAAACCGTAGAAGTAAACCTAATCTACATTATCCTTTGATTGATATCAGTTAAGAATAATATACGTAAATGACACATCCTGAAAGAATCTCACAATCACATAAACCTGTAAATTTAAGCTAATAGTCCAACATGTCTATCGCATTTATCTATCTTTATATGATCTAGTTCTATTAAAAAAAGGTAGTAGTTAACAAAACGTATCTAACACGTAGCGCTTACAATGAAAAGTTGTGGATTCCGCCTGTTGGACGAAAGTACAGCGTGTTTTTAATTCCTTCCACTGTATTATTCATAAAATTTCGACGCCATGATTGTTATGCGCAGTGCATTGTGGGTGTTCTGTTTATTTGTTTCGACAAATCTCAAACGCTAAGATAACACATCTCTTTTCTAAAAGATCTAATTATATATCATGAATAATCATATGAAACGGTTATTGTCTGTTTTTACTTTTATTAAAGTATCTTATCTTTCGCTATGGGAAAATGTGAATTATCTCCCCTTGATCAAACAATGTCAATGAATAAAGATTTTATTAACGCTTCTTAAAGAAATCGTCAGGATTACCGACAGAATAAAACGTTGAAACCCGTCGAAGACGCAAAGGTTGTTTAATTAATGATGTTTTGAACGTATACATGTAAAACAATGGAGAGACTTGAGACTGTATTAGGAAATATTTGAGTTTATATATTTTTTTAAAAACAAACCATATGCTATAGCTATAACGGTAAACGTTAAAATGATAACAGAGCCACTCCGTGATTTTCATAACATATTATTTACCTTTGACACGTCATATGAGGGGATATAATATCAAAACATCTTATCTTTTCATGTCCATAAGACATATTTATATGACAAATACTGGTTTTCCTTGAAAATCTAAAAACAGCCTTATAAATGCACAAAGGTGAAGATATCACGTCCAATATACATGGATACTAGTTATATAACCTAACAAACGCTATCAACTCCTAACTGCCCTCCTGGCTGTTTTAGATAAGTCTCCAAAATTACGTTTGACTATTTGACGAACGCCACTGTCCGGTTTTCGATCATAATTGCTACGTTCTACCTTCATATTGTCACTGTAAAGAAAACCCAATATATTATAGCTTTAAAATGTGTCTTTTTGGTAATAGTCGATACTTCGCGATCAAATGACACCATTAATTAAGTTTGGCATATATGACTCCAACAACTCACGGAACCAGCAAAGTGAGCCCTTCAAATAAGTCCTGCAGAACGAAATCAAACAGTAATGACATTTCTTACCAACACCATTTTAATAAACTCTAGAACTAAAAACGAATTTGGTCAAAATTTTGCCAATATTCTGTCATCACAATAAAAGCACCATTCTCCAGAATAATTTAACTGCAAGTAGTTTTAGACTCTGTAGAGTTATGTTATAGTTTCCCTTAAACCCAAAATCATCGATATTCAAGAAGGATGTAAACAAGCACTTTACACTAGTTGAGCATGAACCAGACACAGAAAGTTGGGGCATCTTGGAACAGTGAATAATATTTGTTCCGCGATCAAAGCTGCGATCACTGTTTAAAAACAAGATACAAGAGTGACAGCATCTTCGGTATCTTCATGGTAAACGTTTCGATATATCTTCACATGTCAGAACGGTTACCCTGGAGTTACCGTGAATGGAGTAACAGTTGATTGTGTGTGAATGGTATTTATAAGCGTAGGTGGAACGGTACAGGGTAAAGGCGGAAACCATAACTTGAAGTGACAAAGAATATGTTTCAGGATTTGAATGTGGCGTTAGTTAGAGCCAAAATACCTAATGACCTGAGTTAAGTTAATATTGCCACCCTAAACTTGCAAATTTATCTCTAAAATGCCAAAATAATGATAATTTCTTATTTTCAGACACTGTACAAAGATGGATTGACCTACTAAACACTATCAACCAGTGTTTGTCTCTGTGTCTGCTGTAAGTATGTTTCTGAAATTACGTTTGAATCATTCGCGCGCGCTACTGTCCGGTTTTCGATCACGGCCAAACCCGTTCATTGTCACTATACTGAACTGATAAGCATTAGGATAATGATTTTCTGAAACAACCACTACTTATCGATATAATAACACCATTTATGAAATTTGACATTTTTGACTCCAACAACATACTCTGTGCCCCTTTAATCGGGATGAGACCGGCAGAATTTTGAAGTAGTGGATGGAAGCTGATTTGGTATCAACTGATTAAGACTCTCGTCTCTTGAAAATCCTTAGGACAGGAGGGAGTATAGGTAGGTAGACGGATCAGTTGGTACTCCTCGCATTTCCCCCGGACAGAGGATTGATAATCTCGACGAGTGGCTCTCAGACACGTGAGTATGCAAGAAAGACGCCTTTGTCGCAGTCTCACAGAAGTAACGATCGTGGTTTATTGCGGGTTGTTCCATTCAAGTACTTTTCGCTTCTTGAAGTTTTCTTTGACACCAGTTATTGCTGGTGACTGACAAGACTATAACCCAATTACTGATATGATCTGGGCCTCCTTTCACAAAGCAACCTTAACTCCCATTGCACTAAGGTTACCTTAAGGACTTACGATCACCTTTAGGCTTTGTGGAAGATGGCCCTGATGATGTGGAGCGTCTGGTCGAGCTTGCCGACGGATTTTATCGACAGGTCAAATCATCCACACCAGTGTTTTAATCTCTCTGGTTGAGTTTCCTCGATATTTTTAAAGTGCTTTCTTTTCAGGCTATGTATAAGGTTTATAACTATTCAGTTCTTTAATTCTCTCCTTTCCATCTGATGAAGTAGCCAGCATGTATTTCGAAACTTCGTGATTTACACAGAAATGATATACTTATTTGAGAGGTATTTAGAAGTTGATGAGATGAATACAGAACAAGTTATATGGATTTACATGTTCTTTATTGCAGGATTGCGACGTTTCGGTGTAGATACTAACGCCGTTATCAAGCAAGTGATATTGGACATTTTTTTTAGAAGGAATATATACATAAAATGGGAATAGGCTTGTACAATTGAGTAGGTTGAAGTACAAAGAGTTAATTAAATTATATTGATAAGGTAAGCAAGGTTGATAAGGTTGATGTACATGGTGATTGGTTGTTGTTACAGTACAAGTTGCATAGAGGAAGCCACCAGATGGACAAATTGAGTTACTATTGATTGGTTTTAATTAGATGGTGATAAGCTGATGGTAGGTAATAGCCTTGATCACGGTTCATGGAAGGATTAAACCGATAAATTTTGATAGATTCCAAAAACTTTCTAATTTTGTACTCTGAGTGGTTGATTTCCAGGACTTTGATGTCTTTCCAAAGGATGTTGTGGCTGGGGTTGGCTGTGTGACGTTGTCCGATATGGCTGATTTGGAGTCTTTCTTTAGTACAGATGTATGATGTTCCTTGTTTCTAATCGGCAGGGGTCGGGAAGTTTCGCTTATGTCTTGTTTTACTGAACAGTTGTTTTGACTTACGATTGCAATGCATTGTAAACTTTTTGAAAATGTATATGTTCAGTTTTCTTATATAGCGTTGGTTCTTTTCAGGTAGAGAGGGTATGCTTTATCTTTAAAATATAATTACTTTTATGTTATGCTAAAAACGATCTTCGTACCTATTCCGAGCGTTGGTAACTTTAGGGAATATAAAATCAGTTACGTTACGAGTATACTAGGTAACAGACCGTATTTAATGCCTGATCATAATGGGATAACATTTATATAAGTTACTATCATACTAATTTCAACCTTAGAGTTGAGGAGAAATATCAAGAGTGAAACACCTTTAGATGTAAAGTCTGAATGAAGTGAGATTACATTACAACGGTTGCTGTCTTGGTCAAGTTCTAAATGAGATTTGTAATCTTAAGAAAGATATTTAATTCCTCTCCCCTACAGGCAACACTTTTATCATCTTTCGATATGTTACCAAACTTTACATGTTAACTTAAAACGAACTATGGAAAGATGAAATTTCCCATTATGGAACCAAAGGCACGTATAAAAGATAAAAAGGCAAATAAACACTATAAGAACCTCAAAACCTTTCCCCTAAGTCTTTTGCCATGCATGGTTGTCATTCCAACAAACAGATTGAGAGAGGAAAAAGATCATTCAACTGTTAAAAATTACTTTTTTTTGAGAACGAAATATTTCAGAAAATGAAAATAAATCAGGCAATAAGATTCAATCAATTAGATTTGTCCGTTATCCTTTTTACTTAAGCTATTGGCAAAACAGGTTATTTAAATGAAAAATACAATCAAAATAAAAACACATGAATTGTAAAGAAGTACTCAAAATTTCATACACGAAAGGGGGGTGTCCTGAAACCCATGTTTCGCCAAAATGTTTGAAACTTAAGTTACAAATTATGAAATGTAGAAATTTAATTAATGAAGGCTATATTATCTACGTATATGACGAGCAGACGATAATTGTAACGAACGTTCCCATGATGACAAGCGTCGAAGCAATGGTGCCATGTAGAGATTCGAAACTGACATAGCAGGCTACATAAGTGTCGTCACATTCGAATGATCCATTTGGAAAAACGACCAGCAGGCATCTGATAATGTTTAGAATGTAGCCAACACATATTCCAATTGCATAGTTCTTCTTCGTTGCAACTGTGGGGAAGGAATACGGGAATCGGACAGCGATGAAGCGGTCAACTCCGACTGTTGCTGTGGGCATAATGGGCTGAGCACTCGGGAAGAGAGTTGGGCTGGATGACCACACTTCACCAACCCATGAATAGGGAAACTTTCCGATGAATGCATAAGGAACAAAAAAGAAGCAAAATTGGGCACCAAGAAGAAAGTCCCAAAACGCCATGTGACCGGCCATCTATAACGTCGGCTGTGAGAGCTCTTTGGATGTATGAATAGGGCGATGACCATTTCTCCTTAGATAAAAATGTGTGAGGAAATGACCTTTTTTGGGTCGTGGAATTGAAATATTTAAATTATTGTGTATAAAGGTGAACTATAAAGAGTAAGAACAAGATCTACCGAGCGTATTAAGTGATACAATTGCAGGGCTCCAGATAAGATGCGTATCCACGTCAAATTAAGAATTGAGTAGTGAAAATATATAAGGCGTATTTTTATTGTTTTTTATTTTCAGATCCTCATTACAAGTTTGCAACTATTTAGGTCGTTGACTAGTTTCCCAAACGTACAGTTTACTCTGTAAATAAATGAGTTATTTAGTTGCATAAAATCTTTAAAGAACAGTTTATCCACTTTACCTCTTGCTCTAACTATCTACATATTTGTTCCAGGCAAACAATTTTCATATATCAGAAAGACAGATTTTATTTGAAAATAAAAAAAAATATGTGATGTTTCTTTCAATATAAATTTTCCTCCATCAAATGAAATATTCACGTTTTACTTGATTCATGACATAAAGTTCATGGTACATATCGGTTCATACCTATAATTAACATCTAAGATCCTTCACAATATACATCGAAAATCTGATGAAAATCATTCACGTGGATAACTAACTTCTCTGCAGATTTATTTAATTAGTCAACTATTATTTCATTGGGGTGACAATCACATAACTTAGAGATATTGTAAAAGACATACATCTTAATCTGTTAAACTTTCATGGACAGAAACATAACATAACAATCGTAAACAATTCATAATTTCAAGTTGACATTTTCCCCGATAAGCTATTCAACACCAAAATTCCTTTTTATGATGGACAAGTCCAAACTCGGTAATACAGATTATTTGGAGACAAGTACATAACTTTCTCATATAAAGAGGTTGTCGATGTACATGCCCCTTGAGATAACGTATCATGTTAAAATGGACGATTCTGGTTCTCTCACGATGCAGAACGAAAAACTTCTTGGAGTTTCACTGTATCATAGTATAATATGTATTTATTCTCTTGTGTCCAAACTTCTGGCACTCAATGATAGGCATGTTAGTTACGCTGTATGAAGGCTTGCATCATACGAAGGTGCACCCCCGAGCATAAAAACGAGATCATTCTGATAAATGTCTTCGTTTCCACAAGGTTGCCATCAATTCGAGATGTAAATATCAGACATGTGGTATTGAAGCTTTGTTTAGAAAACTCACGTTCACGCAAACAATAACCAATGCGTATATCTGAATTATCCGTGCGTTTTATGTGGATACGCATCATATCTGGAGCCATGCGTCATGAATAGATGAACCTTCAAACTGAAATTTTTGTAGTTTATATGGAAGTGTATCTTTAATGCAGAACTAGCTCAGAACCATACGGTTTCAAACCTACCAGCTCACTGTTTAGTACATTTCACATTTTTTTCCATCAAGCAGGAGACATTGCCCATTCTGATGTGATTGTTATTAATTCATTACATTATTCTTTCCACTTTCCTCCTTTTTAATCAACAAAAGTGTAGGCAATATTCACGACAGACGCAACTATTGACTTCTAACGTTTATTTTGAATTTTTGAAAAGGTTTCACAAGCTCATTCTATCTCGCCGAGTACGAAAGCCCGGTGTCTCATAATGCTCTTACTGGTTGCCTTGTCTCCATACACTATACTCTTGGCGACGTCTGGTTTGTATTTCATAGCTGGTGGGTTCCGGCCATACGCTGCAGCGAGTTCGCGAAGATAGTGCGATGCGTTTCCACAACACAAGCCGATGTACTGAACTCCGATCTTTCGTGCTTCCTGCGCGAACTCCCGTACCTCGGACCGATTGCAGCTATGCGAAAACAGGTCCATTGGCATCGAGCGCTTACCTTTATAAAACGAAGTAGTAACTTATATATCATTAACAATCTAATAATGTTGTTTTCAATTAAAAAAAGGCAACACGTCATTCAGCCTCAAGCTCTCAGTGATTTTATGAACTATCAGTGCTGAACTAAAGAAATACACTCTGTGGCTCAATCAGGTTTTAAAATAAACCTGAGGTCTTAGTCTACAATTAAATCTAAGCTGAACACCAAAGGCATATTCTGCGACTTGAAATGAAATTTAAAGTAGATATTTTTGGGTCTGGGGTGGGCTTCGCAAATGGTTCAACTAACTGACTAATTTTTCGACTTTAAAGAAAAAGGGTTGGGATTCATTTGGTGTATTTGTTTATAGAAATATGTAACGATTACATTTGGAAATGCTGTTAAAAAAGACTGGGGTCGCTGACCACATTACATCCCTTTATTTTTATTTATTTTCTAGTTATATGTGCTTTATCGTTCTAGAAACGTTTGTTTTCTACATGACATTTTAAAGGCATTTGTGTTCCTTTTTCGAATCAATTTATGATCCAAAATTGGTTAGGAATCTTAATACATAATTTCAACTTTCTGTGGTCTTTCTCCCCGGAGAAATTGATAAAGCTTGGGTTTGTCTTCTTTCGCTCTTCTTAGGGGTCATGGAGAAATAAATAAAATCAATAGTCCCAAACCAAAAGTTTTGACTCAGTAAATCAAAATCTAAATAAGCCACTGATGGAGACTTGTTTTATCTAGAGGCGGAAGATGCTTTTTCTTGTTAATGCTAATGAATAATATAGCAAGAAGAATCCACCAATGCTGTTTATTGATTGAACTGAAGTGGCGTTACAAGGTCTTTTGTCTTTAGTGTTTGGAACATTAAATAACCTTATATACTGAAGGAAAAAAATAAGGGATCGCAGAAATCACAAATTGTCACAGATTTTATACACATAATTTTATAAAGGCTTGTATCATTGTTATCAGTTTAAATGAAGAAAGTCAGAATCGAGTATGCCCCCTACGTGCTCTCTGAACTGTCTGGTAACGTCTTTGCATACTAGCAATCAGTGTTCTTATCGTAGCTCACGGAATATCACGCCATTCCTGCTGCAGACACTGGAAGAGATCGTCCAAATTCCGCGGTGGAATACGCCTCCCAGGAACCCTTCGACCTAGCACACCCCATAAATGTTCAGTAGGGTTTATGTCCGGACTTAAACCTGCTGCCTTTAGTCTGTTTCGTACATTTCGGTCACATACCCGCGCCTGAGGTCGGCGTTTATCTTCGATGCTGGTTTGAAGCGATTCCGCAAGGCACGACGCACGATCATTCGGTATTGTCTAAGTGTTGTCCTTTTAGGTCGTCTCCGACCTTATCTCATCGCAACATTAGCAGTCTGACGGTACAGGGTCCACAGGCGGGATAGGACACTTATTGGCTTTTGAAAGTGTCCTGCAACTTCTCGCAGAGAGTGGCCTGATCTCACCATACCTATTGTCTGCCTTTTTCGAGCCAAAGTCAAGTACTGTCTTGCCATTTTAAGAAAAATTTCATACTGACTTAAGTCTAATGCAGTTGCCCTTTATGCCCGACCAATGGTGAAAAAACATGAATTGCACGATTTTTGGGAACCCACCTTTTTGGCCATGGTGTGTTTTGGCGCTAGGTTTCAGGTAATGAGCAAGATAACTGTCATTGGAACTGTTAAGGCATTTTGGTATCATAAACAAAGAAATATGCGATCCCTTATTTTTTCCCCTCAGTATATGTTTATAGAGAATTGAATTGGCATGGGAAGATAAAACAATGGTATATACAAACCACTGATAGGGTTAATAAGACTCTCAAAGGTCCGATGTGTGTCTGTGGTGTGGAAGGCGGCGGGAAGAGCGGCAATAGGACCCTGCACAAAACAATTCAACAAATGGTTTAAATATGGCATGTTGTAGATATTTCTGTTCCTGAAAAGCCGTTTCCTCTGTCCTTCTCAGTATCGGATGAAATTAAAGTTAATCCAGCTTGAACAACACAAGGCTTTACTTCATGTTGGACATTCAATCAAGATACGGACTCTAGATGTTGAAACCCTGCACATAAAACGATGACGTCATTGATTGTGGTTTCGTTTTTTTGTTACCGCAAGTGGTATATTTCGAAAATATGGATATGGACGTGTTCTAAAACAACTACTGAATTCTGTAAATAATGTAGATACGAAAAGCGTACCTCAGTTCCATTGTTAAAACAACATTGTTCTTTAAACTCATTTTGTGATTTCGAGGTATGCTCACTTTACAAGCTTTCCTGACTTCTCGCAACAAGGGAAGCATGGTTGTTGGTCCTCGACCACAGTTGAGTCCAACCACTGCCGCCCCCGCCTCCTCCAACCTTCGTAATGCCTGGGGGAAGGGGACATCGTCGGTAGTCCGGTCAGGGAAGAACGGCGAGAGAGTGACCACGGCGGGGAGACCTGCAATTAGACATGTTAGTCCAGTCTTTTGGTTGAAGCAAACTGCAGAGTTCTCTCAGGTTCTGAATTCGTGAGGGCGAGTTCGCCCTCAGGTTCCTCAGGTTCTTGAGAACGATATAAAAAATAAAAAAAACAAATTACATTTATTATATAACGTTAAATTATTCCACTTTCATTGAAGTCTTTTGGTAGAATTCACATACTACAAACAGTGATCTACCTTTCCCATGTTTCAGTATGGCCTCCAGAGCTAGTTCGGCCTCCCCATACGAAGACAATGTCTCAGCTATGATGAAATCCGCTTGGCCTCTGACTGACGTCTCGACTTGTTCCTGTAGTAGACACAGGGGAATCATTTGTGAGAGTGTATATAGTATATATTAGGTTTTGTTTAGTAAGTAAATGGGCATTTTCACAGCATCCCTTATCTACTCCCTGCAATACCGACAGTGTTCTCAAAGGTCTATACAAACTTTTCATACAAATCCTCATATTTTCAAGTCTTAACAAGACTTTTGTCCAAAACGTGGTTCATTTCCATAATTTATTTCGAAATATTGATAAATCAATGAGATCACGAGATATAATTCATTATAGTCTTAAGAGGACATTGGTTGATTTTTTTCAACTTTTGAACAATAAAAAGTAGATCTCATAACGTGTTTTTAAAACAATAAATCCATACATATACATAGTTGTATATTCTTTATCTCTGATAGTTGTTACATTAAGGATGTTCGCTCCTCAGTCACAGTGATAAAAATCAAATAACCTTAAATCATTATGTTCTTATGTAATAAACCAAAATGAAGTGGCAATTTCTCAATTTTGATGATTTCTGATTAAATATTCATCAAAATTAAGAAATGTAGTATTTCCATTATTCATACTCAGCAATTTTAATGGTGACTATCATTTGAGCAATTTGTATAATCTGTTTTTCTTAGAAAGTAGATGTTGTTGAATGAATGTGATTTGTATTTATGCGTTCAGGTGTTGTTTTCGAAAATGAATGGGAGAAAGCATGTTTTTAGTACAAAAATAGCTTGAATGTTGATAATTTAATTGAAATGTTTTAATACATGTTGTGCCGTAGCGGCTAAAAACCCACAGTACCATTTATATTTTATACTTTTTCATGGAAGAAAATAATGTTAACTCAAACATGTTTTCATATTAAAAAAAGTTTAAAACAGGAACTAATTTAAATTTAAGATTTCTCTCATCATTTCCCCATCGACTCCCATGTTAAATCTCTGACTGACAAAGGCATCTTTGTCTTAAAATATCTCGAAAAAACCCACACTAACCACCATTTTTGGGGTTGATATTTCAAACAAATACACTAAACTTTTGAAAAAACAAGTAAGAAAAAAAGTTTAATACTTTAAAGTTGAGGAACGGACATCCTTAAGATGAGGTTTTGATATACTTAATAACAGAAGACATGATGTTGAGATTCTTTCATATCGTCTTCATTCATTTTAAATACGGTTATTTAATTGTTTTGCGTCATTAAAGTGACACAGAATATGTTTCATGATTTTTTATGTTGTTTGACCGAGAAACAAAATACCAAATGTCCTTAGTTAACTTCAAATCGCCTCCCTAATTTTTATATATTTATACCTCTAACATGTAAAGGTTATCTTATGTCTTTTTTTAATGAAAACAGGACAACAACCATATAAATGTTAAAAGAGTCCAATTTACATGAATGTAAGTGAAATGACGTACTTATCACTAAAAACCCAGAGTTATATTTGTGCCTGCTTTAAATAAGTTTCAAAAACTACGTTTGGGTCATTGGCGCGCGCCTTTGTCCGGTTTTCGATCATAACTCACGCCTGAGACCTTTGTATTGTCATTATACCGTACTGATAAGCAATAGAATGCAAATTTTCAGATCAACCATTACTTCTGGATGAAATAACACCGTTCATTAAGTTTTACATTTTTTTCTACACCAAGATACTCCACATGTGCCCTATTCTAATTCCACGAGGTGAATGGTGCGAGGACATTGTGCACACTACTGTCGTCATAAGATATTCTAAATGCCCCACGAGATATATACATCTGGAAAAAAGTTTTGCAACACCAATTTTTTCCTGACTTCTTCCCATGTTCTTCAACTCACTTGGTTTCCTAATAGTCAAAGTCAAAGCTCTTCTTTTAATTGCAATAATAAAACGGAATTGTACCACACAGACATGTGTCTTGTTAAGTAAAAGAGGGTCATTTGTCTGTCATCATACGGGTGACACAAAATACTGATTTTCTCATTTTTCTTTGATCGAAGTCATTTGATATAAAGATCCACATCTCCTAATCGAACGTTACTGTTCTCTTTCGACGATGAAATTGACTATTTACAAGGGTTACGTCAATGAGTCACTGTTTTCAAATGTAAAACTAAGTATTAACTGACAATTTTGTTAGATTTATGTCTTCAGATATGCAGACATTTACAATTAAGATCCTTATCAGCCGAACATAAATAATTCTTATCAAGACAGTTAATAAAAAAAGGTTGGTGTTGCAATACTTTTTTCAAGGTGTATATCTCCTGTGGATCTTGATTTGGGTGGTATCAGATCTGTAAATAATCAATTTATGAAATAGTATTCAGAAACATCTATAGCCTACTTTGAATATTTCTTTAGCTTCTGTGACTGTTTCTGGTATGTCGGAGTCAAAGTTTCCCGTCATGCACAAACTTCCGGCCATCAGAGATCCCGTTCTGTCTGCAACATCTCGCGCGATTTTCAAAGCTGCGAGATTCATGGAATAAAGTTCGTCTTCACGACCGATTGTAGCAAGCTTGGCTCTGTGTCCGTAGTACTGGTAAACGAAAAAATACTATCTATCTATGCAGTTAAAGTTTTGCGAGATTTTATATCCAAAGATCACAAATTAGAGACGGCATGTTCTTAAATATGCCACCGTAATGATCATACTGAAGAATTAATACACATGTTTAATTATTCCATAGATAAAATTGAAGAAGTGACAAAAACTCAATCTTTACGAATACGACCATTCAATCTCTACATTATGAGATACAACAGCGTTGCTGAATTAGCGGGGCTGCAGGTGCCAGTGTTCAAATTCATTAGACATTCATTGGCCATAGGGTTCATGAAGTGCTTGATCTTGTCTGTGAACTGTGTCTGTGAAAAGTTTCTGCCAACCGAGGATTCCTAGCATCGTAACTGGTTGGCTCAGAAGACGTGAGCCCATATAGAAGAACTTTTGTAAGGCAACGGGAGCATTAAAGCAATTAAAAAACCCGATCGTTTTTGCCATTCGAAATAATTTCATCTACCAGTACAAACTCTTTTCACACTGCTTGAAGCTACCCCTTAACTTTTTGGCATTGTGGTGAGGTGACAAGCGTTATAATTTTGACAGCTAAATTTTTTTAAGTTTCCATATGAAATTCGCCGTTTGTCAAGGTTAGAATCTTTACCATTAATGCTTCGACGACGTCACTTCCGGCATGTACAAATTCCTCGTGTAGACTGCGCACTGCTTCCGGTACATCAAGAACGACTTCCGGTGTGTAAGTTCCTATCTTCAAGTAGCCTCTTCTCTCCAACTCGAAGGTATATCCTTCCGCGCAGATAACGTCCTCACCTGCCGCAAGTCTCTCCAATAAACCTCTTCCTTTGCTCAAAGACATACTGGCATCGGTGGTTATCCGTGAAGAGAAGTATCTCGCCTGTGTATGAAAATAATAAGGAAGCGCCTTAGTAGGCTGTGTGACGTGTGAGTGAAGTATTGTTTAGCGGGATTACAGGTTCAGGTTCACTTGACGCGTGAATTGTTCACTATCACGTTTATTCTTAAATTGCTTCTCTGTTAAAAATGATATCTTGCGTGTTCTGTCACTGTTATATACGACTGATGCCTAGCGCAGTTTATCTTGGTACTTGAAGTCAGACCGTGCCTCTGTGGTGTGTTCTTTAGAAAATAGGCTACACACCAGCCTTCGACGTAATTGTTCTTAACAATTGTTATCTATTGTTAATATTTGAAAGCAGGCGACGGCTTGCCGGGTCACGATTGTCCGGAATATAGAACACTGGTCAAAACACTAAGGCTGCTTTAGATTTGTTGAATTCGCAAGTCAAATGCCAAAACAGTTAATTTGAATAGCGTCAAGTTAGAAAGATACTTCCTGATTTTGTAATGTCATGTACTCTAATGGAATAAAATGCATATTTTCTTAAACTGTAAATTAGGCTAGGTTGAATGTATGTTAAACTTTGGCCTCTTTGGTTTGGCCTTTCGCTCAGAGGGTTGGGAGACTTACAAGCTCTTTCTTGGGATACACTTCCCCACTGACTTACAAAAACAGAAACAGCGGATACAAATATTAAGGTGGTGAGTAATATAAATTTTGATTCTGATCAACTTCATCGACTCCTTAATAGATGTCCAAGAAAAAGAGGAATGGGCCAAATGTCTCTTCAGATCGTCTTCCCGTGCTGATCGTCTAAGAATTACCAATGAGTAGAACATGGTGCAAAGTTTAAACTCCTTAGCGACTGGATATTATTGCTAACAAATGAGCTTATATTGAGTCAACTTCTGCTGAAGTGCGATACCGTCGTTATGTCACATGGGTTTCCCGTTACTCACTGGTTTCCCTCGGGCATGGTAATGTGCATTGTCTTTCGCTTTTTTCTGTGAAAACCTGTTTATCATCTGAGCTTTCTAAACTACACTCTTCTTCTTGTAGTTATGGTGGTTGTTTGGAGGAATATAGATATGTCTTCATCCAATTGAATACATTCTTGACCCGGTTTCGGTATATTTGAACATTATTTACTTATATCTATTTCTTAGATGTACTAAACCTTTCATTTCATTCATTCACTATGTTCACTGAAACCACAAAACTAGGAAAAGGTTTATTGAAATTTCGTTTTATCACAGTTACCATGTTTGATCATGAATAAAGGTAACTCGTTCAATTTATCTAATGGCTCACTCTTGTGTCTAAGAGTCTCTCATTACTGAGAAAGTATGGTTACTAGAGGAGGGCGTGCATTAACAGTGTTGACTTTTGCCAATTGACAAAGATTACTCACCTTTCTTAATGAGAATTCCACAGTCAAATCTAAAGCAGGTAATATCTTCTCCTCTTGGTCAAGGTATAGACACCAGTAAAAGAATGGAGCTAAAATGGAGCAATTGGCTCTGGAGCTTATCAGGCTATATATTATTCAATTTATAAATGGTAACGGTGTCACCTTAACATGCCACAGGGTCACCATATCCTTTAATCATTATCCTCGCCTGAGGACACAAGATTTAAGGCTTTGTCTGTGGAGCAAAAATTAATATAAAGTTGTAGGGTGTGGTCCCTCTTGCACAGGGTCACCAAATCTATAAATTGAAATTCTAGTCATCTAAGGAGTCTATATACAAGGTTTCAGTCTTTCAGGCCTTCTGCCTCTGGAGGAGACGATATACATATTAGGGCGTGGCCCCTGTGGCCCGCATTAGGGGTCACAGGGTCACCAAATCGTTAACTTAGAATCACCATCAGCTGAAAAGTCTGTACACAAATGTCCAGCTTTCTAGGCCTCTTGCTTATTGAGAAGAAGATGAAAGTAGGTTTTTAGAACGCGATTCCTGTGGCCCCTGTTTGGGGTCACAGTGTCAACAAATCTATACAACATAATATCTATTAGTTTCTTATTTCTAGGCCTCTTGCTTCTAAAGAAGATGAAAATACGTTTTTATGGTGTGGTCACCAAATCTATAAATCAGAAACCCCATCTGCTAAGGAGTTTGTGCAACAAGTTTTAGCTTCGTAGACTTCTTGCTTCTGGAGAAGAAGATCAAATAAGTTCGAGGGCATAGATCCCGTGGCCTTCATTTGGAGTTACATGGTCACCAAATCTATAAATTAAAATCACCATTACCTAAGGAGTCTGTTCACAAGAATTCAGTTTTCCTGAGACAATGGTTCTGGAGAAGATAAAATAGTCAAAAGTTTACTGACTATGAGCTAAAAATCGAAATGATTACAAAATATGAAAAGATTATTTCTGGATTTATTATTTTTCTCCTTGTATTTAATCGGGTCTATTTACAAAATACATTCTCAACTAAAACTCCACGATGGAAACTTCGTTCGTTGACCATAACTTGAAAATGGACGATGATATGTCAGAATATGCATATTATTAATGAACTAAAAAATATCGACGCCAGGAGACAATTCAGTTCATCATTGCAGCATCAGTTTCAAGACAACGCCTTTCATTAAATCATCCCACTCCTATAAATCGTTTAAAATAAAATTGTTCTCGCTTTTTAAGCAATTTTCAAAGTACTTCTCAAGTATAAAGAAACATACTTACTTGTTAGCCTGACTAGCCCTATTTCAGTTCAAGTTGCCAACATGAGCCCATGTGGTGTTCATCATTCAACTGTTTCTCGTACTGACACAGTGTGGTGCAAGGTCAAGGTAACAGCGGGGAACGAGGCGAGTGGGAAGGTCCTCTTGAGTTATATTTAAAATCTCACTGCCGGAAATAGTATACGTTCCTGTCCTTCGTGGATGCAACCAAAACACATACCTCACTTGATAACTGACTAATGTTCAACAAAAGCGAGCATTAACCATGTCATTGTTTATGAATGGTGTATGTCAGCTATATAGTTTACACACATGTTATTCATTGCTGTCTTTTGTGGAACCTCTGTAAGCAGAACGAACATTGCAATGAATCTCTCGGATGCTCTACGACCTTGACCTTGAGGTCTTGTCTACATCAGCATTATGAGTAAGATCTGAAAGAGTGCTGGTTTACTTTTTGCGTATTGGCTACGGAACATTGTGCATCGATGCAGCAGCTAAAGGCACTATAGCTAGCCTTTTCCGCCTGTCTATAGGGAGGTTAGATCAACTTATGGTCATTGTGAATAATTTCTGGACGGAACAGATGAACTTTTTATGCTGCTATAAAAACGATCAAAACCTTTCGGAATAAGCTGGGACAAAGGAGTGACATTGATCTGACCAAGAAATTTTGAACTGGTCAAAAGAAAGGAAGTAAAAACACATCGGCAAAAATAACGTGTCACAAACTTAAGTATAATGACCTTTCTGAAAAACGATTTTCTTTTCCTGACAAGAACTAAAACCAATAAAACCTTATTTTATAAATCTGTGATAAAAACAAATTTCTTGAAGTTGTTTCTTTTTCTGTTGAAATTGATCTGGGAGTTCGTAGAAGCAAGAAGACATAAGCCGTAGCGTATTGTAACTTCTAATATAGAACTTTTTAAACACATCCATTATTTTCTTCCGGACTGGAACTAAAACAGATCACAAGTCATTGAAACTTTCTACATGGTGGAACAATCACGATAAGTAGTTTTTACTTATACTTTCTTTTCTTCTGGGTCTTTTTTTGAAGATATATGTAAATGTTAAGATATGAACTAGGACTTAAAAATAACGAGAAAGAAAACTCAATGACATATCGATCACCATCGTATGTAGAACGGCCTTTTGTGATTATCAACCGAATATGAATTTTCATTTTCTAATTTTACCATGGAGATGGTAATTAGATTTTTATTTCTCCATATATAAATCAATTAGTACTAGCTCACCCAAGCAATACAATAAGTCTTTTTAGATTTACATTTTGCTTATTTCTTATAAAATGTCTTTTACAGAAAGGTATTTTCGTTGGATCACTTCATTGAATCTCTATCGAAACGACGCTTTCACAGAATAAAGAAGTTGCTCATACAGAAAAATGTTTCTTACGCGTATATGATTTTCTTGTTTCCATGGAAATGCTTTGAGTATTCTAGCCGAGAACTTACAGCTTCATGAGATATCATTTGTGAAAATAAACATCATATGTAGATGTGCCATTCGTGCTTTTCAACATAGCGGTATTTTCATATTTTGTTCTTGCCAACGAGACAGTAGTTACCAACATTTACTTAACAGTTTCCAAAACTGAACCATAATTCTGAGCTCAAAATACTTAGTATATAAAGCAATGATTTTTATTTGAAGAGCTTATAAAATGTGTAACTAAAATATGAGTCCCTAAGGTTTGTTAAAGGAATACAGCTTCATTATAATTGTTAAATATATTTCACACTTTCCCATCTCTTTGCCGACACTGTCTGTTGTCATTCGTGCATAATAATATAACACCGTTACATCGAATGTAAACACTTGTTTATTTTGAAATTAGAATTTTCATAATGTGTGCATTATTCCTGAATAGACCAAAAGTCATATCAATTTAATAAATATCGCTCGTGGTTGTTAGTCAGGTGGCGTATATCATTCAATCTCGCCGAGTTGGAAAGCTCTGAGTCTCGCCATTCCCTTACTGGTGGCATTGTCTCCATACACTATACTCTTGGCGACGTCTGGTTTGTATTTCATAGCAGGCGGGGTTCGGCCATACGCTGCAGCGAGTTCGCGAAGATAGTGCGATGCGTTTCCACAACACAAGCCAATGTACTGAACTCCGATCTTTCGTGCTTCCTCGGCGAACTCCCGTACCTCGGACCGATTGCAGCTATGCGAAAACAGATCCATTGGCATCGAGCGTTTTCCTGTATAAAAGATAAAATTAACTTAAGAAAGTTTTGAGTAACCACTTTTGGAAAAGAAATTTGAATTAGACGTCTCACGGAGGGCATACAAAGAACGCATATTTTCTCTTAGAAATGATCGTCACTAAAGACCTTACTGAAATCAGAATATATTTTTAGTCCTTATAGGTCTTTGGTGCGAGAAACGGTTAGAGTAAGGTATAGTCAAACTTCCTCCGCAAGATCCAGTTCGCTCTCGTCTCCATCACTCGCTAGTTATGCCTTGCTGTATTGTGCACAGATTCGTGGTTTGAGTCATCAGCAATGAGTATACACGCAGGATATTTTTTTAATTGAACTATTCAACTCAGTTTGGGTACTCGAAGGATCTGGCAGGGAAAGATTACGAAATGCAGCAAGACATGGTATAAATAGGGTTTACGTATTGCCTTGATGTGGAAGTGGATGCTAATTTTTTTGGAGACTGGACACGCATGACGCATTATGACCAATAGGTTATACTGACCACTGACTGGGTTGACGAGACTCTGGAAGGTCCGGTGTGTGTCTGTGGTGTGAAAGACAACGGGAAGAGCGGCTATAGGACCCTGTGAAAAACAATACAACGGACTGTTTCATATATGTCATGCAGCGGTAATTTCTATTACTGATGATTAGCAGGAAGAACTAAACTTTCTTCAATTGGGTTTCAGTTACCCTGTCCTATCGCCGTTTGATTTTTTAAATAATTTCATAACATAAGTAAAGTAAAGTATATGTATGGATAGAATATCCACACAGTTAATAAGAATTAACGATAACACTAATTAATGCTGCGTTGTAATAGCAAGGCTTTTCACACTCGTAGAGCCGATGAATGGCTTCACTTCCATTGTTGTGTTTTTACCGAGTATGCGCTCTTATCTACCAGTTGTGAAATCTTAATCAACCCAAATGTTACCCTCAGTAACATGTTACAACTATGTTATGTTATAATTGTGTATAAGGAAAAAACAATGAATGAACAGGATAGTCCCATTAAATTTCGTTTCCACAAAAACACCCCGATAGGGCTGTCCTTTAAGTGCAGGTACGTTCACACCAATTTTTGTTTTACATCCCGTTACATCAACATATAGTATCTGCAAAGCTCATAATTCAGTAGTCTCGGACATAATAATACGCAATATAGTATGATGATGATTTTGAGGTTTGTATACCTTGCAAACTTTCCTGACTTCTCTCAACAAGGGCAGAATGGTTGTTGGTCCCCGACCACAGTTGAGTCCGACAACTGCCGCCCCCGCCTCCTCCAACCTTCGTAACGCCTGAGGGAAGGGGACATCGTCGGTGGTCCGGTCAGGGAAGTACGGCGAGAGAGTGACCACGGCGGGGAGGCCTGGATTTAGAATAGACTGTACATGTACATGTGGGTTTGCACACTGCATAGACGCAGAGATTGTCGTATATGCTTTAAATTGAAATGTTCTTCAGAGCGTTATTTGATGAACAGGGAACTTGCATTAGAATATGTTATTTCAATTTAGTTATCAAACATTGACTTGCTCTGACGATAAGTATACTTATCTCCAAAACCTTCCAGCGTTTTAGCCCTGATGATGCATGTTGCAAGGAGTTTATTAACCTCGAGCGCTTTTGGGTTTATGTTTTATGGTTTACTTGTATCGAATTGACATAAATGATCACCCTTTCTTTCCTGATACTATATTTTCGTTACATTCACTTTTTACTGCCGATTATTGGTGGTTAATACTGGTGATCTACCTTTCCCATATTTCATTATTGCTTCGAGAGCTAGCTCAGCCTCCCCATATGAAGCCAATGTCTCAGCTATGATGAAATCTGCTTGACCTTTGACTGCAATCTCGACTTGTTCCTGAAGCAAACACAAAGGTGTTAATTATGACAAGAGAACTTTGTAGATTTTTGGGTCGACACTCACAATGATAGGCTACTGACAATCTTCAAGAAATCGATCCTATCTTACAAAGGGTCTAGCAAAGAAAACTATTCTCCTCCGAAGAACAGACTTCTTAAGATATGCACGTTATGACAAGAGAACTTTGTAGATTTTTGGGTCGACACTCACAATGATAGTGTACTGACAATCTTCAAGAAATCGACCCTATCTTACAAAGGGTCTAGCAAAGAAAACTATTCTCCTACGAAGAACAAACTTCTTAAGATATGTACGTGTTTCTAAGATCAGAGCATTTGTCGCGATTTTCCATTGGTCTGTTAATCTCATTATTTAAA
Source organism: Phorcus lineatus (assembly GCA_921293015.1). Classification (NCBI taxonomy): domain Eukaryota; kingdom Metazoa; phylum Mollusca; class Gastropoda; order Trochida; family Trochidae; genus Phorcus; species Phorcus lineatus. Next base: position 9,115,898 of record OV121085.1, read on the forward strand.
TATGTGTTCCATTTAATCCATAGAGATCTCGACGCTTTCGTTGCCCAGTGAATGAAATAGATACATGATATACACAAGTTGTGCCTGTCCTGAGTGGGATTACGCTGGTATTAAGTATAGACCATTGTGCCATCACGTATGTATTACGTATGTCACAGTGAAACCTCGTCCTATAAGCAAACAAAAATATCGACCTTGCAGAATAAAACAAAGATAAGCACTCACAATTGTAACGAAATATTTTGCTTTAAAATTTGAAGGATTGAAAAAAAGTTCGGGACTCATACCTTTAAAGAATGCAATACAAGTTTTGAAGGGAGAGAAAGGGTATTGAGAGTTGAACTGACAGGTGTCGAAAAACTTTGTCAAACTATACCTTTAATGTTATCATATATTGTGTAAAGCTGTTCTTTTTATCATAACTCTTCTCATTTCTCATTAAACAATTCTCGAGTACTAATCAGTGACATGTTTATATTGTCAGAACATTGTCCCAGGTCTACTTACAATAGACGACCCTGTTGACAGATACACACTATATCAATTGTATTGTCATCTTTTCGATCAAACCTGCAATTTCAAACCTATATAGTGTCACAGTCCTGAACCAATTTTTATCAAAATGATATTTTTTAAGAAAATTTCATCAAATTAAAAAAAGATACCTTTAATATTAAATCACGAGATGTATCTTTCAATATGTATTTAACAAGATTATTTATAGTCTTCAGATATATTTACAGCCTACTTTGAATATGTCTTTGGCTTCTGTTGCTGTTTCTGGTATGTTAGAGTCAAACTTTCCCGTCATGCACAAACTTCCCGCCATCAGAGATCCCGTTCTATCTGCGACATCTCGCGCGATTTTCAGAGCTGCGAGATTTATGGCGTCAAGTTCATCTTCACGTCCTATAGAACTGAGCTTCGCTCTGTGTCCGTAGTACTGGAAGAGAAGACAAAACGTACTATGCATCTAAGGCATAAGAAGTTTCTATCAAAACATTATACCTTACAAGACGTTATTTTACATATCAGCCTGTCAGTTCGGTAAATACTTACTAGGTAGTTTTTTTTTTATATAAACCGATTTTTTATTGTTTTATTTTCGGTTAAGTAGAAATGATTATATGTTCCATGAAAAAATCTATTTGTCCATTCTTTACAGTAACCCTAAACAATCTAAACCTAAACTGATCATATATTCAGGAACAGTTTCAAATCAATACCATTAATGCTTCGACTACGTCACTTCCGGCATGTACAAATTCCTCATATAGACTGCGCACTGCTTCAGGTGCGTCAAGAACGACTTCCGGCGTATATGTTCCGATCTTCATGTAGCCTCTTCTCTCCAACTCAAACGAATATCCCTCCGCGCAGATAACGTTCTCACCTGCAGCAAGTCGCTCCAACAAACCTATTCCTTGATTTAAAGACATAGTGGAATCAAGGAGTACACGAGCAGGTGACCTTGCTTGCACCAAGATGAAAAAGGCGGTCCTTTTATAAGAGGCTTATGAGTGAAGGAATTATTCACACTCACGCCACCCGTGGGTAAAGTTCGCTTACTCATGCATTGCTAACTATGAAGTCCATTCATAAAATCCTTTACATGCGTAGACTTAGCTCATGTTGGTATGCGATACTATCTGTATATTTTGTCAGAAAAACCTTACTAATGATGCTTGGCCAATCTTTCTAGGGTCAGATAGTCGGCCATACCTATGCGATCGTTTTGGAAAGACCATTGTTAAATATGCCAGTAGACCTGACATAACAATCGTTATCAAATGTTGGTATTTCAAAGCAGGCAAAGGTCAGCCAGTGTCCTACATACACATTGGCTAAGTTATGTTTGTCCACTCGGGTATCGAGTTCGCTAATCATACACTGTCGATTCCAGAAAAGTGACTCCAGTTTCAAAACATTTTAAGAAGTCATTGAAAGGATATGTTTCTAAATTGAAATAAGGCTTGGTACTACGTTAGGCAAGGCTAAACTAGGTCATAGTGACATAGAGTATTTTAATTCATTTTGTATGTGGCTTAAATAAGAGCTGAAATAGAATAAGACCAGTGTTAAGTTCAAATCGACCTTTCAGGGTTTTATCTTTATCTCGTAATGACAAATTTATTATATTTACTTGGTTTTATTGTAAGTGAAAAACGCCCATTTAAGTGTTAAGAAGTCAAAATCCAGTTACATATACGTTAGATAAAAGACATATAAAGTACTACAAACCTGTATTTTTATGTGTAGTTTTAAAGGATTTCCAAAATAACGTTTGTGTCATTGGCGCGAGTAACTGTCCGGTTCTTCACCACAAATATCGACTTTAACCTGTTTATTGTCACTTCATTGAAGTGATAAACTTTGTAATGTTAATTTTCAGAAAAAAATAGTACTTTTCTATCAAGAAACATCATTATTAAGAACAACATTCTCAGTGCCACTTAAGGCCTGGTCACACATCCCACAAGTAGCGTAAAGGTACGAATCACGCACAAAGTTTGGTTGTCCGTCGAGACCATTTGACCATTTTCACTGATTTACGCTATAAAAAACCCCGATGAATTGCGCAAGAACTACGGAAAGAGCACGCACAAATCACTAACAAACCACTCACTTCAGCACATAGACACGTAAACAGGGCGGATACGTGGTTGTGAGCGACGAAAGGTCCGCTGAAAAACCACGCGAAATCTGCGCACCTGCACTAATGAACTGCTTATGAATCGCGCATGATTCACGTATGATATTGATACGTAGGTGTTACATGCCCGAACCATGCGTCGTATGTCTGCTAGTCGTCAGTGGAAAGTCGTCGATGAACGCGATAGCGACAACATGTTCGCGAAGGATCACTGACATTCTACGCATATTTCGTGCACTGTCAACGTAAGAACTGCGCACACTATGCAAAACTTACGTTAAACAGCGCAATACTGCGTAAACTTTTACGCGAAGCCGAGTTTGAGCTGCTCATGGTTTGAGTTTTGAGCTGCTCAAAACTCGGAATCGCGTAAAGCGCCGATCCGGCGAACATCGACGGACAACTACGGAGGTTCCACGTCAGGCAAACTGATAAAATGCGCAAACCGCGCATGTATCGCGTAAGACTCGAATCGCGTGCGTGATTCATGCAAAGGCTCCTTTATATACATATTCATGAAGCAGGACTAAGTAAATTAGATTCACCTTGCTTGATTATTTTCAATCTCCAAGGAAAACCAACTCCTTGCTTGATTATTCCAATTCCACGAGCAAAACACCCTCTGTTGTCCTGATAACGTTATCAATGATGAGTAACTTTTTTAGGTTTCGCGTGAAAAGTAGATAGTTTAATAAAAGTTGTCTCTTCACCTAATTTGCACTATTATCCCATTTGGATACCACGTGTATCCGATAGCGCAATGCACCTTTACTTCGCAACATGATATGGTAAATATGTGTATCGAATGGTGGTTGTTTTATTTTTTCACTGAACTATAGGCCTGTGGCTTTTAAAGATTGCTTCTAAGAAACCAAGATGAGAAACTCATTTAGATTAGGGAAACAAATATTGCAGAGCTTTCCAATGGAAATTAAATCTCTTGATTTCCTTTAGGACATTTGATACAACGTATTATTGAAACTCTTAATACTTTTTATAAGATGTCGGGTTTGAAAATAAATATAGACAAGACTAAAACAACATGGGCTAATTCGATAACAGAAAAAAACCCCAAAGAATTGTGTACAAATTTGAAAAATTGAAACGATGGGAATTTTAAGTTCTAGGATTCAAATGGACTCATTGGTTAAAAGTTCTAGAAGAAATCCAGAACTAGAAAAAATCCAGAAGAATTAAATGGATTATTAGCAGCATGGAGAAAACGATATTAAACGTTGATTGAAAAAAGTCACTTTCATAAAAACATGAGCTCTTTCAATGTTATAAGTACCTATTTTCAACTAATTGCCCTATCCTCCGGATGGCTTATCAACTCCTCTGAATAAATATGTTTAGAATTCGTCTGTAAGGATAAAAAAGAAAGATAAAAAGAAGCATAATAGCGAGATTGAGGACTGGGAATAGGTGATAAAGCTTATTGATTGGAAACCTTTTACTGTCAAGAACTATCGGACAATAATCCGTGCAACATACCTTACATGTAAAATGATATTCTGAAAAAGAATGCAAATATTTCAAAAGTATTCGAAAGTAGAAAAACTTTTTAAGGAAATATGTTACGAGAGTATGAAACTATATAATCATTTAAGGTTGATACCGACTAAAACTTTCCATGTATTATGACTTTTATAATCTGAGTACACAAGTGACTTGTTGATAAGTGATGTTGGACTTTCAGTAAAAATCTCTGTACAATCTATGATGACACGAGTTGATGGATAACGCTCTCTAAATGATTTTGGCATATTGGCCTGCACAACATCCCTGGGTGTCCACCAAACGAGAAAGTTTAGTTTTGAATACATCTTTTCAATCCAGGTGTTAAACACGTTGCTGATTGTAGCTTGACTCACTCTGAACCGCTTTGCTAGATCAAGTTCAAGTAATCCCAACCTCAGTCTCATTAACACCATAAAAAACTCGTCTATAGGATTTAATTTCCTTGGTCTGCCACCTGCTGAATTGTCTGAATCATTTTGCTCACTGGTAAGTTCTTCAAATAATACATTAAAGGTGCCTTTATCTGGGAGACCTGTATAAAACATCATGTCTTTCTCCTTAATATCATGAATCGTTAATTCTGGCACAACATCAGTTTGAACATGAACACTTTTTGTTTTTGGCTTTAAATCAGTTTGAATTATTTTAGAGGCAGTATTTAATTTACATATATTAGTTTGCGATCCACTATTACACACATCTGCCTGATGTTGAATTTGTTTGTGTCTGAATGTAGGTAATTTGTCAATATCAACTTGACCTATATAGTCATGAAGTGCAACAGATACATCCAGATTTGATGTTGAAGCACTCTGGTTAAAGGACTCACACTCTTCATCATTAAATTCAGCCTGGTCAACAGAACCATCCACTATGGACATTTTCTCTGCTTCAGCAGCTCCAACATCTGAAAGCTGATATGATAACAAATTACTGACCAGCCACATTAGCCTATTATATCATTGGAAAATTAAAGGATCATCAGTGAAAGATCCATGAATTTTAATACAAGTGGGTGGGCTAAAAATTGGGATTCAGCACTGAGCAGTGGTTTGCAACTTTTGATCTGTCCTATTTTCTACTATATTCAATTATTTTATATTCTTTAAAGCATACAAAAAAAAAACCTGACAAACACTAACACACTTACATAAGTCTTCCAACCAAAAATATGGACACAAAGGTTCAATGATGTACATTTTGCAAAGTTATTTCTGTAAATCAGATACAGCAGTAGAGCTTTGATTTTATCTCTATCCCTATCAGGGTTGAAATGCACAAATCTATAGTTGTATTACACATTATCAAAACTTAAAGAAAAAAACAGTAAAACAAAAAATTGGGTTTTTCATTCACATATTGATATTGAAAATGTTACAGCAATACTCATTCATACAAATGAATCTATTAAAGTATTAATCATTCATTATACTCGGCTTGGCAATCAATATCTGTTACTTTTTGATTGACAATGAGGGGCCTATCTATGTAATAGCAAAATGATATCTTATTAGGCCTAAGAGACCGACAAATTTATGAGGCATGTCTATCTGTTTGGTGAACGAAAAATGAGGGACTTAATTCAAAATGAAAAAAAAATAATAGAGTATTTCCTGTTGTTGAAATGGAGTTTATATACGTACCGATGAGGTTTTATACGTCTTATGAGGAAATATTGATGGTATCTGGTGTTCCTTGGTTGGTCCTCGGCCACCCACGAAATGTTGACAACATATTCGTGTCCACGATTTAATGTGAAAATGTTTCCTGCTGACTCGGAATTCCCATATTCTTCTTAGTTTTTTCTTCTCGGGAGCATCTCCTGACGGAAAGCGATGAAGAGTTATTTTCTTTTCTTCGTCACTTGAAACTTTCCCTAGAAAATTATGACAATCTGTCACGCAACAGTATTGCTTCCCCGCCATTTGTACGCGCCGGAAGTAGATCGCGGGAAGGAATTGGTCCCATACGTCATTGCGATCAAGGGCAGATAAGTACGTTTCTGATAGAGGCTATACTGATATTCTTGCATTATCATAAATTTGAAAATCCTTACTTTTTCATAATAATTTAGGAAATACAGGCTTACTGACAGTAAAAGTATGTGTTAAATTTTGAGTGATTTGAGATAAAGACAAAATATTAATTAAAGGGACAGTATTATATTTTAATTGGTTCCTTTAATCTTACCTGGTTCATCGGAAATCTCGTGAAACTGACGGGAATATTTCCTTCGTATAATGCAGATAACGTTGTTACCGAAACAAATACAATTATAATGTCTGTAAAGGGCACAAGACTATTTTATCACAGACTGATTTCAAAGAACGATAAGCTTGATATTTGTAATAAATGGAAAATGATATAGACTGGCAAAACATTTTAAAAAATTCTGATAGACATGGTTTGAGAATTTTTAACTTCTTGATTTTCGATATAGACTTTTCCAAATAGTTATACAATCAATGAATTGTTGTGAATTAACCTTAATATACATTGCTCTTTGTACTTTTTGCAATGGTTTTTCTGAAGGTAGTTTTCATCTTTATTGAGGATGTTGTGAAAGCACAAAATTCTCAGTGAACTTTGAATCAATAACTAACTATAACAGAAAGTAAAAACTTCCAAAAGTAATTTATATACATCAAATTATTGTCTCTACCAAAACATATATAAATTGATGGAAGTTTAAGAAAAGATATCAATTGTAGAATTATTTCAAAAATAAATAATTAAATTGTGAAATATCATTAAGAGAAAAGGATTCACTCGTCCAAATATTCAGCAAGGATGGAATAATTATTTTTAATTAATTTTTAAATAATAAGTCATTTTAGTAATCATTTTCTTCACTTTGTGTATAGCAATATGTTTTTCATATATGCATTCTTTATATTTTGATATGGCAACGAATACAAAGAATCCAGCCTATTATTTGATGTACATCGTCTGTGCAGAGGGTTCGAATAAAAACGGTGTTTATTAAATTATTATGTTTAAAGTCAAGATCTTTAAGAATGAAATATTGATCCCTTGTCAGTTTCAGCAGCCATATCATTATTGTGAAAATGAATATAGGGTAGTCATTGTCTTTGTTCTATCTGTAGAGTATCACATTAATAAGTTACATTTGTATGAATTGTTCTAAATTTATTTCGTAATCATATTTTTATCTTCATAAACGTAATTGACGTCTCCGTCTGAAATTTTTGATATCATATTAACGAGATTCATTTTCTCATTCTGTTCTCGTATCTACATAAACGTATATTTGTGTTTAGAGAAATATGATAAAATATTTATATAACGTAGATAAGATATTATCATAAGTTTATTATAATTTTATATTGATATTCGTTAGTTAGTGTGAAAGTATTGTGCTAATTGCTCTTTAATCAGGTACTTGAATAAGGTAAGAAGTTTATCAAATTCGTTTGTAATTAAAAGATATCGTTTGAATTTATTGAATCAAATAAGAACCCATTAGAAATCATTTATCGCAAATATGTTCAAGTAAGTTACGATATAGACACCATATATGGCATTGTATTCTTTGATCCGTAATCAATTTTAAAAAAACCTATAGTTCGTTATGTAGATAGATAAATTGTTTATTATGATAATAACAGTTATTATTATTATGGGTATTTTCGATTTAGTGACTAGCTAATAGATTCACAATATTTGTTGTATTCACACGTGTCAGTTGTGCAAAAGACGTACGTCTATTTCAGATAAAGAAAAGGTAAGTGTCTTTCATCGTTAAAGCATGACAGTTTCTCAATCTCATTAAAATAAAATCTAACATTGCTGCACTACATTACGCAGACGTTAATGTAGTTGAGCATTTAGATTTCATTTAAATGAGATTGGACAGTTTCTCTAATTGACTGCTTCATGTTCCTATCACGTCATTAAACCGACCCGTTTTAATTCTTTATTTTGTTCAAAAAATGACTAACAAATGTCTCGTATTGCTGACAGAATGTTATTCATGACTAAATAACCAATGAAATTGAATGTTAAGCAAATGGCCTCTCACCTATACAATTATCTGGTTATTGCTTTTATGCCTCAAGATAAAGTCATTTCATTGGCTCCTCATACGAAACGATAAGAGGCGTATACCAGGTTATGTTGACAAGTTCCCGGATATGAATACATGTCTATAACGGGAAGTTCATTTACTTTTTTGATTTGATTTTGAAAAAAACGGCTCGACTAAAAAGCATGAAGAGTTGACTTAACTTTAACTTAAGAAAATATGAGTTAAGATAGTTGACTTTAAAGGTATCGGCCTGTTGTACATTCTATATCAAGTAACATCTTGCCGTCTTGTATTTAAAAATAATAATATCTACTTTGAGTGGCATTTAGAAGTTGGATATCAGATAAGAGACGAATATATGGATGACAACTTCTTTATTCTTAGAATGCGACGTTTCGACACAGCTTCTATACTATACTTACATTGCTTGACAACGACACAAGAAGCTGTGTCGAAACGTCGCATTCTAAGAATGAAGAAGTTGTCATCCATATATTCGTCTCTTATCTAATAATATCTAGTTTTTAAAATGAAGTTAAATTTCTAATGTGTGGCTAAACAATCTTTTAGCTTACTCTTGGCACACCATACAGTCCTGGACCCGTATTTTTGAAGCTGCCTAAGTATTATCACAGTCTTAAGTACAATTACATAAACATTGGCATATGATTATCTTAGAACTAAAACTTCGAAAATCTCAGCTCTGTATGGCTACTCCATTTGACAGCTTTAGCTAAGACGATCAAAGCACCTGCTCTGAAGGCCCTCATAACTGTCGCTACAGAATTCTTTTTGGAAATAATTTTGTACACATTTTCTGTTTCTATTGCATTTCAGAACTAATTTTCAACAATGACTGTCAAGAGTGTTCTACAGACAGCCATCAGCCTCAGCCTCCTTCCTCTGTCAGTCACCAAAAGGGTTCTACATGAAGGTCCCGTAGGAGTTAAATGGTGTGAAGAACTTTGCTTTAATACATTTGGTTGCGAGGTTTACAAATACTTCCCTGAAAATCTCTTATGCCTCCAAGGGAACCCGAGAAACACTTTGGAACGCAAGATGGTAACTATATGTACAAACACCTTAAAAAGCAAGATTGTAACTATACTTACAAACACTTTGAAAATCAAGTTGGATATTTTCGTGCAAACAGCTCAGAAAAAATATGGTAAATATACGCGCAAACATCTTAGAATGCAAGATGGTACCCAAACATACATTTATCTTAGAAAGCAAAATGGTATTTTTAAGTGCAAACACCTCAGAAACAGTATACCAACTATTCACGCAAAAATCTCAGAAAGCAAGATGGTAACTATACCTACATATACCTTAGAAAGCAAGATGTTATTTTACGTGAAACAGCTAAGGACCAACTATACGCGCAAACATCTCAGAAAGGAAGTAGATGACTATATATACATACATATATCTTAGAAAAAAGATGGTAACAAAACAAACATATATCTTAGATAGCAAGATAGTATTTTTAAGTGCAAAAACCTCAGAAACAAGATGGTAAATATACGCACAAACGTCTAAGAATGCAAGATGGTACCTAAAAATACATTTATCTTAGAAAGCAAAATAGTATTTTTAAGTGCAAACACCTCTGAAACAGTATACCAAAGATTCGCGCAAAAATCTCAGTAAGCAAGATGGAAACTATACATGAATATATTTTAGAAAGCAAGATGGTAACTATACATACATATATCTTAGAAAGTAAGATGGTAACTATACATAAATATACCTTAGAAAGCAAGATGGTAACTATACATACCTATACAACGAGATGTTATTTTACGTGCAAACACCTAAAGACCAATATGGTAACTATACGCGCAAACATCTCAGAAAACACGTAGGTGACTATACATAGATATATCTTAGAAAGCAAGACGGTATTGTTACGTGCAAACACTTCAAAAACAATTTGGTAACTAAATGTGCATACACCTCTGAAAGAAAGATGGTAACTATGTGTACAAACATGTTTGAAATCAATGCAAGATGGCTACTAAACGTACGCTCAGAAAGAAGATGATAAATATACTTACAATTACCTTTCAAAGTAAAACTAAAAATTTATCCAGGTTAAACATGTCTGAAAAAAATAAAAAATAAGTAAAAAATAAGGACCTACTTTCTCGAACAATCGCACAACCTTCAAAATAATGTTTAATATAAATGTGCGGAATCCGTGGAAATGATATATTTTGATGTACTGTGCAGAATAGGGGTAAAAATACAGGCATTCCCATGAAGATATTTGTCGTTCCTTCATGGAATAATACATTATAATTATCTATAAATGAGTGAAAAATGTTATCCCAGCTTTATTAGAAAGATAACCTCTCAGCAACTGTCTTGTGGAGAGTGTCTGTATTAACCAAGGTTGTATGAATCAGGTGAATCAATCTTGTCTTCCATACATATATATACGAGTAATTTCCAGAGTCAACTAGCGGAGGGGCCCTATTGCAACATCGGATCCAGAGTCACTATAACAAGATCAAACCGCCGTGTTTGTTTGCAGGAGAGAACTTTTGCTCTATCAGGTGTGTTGTTGGAATCAAATAATAATTCTTTTCTTAAAAATCAACCACATACATTTCGATGAAAATGGATGGATTGAAAGATTGATGTTTGATAATGATAAGGAAAGGTGCAGTCAATGAAAATAGAAGATTTAAAAAAATTATTTCTCACAATTTATTAAATTCTGATTTTGATTTTATAAATCAATTTTTAGATAAAATTATTTCTTATGTATACATTTGTTAAAAGGAGTTTTTAAAAAATATTGAAAGTCCTAGGGTGATTTGTTTCAAATTTAATGAGATTTCAACCACATTCAATGATATGTCAATTCCTAATCTATCCACCAGTAACTCTGTTCCTTTTTAAGGATCTGATGCTACTAGACCACAACTTTACAAACTTCGTATGAAAGGTTTGTACAATGACAACAAATCCGTGATAATTAATCGATTTTCTATCACTTTAAACGTCTTCGTGTGCGCCTTTTAACCATAATCCTTAAATTTGGAAATAAAAGAACCAATAGTTTGCCATTTGCACAAATTGATCCTTTTTATTGTGGAAAGCTAAACATGTCCAGATTTCCTGACAATGTTGATATGAGACATTTATATTTCAGTGGTAGCAATGTTTTTCCATTTTTCAGACAAAGAATTGATATGTGATAATTCATGTGATGCATTTTAGATTTTGGCCATTCGGGGTACTTGAATATCTATTCTTTGAAGGAACTTTGCCTGCCTAACACTGGACATTTGTCATTGTAGGTTACCATGAACTAATATGGGAGAATACCACATATTTGTATAAGCGGTACACAGACTTGAAATCGTGGAACGCATCTATGAAACAATGTAAAGAGGATGGAGGGCTTCTCGCCCAAATGAAAGAAGAATTCAAATGGGACATGCTCCAAAAGATTCTTGAAATTCCGTCATCCTACAAATTTGGTAAGTGGTTTCAACGCTCCTTTATATAATGTTATAAAAATACTATAGAATTAAAAAATGTTTATCCATGTTACACGTACACTAAAGGTTGAGTGTCTAAGGATAAAATAAACAGAAAGCCTATTTAAAGAGGAGGGAAGTAAACAGTACTACTGAAAAGAACACGTACTTTTGAAGAGAAAATAATATTTTCATTGTCGATAGTGTCTATTTGTGTATAATCTTTTCTGGAAATGCAGAGCTTCTAAGAATTTAGGGAAGCTTTTCCATTATTGCTAGAATTTAAATGTCTGATTCAGATAAAGAAGTTAAAGTATGGAGAATAAATTTGATAATGTATAGAAAATACAAATTTAATGCGTGAGTGAATGAAAGGTTTTTGTCTAAAATTTTGTTACTGTGTAAAATTGTTTTTGTAATAATCTGATATCAGGAGGTAACAAAATATAGATTCCGCTTGTAGAACAAATATACGCTAGCGACGGTAGGGGTATGCCTATTCTAAAAAAACTTCCAATGAGTCACCTTTGAATAATTTTAGTATGTCCGTTTAAAATCTCCTTGTATTGATATAAAACTGTCATGCATCAGGTAAAAAAACCTTTTTCATTTTGTGCCATCAATTTTATTATGGTGGGAACAAGAAACATCTTGCAAACATCCTTAATTGAATTATGTTAGTCTTGCTATGTTGCACAGAAATTCGTGAAGGGAGTTTTTCGGCGATTAGTTTCTGATTGGATTATAAAGTTAGGCTGTTGTATGCTGATAGGCTGGCACCGAAAATATAGCCAATTGCAGCTCGCACGGGTTTTGCATCGTAGGAAACGTTGCAAGAGGAAATTGTATTTTTAATTCAAACGTATAACTTTTGTAGAAGATTACATGTGGATTGGCCTCAGTGATGAACAGAGAAACAACAAGTACGTATGGACGGACGGGACAGCAATGAAGGACAAAAAAAGATGGGTTCGAAGTCTAATTTCAGATGAACCAACTCATACGATGTTGATGACAGAAGAAAATTGTGCTGCATTGAGAAGCTTGTCGAATGGACTCGCCTTGTCTGACTTTCCCTGCCAATTTCGACTGAAATTTCTATGTGAAGTGTTAACTTTACACAACTGAGTAAAGACTGTAATCATCCTAGAATATCCAGGGCTTGATGTTCCGATACTCCTCTGTTCATCGCCACTGGACTTTTCAATCAGAAAATTCTGTACTGAAATTACCCGCCCTTGATTTGAGTAAGCCAAAGAAACACAATTCACTAGCAATTCCAGCTCTTAGTTCACATTTCCGGTACTGTTAGATGCAGCAATGGAACTTTTACACCTTGGAACTTTTGGGCCTCTGACATTTTAAGTTGTTGTGGCTAAAGCCTTACATATTGTTGGATCAGCGTTCTTTCAGCCCCCTGGCACTCTTCTCTTAGTTCTTACATGAAAAATTCTTACGATCTTTAAATTACATTATATATATATATGTATATATATGTGAACATTTTTATTTAAGAAATAGAGTAGCCTCAACCATCATGTGTTTTGCAATAAAGTATAGTTTTGCCCTGAACTATTATAGTTAAAGTACGAGGCCGAAGGCCGAGTGGTTTGACGTCGATAATAGTTCAGGGCAAAACTATACTTTATTGCAAAACACATGATGGTTGAGGCTACTCTATTTCTTTTCTAGCATGTCGATTTTAAATCGTGTAAATTTCATTTCAGCCAAAATAAACTTAAATGAAATTAATCGAATTTGGCAGTGACTTGAGCATGCTCGACTGGGGCCGTAACTAGTGACGTCATAACGTTATTTTTGTTGACGTCATAGATCATTGTTTCGTGACGTCATTCAAAAACTATACTTTATTGCCGAATAAAGGATAGGCGGCGCCTTTGATCTTTACCGAAACAATGCTTGAAAATGTATTAAATCGTCACCGTTAACGCCTGAACGACGTCCTGCCTGAACGAATTCCTCATGTAGACTTCGTACTCTCTGTGGCCACAACCCACAATTCCATGCGCTTACAACAACCCAGAAGGATTTCAGAGACAATTTAAATATTATTTTGTAACATGTAATGCTGGAAATGAAAGGTCTGATACTGTAATGTGTTTGTTACTTTTTCTGGATCTTGGATTTACTGTCATGAAGCTGGTGTGAGCAGGCAATCTGACTTCAAGTTGAAGGCCGAACCTGACTGACCGGCCTTGACATGAGGGTGATATTTGTTTACCCTGGCTGCCGCAAAATGTGTTGTCTTTTTTGGACTGGAAAGTGTTCTGGAAAGTGTTCTATGGCAGGTAAGTCAGCATGCAAAAGCCGGGTGCCCAGCCATGCAGATATAGCAAAATGGCTGTATTAGAAAAAAACCCAATGATGATAGGACTACATGAAAATAACTGTGGTCTGGCCTGATAAGGAAAGCGCCCAAATAGGAGGTTTTGATGTTTAATTTTGCTTGAAATTTTGTGCACTAATACAAAATACATATAGAAATCGGGCATTTAATGTATTTTCACTAGAAATGAAAATTGGAATTGTTATATTCCTTTTTTAAAAATATTGTAAAATTTTCTATGCATTAGCTTTTCTTAGCAAGCCATGTGAGTTATGTTACTTTTAAATGTAACAGATTTTGTATTACTACACCCAGAAGAAGATGTGTATCCATATGTCAACAAGAAAGTAGCATTTTTAATAAATCAAGCCAGGTTTCTTGAAAAAACAGCCAGATGGAATATACAGCTGCATGCCAAAAGTTTGTTCACATACCTGAATATACTAGTGCAAATATCATGTAATTTGAGATGCCTTTCAGGTATCGTAGCGTTACGTAAATTACTGAATGCTTAATACACATATGCAGATCCATTCTTCTTTAAGGCAAATGTTTATCGTACTCCACAATAACCCGTAACAGTTTTGGCAGGTCATTGAAGAGACCAGAGGTCAAAATTCCGGAAACACTTATATTTAATTTTCTCCATTTAAATACTTTATACTTTATCAACTTCTTTAAAAATTAGTCACGTTTGTTCTTTAGCACAAAGTCAATGTGATTATGATGGGTTTAATCTCAGAGAGTCGAGATGGAACATTTTATTTGACATTTAACGAAATCGAAATTTCACAAATGTGACCGCTTCTGTCTATATCAATATGCCAAAATTCGAATTTTTGCACTAGAGACTAGACGATCCCAAAATGAGTTCAAGAAGGCTATTTCATACATGGACAGTGGGTGATCCATTGTCAGTTTTGGTATGCAGCTGTATGAACAAACTTTCGGTATGCAGCTGTATGCTTCACAATATCTCTCATTATAACAACTATCATGAATGCATCAAGTGTTACTCGTATTTAACCCAGAAGCAAAGACTGGCACTTTAGTTATCTAACAGATAATATTTTGCGACAATAAGGTTTTCATGTTGCATTTGAACTATAGTAACTCATCTGTGAAATACATAAGTTATCACATACTATAACCAAACATACATTTATCAAGAGAGTTTGCATAAATCTTTAACAACCCCTACACTTTGATATTACAGAGCAAGAGACACATTAGAGCAATACTCTTTAAACCTTCATTCATGAAAGTAGACAGATAAAAAAACCGTTATCTATAAAAACACAATTAAGTAATAAATTATGGATAATTTTGTGTACTATTCATGAGCGATGATTTATGAACAAATCAAGTTAAGTTGAATGCCTTACACAGCAAATGCATTTTTGTATATGTACGCCATTGGTATATTTATTCTAAGCAACCAAAACAAGATAATTGTTCTAATGAAAGGTAAACAATAATAAAATTATAAAAACCGTTGGAAAATGAAAACATTACTTTGACGCTCATTACGAAATGACGAACCCTTGCAAAGAAACTGAGACTTGCCGAGGTTGTAAAATCTTTTTGCTATTTCGCGGAGGAAGTGGTTGTGACCTCACAGTAAGTTGATCAGAAAACAATATGAGAACAAACTGAAGTGAATGTGTAATGATGAAAAAGAAAGCTTCGTAATAAAAGTGACAATAATTTTATATGCTTTTATTTTATCACTATGTATAATGTATTAGTTTGTAAACTGAGTTAACCTCTACTGAAAATCACGTTTGATCGAAAAACATATGGTACACTGAAGAATGATAAAAAACAACTGCAACTGTCTATAACATGCAGGTCATACTGTGACAACTGACGACAATACTCTTTTGGACAGATAAAGCTTTTATCTATGTCTGACTCAAATGACACAAATTGAGTTGAGTCTCTCCAAAAGAAAAAAAATCAATTGAAAATTATAATTGAAAAAATGAAAGTCACCCGTCCCCGCATTCAGCAACGATTAATATTCATTAGTATTCTTTGGTAAATGCTTTTCTTATACCTGTGTGTATTGCAATATGTTTTTTCTTTTACATACATTCTGTGAATAACGTCTATTCAAAAGATTGGAACCCATATAAAAAGTCTCCTGCTTCTTATCTGGTATCCATTTTCTGTGCATTTTCGAATAAAAATTGTGTCTTTAAAATAATTGTGTCTAAAGTCAATAAATAGACCTATTAGAATGAAATACTGATCCCTAGACCGTTTTTATACCTACATCATTATGCCATTCCTTCGTGATAACGATGTTGTATTTGTAGAGTATCACAAGTTGCATTTTTCTGAAATGCTTTAAAAATTATTCGTAATCACGTTTTGTCTAGATTAATTTAATCAACTTGCCGGTTTTTGAAGGTATTATGTAAGCGAGATTCAATTTCAGATTCTTTTCTGATATCTATCGTAACGTCAATTGCATTTGGTTAAATATGACAAAACTTCATATAACGGATATAAAACATTATCGTAAGTTCTTTTTATCATAGATAACTAAATTGTACGTTTTATTACAACACTAACTGTTGTGATTACCATGGATCATTTCGACTTCGTCGTTGCAATATCTCACACCTGTGATTAGCTATAAGATTCAAAATTTGAAAATTGTTCCCGGGTGTCACCTGTTCAAAGGACGTCTACCTGAGCTGTATAAAAGGTAAGTGGGATTTTTTTATCATTAAAGCCTCACAGTTACAAAAATGTATTTGTACCCAAAGTGACTGACTATTTTTAATAGACCACGGGCTGAAGGTTTACGTTGTACATTCACGGTCCAAGTTTTTGGTGAACACCATTAAATTAAGAATTACACTTATTTTGAGAATATTTTGAAGATTCTAGTGAAGTAGTTAGAATGCCAGAGTTGGTAATATTTAAATGATTCTTAGATGTCTAGGACACCTTATTTCCTTTGGTAGGCAAGTTAAAGGTAAAAAAAGAATGAAAATTATAATTACACATAATTGCAAATTTCAAAATCGAAGTATCAATATCAATTTTGAAACTATTTTTAGACTTTTATGTGATGTTTTGTATCATTTACCAAGTAGTACATATGGATTTTCAATGATTTCCATTAAATCAAAGAAGACAATGCATTAATTTCATTACTATATATGACTCTTTATGGTGATAATAAATTTAATATTTTTAGGCTCTATCTGTCATTTGCTTACATGACTGTACACAGATCAAATCAAGTAAGTTCATGTAAAATCATGTAGCGTTAACTGGAATAAAACCGTCCCAATGATTTGATCAGGCTTATTAAGTCATAGGCTTGATTGTGTCAAAGCATTGTGATTTTGAATGTTGATAGGATCTTGTGCCAAAATCTACTGTCAACATATCATATTAAATATGAAATGAAAATAAAAATTGAAAAAAGTAGTTACATTGACAAAGTAAGTAACATTTTCTTGACTGCCCTTTTAGGGTCAAACCCAGCATGTATTGTCAGTACAATGGGATTTTAGATGCTGGAAGCTCTACAGGAATATTTGTCGCCTTCCCAATATCAGAATGATTTAATTTACCATTTAATTTGTACCAAAAAACAAAGACTCAATGATGGAGTAAAAGTGGGGTGAGTTGGAGGGGAGGGATCATGTTTGGAGGTTTTTTTATACTGCATCCTTCGAAATTCGTTTGAAAGAATTATTTTTACTTTCTTTTTTGGCTCAGGGTGTGTGTGGTTGAATTGGGAGGGGAGGCAGCAAATATGTTTGTGTTATGGAAATCATTGTCTCTCATGCTTCTGGCCTGGTGAGGAAAAATAATAATGCCACTGTATAAAAATAATTTGCTGTAATAAATTCAGTCACGATATACAAAACATTTTCTTTATAAAATTGATAGATAAAATATCACTTGTTTTGTTTGTTTAAGTTTTGTACAATTCATTTTTATTGTTTAAAAAGGAACAACGTAATTATAAACTTTTATTTCTGAAAGATTAATTCTGAAAATCTCTAGAAAGAAAGCAGCAATAATTAACCAATCAGTACTCACTGGCATTCAAATAACTAAGTAAAGACGCACAACATGACGTTAAAAACCAAGGACAGTTTCAGCTCATCTTGGCTGAAATGCTTTATGGACTTATGGCTCCAAGAAGAAAAAAGCCGAAAAGTATGATGAGTTACGGGGCCATTGTTTTAAGGTCTTCTTCACTGTGGAAATGCACAATTGCATATATGCTTTTTCTATCATTGATGCTAGATCCAGACCATCTCATGAAGGAATAAGAAAACACCCGGGAAAAAAATAGTTATTATGAAGAAAAGTTTGCTTTTCATAAATAACACATTCTTATAAAGTAAACAGAAATATTCCCTTCAAAGCATTGAGCAAAAGAAAAGTTCACAAGAACATCCCTTGAAAACCATTTACTAATTTCATACCAATCTCTTAAGGTCTCATAACAATGCTAAGAGAATAATAATAAAAGAGATTTTCACTTTTTCGGTAATGTAGAAGCATATGAAGGTATTATTGGTAGTCAACTCAAAATGTACAGAGTATGATCTCCATTGATGAAGGTAATTGAATTGAAGATTTCTGCCCTCTGGATCTTGACTAGTCAAAAATACAAATATCTTAGTCTTTTTCAGGGGTCAAGGAGCTAAAATATGTATGTACAATAAACAAATTCAAACAAAAGATATTTTATAAACTTCAATTCATAATGAGTTTAAAAGAATGTTTACAGAAGAAAAAGTTTTCGTTTGATTGCAAAATTAAAATGTCATCAAAATAGTTACCAGAGTTATGTCCTTTGTAAAGAAAAAGTGCACTTTATACACTATGTAATTGTTTTGCCTGAGAAGTTCATTTTTTAATTCAGTGATACATGAAATAAACGTATTACTAAATTCTAATGTAAAATACTTCTACCCTTTAATATGATAAACCAAGTTTTATCTTACTATTCTGTTGGGAAAATATCTCTTCTGTCATTAGACATGTGATATGTGAATAAATATAGAAAACTGATTTTCCACATATAGTTTGTCAATGGTTGCCTTTATATAAGACACTGCTGAGTCATCACTTTAACATGCCCTAGTATCATATGAAGCAAGTATCCGAGGTGCAACATTGTGTTTTTTTGAAGCAGCAAACAACCAGGATGAAATAGATATAAAATGGTTTGCCTTTACAAAAAACTTGGACCAATGGTCATTTTAGAGACAAGAAACCGCTCTCCATTTCATTTGCTCTTCATACAAAACGGTACGAGGCACATACCAGGGTATTATAGCGAGCTCGCAGATATGAATACCTTTCCATAACGGAAAGTCCATATACGTTTTTAGTTTTGACTTTGAAGATACGGTTTGACCGAATAGCATAAAGAGTAATTGAAAATATAAAGAAGATACATTTAGAAAAACTTAACTCATGATATCTTGAAAATATGAATTTAGACTTTTGAGTTTAAATAATATATGCGTGTCGTACATTCTTTATCAAGTAACGGTTAGTCGACTTTGTTTTTAAAAATAACATTTAGTATTTGAAATGAAGTAAAATGTCCAATTAGTGGCTAAACAATCATTCATTTTACTAGTTGCACACCTTACAGTCCTGGACCCGTATTAATAAAGCTCCCTCAATATTGATACAGTCTTAAGTACCATTAAGAAATCATTGGCTTATGAGGCTATGCCAGTTGATAGCTTAAGCTTTGACGATCCAAGGAACTGCTCTTTAAGCTCTAACGCCTGCCCAAACCAAACCTTTCTTTGGAATATTTCTGTACACCTTTTCTGATTTCTATTGCATTTCAGAACTAATTTTCAACAATGACTGTCAAGAGTGTTCTACAGACAGCCATCAGACTCAGTCTCCTTCCTCTGTCCCTTACCAAAAGTGTTCTATATGAAGGTCCCGTAGGAGTAAACTGGTGTGAAGAACTTTGCGTTTATACAATTGGTTGCGAGATTTACAAATACTCCCCTGAAAATCTGTTATGCTTCCAAGGGAACCCGAGAAACACTTTGGAACGCAAGCTGGTAATTATACGTAGCAACACTTAAAAAAGCAAGATGGTAACTTAACGTACACGTAACTGAGAAGAAAGATTGTAATTATACGAACAAACATTCCAGAAAGCAAGATGGTAACTACATGTATATATACATATATCTAAGAAAGCAAGATGGTAACTATACGAACAAACATCCCAGAAAGCAAGATGGTTACTACATGTATATGTACATATATCTTAGAAAGCAAGACGGTACACATACGTACAAACATCCCAGAAAGCAAGATGGTAACTATACGCACATACATCTTTGAAAGCAAGATAATAACTATACGCACATACATCCCAGAAAGCAAGATGGTATTTATACGCACATACATCTTAGAAAGCACGATGGTAACTTTACGTGCAAACAACTCAGAAAGCAAGATGGTAACTATACGTACATATTACTTAGAAAGCAAGATGGTAACTATAGGTACAAACACCTAAGAAAGCAAGATGGTACCTATACGTACAAACATTTTAGAGAGCATGATAAAAACTATACGTACATATATTTGATAAAGCAAGATGGCTACTATACGTAGAAACATCTTAGAAACAAAATTGTTACTAAACGTACAAATATCCCGGAAAGAATGATAGTAACTATACGTACAAATACCTTTCAAAGCAAAACGATTGATCTACATACAAAACCCTCTCAAAGCAAAACATAACTATACATCTCCAAGTTAAAAATGTCTGAAAAAAGTAAGTAATATTTTCTCGAATAATCATATAACCTCCAATATAAGATACCCACGGCATTAAAACAATGGCCAACAATGGGACCGACGATGTGCTGTATTTGACGATACAACCATGCGCGAGGTTAATGACGTCATCTCAGTAACGTTACAAATGACGTCATATTGGCCAAGTCCATTGATCAAACTTGAGGGGGCTATTGTCCATCATGGCTGACTCGGCGTCTGTCGATTCGAAACCAAAAGGAGAGGTGTGGGTTCGCAGAGAAAGAAAATCACGGATTAGAGACGTAACGTATCCCCTGGGGACATTTTCAAATTCATATTGATTGTTCAATAAATTTGATTCTATTTATATTGGAGCGCCCACCCCTATACATGATAATGGACTTGTCCGAATATGTTCTACGGCGGGAGGCATCATTGTTTTCAAAATGTTTTTGTTAAAATTACCATAATTTTTCAACTGTTTTTATATATAAAGCAAGTAATTGTTAAGGGTATCTCATATAAGAAATAGAAAACTCGTTGTTGTGCATCTATCGTTGAATAAAACATAGCAGGGAGCATAAAACACTCAGCGCCCTGAGTGTTTTATGCTCCCTGCTATGTTTTATTCAACGATAGATGCACACCAACTCGTCTTCTATTTCTTAAATAAAATGTACAATACAAGAATGCAGAATTCGTTGAAATGATATCTTTTGATACGTTAGACAAGGAATAAAAAGACAGGGACCTCCTGAAGAAATGTGTCATACCTTCAGAGAATAATACTTTATCATTATATATACAGTATATGAGAGAAAATGCTATCTCAGCTTTTTAAGATTATGTGACTCCTTAGCAATTGTTTTGTAGATAGTGATGGTATTAATAATGTTTGTATGAATAAGATGAATCAATCTTGTCTTCCATATACACGAGTAATTTCCTTGCAACAGAGTCAACTAGCGGAGGAGCCCTATTGCAACATCGGATCCAGAGTTAGAATAGCAAGATCAAACCGCCGTGTTTGTTTGCAGGAGAGAACTTTTGCTTTACCAGGTGTGTTGTGAGACTCACATTAGTTTTACCAGTCAACCAAATTCTTAAAGAGGCAAAGAGTATATTGTTGGGGTCAAATATGTATAACTTCCTAAATGATGTTATTCAATTGACAAGTAGTGGTTGTTTCTGAAAATCAACATCTCAATGTTTATCAGTTGGCAAAGTGACAATAAACAGTGTGTGCAAATGACTCCTATGTAATTTTGGAAACAGACAAAATTAGGAAAATAGGTTGATTTTGATTAGTAGGTCATTTGACTTGTAAAAATGTATACTGGAGAAAAACTCCACTTCCTAACATTTATACTGCTGTTTTTAATCTATCATTGAAAACAAGCTGATATAAAATTTTTGACAATTTAGAAATAAAGATGACAGTTTAAAGGGACGATGTGATCTTCACTCAGGATATATGGTATTTTGCACGTATTTAAGCCACATAAAAGATCACACAACATACTCTGTGTCACTATATTGTGCAATTGTTTTTCATTGCTCATATGTATTTATAAAGAGAAAATTATATTGCTTAGCAAATTGGTTTATTCCCAAAATCTCGATAGATAGACATGGTTAAGTGGAGGGAAAGGGGCTTATCAATAATCAGCAAAGTCACTGCTAACTATGTGGGTTAAAATATAAAAATACTAAACCAAAGTAAGGTATACTTTAATAACAAAACCCCTCTCAATATGAAATATGCACAAATCCTTTTAATGTCGGGATTTTAACGCTAAACATATACAGCTGCATGCCAAAAGTTTGTTCACATACCTGAATATACTAGTGCAAATATCATGTAATTTGAGGTGCCTTTCAGGTATCTTAACTTTGCGAAAAAGAAACGTTTAATATTGAATGTTCAATACACATATGCAGATCCATTCTTCTTTAATTCAAACGTTTATCGTACCCCACAATTACCCGTAACAGTTTTGGCAGGTCATTGAAGTGACCAGGGGTCAAAATTTCGAAAACACTCATTTTTATTTTTATCCATAAAATCCTTTATAAGTTATCAACTTTTTTAAAACTTAGTCACGTTTGATCCTTAGCACAAAGTCAATGTGATTATGTTGGTTTAAATATCAGAGAGTCGAAATGGAACATTTTACTTGACATTTAACGAAATCCAAACTTCGAAAATGTGACCCCATCTGTCTTTATCAATATGCCAAAATTCGAATTTTTGCACGAGAGACAAGACGATCCCAAAATGTGTTCAAGAATGGCTATTTAACACATTGACAGTAAGTGATTTATTGTCAGTTTTGCTGAAGCCATTCTATCGACGCTGAAACGAAACCCAAATTACATGATATTTGCACTACGATTCAGTGGTAAGTGAACAAACTTTCGGTATGCAGCTGTACAGTTTTCATGCCTACGTTGATATGAGACATTTATATTTCAGTGATGACAGTTTTCTCCTGATACAGATTATGAAATAATATGCTATATGTGATACATTTAATATTTCGATCATTCGAGGTACCTGAAAATCTATTCTCAGAAGCAGCGTTGCCGTAAACTATGGAAATTATTCATTGTAGGTTACCATGAAGTAATATGGGAGAATACCACATATTTATATAAGCGGTACACAGACTTGAAATCGTGGAACGCATCTATGAAACAATGTAAAGAGGATGGAGGACTTCTCGCCCAAATAAAAGAAGAATTCAAATGGGACATGCTCCAAAAGATTCTTGAAATGCCGACATCCTATAGTTTTGGTAAGTGGTTTCAATGATTCCTCATATAACGTTATAAAAATGCTATAGAATTACACAGTTACACATTAAAATTCAGTGTATCAGGATAGTAAACAGAAGACACCGCGAATTTCAAGAAGAGAGACAGAAACATTATTACGTTTAACAACGAATACCTTTGAAGAAAAAAATATGTATATTGTGTCAATTTGTTTGTTATATTTTCTGCAGTTGCAGAGCTACGAATTTTGTGTGGCTTTTCTATAATGGCTAGAATTTAAATGTTTTATCCTGGTGATTATTTTTGGGTCTTTACCCACATCTCTTACAGGTGATACTTGTGACTAGATACGCCTACTAGCCAAATATCACATTTATAAATGGAAGATTCGAAATATAACTCCACCATTATCACATTTCATGAATGATTTGGAATAGTATTTTAGTCCAAATTTAATCAATCTGAAAGTAAATTGGCAACATATGGCAAACGTTTAAATTTGAAGATAATACCGTGATAGTATGAGAATACATTTGAAAATAAATAAAGATTACATGGATTTTCATGAGTGAATGAATGAAAGGATTTTGTCTTCTATTTATTTGTTACTCTGTGAATTAATTTTTATAAACAGATAACAGGAGTTAGCAAATTATAGATTCCGTTTGGAGAACAAATATACACGGTAGCGATATTAGGGGTAAGCCTTTTCTCAAAAACTTCCAAATGGTTACAAGACAATTTTTCATATAAACGTAAAAAAGATCGTACTTCATTTCAATGTCTATTTGTAGTATACTGATGTTTATCACTGCATACTGCATTATGTATTTTCATGTTCATATTTTCGTTAGCAAAAAATTTTCCACTACAAATGGCCACAGACCACAATTATTTCCAAGTATTTTTATCACCGTTGTCTTTCTAACACAGCCACTTCCCTATATCAGGATTGCAATTGAGCCTTTGCACACTGACTTACCTGCCATAGAACACTTCTCAGTCAAAAATGAGCACACAATTTGCGGCTCCGAAGACCGGAAGTAAGGGTAAACAAATATCATCCAAATGTCAAGGCCGGTCGGTCAGACTCGGCCTTCAACTTGGGGTCACATTGCCTGCTTACACCAGCACCATAACAGTAAATTTAAGATCTAGAAGAATTTACACACCCACTACAGAATCTGATCTTTCATTTGCACCATCATATGTTACAAAATAATAATTACAAGTCAAATAAAAAATTCTCAACTAGCCCTTATCCTACCAAGCTATTTTGTCGACAGCAAGTACCAAGTCGGGCCTAAGAGGCCCGGTGTAGATATCAGGTCACTACTAGAAACTTGAAGTCATTTGTTGACTTTTCAACCTTTTACTTCTTTGCTGACACAATAGAGGCTTTCAAGCATCACATAAGAGCCCATGGATAAGAATCATTCAAACAATTTGATTTCCTTTTATGAATCTTAACTAAGATGTTAATATTTATGATATTCATAAATATATTATATACATAACGTGAATGGTAATATAAAGCCGTTGTACCATTTCAACTTACATGTAGTTACTCCTTCTGGATTGATGCACCTCTTGTTGCATCACGGGAACAATCAGAAAGATGTTTATAGATCCATATGGAAAATTGATTGCAAGTTAACATTATTAGTTTTCATTCTAAGATGCTTTCTTAAGATTTATTTCCCCCTGACTGAGTCTCTTCAGCAAAAGTCTCAATGATCATGATCACAGAAACGTTTCAGAAACTGATTTACATAAATTTTCAAATACCAATAAACCTGTATTGAAAATTTAGAGGAAAATAAGCATGCTCCATTCCGACATGTTGTGTAAAAAATTATATATTTGTTCTGAATCATTTTGATGTTTAATCCCTTAAAAGTAACTTCTTAAATAGAATATAATGCTCCATGACAAAACTACATTTCATTTGATAAGACACATTCAATGGGGTAGAGATAAGTATATTTCCAAAAATTATGAATAATGAATGAATGTCAACCATGAAAAGAGCACACAGGTATATTCCGACGAGATTAGACATAATGTTCAAAAGCGCTTTCCTTACCCATCTGCTCGAGCATATGATATACGGTATAGTGATGACATATTAGGAATTTTACAAATAACTTTGATTTTTTTCTGAAATAATTTCAATTTGACATATGGAAAGTAAGAGCAATTTCCCTGTAGTTTAATTCTATACATTTTTCAGAGTTGCCATCTGACGCTGAAACGAATGACCAAAAATAGATGGTGCTTCCCTCATGCAAAATTTGTAAAATGTAGTAAACGGCTTCAAAGCCATACTATGACTAAGAAATCTAAACAAATAAATCAATCTGAACCATCCTATTGTTTTAGTTTTTTACAATATATTATATACTGACATGTAACATGATGGACATGGACACTTGGTAAATGGAAGGCGTTTGCGGACAGACTTGTACTTCAGGAATTTTTACAATCATCACAAATCAGTGTTGTTACGCTTTGCAATAAAATCTTTGAATCTGTTTGGCGAGATTGTGGTTCTTAATAGTGGAATTCCATAGGATTTACTGCACACCATACTTTTATATATCATGTTCTGTTTCATAAGTCCCAGACAAACCAGAACACCAATTGCTCTAATTTCAACTGCGTCAGTTTACGGTGTTGTTGTACTTTCATTCTTTGCATCAATATTTGTGTACACAACTACATCCTTTATAAAACTGTCAGTGATCTACAATCCAAAAGCATCAAACTCTCACAACTTTTTGAAGTGGTCCACGGAAAATATTACATTCTTCACTGCGTGATTTGACAGGTGAAAGAACATTTCATTGTGCTCCATCCTTTCCACAGAAGAATCGTTCTGTGTACAACGTCATATATCCTTACTTACTGTCTCCTTGGTAAAGCACTTCAACCTAAATGACTGGCAGTTGTCTCAACTAACGGCCATTGCAGGCACAGTTAGTTATTATGCATCTGAGAAAGAGGATATGATCGGGCCTCGGCTTGGTACTTATTGTATGTAAAATTTAAATTTCTCTCCTAAAAAGTTTTGAACAAAGTATTTGATATAAGATTAAATGTATACATGTCATATACCGAGTTAAAAGATTACCTGAAGGATGAGGCCTGATGATTGAACTGTTAAGATTGTGTGGGCTTATAAAGAATCCTATGGGCCTCTAAGACCCACCTTGGTCGGATAAGGGCTAAGGATTAAAATGTCTCTAAATTGCTTCCGGGTTGTGGTAAAAGTTAGGCTTGGAATTGTGGGTTGTGGCCATATTAGTTTATTCAATATTTAAAATATATCATTGTTCATTCCTACTTACAATACTATGCCATGCATCAAGCGAAAGTTTCATGTGGCCATTTCAGAGGGGACTTCTTGTCATGTCTCGATTAAAATGTGTTTTGCACGAGGTAACAATTCCTTTTTTCTTTTTGTGACATCGATTCTATTCTGGTAACAACAAGAAACATGCGCAATTGTCCATCACTGACCTAACTTGCCTTGTTACTTTGTGTCGAAGTCTGATGTGTTCCAACTGGAACAGTTTTGAATGATTTTTGTACATTCATGTAAAACTTATAACTATTCGAAATTGGTTTGCAATTGGTAACAGTTCCTTTCCCTTCCTGTGAAATCCATTCTATTCTGGTAAGAAAAAGGAACACGCGCATCACTGACTAAGCCGATACTTGTTATTTTACGTAGAAATTCATGGTGTGAGTTTATCTGATTAAATTATCAAGTTATGTTGGTGTACGCTGAAAAGCTGGCAGCGAAAATATGATCAAATGCAGCTCGCGCGACTTTTGCATCGTAGGAAACGTTGCAATATAAGAAATAGCATTTAGAATTCAAACGTATAACTTTTGTAGATGATTACATGTGGATTGGCCTCAGTGATGAAAAGAGAAACGACAAGTACGTATGGACGGACGGGACACCAATGAAGGACAAGAAAAGATGGGTTCAAAGTATATTGACAAAAGAACCAACTCATAAGTTGTTTCTGACAGAACAAAATTGTGCTGCATTGAGAAGCTTGGTGAGTGGACTCGCCGTGGGTGACTTTCCCTGCCAAACACGGCTGAAATTTCTATGTGAAGTGGTCAGTATATACAAATGAGTTAAGGATTGCAATCATCCTCGAATACCCAGTTCCGATGCTCCTATGTTCATCGCCAATTGAACTTTTCATCTGAAAAAACTGCACTGAAATTACACGCCATTGATTTGAGCAAGCTCATGGTTAATGCTTCCGTAGTCACAACCGAACAAGAAAGTTTCCATATGAATCTTCAATTCAAATTGTTCGACTTGCGCTAAAGAGACCGTTTCAAACTCACCATTGCAAAACACATACTTCAACACAATTTTCTGATGAAAATCCCAAGGGGTGATATATATATATACTAATGTAATTTTTGTTTAATGCTCACAAGATGTAACAAAAATTCCCTGACGGGCAATAAAGTATAATCTAATCTTATCATATCTAGTTATGAGTTTATTTTTTCTTTCAGCTTATTATGTATATGAAAGCATAACATGATAAATATTTATTGATACCTATAATCAGTCACATTAACCTTGACCCCGCGTTTGAATTAGTTGACCCGAAAGGCGAGGTCAATCAATGCATCAGCTGTATCAGTCTCCCTTCTATATCATATTTTCACATTTTGATTCACATCAAATTTTATTTCAATGAAACGGAAAATTAAGAATGGTATGACATGTAATCAATCTAATCAAATTTTGCAAAAAAAATTTGAAACAAAAATATGCTCTTGCCGAAACATGTAGTTTTTATATCGACTTGGTAAACCCACATGTTTTTATATTTTCTCTAAGATTTCATTGTCACATGGATATCTGTAATTACGACTTCCGGTTTCTAATTTTGACGGCTTTTGGATAAAACCTCCAAACTCTTATCCAACAGTCTCATCAAAGTAATAACATGATTAGAATCTGCCTATTTATAATTCAAATCCAACCATTGCGTGTTTTCGAATCTTGAGAACAAAAAGTATAATGCTTCAATCTTTTATTGCTAAGTGCTACCATAACATGAAACTCTGACCTAAGAATCCAATTAAGCTGATTCCGGTTCTACTGAGTAAGACCGAGCATGAATGCTTGGACCTTTTTAACCCTTTCGTTTTCGGAGTACTCCTTGATAGTGCATGAGGTAATGGACTGCTCGACATCGGGCTCGTACTTCATAGAGGGCGGGTTCCGACCAAATGCAACGGCAAGTTCCCTCAATAAGTTGGAAGAGCTGCCGCAACACAGTCCGATGTACTGGATCCCGATCTTAAGCGCTTCTTGTGCGAACTGTCGGACTTCCGCCCTGGTGCATGAGTGTGGAGCTAACTCAAGGGGAAAGCTAGCGGTACCTGGTAACAGATAAGGTATACTGAAATCTGATTAGATGATAAACCCATCGGTTGTGTGGAACGTAGTTGAAAATTTCAGTGGTTTTAGCAACTTCATAATTATAAATACTCAACGTTATAAACCTTTCTGACAGCCCATGTCATGTCAAGTTAAGTCAAGTGACACTCAAGAACTGATGATTTGTTTTTCCATTTGTCACTTACCAATTGCTGAAAAAGAGCTGAAAGTATATACTGGACAAAATAACTTAAGGTCCATCCCGATTTTCAATATTGAGATAATCTCTAATTCCTAATATAGTCCATCAGACACATGAAAACTGATTTTTGAGTGTAGTAATTGTTTTCTTTTAATTATCAAGGAATGTACGATGTTTAACGTTAGCCGAGAAGTAATTATTCTCTATAATGCGGAAGGATTTTTGCTGAATTCATCTGCTGTAGTGAAGCGTACATGTATGGTTCATTCAGGCCTAATGACATCAACATGAGAGAAAATCTATTTTATCAATAGCTGAACCTTTCTTGTTTTACAACGTATGTCTGAGTGAATTGAGAAACACCAAAATAAATAATTTGAACGTAAATAAATTATAAAAGATAAGAAGGAAAATTTGACATTTGAGAAATTATCAAAAAAAGTTACCCAAATCCGGATCTTTGAGACTTTGGAAAGCTTTCTGTGACGGGATCGTACGAAACGGAACCGGAAGCGCAGCCATTGGACCCTGGAAATGGTGGAATAATAGGACGTAAATTTCAAATGTTTTTCATATAAATACATGTATACTAGTCCACTGATAGATATGGACATGTTAAATACACAGAACCCACTTCCATCATAACAAAAAAAATACATCATATAACTTACCTTACACACTTTCCTTGCTTCTCTCAGCAAGGGCAGCATAGTTATGGGTCCTCGACCACAGTTGAGTCCGACCACTGCCGCCCCCGCCTCCTCCAACTTGCGTAACGCCTGGGGGAAGGGGACGTCGTCGGTGGTCCGGTCAGGGCAGTAGGGGACAAGTGTTATAACTGCCGGGAGACCTGACAGAAACACAATTTGCGGACGATTGCTTGCAGATCTTGGAGTCATGACATAAAGCAAATTAACACTAAGGTTAACTTAGAGCCATTCTTTAACGCTGCGCTAAGGCTATCTTAGTGATTTAAGGTGACATTAGTGTCTGTGCAACGGGAGACAGAACAGTAGACCCTAATTCTTGTCATATCTCATAAGCATAAACTCACTGTGTACGTGGCATCAATATCCTCCAATATACCATTTTCTGGTCTGACACGTATGAGGTGCCGATTATGATTATTTCATACGGGTGATTGAATGCTCCGAATTGTTCTCCAACATGCATGTGAATTCGAAACATAAATGTAAATAGTGGCAATTTCACAGGTTGCACAAATTCAGTAACTGATACTCTTTCATATTTGAAAGGTGGTATGCCACATCCCCATTCAGATACACTTTGAGGTGTACGTCACCACATTAGCGTCAAAGTAACGTTGACATTTACTCACCATTACCGTATTTCAAGATGGCCTCCAGTGCTAGAGTTGCCTCACTGCACGAGTCGAACGTCTCCCCTATGATATAGTCAGCTCCTCCCTGCACTGCCCACTCAACCTGCTCCTGTGGTAGAAGGATTTATTATTGATTTTCAACATGATTACCTATGAACACGAGTTATATATCATTCATGAACAACTGAAAAAATAATGCGATAACCTGTCACCGGTTATCACTTTATGTTATATGAATATTCTGAGAAATGACATAGACAGTGTATAATACTTGGGTACAATCGCGAGGGACTTGACTCAGTCACGAATGCACGAGATGCATGAGCTTTTTCTAACGACCGTTTACAGCAACTTCTTAATGCACGGCTTGTTATACAGACTTTCGAAAATGAAACCTTCAAGGAACTTTGTACTCGCAGATACAATTTCATTCCTTTCTAAAAATGTTACGAAATAATATCTATTTATTTGTCAATATCAATAAGGAAATACCATCCTCTTTGATACAACTCAAGGGGTTTGAATTCAACCTATCGTGACGGTGTAACATACATACAAATGTATTTGCTATGATAGTGTCAACAAATAAAATGTACTGATTGAAGTTCAAATCTTCTCACTCAAAGGGATTACTAGTTTATTCATAGTAGTCACGATAAACGGAAGTTAAGAAAATAGAGGATATATCAACGTTGAATATATAGCTTCATAATATTAACTATCATGGGAAATCTGCATCCTGTCACAGGGTGAAACTTTACGCTGACAGTTCCACTCCCTTACCCTGGGTTATAACTCGTCTCAGAGCTACGCGCTGTGACCTATGATTCCGCCAACCAAATACTTTTAACGCGATGCAATTGCAGTTGGTTTGCCATTTTCCGCAAAATAGTGACCTCCAAAGATAAAAAAACTGAAATATCTTATTGTAAAGCATATGGTACAATTTCCCCCCATGAAATGATATTCCGTTTTTCTCAAAATAGAAACGATAAACTTTAGATAACGTTTTATAGGAGATCTGTATGTTATTCGCAGGAATCGACCGTAAAAAAATCCTTCATTGGTTGACTTTTTTGTTCATATATTACAGGGTATAGCTCTGAACGGGGGTCATAACCCAGGATAAGAAAGTGGTGCGTCAGCGTTTACGTATTAGTCTGAGACAGGATGGGCAACTCTGTTCTGGTTCGAGGTTGTTCCAACAATTAAGTATGGCATCAGCAATCCTTGTTAATTAACACATAGAATGTTCACGTGTTTAGGAGAAAAAATGTAAAAGCAATGATTTCGTTAGTACATTTGTGATCCAAGTTGCTTAATGAGAAGAATATCTCAATTAAATGCAGAAATACGAACTTACCCTGAATATACTCTTCACCTCCTCCACCCTCTCCGGTACTTGGGGATCGTATGTGGTCGTGTTGCTGAGATTTCCCGCCATTAGAGTTCCCGTCCTGTCTGCAACTTCACGCGCGATCTTGAGAGCCGTCAAGTTTAATGTTTCCAGTTCATCTTCACGGCCGATGATCTTCATCTTCGATCTGTGTCCATAGTACTACAAACAGACCAAAGTCTGTGAAACATGTAAGCTTTAATGCCGACAAGAAATAGTACTACAGGTATTCAAAGTCATCATCAGGAACACCTACGACAAGTCATCAACAAAACCCCTTATTGTAAAATAAGGTATACATATAACTATTTTGATAAAAAACCAAGATGGTCATTTCCCCCCTATGAACGGAATGGTTTAACTAGGGCCTTCGTTCAACAATTACGTTTTGATAAAATTGGTAGATTGATCCCATTTTCAATTTCCCGCCATAGCACAGAACCGATTTATTTTTTCATCTGGATTATGCTTTAATAATGTTAATTTAATAAGGAAGTAGGATGATTTGATCAGTATAAAAAGGGTCTTGAGCATATAAAGAATCTCAACATCCGAGGATGCATAGCAGGGATATTCCATTCTAAGTTTTACTCAGTCGCATTAAAATAAGATCTAAAATTCGCTCGTTTTATCAATATAGCCTGCTAGAGCTCTCTTGTAAAGATCAGCTGAAATCAGCTGGAAGGGGATGTCCGGTGGCCCTGAATCGACCCGAAATTACTCAACACAGCCTTAAATGACCCGAAACAGTTTTGCAAGTGCTTTCGTGGTGGCTAAACGAACGATCGGATTCGTGAGATATTTTTTTCCGGGACAAAGCAACGCTTTTAGGTGTTTCGAGGGATCCACCGCTATCAACCACTGGCCAAAATAAGCATATCAAAATATGTGTAAAAACGAAATATGAGCGAATGGCTACACCTTATTTCAATGGAATTTAAGCTTTAGTAGCTTAGGTGTCAGCGACATTTCGCGTGACGGGGGAATGTGCAATGTGAATCAAGCAAAGAGAACGAGCCAAGACGGCCTTGTTTTCTAGAAGTTGGTTGTCAGTCTCTTTTGCGATAAAAATATGCATGGCCTTTGATTTTCTTTACGGGAGCTATGAATAGTTTTATCATCAATATCGTCACCTTCGTGTGCAGTTCTTCTTGGGGTGTTATAGAAGAAGGAAATCTTCATATTAGAATGATTTACGATTTTTTTTGGATTGGAAAATCATTTCAAACATTGTTTCAAAACATATTTAGTTGTTCATTTTTTACAAGCGAAAATTTTACAATGAATAAATTCTCACCGTGAACGCCTCAACGACGTCACTTCCAGCATGAACGAATTCCTCATGGAGACTTCGTACTCTCTCTGGATAATCGACGACCACTTCCGGTGTGAAGGCGCCAGACCGGATGTAGCCTCTTCTCTCCAACTCCCACATGTATCCCTCCGCACAAATGACATTCTCGCCATCTTTTAGGCGTTGCACGAGACCCTTCACTGCAAAAAGTTTCACTCTTAAAGGGGCACAGAGTATGTTGATCGAGTCAAATATACCAAACTTCATAAATGGTGTTTTTTTGTCGAGAAGTAGCAGAAAACAGAATCCTAATGCTTATCAGTTCAATATAGAGACAACGGGTTCATGTCATGATTTGTGATCGAAAACCGGACAGTGGTTCAAATGTAATTTCGGAAACTTATTTACATCATACACAAAGAGAAACTTTGGTTGATAGTGTTAAATAGGTCATTTAACTAATACTCAGGTTAATTGGACGCAGAATTTCGAATTCTTAACATTTATAGGGCCGTTTTACGATTGTCAGTGAAATCAAGAAATTATAAAAAAATTGGCATTTTAGAGATATTGATGCAAGTTTAGGGAGGTGATTTTAACTTGATTCAGGTCATAAGGTATTTTGGCTCTTGTTATAGCCACATTAAAAATTATGAAACTTACTCTGTGTTACTTTAATATGTAGATCTCAATGAAAATTATGAACAATTTCAAAGAACACGCGGGGTTATATCACCGTTACGTAAAACACACAATATGGTGAAATATTCGCACATATTGTCGTGTTTTTCCCCTGCAAATTTCAATACCTCATTTCCTGAGACCTCTGGCGAATAGGGTTAAAACAAGTGTTTGCCACTAACATGGCAAAGTCCCCCGCCGTTATGAGATATTAGGCATAATGAATATTATCGTGTTAACAATGTATTACAGTGGTCAAAGTGTCATGGTGACCATGAAAATGAGGTCAAGGCCATCAAAGTCGACTGGCGTCTGAGTCTTCCGCCATTGAAAGCTGTCAACAAATATGTACACTAGGTGCACGTTAACAATGTATTAGAAATTGGTCAAAGTGTCGTAGTGACCTTGAAAATGACGTCAAGGTCACCAAAGTCGACTGGCATTTTAATCTTCCTCCATTGACAGCTGTCACCAAATATGAACACTCTAGGTGCTAAGCTTCACGAGTTTGTCGTTTTTACCTTGAAAATGACGTCAAGGTCACCAAAGTCGACTGGCGTCTGAGTCTTCCTCCATTGAAAGCTGTCACCAAATATGAACACTCTAGGTGCTAAGCTTCATGAGTTATCGCGTTAACAAAATTCCAGACGTACGTGGTGTCGTGGTGACCTTGAAAATAACGTCAAGGTCACCAAAGTCAACTGGCGTCTGAGTCTTTCGCCATTGAAGGCTGTCACCAAATATGAACACTCTAGGTGCTAAGCTTCATGAGTTATCGCGTTAACAAGAATCCAGACAGACGTAGTGTCGTGGTGACCTTGAAAATAACGTCAAGGTCACCAAAATCGACTGGCGTCTAAGTTTTCCTCCATTGAAAGCTATCACCAAATATGACCAGTCTAGGTGCTAAGCTTAACAAGTTATCACGTTAACAGGAATCCAGACAGACGTAGTGTCGTGGTGACCTTGAAAATGATGTTTTCTCCATTGAAAGCAGTCACCAAATATGAACACTCTAGCTGCTAAGCTTCGTGAGTTATGGCGTTAACAAGATTCCGGACTTACATGGTGAAGCTGTGACCTTGAAAATGACGTCAAGGTCACCAAAGTCGACTGGCGTCTGAGTCTTCCTCCATTGAAAGCTGTCACCAAATCTAAACACTCTAGGTGCTAGGCTTCATGAGTTATCGCGTTAACAAGAATCAGGACGTACGTACGTACAGACGCCGCTGAATTCATAGTCCCCCGTTCCGCGTTGCGGCGGGGGACAATAACCTGGTTCTTTAGCAGAAGTAGGATTTCTGTATGTTATTTATATATATAGAGAGATAACTTTGAAAGGTATATAGTGGAAAATTATTATAGAATTATAGTATCGATTCAAAGTTAACGTGATCCTAATAATCAAACATTTGGTATACGAGATATTTTAGTTCATGTAAAATAGCTCCTCATATATGCCAAATTAATCCAGGGTCACAAGGAGGATGATATGACAAATTTGTGAGCATACCTTTCACACTAAACGGGGTCGTTGAATATCACAATCACAATAACTAGACACGTAGATAGCATATTAAATCTTATTTGTTGTAAAGGTAACATATCGTCACTTTCAAAAATTTTTATCATCCAAAACTGTGTTTCACAGGAGATATCGTATTTTGAACAATGCCCTGTTACAGTCAAGTTCATGCCATCACAATTGTTTAACATCATCAAGTAATGACATCACAATACTATGACGTCATAAACATGATGACGTCATAGTGCTATTACATCACCACACTAAAAGTCTAAAGCAGCCTTCACACGGCAAACACAAGTTTGACAACACAAGTTGACCAACTCATATAGGAGTTGTCAAACTCGCATATTCACACGTCAAACACTTGTTGTCAAACTCGATGCGCAAATGACGTTATATCCATGACGTCAAAAAGTCACATGACTCAAATGTGGCATGCCATTGGTTATTTCTTAACGCCATTAGTTTGACAACACTTCACACGTCAAACTCGAGTTTGACAACTCCGAAAGTTTGATGGAAAAGTTGGTGAGAATAGGGACAGATCCTATTTCTCGCCAACAGTTTGACAACTCGGGATTTCGAGTTGGTGACGGGTTGTTGAACCGTTGACACTCTCAAATTTGTGTTTGACAACACATGTCAAACTTTAGTTTGCCGTGTGAAGGCCGCTTAATAGTGGTGCAGTGTTCAGAAATATACATTTTTCACGAAACAGAAATGAAAAATGATTTTGGATGATAAATAGAATCTCACCCTCGTGTCTTCTGATATCAAATATATCAACACTCGTTGATAAAAGTAAAAATATCCTCGGCAAGCCTCGGATATTTGTAACTTTTATCAACTCGTGTTCATATATTTGATATCAGAAGACACTTGGTTGAGATTCTCTATATATCAGCATATCAGAGATAATCCTAGAAAAATGAACAAAAAGCCATCACTGGGAAATGTTGTGATATAGGGGCACTCTAGAAATATAGATAAGAACATTATCACCATTAAATATCAATTGCATATGCATTCGTAAAACAAACATATTCTCAAAACCATCGCATTTGAGAAAAGATTAGTGAGTTGACATAGATAAACGGGGAAATCTTTTGAGATAAAGATGTCATCATGCATTTCAGCTATCGTCACTTATCTATGCAGTACATAAGTTATTAAAAATACTATGACGAAATATACATTTATTTATCACGTGAGTTTGCATAAATCTTGAACAAACCCTAAACGTTGATATTAAAGGGCAAGGGACAAATAAGATCACATGCTCTTAATTCACGAAAGTAGACAGAAAAGAAATGCTTATCTATAAAAAAAACCCAATGAAGTTATAAATCATGGAAAATATTGTGTACCATTTATGAGCAATACATCATAAACAAAGCAAGAAGATTAACGCCTTGTACAGATAATATATGTATACCATTGTTAATTCAGCCCACAATCAACCACGGTAACATGTTTCTCATCCTCAGGTAAACAGTATGTCTCTTACCTGCAGAAGTGGTGAACCACTTCAACCAATAGCAAATCATATAAAAACCGATACAACAAAACACAACATACCATTGCCGCTCATAACGAAATGACGAATGCTTGCAAATAAAAAATTGCCGAAGTTGTAAACAGCTGTTATCTGTCGCGCGGGGAGAGTGGCTGTGACGTCAGCGTAAACTCATCAGATAACGACATGAGAACAAACTGAGGTAGAGATATAATGAATGAGTGCGTATTGTTGTTAAAGAAACCCTCTTCGAAATAATAATATGATTTTATTTCATCATTATTTAAATTGTATGACTTTTAGTGGTAGTCTCTAATAAAAAATCGTGTTTTATAGAAAAACATGGTATACCAAAAAAGCTTCAAATCTAGGCCGTCACCTTGTCTGTACCACACAGGTCGTGTTGTGTCAGTAGGCGACAATAAAATCTAGGATAGATAAAGCTTTGACCCAAGTCAATATCAAATAACGCAAATTGAGTTCGGACTCGTTGCCTTTATGCTGACTCTGCTCCAAATAATGAGCACATTCGAGTCCAATAAATGGTTTGAAAA
This sequence comes from Phorcus lineatus, assembly GCA_921293015.1. Taxonomy (NCBI): domain Eukaryota; kingdom Metazoa; phylum Mollusca; class Gastropoda; order Trochida; family Trochidae; genus Phorcus; species Phorcus lineatus. The sequence goes on from OV121085.1 coordinate 9,153,472, forward strand.
AACGAACATTAATATGTCTTAATTCACAGCCAATACAAAGGAATGGAATCTTCATAGTTGTTGTAGAATCTCGCAAGTTTCTGTTGTCATATTCAGTCATATTCGAGTGAGGTTTTCTATGTACTATAAAGTTTCCATACTCGGCAAAAGTACACTTAAAGGCACTATAGTACGCCTTTTCTTTTCAAATTGACTATTTAAAGGCATATGAGAACATAGTCACTCATTTTAATCGGTTTAGAGACATCAAAATACATAAACAGAATGGAAAAAACAGACAATTGAAAACGGCTAAACTACTAATGTGAGCACTTTTTGACTGACTCATTCCCCTGAACTGAAAACGCATGTTAATTTTTGTAACTTAACCCATGTCATAACATGAAGGATTAACCATAGCGGCTGTCGATTTCGCTTTTCTGGCTGTAAGAAAAAATTGAATATTGCCGATATCGTAGTGCATGCGGATTAAATGAAAAGTTGCGTCATATACATCCGGTCTTTTAGAATCAACTAAAAAACCGTACATATTTGCTTAGTAACTACCGAGGTAAAAACGTGAGTGCAGATCGCTAGTAATATCGAGAGATATGCTTTATCTGTGCATTCGTTGTATTGTATATATACGGGTGTGCTATAACGCCTTTAAAGGCACTAGTGCACGCTTTTACGGTTTAAATTGGCTATTTTAAGGTTTAAGAGGACTTATACAATCACTTAAGCTTTCTATCGATGCAATGAAATACTTAAAATTCTTCACAATTGACCTGCAATCAACAATGAAAAAATTTAGACAGCCGCTGTCGGCTTGGACATATAACAAATCTAAGGTTAGTTGTGCACAAAACGGATAAATTAAAGACATTTGAAAGCGGCTGAACACTTATTATGTGCAGCTGTTTAATTTACCTAAACTCTGAACTGAGAACAAATAATGAATTATGTTTTATGAAAGCAATGTTGTAAATAAACCGACTCAATAACACAGCTTTAGCATCGCTATTAGATTGACCAAAGCGGCTGCCGTTTCCGCTTTTTTGGTTATAAGCAAAATCTTAATATTTCCGATATCGTAGTTCATGCGGATTTATTGTACCGTAACATTAAATACTTCCGGTCTTTAAAAATCAACCTTACTACCTGAATACGTAAATATTCGTTAAATAACTTACGAGGTAGATTATTTGAGTGAGGTTCTTGAATAATATCGAGAGATATGCAGTATCTGTGCATTCGTTGTGTTAAAGAAATATTGGTGTGCACTAGTGCGTTTAAGAACCACGCTGTAGCTACAATGGCTGTTGGAGTTCAGAGTAAACATTGATCCTAAAGTGTTTGAGATTATTTGCTTTTGCAATATTGAGTTCCGGTCTTTGCTTAAACGTGTTCTATCAGGATTATTTTTGTGTAATCATGTGTGTTCAGTGTTTCATTCATAACCTGTTTAGAATGAAATTTGCCTTACAAAATGTATTTGCTTGCATTTTAATACATCAACACACACATTAACATTTAAAATATCTTCCCGTGGTTTATAATTATTTACAAAACTAACAGTATTTTAAGACACGTCGGAGGGCAGTTTCATGTTCTTGTCTTGTTGGATTTGGGATAGCTCAGTGGGTAGCGCATTCGGCTTGGGATCAATAGGTCGAATCCCGCCAGGGGCTCGGCAACTTTGTCTACACGCAGCCAGGTTTGGGTGCAATACTACCCTGAATTTCAGCGCGGAACCACCCATGGTTCACTATATCCAGCTGTTGATCGCAGGTTTCACCGCAATGCATAGCCGCTATGGTTTTGCGAGCTTTCTCTCTTCACAGCCGCGGTACAAGTGAAATACTCCTTTTAATGCAGCGTTTTACCCTAAAGCATCTCACCTCTTGTGTTGTTAAAGTATCTTAAAAACGTTATTCACGGTACTTCTAAATTTCGATAAATCAAGTTCATAAGAGTATATAATCTGCGTTACCTAGTGCAACAAAATTATGGTCTATTGATATTGGGTTCCTCTGTATTGATACGGCCTTTAGTAGGTCATTCTGTGATTACTTCTCACTCTCGGTGAGCACTCTTTAGTTACGACGTTAGACTAATTTTATCATAAACTTTGACCTATTCAAATCTTTATTCGTCACGATTCCTATAAAGTCTTGCTACATGAAGCATTTTACTGACGTACTATCATCTTGTTTACCTTCTCCATGAATGAGTGTAGTATATGATGCATCCTGCTAAATCAGCGTATATGAATCCGCTCTCGCTCCTTCCTATTACCCTAATCTCCAAAAGCCTCTTATGGCTGGGTCGGCTTGATATTCGTGGCTTAGATCACCTTTTATTATTTCAGCCAATGAAATATCGCTAGGCAAGGATTTTTAATCCGGGTTGTGCCTCTGTTGCTGGATGCGAGTCGTCTCATTGGCAGGTTAAATATAGCTAGCGATACGAGGCCTTTGGATTGAAGAGGGCGAGAGCGGGCTAATATACGCTGATTTAGCAGGATATATATGGTGATTTTACGTATTTTATCAGCTGGTTCCCCCTGTTGTGACAGGTTTTGACGCCCTGCATCATTGTATTCACTCTAGTACTAGTCGTTTAATCATATAGTAGTCCTATTGATTACATTTTGGGACTGCTTTTTATCATCATAATGGCTCCCTGTCATATTATGCCCTGTTTACAACACAATCATTTCCTTTGCCTGCACAATGCAATCGTACAGCGGTCTTGCCTCTGTGTGACCTGGCATAATAGTTTCTACAAAAATCATATAAGGCGTATTATGCGGTCATATTTCAACAAAAAAATGTTTTAAAACCGGGCTATATTTCATGAATAAAAATATGCATGTGACTCTTAATGCATATGACACATTCAATTTTTATGATCTACATTTCGAACGGTAATCTATGACCGTATCAGTCTCCTTAACCCATTTTCATAATCTTTAATGCTTAGAGGGCAATTCAATCAATCTTTATTCAGTACTGAAGAGGCCACAGGCCTGTAGTACATTACATGTATAATGAGTATAAAGTCACTTATCAATTATTTTCTAATACAATCTTTCTTCTTAACGCCATTGCAAAATATATGTACATCGCCAAATTCTGTAATAATAATAATGTGTTATTAGCTGTTAACAATGAAATTAAATTTCGTTCACTAGGATTTCTATAATAATACGGTTTGAGATACTTTTTGCGTAGATCCGTATAGACAGGGCATATAAGTAGGAAATGTAATTCATTTTCTATATTATTTCTGTTACAAAGTTGACATATTCTATTTTCTCTTGGCACACCTGAATATCTACCAGTTTCAACGTATAATTCATGGGATAAGCAACGAAATCGGGTTAGGGCTACTCGAATTTTTTTTACATTATCTTTTGATAAGTAGTTTTCAAAACATATATCAGATTTCCATTGATTGTAAAATAAACATTTAGTTGACAGATGCAATGATTCGGACCATGATTGTAAAAACATATCTTTCAATCTTTGGGTAAATGATGAAATAAATTGGGTAGGGAATTGAATATTATCATCGTTCCATATATAACCATATCCCGTTTTGTTCAGCAATTCTTTTATGTCCGTCACCCAATTTCGTTTCCCATTTTCGTCCTACAGTTTCATCATTTCATAACACATTTTTGGGAATCTATGACATGGCATTTTCTGTAGTTTTAACCAGTATTTTATGGCTCTAATAGAGGAATATATAAATAAGGGATATCTACCTAATTCTCCATAAATCATAGTACTACAAGTACTCTGATTTACCCAAAGAAATCTTTTGCATGCATATAGATGAACTCGTTCTATACTTTCATATTGTCTTAATCCCCATATTTCAGATCCATAAAGAAGAATTGGACTAATCTTGGTATCGAAAATTTTGAAAAATGTATTTGAAGACATATCACCCAAATATCTCATATATTTATAAACTCCAATTAAAACTTTGACTGCTTGCACTGATGTAAGTTTTGTGTGCTTTGACCAGGCAAGAGTGTTAGAGAAATTTATGCCAAAGTACTTATAGACATTAGTTGTTTGAAGTAGGTTCCCTTGATAATACCATTTTTCCATTTTAGCTAATTGCCCACCTTTATTAAAGACGACGATTTTGGTTTTTTCTCGATTTACCCTTAGTTTATATTGATTTGAGAATTTCTCTAATTCATCTATTTGTTTCTGTAAACCGCCAATGGTACTAGAAAATAAAACAATATCGTCAGCAAAGAGTAACAGAAATATTTGTACCATTCCCGGATGAAGTTGAATCCCGTTCGTACATGTGTTTCTTATTTGAGTTGCCAATTCATTAATGAAAAACGAAAATAAAAACGGGCTTAAAATACAACCTTGTCTAACACCTAATTCACTAATAAATGGCTCAGACAATTCATTCTTATTTCTCACATAGTTTAACACTCTCATATATACTATGCAACAGGTTATTCATTTTATTACTTACACTGTGAGCTTGCATAAGTCCCCATAGTTTCTGACGTTGCACAGAATCAAAAGCCTTGGAAAAATCAACAAACAGTGCATAAAACTTCCCACTTTTCGTATTAAGATATCTTTGAACCAGGCTATATAGTATGAAAATGTTATCAGTCGTTGTGTATCCCTCCCTGAAACCCGCTTGACCCTCGTATATTTTATCCATGACATCGGCCCATTTTACTAATCTTTTGTTGATAATATAAGTAAATATCTTGCCAAATATACTAAGGACTGTTATTCCACGATAGTTATTAGTATCATTAGGATCGCCCTGCTTAAAGATGGGTATTAGGATTCCTACTGACCAAGATTCTGGAAATTTTCCGGTGTCGATATTTATGTTAAATATGAGCTCAAGATAAGGAAGTAAAATATCAGACGAATGTTTAAAAAATTCTGGGATAATATCATCAATGCCTGGCGATTTATTACATTTCAAATGCTGTATGCTATTTAGGATTTCATCTCTAGTTATAGGGGCATCCAATACGTCGTAGGTAATATCCGAAACGGGAGGGCGCTGATTATCGTTAAATGATTCTGTGTCTATATCTGGGCCAGAGAACAGTGATCTAAAGTAATCGAACCATTTGTCAGTTTCAATGTTGTTAATTTTTCTATTCTTGGGGTCCAGTGTTTTAAGCTCATACCAGAATTTTTTGGAATCTCCTATACTCGTCTCTATTGTATTTCTTTTCTGTTCCATAAAAGTTTTTCTCTTTTCCTTGCAAAGTTTATTGTATTTATTTCTAGCGTTGTGGTAATTATCAAGAGATAGTAATGTCTTAGATTTTCGGAAGTGGTTGAGATATTTACATCTTTCCTTTTTTAAATGATCGCATTCATCATCATACCAAATATTTGAATTGAATTTCTCTGAAGGGGGCGTATTTTCTTTTTCATATCTGCAGCAGCTAGACACAGCGCATTTACTACATGATCTACACTTTGATTAATATCCAAAAAAGCTACATCCACAGATTTATCTAATAAATCTTGTACATCGTCTGACAAAAGGTTTTCCCGGTATTGTGATAGCATAGTTTTATTCCATATAAATTTATATTGATCCTGCTCAGGTTTACCTCTACTCTTCATAGTATCTGATTGTACGCATGGTACGTGCGTACGTAATTGTAGGGTTAATGGGAGGGCAATTATGGGCAATCATTCCGCCATTTTCGGGCAATGACATAAAAAATGCGCTGTTCTTTTACTCATTATAAAACACTACAACACTTAATGTTATGAATGGATGGGCTATCTACACATTTATGATTGATTTATGACAAGACTAATCAACAGTGCCTTGTAATGTAGTAGCACGGCTTTTTACACTCGTAGCGCCGATGAATGGCTTAACTTCTCCTTTTTGTGTTTTTTCACCGAATGTGCGTTCTTATTTATGGAATTGTAAAATCTAAATCAACGAAAATGGCACCCTCAGTAACTTTTTTCAACAATGTTGTGTTATAATCATGAACTAATAATGTATATGTGAATAATCAGGAATGTCCCCGTGAATTTCGTTTAAAAAAAGAAGACCTGCAATCAACAATGAAATAGTCGGCTTGGACATAAAAAATCTATGTTTAGCTGTGCACAAAACGGATAAATTATGGATAGTTGAACATGGTTGAACTAATATTGTGTGCAACTATTGAATTTACCTAAACTCTAAACTGAGAACAAAGAATGAAATATTTTTTATGAAAGCAATGTTTTAAATTAACCGATTTAATAATGCAGCATTAGCATTGTTATTAAATTGGCTGCCGTTTCCGCTTTTCTGGTTATAAGCAAAATTTAATATTTCCGATATCGAAGTTCATGCGGTTGAGTGAGGATGGTGAGTAACATCGAGATATACGCAGTATAATCTGTGTGAAATATATGTATGCACTAGTGCGTTTAATGACACTTAACAAACAACAGCTTAAATTTGTCAAATTTTATACGTTTTGTATAAACTCCATTTCACGACACTTCCTCTGTTAGGCGTTTTAAAAAGTGATGTACTTTTCAAATATTGATAACACATCTAAAAAGGTCACCGATGAACGTGACGTCCGTGTGAAGATGCATCTGGTGAATGGAATTAAAGAACAAATTCTTAGCAGAATAGATAACAATAGATAGTTTTATCATAAAGCTGTCAGGGCATCAAGGCAAGATACATCATAAACAATTTAAAAATATTTTGTTCAATAACCTTCCTCCAATTAAGATAAATTTAAAAAAAAATAATAAAAAGAATCGAAAAACTAATAATGACAATAATGATAGTTGTTTGAGTTGTAGTAGTAATTCCCATTCTCATTGAAATAAAATCTAAAATGATCCACTACGTTACGCGTATAGATATCACCAGCCCTGCGTCCAGTAACACAGGATTTTCCGGGATGTACGCGAGCGCTCGCGAAAACGAAAGAAAGAAAAACACCGCAAACAACGTGTTATTGAACGTCATGTTGCGAAAATCGTCAGGTTTGCCTTTGACATAATTTATATCAGTCATTTAGCGAGTTCGCCCTCTATTCGTTCAAAATCTATTTCGTCGCACTTGGAAAACGAAAAATTCCGACTGTTTTCCGAGTGACGAGCCGAATGTATTCAACGTTGCTTTCATATCCTGGCTCGGTTTGTTGGTAAAAAGTTAAATCGTTAGCTATTGCAATATCTTTCGTAAAGCAATCTCTGCTCACCTCAACGTAATACTTTAGTAGACGCGGCCAATCAAAAATGCTATTCCTGGAAACAAATATGTTGAAGAAACGTTTGTGATATTCTTTGGATTCTCTTTAAATTCGTGAAAAGAAATTACCATAAATATGTTGATAAATGAAAAACATGTTGTTAGATATATATCAGTTCATATTCGATGTATATATGCTAATGAGCTTGACCCTTGTTCTGTCAAAGACTGAGATGCTATAACTGATTCTCGCCGCTTAAGGAAGTAAAGGACGTATCGATGGTACTTCAATTCATTTTCAAAAATATTGACACATAGAAACAGTTTCATTTTCATTTTTTACAATTGACATCTTAGTTATGGTCGTCGACAGAAGCGCTTAAATTGCTTAGATTTATCTCCGTCAAGCAAATCAGATCAAGAGGTCAAAGTTGACCCTGACGGGCGCAACGTTAGATTTTATTTTAACGAGATTTTAATAACTGAAGTTGTGGTGGCGATAGTTATCTTTTGAAAAAAAAGCGTTTACCATTAATGAGAATGAATATCTTTCTTGAGAAAGGTAAACCACTCTCATTAGCAAATATATTATTTACAATCTTTGTAAAAATTAGATAGAGGTCAACGATGGAAAACAATGGTTCAATAATTAGAAGAATCTCTGTGTTAGACTAATGTGTGTTCTGATTGTTCGAACATTGATTGTTCATGAGAAAAGGATTGGGTACAAGTCTTACAACCACTTGTAACAACAAAATTCGTCATCATGACATGTCTTCATAAAAGATATTTTACAACCATGTAAGCTGGGATAAGAATTTTCACAATTAACCACAAGAGCAATATGGATAAACGGAAATACCGATACGGAATAAATCATAATCTAATTAACTAGACATTTGACGTGATTTTGTGAGAATGATATACATATTTGCGTTCCTTGGTCAAAAGGCAAAATATGTTGGCATAGTTTTACGGAGTAACATTTACGTTAAAGGGTTACTCCGTGATTTTCAAAACATATTATTTACCTTTGATAGAACCTCAATGTCATGTGCGGTGATATAAAATCAAAACATTTCCATGTCCAAAAGACGTTATATGACAAATACTGATTTTTCATGAAAAAAAAATCGAATTAGTAAGCTTACTAAAAAGCGATTAAAGTCTCATTTGGCAATCCATGTTATTCCACTAACCAATGATGGTAGGTATTAGTAAACAGGATAATAACAAAACCTTTTCAAAATTATGTCAATTTTGGATAAAAGGGTTCTCGATGTGAAGTTTATATTCAGGTTTGTGCATTCATATAAAAAATAAGTACAGGTGTAAATGTTAAATATTAACGTATTTCATTGCAAACTTACTCTGCAAATACTCATTATCACTCCTGTTGTTCGGTGCCGCGCGCTGAATGTAGGTCAAACACGCGGCTTGGAATAACAAAAGGAAAAACATAGCACAGACTATTACAGTCAGGGTTTTGGTAAACAATCACTTGTACTAATGAATACCTGTGACCGGTAGGATGTTATTATTTTCCGATATATTCATGAATGTGTGTCAAGCACGTCTGGAAAATGCGGTCACGTCTAGTCTGTATAGCAGTCTTTTTAACATTTTCCACTTCAAGTCAACCCGTAATCAAAAGGTGGTCACCTAATGCTGATGAGTGTTTACATTTACCTTTTGTAATTTTGTTTTGGTAATATATATAATGATGTATACATCTATATCAATTTTGAAAATTAACGAAGTAAAATCTGAAGGGAGTGAACCGACCACCATTTGAAATGTTTTGATAATTACTTAATTCATGGAACGTGAATTCATTCAAATAAATGGAATGTATCCGTATATTCATGCACATGTATGTACATGTAAAATGGCTCCTTTTATTCTGAAAGAACAGAAAAATGATACTATAACGATACATCAACAATGATTTAAAAAGAGTTAAATACATTTTATAAATTGACGTTCACAACGACTGTTCTCTCTTTGTTCTCTATATATAGGGTGCATCACAAATGAGTTATAAAATGCTAGGAAATTATTGAAAGTTGAAAACGGATTGAAAGGGTACCTTTCAAAATAACTTAAATAGGTTTATGGGGTGCCAAGTGATACTTTAATCGCTATTTAGTAAGCTTATTAAATCTCTGGTTTTCATACAGACCAGAGATATGTCCAGTTAGCTTACTAATTCAGGCAGTTATTTAGTAAGCTTACTAAATCGATAAAGTAAACTTACTAATTCGATTTAGTAAGCTTACTTATTCTATTTAGTAAGTTTACTTAATCGATTTGAACTAGTAGGCTGATAAATGAATTAGTAAGCTTACTAAATCGAAGGAATTAGTAAGCTTACTAAATTATTAGAAAGCTAATTAAATGATTTAGTTAGCTTACTAAATGATTTATTAAGCCAAATGATTTAATAAGCTATTTAGTAAGCTTATTCATTCATTTAGTAAGATTACTAATTATATTTAGTAAGTTTACTTAATCGATTTGAACAAGTAACCTTATAAATGAATTAGTAAGCTTACTACATGCATTAAAAAGCTAATTAAATGATTTAGATAGCTTACTAACCTTATTCATTCATTTAGTAGGCTTACTGATTCAATTAGTAAGCCTACTTAATAGAGATTAAAGTCTCACTTGGCATCCCATATGGGTTTGCAAACATACCACGAGACTTTGGCATAAATGTATTCATATATACAAATACACACATACACACGCACACACGTACCCACTTATAAATATATCATAAAATTTAGCCATGAAACTTTTAATAATGTTCCTTCATCCATATTATTCACACACATGTACTCATTTATAAATATGTTATAACATTTAGCCTATGAAATTTTTAATGTTCGTTCATCCATATTATTCTTTTCAGTATACAGGCGAATCTTGACTGTATTAAAGGCTCCTATTTAATACACAGACACGAGGTGTAGGGCCAGTTAGTCGAAGATCCAGGAGAGGTCAATAGAGGTCCGAACAAAACAGGTCAAAAGGACGATATCAAAGCGTTAATTATAAAGTAGGTCAAACTCTTTCTGTTGATGAAAGAATGGCCACAATTGTTAGGCTAGGCTGCCGCGTGACATCCCAACCGTCCCACCACAGTTGCAGAGTGTGCCTGGATAAGTGCCCCTGCAAGCGAGGGATGAATATTAATTTATTCAATAACTACATGTATGACTTTAATATTTAGATTAGAATTATCAGTATAACGTCTTTGTCGTGTCATGATCTGTGAGAAATAAATTAAGATTAACGAATGACTTTTTAATCCCGTTAAAAGGGAAATTAACAGTTGTTATGGTAAAAATTCGTATCTTCAGTCCCAAACATCGTTGGGCAACATATGTCAGTGATAAACATTGAGATAAGTCGCCTTGAATGTTGCTCTACACTCATGCACGACAACACATGGGAGCTTAGCATAAACACTACTGTTCACTACTTGTGTATCGGAATGGTAGTATAATTTTATTTGATTCGCATTACCTTTATAATCAGTAAATTTTAGCAAAGAACATAGATAAAATATATACAGACGTAAGAACCAAATGATGTAGATGAATTTTGAAATAGTAAATTACAAAAACATTATTGAGTTCAAAGTTCAAAGTTCAAAGTTCATACAAGTTCAAACAATTTCATTTTAGAATTCAAATCCAACAGGTCTCAAAAATTGCTTCTAAGATTTATACACGTACTTTAAAAAATCTTTCCTCGGAATCTTATCTGTCTGTCCCGACTATCGTGCAGCGAGATTTTTGAGAACCAGTTTGTTCCAGTATCAACCGACCTAAATTGGAAACTACGTCGTCACCAGCCTACGAACGCGCAGCCAACAATTGCTAGACGCCTCGGCAAGTCTAGCTGTCTTTTGTGAATTGCAGTTAAACAGAATGGGCAGCAAAGGTAAGCGGCATACGCTTTCTACAACTTATGTAAACTTACTTAAATGATGATGAAAGGGTTTATACAATAAGATCATAAGATTATGAAGATTAAGAAAATGAAAAGTGTTATCTGAGAAGTTTTTAAATATACTTTTGTGGTTTACAAGAATGGGGTAGAATAAACTATGACTCTTCCAGAGCGTTGCTTGATTTAGCTGTGAGCCTGCGTTATGTATGATAATGTTTTGCAGTGATAATTATTTTGATATGATGAATGCATATTAATTAATTAACAATTCTGATGGAACAAAATACGCGTGTTAAGATGTTTATTTGTTTTATAAATTTTGAATTGCATTAAAGGTTGATATTGATAAAGACGCTGAATGGCGTATCAATGAATTTTGACTGAATGGGGAATGTTAATCTATTAAATGGGGGATGGGGTCTCCTTGGGGTTCGTCATTTTTAAGGTCGACTTAAACAAACATCTCCCCCCCCCCCCTCTCCTCCTCGAATCACGCAATGAGCTGGTCAACGTTTTTTTTACTGTAAAACACTATTACACATGTAATTAAGTTTTTGTGCAGTGCTACAATGGTGGACATGACAGCATTATCTACTACGGTAACGCTCTTAGATTTAATGCATTGTAAAAATTGTTGAGGGTCCTGTTCTTCTAACAATACAAGCTGCAACGAGAATATTGGAATATTTATACTTGTGGAATTATCATCAATTCACCCTGCGTCAGTTAAGTGTTTTTTCTTTAGTCGTATATTTTTTGCACTGTTATTCATATTTAAGTTGTTAATTTTGAATACATACTAGATTCAAAACTCCACAGAATGTTAACGTTTAAATTTCCCTACGTTCTCTCGAAATATTATGATATCAAGTGAAGTTCAGCTAAGAAGTATCAACTCGCATTTCTATCAACCTGGGCCCTGATTTTCAAATCTCTCTTAGTGCTATGATAGTCGTTAGTACCAAACAGCAACATTGGCTTACGACTATCTTAGCATTAAGAGAGCTTAAAAAATCTAGGCCCTGATTTAGACGCGATTGCCGATAACGCCAAGAAAAAGCGTTTTCAAAGAGAAATCGTTTTCAAAGAGAAATCAGAGTTGATAATTGATTATGAATTGAGTAAACTATCGTATATGTATTCGTAATGACAAACTAACTTTGTTTAGTTTGAAAAGTTTTGATCTGTGACAGCCTGCTAATGAAAGCTTTATCAAGTCATCATGCCTTACATGAAAAAGTGGAAATGGGATTTTATTAGTGGGAAGTGCACATAAAAACAAGCCTCGATTAGATTTTTGTTACATAAAATATCTCTAAATAAGGCTGAAATATATCATGTAAAGGGATATAAAAAGAGCGGTTGTGTGGCTTATTTGACCTGATTTACTGAGTTTAAAGTGCAGTGTAATTGTTTGACTCACTTAGTCTACGTAAATTTAAACCTTCTTGTTAAAGAGCTCATTGTTGAAATAATAGTCGTCATTTTTCCGTTTAGTGCTGTTACGTATCCGGGAGATGTGAGAGGTGGGGTGGTATTCAAATGGTTCGACCTTACCCCTTTTAGAATTTGAAAAAAAAACATTGAACGTAAAATGGTTGACCCCGAAACGTTATTAATAACCATTCAACGTCTTTATTTTTCACGACCTACCCCCCCCCCCCCCCCCCCCCCGTCCCCCCAACCCTCCGTTTTAAAATTCCTGAATGCCTGACGGCGCCAATTAGACAGTTCTCAAAAGCATTTGGATTGGGTTGGGTTGTATGTTTTGTTACACAACGTTTTACAGTATTTTACTTGATATCATTTTGAATTATATAAGCCGTCAGAAGCATTTGCTGAGTCATCATTTGATAATATTTTTAAATGCTATACAATAACCTAGTCATTGCTGATAAATTCAAGGACGTATGTTACCAGGATCTTGCGTCCTATTTTTATGAAATCTCTTATCAAAACTGTAGTGAAACAACATCCGTTGTTAAGTCAGTTTAAACATGAGACCGCGGCCAGGACAACTATGTCAGTAAAACGACGCAATGCGGTTGTTAAAGATAGAGAGTGGTATCGGGATGTTAACGTTGAAATGAAATTGCGGGATCCAGCTCCATCAGAATTGTTTAATCTGCAGAGCTCCTTCAAATATCCTGATCTCCTTCAAGCCAAATGCCTCTTATCTTTAGCCATATAGCAATGAAACGACTCGCATTCACCAGGAACCAGGAATACAATTATGTTGAGTTCCTGATATCGGCTTCAAGCGCCTTGCAATACATTTCATTGGTGAAAAAATTAAGTGTTGATGATAGCAACTGAGGCAGCTGTCAGCGATACGAGGCGTTTGTCCTGAACGAGATCAGGGTAGTGGAAGGAACTCTGTGGTTTCAAATACGCCGTGTGCAGAATGAAATGTTTCGGGAAGGAGTGAAGGTTACATGTGTGTCATTGAAACACAATTATTACACACTTAAACAATGTAATTAGGTTATCATTTTGGTTGCTGAGGACTAACCCTAGAACCTACACAGATTTATTTTTCTTACTGACTCATAATGACTATGGTGTGATCATGTATTCATCTTGCATACCGGGCGGTCATCAGGTACACGTATAGTTTTACCATGAACACCAAATTCGAGAATATTTCTCTTCTGAAATCAATGTAAATTGATACTCTTCTTTTTCACATTAAATAGAATAAACTCTATTACAGCTGTATTTTTTCATGTTTAAAGAACTAACCATTAGCTTGCGGAAGCTTGTTGAAATCGCAGGATGTTTTACATGACCAATTGATAAGGTTTAAAACATTCTCTGAGACTGAACAAAACGTAAATGATTGACACTTCTGATTAATGTAAACGTATCAACATTGTGATATGCTTTCTACAGAGTTGTGTCAGATTGACATTGAGACTATTGCGGTAGGTTGTAAATTTCATCGTGGTACACGTGCAACACAAGAAGCCCATACTTTTATTAGCTATTTGAAATATACATTTTTCCTAACGGTCTCAATGTTCATAATTAATGTGCGCCTGGGTGCATTTAATTTCAACATCTCGATCTCAGAGACTAACTATTGCTTACGTGTGTGGAAGCCTTGATGTCGCTGATATCATATTATCTTTTGGTTATTTTTGGATAGTTCATCAATGCAAAAGGTTCATCTTTAAAAGTTGTGCAGATTATACAACTATATACATTTTTCTTAAAATGAAAAAAAACCAAGATGGCAAATGGAAGCCAACATGTATCTATGTTGAATTGAAACATTATTCAAAATTTTTCAATATAGGGTGTTAAACAATCAACATACATGTACTGTTAAGCAAACCAGGAAACCGAAATACGCTCAACATATCAAGTTAACGAACACACAGTATTCAATATAAAAATCAAGGATGAAATTATGAATAATAATATGTATACAATTGAATTGAATATTGAGTCAATCCTTAAACTCTTCAATCAATAATCGTCGATTAAGAAAACAGATTATTTGAAAATTAGGACATCTTAACCACTGATCTTATCCTTTGATACAAGCCTCAGATATCCCTTATCACATAGGCCTATGGAATTCGTTTTAATTAATTATCTGAAAACAGATGAAATAAAATATATCAATATAAAGAGAATGTTTTCCTTAAAAATGTTATAATCACTTACGGAGGCTTAGTCAATGTCGACAATGAGTCAGTGAATATTCATGAATTATTGTATTTCCTTGACATGTACTTTTAGAAGAAAAGGGGTCAAGTGGTATGGCCCTAGGACCTTTTCTAAAGTACGATATTGTAAGGGCGAAATAAAGTAATCCTTTTGCAAAGACTCTATATGCGGGAATAGTACCGTGACTCCCTTCATTTTAAAAGTCGGATGGCAGGGTTATAGAAAACGTTTTTTGTCAAACATAAGGGAGTCGCCATTAATCCGTGCCAAGGTTGACCGAATTTATGTTAAGTCGTACAGACTCTAACACTAGCCTACTAGACTGACAGCTTGTCGTTGAATAAAAAGAAAACGATAATAAATATAGAACGACAAAACAAAATCCTTTGAATGGATATTGATAAAACTGACTGTTGCCATTTGATGATAAATTGTAATGAGAAATTAACAAGCTTTTCAGTAGACTAACGATTTCGTTACAGTGACATCACACCATTACGACGATTTCTATGTCACTTCCTTGATTACATATATCGAATTAGCCAGATCTAATCTTTGGAATTATTTATGATATTCAGTTTTGTGTTAACAAAATTTCTAAACATTATTGCCCGTTTCCTAACGCAGTTGAATAACATTTGATAACATTAGTTGTTTTGATACCATGCATTTATTTATATCGTTTAGTGTGAAAGATCCAAATGCAATTATGTTGTGTTTACATTTGGAATACATTTACACTCTGTTTTATAAAGGTTCATCGTTAATATTAATGTCTGAATGTCACGTACAACTTTAGAAATGTATTGGAAAGTAGCGAGTTTGAATTTTTGTTTAACAATCCGTGTTTACATCTGTAAAATCGACACCCATTAGCATATATTGATTTGTTTTCCCCGAAACCTTCCGTTATCGTATTTTTGTGATTACGATTTCTTCATAATCTCCTTATGTAGATTACTATACAAAACTATACAACTATACAACTATACAGCTAGACTAGCACTCGGTCTCTGAATTAGTTTTGGCATAAACGACTTTATATACACTATTGATGTATAATGTTTGGGAGGTTTTTTTTATTAGTCCATGCAATCTACTCTATACTGGTTTTAATGAAATGTGAATTGTGCAGTCAATAGTGGTTAAGGGTTGTCCTCATTGCTGGACAAATATAGCAATATGACGTAGCATACATATATACATCTTTTTCATCTTTCCTTAATCCAAAAAGAAAAACAACAAACCCCAACGCGAATACTTTGTATCTAATTCAATTGAACCCCAATGCGCTATGTCTGCCTGCGGTTCAAGTAAATATTCGAAAAGATCAAACATTCCTATAATACAAGCTTCTAAATGCATTAAAGACAAAAAATTAGCATTCTTTCCAACACCTTAGAAGCAATTCAAAAAGCGAAAGGATGTTATCTCTTGTATTCATGTCCAATATCTCGTTCACACATATAACCATCTGTTTACTTACTATTCATACTATTCTCCTCATTTGGCATCTCTGGACACAAATATCCGAACACATTTCAGGTGTGCCTTTTTATCTAGTTGAGTGTGCGAATATTCAGAATGTATCAGAGCAAACAAGTATGTTATTTTTTCCATCGAACAAGTACATGGAGTGTCTTTCGGCGTGTTCAGCAATATTTTATATGGAACTTTTTGTGGCCCTTAGTGTCAAAAATTTCCCTGAGATGTATAATGATTGTTGCCTTGGCTACTTTCTAGTGTTTTGAAAACTTGCAAGTAGCTATTTTCATATGGACTATTTTGTAACCCTATTAAGGATAAGTAGAAATTACCTGAGGGATATTTACATAAACTTTATACCTTCCTGCATTCAAAATCCTTTATTTGAAGATCCTGATTTTGAAAATCTGTTTGATTCGGAAAAGAAAAACCGCGGCTCGTTTTATTCATTTGAATTCCATGTTTTGTGTGTTTAACTTTAACAAATTATGATTCTTAAGGATATCCCAATAGTATGTATCTAATCAAAGGTTAAGGTTTATCAGGTCACTATCCCATTGAAATCAAACGAAGTAATGCATTTTGGACGTTGTTGCAAACGATGCATTCGGTCGATCACTTTTTACAGATTGACTTGAGTAGCTTGACATGTTGGTTGCGCCAATTTCCAACGAAATAGAATCACAGCGATGTATGCAGATATCTTAGTGGATAAAATCAAGGACGTTATCTATAAGCCAGACCCTGAAATAAGATAGAAACCTCAGCAAGTCTATAAAAGGACTTTATAGAGCTTGATTTCTTATGTGGAAATTTCATTCTCCTTTTCAGTTTATTTAATCTTTTTAAAAATTTCCAATTAACTGATGCATTTTTCATTTTAGAGTCTAATTGTTAGACTACTGTTGCATATGCGTATCGCTGGGAGTTATAAGAAACGAGAAAATATTCCACGCGTGACAGCAGTTACGCAGGCTTATATTAGTTGAGTAGATAGAAAGTATTTTGATTCTTTTGGCACACATTAATAAGTGGATATTGCAGCGACTTAGAAAAATTTACAAATGATCTATAAGGCACTGCTTCTGTCCCAACGTATTTGTAACGAAACAAAGACTATACTAGAAGTTTTACGTATATTTCATATCAACATTATTTCATTATAATATGGAACTACTTTCAGTAAAGGGGCTCGTGCAACGCCTAAAAGATGGCGAGAATGTCATTTGCGCGGAGGGATACATGTGGGAATTGGAGAGAAGAGGCTACATTAAGTCGGGAGCATTCACACCGGAAGTTGTGATCGATCATCCGGAGAGAGTACGCAATCTACATGAGGAATTTGTCCATGCCGGAAGTGACGTTGTAGAAGCGTTCACGGTAACAATTTTTTCAGAATTGTCTCTTAGGTAAAGAGGTGGAAAATATGAATCAAGTTACCTTTAATTAAACGATTTGATATCTGTACTATCAAAAAAAGCAATACTGCGTGTGTACTCTGTGTGGACACGGAAATTAATGAAACGAAAATATGTAAATTGAATGAAATTTTAAAGCATGGCACGAAAAAGTATTTCTTCAACTTTAATTAACAAAAAAAAATCTAGTGTCCCTTTGAAATAGAATGTTTGAATTGCATCTTTCTGTACCCTTGTCTGATCAATTGGAAATGCAAAATCATTTGGTTAAGCGGAAAATAATTGAATCTCGATGAAAATTAATAATGACCCAACGAAGTTTTAATTTGAAGCCACGTTTACACTTTGAAATTCATTTTAAGGAGAAGTTGCCTGACAGAATTAAACAAAAAGTATTTTTGAACATGTGCGACAATAGGAAACGAATTGATAAACGAAACTGAAATATTTGCCAGTCTTGAATTTTCCCTTAATCAATAGTTTACATGTACAGTCAGTATGATTATGAATATATCATATATATCAAACTTTGATGTCTTTTGTAGTACTATGGGCACAGATCAAAGATGAAGATCATCGGTCGTGAAGATGAACTGGAGACATTGAACTTAACAGCCCTCAAGATCGCGCGAGAAGTGGCAGACAGAACGGGAACTCTAATGGCGGGAAACTTGAGCAACACGACCACATACAACCCAGATGTACCAGAATCCGTGGAGGAAGTGAAAAATATTTTCAGGGTAAATTCATATTCTTGCAGTTAAAGAGGAGCGTTACCTTTGGAAATGTTAATGTTTTTTGGTTTTGTTTTAGGGATTTGGCTCCTATTCTATGTGCATTGATGAGGCACACATTGCGGTGTTTGTGTTGAAATGACACAAACGAATGATTACCGCAGATCATGCAGTGTCACTGTCGCTTTGAAATAGTAAATGCGGTCTCGCATTTGCATCTCGTACATTTAATTTTGATGGCCTTCTCTTGCACTTGCCGTATTACAAATATGATGTACATTACTTGTGTTTCACCTCATGGATAATAATATTGATAAACACCAGTGAACCCATCTACCACAGGAGCAGGTTGAGTGGGCAGTGCAGGGAGGGGCTGACTATATTATAGGGGAGACGTTCGACTCGTGCAGTGAGGCAACTTTAGCACTGGAGGCCATGTTAAAATACGGGAATGGTGAGTAAATGTCAACTTCACTTTGACCGGGACCAAAACTCGTTGTGGTAATAGTCGATAAAGTGTCTCGAAATGTGATCATGTGATATACGATCTCGCCATCACTTCTATTAGTTTGCTGTATATTAACAGTGAAGTCCTACCTTGCCATCTTTCTGCCAGGTCTCCCGGCAGTAATAACGCTGGTCCCCTACTGCCCCGACCGGACCACCGACGACGTCCCCTTCCCTCTGGCGTTACGCAAGTTGGAGGAGGCGGGTGCGGCAGTGGTCGGACTCAACTGTGGTCGAGGACCAAAAACGATGCTTCCCTTGTTGCGTGAAGTCAGGAAAGCTTGTAAGGTGAGCTTGTGGTCAGATTTCTAGTCTGTGTTTGAAAGGCTTCCGCCATCAGACTAACGCTGATAGATAAAGCTGAAAGATACTAACGCCTCCTGATTACGAGAAACAGGAGATCGTATATGGCGAGTTAATCCTTGTACAATTTGCAACTTTTACTGAATTTCCTATTGTGTCTTACAACTACATTTATCAGTTGCCTGATACCTTTTCGTCATCTAAACTCTTAAACTACCTTCAACGAAATGGGAAAATAAAGTACAAAAAACCCCAATTGTTGCATGTTTGCAAGTTCTTATCAAGGAAGCTTTTACATTTATCTAAGAAACTAAGAACATAAATAAGATGCTCCAATTCATGTTTTCGGAATCGATGTTTTTTTGCTAAGTCAAAGTTCAGTTAATTTTTTCCAAATCATGGGAAGATGGTGAAATAAACCCAAACTCTTTACTTACGGCGAACATGTAATGGGTATAGAGTTTCGTCAAAATGTCATTAGCATTTCGATAGCCTTTTCGTTGTTATCTATGATTTCTTATAACGGTTATTCCAACGTTTAACAGGGTCCGTTGGCTGCACTTCCGGTTCCCTATCGTACATCTCCATCGCAGATAACCTTCCAAACTCTCAAAGATCCGGTCTCAGGTACGTATCCTGTACAAGGCGAAACGATTGTCTACAAAGGCAGTTCTTCCTACCATGTTATTATTTACCTTTTAAAATATCACGGAAAATGGTGAACAAATAGAAAATAAGCTACCCTTTGATATGAGTCGTACGAGTTAGTGTTTCAAAAAAGAAAATTCTTGCCTATGTCATTGTTACTTAAATATTACGAATTCTTTGGTCTTTCAGTTACCTTAAAAACTGTGCAATGCATAATCTGGGATATTGCAGAGTTGACTGTTTTCCTTGTTGTTAACTGGTTGTAAACTGAAATGCTTGACACTCTCCATCACACCTGGATAAGAATAACTATTACACATACCAACTGTCACCAGGTGCACCCGCTTACCCTCTTGAGCTGGCACCATGTACCTGCACTAGAGCGGAAGTCCGACAGTTCGCACAGGAAGCGCTTCAAATCGGGATCCAGTACATCGGACTGTGTTGCGGCAGCTCTTCCAACTTATTGAGGGAGCTTGCCGTGGTATATGGTCGGAGCCCTCCCGCCATGAGGTATAAGCCAGACGTTCAGATGGCAATGTCTGAATGTGCAATAGAAGAGTACGCTCAAAATGAGAGAACGAAAAAGGTGAAAGGGTTTATGATTGGCGAAATTCTATAAAACCGGAGGCCAAGAAGTAGAACCTTCTGATAGCAGTAGAAATCCCGGCATTCATGCTCTATGAGCATAGATTGAATTGAATAGACGAGATAGTATCAAAATCCGTAAAAATCATTCTCTCTAATTAGAGGTTATTCGAGTCACTTCCTTTCTCGTAACAAATATATCACTTTCTCGACTTAAAATATTCAATCCTGATTGGTCGCAATCAAATGTACGTAATCGTGTCATCATCAACGTTGTTTCAAAATTAGCATTTTTACTGTTCCCGAAACCGTTAGCGAGACTTTTATTCCTTTACTTGTACTTCGCGGAGAAATGTTCTTACAACACAGAAGTAAGCTTTTTATCAGAGAATCTGTTTTGCATATAGCTAATGGCTATTGAAAGAATCGAAAAAGATTGCCTACTTGTGACAGAGGTTACGAGAAAAGGAATTGAAAAACTGAGGATAAACACAACGCAAAACGTAAAAAAGTATAAATTAATTACCCAAAGGTCCGTGTTCGAGGGTTTATTTGAAGGTATAACTTACATCTATATACACCTTTCTTGTTGACATTGGAGGGCCAAAACTGTTTTTGTAATTTAAAATCATATGATGAGTTAAGGCTATTAAGCGCACAACTTTGTAGAATTTCAAACTCATTGAAATGAAATCTAAAATGCTCCACTATACATTACGCATGTAGATCTCACCAGGCTCCGTTACGCGAGCCGTCAGGATTGCCTCTGAAATAATTTCATTCAGCGAGTTTGCCCCGTATTCTAGGGTGCAGGCGAATTTTTTTCGATTGTACGTCAATGCTTTTCAGCACTCGGAAACCGAAAATTTCCGACTGTCTTCCGAATGTCGAACTGCCTAATAACCCAAATGAATGTATTTTACGTTGCTTTCAACTTACCCTACGGGACAAATCCAAAATGCCTTTTCTGGAAACAGATACGTTGAATAAACGTTTCGTCTTTGAGTTTGTAGTTATCGTCGATAGCCAATAAGATAGCCAAAAATATGTTGCAAAAAGGAAACCTCGAAGAAAAACAGGTACAAATACCAATAAGTGGTTTCTTGGTAATTATATATCAGTCATTTGCGACGTACATATGCTAATGAGATGGACTCTTGTTTCGTTAAAGTTCGACATATTATAACTAATTCTGATGGGTTTTTTTTTCAATTAAAGGACATATGCAAATTACTTCAACTTGTGAGATCTATAATCTCCGTAACGTAGTGAAGCAAAATTATTTTTGTTTTAATGAGATTGTCTAAATATGCAAATATTCAGAGAAAGATTTGAAAGATTTGTGCGTTTAATAATTCGCCGATTTATTCATTATATTTCATATCCTTCAGATTAATGGTGTAATCCATGACTCATCATAAAGCAATATCTAAAACATGACACATTCAATTTTTTTAATTGATTACAATGAAATTACGTTTAAGGACAAAAAAGTAATGCTTGGTTGTAAATCACACCATATAAATAATTTATTGGCATAAATAAAACCTGACGCAGCACTTGAAATATTTTGAAGTCATGTTGACATTATTCATTTCCGTCATTTGCTTTAAATGAGTTTGATCTTGTTTTCATCAAACACCTATCATTGTAATCTGTTTTAGTTTCAATATATTATTGAAATAACAATGCCTTTGTTTCTTATTTCGTTTAATCTTTAATGTCAAGCACGACCACTCTTGTCTTTATAAAACACCAAAGATATCGACCAAAACGAGTTGATTATTGGAGATAAGGACTAAACAATCTATTCAATATCTATATCGTTAATTCATAACGAATTTACCAGCAGAATAATTACAAAAAATGATATTATAAAAAGAAAAACACAAAACTAATACTATGAATATGAACGATGATTCATAATCTATCAGCACTGGCTAGCCGAGGATGGTAAGAATACTGAAGTTGTAAGTAGGTCATATCATGTCAAATGGTGTCCTAGTTTTTCCAGAAAATAGGTTATCACTGGCGTTAAGCCCGTTTAGAATTTTCGAAATGTACACGTGTTAAAATGCTTTGTCATTTATGATCTGCAAAGTTGCTTCCCTTCCCAAAGTTTATCTAAGGACACAAAGGACATTTCCTTCCATTTTATCAAAGAGGCCCAAACGTATTAAAAAGGTCAGAATAAAGTTCTCACGGATAAGAAAAAAATTGGGGGGGGGGGGTATGAGTATAAACGTTCAAAGTTTGCATATGTGTTAGCGCACATACATGCTATCTATAGTTTGCATTGCATAATTCTGCAGATATTTGCTGAATCACTCCATACGATTTAGTCATGTGCATGTTTGGCCACGCCGTACATAAGAAGATTTAGGTCAGGGTTTAAAGAGACAACAATCGATTTGAAGAGCCTTATACTATATATATATATATATATATATATATATATATATATATATATATATATATATATATACATACACTTTTTAAGGTTTCTCTAAATAGGAATAAATAGGAGTTTTTTGTCTGACGTTAAAAACTAGAGGAAATAAATCTCGAGGAACGCTCATGCCAACTCGCAGATTAACGAAGCCATGTTCATGTATTCCACAGTAACCCTTATAACACATAAGAGTTATATCTGTCCCGGTAAATGCAAAATCCTTTAGCGGTGAAACTATTCCAACATATTCATCGTCCTTATTTCTAGTCATTAATAAATGGAACCGAAGCTAGAAGAAATATGTGCGCAACGTTGAGGTGAAGGAAACAAAAGAACCATCATATCGACGGTGTTGGAAACAGAATGAATCCCGGCTTGAAAGAGCCACCGATTGCAAACTAACTTCCATTAAAACGAAATCAGGTTCATGGCTGAAACACGGAAATGCTACAATTGACCATGTGACAGGAGTTTCGTCGGAAGAAATGAGTAGAGCAAAATCTGTCTGAGGCTGTGAGGGTGAGGAGATTAGTCACGCGTTACGTTCTATGTAAGTGTCGATGCTCCAACGACCAACTGTTGATTGAGGAAGGAATAATCACCAGTCTGTCACGGAAGTAAAGATTATTTCCATTATGCCTTTCATTTTGTCCAGTTTGTTGAAACAGAGTTTCATGTAAAATCATTTTACGGCGCTTCGTCGCGTATTAAGCTGGTTGTACTTATACAATTTGCCAGCGGGAATAAACATAGATGATCTCTGTGTTATAAAATTGTATCAACGTTAAATTCTTCTTACTTTTTTCTCACTTCGAATAATTTTCATTTTGAATAACTGTTCTCATTTTGTTTATGATATTTTTCAAATGTGAAACAAGTAGAATGTTACTCATTTAAGTATAATTATAACAGATATGTAGAAACAGGAATGTCTCTGCGAATTTCATTTTAACAATTTCCGGTTGGAATCACCCCTTTAAAATTTTCAGTTGAGAATCATAATATAAAACTTTAGCTTCGTTGACAGCAAGTTTGTATTCTTTGTCCGGAGGTGTTGGAGTTGCCTCCCTTGTCGAAATCTATTCGACTTCTTTGAAATCAATCTATAATACATATTAATCCATGTAATCATATTTCTTTAATTCCATTTCTATAAACTGAAAATGTTTGTGAAACGACAATTATACGTAAAAAATTTCAAATCTAATGAATCAATAATTTGGGACATAATTTATTTATATATACAAATACATAAATAAGTCAGATAGTTAGATAATAGATTCTGAAATGCCATTGGAAATCTTTACCTTTCAACGGCTTAAGATATTAAATAACTAATAGAAAGCTCTAGCGAGTGAAATAAGTAAACATTATACATTTTGTCTATAATCAAATTTCTTCGCACGTTCAAGGTAGCTCATCCACAAAAATGATGTGCCATGATTTGAAACATTTTAGGTACGCTTGTTTCAATTTTAATTTTTTTTAGTTTTGTTTGATGACTCGCATGTAAAAACGATTCATATCTCATGTTCGTTTCTCTCCGATCCGAAAAAAACCCCAATTCGTGGTTTTTATAATATATGTAAAAGAAATATTATAGCATTATGATTGTTAACACTGCCACACATATCAATTCACACAGACATGGACAAAAGCAATCAGTGTAAAAAGAAACAGCAATATGAACTGACAGTGTTGTGATTTCTTCCAACTGTCATTTTAACAGGTTTTCCTAGTACAAATCGTGATAAGCTTTCTTTATTGATATTTGTTATAAATATGTACTGACAAGGTGAAATGTGGATTTTCTTTTCTCAATACGCTCAATACATCACTAGTCTTCATGCATAGGTACAAAAATTAACTATTTTTTCGATGCAGGTATTCTTTTAAAATTGATATCTATCTTAGCACCATCAGCATGTAATAAGTTTCATTTTAATATCATGATATTTTATATGTTCACTGTTATGATTTAGAACATCTTACGACGCCAAAATATTTTTTAAACATTTTAATCCTATGTTATAATCAAGAACATTTTTCACTATTGATTTAAACAACCAACATTTTTTCAATATTTTACAATTATCGGAGACCTTCATCAGCTTACTAATGTTCTACATGTGCGTTTTCTGTTATATTCCGCAATACCAACAAGTTGCAAATTCATCCTCTCAGAATTTAACATGTACCTTTTTCTCTAAATATCTGGAACTTCTATTCATTGAAAGTCAACAATGTACAAGATTTCGATATCTTAAACAAAAATGTTTTCACCTTCTATGTTTATCTAAAACGTTTACCAAATCTACCCTTATAGTTTTTAAACGGTTTCAATCTTAATCGCTCAACATCTTACAATAATAAAAGTGAATAACAAAATAATTGTAAAGGTTTGTTCTGGCAATTTCTTGAGTATCTCACTTTTTTCTGTTTAATATCTTGATGCTACAAAAATCTTACAAATTTTAGATTCAATATCATGTAACTTTTCAACATTTCACTTTTCCGTTATCTTCAACAGTACATAATTTCTTACTGTCCAAGTCCCCTGATAAAAATATCTTCAGTATCTCAAAATATTGCAACTCGACATCAGCTTATAAATTGTCAACAATTTCCAAAGGATTAACTGGATTAAAAGATTATCTTAGTATACTTCAAATCGTAAATGTTTATAATGTTTTTGAATTATAAACAACGATTGACTTCCCTTGGAACCGTTACCATGTTTTCTTTTCGACGCATTAAAAATAAACAATCATTTGTTTCATTTAAGTATTCAGTGCACCGGATGAAGGTGTCAGTTCATGTTCCAAGGTTGTTTGTATTCACAATAATGACGTTGTTATCAAGAAAGTCACCTTTCGTTAAATGCATTCAACTTTCAACTGCCCTTCAGACATTTGTATGTTACGATGTCGGTTCTTAGTAAATATAAGTAATATTGCAATAAAGGGAAATTTCTTTAATGTAAATTTGAACAATAGACTGCCGTAGACGCGAATACCAACAACAGCATGACTTGAACGAAAACTAATAGCTCTGCGATCAAACATATAAATGCTTATTTTTCAGTACATTCTAAGCATACGACATAGGTCTATTTCATTTCAGCAAGTCTGAGTAGATTGTATTCTAATAATTCTTTATACTCGATATTTACTGGATAGAGATTTAAGAAATGTTCTTTGTCCAGAACTGCAACGAATGGTATTCTGCTCGACATACTTTAGATTTGATATTTTTTACTTGTAAATCAATGACTATTAAATAAACATGGTTATCGGGTCACATTTTATTGCAAATTTTGACATGCATAAAACTCTTAAGTTGCTACGTTAATAGAGCATATCAAATGATCTCATACTCGTCATATCTTCATCATCAGACTAATATGAAACAATGTCAATCAAAAACAAAAACATTAAGTTACTTCACCATTTTATTAAAACATTTTCAGTTGTTCCAGCCAACAACAAAACAATTCAACGGAAATAAAAAAACCCTTTTTCAGTAAATCACAATTCGGATTTCTTGTCTCCTTGACAATAACACAAAACTGCAAAACCGGATGGTAACACTCTTAAATATTAACACCAAATGGTAAATGGTCAATTCCTTAACAATAGCACTATACCAGATGGTAAGATTGAACTCATAATACAGCCAGGTGGTAAAAGTGACTTTACCTTTGAGATGGTAAAACGGCCTTTTCCATTGAGATGGTAAGATAAAGTTTAGACATTGAGATGGTAAGAAAGTCTTGATAGAATTATTGACATCAATCCTAACATTCAAGGATGTTGATCAATCTCTTGACCAGATAAGGTGGTCAGCGCATGGTGGTGAAGGGGCGGGGCTGGACGCAGTGGGCGTGTCTACTCGGACATGGTCTCCTTGTCGTAGATGTACTCTCCCAGACCAGTGCCCACCCTCTTCAGGTTGGTGATGTGGTCCGAGATCTCCTTGATGGCCTTCACCTGCTCCTCAAGGTACTCGCTCTCGATGAAGTCAGCCATCTGCAATTTGGAAACCAATGTTATACGTGAATGAAAAGGACACTAAAATAGTAGTCATTTGTATATAAAAATGATTTTTCTCACTAGGTAATAAATGATGCTTGTCCACAATTCAACAAACAGAAACCCTCTACAATCAAACAATTTACCAAATCAGGCATGGAGCACTGAGCACCCGAGGTTTGTAATGTTCAGAGGATATGGTGTTCACGGAGTGAGAACTGCCATTTTTGCCAATCGCTCAATACCTAGTACATGATGGTTCTCACGACAGAATAGATTAAACTTGTCCATATATCATCCAACAAACCAAATATATATATAGTCAAACTATACCGTATTTCCTCGATTAGAGGCCTGGTCTCTAATGACGCAGGGTCTCGAATGGATCCAGGTGGATAAGCCTACTTATTCATTATTTCAATAATCTAAGATACAGAAGCGTATCTCCTATACCTATTCGAAATTATGAATAAATTTCCTTTTTTTTCCAGTGAAAACTCGTTTGCAATCATGTTCTTTTAAATCTTGCAAAACAATATAGACATCGGGTCTCGAAATGACGCCGGGCTGCAGAAAAAAGTCGCCATGGGGCGTCTACTCGATGAAATGCGGAATTTCCAAATCGGGCATGGCACACTGACCTGAGCGTCGTTGTGTTTGGAGGCGACGGCGTGCAGATCCAGAAGCGCCTGGTTAACATTCTTTTCCAGGGTCAGCGCGACCTGCATGGCGTCCAGAGGAGTGCCCCAGTCGTCACGGTCGGGCTTCTGTAGACAGAATATATATTGGATATCATAAGTGGGTCTATATTTGTGACATAATAGGTTAAATTGTATCTTTCCATATTCACACAAGAGTGCCTAAATTTTATCCGTAATGTTGTCCTATAAGGAAAGAGACGGTTAACGCCTTATTTCTAATTAAGGTGACGATATGCATTTATCATCCAAAACCGGTTGCCACGACAGATTTTCCATGAAACGTGATTTTCTATGACACTAAGACGTGGCCTCGTAATTTTTTTATACGAAATAGAACCAAAAGGGCAATGGTGTAATGACTTAACATCGTCTATATCGTAACAATTATCATGTTAAAATGGTGCACTCTCACTGATGGCAACTGATAATGAACCCCAGAGCAAGTATATAAATAATGCGTACGCCATAATGTTTCCAACCCTGACAGTTCCTCACACGTAATGTCTACACATCAGTCAACATGGCGCAAGAATTCATAACAACATCCGTGCCCTATGATGGCGGAAATCCAACCGTGAGAAATTCTCTGGTCTTCTCTTTCAGGCATATCATACATTAATAAGAAGAATACTTGTGTGTTAGTAACATTGAGGTCTGAAAATGGAGGATTCCACAAAAAGAAAATATTGAGAATCTAAGGAAGGTTTCACAACCCTAAACGGGCCCCACCTGGATGTCCTGCAGAACAATGCGACCTCCTCTCTTATTCTGGTACTTCATCAACTTCTCGGCGTGTTCTCGTTCTTCGTCCGACGCTTTCTGGAAGTACTTGCTGAACCCTGGCAGGGCAACATCGTCCCGGTCAAAGTAAAACGCCTAGGGAGAAAACAATGATCATAGTAACGCAAATTTGAAAATTTTAAAAATCAATTTATTTAAAGAGATGACAGTGCATGTGTCAGTCATCACACTTTGAAGTAAAAGCCCTTTGAGAAAACAAGGTATATACGATATAAAACTGAATGAATTACAGGACGACAAAATCAATTTATACGACATATATATAAAACCTATATTCAGGGTGTAAAGATGGAAGTAAAACCTAGAAGTCATGGTATTACATAGCTACAAGATTAAGATCTTTAGGATGATGTTAACCTACGGTTTGAGAGAATTGCGTGTTTCCGTCGCGGAGAATAAGACAATTTTAATATTATTAACATATAAAGGGATATATTGAATAAATCAAAATAAAAGATGACGTTTGAAGATTGAAAAATAGCTTAATGTTATAGAAAAACCTTTGCATATATGTTTCATTGAATGTTTTGTATTAAATAGAGGATTTCCTTTTCCACACGTATATCGTTTACACTTCGGTTGGACTTCTCGTATCTAAGAAATTGATGTAGAGTAGGAAATGAGAACTTATCCAACAACCTTTAGAGGTCACGGTGACTCACAACTAAGACTGCACAATGTCATGTCATCAGCGTAATTGACGTAAATGAGTTGACTGTCACAAAGAAGATTAGTAATTAATTATCAGAGGTTATCGGATATTCAAGGATACACTGAGATAGATAACGATTTTATGCTAACATATGGCGGCTCGCAAGGTGTTTGATCACACATAAACTTCAAAAGCGTAATTAACATCATATCTATTTTCATATTTATACGATCTTGTAACATATCACGTAGAGGGGTATGATATATACGCTATTAAAAACATCTGAGGTGACCAAATGTTGTTTTTTTCGCATTTTATGACATTCGTAACTAAAACATAAATGTATCGATATCATAATGATAGTTATATGGTGTTATTATAATTTAGGTATTTTGATTTTTAGTTGTAAAGTTTACCATTTATATCGTTGATGAGCATAATGCCTCTAGGTTATGTCATAATACAATATTACAATAAAAGATTCATTGAACCTAAGCGAAAACCGTGTTACCATAATGGTTAATTGATCCCAAGAAAATAAGATATTTCATTCAGAAAATTAAAGTAGTTCTGGTGTAGCAAATGTTATTCATTCAGCGCCAGTAGACAAAGTCCGTCTCAATAGAAAAATATTACTTTCTCTATCCCACTTTTTTCATACCAGAATTAATAATCCTTATGAAAAAGACATCTGACTTATCATCTATATGGACCCATTATCTATATTGAAGCCGTAACATGGTCATGAATAATACGTAAATGGGTAGAAAAGCTGGAAAATTTTTGCACCATTTCACGTATCAAGATTATCTTCCAGAGGTACACGCGTTCTCAGATTACTGCTATATATAGACCGTAACGGGGTCAATGACAATGGGTTCATAAACGGGTGGATCACGTTTTGGCGTAACGTCACGTGTGTTAGGTGTCTCATCGTCATACCAAAATGTGTAGCTCGTGACTATATTGGTATTTACCGAAAACATAAAGTGTCTTGCACACGATTTAGTTTTTTACTCTGTAGAGTAAGATTTGGAATATCTATTGCGAAAAACGTTTTCGTAATTTAATATTTGAAATTTCAATAAAGTAATTAGTAATAGTGTCACGATGCATTTACGTGACAGTCGTTCAATGCAAATAATTTATTTGATTAATACGTGTCAAGAATGTGCCTGTACTTTGACTCACATACACTTACAGGAAACAAATCTTCTTATGCATTTGCGTATTTCACACTATTAGAATTCATAGATATAGTTCTAATCAACAAAATGACAAAACGATAGTTTGATCTATGATATAAACGTTACGAATAAACACGTGGTATTGATGGAGTCTTCTGTTCACTGTGGATATTTTGTATCGTACCAAATAATTGCAAAAATACATTCGACTACCCTTTCAGTTACAAATAAGATTTTGTTTGCAGTTGCTATCTACAATACGTCCAATTTGGCTAAAAATTACTGTCTTACTTCCAGGATCCATCTACTCATATATTTCTTGACAGTAATTGTCTCGATTTGAAATTTACTATATTATACCAACATGACAAATTAAATCTCAGCTTTGAAGTACGTAAGGTGTTATATTATAGATCAGTTTTGATGAAAGCATGTTTGTTGTGACTAATCAATACATGCTTAGGGTAAACTCTTTCTAACAACAATTTATTTTTAATAATTGTATTTCCCATTTTATGAACTATATTAAAGAGGCATCTTCCTGACACGTTTACGAGTTTATTCTAAGCTTCCATGTACTATGTAAATATTTATACATATATAAGAAATAACGAGACCGGTTAGCTCCGACTTACGTACATACATATTTGACCCCGACACTAAGTACATGTACATTTATTGTGCGGTGCTATATTCATAAAATAATGCCCTGCTGACTGTGATATAAGGAGGTGTGTGTTGATAATAATGCACTGTCTACTGCATTTTTGTTGTTTCTTTTGCTTATACGTATTGTTGACTGGTGTGTGTTTATGATGTCACAATTTACTGTTTACTGTGGTTTAATGGATGTGCTTTTATGTGGTAAAACTCAATTTTACTTGATATGGACTTTTGATTTGATGTCAAATTTAACCATTTACTGTGCTCTAATTTGATGTGCATTTAGGTACTTTTAATTGGTTTATACGTAATTTTGAGTTGATGTCAAAATGTACTGTTTTGCGTACTGTACTGTACTGCGTTTATGTTGTTAAAGTGCACTTGTTATTACTTTATACGGAATTACGAATCGATGTAATAGCGAACTGTTTACTATGATTTTAAGTCATTTGCGTTTATGTTGTCAAAATGCACTTGATATTGCATTAAGCGGAATTTATAATTGATAACATAATGTGTTGTTTACTGTGCATTTGCGTGGTGTGCGTTTTTGTTGTTACATTCCGTGGTTAATATTGATTTAATGATATGTGCGTTGATGTTGTTTTGTGCACTGTTTTGATATATATTGCAATAGGACCCATTTTGGTGGGTCATAACGATTTGGAGTGGGAAATAGCTTATACTACACACCGTTTACTATTGTATAACGGTTTGGTCTGCGTAGTTGTTTTGATAATGATAACCTTTAACTCTCAAACAATATATATGGATATGTCATAAAATGCATTGATAAATGTGTTATAACGGGGCACTGTGCTTCCACAGGGCACTGTTAAATAACTATCACGTGTCTAGCCGCGTTGTCGAATTAAGTTAGCCACGTGACATGTGACCTTGCGCCTGAAGGTTGTAAACAGAATGAGGGATCTTACCTTCCCTAGATACCAGACAATTTACTGAGTTCAATACTAAAGATAAAACACGATTATTTATAGAATCAAACCTGCACATACGTTTCAGCAAGACTGACATGTAGAGATATACATGTTTCGAGCATTTTACGATAGGCCCCATATAGGTAGGCTATTACCTGAATGTGGTCACTCGTTCATTGTGTGTCGCTCACTAAACGCTTTAATCTACTTAACACTTATAATCTATTGCAGATTGGTGAACCGTGAATTGTTTGCCAACTTCATAATTGACAATCAATTAATCAGCAACTGTCACGGCGGAGAACGTGTCATTTTGATGGATCTTAATCTAGCAATTTATCCAACACAAATGCCATGAGCTTATCATGTTAAATATTTAATGTCATATCGCTGACTCACGTCTTAATAACTATGACATCGACATAAATAACAACGGCGTTTCTCTAGCGGCTTGAGAGTGCCATGATGATACAAAGATAAGTATAATTTACTTACCATTGACTGGTAGGAGTACGAAGCGTACAGCTCCATATTGATTTGGCGGTTGATGCCAGCTTCGCTTTCCACATGGAAGTTCTGTCGAGGTTGAGTTTGGGCCATCTTGCTAGATTCTCAGACTGGTTCTAAGATGAAGAAATAAAATGGGAGTTGTTTGTGCTGAACGCGGCGATATGTCTGTACGTACACTGACGCAGCAAGACAATTATGCCTACAAGTTGGCCAGCTCGGCTTATATAGAGCTGCTCAACAATACTGTGACGTCATCACCATCCGGGTTCTCGGGGGCCCTGTTTAGGTTGTTAATACTGATCACGTGCGCTGCGCAGTACTCGAGTAGTGACTTAGCAGTTTTGTCTTTCGTAATGGTTCTTAGATGATTTAGGGATAGTGTTGCATAAAGTAGATGCGTGATAAGTAATTAATATGCTTATATGATGAACATGCGTATGCATAATATAATTGAGATCTTTTCTTCTACTGATTTGAAGAGAATATGTCAAACTGTATACGGCCGGTACCACTAAGGTTTCTTTTTATTAACTCAAAATTCAATTGATATCTACATATAAAAAAATTCAATTTGCACTTATGCTGTTATAACCCATCAAAAGAAAAAGAAATAAGGTTTCATATGTGTTTTAATAATTCATCACTCACACATAGGCATAACTCTGCAAGAAACAAAGACACATTTAATCACAGGTAATGTTTGAAAACTTATCTTTTGTGTAACGAAAACAGTCATCAAACTATTTCAAACTATTTCATACAACTGTGATAAGTTATGTAAGATCTCGCTATATTGAGATCAAATAAAATTTTGAATGCAGCATCATTTTGTTATCCCAATCGTCATGATTTTATTCAAATAAATACATATCTTATGTCAAAATGAGCCAGTGTTTCATCATATGTTCTTTTATCTTGGATTTATGACAACTTACACTATAATAACCTTATTGTCTTTTTCTATAAATTTTCGAAATGAAAATGAGCGACGCAGGTTTTAATGATACTAACACGTTTTAGATGCAAACAGCATTGAGATGGGAAGATGTAAATATATTTTTTATGTTTAATTTCTTACTATTTAATTTATAGAAATAAAAATTATTTAAAAAACGATATAAAAAAATTAGTCCCTCAAAACGCCAAGTTGCCGACGGTCCAATTTGTCTATAACAACCTTCCCCTTGCTTTTAAAAGAATTTGAATTTATCCATGTGAAAACGGAACACATATGGTCTTGTTTCATATTACTTGGCTGAACGCCATTTATATATAAGTATGTGTGAATTAAGTTAGTTTCATAACTGTATTATGTACATATGCAACCTAAAGATACTTATATCACATAAGTCCTTAAATTCTGTAATAAATAACCTTCGAACGCTGCATACATAAAAACGGATTTAACAAATAGGACATACCAAATTTTCAAGAACCTTTAAAAGCAGAACGGATTATCTTTGCTCATTCATAGACATAACCATTATATCACGATATTCCTCACTATAATAAATTAAGTAGTCTCAGGGTGTACAACTCATGTCTGAAGCGTTATTTGTATGCGTTGATGAATAATAGAAATTAGCCTCGCGTTTCTTTATAAAATATTTCCGATGCGTCATTAAGATTTCCAATGTTAAATATGAGCCTATGGATGTTACGCGTATCCGGATGTAGATTCTAGAATATAAACGTGCTTGATACTCAGATATGTGTTTTAAAAAATATTTGCAATGCTTTAAAAAAATTTGAGGAATATTTTCAAATTATTTCTAAACTATTGATGACACATTTCTACACTTAGCGATTTCTTCACTTCTAGTGTGACAATAATACAATACGGTATTTGCTTTGGAATTCATATTGACTAGCATTCAAAATACACTCGTGCAAGCACGAACAGGACAATGACTGTATATCGTTGGATGTATATCAATGTCTAATTTATTTGCATAGATCATAATATTCTAATATTGAAGTAACAGTAGTCCATGGCTATAAATATTATCCCATCATTTGATCCGGAGAAAACATCGCATTACATTCAGCGTTGCATTATAAGCAGGTACAAGTACAACATGTATACTACATATATTAGGGGTTTAAAGAAAACAGTTTATGACATTTTGTATTTCTCATTTGTTTCCCCGTGCATCAAACATGTTAATATCAAATGATCACATATTTCCTCTTATAAGTAGAACATTATCATTTTTCGTCTTCATTGATAACTAGTCTTGACGAGAGTTTAAATTTAATACCATATAAACACAATGCTGCAAAGTCATTTGAGGACATCGACTACGCGCATGCGTATTGACGCCATTGCTGCATGATTCAAAGTCAGGCGAAAATTTCTCTGAGTCACAACAATCCCTAGAGGACAGAGGAACCATGGTGTAGTTTGTCGATCCTAATTTGAAAAGAAAACGAAAAAGTTTTGTATATGCTGAATAACGAAAATATAGTCCACGCATGTCTATATATCTACTTTTTCATTCTTTTGTCTAATTTTGCTTATCTCTTTGTATTTATGTATCCATCCATTCATTTACATATTTATCTATTCATTGTTCATTTGGGTTTTCATCCACAGTAAGACCGTGGTATTGTCTGTTGATCCTAATTGGATTGGAACTCAGGAAGTTTGGTATAAGGTAACTAACAATATAATTGTCCGTCCATTTCTTTATA
This sequence comes from Phorcus lineatus, assembly GCA_921293015.1. Lineage (NCBI taxonomy): Eukaryota > Metazoa > Mollusca > Gastropoda > Trochida > Trochidae > Phorcus > Phorcus lineatus. The sequence continues at coordinate 9,188,643 of OV121085.1, forward strand.
TCGATAAATTCTTCATTTTGTACATCTATTTATATTTCTCTAAATTTATTTACTTTTTGTTTATTCAATTATTCATTTATTTATCAAACCATCCAACATTAATTCACTCATTTATCTATCTATCTATCTATCTATCTATCTATCTATCTATCTATCTATCTATCTATCTATCTATCTATCTATCTATCTATCTATCTATACATCTATCTATCTATCTATCTATCTATCTATCTATTAATCAATCTATCTACCTACATGTATCTATCTATCTATGTATCTATCTTTCTATATATCTATCTATCTACCCATCTTTGCATCTATCATCCATCCATCTATCGATTTATTCATTTGTCCATTCATTCATCCATTAATCCATTCATTCGTTCATTAACTCATCTTACTTTCTTACTTATCTTTCTATATCGATTTGGTCTCGAGTATTTTGAATACTTTTCCTATCTTTATTTTTGATATTCGGTTTCCTATTTGTCAGAAATCTAGATTCACTAACAAAAGGTTTTTATGTTGTAATATACATTAACGGCTAGGTATTGCTACCGACTGATCCTCAGATATCTTTATAACAAGAAAGGACAAATCAGTTCTTCAACTACACGGTAACTGTGTTTGTTGCTGGCAAACATCCTGTTAAGATTATTGTAAACACAGATAAGGTTCAAATTTCTGTTTCTTGCTCAGTCTTCAAAGTAGGTAAGCAGACTGAGAAAAAAACCTTCATAAGTAGGTAGGTCTAGCGGATATCCGCGTTACATAACGAAACATTTTTTAAATATTTTTTTTTATCAATTTCTCATTCTTTAAAAAAATTCAGTTGACTTTTCCCAGCTTATATTCTAGTGCTGCTACGGACCTGCTAAGACCAGGATGTTTAGGTCACATGTCAGGTCACGTGTAGTAAGAATCCTCTTCCTGCTCTAAACTTAACGGGTCGATGATCTTAAATATTGAAATTCTACGAGGGCACTTCGTTGCTTTCACCTTAAAACTCCCCCAAAAAACAAATCTGGTTGGCCCAGATTACATCGTTTTCACATCATTTGACGTTTCAATCAAAATTCATTGGACGATATTTTCCCAATAAATGGTGATTAAGCCAATCCAACTCTTCAATCTGATTATATTCAAATCAACATTGTTTAGATAAGTTTATATGTTCTTCCTGTATAGAAAATTAAATTTTAAAAAACCATCAATTTATCAAATGATTAATAATACAGGAGAACTGATTATCCTCGTTGGCATAAGTTTAAAAGATATTTTGAATTTTAAGAATTTAAAAAAGCAAGTAATGAGAAGCTTTTCTTATATTTTTTTTAACCAATAATGTTTTGTTAGATATTTCAAACTTCAACAGTGGGCCAACAGTTATGAATGTATGAATGTGTGTAGTTACTTGTTAAATGAAATTAATGTTCCATCTGAGAGTGTACATTGTTTCTATGATATCGAATACTTATCATAATATGGACATGATTGTAGACTGATTAGGAGTTTATTCTTAACATGTGGTCAAAACTCTTATTGAAAATAATACAAAGATATCATTAATGAAATATTTAAAAAACTGTAGTTTCATATTTCGCTTTCTATATTTCCATCATTGTTATGTTTTAATTTTCTGTGAAGGTTCGATATATGAAGTACTAACCAGACCTTCCAGTTAAGTCATGTTCATGACGTCATAGTATTGTGATGTCATAACTTAATGATGTATAACAATTGTAAAGTCATGTACTTGACAATGACAGGGCATTGTTCAAAATCCAGTGCCAAAACGATATCTCCTAGGAGATATCGCGATTACATAATTATCGGTAAATGTTAAAGTCTTTTGTTTTAGCACAATAGACACATTTTATCTTCAAACACCACAAACCAAATTCCTCTGAAGAAATAACTTTTATGATATTCAATTTTTAGTAGGTGTAATATTTATTTTGGTGTTAAGTTTAGTAATTTCAACACAATTAAAATACGTACATGTAGGAAGAGAGTAAGATATTGACTACTCTGTCTACTTGTGTTATCCCGAGATTCTCAAGTAGGTGATCAAACTTTAGGGATGCAGGTGTATTGTTGATTCAAACCTATTAATATGTTACTCGACTGTTATAATGATAAAAGTGCTTATATCGGCGAAAACACGATAAGATACGACAGCTGTTGACAATTGATAATTGGTATGGAGATATAAGCAGATTGTATTGATTTTTACTGTTAGAATAATAGTAGTATTATGCTAGGTGTTGACCTGCATGCTTTAAAACGTTCTTGAAATAATATAACTTTCCAGTGGAAACGACTTTTCGAAGTTAATATTTTTGTCGTTGAAATGATATGTTTTTGACTTTTTGATGTATAATGCAATGTTAATTTTTCAAGAAAATAGCTGAAATTATCCTTAAATAAGAATATTTTTAAAGGAACAGTGGCACGTTTTTTGGATGAATAAAGTGATCCCATGAAAATGGAAAGAAGAAGCATTTTTAAAACGAACGTACTACAACTTGTTTAGCTACGCGAAACCATTTTCCTACCAAACGTCTATAGGAGTTCACACAAAAATGGCCTCCGGTGTTTATTGCCTGACGCTTGATTTTCTCTTTTACGATTTTGGAGGATCCGGTTTCGTTATGAAACGTTTGACCCTGTGAAGAGAATACATTTGATATAATCTAGTGCTTTTTGGGGAAATTTGAAGAAATAATTCTTTCAAAATGAAAATGAAATGACTTTGATTGATATTTTATAAAATGGAAGTTTTACTTTTCATGATGAAAATTACTTTGAATAACTTGACTGATCCATCTAATGAAAACTGGCTTTGAGGAAATTCTGACTTTTTATGAGAAAATTTGCTTTGATGAAATTTTTTTTAACGGATTTTAATATAAATGACAACACGACTTTTTTATTTAATTCTTTAATAAAACATTGGCTTTATCTGTTAATCTTAGCGACATTGCAAAACTTACTTTTTGAAGTGTGTTGTTTCTACGTTGTTTCTTTTAAAGTTGGTAAGATGTATCATTTGAAATACAGTTGAAATTCATACCTGTAATTGCCTTGATTAAAATAAAAACGTAAATGTCACTCGTGTAGGTCATATCAGGTAGATAAAGGTCATTATAATGTAAATATATATGGGAGAAACCTATGGAGTGTCTCATTTCATCATTATCTATGGCTGCAACACTCATGCAAGCATCACAGGTTATCGTATCTTCACTGTCCCTACCATCGTGTCCTTACCTTTTAAATTGTTAATCTCGACGTATAAAATTAGATGTGCTGTAATAATAATAATAATAATAATAATAATAATAATAATAACAACAAAATAAGATGATGATAATAATAATAATAATAATAATAAGGATAATAATATGTGTATCATTTCGGTCTTTGAACTAAAGTGGCGACGTCATGTGAGTTCTCATATGTATGAGCACTGTTCAATCAATTCATAAACACTTCAATGTTCGAGTTATCGGAATGTATATGAGAACTAGAAACGCTATCATATATAATTTTGCTATGATCTAGAAATGCTTACAACGACTTTTGCGTCTGTAATTCCTAAACGATTGATTGGCCAAATATTGTAAAGCAGAAGAAAGGTAGGGAACAGAAACAACAGGGACACCTGTATACACTATCACGAGGATGACCTCACTTTATATGTATATAGATTACCTACTTGGGAAAACAATAAAGTCAATAAAGATAACAGAGCATCATTGTTTCCCTCGTATATTTACGTTTGGTTAAACGCTCGTCATTAAATCTATTCATGCAACCTTTAAGACCACAATTTGAGTAATGTTTTTTTTTGTAAGATATATTTTTTTCAAAGTTTCAACATTATTTTTGCATGGTTTATATGTAACGTGTTCTTAAAATATGTATTTATATATGTGCCCATTTGTCAAACTTTTAATAAACATCATAGTTCATCAACCAACAGAATACATCTGAATTATCAACTTGAGGCAAATAAATACAAAGTAGTAGTTTTAAAACGAACGTGACATGAGATCCTTTTCCGTACTCAAATGATCTTTCAAAAGCTTCTGCTGCCCCTTAATGTTGTCTAAAAGGTTTCATGGGTATAGTCAATGACGAGCTGCTATAAGTTACCGAAACGAAAAATGTGAGGGAAATGTGCGACATACCAAAGGGTGGACAAGTGAAAATCAATAAAAGATAAGGTACAAATGAACTAAACAACACGTCTTGTAACTGGTGTCACCTTCAATAGGGTCAGGTCACACCTGACTGGAATATATCTACCCACAGGACGACGTCTAATCTGATACAACATGTTTATTTACTCTCGATATCGTACAAAGATCGAGTCAGCTTAATCATATTAGGTGATAAGAAGCATATAAGCGAAGCAGCATGCATGACAACTGGGGCGATATTAATTTACACTCGTGTGCAGAATAAAGTATGTTGCTGTATGACGATGTGATAAGGTTTTTTTTCATCAACAGCAGACTAGGAAACCAAATGCATTTGATAGTCATTTATTGCTATGTAAATTTATTCATATTTATAATATAGTTACAATCAATGATAGAACTTTCAAGTGCTTCAAAGAATGTGTATTAGTCGATAATTGGAAATATTTGTTTTTAAGTCTTCAGATATAATATTTTATACGCAGTGCCACATACAACTTATTATCATGTAAAATTAAATCAGAAACGGGAATTCAAGAAAAATCAGCAAATACCTTGTTTATTTCACATGCAAAATTTCTGATCACCTAAAACAATGATTAGAAGCTGACAGAGTTGGCATATTTTGATCCTTGTGTGATGCCTACTAAACCATGGACCGAGGTGTGAAAGACAACATTTTTCACAATCCAAGAAGAATGTCCTCAACACTACAGTGAGATATCAAAGTGTGAGATACTAGTGGCAATTTCTTTTATCCATATACTACGTAACCATACATGATGGTTGCCTACCTACAAGACTTTATTTGCAATAATCACACTTTTTCTTAAGGAAAAATATGAAACGTCCCTACTTAACATTTCGTTCACAATTAATAGTTTCTTTTTCCCATAAGCCCGCTACTACTATATACATTTATTAAAATCAGAAACAGGAAATCTCCTCGAGCTCGCCTTTATATATTGGCACAACTCAATTTCATTAAAATGAAAGCTATATTATGCGTAACGTAGTGCAGCGATATTAGATTATATTTTAATGAGATTGGTCACAACTTATCATTTTTTGCTCAATAATTCAATTTACGTTCAATTTGAGTAATACTCATTTCATTTACCTAATGCTCCTTTATACCTATATATGGTCTTTTTAAAGTTAGGAATAGTTTTCAATACTTTGGTGGTCTATCAAGACTTTTTTTTCATTTTTAGTATTTTAACAAGTATTTCTAATTTTCTATGTTGTATATCATATTCCGCATCTAAACCTCTAGACATGTTTGACTTGATCCTTCTCATCCAGTGCTCTCACATTGACCATGGCACGGTCATCATATCGTCATTGGTCATTGTGGTAGGACAAACAAGAACCTTAAGATTGCCTTGTCAAAGCTTTCAATCATTGCTACATTTTGAGGAGATATTCTTGCTTTCATGATATCATTAAATTTACATAAATATATTTGATGCATTTTCAACACGCGGATGCCTTTGATGTGCTGATATATACTGAAACTTATGAATTTCATTTCATTTCTCCCGCTCTTTGACCTTGTGAACCGGGTCATCATATGCTAATTTGGAATGAAGTTTATGACAAAATCCTTAAAGAATATAGAGAAAAGAAAGATTAAAAGTCATCTTTGAAAATTCAAATTACAGATGAAATTTACATGGATTTATGGAATGAAAAAGGTAGAAAATTTCGTTACAAATTTAAAAAAGATTTCTGAAGGCATTGTATATTTTAAAGACAGAAAAGATGACAAAAGCTCTTAGGAAACATTGAAGTAGAACTTAATGCAATTCATTGGAAATCATGTGAAAAATTGAATCGGATTATTATCAATGTAGGTATGCATAATCAAAAGTTCTAGTTGATTTTAATACGTTTCTAATTGTCTTTTAGAGTATAATCTTTTATATGCTTAGCTATCATTAAAACAGAAATTTGAATCTTTGTCTACTTTGCTATCTGGCTCCTTACATAAGATGTACTTTGTTTTGATCTATTTCGTCGGATAGATAAAAGACAACATTTATTATATTTATTAACCTTCATCAAATGGCGTTTGACAGTTTTTTTTTTAAAGTTTGCTCATGTACAGAAGACCAGATGATAAACGTAAATACTTCAAGTATAGACACATATGAAGCAAGCCTAAACCTGTAGCATTATCTATCTTTTTAATATCAATTGTTATTGTATGAATTTTATCTATAAATTCACCATGCTTTCTATCTTATCACAAGTGAAAACAAATTTGAGTTTAAAAATAAAAAGTATTTTATGGTGTTTGTTTCTATGTTTCTATGTTATTTCTATTTTTTGTTCCAAAGCAAACAAGATATATCAGATAATAAAGTTATTTGGTCTAGAAAATGCCGTTTTCCAAAGATAACATGTATTTTAAGTGATTTTCTTCTTGATACACATCTATTATATTAAGTGCCTATTTCTTCGATTTAATAAAGTTTAAGTGAATAATCGCAAGCTAATTTGTCGTAAATCACAAGTGAGTTTAAATGAGAAAAAAAATCGTAGAGCCGAATTTCGGTCAAGGGGCGGGATAGCGCAGTAGTTAGAGCGTTCGGCCACGGATCAAGGGGTCCGTGGTTCGAATCCTGTCAGCGCAGTACCACCCATGGTTCGCCAGTTCCAGTGGCTGCTCGCACGTTTCACCGAAATGGTGTTGCGGGCTTTCTCCCTGTGTTGTAAATCATGAAAACGGTTCGATAATGGAAGCAGTTTTATATTGCAGTGTGTATTCTTCGAAGTGTTAAATTTTACGATTTTACGATTGCTCATTTTAGTCTCTAGAGACGCTTTTTAAAGCATTGAAATTGAGCAAGAGTCAAGACCAATGTTTCTGATTCATTTATTATTAACGATATCTTGCATATGTGTATGGGAAGATGCTCTTCGTTTCTATAGAGAGATTAAGGATTATTTGAACAGCAAACAAAATAAAATCAGCAGTATATCTTTAATTTTGAAATGTGTTTACGACACGAATGCCTAAACGTAAGTAATTCCAGAGCGATAGCTTTGGACGCATTGTTATCGGCACTCCTGGCATAAACATAGCATGTCATGGACACTCATTCAGACCTCTAAGATACGTTACGGTGTGGTCTACTGCAATCTCTTATCTTTTAAACAAAAACATATGGACGTAACCATGTTTCTGAAATTACATCGTCCTACTCAGAAAAGGCCTGTGATCGCCCACAGTATAGATTATCTGGCGCCCTCTTATTTTGAAAAACATATTTAAGTTAAAATGTCTGTATACATCATTGATGAACTTTTATACGCGAGGATTTACCTCTTCGTTTTGAAATATACATCTTGAGACCAATTGTTGAATAAAATGATTATATATGAAATATGAAACGAATTTTATCATTTCAACATTCATTTATAACACAATCTCCTTTTTTATAAGTTATCAGAAAAAATCAGTTTATTTAAAGATGCCTGTCAAAACGCTCTTGTAGATCAATCGGCAAAGTAAACAAAACATGCTAAAAATTCGATTACAACTAGGATGCTCATATAAATATTGGAATCGAAATAAAAAATAAGTAAGATAAATATTTTCTCATGCTTTTATTACAAATTTGTAGGACAAATCAAAACAGTGAAAAATATTTTTCAAAAATAAAAAGATACATTAAAACCTTTCTGGTATCTGAATTAACAAATCATATATTTACAGGAAATTGAGAATACCTAATAAGTTATATGCATAATGTAGATAGACAAGACATATAGATCACGATAAGCAGGGGCTTGGAGCTCCGGTTGTTTTTGGAAAAAATATTCCCACACCTCTATCTATGTAGAGAAGTGGGAATATTTTTTAACAATCGTAAAGAACATGAACTGCTCAATAAACGTGTTAAGTATTCTCAATTCCCTGTGAGAAAATCATGGCTAAAGAAAGGAAGAGTTCTGCAGAAGCGGGATGACGGTTTCCTTGACGACACCGGAACCAGTTTAGGAAAGGGTCTCGTGGTCGAACATGTACTCGCCCAGGCCGGATCCAACCCGTTTCAGGTTGGTCACGTGATCAGACAGCTTCTTGATCATGTCGACCTCTTCCTGCAGGAATTCACCCTCGATGTAATCCATCATCTGCAGGAAGAAAACCATAGAATTTTCAAACCAATGTAAAAAGGTCAAATTACCTCATCTATCGTGATTCTATGAAACTTAGAGATTGATATTATGTCTGCCAAACATCCTGTGTACCGTTTACAAGAGTAGATAGATTGCTATCCTTTCAATCATAAATGCACTATGTGATTTTCAACATGTAAATGTACTGGCTAAACGACTGAAAGGCATGAATGACCACAGAGTAAATAATTCTATGGATAACAATGAACATTAGCCAAGCACACTGTTAACAAGATTTCAGATTCCTAGATGCAATGGTTCTTTAAGAGAAGTTTAAAAGATTAGAATGCGTACACGTCATCCACTGCGTATGCTATCTTAAAAATGTGATCGATATTGTCGGGTTATAGGCCTATATATATATATATATAGGATGTTAATGATCTTTTGTTTAAGTGACCACGAGATTGTAGCTTTCTTGGTTTAATGCTTATGAAACAATTGTTTTATGGTGTAGCACCTCTGGAACATAGAATGGGCCAAAGAGTCCCAAAATTAATAACTTACAATCTCCTGTAAGTAAAATTGTAAGTTTTCGAGAGTCAGTGGATCTTGACAAGAAGTAAAGTAAACTAAAAGTTTACTGACGCTGGACAACATGCATGCACGGAAGCCCTGATTGGTCAAAATGTAAAAAAAGTTAAATAGTTAAGCATCACTGACCTGAGGGTCGGTCTTGGTGTCGGCCACCTTGTGCAGGTTGAGGAACTCCTGGTTGACGTTCTTCTCAAGACTGAGGGCTGACTGCATCACCGCCAGACCACTCCCCCACTCGTCGTCATTAGGCTTCTGCACACAGCAGTACACAGGTTAAAGTTGAAGTTTTTACTATTGTGTATTACTAGGGATTCAGGTATACTTATTACGGTAACCTTAGTGTAAAGAGAAAGGTTGACATTATATTTACCTTGTTTGAGGGGTTTTGTGTAATGACTCCATGGGCCTCTTTAAAGTAGCCTTAACATGAGAACACAAGTTTGACACCACATGATGTAGAATGGTTAATTTCCGTTTATGACATTTCCATGTTTCATGCGCACATCAAATGTCCATTATACCTTGTTTACAATTAAAATTTCAGATATACCTTGACATCCTGCAGCACGACACGTCCGCCCCTCTTGTTCTGGTACTTCATGAGGGACATGGCGAACTCTCTCTTCTGCTTGGAGGCTTCTTGCAGGAACTCGTGGAATCCTTTGAGGGCCACGTCGTCACGGTCGAAGTACCACGCCTGCAGGAGAGACAAGCGAGTTTGATTTGAAAATCTATTCTTCAGCAACAGAATAAATGCTTCTTTAATGCACAGATAGCTGCTTGGTGGGTACCCCAGAATGCCAGTTTCTACCACTGTTAGGCGAAAGAGTACGATCATATCAATATTTTACGTGCGAAGTACCACACTTGCAAGCGAGATAAGCGAGTAAGGTCTTCTCTTAAATGGGAAGTCGAGTTGATTTATATATTATAACAAATCTTACAGCAAAGTAAAAATATAGTAAAAATATCATTAGGAATCGATCGATATTATGGTTAGGGAAGTTGTAGAATCTGATCGTTGTCAAGAATACCTCTACAAAGTAAGGGAGACAAGCGAGATCTATTTCGGAGATTAGTTATTCACAAAATAATTGTTGGTGTTGTAACTTCAATGTTTCATGCCAAAGTTGTATATTACTCTAATGGCAACGCGATCTCAGAGTTTTTTATTTAATATATAATTTCTGGAAATTGGCAACGTATGCTATGGTTTGGTAACATCATTTAGTACACAGACATGGTGTAATTCCACCCTTGTAGTAGAGGTATTACGTCTGCATGGAAGTATGTGATCAGGGAAAATATTTTTCTACATATAAATTATTCAAAATGGATATTGACATACACCCGATTTTTATAATATTCAAGTATATAATTCGGAATTCTAGGACCTTCTTACTCACAATATTTGTGGTTTTCCTTCAATAGAAAGCTGTACAGATATATTTTTAGTAAAAATATAATTACCTCAGATTAAAAGGACTAGACATTATGAAATGAAAATGAGTGTTATCCAAAAATTAAAAGCATCATCTCAGTTTTAATATGTTCAGCCTTGAACTAATATGAACTACAGTTTTGTGATCACGCTGACACGTATGCACAGCAATGGTCATAACAATAACGCACTTGAACTTTGCTCTTTGCTGTATGCCGTCAGTATATTCATAACAATGGGAGTTATTAATCAGCTTTCATATGGGTCTCTCCGCACAAAACATAAGCTCACGGGTCACGGTGCATATAGAAGACAATGGAGACGTAAGGATTGGTGGATGCTTTAAGCGGGGGAACGAGTGGAGGGAGGTGTAGATGCTTGTACGACCTTGATCTATCTATCTTACGCAGAGGCGCATAGATCGTTCTTTGCAAACATGAATCTAATCTTCATAAAGCAGCATTTACAAATGGTTTTCAATAAGAGTTTATGAGTTTACATTGATAGCTTAAATGCTTACTGAAGAATCAGAATGAATGTGGTGTTGAAACATTATGATGATCACATAAAACAAGTTACATTGTAATATGAGTAACTATCATTAAAATGGTCAAAGAAAGGGTTGTGTCGTGAGGCTGACAATGATGTGGTTACATTTAAAAAAAAACCGTAATAAAATGCATAATAATCTTGTAAAGCATGACGACATCACTTTACACGAACAAAAGCGTAGTTACAATCATAATAATCATAAATAGGCCTTCAATGTCATGTATTCAATAGCGGGTGTTCTGATGACCAGACAGGTAATATGTCGTTTCGAACATATACTGTCCATTGATTAATGTCTTACGAGAATATAATAAAAGTATTGTAATAACATTAGCCCAAAGTGGGCACTAACTTTATAAGCTGTCACTTACCATGGAGTGGTAGACATAGCTGGCGTGCAGAAGGAGGTTCACATGTTTGTTGACACCTGCCTCGCTATCAGAGTGGTAATTCTGACGACACTGACTTTCTGCCATGATGCTTGAAATATTTCAACTTTGAAATTTAAATTATATTTAAAACTTGAAATCTTTTGTAATCTCTGCCCGTACGCACACTGACGCAGCTAAGCAAAGAATATCTAGCCTACCCAGTTAACAAACGTTGTATAAATAGGAAGATATGTAGGTCAAACTGGTCACGTGGTATTATCGTATGTCATATGATATTTAGGAGTTTTAAAAAGTCAACATGACAATTCATATCTTTCACTGATGTTAAGTATGGTATGCAAATGCACGTATATTGATTCGAAAAAAAATGATATCGTGTCCAGACAAAGCTACTAACGCCCCGTTTTACATAAGAATATTTGTTATTACTCGCCCGTGTAAGATATCGCAGTTTAACATTTATACGGCGATATTAAACTAGTGTAATACCGCTGCACGTATGACGTCATAATATTGTGTTGTTGTGACGTCATAATGTTGGCACCGCCGTCACAATGGCGGCCAAGTCGCGGAAATGCTTCGTTCAGTACACTTCATGCTTGATTACTGAGGTCAAGTAATAAACAGAATACTAAACTTCCTTCAATTTAATACTATTTCTATTAAACTCGTTAATGATTAGGTATTAAACTCGCTTTCGCTCGTGTTATACTTGATCATTAACTCGTTTAATAAAAATAGTATTAAATGGAAGGTCGTTTAGTATCCTCTATTTGTTGCATTTCATTGTTTGTATATGAGACATTTAGGGACCGGTCATGTATTAATGAGACGGTGATGGACCTGGGGTTTTCAAGGGTGGGTCAGAAAAAAAACCCAGTCCGCAGGGGAGGGGGATGAACAACATTACGAAAGGTTGGGGGGGGGGGGGGGTCATTTTTAAATAGACAGTTATGAAATCCTCTTTCTTTAGGAATTGAAAGAGGTGATTAAACATTATCATAAAGCCTTTGTTTTGGACAAAAAGGTCCAATATATGTTTTCTTTGATAATTTGAGCAAGGCTTGTTCATATTCTTAAAAACTGATGATTATATAAAAAATTATTCCATCACTAGATGTGCCTTTAGTGTATTTAGATTATGTACATTCAAAATTCTTTAGATTTGAAACATTTGTCTATTGCCACAAAGTGTATGAAACTAATATGGGGGAAAAAAATTAAGCACCCCTTTTTCAAAACTTAAATGTGGGACTGGTAAGATTATTTGACTGAATTTATCACCCTTGAATAATATAGATTTTGTGACAAATCTCTTCAAAGAAAGGTTAATCATGTTAAAATTTAAAGAAACTACGACTTTAATTGTAAAGGTATTGAATTTTTACATAAAACAAATATTTCCCTTGTGCTTAAATACGTGATTAACCTGAGGTTTCTGGAATCTACCAAGTATATCCCTCTCACTCGTCATTACACCCTTTACCTTGCAAAATAAGAGAGTAATTGGTTACATTTCAACCATCCTTGACAATTCTTGACAAAATGACTTATACTCTTATTAGATAAAGAGACATTGGAATTTGAATACTTAAAATGAATCATAATTGGACTTTTTAAAGTATACCCTAATAAGGTTAAAATGCATTCAATCACCTTTCAAATATAACAATTTCTATTTTTAAAACATATCTATGCATTAGCAGTACTCGTATTTAAAACTTTACTTGACATGACGAGGTAATGTTCTAAATAATTCTATTAAAATTGAATCTAAAACACTATACACCATTATCAGACACCATGTTAAACCCATTACAGAAAGGGTGAATATATATGTTTTCAACATTCTTTTAACTGTTATTTTCAAAGCAGAATCTTTTCTTGAAAGTGTCAAACAAAACACTCTGAATGTCGACCCGAACTTAAATCTTAAAAAGACCGATTTCAAGATTTTTCGTGGATTTATTTTGGGTAGGGTTATGAAATAAATCAGTTAAATGGGGAGGGCCATGAAAAAATACGTTGAATTGGGGAAGGCTATATTTTCATATAAAAACCCAAGTGAAAAACGCCAGGCACGCCCATCCCTGTAATAAATGACCGCGATCCTAAGTACAAATTATCACCTACTGTTATTAAAAGTTTCGTTTTAACAAGTGCTAATAATAAAGTTCCATATTGTTTACATTCTCGTTTGATGCTTTTGAATGTTTTTTGCAGTTTTTACTTTGTAGTAAATGTCCTAAAAATCACTGATATTAAACGGACACACACAAACATATATATATATATATATATATATATATACACACACACACACACACATATATATATATATATATATATATATATATATATATATATGATATTTCATTATGATTCCCATGTTTCTTCTGATTAGCTGGGTGAAAATAAGAACAGGACTAAAGTTGATGATTAAAATTTATATCATATTCTCAATTACGATCTCGGGAACTCGATATTCTCGTTCAGTCATTTTATCGACTGTGCTCCAGTGAGTATTTAGTTTCTATATTTGCCGGAGTTTCCCATAGTTTTGTACGAAATTACAAAATACTAGATTATTTCTATAAAGTCCGTGAATATCCATTTTTAAGACATCTAATCACGATTGCAAGTAGGACAGAAACCTATCTACATTTATCTGGAACAATCACAATCAAGTGACAGTGTTAACGGCCAAGGTGGCTTCTTTGTGCTTACTTACACGTCTTTAGTCAAATTCGAATAGGTTGTGTGATATCGTGGTGAAGCTTGTCGTACATTTCGCATAAAACCTTTCTCGTTCTCCATGTTTTAAATATTTCGTTACATAGACGATTCTTGATAATTATTATTGTTTATTTGCATACTGTGTGGCAATGAGGTAAATTATACTTTTGTTTTCAAATATATATATTATGCCTGCGAAAGGTTTTATGCAAAGAGCGGAAAGCGAGTTGCATAAAACCTTTCAAGGGAATAATATATCCCTGTTAATGTTATCCCTATCCCTAATGTTATAACTTATAATATTAGTATGTTGGTCGCTTTAAAGCAATTGACTTATCCTGTCCTGGTAGGGTTTTGTTAGTCTTTGTATTTTAATAGCTTTTAAAAAGGCAAGTTATCCTCTCCAGGTAGGGTAATTATTTAGTCTTTGTATGTTGGTGCTTTGAAGCAATTTACTTATCCTGTCCTGGTAGAGTTTTGTTAGTCTTTGTATGTTAATAGCTTTGAAAAAGGCAAGTTATCCTCTCCAGGTAGGGTAATTGTTTAGTCTTTGTATGTTGGTCGCTTTGAAGCAATTTACTTATCCTGTCCTGGTAGAGTTATTGTGTAGTCTTTGTATGTTGGTCACATTGAAGCAATTGACTTATCCTGTCCTGGTAGAGTAATTGTGTAGTCTTTGTATGTTGGTCACTTTGAAGCAGTTTACTTATCCTGTCCTGGTAGAGTAATTGTGTAGTCTTTGTATGTTGGTCACTTTAAACCAATTGACTTATCCTGTCCTGGTATAGAACATATCCTGTCCTGCATGGATAATCACTTTAACTCTTTCACTATAACCGTGGTAACTATAAAGTTACCGTTGCGACGGATTGTTCTGTTGGTTCTGCAGATTAATAACGGCGTTTGCGATGACATTCACAGATTTCTGGAGATTTTGCACAGCTTCAACTAGGTTACTATAAGAAGGAAGTCCTGTTTCCTTGGGTGCGTTGCTTGGCCACGGTTTGGCCGCCATATTGGATGCATCCATCAGCATCGATAGTTCCCGTCTTGAATCAGCAATGGTTACTCCTTGGGAACCTTGCCCGAAATCCATGACTGAAAATTTTCTGTTGTCACGGGATAACCTTTGTTGGTCTAATTTGTTATCGGAATAGAACCGGATAAGTTGTGGAAGTCGTAAAGAAGGTGGCAGTTTAGAAATTCCGAGGTCTTCCTTTATCCGTTTGATGACAGTAGCTTTAGACCAGTTCTGTGGGTTTGTATCGTCTGCGGGCGGCGGAAGTGGGGAGGCCGAAGGTACAACATCTGCATATCTCTTACGTGCTTGCTTTGTGCGAGCAGGTCCGCCATGTTGGATTGCATCCGGTTTTACTTGACTATGTGAAGATCGTAGTGTTTTGCTGTAGGACATCGCTAAATGATTTGTTTCCTCCCAAACAGCCACTGCGTATATGTATGTACATATATCAGTACGACGATACACTACGACGGTACAGTACGTATGTATAGAAAGTCGTAATACACAAACATGTACATAAATAGACGGTTATCGGCTGAGCAAGCCTGCATGAACAAACTTGCTGTGATCAACATTTGATCCGTACAAAGGACACAAATGTGTTAAGCTTTCACATAAGGTCAACTTACCATACGGGATAGTTATATCAATATTTTGGGGAAAATGCCAAATTTCGTACCCATGTTCCTGGTAGTGTTTCTCTGTCAAATATGGATTTCAAAATCTGGACCAGTTATAGGTCAAGATTGTTAGTGAACAAATGAGAGTGAAAGTAATGATTCAAAGACTGTAAGACACTCTACGGCACATACCTTGTCATATGACATGGCATAGCAGTTAAAATATGTACGAGGGTTGTCCCAAAAGTATCCGGCCTGAATATGAAAACATGCCTGAAACGCAACCATACTGTACGTGCATGAAGAGCATTCATAGACGTGACGTGTAATAATGATTGATTATTTAAAGAAAGGTTCTACAATCAATGGCACTTATTTCGCAAATGAACTACGAAAATAACGATAAATAATCAAAGAGAAACAAGGGGTAAACTGCGCAAAGGTGTGTGGCTGTTGCAGGATAATGCTCCCGTTCACACCGCCCAAATGCAGTCAGTGCAGCACAGGATTGAGGGTTCATATTATAATCCATATGATATTTTAATATTTAATGTCCTTAACGTTTTTGTTGAGTTGATAAATACGGGTCCACTTCGTTACATAAACAATACGCGTCAATTTGGTTCAGTTTTGATAAACCTCAGTGTTGAGGTCTGGTTAGTATGTCATTACTTCCTGCTCTACTGTCCTTCGGCCTTCATGGGGTTTACTTTGAGGACATTTGTCATAATAAGCTGTAAAAAGGTCATAGGGTTTATATCAAACGGTTACAAAATATGAGATTTGACACTAACAACAAGAGCTTGAATTTCTAATAATCCCGTGAGGAATTGAGGTTTTTAAAGTCATGAATAACATTTCTTGTTCTTTTTATAAAAAACCCCATCTAGATCAAACAGGTCATAAGGACATTAATTATGTTTTTCATTAGGGGTAGTTTCATAAAAGGCGTATGATACATCTTCTGTCCAATATCATTCACATAATTTCCATACGGAATACGAAAGTCTTCCTCATTTAGTATCCGAATTTCAAACGTTTATAAATCAACACGCATATCATGCAACCATACTGTTTAATGATTCTCGTGCAAACACAAAGGTTATAAAAGTGAAAACTTTAAAATCGCACGTGCACCTTATGAAATCATAATGTCACATGGATCATGTTTCTAACAACATCCAGAAAGCAGAGACAAAGTACAACGTGCAGCTCGTTTGTTGAGTGTTGAGGTCTTTAATGTCTATTTAGATAATAGGGTTGAATTTAAGTAATAAAATATTTTCTATTTCGTTACTTACAGTAAGGTATATTATTCATTTTTCAAAATCAATAAATAAATGTTTTAATTTTCAAATAAAAAAAGAACAAATGCATATATAGTTCATGTTTAGGTAAAAAGGTTTCTGACGCTATGTCTTTAAAGCGACGTAAGTTACTTGACATCCCCTTTCCTGAACGGGATAAAGAATTTTAAATATTGATTATCAGTCCAAAGTTATTTTCTTCGATAGTATGCCTAGTGAGAACATATGTATTGTTTTGTCCAAGTGATTTAATTCTCAATAGTCGACCATTGCGGTGTTGAGAGACAGATAGGTAGGTAGGTGGGATTTAAGGGCGACGTTTGGGCCAACAGATGACCTATATGCGCCCTTGAGAGACTGATAAACCTGCAGGGATGGTCTCCCTTTAGTCTTCACTGAATCGCGAAATACGCTCTCATGCATAGAGGAAAAGACAGGGATACGCAAAGATGATTTTTTGTTTAACGTAAATGAATAGATCAATTAATCATATATTTGTGTTAAAATAAGGTTTGGTAAGCAAATTCATATAAACACCAGTGTTTGGTTTCAAAGGAATACATCTGAATTCAAACATCTCAAACATTCTCATCGTCTGTAATAATTATCACTGACCACAATGCAGTGAGGCTTCATCTTTTCTCCTTTTATAACCGTAACCTTTACTAAAAGAGGTTTTTAATTACATCATTTTTGTTTTCTGGATAGTTCAAACATGGCTCCATGGTGGTTTCAGACATGCGATTTATCTGTGTTCCAAACGTTGCTTCTAGGGGACATTTGTGCATAATGTTCAGGGATATTAGCACTATCACATGCACTGGCAGATTGGCTTTATTCGGGAGAATGAGAGAATGGGAGCCGCAGCTGGAAACCCAATATTATGAAAAATGTCAAATATCAAACGTTAAATTTTCAAAATACTAACGAATTATTGTTCTTACATAACGTGAACTTTAACCTATTATCAGTTGTTGATCAAATCAAATAAGTAAGATTTCATTTATTCCTTAAAGATTTCACAGAATAAGAACTAAAAGATTGTGACCGAAAGTTACCACTGGTCCTTAGATTCTCTTGAGTAGTAAATGTCAATACTTACTTGACATTGACATTTGTATGTATGGCGAAACGTCACTTAAACAGTCCAGCCAGGGGCTTGACAACTTTGTCTGCAGTTGAAAGCTCTTCAACATGGAGTAAGGTTTGGGTGCATTGCTAAATTGAATTTGCCCCCCTGTGTGGTAGTCATGTTGATTACAATACAATGTGAACTTACACACTTTGATTCCTAAAGGAGATACATTATGCAAAGTTTTGTCCATCACACAAATTTATTTCATATAAATAGGGTCATTTTCTTTCATCATCAAAACATAACTATTCACATAAAAAGAACTATAATATTCAACCTTAAAAATTGGTAAGAAGGCAAAAACAATTTTCACACATTCATCAGTTTGCCATTGATAATCTGTAAAAGGTTGACATCAAATAATCCAAAAACAAATAAGCTTTACAACGAATTAAAGATTATTACTTTGAGAAATATCGAAAATTCAATTAATATAAATGATAAAGATATATATCACAGACTAGTGTATAAAACTTAACGCCCAAATAAAAAATAATATGTGCATTATCATTCCGAGTATATGAAACAATCAAAACAGCCATTTTCTCAATATCATGCAATCATATTGTCATTTCATCATATAATATATATACCAATGATCTACTAAGACTAGACGTAATAACTAGTTCAATTTGGATAAACAATCATCCCAAAAATAATTGAAAGAACAGAACTTGGTATGCATTATGAACTCCTACAGTTTTTTCTTTTGGTTTCCTCAATTACAACGGATTGTTGAGGTAAAAGATTGAGGTTTCAAAGACTAAACATGAATACGTCTTGATAACAACAACCATTTTATAAGAGGAAATGAACCTTACAGATATTAATAAATAGTAAATATGAATACATATTCCTAAAATAAAATTTGTAAATGATAAGACATTAATGGTACAAATCACTGTGGAGAAAAAATGAATGTTGATCAATTGTTCCTCAACAAAATTAACACATATTTTTCACAAATAAAACCCTATGAAGAAAATATGTTGTCATTATTCAATTATGACCTTTATGATCAAACTTTGCTTAATTTTCTGTTTAAACAAATCAAATGTCGATTCAATAATATTTCTTTGGAAATAACACTTTTTAACATTGAGCATTACGAAGACATAAAAGTGACGTAGTTTCTGAATAAAAACGAGACCTAATTTTCCATTAATCAAACAAATCAAAATATTGTTTCGATAATATTTCTCTGAAACTTTGAGAACACTTTTAAACATAAAGCATTACGAAGACATAAAAGTTCGTTAACACAATAATGATTCAATGTAGTTTACGAAAGAAAAATTATATTATATTATTTTATACATAAATCATTGTGGTGGCAAGCCGAGCCGATTATGAAGAGTCACAAGGGTGTTTGCGATGACATTGACCGACTCCTGAAGGTGTCTTACAGCTCCAACCATAGCCTCATAAGGAGGAATGGCCTCCTCCGGCGCAGGTTGAGGCTGTCGGCGAGCCTCGGATATATTGGTTGACTGCATTAATCTTTGCAGCTCAGCAGTCGAGTTTGTAATCGATTTCTGTAACTGTACATCCATCACTGAAGGTCCTGACTGTAAACACTGTGGGTAAGGCGCGGGTTGTCTCCCTTTGTTTTCTGTGTATATCTTCACCAGTTGGGGGAGTTTGAGGGAGGATGGTAATCGTGCAATGCCCAAATCTTCTTTGATGCGCTTCATCACAGTTGCTTTAGACCAATTTTCGGGGTTGTTGTCGTCCGCTGGTGGCGGGACTGGCGAGGGTGTCGGCACGACGGGCGCGTATCGCTTCCTGGCCTGAGCTGAACGAGATACATCGCCATTAGCGTTAAGTATCACAGTGTCTTGTTTTGCGAGGCTAACTTTGCTGTATGGCGATGTGCGGCGACGATAGCGGCTTGCCATTATCCTGGGCGAAAGCTTTTGGAGTCGCTGCAATATTCTTCGACTTTGAGGCAACTATTGCAACAGTACTTGACAACACTGGCGAAACTGCACAACTTGTTTATACTCGACGACCTGGTTTTCCCTTGCCTTCACGCTGCGATAAACTTTCCGGAAGTGAGCGCACCGAGTCGACATCAGGATGCGGGTTCAATTCCCTGTTATTTGAATTTGTATCTGAATTAATACATCTTTGACAATGAATTTATTGTGAATCAATACATGCAGAAGAAAAATAATCATTTATTTTAAAATGAACTTAACATTATCTGCAAGAACAATTTGAAACGTAAATAATGATACTAAAGTTTTTAACGTGGTATATTATGTCACATGATGAAGAAATACCTGTGTTTAACAAAACCTGATATTCTGAATAATATCCTTTATACTAAATGCAAAACGACGACGTTGAACTAAATTAACCAGTCATCAAATATCAGAAGCGCTCATAAAATACTCCTTACCGCTTATTTTCGCCATTTACATCTTCTAATCTACTTTTCTATCATAATATAATCACAGGTTAAAAAATGAAAATAGACAGAAAGATATAGAAAACAGTAAGGACAAAAATCTTAGCTAAGTAAAAAAAAAATATATACACCACTTGTTAATCTAATGCCAAACGATTTACATGATACAAATTAAACGGTTATACCAGGCAACTCGTTTTCAGTTTAGTTACACAATTGAATTTATCTAATGCTTATGAATTTCTCCCTTAGAAATCTGGTTGCACTAGATTTTGATTAATTCAATGTAAAAAATTGGTTTCAAATACTTGATTTAAGAGGGAAGATTTGCTGTTTTAAAGAAATATAAATGGCTTTTTTGTTCTAAAAATAGAAAACTGTCATCTGCTCTTACAGACATCTCGTGCTATGATCATGTCTATTTTCCCTCGTATTTGATTACAATGATTATTTTAATAAAAAACAAATAACGAAAATACTTTTTATATAGTTGACTTTGATTTAAAAATGAATCACTTGTTTTATATTTGGATGAAATTGACACTTTGTACTAAAAATGGAATACTTTACTCAAAGCTGACTTCTCTTTATAAAGACATCACGTGATGCTGTGTCAGCGAAATGTGACACTAGAAGTAAGCACGTGCTCGTCACGCAAATGGAATTTCACTTGTCAAGTGGTTTCAAAGTTACTATATAGAATTGAGCACTTCTTAAGCTGAAGTAAAATACATCATTAACTTTTACGTCTTTTCAAATGACAAATGAATCATTCCATTCAAATATTTATTTCGTCGTGCGTAAACAGCAGATCTCCAATTTTGGTAAAGTTTACTTAGATGTTTACAAGAGCTTGTGTGTAATAGCGTCAAAGAAACTTTTATGTGTAAACCGGGGCGGGAGAGCGCAGTTGTTAGCGTATTCGGCTTCGGATCAAGAGGTCTGCGGTTCGAATCGCGCCACAGGATTGGCAACTTTGTCTGTAGTAAATAACTGTTCTATAAACAGTCATGTATAGATGCTATGCTACACTGAATTTCAGCTCACCCATAGTTTGCTAGTTCCAGCCTGTGGTTACAGGTTTCACTGCGATACATATTCACAATGCTGTTGCGGGCTATCTCCCTGCAATGATACAAGCAGCCTTAATGTAAGTGACGTCATTAAAGGCCGGCATCCGCCACTATACACGGTGTTGGCGTGGCCAAGTTGACCTGAAAAACTACACTTAGAAGGGAAAAATTTAGGGTACCTATGTTCAAAGTGCAATTAATCAAAATCTTCTTACCGGAAAGTTATCATATTTACACAATATATCCTTGACACTTTAAAGAAGAGGAATTCCTAAACATGTTTAATCCAAACTAAAAACCAAAATAGTACTTTGACTGCATTTACTTCATTATTGTTTCCAAATTTGAATTAACTCTGTAAATATCACGTGACTAGATTCTTATCATTACCATACCAAACAAGTTTGCTAGTGGAGGAAAAGATCCATTCACAGTGTCAGATTTTACTGCCTTCTCAGCCTGACTGGGAAATCAAAACCTCCCCCATCCCATATGTCCCCCAAATATTTAGCTATGGTTCTGAAGATAAGCTTTAGAGACTAACGAGTAAGGTTATGAAAAGATTATTGTGACAGGAAATCGATTTAGACAATTTTGTATAACTTTTGTCAACAAAAATGAAATATTCACTTCAAATATATCCAAACATTATCATAAGACTATGATTGTTTTAAACAATTTTTAACAAAATGTTAACAAATACATTTCCTTGTTACGTCTATAGTTAATTTTGTAATTAAAGATCTCATCAAATTAGTGTTGGTCATCTCATTTAATATATAAAACTTAATATACTGATGATATTATCAGCTTATCACATAAAATCAGACTTCATGTTTTATAACTTATGGGTTTTTCCCTGATTATTATGCAATGAATCTGAATAGTCTACTACCAGCCACAAGTTGTAGTAAAGTTTTGTGACCTTTGACCCTGCTGAGTTCTCCCAGGCACCAAAAAAACCGTTATTGCCCTGTCACTCAAACACTGATTATATCTACTGTTTATGGAATCAACCAATCAGAGTAAAGATGACAAAGATAAGAAACCCATGTTTTTTTGGTATCCTGCCAAAACGCAGAACTGCAAAACGCAGAATCCCAATTAGCAGAAATGAAAAGTTCATTGTCAGGCTGGTCACACCTATTCAATTAAGTAATGGACTGGTCCACTCTGACAGTGAGTAGAGCGACACAGTCAAATTAGCAGATCACTGAATCAACAGGTCAATGTTCAACAGTATGAACCTCCCGGTATATGTTTATATGAAAATCCTGAGTAGTAACACACTGTAACAATATATTCTATTATTATATTATATGTGTTTATATGAAAATACTCTATCAAAACATTGTTTAGAGTATGAACCTCCCGGTATATGTTTATATGAAAATACTGAGTAGTAACACACTGTAACAATATATTCAGCACTCTATCAAAACATTGTTAAACAGTATAATCCTCCCAGGTACATGTGTTTATATGAAAATACTCTATCAAAACATTGTTTAGAGTAAACAATTAAACTTTAATCTCATACTTCCATATATATAGGTGTTAGAAACATGGCATAGACATTCCAATTCCACAATGGCTGGGTTACGGAAAGTAGAATATGTGATGTCTCAGAAAGGTGCTCAGGTCGGACCTCTCATGATGATGAAGATGTGAATGAAAGCACAGATTGAACAATGAACAATGATAAGCAATGTTGTAAATTGTAAAATAATCAATATCCAAGATGATGAAAGAATCCAACAATGGAAACATATGATTAAAAAACATGCACAATACATGTTTACACAACAAATTGTATTTTTGTCTTCATTTCATTTCCTATCGGGCCGTTCCATTATATTATGAGGGTTCAGGTGTGTGCAACCAACCATAAATGTTGTTGTTTTAGCAGTTCTGCGTTTTGCAGTTCTGCGTTTTGGCAGGTAACCGTTTTTTTTGGAGGTTTGGATCCCGGCCTTTAAACCCAAAAAAACCGCACCTCACCTAACATGTACATTTGTGTACATTTAA
Organism: Phorcus lineatus; assembly: GCA_921293015.1. Classification (NCBI taxonomy): domain Eukaryota; kingdom Metazoa; phylum Mollusca; class Gastropoda; order Trochida; family Trochidae; genus Phorcus; species Phorcus lineatus. The sequence goes on from OV121085.1 coordinate 9,212,294, forward strand.
ACGTATTTTCATTCTTGCAGGTTTTCATAATCTTGGAGCCCTTGCACAAGACAACCTTAGGAACATTCTTTGAAATCACAAAGACTACTTATTAGGATTTTCTTTAATAGTACTCTGAAATGCCATTACCTGATATTCTTAAAATAATGGCCTTACTTGAATAATCCCTGAGGGGAGATTTTTAAGATTGACACTCATTGTGCATTTGAACATTATCTATCAGAATGAAATGAACATGAGATAGAGACAATATACACTTTAATAAGGTTATTATGCGACTATTGCACCAGATGTAATGTTAAACTCGTAAGTAAACGTTCCTTTTCTAGATACTTCCGGCATAGTAGCATATTCACACTATCGATATCATGATGGTTAGATATATTTTTACAAATTTGAAAATAACAAATTTCTAATAATGACGAATATGATCGTTCAGTTTGTAAAAATGACATGCACCCCAGGCGAGTTCTCACAATGCACTCGAAGACCGATCAGTTCGCCTTTGTAAACAACTCGTTCAGGTGGTTAAGGATCTATTACTGTATCTAGGGGAATTTTATTTAGTTCCGATAAATCATGTTTTCCTCGAAAATAGAACCTTTAAGTCTTTTCTTACAAGTTATTAGAAAGATCATTAAAGATTGTGTATTTCGCAATATTGGCGGACTTCAACACTAGTGCGTCATGAATCAAATGGTATTTCAAAGGGCATTTCTATATAATAATGACCAATTAGATCCAACGCTATAGAAACAGAAACGCCGTCAGCTCCACGAGTTATGTGGCAATAGTAACGTATCAGTTAGGATAAGGAGACATACGTGTCACATAATACCATTCATTAAATACCATTTAAGGTATAAATTGATGTAGAATAACACAGTTTGTTAAAACAGATCCCGGTCATATTGATTATTGGTCACGATATATATTTACCGCTTTTGGTAAGAAAAAAGAAATAAACACAAAAACATATAGACACATGTGCACAGGCAACCGCACACACAGACAATCTCACGCCCGCTCAAACTCTCAGAAACACCCGTGCGCGCAGAGAAACACACACACGCACAAACAGAAACACACACACACGTACACACACGCACACACACGCACAAAGACATAAGAAAAAACCCAAACAAGTATCGTTATGTATCGATAAGTATGTTATCAACTTCTTTAAAAATTAGTCACGTTTGTACCTTAGCACAAAGTCAATGTGATTAAGTTGGTTTTAATCTCAGAGAGTCGATATGGAACATTTCATTTGACATTTAACGAAATCGAAATTTCGAAAATATGACCCCTTCTCTCTATATCAATATGCCAAAATTCGAATTTTTGCACCAGAGACCAGACGATCCCAAAATGAGTTCAAAAATGGCTATTTTACACATGGACAGTGGGTGATCGATTGTCAGTTTTGCTGAAGTTATTCTATTGACGTTGAAACAAAACCCAAATTACATGATATTTGCACTACGATTCAGTGGTAAGTGAACAAACTTTCGGTATGCAGCTGTATATTAAATGAAACTGATAAAAATTCCCAAAAAGGTGCTTTAATGTCTTAAAACATTATAATGATACGACCGTGCTAACAAATGCTAAATCCTGCCTTAGTAGACCAAAGGAGGTGTCTTTCAAATTTCATTAATAAACAATCGGTTTTGCTGAATTAACTAAAATCTCCACTAAAGGCGAACCGCGTGACAAGCTACTATTCCTTCCTTGTCGCAGTTCAATGTACATGTCTTAAACTTTAGGACTATCAAGAAACTGATAGTGCAACCTGGGCCTCTTAATCATCCAATTCTCTGTTCCAAACAGCCATATCATCATCTAAAGAAATATATGAACTGATAAACACACCAAAGTACACCGGGACATTACAATTACAAATATCCAATTCCATAGGATGCAGAAAAAAATAAACTGGATTTTGATTTCAATTACGCAATTATAGAAATAAGCAAATTTAACGTTAATACAACTTCATTAGTTATGAAATAGGCATTGAAATGAGTCACTTGTTTTTCCAGGTAGAATTTTTAAATATGAATATTAAATATTGTAATGCTGTTTGAATCCTTGTTCCTTTTAATGTGTCGTCATTTGTAACGGAATTAGTAATTATTGGCTATTTGATATGCACACAGAACATTTGTCTCCTATAACGTAGACATTTATTAGAAATATCCTGTAAAATAAGTGTAATTGATAATTCATTTTGGAGAAGAATTTCAATTGACATAATATCAATTTGAGACAAACTATTACACTGAATGTACTTTGGTTTACCACGATATCCCGAGGTTACAGGTTTAGCTTTTTTTTGTATAAGCACTACCTTATCTTGAAAAGAAGAAAGGTCAACTTAGTTAAAGTTAAATCCAATGATATAGATGAAAGAGTCTTTATAATGATATCAAATATTGGTCCGTATAATTTTAGGTCAAATTAACTTTTAAATGAAGAAAAAGTTAAAATAAAAAAAATACTTTCCCCATGGCTTAATATAATGAAAAGAATGGAACATTGATTTTAGTGTTTCCTGTTTTTCACATGTGTTCTCAGAATGTTTTTCTCCTTAAATCTGAGTTATTGAAATAGTTTCTACGAGTTAATAGTACCTTGTTTAGATTGCCCCGATTCTTGCAGAAACGACTATTGTCTTGTCTGCTTCACAAATGAGGTAATGCCTACCATCAAATGTAATATTATGTTTGCGTTCTCTATTCCAAAACCATTCCGATTATACAAGATTTATCAGCTTATATGGTTGTTTAAAAAAATATTCACATTAAAAAAGTGTAAGTTGGACGAGACTTAAGACAGATGTTCTGTTATACTGTTATTCTCATATTTGTACTTGAATGACCTTATTTCTGTGGTGTTAATTCTAAGGGTTCGATACCATTTTCAAAATTCCTGGAACCTTATTGGTTATCAATAAAAACTAAAAAACATGATAATTGCTTTATAATTTCTAAATGTATAGTCCATGTGGTTAAATGATTGTATTACGCTCCTCAAATATATAAGGATCATTAATCATGTTTTCTGCGGTTTCTTTGGTAGTTATTACGAGATAGTTACTACGAGAAAAATACAAGAAGATAAATTTTGGATAACATATTGTGCTGGCATTTGGATATTCTGTCCCCACAGAGGTAGTTCCGTCATTAATTCCTTTACAACCTCTGTTCTAATACGAGTCGAGCATGTCTCTTTATTCCGGCAGATTCTCCTGGCGGTAACGTTTACTAGCTTTCCGAAAGCAGACGGAAATAACTGAGACGATTTGAATGATAACGTTTAAAAGGGCGTTGTTGATTGCACAACTTACTTTGATTGCACCTCATTTTGGTTCTACATTTCTAGACCGAGAAACGCCCGTATTAGGACAGAGATTATATAGGAATGTACAGCTGCATACCGAAAATTTGTGCAAATATCATGTATTTTGGGTTTCGTTTCAACGTCAATAGAATAACTTCAGCAAAACTGACAATGGATCACCCACTGTCCATGTATGAAATAGCCATTCTTGAACTCTTTTTGGGATCGTCTGGTCTCTCGTGCAAAAATTCGAATTTTGGCATATTGGTAAAGACCGGCAGAGAGACAAACTTTCTGGGTTAATTTCCAACTTACATAAAAAGAACTGTAACAGTTAAATTTATATATCCACATAATATAATACATGTTAAAAGGGACACATTGAGTAATAAAATCCTTTAAAAGAAACCTAAGCAGAGAACCAGGAATCTGTTTTACACTCCACTTTTAATTGAGGTTTTTTGTTTAATAATTTGAGATTTTACATGGTATTGTCTATACTAAAAAACTATTTGGACAAATATTTGTTGACAACTCGTAATGCCTTTTCTGCAACGAGATGAATAAGTGCACTTGTAATGTTCATTGGAAATGTAGAGTAACATAATCATTCTCGAATGATCTTGTAGTTCCAGTCACTGGTCATATGCGGTACACAATCAACAAAACAAAACCTTGTTTAGTTTGAATAATTTACATTGATAGACTATTGAACCATATGAGATCATCAGCAAAGAAGAATTTCCATATGTGTAACAATAAAAAACATGTTCGAAATCTTGAAAATTTGGTTATTTTGAAAGACATTTTCTTGGTAGCCATGGTTATTGCAACTTAAAACAATAACCTTCATACACTTGATCATTTAAATGTGGTCATATTTGTTTTAACCTCAAGTAGTTGAGACCCAGCTCGGACATCTATAAATAAATTAATGTATGACAATATGCTTTTAGGGAAAAATTCATCTAAAAAAAAGTAATGTTGATAACGGTGTAATTTTTAGAATATAAAACAAATTCAAAGGAAATATGTAGCCAGAGTTTCTGCAACTTAAAACAATAACCTTTATGGACATGATAAAAGGTGGCCATCTATATTTTCACCTAATAAGTAAAAGACACTCAGCTCGGATATCTATTTCAATTTTTTTTGTAACTGTATTAATGTATGACAATTTGCTTTAATGAACAAAAATCATTTTTTAAAAACCAAAAATAATGGAGATAACGTATCATTTTATTTATACATTTTATTATAAAATTTGAAAGGAAACAGAAGAAGTCATGGATCAAGTGTTTAACTATTTGAAAAGGAAGATCTATAAGTTTTACAACACTTTTCTGATTAAACTATACTAGAGATGATCTGAATGAAACATTCTCTTATTAAGAGAATGTGAATTAAACAAATTCATTTTCAGTCTTTGTGAGCATTACTCATTTCTATAACTATACCATGTAGCCGTTCTAATAGAAAAGGTTTTCAAAATTTAATTTCCTTAAATATTCGATTGTAAATTGCTTTAAGAGTGTGTAATAACAGATGCACCTTATCATAATTTAAAAGAATATATGATTTTCTACCTACCTGTTTTAACAATTTAGCCACTAAATCTACATACATTTAACGAGTTTTCTAAACTGTTCCCTGTAAGGTGTAACTAAAGGCTATAAAATATCAAAACTTATCAGTAACCTCTTCTCTCAAAGTCCAAACAATCGGTAATATTCCCCTTTGTACGATACGTCAAATGCATCACTATTGATATGATGCTTGATGTACGTTAATGCAAATAACCTGGTATACATGATATAAACCATTTTCATCATGGCAAATATTTATGACATCTATCTGATACCTACTTGTGCATGTACTTTTCATACTTTCATACACACAGCCATTTTGTCTTCTCAAACCTTTCGATTAGTAAAATCTTTATTTGTATTTTCAAAAAAGGTTTGTATATTTTGTAATTGGTGAATTACATGGAAAAACGTGTCACTTATTATAAAAGCACTTAGCATCTGAGGGATTGATATAATTGATATCGGAGATCTACTTGAATATTTAAAAGCGTTAGCATCAATATAAAGGTCGTCCAGATCAGATGCATGTTGATGTCAGGATAGACATCGATGGTCCTTGTATCTGATTTAAATGTACATTTACCCAAAACATAACAATTTCTTTTGAAATACATTTTACCTTGACTGTGTTTCGTCTGACAGTCGATTTAATGCATGGGTGATAAGCTCCTAACATCAGTTCGTGTTCCTTAACAGTGTAGCGCAGCGTAACAAACCCAACGAACCAGGCTGAGCCCTCAGCAAGGTCAGATAAACCGTACATAAGATGAGGTTTTCTCAGCATGCAGTTCCGCCCTGGCTTGGACGCGTAACAACTCTCTGATTTTATGGCACGATCAGGACTCTTACAACGCTTAATGTACAAATCACCATTTAAGCTTATCTTAAACGAACAGGCCAAAGTGGTTGTTATAAGCTCTAATATTTTAACCCCCAGTGATATTGATGGCGTGATCCATATGTAGATTATAGGCCTTTTTGGCCGTTGACTTCGTTGATAAGGGAACTCAATTTTGGACACAGCCCTTGAAGATTGAATAATCAACAAACATGTTTAGAAATATAATGTTCCACACTTTAATCATAGAGACCAGTTTCCTGATTTAGACGGAATATGGTAGTCAAATGACATGTGTTCTCTATATATGTCTATTGCCGGTATGGAAAATAACATTTTACTCTTTATATGTCAACAGCCTTGGATCCATGGCGAAATTTAAGCTGAACTATAAAAAGATCCTTTTTTGCATCATGATCTCTATTGAAGTGCAATATCTTGACTTTATAATTTTACAAACAATCTTTTCTTTAAAAATGATTTTTTGAGAGACACGAAATATGCATAATGGTACAAAATGATAATTCCTGGTAATACCTGTTACACATTTTAAAAGTCCGTTGAAAAAAGATATTTGAAGTTCATCATTTATAAAACACATTTTTATAAGCATGCAATCCATCAAATGATGGAAATGTTCCCCCTAATCACACTCTCCACGCCGTTTTAAATGGTAACATTCAAGAGACTTAATGTAAGTCTGTTACCCTGTTTTCTTTCCTTTAAGTATCAGATATGTGAAATCAGTGTTTTCAATTTCCAAAAAGGACTTAACGACATCCAATAAAGCCACTCCATTTCGAAACAGTAAAATCCTGTCGATATCTTTTAATGTCCCTGTGCTAAGAAGTCCAGAGTAATAAACTTGAGTCTTATTACTAGATGCTTATGAGACAGCTTTAACTTGAATTTGAAGTAAACCCAACAAATGATCAGCACTGGAAGGAAAGCCTATAATCAATATCGAAGATTAAGTGAATGAACGCCAAAGATCTTCTCAACTTCGCTGCTTAGTTCCCGACTACAGGCAATTGTTATGTAGGCAGTGTTACTTGCATCAGTATAGGGGAAATCACTATCTAGTTTTCAAGATTATATTAATTAACAAAAACATGTTTTTATGTAACCCATTCCCTCTTCACAGGTATATCTGATATTTGGAATTGGATTCTTTATTCAATTTTATTGTATTTTGATTTTATCAATTATCAAAAAATGTGTTTTGATGTAACATAGTCCGACTTTACCCTTAGGGTATGTCTGAAGTTGTAAACTTCTTAGTTCAATGATATTGTATTTGCAAGTACATGTGTACGAAGTTTTTTGCACAATGCAGCCATTTGTAACCTTTGTTAATTAAGTTCCTAATAAAGATTTGAATAATATTTTTGAATAAACACTTTCAAGTTATTCAAACATATAGATATATATATTCTGAAAGTTAAATTGTATACGGAGGGTATTATAATTATATTCTTTAGACATTGGAATGTATTCATATTTCAAAAATGTTTTATAAATTAGGTTTCTATTTTTCTGGAAATTTGTAAGTTTATCAGGAAGTATCTTCTTTATTTGATATACACCAAAATAACTACAATAAAAAACGTCTTTGTTTTTGTGTGGAATCAATGACTTGAAAAAAAAAATACTAAAACTGTTAAATATCTAATCTTAACATTCTTTTAGACAGACGGACCTATCCAAATTCAACCACAACTTTGTAAAAGAATCTAAGAATATTATTATTAAATAACTTGGATCTGGATTATTAGCACCAATTCTTTTGTTGTTTAAGTTCGGGACGTCAAGTCGTATCTCAACAGCAAGGGAAGAATAGCAGCACTTAATGCTTCACCATGACTGCATCAAATGAAGCCCTAGTTGCAAGTGAGAAAGAGAGAAACCATATAAGGACCTGCGTGTGTCAGTGACATATGACATTAAGAGCACATCTGTGACGTAAGAATCTTTGATATTTAAGAAAGAAATGTCTTATGAAAGTGTCGGCATTTACGTCAGGAGCTGACAGGCTGGTTTCTCTCCTTCAGTGCAACTAATGTAATGATAGGCACTCCCGTCTTCTTGACTTCATAGCTGATAGACAGCATTTAATCAGATGAACAGAGGCTGAAACGACGTTTACTGTAACTTCGATTAGAGTAAACGTAAAAATTATATCATGATATCAACAGCTACTGTTACCATGCAGACAAAATACGTAAGATGAATTATTAACTGAGTATTAGATTGGCACCGATGCTTAACATTGCAATGCTCAGTGTGATCCTGTTTCGTAAAATGCCGTACAGTGTACCTACAATGAATTCAATAAAGGAAGTGTTACAACACTGAGTGTAACATCAGTACCATAGCAACGTTTAGTTTTTCATCATTACGTAGATAACGTTACTAAGTGTAGCAACGTTTAGTAACAATAACAACGTATAATCACTAAGTTCAGTGACGTTTAGCAAACCGACGTCTGTTATAACAACGTTAGTCAAACGTTAGCAATACTTTCTTTATCAATAATACGTAGTAGGTTGTTACAAGTAAGTTTTAGGTTTTTAGTTTTTAGCTGTTTTGGAGTATCATTTTGCAGATAAAGTTTAACAAGGTATTAGTGTAAGTTTAGTGGAACAAAGATTTAAGTTTCATATGAGAACATTTAGCATAAACATATTAAATGCAATAGCGTTTATTGAAACTATAGTGCAACGTTTACTAATAAAACCTTCAGTTAACAAAACTGTGTGCAACAGTACGTGGTGCAACAATATTCAGCATTTTTATTGCAACACTGTATAGTGCAACAAGTGCAGGATTTTGATGAATTAAATGATGTGTAAAATGTGATACACCCCCCCCCCCCCACTATATATATATATATATATATTAAATATAACATACTTCACATAGTCGTTTGAAGAATCATTTTAATATATATATATATATATATATATATATATATATATATATATATATATATATATACGTCATACAAAATATACAGGGTTCTGTCTGAAATGCAAACAACGCCTGTCATACATTACAAATGGCGTATGTCATACAATGAAATCTTTCATTTGCTTCATTGATGAACGCAAAAATGAACAGGAGATGACCTGAAAAGGTTTATAGAATATAATACAATACAAAATGAAATACAAAATTTGCAACAGTCCCATTTTCTGGATTCTGTTTTTGTAATAATAACACGATTCGTTGGTGAAGTTACATCACGTACAAAGCAAAACAACAACAGTCGAAAATTCCATATGCTATAACTAGCCTGATCGCATTATGAGTCAGAGGTGTTATAAAACAGTATTATCACACTCGAACAATCGTGTTATCGGCCAAAAATTGTAAACAAAAGAGGTTGAAGTTCTCGATCTGGCTATGGCATCTTCTCACACGTTAGAAGATTTTTCTTCATAGAAACCATACTAAATTTAAAACTTTGTAAAATTTCCAAATCCTAGAGTGAATGTCAGTGTCAAATCCATACAACAAAAAATCTTTTAAAATATTTTTAACAGATTGGAAATCTTCTTTGATTTAAGTATCAAGCTTCTAAAAGTCACTTCCGTTATAGGTACCAGGCACAAACACGTCTACGTATGAAAATACAAATCAATAACCGTTATCCATGTCATATAAAGCTTATATATAGACCTCAGTAATGACGTAAATGGATAATAAAAAGAAACGTAAATTTGAAAATAACCCATAAACTTTAAAGCCAAGAAATTACAGTATCATATTTACTTGAAATCAATTACAGACTTCAGATTTAAAAGTAATTTTGATTTTTTAAGTTCTTTATAATGCTATTTAGGCATATTAGGGCCATCTGTTTTTTTATTTTTATCTTGAAATTTCAAGTAAAAAGTTGAAATTTCAACATGTCCATCACATGAAATTTCAAGATATTAAGTTAAAATTTCAAGATAATAAGTTGAAATTTCAAGATACTTATGTTGAAATTTCAAGATAAATAAGCTGAAATTTCAAGATAGCATCTTGAAATTTCAAGATAATGATATGTATATAAGGATTTGATCTGTCAAAGTCAGCATTACTTGTGAGGAAGTCTCCTTGATTAGACGTCCCTACATATAAACAAAGTCTTATTGTAGATATATATTACAAATAAACATACAAACTTAATCAGTAATAATGTGTGTATGTATGCGTGTGTGTGTATGTATTTGTATGCATGTAAATGTATATGGATGTGGGAATGATGTATTTATGTACTTTCTTATGTATAAATCATGTTGGAATTAACGTTTTTAGTATCTTATGTATGTAAGAATGATATATATAGAAGTTTGGGAGGATGTGTTTATTCAGTTATTACTTAACATTATGATGATTAAACACAGACCACAATTATATCATCGGAATTTATTAGTGATATGTATGTTCTATATTAAAACGTGTAGGTGTATGTATAGATAAGAGACAGTCATAAACATTCTTACAAAGAATGCGGGTAACCTCATAATCAAACATGCGCGGTCTTGTCAATATATGTCATACATGGGAACAAACATATACGAAGCGTTATAAGTAAAGATTCACATACACATATAAATTAATATATTTAATACATATCACGAATACTTTCCCGATGATGTTATTGTGGTCTGTGTTTAATCATCCAATAGAAAAGATATAAAAATACACACAACCTCCCCGAAACCTACCATTTATACATACATACAATATGAGTACATCAGTTCCAACATAATCTACTAGTACAACAATATATACTAGTACCAATATAGATAATCTCATTTCCACATCCATATACATTTACAGCAATCATACAGACACACATATAAACACACACAAACACATACATAGACAGTACATATCTACATACACACATACATAAACACATACATACACACATACTTATATACATACATACACACATTGTACATATTATGTCATTTACATACGTAAAGTCCTGTACTTTTTATGAATGTTTGTGTCCATTTTTCCTGAAATGAAATTTTTGTCTGAAATGAACATTAAGGCCTATATTTCATGTTTCAAATGTATTTGGATAAGTTTATTATCAACTGGTTAAGTTTGTATGTGTATCTATATTATATATCTACATGGATTCTTTGTTTATTTGTATGGACGTCTAATCAAGGAGACTTCTCACCCAAATAATGCTGACTCTCACAGAGCAAATCCTTATATATTACATTATCTTGAAAATTCAAGATGCTTAGTCGAATTTTCAACTTATCTATCTTGAAATTTCAACATAAGTATCTTGAAATTTCAACTTATTATCTTGAAATTTTAACTTAATATCTTGAAATTTCAAGATGGACATCTTGAAATTTCAACTTTTTTCTTGAAATTTCAAGATAAAAATAAAAAAAACAGATGGCCCTAATATGCCACCGTAGCTATTTCCAACACATAATCGAAAAAAACATAATTTAACATTCAAACATATTATCACTGAAGCATTTCGTTCAGAGCTATATTAAGCCTATTTTAGATAAATTGATAACATTAACTGGCAATTGCAATTAAAAGGGAAATCGTGAAAAGATAATTACAATTCCTAGCTGTATTTCTTATCCAGTGGATATATTATCGATAACCATTACGGATTGAATTGTGAAATCGCTTAGAGCTTTGCCTCAGCGCTCTTCTTACTTGGAGCTTCAGCGAGTCGATGTGTCTGTGATTGTGGCCCCAACTCTCGTCTTTCGCCGTAGCAAGCGTCGAGTGGAGACGCAAGTCGTGGCTCTTACAACGCTTGTGTTGTCAGGGCGGATCTCAGCTGCTCGGCGTAAACACAGAGTGGGCATGATGCAAACGCACGTGCATCCCTCTGTGCACATACACGTGCTTCTTGTGATGTTCGGGATTGTACAATTTTCAGGTAGGCAGATTTCTTTTCTAAAATTCTGGATTTTTTCCTTTGATAGTATAAAGCGATTGCATGCAATGTGTACAATTTGTATCTTCTTATTCTATGCAAATAAGGGGCAAATGCACGCTTGTGCATCTCCCTTTGTACAAATATATGTGCTTTTTATGACGTTTGAGGTTGTACAAATTGCAGGCAAGAATTGGGATATATTTATATTATTTTATATGTTATAGAAATCGATTTATTTGCATGCAATAACCTAGGGTTTGACGTGCATTTACATGCGCAAGGCATGGTGAACACACGTGCATCTGATTGCGCAAAGACATGGTGAACATACGTGCATCTATACGAGCAAAGACATGATGAACACACGTGCATGTATATGTGCAAAAACATGATGAACACAAGTGCATTTATGCAAGACATGTTCCTTGTTATGTGTTGAAAAGATCCTCTTAAGATACATGAAAATTTGCACCTTCTAAACAGGACTATATGTGATTGTTAATTGAAAGATGTTTATTCATTCATCTAGTGTCCAAAACAGAGATATGTTTGATGCACACACGAGTGAATCTCCGTATTTACAAACACGTGCTCCGTGTTGTGAATTGTACATTTGCACTTAAAACCATTTCCTCAACATTGTTCAGGCCTTATTGAGTGAGGAGGCAATGAATTAACAACAATATCTTTATTCGAATCGTTTAAAACGAAAATGCCGATCAATTATTGAAAATTCACATTCTTGCTATGTCTTGTGCGAAACACTAAACTCTAAAATGTAGGGATAAAGAACAAGAGCGCCGGAAATCTCCAAAGCACCGCAGCCTTGCTTAAATCTTTAAGCCTTGACACATAATGGTTTCTATCAAGTATTGTACTACATTCAATGTAGAAAAAAATAGTATGACGCAAAGATAACAATGTTGCATTATGTGAGTGGCATGTATATATATGTATATTCTGCTATAGGGTACAAAAGACTGGACTGCCTTGTAATCATCTAAACATATCTAGCAAAATGCCGATTTATATTTACATGGACAGTGCAAAGGAATTCCAACCAGTTTGAAAAGGTTTGAGTGATGATGTGCTTTAAATACATGCTTGAAACAATGTACAGTTGAGTAAAGTACAATAGTTATAACTTCAACGTGACACTGTAGAACAATTCTATTGTCGAATTGTCCCTTTAAGTTTTGAAAGGATACTAAACAATGTCTACATAAAGAGCCCTTCGCGTTTAAGGAGTATCACTTGTTGCTCAACGAGTCTGAACGCCCTTGAGTTCACTTAGAAATGCATCAAAGTAATCGCATGTATTAGTTTAGAAAATAAAAAGTAATTTTAAAGCTTGATAAGACATCGTTCTACACAGAGACACTAACCTCATTTGGGCAGTCGGCAGAAATATTGAACCTATTTGTCTTGACTTGTAAATATAGAACCACTTATAGAAAAAATGCAATCTTTAGGAAGAGAAAATCGAAATTTGATAGCTTAGTATAACATGTTTCTGTTCAAGACCTCTCCACATCGGAGGATCATTCCTTGTTGCAAGCAGCAATACTTGACTGATGTCTATCGACTTCTCTAAATATGGCAATATGCACATTCTTAACGATAAGAAATCGGAAATTAAACGTGCCGTTACACTGTTATTAGAACTCTAAATTTAGGAAGAAATTACGTTCAATTTATCTTAAAATCCAACTGTAAAGCCTTGTATTCGAGTTTTCAAGCAATTTTCACATTAATTTGAGAAATCAGATACCCAAATGTTTGACACAACTTCTAACCCAAAAAACTCATCTTCTCTCCTTGAGGGATCATTCAGTTCCTGTTCAGAGAGTGATGTCATAACGTATCTATCTTCAGCAACATTCCCCATTATTAGATAGAAAGTTGATGGGGAGTTAAGGATATTCTGCATTTAAAGCTTTCCTTTTTAAAGACGAAACCGCGTTTTGCTTCTTCAAGGCCAAATCGTCACATGTTATCAATGTTCAACAATATTCACATTATTTGAATGTAGAAAGGTGAAAATTGATACGGAGTCAAAACAAGACTCTACACTAAAAGATTTTCCTTTAAAGAAGCAAGTGCTTATTGCTAAGCAATGTTGAACTGTCTTACATCAACTTTCTCGAAAAGGTCACAAGTCGATGGGGTGTCAGGTTATATAGGACACTATTGCTAAGTGGCGAGTCACAACACTATTAGCCTCTGCTAATTGAGATCTGCTTGTGCAGATAAATACATTAACATAGAATATCAATTTCGTTTCTTAGTAGACAATTGATGAAAAATTACATGACCAAAGTTTGGCAAGTTGTGACCTATTTTTATTCACTCAAATTCAATTACTTAACCTTTGTATGTTGTAGAGACAGTTTCATATTTTTGAATATAAGTCAAAGGAAGTACGTCTCATTTTATATATCAAGAATGTCAGTGTAAGAAATGAAGCGACCTCTGATGTGTTATAATTAGATTATATGAAGCAAAAATGTTTTCCTTTTCAGATTAATTGTTTTAAAACTTGTTCTTTCTGTGGCTTACATTGAATATTCAGATAAATAGACTTGCTAACAGTCAAAGTCTACGAAATTATAGAAATTTGTGATAGTGAATGATATGCTTAATTTGTGGCAATTTGATAAAATATGTTTTGTCATGGAAATGATTGACTTATGTACATCAGTTGATTATTTGATGTTTTTATTTACAATGGTTTAGATCATTCCAAGTTGTTACTGCATCTTGTAAATTGAGAGCGAAATTTTACTTCAAAATATTCCATGGAGACATAGATTAAGTCGTGAGTTTCATGCAAAAAAAAAAGATATCAACAGCAGAAAACTTTACATACAACTTATTACGCTTATTTATTGATGTAAACAATCGCATGAAATTAAAACAGTAGATTGATAACAGGAAATGTTATAATAAATAGTATTCAACATTCGCTTATTTTACGCGCTGATTATTCTACTGTTATCTTGCCAATCAAACATTGTCAATAGTTTAAGAATAGCACTTTTGTTGTTATCATTTATAGTTATGAGTCTACTATTAACAGTTCGATGTATATGTACTCTAAATAGATTCAACGTTATATCTAGTTTGATTAATGAATACTTAATGTACATGAACAGCAATCTTTCTTATGGTATTCATTTATCAGTGATAATAATAATGTTAATCAATAAAGAAGGATAAGATAAAACTATATTTCATGTGTAGTTGTTATCAATATATATGTAAATATGTAATATAGAGATGGCAAAACGGAGTTGTCTGGAAACGAATATTCGATTTGGTTTTGTCATTTGTGTTTTTTAAAAACCCCGCTCACTTGAATAACATGTTATCTTTCACATGTGTTCTAAACATTCATAAACAACACTAATGTCCACTTACTACAGCTTTTCATCGTATGAGATGTGTTTCTTTGCATTGAAAATGTCATCTCGTACTAAAGAAAACTGACTGATCAATTGTGAAAAATCGTTTGATGGCTTTACTTCCAATGTAAAACGTAAACCAACACAAGCTCATCTATGAGCTGAGTTGGCCAATTGCAGTTTGTATTTCAGAGGGTATCAAATGCTAAGTTTTCGTTCATTTCAGAGGAAAATAAAACGATTTTGTCGTTTTAACATATTTTGGTATTGTTGATAAAGGTACTGACCTGACCGACATCGAATCTCAGCAGTTCTTTTCGAAGCGGGCACAATTTACCAGGTGTTAAAGTTTACATGACGGTCATGGGAAAGATGGGTTTTCTAAATGTAACTGGGGATCTCATTGGCTGACAGAACTACTTTCTATTTATTCGCTCAACGAGTCTAGCTTGCACGTGTCAACGAGACTTCAAAACAAACATTGTTTTCTTTTCGTATGGAATAACATGAGACTGTAGGTGCTTATATGTGGATTGTACTACTATTGTGTTCGTATGACCTTTTTTGCTTAATACATATGGTCGATAAACATGTTACGAATTGCTTGGACTACATTTGACTGCTCAATTGAAGACCATGACATAATCGTAGTTTGTCGCGCATGAATACGATGACCGAGTTAACATGCTTCTGTTCTTTACGAATGTTCTTTCGCAGAGTTCCTTTCATATTAGTAGATTTGACTTGATAAGGAAAAAGAATAACCAACTCAAAGGTATATATTACTAGGAATAGTTCATTATTCGCCACATCCCACCTGATGTTGTAGTAAGTATACCCTGAGATTCCCATTATAAAGAAATTGTTATCTAGACAATAGTGCTGTTCTTATGTATGCCACTTTTAAATGCACTTTAAAATCCTGTTTCAAGATACACTTTCACATTCAACTGATCACTTTTAAGCTGGCACCGTAACAGTTACTGCCAGAATGGGTAATGTAATATCCATATATTGTTGCAAATTATAGATTTTTTTTACCTATGTACGTGACTTCAGTGCTGGTGCATCTGTAAAGGTGATTCTTCTTTGATATGGAGATACATGCTACGAATATAAATGTCATTGTGTGAGAATCGGTGTAAGGCTGAAAGTTTCCCCCATACTTCGCCATAAGTGTTGTCTTGACTTAATTAGTGTCATACAGAGGGTATTTACTGTAAACTATGTTTCCATTTCACGTTTATGCAATTAGAACTATGCAATAAATCGCATACCAGAACCAATGTGCCTTGTACAGAGTGATAGTGATATATACGCTTTTAGTTTATGTTCTATTTTTATCACAAAAAAGACTCGAGGGTATTAAGGAAAAGTAATCCTGTTTCCCTTCAGAGCAAACAACCATTCCGTATCCTATATCCTAAAATATAGATTACGTTCTGCGAATCAGTTCCAATGTCTAACATCACATCAATCTAAGCAAGGTTTTCATGCAGTCATGTTGAGCGTGAAGACATTACGAGACTGGGGAATACTTTCAATTAACGGTGTTTTAAGTTAACGAGAATGCAAATGTTTTCACATTAACTTCAATTTTGTCGAGAAACGTGCTCCCTTAAACAATATGACTTGTAGAAATATCAATATTTACCTTCACGGCAGTTAGAAAAGTGATACGGACGCTAACACAGTATATGTCAGATAAACTGATTTGAGAAATTGATGTAGACAGTTTTCAAAGACTTCGGTAACAGTATTGTGAACTTCTCTATGTTTATGGATTTCTTCTGACTTGAAATCGCACATCTAGCCAAATGTTTAATATCTTGACTCATTTCTTGGAAAACGTACAGCGAGACGGTGAGACTCCAATTACTCTTAGATATGTAATAAATGTTTTAAATCCCATGATTGTTAAAAGGTTTTGATGGCCTCTGAATTACAGCATAGCCGAACTGTTTGCAGGAACTTACGTTATTCACATACATAAAGAATGGAAGAAAGACAATTTATAGACTATGGCTACAGTAATTCTATAAAATTTATTATTCCACACAAAGAGATCAGTACACTAATGAAGCAATAACTTGCTCATATGAAGGCCAAACCATTTGTATATCATTGTAGATATAACTATCTAACAATATTCAAATTGTAAAAGAAAAAATATTGAAAGTATTTGAAAAAATATTTGATCAACAAACTCATAACATTACGAGAAGTAATCATTGTTAGTCAAAGCAAAGTCAAACTTTCCTGTATTATAGTTTCAAAATTTAGCAAATGTCACGTTTACTAAAGCAGTAAACCGAGAGATTGAGAAAAAGGTTCTACATGTACAATAAGATCCCTCGACATTAAGGGATTAGTCACTTTTTGCTCACAGCAAGGGCGCCAAACTACCATGTTCCAACTTCTGTATACTGAACAACATTCTCATTATTAAAATGAAGAAAGTAGAGCTTTCCTCTTTAAAAAGCAATTACTTGTTGCACAAAGCAAAGCTACTCTGTCTTGCATCAATTTCCTCGAAATGATTAGTGAGGTTTCAGGTTATATAGGACTTGGTCATTAAGGGGAACAGTGTATGTTGTTGAGGTCAAATGTGTCAAACCTAAGAAATGGTGTTATTGGATTGTTGTGGTTATCTATAAACGTTTAAATTCTTAATGGATATTAGTTCACTACAGAGACAATAACATGCTGAATTCATAAATTGTCATTGAGAACCAGACAATTACTCAAACGTAATTTCGGAAACATATTTACTGCAGATGCAAACACAGATATAGGCCTTGGTTGGTAGTTTTAAGTCGGGTATTTAACTTATATACAGTAAAAAGGACGCAGAATTCTACTTCTTAATATTTACATTGCCGTTTTTCATTTACAATTGAAAGCAAGATAATATCATAATTTTTACATTTAAATGATAGAAATGCAACTTTAGAAAAAGGAGTTGAACTTAACTAGGGTCATGTAGTATTTTGAAAATTATCTATGACAGATAGAAATATTATGAAACAAAGCTGTGTCACTTTAAGTCGCGAGTCAAACACTAACTGCCTCGGTCTTCGACATCTTTATGCATTTGAAATCATCTTTCCGTCAGAACTTTTGAGAAAAAAACATTATCTCTCTATCATATACTGAAATATCATATTCATACTAACACTAGGACACATTCGGCATAGACTTGTGAAACACTGGGGTCCAAACTGAAAAAAAACCCTTATTTTTTTTATTTACTCATACAATTTTAATTTCAAAATATGTTTGGGAATTAAAGTTATATATATATTTTCGTTAACCATAATTATTATAATCGTCGTTTTGCAGGAAATGTGTTTAATTAATGATTTATTGGAGAAATTTGAAATTTGGATTTTTACCCAATGTGTCTTTAGGAGTAAGATGCCAGAAATGTCTCCGGCATTCCACATATATGTACCTTGAAGGAATGGTGTAGTTATGAACCCTCAACATATTGATCCAACAGTTTTGTCTCTAAATTGTTTTGTTAAGAATTTGTGACTATACCAAGATTTCCGTAATTGTGATTTTACATAGGTAATTATGAACAGTGTAACAAAACTTTTGAACAGTACTGTAAAGATGGTACGTATACTGAAGTCGTTTCCTTTGTTAGATATTGTTAGACCATTGATATGACCTAACTGAGAATAACAATGTTACTTTTATATCATGGTCAGCTCAATTTGATACTGAGTTTTAGGTTTACGTTTATTGTAAACGTTGGTCATGGGACATACAACAAATATTAACACTTATTATGTTTTCATGAAATGAGATGTACATCTGTGGTAGTGTAGTCGTTGTATAATTATCTCACAAAGACCCGTCAATTTGAATAAAACTCTACGTGTAACCTGCATCTTTAACATTGAATATGTTTTAAAATTCACAAATTCACAAAATATTCAAATTATTGTTTACTTTGACTTCATATCCAAGATGATAACTCGGTCAAACCAAACGTTTTATTAGTTTTCATTGACGTCATCTAGAAATACATAAAAATAATCTTTTCAATTAATAAGACTTTCATGCTTAGAGTCAATTCATTATCCATATACAATAAACGATGAAAATATATCGTTTCATTCTGCGTCAAAAATAGAATTTATCAGAATAATCTGGTAGCCATTAATTTTTTTGACTGAATCATCTTTGCACTGTGTATAAATTAGCATTGTCGTGGAAAAAGTAATAAAAATAATTCAGTTTCTTTGTATAGTCAAATAAAGATTAAAACCTGATATTGTCTGTAATTTTGTGATAATATGATCATCATATTTACTATCAATAAGTACTTCATTTAAGAATATTGAAATGGTCCTTTACTGGAAGGCATCTTTATTTGTTTCAACACAAAAGTCATTATAACTAAGTTTCAGTTATTAAATTCGTTCAGCTTAGTGAGTGTATTACCTTAGTACTAAAGGTCTGTGCTTCCACACTCAGAAAAACTAATGACCGATGAAAAGATTTAACCGTTTGATGAAATCCCCTAACAATTGCTTCTGTCACATTGTAAAACGTAAGTCAATGCATGTTCATCTGTGAGAAGAATGTGTTGTGACTCAAAGACGTTATTGTGAAGCGTCTAGGAGTTTTCCAAACGGTGACAAAGCTAGAGATGGTTACAATCATTTGTAAATTTGAAAAATGTTCACGTTTCCACGCTGTCACAGACATATTGAAGTTGCCATTTCTAAGTTTAGTTTCCAGTATATATCGAGTTAAGCAGTCCAATACGTTTGATCTAATCTGTACAATGTAGGTAATGCATGTCAAAATTCCGACGACTGGAATATCTCAGGTGTTATGTCACATGCACAAAAGTACTGACATTGCTCCTAAGCCAGCAAATATAGCTCTTCAGCAACAACTTAACAAGTGATTTTCTCTGCGTCAGAATTTTAATAATTTCAATTTGAATATAACGACAATGATACATATATAGTAATAAATTACTGAAAGACATATTTTCAAAATGATTTTTCAAAGCGTTTTTGAAACAGGGCCAGATGAATTGACCAAGAGACAGGATGAACATAAGGAAAGTAAAATTTCTATGACTACAAAATACTGAATGGTTCAGGGTTTTTGTATGCGTAACTCCTAATCAATATCTACATATTAATCAAACCTCTGTCAGCCTATTCTTATATCACAAAGTATTAAAGAAATCATTGATCATTAGATTCATTCCTTTATTGATACTTATCTCTGATGGCCCTCTGGCTTCATTTGTACCAATATATTCACACTTACATGTACATGTACACAATCGAGTGCTCACTTTAAAGCAGTTACCACAACAAGACCTGTCAGATTGGCTATGTGTTTAAAAATGCTGCATAGAGTGTGGAATAAATAATGGAAGCGAAAAGTCTCCATGGCAGATACAATGTTTATGAAACTCGTTGATTTTTTTAACATACAAGACAGATCAATGATGATGGTACAATCTTTTACAAATATGCAATGTCCTGTTTTTAAGAGAATTGGTAAATGTTGTGTCTGAATGTTTTCATGTTTTGATTTCTCGTTGATGAAATATGAGAGAAATGAAATAAAAAATCATAATAAAAACAGTTTTGCATAAACGAAACGAGATGGTGAACGTGTTTAGATACCTTCTTTACCTTCTATTTTTTGCCGTCTATATCATGAAAAAGGAGTCACTTTTCTTTTATACAAGATACAAAAATACTGACTCGAGGGCATTTACTATGCGTACTCCCTCGGGAAAAGCCTTTGGTTCTTGATCCTGTTTTCATCTACAATATTCATTTAGTTCTACAATCAGTTCCAATGTCTAGCATCACATCAATCTTAGCAAGGTTTTCATGCAGTTATGTTGAGCGTTAACGCACTACGAGACTGGGGAATACTTTCAATCAACGATCTTTCTCGGCATAAACGACAGTGAAGATGTTTTCACATTAACATCAATTGTGCCAGGAAACGTGCTCCCTAAACCCATATGGCCGGAAGAAATGTCAATATTTACAACCATGGCTGTTAGAAATGGGAAAGGTTCTCTGACACCAACTTTGACATATAAACTTATGAGAGAAATTGCAGAAGCCAAGTTACAAAAACTTTATTATCAGTACATTTTTATAGAGCTCCTCTCTGTTGATGGAACTTTTCCGACTTGAGATCACAGATTCTGTCATTTTAATTTTTTTTACCTCATTTAGTTTAAAAGAAAGGTATTCCGTTCTTCACAAATTGTTATAATAAGATCTTGAAATTGGTAGTACACTTTTCCTAGGGCTTGCAGAAGTTGATCAGAGGGTATGGTATAAGGATAACCTAATGTTGTATTGTCCATGTACATGTAGAGTTAGAAAAAGAGTTAAATAGACAATTATCGATATGACGAGCCCTTCAGTTTGAAGGAACACTACTTGTTGCTCAAAAGTCTGAATGATCGTGTTCACATTTCTCTCAGTAGTCGCATATATTTTCTTTTTTTATAAGTAACAAAAAATTTTGAAAGCTTGGCAATTCAAAATTCTGCTCAAGACTCAACCGACTTGTATTGACTTACAAATATCTGACAATAATTGCATTCTTTGAAATGAAAACATCGAAAATAAAATGTTATGAGTTGGTTTTTCTCAAGGAGCATCCCACATACAGGGAATAAGGCCTTCTTGTATTTTAGATATCCAGCATATGGACAATAGGTTAAGAAAGTAGATGGTATGCTATAATTAAGAACAAGAATACTTCATAGCAGATAAGCAATAACTTACTTTTAACTCATATAACAATGCCGAAATGTCTTGACATCCATTGCCCAGAAACCTTCACATTTAATCAATAAATAAAGAAAATAGATTGATGAATATCATGGATACATAATGAAACAAGAAATCCGTACATAATTGAAGCAGTAACTTGCTCATGGCAAGGCCAACCTATCTTGTTTTTCAAATCATCTAGCAATATATACCTTATGTAAATGAAAATAAAATGATTGAAAGCGTGAGTACACAAAAATCTGATCAACGAGCCCTTAACAGTCAGGTAACAAATGCTTGTTGCTCACAGAAAGGTTAAATTGTCTTGTATTCATGTTTTGTAGCTTCCAAATTTCACGTTTAGTTATAGATAGTTGATGGAGTTTCAAAAAACAAAGGGATACATCACTCTCTTGTCCACAGCAAGGCCGAACTTCATTTGTTAAATTATCTTTGTTCAACAACACTCTCATTATTTAAATAAAACTTTAAAATTGATAGGGTGTCGAAACAAGACTCCACAATATATCTTCTAAAAAGAAACAATCACTTGTTGGTCAAAGAAAGGTTGAACTCTCTTGCATCAACTCCCTCGAAAAGGTCACAAGTCGATGAGGTGTCAGGTTATATAGGACGTTATCGCAAAGTGGCGAGTCGCAACGCTAATAGTCTCGGTCATTGAGATCTGCTTGTGCAGTTAAATACATAAACATGGAATATCCATGTCGTTTCATTGGTAAGACATTGTTAGACGATTGATAGGACCTACTTGAATGTTGGAGTAATCTTAATGTGGGGAACTTTTAACTTTCATTACATATTTTTTGTCGTAGAGACAAATATTTTAAACAGAGGTCATATAACGTTCGTCACATATAAACACATCGAGAATAACTCAGTAATATGTTTTAGACCTTTAATTTTATAATAAATGATATTTTAATAATAAAGACAAAACACTTTATTTATCAATATCATTGTTACGCTGTGGTCGTTATTTGTGTCTCCATACGATCCTGAGATTTTAAATATAAAAATCATTTAAAAATGTTTAGTTAGAAAGATGTCTATACCCTTCTATCTTGGCTACTTTTAGTAATGTTAGAAAAATATTATTTTCTATGCATAAATTGAGATCTTTTAAAGTAAACTAAAATGCAAAACTGTTGTTTTTTGGTTGTGTTTTTGAGATGATTCCTTATTTGCGATTCAACACTGGCGTGTTTTATTGGCATTGTATTCGATTCTAATTAGTGTTGTAGTTGCCCTAGTTGAATTAACGAGTTTAAACAAGGATCAACTATAGGCCTCTCAAATAACTTTAAACTTATCTATCCGTTTTTTAATTATGTTTTCCTTATGTTCCTTATTTTCCTTATTAAATTACAAGACCTGCTATCAGAGTCTCGCGATTCAAGGCACTATCAACTCTTTCCAAGATGAGAGTGGACAGTAAAAACTCATATGGCTAATCATTAGTATTGACATATTTACAATATGTGCACATGTGCACAAGTTACCTTTGGCCCAGCAACGACTTTTTCAACGCGAGTAATTATCACCGTACATTGCTCGTGACGTAACTATCGCTGGCCATCGAAAAGGAAATAGACCGTTTTCTTAATATTTACAAGCGTTATAAATTGAATTGAATCGGTAATAAAGAAATTCTTAGCCGATAAAGTGTGTCGTATGACTTTTACTAAACTCGTCCGAATTTGTGTATAACACTCACTATCGCTCGGGTGATATAAAAGTTCACAATCGTTTCGTAAGAGTCATATGACACACTTCTCTTTGGATTTGAAGTTACAACCTTTGATATGAAGCTGTTGTTTCTATATCATTCATATAAACAGCGCTTGTTGATATGGATTTCCCACATTCAAGGAAAGTTGCCTGCGACACTGTGCTTCTACACATTGTACAGTG
Source organism: Phorcus lineatus (assembly GCA_921293015.1). NCBI lineage: Eukaryota > Metazoa > Mollusca > Gastropoda > Trochida > Trochidae > Phorcus > Phorcus lineatus. The sequence goes on from OV121085.1 coordinate 9,236,113, forward strand.
AAAACGGACCTAATCATAAAAAAGAAATATTGCACTCAGTCACTCAATGAGACAAGGGGGGACCTGGGAGTTTCATATGATTGAAACGAACCTTGGAAGCAGCATAACAATATATATAAAATGCCAGCTACATGATTACGTGTATGTATTGATCTCAAGGTATTCGGTTTAGCCTATAAGAAATTTAGCCATAAGTTAAAAACATTTTTCAAAACAGCGTTGAACAATTTCATTAAACGTAAAGTAGATTGAAAACAAAAAATGTTAAACTGCACCGGAAGTACTGATGTTTTTGTCTTTGTTAGTTCCGAGGCTCGAATCCCACTACGGGCTTGGCAACTTGTCTTCAGTAGAGGACTGCATATGCATAGCGAAAATGGTGTTGCGGAATTTCTCCCTGCAATGATAATAGCAGGCGTGATCTATGTGAAACACTTTTGAAAGCGCGTTTAACCCCAAATCACCTCACCTCCTCTCATTTCAGCAATACTTCAAATATTTTAGCATTTACCTTAAATTATTAGCAACATGACGTAATATTTTATTATCCATTATATTATTATCTGAGTTAGATCAATATGTGGAGAACATATTTTTTTAATATCTACCACAGAATCCAAATATTTTTTTAACCCGAAACAACAGTTGAACTTCATTTAGCATTTTTGACAAATATTGGTTTTCCATGAAAATCTAAAAACAGCCTTATAGATGCACAGAGGTGTAGATATGACGTCCAATATACATGGACACTAGTTATAGATGCACAGAGGTGTAGATATGACGTCCAATATACATGGACACTAGTTATATAACCTAACATACGCTATCAACTCCTAACTGTCCTCCTGGCTGTTTTAGATAAGTCTTCAAGATTACGTTTGAAGCGCGCCACTGTCCGGTTTTCGATAATAATTGCGACGTTCTACCTTCATATTGTCACTGTAAAAAACCAATAAGCTTTAAAATTTGCCTTTTTGATAACAGTTCATACTTCGCGATCAGATGACACCATTGGTCAAGTTTAGCATATATGACTCCAAAAACTTACGGAGTGGCTCTTTAATGCAATTGGATGTCATACCGAAGATTTAACCGTAATAGGCTTTGCAGATTTTAGAAGCCACCAGGGGTCAAATTTTCAAAAACACTATTTTTTTAAATATAAAATCCTGTATAAATGAATAACAGCGTTAAACATAAGTTATATTTGTTACTTTTCATTAAGTCAATATGATCGTACAAAGTATTTTCTTCGAGAGTCGATATTCAATATTTTAACCGAAATTTAGGGAAATCGGAATTTCGAAAATATTACCCCATTTGTCCATTTCCTCGTGCCAAATTTGAATTTTTGTATGAAACACCAGATGATTTATACGAATTAAAGAAGGTTTCTTTTACCCATTGACAAGTTTGTCATTTCTGTTCTGCTGAAATTATTTTATTGACGTCAAAACTGAATCAAAATGACATATGTGCATTATGATACAGTAGCAAGTGAACAAACTTTCGATATGCAGCTGTATATACCAAAATATTTGGAATAAAATGTGTCATGATTATTTGCCAGTAACAAGCATTTTCGCTTTCAACTGATTAACCCTGCCGTACTAAAAGTTTAATCAATTCAGATTGACGTCATTAGACACACACACATTAAGATAGAAGAATTTTGGTTTATATCAGTCTCCAAAACGACGCATTTAGAGAGTGCATTAGTTATTCATTTTTATTACATAATTAACATATTTTCCTCTTCCTATAGTTTTTTCATAACTTGAGTTTGTTAGTGTGATCTGCCATACAAGAACTATGTAGACTTAATTATCAATGACTCAGATATTTTAGAAAAATTCGCTTAATATTTCATTCATTTAGATATTTTATTTCTGTGTGTCGGAAATATCTTAACCTGTTATGTTTATGGCTACGGTAAACAACAGTTATAAGACACACGACAATAACTAGTATCTTTATAAATCTATTTACGAACTCTCACAAATTATTTTTTTTGTCAAGATGTCGGTTGTTTTAAAACTTCTGTATCAACTAGCTCGAGATACAACTGGCAGATTTATTTGAACAAACGCAAAGGTATTTTGATAACAGATCATCATCAATATCTACCATTGCAAATTTGGGTTTGTGGTCACTGATTGGATATATAGACAAGTGAAACTTTTATTTCTTGGACGTCTGTGTGAAATCGAATGTAATATATATGCAAAAAATAATTTTGTTCTTCTATAACAACTCAAACAAAAACAAATAACGTTTCTGATGATGTCATATCAATATCTGAAAAATAAACATTTATCTGTCCATGGTACTACGTGTCATTTCATATACTGATTCATACCAAATTGTCATACCATATTTTATGGCAATTAGCCTATAAATATCCTCAATATAAATATTCACTGTAATTACAGGCTCAAATTTAATATTTTTGTCAGCATTGCAATGGTTTTGTTTTTCATGACAACGAAAGAGTCGAAAATGTTCCTCGGATAATGCTAAATTCACATTAGAATCTTTTAGCTTTACTAAGCTTAGCTTTGATAAGTATACGAGACCATTTTCATGAAATTTATAAATAAATATTTGACAATATTGTTGACAGACATTTTAACCAAGAGAACAACATTCAGAAAAAAATATCAAGCTTTCATAAATGGGTTGAAAATAAAAAAGAACAATGTTCATCAAATCAACACTCTTGGTGCATCCAATGCAGTTTCCAAACAAACATTAACCGTTTTATATCCACTATTCATACAAACAAAGAAACCTTGGAACATTTTGGCATTCTTCCGACAAAAAGCAATCTGAATTCTACAGGTTCAAGATTCAAAGATATCTACAATATATATACAAAGGTTCAACTCAGAAATTTTTTAATGAAACACCATATAAACCTAAATGCATTAAATGCAATATTCTGAAAACTCAGCAATAAAGGTACACTCTAGACAATATTCAGATATAGACAGAAACCTGATTACTCCCAGTCAGACTTCTTAAACTCAATAACCTTTAGACATTAGGAAAACCATTATTCAAGCCAAGCATTTTCAGGCAATCCCAAATGCCTTCCAAATGAAACGATGTCACCATGTTAATTGTGTCCTTGTTTCGGAATATAAATTTACACCGTAGAGTGATTTTAATATCTTCGCCAAACAACATTAATACATAATGTCCTTAAATGTTCATTATTTTATGTTTGTTGAATCGATAGCAGTGAAACAATCGTTTTATGTAAAAGTTTTTCAGCTATACTCGTACAATGCTACGCTTGTTGGACAGAGAAGGTAAAATGACGTAAATGACATTTGAGAGGGATTTTTATGTTAGCATAAATGTTTTCAAATGATGAGTATAGCACAGACCATTAAAGACACATTGCTCAAGACGTGATCTAAAATGGTATCACTGCATAAAAAGCATAAACTGGTCGTAAAAGCTATTTGAAAAGGACTTACCGAGACTGACCTCCATCTCCATTTTATGTTTCGTCCAATGAACCAGTATTCATTGTACGAATAGTAAAACGTACGAAAAGACACAAAAACTGATGAGCTGGAATAATTCTGAAATTTCTAAACATGAAACTTTAACTTAAAGCACTTACGAAGGTGAGACAAATACGGTCAAACGGTTCCTTTAATGAACACATGGGTGTATCTAATGACAATCAGGTGTGTTACATGCACCAAAATCTGTCTTATTTTTAACCCTAATTAGTTTATTATCGGGTTTTGATTCATTCATTCACATCTATCTTTGATTCCTCACGGATGTAACTAATCCTGGATTTTCATTCTTACCCCTCCACTAATCACTTGAAAGCAGTTGATATAACGCGATCAGCCTGGTTGCCTATATTTTATCTGTCACGGCACTCTGGTTTCGTATGAGAAAACTACTGCAAGAAAGTAAAGTAGATAAGGGAGTGAAAGGTCACCTTGGCAGACAAAAGGGTAATATCAATACATTGTTACAACTCATTGAGTCTTATTGCCACAGACGTGGCAGTTCAGAGCAGGTGCATAAATCACCTTGATTGTTCTTCAACAAGGAGACATGGGAATATAATAATATATAATAAAAAGTAAATATATATCTTGTGTTCAGGATGAAAAACTAGTTTTCTTATTGATACGTGGTGTATCTTTATAATTTTGACTGTCTAATCTAGGAAGATAAGAGGGCAAATGAATGAGATTCTTCAATGAGGGTTAAAAGCACGATGACATGTCTACTTACAGATAAAATGAAATATCAAGGTTATAATCGATTCATGAAGCAGAATGTTTACTAACAAAGAATTAATTATTATTAAGGAAAAAATATGGCGTTGTATCAAATTTAGATTTCCCTAGAAACTATATCATAAAGGATAAAGTGTATCATTAATGGAAATCATCAAAATATATCATATGTATCTTAAGGACAAGGTCATATAAAAGATAAGCTTCATCCGAAGCAATTAGAAATGCTCAGCAAATCCAAAAGAAAATGCATAATAAAAAGGACAGCGTGGAATGTTATGGAAAATACAGAAGTAAAGTTAATGACAATATGCTAAGACATGATTTGATAGGGTGATTCGTGTAGTAAAAGTAGAGAAATACTGAATGATACAAGAAATATCATTTTCTGCTATTGCCTATGTATTATGTTATGAAACAATTTCACAAACTTTCTTCTATTGAAAGCGTATTGAATCGATATCTGAAGGTGATTTCTTTCTTTGTCAAACGGAGGCCCATTGTCTTATTCAAAATCATTTATTTTGAGACTTTTTTTATCATTTATTTTGTCGGTTACCTTATATCCTGTAAAACGTACTACCAAACAACAAATCTTCAGGGATAATTTTAAGACCTATAAGCAGGTTTGCAAATTTTGAAGTAGCTTTCACAAATTCATTGTAAAGTCTGATATGAAGATGAACCATATATCCCGAGGTTTATCAATTTCATTGTATTACCCGGTATCAAGTTTCTGCAACATGTATTATGATGTTGTTCATAGGGTCTGATAAAATCTACCTTTTGCCTCGAGGTAAACAGTTTTAAAGCAAATGGTTTGAAAACATGCCTCCACCTTTAAAAATTTTAACGAATGTAAGTATTGGTTGAAGGTAAATGTATGAGAAAATTGAAATTTAACATTTTTATTCTGATACCAAGTAAACGTTTTACAATGTGCATTTCAAGAATCAACAGTTGACGTTTCTAAATCTAAAACGCTTCATGTATTTCATTGCTTTGGTTCCAACATTGAAGACAAAACATGTTTTGCAATGAAATGTTCCTGAGATCGTGGATATCTCTTTACCATGACATGGCTTTTTTTTACAATGAAATATTTATATTGCCCCTTAGAAATCACGACTGAGACAATGCCAATAAGAGTTATCCTCTAAGATGTTACTACTTTGACAATGTTAATAAGTTTAAGGTAACGCTCTCCTTTATAAGAAATTGTTTTATCTGTTTAACAACCTCGCTACGTTTTGCATGTCTGAGTGACATACCATTTGAACGTATTCACAATCCATTTTTTTTATTCAGTTATGTTATTGTACGAAGACACATTAACTGGTTAGTTGAAAGCCAGTTGAAAAGGTTTTCATGATAGCCTTTCATAGACTCTAATCGCCTTGAAAACTTCCTCGCTAATGGCGCGATCTGGAGCTTGAGATTAGTACCAAATAAGGGATATCTGTATTTTGTAATAGGTTTGTGATGTTAAAAATATCAAAGAAGTACATGTAGGCATATCAATACCCCTTGAATACAAAAATAATTTTGGTCCTTGTTGTATGACAATTGTATTATTATCTAATGTTTATATTTTGTGTATTAAGTGTTGAGTACGATATATTGTGAAAGTGGCAGAAACAAGAGTGAGTTCCTTTCATTTGTATGATATATGTAACCTAAAGTAATGTTTCCAAATCCAACAAATAGTTTTTGCTTGGCTATCAAGTGAACTTTAATAGCTGTTTCTAAAACAGGAAATGGATTTTGAGAAATTAATAATCATGAAACATTTATGCCATTAAAGGATACATTTATACCATTTAACTGTTTAAACCAATAGAATAGATGTTTGTAAAAAAGAATATGTATGACAAAACACATAAGGATATACTTCTGGTCCTTACTCCTTGATATTTAATATGCCTTGAGTCTACACTCAGCTAGTATTCAGTAACAGCAGGTGAAGAGGTTTCGCTTGACAGTGTAAAGAGCCCTACTTCCGGTTTTGTTGCGTTTTTGCTCCCTACTCGACTTTACTTCCCTAATCATACTCTGTGGTAGTTTTATAGAGGCGACGAGATTAGATTTTCCGGGGCAGTGACACCCATATCTTATTGTAGTGTTTGAAGACGGATAGCTATAAGCTCTGAAAGCCAAATGTGATGCACCCAATGACAATAAACTATGGCATGACCTCGCTTCCTTGGTGTCTGCTCGAGAATATAAAACAGTTATTTGTTAGATTTAACTGAATATTGCGCTTTGCACTTGTGCCCCTGGTTTCTTTACACTAACAATATATGGTAGCGATCATTTAGTACCTTACTATTAGATTCTGTATTTGATTAAAAGTAGTCTTTCAAGGAGAATCAATATAGATTTTAAGTTTTATTGGTATTACAGGCGGAAAACTTCTTAAGGTACGATTTTGTGAATTTTCGCTTTTCATAACTTCAAAATCCAACACGTTTTGGGCGATGCTGATTAATTCCATTTGATTGTTATGAGTCACACATACCGATTAAAGTTCGTAAATACTGTCATTGTTAATTATTGAATCTGAACATCGATTTTGCTGAAATAAAAATGAATTTGATAGAATTGTAAATTTTAAAGCTTCCCGAAGTGACTTATCTGTCTCTCTTATATATTGGATGTACTGATCGTGTTGATGTTATAATTGGAGTTTTTATGACATTGTTATGCTAACTTTTTTCATATCAAAATAAATTTTTGAAAATCAATACATGTGAGAAACGATAGTATTTCTCAGATGAGCAGTTGATAATTTAAGTTGAACCTAATGAATTATCAACCACTTACTAATTAATGTCGACTCTGTACACAGTCAAGAAGTATCCGTTTAACCATGCTTGACTTCTGTGTCTGTCTATGAAATAAGAAATATCTTACTACAGTAAAGCCAATGCCTCAAATATTTTCCAACATGTGAAGTTAAAAATAATGCCGATTAAGTTGACCGTCATTAGTTCATAAAAATCTCAAATCTAATTTCAGACAACATTTGACATTTGAGAGTTAATAAATCATGTAGTCACAAGAATAACTTCTCTCTTTATTTTCATATAAGTATTGCATTAGTGATATTTGACTAATTCTCTTTGCAATTAAATTATGCTTCACCTTGGACGTTTACCATTCCTTTCTTTCTCTGTTAACGACATTTGGAATATTATTTATGTCATGGAATATTTTTCTACATTAACCGGTTAATGATTATGCCAAATAATTCACAGAAATCACTTTGAAATATAAATACTTAATTAATTTTGTTCCCATAGGTTAAAGAGATAACTTATATTATGACACCTATTATCTTTAGTTGGATATGAACGAGGTTACAGGCCAAACGAGGTAAGGGCAAGCGATTTAAGACAAATGAAACATTATGGTTTGCGTTGCAGTGACTTAATATTGAAAAATGGAATAATTGAAAAAAACTCACCTCCAAATGCCAAATTATTGATTATCACTAACACTCTGTTGCGAACAGTACCAATGGTTAGCTAGTACAGCTGCTGGACAAAAGTTTGTCTATGTAAAAAAAATAATGTCACCAATTTTTTACAAAACAATTTACAGACCACATTATAAGATCATTACGTTTAAGGTTCATATTTGCATTAGATCTTCAAAATTATTATATGCGAATGCCGGATATAAATCTGGCATTAAACCGAAGAGGCATTTGGTAAAAATTGTATATTTTCTTATGTCCATATTTCTTCAATAAAATATCAATTTAACACATTTCCCGCAAACTTTCAACGCAATGGTTAACGTTATGATATGAAATACGTTCCTACAAAAAGGTTTGGAGATGGATATTTATGAATTTTTTTTTATAAAAATGCGTTTTTGTATTTGTACCCTGTGTTTCACAAATCCATGCCAAGTTTGGTCTTATTATTCTTACAATATTTAGGTAGTGCTACCTTACGACTATGTGTTAAATAGGAGCCATAAATACAGTCTAGATCCTCATTCAGTAAATCTAGGTTTAACTGCAAACACAAGGACTGAAGAAGAGAATATTATTGATAAAGAAACAGTAAATTATCAAAACATTTCATAGACTATATGTCTATAAATTAGGTAATTTAAATGATATCTGACGTCACTGTTCATTTGTAAATCTATATCACGTGGCACTTGTTTACGAGCAGGGTCTTAACTAAAGATAGAAGAAACTGATGTAAAAACATTTTATCGGTATTCAGAGAAGTCACATCAGACACATCAAGACGATGTTTGTCAGCATACACAAACAAACTGACCAAGCTACCTTTTAGAGAAACATGTTATGAGGTATGTTGTTCAGAACACTGTAAATGTTTGAATCTCTGATTCTTAAACTGAAATCAAACAACACATTATACATATTACATGTATGCCTGAACGTTCATTATTTATTTTATATCAATTTACAAAATCGTTTCATTAAAACGTTTGTTAAAACTGCATTTTCAAGAAAAAATTTTAGTTGTTGAAAAAATTTGGCTTTTTTGTCAAGTGAGGGTGAGCACCATGATTACTTAAGAAATATTGATAAGAATGTTATTTGGAGGGTAATGTTCGTATATAAACCTACACCTGCATCACCACCTACTTCGTGAAATACACTAGAGTATTTATAGCAAGTTGTAGTTGTAGTTTCCTGAACATAGGAACTGATAAATCTTTAGATCGCAGGAACCCAAACACATAAACTAATATGATTGGTCCATCGAATTCTTCACTTCACTTTTAAGGAATATTGCAAAAAAATAACTAAGAATTCTATGTACTAAATTGCTAAGGCCTTTTCCTAACTCTGGCGGATTTAAAAGATATTTTATGACAGCGTTACTGTCCTGTCAGGATTAATAGTATAGGTTAATATCAATTTAATATTCACATTTGTCTTTGATCTCCCTACGAGTTTAACTATCCCAGATATTCACTACTTTCACCTTCCACTAGTCCATTTTAATCAGTTGATGTAACGCGATCAGTCAGATTTTGTGACTATATTTTATCGCAAACGACACTCTGGTTTCGATTAAAGTGATGCAAGCGAGAGGAATAAATAAGGGAGTAAAATGTCTCCCTGGCAGACAGACGGGTTTTATCAACACATTGTTACGACTCGGCGAGTCTTATTGCCACAGACCTGACAGTTCAGCGTGGTGCATCAATCACTCTGCTTATTCTTCGATAAGGAGACATGAGAATATATATTGTATGTGTTTAGGGATTTGATAATCGACTGAAATAATCTGCATCCAATTCTTTTCATAGACAAAAGAAAATGACAAAAATGTTCGTCTGCATCATTAGTTAAAGAACTAGACTAAACTATAATATGTTTCATAGAGGATTAAATGTAGCAAAAGCAAAAGTCGATCTATGAAGAAACTCATAGATGAGATTATTTAACACCAAGGATCACACAGAATGTGATTTATCACAATGGACAATAAGTATAATGAAATTATCATAAAAGGTAAGATTACAACACTGGGTTCAATAGATGGCATAGATTATAAGATTTAAATGTTTCAAAAGATCAAGACGGACCTGCAGAACAAGGTGTGACTTGAGAGATAAGACGTAGTGTAATTACATGGCGAATCCAAAAATAACAATACGTATCATAGGTCAATATGTTTCATAATTAACCCAAATGGAACGTACAGGGCAAAAGTAAAGGTCCTGGGCCTCCTTTCACAAAGCCCTAAGGTGATCGTAAGTCCTTAAGTTAACCTTAGTGCAATGTTAAAATATGGGAGTTAAGGTTAACCTTAGTTAAGGTAGCTTTGTGAAAGCAGGCCCAGGTGTATGGTTAATGCCACAATGGTTTATATTAAAATAAATGTGAGCAGAATTACACGCTGATACCTTGATCTATAGTCTGCTTGCATCTGCATTATGGATCACAGTCACAAACTGATTTGTCCTACAAAAGTAAAAGCATCAGACAATAGAAATTGAATCAGAATATCAATAAGAAGTAATTATTTCATTTAGACGGTGTATGAACTCTTTTAGTATCATTACAGAAGTGAAAGTAGTAATGAAGTACAAGATTTTATGGATATTCAACTTCTTTATTAAAAAAAAATTGCGACGTTTCGGTATAGGTCCATATACTGTTTGTGCTTTAAAACGGTTTAAGGATCTATACCGAAACGTTGCAAATATATTGATAAAGACGTTTGATATTTATAAAATCTTGTAATTCATTAATTCTTTCATTTCTTTTAACCGATATTCACTTTCTTATCTCTCGTTCATTCGTATAATAAATATATAGTAAAACGCTTAATGAACACTAACGAAATTGCTTTGATAAATAATTAAACACGGTCTCATAACCGAGAGAGATATTAAATTATCCAATATATTCAAATATTTAAGGAATTACTCTGTTACCTTTTTTTCATCCGTCGTAATGCGGAAATAGCCAGAAATTGTCTCTTTTCTCGTTCCGGAAGTAGGAAATATCCACCAGAAATCTATCCTTGTATTTTGTCCTTCATATGCCTGCACAATGACTTTTGAGTCCCATCGATGACTGCCATTAATCAGCATCACGTCAATCTAAACAAGGTTCCATTCAAGTTGAATATTAAAACATTCCGAGACTGTGGAATACTTTCTTTTAATGCATTTTCCGGGTACACAAGGTTGCAGATGTTTTCACATCATTAATATTTTGGGCATGGAAGGTGCTCTATAAGGCAATGTAGCTGGAAGAAATGTCAATATTTACCTAAACGCCTGTTAGAAAAAAGCTGGGAACCATTACACTTGGTCAGATTAATTGATTTGCCAATAAGAAAGTCAGGTTTCAAAAGTACATTTTTATTGCAATCCTTTCTGTTTATGGAACCTTTTCGACTTGTCGGAGACTTCTCCTTATAAAGAGTTCAACTATTTATATATTATCTCATTTCACGTATTGTGAGAAAAAGAACCTTCTTAAACCACTGTGAGACCTGAAAGGAGTTCTGACAATGTTGCTCGAGATTTAAGATTTTGTTTCCAAGGTCTTTAATAATGAGTTTACTACTTTTATACCTTGGACTTACCGTTTATATAGGATTTTCAAACTAATAGGGAGACTAATTAGGAAGACTGACAGATAATTAATCCATTATATGAAATGTTTAAAAGACTTTATTATGCATCGATATCCATACACCTACTTCTGACACAAATGAGTATCCGTTGCTGCATTTTTACTGCTTATAGTTTAAGGCATGACCGTGTTTTTTGTATGGCCATTTGTCTGTACGTTTCTAAATGCAGTACGAAATTGAATCAATTAGCAAATGTTAATTGAATTCTTTTAATATTTTGCATGTTTGTTAGTCAAGTTGTAAGAAAGGTCTGTGACATTGACTTTCACTTGAAGGTCATGACGAAACTTTCGGTTACCACTTATGAGCGCGGTATCTTATTTTTAAAAAAAATGCTGAATGTTAAGTTTGTCAGTGGAATGTCACAAGAAACATTTGCTGCAATCCATTGCCCCATTTACTTAGGAATATGCAGCTTGGTGACCTGACAGTGTCGAATTTCTCAGCATGGGACCTGAATGTGAAGCTTGTCTGACCCTCTTCACTGTGAAAGTATCTTACGATTCAACAACCACCACATCGGATCATTTGAAGATTATTAAATTAATCACTTCTGTTTCACCGATTCACATAAGTAAGTATTCAAATGAAAATAGGCCGAATTCATGTCACCCAAAGTGACAGAAGCTTATTTTTAAAAAATTAATTAAGAAAGACATTTTGTTTAATGCTAGTCGCAAAGGCTGAATTGACATTTTGGCATTTAGAGGATTATTCATTAAAAGTTGATATAATAACACATACAAAATATGTAGTTCAATGCTCTAAGAACATTAGGATAGTTAACCTTGAAAATCTCCCGTTGGCTATAGTTTAAATTTTTTCTTTCTGTACAAAAGATAAATTCCGATTTTCGTCTTAGGAATTCTGTTAAAGTAATGTAAAACACACTTGTATCAATACATTCCTCTGAAATAATGTCTTTCCTTAGAATGCCATATGCCTCGAAATAGGATAATGTATAAATAAGCATATTGAGGAATTCAAAACTGTCAGAGGTAAATATTCCGAGGCATTTCAACCTATCTTTTTTACATGTTGTTATTTTCACCAGTCCAAATTTGGGCGCTATGGGTAAAACAAGCCATGCTAGTGCCTGATTCGTCGATTCAATGCTGATATAGTCATTTACTTACTTATATTTTCTGACTGCTTTGATTTCCTTTTTTGGCATTTGGAATAACGTTGACATTAAACCTACCGTAGCTGACTTTAAAGAAATTTCAGCCTCAGTACTAGTAAATGGGAATTATTGGTGAAACATGAAATCTTTTACCAGTTATAATCGGTTGTTTTCGTTTATCATTTGTCAAATATTTAGAAAACTTAAATTTTATTACCTTTACATTTGTAATCATTTCTTGCAAAAATTAGTGTTCCTTTTCGACATATAAACTACACGTAACGACTGTTTTATAATATGCGATGAATCTTCTTTACTATCTGATTTGTCTATTGAAAAGTTATATATCATTAGAAGTTATTCATTCATTGCGCTATTTAGCTCCATCTTTGTACAAAAGCTAGTGTTGGAACATATTCATTAAGCGAATTGAATTACTTATGCGGGCCTACTGCTCCGCTTGACACCTTAATGGAGTTCATAGCTTCTTTGGTGAAGTGGAACATACTACTGCGGTTACTAACAAAAGTTGTCATCTTTTTTTTTGACAGCAATATTTCAACAAAACGTAATTGAACATTGATTTTTCGACCTACGGTGGCAGCGGGTCTCTGATAAGGACGGTTTGTGTCATTCATTGTCCTGTTTGGATTTCGATATTACAAATCAATTTAAAACGATTGATTTAAAACGACCGTTCTGGGAAAAACCATCTTGTAATAAGAAGTTAGAGGACTTTATCTAAGATGTACTACATGTTGATATGAACACATCATCATTTGCGTAATTATGAAATAAAAGGAATGCTCTTTATTGTCCACTCGACGTGATTACCGGTTGTAAATTATTCAAATAAACAATTTATAAATGTCGTGTTAACCGATTTCAGTTATAGTTTATTCATTCGTTGTGTTGGCGTAAGGTTATGTATAGATTGGTGTCATTTATTATCTTTATTCTAACCATACATTGGTGTTATAAAATAAGTCCGCATTTTATTTTCATGAAAGAAAACCAGGTGCAATTCCAATAGAACTTTGTTTAAACTTTAAAATATATATAATGTATTCACTCACATCATATTTAGTCGAAAACAAATATTATCTGGCTCAATAATAAAACATACATAAATGATTAATTATGGACAGATATAAAGTTCCCCATTCGCACTCTTCCTAGACAAAAACATCTTATTTTGTTGATATCAAATTTAATGATTTAGTATTTTAGTTCTTTTGAGATAGGAACATGGTTTTCTTTTGACGAAATTTATTTTTGGTCCTAGGGTAATGACTATACCATACCTAGTAGATGTAAAGGTAGTTTGTGTACACATATAGTTTAAATGACTTGACTTTATTTTTATTTTCATAACAGGGTTGCGTGGTGTTATCACGTCAGATTATATGTCAGATTTGAACTTTTAAAATACTAATAGACTTATGAAATAAGATCTTCAAATAACGATTTAAGAGTTAATAATACTGTAAAAATAATGAAATGATGAAAGGAATACCCATAATGAACAAACATAATGAATATAGATATGAAAACAGGCAAATTAATAGTATGGGTAATGCATGTCCAGTTAATGTCATTGTATAGAATGACCGGTGCTACGTTTTTAGAAGCGCATGCTTTCCCAGTTTGCAGTTTGTGATGTCTAAACATCACAGCAGTTGACTGTTGAATAACCAAAATGTCTTGGACGCTGGCTCCTTTATACACTTTTCTTACTTTCTGTAAAAGTTGCTGTTAGTAAGGTTTTGTTAAAGGTTGTTGAATATTTGAAAAACTATAGCAATAAATTCTTAAGTAGAAAACAACTTTCTGTTCTACTATTGTTTCTTCAGCTCAATCTTGTTATTACCACCCATGGTTCGCTAGATCCAGCCGATGCTCGCAGGTTTCACCACACTGCATAGCCACAATGGTGTTGCGGGCTTTCTCCATGCAATAATAAAAAAAAGTTTCTCTTTTACTATTGGTTCTTCAGCTCACTCTTGTCATCTGTTGTAAAATAATATTTAAAAAGAAGGTCAGGTAACATTCTGTACAAATCAATCACCACTATAGGCCAAGAGGATGCTTGATGTGCCCCCTCTAACAAGCATTGTGGAGAGGACTCCTTTCTTGACTTCCGGTTCCGTTGAACATAATGCCCTACTTGATTCAAATGCTTTAATCATACTCCTGTGGTAGTTGTATCGGGGCTCCGAGATCATATTGTCAAGACGCCTTGACACCCAAATGTTTTCAGTCTTAATAATAAGCACTCAATGACAAAACAAAATGCCACGATCTCTCTTCCTCGATGTCTGATTGTGAATATAAAACAGCTTTTACTTAGAATGAATCGGACATGCTTCTTTACTTGAATGAATGGAATGGGCTACTTTAAACCAGTACGTCTGGCTTATTTACAGTAATGTATAACTTTTACAAAGAGAATAGAACGCGACAATTTAATATTGCACTTTAATGTTCCTTTCTGTAGCCTCAAGTGTCTGCGAGTAACACAAGATGATGAAGTAAACTAAAGACTTAGAATGATGACAAGGAATATATGGATAACAACTTCTTTATTCATTGTATGCGACGTTTGTGCACAGATGTTTGTGTCGTGCTCAAGCAAAAATTGATTAATGCCATCAAACAAATCTCAAAACGTTTTAAGTGACTTATTCAAAATCTGTAACTCAAGTATTTATATCTATGAAAATACAAGAATTTTTCAATTTAGATGATCTGATTTGTGATATTACTTCTCGATCGCTGTACTGTGAGACATTCCAATCCACATACATTGTATACATGTGCTTTAATTTGAGCCATTGATATGAGAAGAACACATTATGTCACATTCCGCCTTGGTATTCTCATCCTAATTACCAGACTTATGTCCTCAAGTTTGCATCATATCAGTCCATCTATCCATGTATAACCGCTTAATAGCTCAAAATTTTCTTTTTATTCTTGTTTTAAATTGAAATTTGGTGTTGAATTCTACATGTGTAATTTATCATTACGAACATTTCGGTCAGCCCTTTCTAGATTCGGATGTGCTTCACATCTCCTTCAGATTGGAACCGGTCGTTTCACTAATCAGCCAAGACAAAATAGATTATGCTCTTTATGTAAAGATAACTTTATTGAAAATGAATTCCACTTCTTGCTTGGATGTAAATGTCACCAACATCTAAGACGCTTATATTGACTGCATTATTTCTATTCAAATCCAACCATTCATAAATTTAACATGCTAATGTCCACTGAAAATCACGAAGTTGTCCAAAACTTATCAATATTTGTTTACAATGCTATGACTTATAGAGATTCATTGTTACGTAAATAATATATTCACAAATGTTTATCATGCTTATTAACTCATTTATTATTCATCACCTATGCCTATTTACATTTAATGCACATAAGTATCGCTCTGTGACTACTGAAATGTAGACTGGACCTATGGCCTCTACTGCAAATGGGGGATTGATTGTATTACCGCTGCTACTGACGTGTTCGATATGTTCATTTTATAAAGTTCAACATTTACTCATTACAATGCCAAATTCATTTACAATGAAATTACTTTAAGGAAAAGTGTTTGCGTTATCATTAGTTTATTCGGAGAACTAGTTTTTCCGCTTAAGGTTAATGATTATGTCAATATTAATTTTTTTTTATCCAAATGTCTTTTTCATATAGGTTTAATGAGATCGATGATGTGCTTGATATAACGAGATAACTTTGAAAAGTCAAGGGAAATAAGTATGAGAGGTAATTGGTTCAAGGCTATGTTCAAGAACTTTTTCAAGCAAAAGGTTAACAATTAAAACGCATAAATGTGAAGGATTATCTTTATTGCTGCTTTTACAGTTTGAATCTCGAATGTTTTAAGAAATTATGTTTGATAGTTCTTTCATTAGAATGTGCTTGCTAAACTTGTGATTTAGTGACAGAATCTATGAACGGAAATCATTCTAGAGAGCAAGTCTGTTTTTATTTTATTTTTTTACACATTCACGCTTCATACAAGACTATTTTTGCGATGAACTCGAATTTCTCTTGGAATCCTTTTCAATATCAAATACAAAGTATTTTTGTTACCATGTATGTCTACTTAGAAACGATACATCAATCTCTACAAAATGGATGCATACACCATATGCGATATTTGTCAGATATGATGATGGTGCTTTTAAGACACCTTCATTATCTTGCACAGTTATGAATGTAAAGGACATTGAATAGGGTAATCGTTTCTATGTCTAACATTTGCAGAGTTCTTATGGCTGATTATGACAAATATTCAAGAACTATAGACGAGCTAGATGTCAAATGATAAATGTCAAGTTACTTTCTGTCAATGTATGGTGATTTGGAGAAACTTAAATTTTATGCCTGAACTCATTGACAGCACTTCTCGTGTAGAACAAGAGAAATAGAACTAGAAATGCGACGCATCCAGTCCAGATATCTGCAGCAAGTGTCGTCTGAAGTATTTTATTTTCAAATATAATTCACTTCACGTGCGACCGTCTTCACCTTTTTACACACACACACACACACACACACACACATATATATATATATATATATATTAAATATATATCAAATATAACATTCTTCACATAGTCGTTTGCAGAATCATTTTAATTCTAATTCTGCAAACGACTATATGTAAAGTATGTTATATTTAATCTATATGTGACCTTGCGTTTGGACCAATTCAACTTTCCATATATATATATATATATATATATATATATATATATATATATATATATATATATATATGTATATATTTATATATATATATTTGCAATACACTTTTTGAGCATTTGGAAGCAAATAAGTTAAAAGAGGTCAGGAGTTCACCACTTACTGCCTTCCGTAATCTTTTGGTCCTTTACTTTTAATTATATGCATATCAATTAAATGTATGATTAAACATTTAAAGTAGCATGCATATGATCTCAAAAGATATAATTTATGTCCTCATATTTTGTGTCTGATCTAATTTGCAAATGAAATCCGTTTTGGTTTGTATCACAAGGCAATAAAGAGAATTAAAGACATTTGTAAATTTTGACCTTAGATATTGAAAATGAATTGGATTTTGTTTTTTCCATTGCATTTGATACCAATCTCATTTATTTATGTCATTATATAAGAGAAATCTAAACAAACTAAACTATATGCCAGATATATCTGCTTCTTTGAGTTCACATAATGATAAGACCCATGACAAATACCCATTCTTCCTACATGCTATCCAATAATTTGATCTTTGCAGTTACACTTGCATATAGAAATATACACTTATGAATAACAAAAAGCAAGTTTCGACCTTAAATCTTTATCGTTCTTAAAATTGGCCAATGTGGTCAATACATTCCTATAAGACGATATTATGCCACAGAATGCCATATGACTCGAAAGAAGGTGATCCATAGTTGGTCACATTGAGAAATTAAAAACTGTATGAGATATATATTCCAAAGCATTTTCAACTTATCTATTTGTGTTGTTTTGTTACATGCCGTTTTGTCCATCGGTACAAATGGGCCGATTTGGGAAGAACAAGCTAGACATGCCAGTGTCTGATTCGACGATGATCTTGTTATTACTGATAGTCATTCGATTACTAATCGTTTCTTTCTAGTTTGACATGATTTCATGGACTTTGGAATTATAGCGCAGAATTTTGGGTTTGAAAAAATCAATCTGTAACGTTGACATCATAACACAATTTCACCATTTCGTGTAACATACTATCGTAGCATAACCTAAAAGATATATGAGTTTTAGTCATAGTAAGTGGTAATTTGAGCTGAATCATAAAGTCTTTAATTGCTAATTGCCCGTTGCTTCCGTAGTGTTTCTCATTTGGCATAGTCTAGTGGTCTTAAATATTCCATGAAGTTTACATTTTAAAAATCTTCTGGCAAGTGATGTGTGTTCATCTTTTTATCATTTGAATGACATAACGAAGATTTTAAAACATGCCATGATACCTTTTTACTGGAACCATTATGGTTTTTAGCTGTGATTTTGTACAAAGGTCTGCATTGGAACATGTTCATTAAGCGAGTTGTATTACTTATATTGAGAGTGAAAGTATATGAAGGATTGCTGCTTTGTTTGAAAACTAACCGTCGTTAGTCAAAAAGAAGGATTTTGTATACATAAGTTTTTTTCTCAAACTTTGAATACAACTATTATCTTTGCTTTTTGCTTTGAATCTAGTATAACACTTAGCTATAATTTTCGGTGTTTTCAAATGCTTCTTTATTTCACAAAACACGTCAAAGCGTGCCTTTCTCACAATTCCAGATGATTTCAATTTCTAGATCTGCCTAGGACAGCAATATTTCAACAAAACGTAATTGAACATTGATTTCTCGACCTCAGGTGGCAGCGGGTCTCTGATAAGGACGGTTCGTGTCAATATTACAAATCAATTTAAAACAATTGATTCTAAGACGTCTAAAAATAATCTGACAATTATTTGTAATAGTTATGGAGAAACATCTCATTATATAACTTTAGAGGACTTTATGAGATGCTGAACATATTGATATGAACACATCGTCGTTCGTGTAGATATGAAACAGAAGAAAATGACCCGTAATTTTCCACTGCACGTTATTACAATGTTTTAGATGGTCCCAATAAATAATTTATCAATGTCATGATAACCGATTTCACTTGTAGTTTTATTTATTGGTTACATTGGCATATAATTCTGTATAGATTGGTGTCACTTATTATCTACAAAACGTTACATTGATATAATACTAAGTCCGCCTTTTTACTTTCGTGAAAGAAAATCAGGTGCAGTTCCAATCAAAATTTGACTACATTATGTAATATCTCAAATGTAATCACTCACTTCATATTTCGTCGAAAACTCGCTTCATTATTGAATATGGACTTACATAATGTACACCCTTCCTAAACAAAATCATCTTATTTTGTTGACATGAAATCTAATGACTTAGTATTTCGGTCTCACAAAACAGTTCTGAGCAGACATAAACATCATCATTCTCTCCCAACATAGGTAGCTCCGGCAAAAATTCCTATACAATCTCTGTCTTAAAACGAAGGTTTCTTGATCTAGAAATGTAGAAGCCTGATTTAATGCAATCAAAGTAAGATGTGCAATCAGCGACGCCGTTTCAAAAGTTGTCATTCACATCGCCTAAGTTATTTCCGTAAGCTTTCCAAAAGCTAAACTAATTCGAATATGCACCTTGCACTTTGAGTCTTCTTTACAGAACATGTATACCTCATTTTGCGACTGCATCATTGCATAGGCCTGTGTATTGAATAACCAATGTCCATCAACAATACTTAGTATTCATGATCAACGGTCAATTGTAGGGATGTTTGGACATCACTCACTGGGAAAGCATGCACCTCTTTATCGGTAGCACCGATCATTTCGGCACAAATATTCATTGAACATGCATGATCATGTGTAATTTAAATGTTACTGTTTCCATATCTATTTTCATTATGTTTGTTCAATATGTGTATTTCTAATCATGTTTATGAGTCTGTTAGTATCTGTCATTATCGTTTTTTAAGTTCAAATTTGACATTTTTTGTGAAAACACCGCTCAGTTGTATTGAGGCTTATTGAGATTAGTTTGTCAAGATGCATCGACACCCAATCGTTCTGTAGTGTTTGAAGATGAATTACTGCCAGTTGCTATAAAGGCAATATAATGCACTGTGACCACAAAATATGCCACGATATTTCTTCATCCATGTCTGATCGTGAATATAAAACAGCTTCCTCCATGTCTAATCGTGAATATAAAACAGCTTTTACGTAGAATGAATGGAAAAAGCTACTTTACTTAAAACGAATGGAATAGGCTACTTTGAACCTGTGTGTCTGGCTTAGTTGTAGCAATGTTAACTTGTTCAAAGTGAATAGATTGCGGAAATTTGATACCTCAATTTTATCTTCCATTTGTAACTTGAAGTCGCCTCAAGATAGTCCTAATGTAAGCAGTGGCAATTGAGACTTTTCTAGACTTCACTTAAAGAGGACACTGTGAGTAAGAAAAGATGAAACAGTGAACCAAAAACTTCTTACACTTTATAAATAACTTCTTTAAAAAAATCACTACGTTTAAAGTGACATATTCAGTCAGTTATGTCTATGGAGGAACCAAAATTTTCTATTTAAATAATCAGATTTTTGTTATACCATTTCTTGTTTCATTGTTCTCTCAGGAGAGACATTGCAATCCACATACATTGTATGCTTGTACTTATTTCATTTCAACCATTGCTATCAGAAGATCACATTGTGTAACCTTCCTCTCAGGTATTCACTGAGTGAGTGACAAACCGTTGTTCTCAAGTTTGCGTAATTACAGCCATTCTATTCATGTTTATTTGATGCTGACGTGTGTAGCCTTTTTTGTTCACCATTTACTCATTACAATGCCAAATTTATCTGTGATAACAAGACTTTCTCGGTTAACGAGATTTGGAATATCGTTTACAATATCATCAGTTAATTAGGAGAACTGGTTGTTTCGCTTAAGGTTAATGATAATGTCAGTGTTAACGAATATCATGGAAACAAAGATGTTACCATAATGCATTTTTATCAAAGATTTAACGAGGGAAACGATGAGTTTAATATATAGTACATGCAATGTCTTAGTGAGAGTTTTTTGAAAAGTCAAGGTAAATAAGATAAGAAGAGGTGGTTTTGTTTCAAGGCCTTTCTCAAGATTACATGATTATGGCTTTTATAAATGCTAATAATACCAATGTAACCATTTTGGTGAATTGAACAAGCGAAACATGGATTGTACTTAGATATATAGTAGCAATGCATCGGATTCGAACCAGGGAAACTTTCATTCCAAGCCAAGTACTAAATTTAACTTATTTTTTCAATGCAATGTCAGTACAAATACTGCTGAATAAGCTGCTACCGTACTTCACGACGATGTTTTGCTCCCTCTTCCTTAAAAGTCATGACATTCATTGAAACAAACCTCGTTTATACCAATGATACACGGATGGCTCGTATGGATGATAACATTTTAGAGTTACTTTGACTCCATAGTCAGAAATCAAATATCTGATAAACATATTCCAAAGGACACAAAGAGGCAAAGTCAGGCAATTGCTTATGAATCACTCAGTATCAGAAAAGGTGTCTGTTTTACTGCAGGCTTCTGTCATTCAAATACTTGCAAAGTGAGTGAGTGTTGAACAATATTTCAGTTATTTAACAAGCATCCAAAAGAGAGTTGACAGATGAGGGATAGAGGGATCGAAAGGATGAGGGAAATGGCGGAAAGAAAGCCATAGTGAGAGATAGAAACCAGGGTTTAGAAGGACTCAAATTTGATCAGGCTTCTACCCGTCGACCTGTCCAGCGTGAGTGTCCCTACCAGGAGCATGTTAGCTCCAGCTGGCATAGCTCACAGGGTCTCTGAAGCCCGCAAACCATCACACCACGATTACGTATTGAGTCCAATGGTGGCAAATACTTGCAAAGAAATTGTTCAAAATTCAAAATATTTTATTAGTAGAAAGGTCAAAGAACCAAAGTACAAATAATTCTAATGAGATTACAACACAATTTCACCTTTGTTTTATATATTTGATTACATGTTTAAGGACATTTGAAAGATTTCTAAGAAAAATATAATTATTAAATGACACGATTGTGACGCATTTTCATTATTGCTGCTTTTACAATTTTGCACTGATGCACCCTTACCATCCTGTGAAACAAAACTAGATTTAAGATGACTTAAAACTACAATTTCTTTATGAGCTATTCCCAATATGAAGAAAAGTATTTTAAAGAATAATTTTTTTAAAATAATGTTTTCTTCAGAGTAAGAAAACACTCATCTCTTTAAAATGTATACACCACAGGGGGTATTTTGGAATAATACATCAGAGCTGGGATGCTGGTGTTATAAAAAGATCCCCATTTTTTAGCACAGTCTGGAACGTAAATGACATCAAATGACAACAAATGACAACAAATGACATCAAATGACAACAAATGACATCAAATGACATCAAATGACAACAAATGACATCAAATGACATCAAATGACAACAAATGACATCGAATAGGATCGTATGTCCATACATTTTGGGAAATCTAACATCTGATTATGACAAACACTAAAGACCTCATTGGAGCTCGAACTCGAATAACATAGGTCAAGATATATACTCTCTGTCACTGTATTTAGACGCATCTACGATACGAGATACTTAGACTTTCTGCCTGAAGTCATTAAAAGAACTTGTCGTGTAGAACTAGTTAGATAGAAGAGACGTTTGAGAAGAGGCAATAAATGAATTTTAATAACTGTTAATTTAACTGGAGTAATATTTCATTTCTTAAAGACATGGTCCAAAGATGTTGAACTTTGATTTCCAAAACGGATTTGTGCAAGATTTATTTATATCAATAGGTAATTTTTGAAAATGAGCTGTGTTGGCAGTGATGTATGCAGTTTTTGCAGTGATGTTTGTGAAAGTAATTGCCATGTTTGATTGGATTGTTGTGTCACCTAGAGATTCTATAATCAATTTGAATCTTGGATGAATAGCTTTTTAAAACAAAAATAACAATTTGAAAATACTTGATAACCTTTGTTACAATAGACAAAAATGTTTGATTAATTATTTCATTACATCTGCAAAGTAATGTAATATAAAATATCTAAGCAGACATTTATCTTGTTGAAATTATATTTTCAAAAGAGGCAAAAGAATGAACATATTCAAAAACAAACAGAAATCACTGATTCAAGTATTCAAAGAATAATGTATTAATGTTTTTTGCAGATATCATTCAGAACACATATATGGAATATGTTTCATGTTTATATTTAGTTTGTGATGTTGTGACTCTTTGGGAACAAATAAAATAATGTAAAATTACTCATGTTGGACCCTGTACTATCAGTCATAGAAATGAAATCTATGATTATACATTTAAGTTTAAATGGCCCCAAAAGAATATATCCTCTCATATTTTGTGTATGAATAAATGAAGTCTTCTATGGTTTTTAACATAAGACAAAATAGAATCATTTTGACTCGATTAAGTGTTGCACTTTCACATTGAACATTAAGTTTGTTATATTTTATTAGTTGCATATGAGAGAGGCCACAATTATTCATGTCATTATATCAGATAAATATCATAAATCTCAAAAAACTAAATCATACGCAAAACGGCTGTTTTTTTCAGTACACATAAACATAAAACACATGGCAAATACACATTCTACCTATTCCTGCCTATTCAATAATGTGATCCTTGGAGTTACACTTAAAATGCTCTCGTTTCATTAAAGTAGTATCTGTAACATCGACACTAACATATCATTAAAGCTTAACAACTATGACACCATATCATTCATAAGTACTAAACGTTAGATATATTTCGTAATATTTTTTCACTTCACGAAATATATCAACTCTTATGTCCTTCAAATGATTACATAACATAATGGGTCAAAGTATGTTGAACAAAGTCCAAACATCCTTCTCTTCCCATTTATGTTCTTTCTGAAAGTATTCATATTACCATATGTCGAGATTAAACAAGAAGAAGACGTCAAAGATTTAAAGTCAAAGGACTCTTAACATCACAATAGCTCCTGCACAAGGGCTGTAACTTTATTCACATCAATAATATCATGATAAAAACGCATAAATCTCTTCCCATAAATCGTATACAGTGTCCTCTTTCAATCTATTCATTTTCCAAAGTTACACATAACTGTGTGTTGAGAGGTTCCAAGGTATCAATAATTGGACATCAGTGATCAAACATCAAGACAAGTCCTAACTGTGTGAAAGGTTCTAACCATACTGCCATTTCTCATTCACAGAGCAAAAAGTCAGAAGTCACGATTTGTTCCTAATGTAATAAGTCAATAAATAATTTGGTTAGCGGTTACCTAGATTACAACGTTACATAGAGTAATCTGATAACTTATATTGATTTATAGACATAGATTAAATTTTGTGTGTTTACTTGCAACCATAAGTGAGTGTTTACCGCAGCATGTCTGATCACTAGACCTATCATTAAGAATTGTTTAAGGGAGTAACGGATAACTGTTAGTTAGCTGATATTCTTTATTTCATAGAAAGAAATAGGGTCATTTTATGCTTTATATGTGCTGATTCATAGTTTAAATGGGATTGCTTGACATTAAATGTATAGTATTCAACCTTAATTGTTGGGGCTGGATATGCATATGGTTAACTATATGGTAAACTAATTAGCTAGATTTAAGTTTATTTTCCGAAGAGAAAGGTGCTTTGTCATTCTTATTCCCATTATTCATCTTCCCACTAAAATCAAACTAAGCAAGCATGAGTAATGTTGCGCATGAAAGAATTACGAGACTTGGGAAAGCTTGCAATCAACCATATTACTCGTTAAAGGAAAGCGCAGATGTTTTCACATTATCATCACTTTTGCAAAGAATCGTGTTCCCTTAGCAATGTTGAAGAAATGCCAATGTTTACCTTGATGGCTGTAAGAAAAGAGATCAGATCTCTAACATTTATTTTGTCAGATAAACTGATTTGAGGAAATGAGATGGCTCGTTCAAACGACTCCATTAACAGTAACTGTGTATGCCAATCCCTCTTTAAATGAAATCTTTCCTATCCTTTGGAAACAACACATAAAAACCTAATATAGGTTCCATTGATTGTTATAAAAGTTACACCATCTGTAATAATTTGGTGTCAGACGGGGAATAGTCAAATATCTTTTACAATTGCTCCAGTTTTCAAAAGATCTTTCAAAGGCCTTTAATGAGAGTTAACAATAAACCTGGGTATTTAATACCTTATTGTAAGATTTACTGCACAGATTTACAATATGACTTGAGGTTTCGCAATTTCTTGTTAGATCTGTTTAGGGCATTGAACATTAGCCTATATATTTTAAAATTGTGTACGAAAACCCGAAAGCACTGACAAACTACTTGCAATTGACAATTAACAATTGCCTATAATCTGTTTAAAATTATATGTTTTTTGTATATTTAAATTTGATTTCAAAACAGCTCATTCTCTAAAACATGTTTATATTCAACTTCAGGAATCAAATCTGTTGTTAAAGCTGGAAGAATATTTGTAAAGCAAAGATTTACACATTTATCATACTTTTTTTTAAAAGGTTAACATTTAAGTATAAAATCTTGCAAATTACTTTTTAAGTGTTATCAAAACATCCTATTAGTTTCTGAACATTTCAAGATATAGCTTTAAAAACATTTCACTTTGCAAAATATCGTTTTTTTATGATTTAACATTTTGAATTCAGTTATCAAAATGATATACATTCATCTGTCATGATGTAATTTCACTTTGCATTTTGGGTGATGATTTAGTAACATAAACTTTAGAACTTCCACTACACCATAAGTGCTCAGCTACTGCCGTATGGAATTCACAAACAAGATTATCAGAACAAATCTGCCTTTACCTCTTGGGTGGGGCTGATTGTCTGATTCGGGAAAACTTTTACCATAGTTGTGAAAATCATTACAAATAGTCCTTTGCCTACCCCTCTACTGATTGTTTTGTCATCGAATGATTTTTTGAACCTTTTCATAAGAAATGTAGTGTAAATTATGTAGAATTATGAAATAATGTTTTACTTTGAGACGCACGCCTTAACAACCTTTCCTGAGGACCATTTTCTAGTTTTTGAAATAATTGTTATATGACATGGACATTATTCGAACATTACAATCACACAGTTCCACTTTTATTTAGTTCCTTTACTTTTCCCTAGGCGTTAACATAATACCTTGAGTCAAACATTAAAAATGTTTCTGGTTCTTTTCTAAAGAGGGACAGGTTTTCCTGCAGCAAAGAAGAAATGTGCTGCTCTTTCAATCATTTCGCTGACATAAAGATGTATGGGAATGACTGTCTTATAACAAGGGTTGATCTGGCAATTCTTCTCTGCTAATGTCTACTCGTACATGTCAGAGTGACATATCTTTGAAAATAATTGCCCATCCATTACGCTATGAAGCTCTATCAGTGTACAAAAGTCAACTTTCTCAGATTAACATCAAACGAAATGAATTGGTTTTGACGAGAGTGACTGACTGACAAAGACTTCTTCTCAAATCGACAACTCTCCGAGTTCATCGATTACCGTTTAGTCTGAAATATACTAAGGTTTTTATTGAAAAAAGATATATTGAATTGGCAATAGTTTCTTTTAGCTATTGCTTTAAAATATTTTTAAAATCGCATTATTGTGACCCTTGTTAGGTATTAACCTTGGAAATTAGGGCCTCAGTGTAAGTTTAACAGTTACATGCTCTTCTCCACGTATATAGATATAAGGCCCAAAGCAAATAACCTCTGATTACAAAATGTCCTTGGTTTATTAGATACGGAAACAATGGAAATTTGTGTCATGGTTATGAACAACTACTCAACAAACTGAACTATAATCCTAGTTATCTAAACACATGGCACGGATCAGTTAAACAAAACAAAAAAACGAGACATTATTACTATATCTTTATGAACTGAGGTAAACGTAACATGTTTGCGAGTTGAGATAAAAGTATAAGCTGTGCTTTTGGCAAAGTAATTTTAATGTGTATTGTGAAATGTCTTAATACAAAAAAGCAGCGTCTGTTCCTCTTTGAATATTACAATTATTGAGTATATTGATTATTGATTAATGATTATGATCTAGTAATCCTAGTCAGTAGAACATAATGTTAAATGTTTCGTAGAAGTAAGCTAAAGAAAAAGTCTTGTAGTTAACAAAAGCAAACAGATTAGATGTTTTCGCCTCTTTGATACCCATTCCTTACCTTGGTTCTTGAAGACAAATCGCTATTATTGCTGGGAGATGCACTACCTTACAATAAACTTTAGCACATAATGATAATTTTTTTTTACTTGGATTAAATTAAATATGGTACCTTGCACTTGTGACTCTGGTATAGACAGGCTTACATATTTGCAGAGATTTCATATTGGCCATTTGATACCTGACTTTTAGGATTCCACGTGAAATCGATTGAGCCTCCTCAAATATCTATCTTAGACAAACATGATCTACTTTTGTCAGTTTAATAACCTTAAGACTCAAGAATTTGAAAATTTAGCTTTATTTTATAAAGGTCGGGTTGCTTGATTATTGCACTATATAATGTAAAAAAAGATATTGATAATGAAACATTACTTGATAAATTTTGTGGAGATGTTATGTTGATTAATTGTACTTTATTGTCACTCATCTATTTTTCTGTGTTTTCTGCTTTTTTCAGTGTTTTCACTTTCAGACATCACTTGTTCAATAATATTTCAGAATCTGAAAAACAGTGTTGCATATTTTTAAGAATACTACTTCTCGTTTCAGAACATCCAAAGTTTTACATGAATTATTGTTTGTCTAAGAAGTAAC
The DNA here is from genome assembly GCA_921293015.1 of Phorcus lineatus. Lineage (NCBI taxonomy): Eukaryota > Metazoa > Mollusca > Gastropoda > Trochida > Trochidae > Phorcus > Phorcus lineatus. The sequence goes on from OV121085.1 coordinate 9,264,148, forward strand.
TTTTTATTAAAAAAATTTGTAGGCCTTGTTTGATATCAAAGTAAATGTTAATGTGTGATTGTATTTATCAACATTTGTCAACAAAAACTTCATATCCTTGATATATCGGACACACTTCATTTCGCTTTGGTATTCACTTAACAGGTAACCAAGTGTTGACAAATTCACATCATAAGAGAATGTTTTCATTAATGTGTGATTCCAATGAAGTCTTCCATGTGTTAGTTGTCTAAATTTTAGCTGAACTCATTGTGAGGCTCGATTTAACAATAACATGACTTTCTCGGTTAACGAGATTTGAAATATATTTTTTGCAATCAGAAACTTGTCGAGGATATTTATTGTTGTAAAGGTTAATGATAATGTCAATATAAACGTATCGTTTGGAAATATAGATTACAGCCAAATGTATCTTTCATCAACTATTAAGTACATGTATGGTCTAAGAACGGGTTTAGAATGCGTTGTTTTAAAAGTCGCACGACATAGGTAAAGAGAGGTGATATCGGGATTTAGGCCACCCATATAAGTACTTCACTCTTAGAACAGCGGGTAATATAAGAGAATGGAGAAAGTTAGAATCACACTGCATTCTAGTGAATGAATTCTGGATTCTTTTATTTATTCCGTGCCATTGTATATCAAGCTTATTTAAAGAACACCTCTGCAATATCGACACTAACATATCTGTGAAGTGTAACATTTATGACACCACTAATTCAGCATCCTGCATTGTATTAGCGAAACCTTTTTTACTTATTTCGAGATATTTTTTCACGAAACATAAGAACTACTCTATCCTCCATAAAATAATTACATAAGATATTGGGTCAAAGCATGTAGAAAAAAATGCATGTAACATTTTCTTTCCAATTAGTTTCTCTCTGAAAGTACTGATTAGCAATTGTGGGGATGTTCTCATTAAAAAAAGAGTAATGAGACGTGAGAGATTTAAATTTACTTTTCGTTTCACAATATGTCTTGTACAAAAACTTTGACTTTATTGAAAGAAATATTTACATAAAAATGGCCGACTTCAATAGCCTCTTTCAAATGATTTATTGTCTAAATACACATAAGTTTTTGTCAAAATGTTCCAAGTTATTAGTAATTGGGCATCACTGATTAATCATCATTAATTGATAGTAACCTAACTGTGTGAAAGGTCTAACCTTAATCCCATTTTTCAAACCAGATGTCACGATATGTAATACAATAGGCCATTAAATAATCTGTTTAGCGGGTTACCCAGATTACTGCATAACAATGTGTAATCTGATAGATTTTATTGATATAGTGATATGAAGTTTATTTGGTGTGTTTACTTGCAACCACAAGTGTTTATTTACTGCATAATGTCTGAGCACTGGGTCTGTTATGACGTGTTGATAAAGTTGATAATTGAACGAAAATCTGACTCTGAAAAGTGACTACATGGATGAAGGCATCTCCAGCATAAAATCAATTTAGCATCCTCTGTTAAGCATTAAGCCATTACGAGACTTGGGAATACTTTAAATCAACGATCTTACTCGGTTAACGAGAGTGACGATGTTTTCACATCACAATCGATTCCGCAAAGAATTCCCACAGCCAATAGAACTAGAAGAAATGTCAATGTTTACCTTCACAGCTGTAGGAAAAGAGGTCAGAAACCTAACACTGTCTCCGTCAGATGAACTGGATCGGGAAATTGAGTGCTTGACACTTATTAATGTTATTATATATAATTATATAATTATATGTTTTGTATCAAAACAGTTCATCCTTAAAGATATAAAGTTGAGTAACAGTAGTGAAGGGACGATTTGGACATCATACTTAACTTAAACGGTTAAGGTTTTAAGGAATAGAATATTTATATTTCAAATCAATTATGAAGATGGAATATAGTCTCTGAAATTTCTAGATTTAACCTTTCACATCTCCCATTTACAGTGTTTCCATCTTTTCCTTCTCAATTTACAAAAATGTCAACTCATTGAATCTACGTAAATTATGTAAAATTGAGTAGATTGATGTTATTCAACAAAGCTATCAGAGACAGATAACCAAAACCATTTTTACTTATTAACTACTTTTAGGCATTCTCTCCCAACAGAGGTAGCTCCGTCATAAATTTTATAGGAATTTATTACCTTATTTACCTCTGTTGGGAAAGAATTACTTTTAGGGTACTAAACCATATATTCTCATCTTGTCTTCTGACATTAAAACTAGACATTGCATTGTAAATGTCTGTAGTGTATATTAATACTGAAAGTCGTTTCCTTTTGATATACTGTGGTTTACTCAGGGTGTTTCTTTACCGAGACATTATGTATTTAGTGGTGCACTTAAACCAATTTTCAGGGCAGAAATTCAGTTGTTTTTTTAAATAAATATTTCGAAGGCATCATACATTGAGTCACCAAAGCCTTATTCGGAATAATAAACAGTGCTTTTAATTTTTCTATGACGTTGACATATAAAATCTTGAGTCACACATTTTCTGGCATTTTCGTAATAAGAACAACATTGGCTAATGATGAAAATGAGAAATGCGTTGCTCTTTTAATTACTTCACTGACATATTCAAAGGAATGCTGCCTCATAAGTAGAGGTATCTGTAAAACCTTCTACGCTAAAGCCGACATGTCACGGTGACATATCATTAACACTTTTTCACCATCCATTACCGTATTTATACCTCCACCAATGTAATAAGTCAACATGTTTTGACACAAGAGAATTAGTATAATATATTTTCTTAACCTGTCAACTTGCTGGACTTCCTCGTTATTATGCAATCTGGAACATCTTGATTTTGCATAAATTGATGTTAACTATAGCTATGAAATTCATTTAAGCATTACCTGTTTGGCCCTTGCATGCATATACGAAAGTAAGAAAGATTTATCAAATACATAGAGCTCTAACTTAAATGTCTGTGTCGTGTTATGTTTTATGGTCTCGTTAACATTTTAATGTTGTGTTAACCATATCAGAATTTGGAAAGGAAAAGTTTGTTGATTGTACGTGATGTTTTATATGGTCTCGTGAACATATTAATGTTGTGTTAACCGATATCAAAGTTTGGAAAGGAAAAGAAGTTTTTAAAAATGTTATTCAAATTGAATTCCGTTTTTTTCCGTGATAATGTCAGTTGTTTTCCTTTCAAGACCGTATTGTTTTGCTAAGTGATGCCAAATTCTAATTCAAATAATTGGAAAATATATAAAAACCAACGTTCTATTTTGTCTACAAGAAGTCGTATTTCGGTGTAATTAAAGAGAGCAATAGATAATTACCACCTGTAACTCTACCTCTCCGAAGACAAAAACATGTTATTTTGTTGGTATCAGATTCAATGTTCAATATTGGACCCACTGTAAGTTTTTCCTAGACATTTTATTTTTGCTGCAAAAGTGAATTAACTTCGGGTCTTGCAGTCACGAGAGACAAACACAATGTGAAATGTATCGAAAGAAACAGTCCTGTTGTTTTAAAAAACAACGACATTAAATTCTTTCCCTTCTTTGACATAATTACATGTACTTTATTTTAGTCCTTGAAGACGAATAGCCATAGATCTTTAAAGGCTGGGGATGCACTTCATGACAATAAACTGTGTCACAATCCCCCTTCATCAATGTCTGATCGTGAAGGTACATCGTTTTACTAGGATTGAATGATATATGTTGCATGGTAGTTGTGCATGTGGCATATTAAAGCCAACTTAAAATCCTAAGAAAAAGATATGATAGTAGCCATTTTATTTCTAAATTTGAACATTCCATATAAGAGTTAAGTTGGACGTGGCAGATGTTTTTAGACTTAAAGAATCCTTGAATTTATCGCTATATTGTTTGAGGTAGGGATTACATACTTGGTTATAGGGAAACCAGCTTGTAAAATTATGTTGTTGATACTTTATTCCCCTATGATGATGTTTCGAGATTAAATGCACTCAAAGGTTATCAAAGAACAAAACTTGATGACATCTCAATGAACGCTTCATGTGTTTATATTTATAACAATATACATGAATATTTGTCGTTTTGTGTCATAGAATTTTATAAAACATTTTTTCAAAAACATTTCAAGTGTTTAATCTCATAAAAGTCATAAACCTTATATACTCCATAACCATCCTGTCCATTTTTATTGTATTATATTGGTGTTGGCATTTTAACTTTTTAATTAGGGACAATTTCATTGCTATTGAAAATCTATTGTAAATTTCTTTTTAGCACAAATTACATTTACTTCTTTTTTTCAGTTTTGTAATACATTGATTAGAGCAATATCTTGATTATCATGTACTTTGAAGTTTTGATAATACAAGATACTATTGTCACTAATATTATTATTGATCATAGTAAAGTGAAGCAGACGTTGTAGATATGCACAAATCATTATGGAAAGGACAACGATTTCCCAGAAAAGGGGCGGGATAGTGCAGTGGTTAGCGCGTTCGGGTTCGGATCAAGAGGTCCGTGGTTCGAAACCCGCCAGGGGCTCGGCAACTTTGTCTACAGTTGAGAACAGTGCTACACGTAGTCAGGTTTTTATGCAATGCTACACCGAATTTCCGTGCAGTACCACCCATGGCTCGCTAGTTCCAGCGGATGCTAGCAGGTTTTAACGCCATGCATAGCCACAGAGGTGTTACTTGCTTTCTCTCTGCAAAAGAAAGGCCAATAAATAAGTGAAATACTCTTGAAAGCCGCTTTAAACCCCATATCACCAACACCACTACCACAAAGGTAATGGGTAGTTGAAGATGGACACGGTTTGGGAGTACAAACATACTCTCAAACAGCGTATTTGTTCATAATAAGATAGGTTTTAGGAATCTTTATCTAAAGTATTCCATTTCAAAATATTCCGGAAATATTGATTTTAGGATGCAATAATATATAACGCTAATGTATCGACAGCATATGTTAATAAATAAATAAACATGATAATAAATGTTTCTTGTCCATATACATATCAAATTAATTTCAGATATGACATTTTAGTCATCTTAAGAATTCTATGTCAATCTGTTAATTTTTATTCATTAGTGCCTTTGTGGTGATCTGATTTAACTCAAATAATTTTATGCTGTGCATTTAGAGTATCATTCAGTTTGTAAATCATTTAGTGACACCAATAACCACTTTTGTGTTCAGTTGTATACTCATCGTTGCTCAGCTGTTCTGATAATAAGGATGTTCTTATCAACACATTCCTGTTTCTATTTTATTCAGACATCATCATTCTGGGATATACTTTATATAACCTTTTGTTTTGTTTTTTACTTAATGAATGGCTAACTTGTGTTAATATATAAGTTCGGGTCACACCATACATGCTATTCATGTATATATGCTGCCAATGACGTGAGCGGTGTGTACATTGTATTAATATCAGCCTTAACTCATCACCAGGCTGGATTTATCTGCCATATCATGACTTAAGGGTTTAACAAGATTTCCCATTGGTTCTTAGAGAAAACTTATTTCTACGCCTAGAGGTGAATGATAATGTCAATATTAATGATTACCATGGAATTATAAATAGTAAGCTAATGAATATTTCATCAGATACACGATAAGTAACCTTTTAAGTACTTATGTGATGTAGATATGTATTAGCATGAGATTACTATGATAAGTCAGGGAAAATTAGGTAAAAAGAGGTAACTGTTGGTACAAGGCCACTCTGAAGAGAATTCGACTTACATCACTCGCTGTTGATCAAGTTACTTGAGAGAGAAAGACAAGCAATATCAATATGGCATACCTTTGCGGTGAATGTAAGAAAGAAATTATGGGTGCAATTGCACTGAATCAAATATTGCATTACTTGGAATTGGACTTCTTCGTTCGAAATCGAGTCCTAATACAGTAATCATATTTGGTGATTGTACAGGATGAGCAGGATTTGCCAGTTTTGCTTGCAATTCATGTCATCACGGAAATTAATTGTTTTAACAGAGACTGACACTGTCCACTTTAATTAAAATTATCCTTTGATATTCCTTGTAAATACATTGAGTGAAGAACTTCTTGGACAAGCTAAACTTTTCAAAACAAGAAAAGTTACAATGAAATTACGTAGGGTACATACAGTGACTGTAAATCTTATGTACATGAAAGAGGCAATTGTTCAGAGTAATTTTTACTTCAATTCCATTGTTAGGAATTAAATATCTGACAAGAGTTGTCCCCCTTTATCAATATGGGTCAAACTCTATATTTGGCATATTTGAATTCATTTTAGTTTTTTTAAGTGTGTCCAAACCATCGACTTTATAAGACTTTTGATATATCATTTAGACAATAGCATTGGAACTATGTATCGCAAATTAAATACTTTTGCATTTCTTTTACATTAAATCGGAGAGTGTACACTATTATTGTTCCAATACAAAACATATGAATTCATGCCAGTGAATCACGTTGTATTAGTGACCTTTTAATAAGACATTATTATCCTTTTTCATGTTGATGATTGAAATGACATATTTTGGATACGCATGGTTGGCATCTTTGACCGGCATGTTATAAGTCGGAGCAATAAGGAACGAAGACTATTGTTAGGGATAATCTACTCCTTTATTCTGTCAAGGCGCCATTTTGACATATATTCTAATGTCGTTGACAAACGCCGTAATTTCTCCGTCTCCAAATATACGACAAATGACATTTGCCATTGGCATTTCAGAAGTTGCAGCAACGAAAAAAAATTGGTCACATGTTAAAATAGGCGTCAATCTTCAATATATGTTTGCAAATAGTTGAACAGGCTCTGCTTTGTGAATATGGAGTTTGTTGCATTTGTTTGAAGCCGGTGCACTAACAGTCAAATCTGTACATTGTAATGAATTAGGTCTCCCTTTCCTTGAAGTGCTCTTACATCTGATTGTGACAAACACTCAAGACCTCTGTTCGACATTACAGCTGAGCTTGTCGAAAAAAGCATGAATTTCAAGATACTCTCTGTCACCTAATGAAGAAGACAACTACAATACAAGACAGGTCCTAACAATCCCGAAGTCGTTGACAGCACTTGTCTTGTGGAACAAGATTTAAAGCCAAGACGTTTGACAGAATCAAGACCTCTTGGCTTTACCTCACACATTTCGCCTTGTATAATATGCGTTCTCAGTTTCTCAGGTGAGGTGATTTGGGGTTTAACGTCGCTTTCAAGATAATTTCACTAATATCACGGCTGTAAGTATTATTGCAGGGAGAAAGCTCGCAACACCAATATCAATATGGCTATTTGTTGCGGTGAAACCTGCGAGCATCGGCTGGAACGTCTATTTCTGAAGTGTATATGATAATGAAACGCTTAGAAATATGATATACTAAAAGAAAGAAATAGTAGTTCTAAACCAGATTCGTTTACTCTTATTATATTAATACTTTAAACCGTGTGACTTTAGCTTTATCTTTGCATGATGGAATAATTATGTTAAAAAAGGGATGTAGCGGCAAGACGGAATATATCCTATAAGGTGGCAATGCATTCATATTTGTCATATGCGCTCATATCAAATAGTCGTTTGAATCTTACCAAAATTATTTGTGATAAATATTGCCTTGTAAATGCATGTATTTTAGAAAGTGCACAAATATCGCGATACCCGATTGATTAGTCAGACATAGTCATGTAAGGGTACAGAAGAAATATTGATTAAAACAGACCAGTTTTAATTAAATAAACGACCAATGCACTGGTCATCAAAGTGTCATAAAGTCTTTAAGGAGTAAATATACATTAATGTTTGTACTTCTCTATTGCTTATCGCGTCAAATTTAAGTTCTAACGCTTACAGATATAACCATGGCCAACTAAAGCCTGAAATCTTTAAGTGTCTTATAGCATTTCTGAGATAATTCACTTATCGATCACCAGACGTTTGATAAATTAAATAGTTGATGCACAGTTATGTCAAAATATGTCAGAAAAAACCATTTTGCAAGGATTTGTCAGAGTGCATCCAAATGAGTTATTGCACTTATGCAATTTGTTAAAACGCGGTTTGAGGTTAATACCAGTGTTGTTTTGCATGACAGCAAAAGTCAAAGGATGGTTTTTGGTGTTAAAATCCTTATAGGACAACTCCGTACGCTATACGTTTTAAGAGTTAGTTTACGCGTTTATATGTTGAACATCTGAAATGGAATTGTTTTCATTATACAAAACTTAGTCTTAAAATGTATCTGTCGAAACACAAACACATTAAATTTCTTTCAATCACTGAGAACGATTTTTTTGTCAACAGACACAATTGATATCAATCGCTGTAGAAGTTTCATTTATTACTCGCCAAGCCGCGGAAATGTTTCGTTCAGTACACTTTCGGCAATCATGCTTGATTACTGAGGTCAAGTAATAAACATAATACTAAACTCCTTAAAGTTAATACAATTTAATTAAACTCGTTAATGATTTGGTATCAAACTCGCTGTCGCTCGTTTTATACTGTATCATTAACTCGTTAAATAAAAATATTATTAAATGGAAGGTCGTCTAGTAACCTCTATCTACAACATGACTTATTAGAAATGACTCTTAGATCACGACAAATCTATGTAATTGTTTCAAAAATATTAACCTGTTGATTTTCGGGAGCCACTGAGCCACACAAGACGTGATAAGATATATTTGGAATTAAAAAAGTTATAAGAGTTACAATCTTGAAATGAGATGTCTGAAAATGACCATGATGCCCACAGAAGGGGTAGTTAGTGATGAGAGGCAATGCAATCGACGAGTTGAATTTCCGGGTCAACCCTAAATGTTTTCGACTTGAAACAATACATTCAGGGCCACTACATGTAGCCAAATCATGGATGACAGTTTGGCTCAGATACCAGGATACGTGATCACGATGGCAAAAAGCAAAAGCATTGCACCAAAGGAGAGACAGAGAAAAATGACTGATACGGCGAAAAGAGGCTGAGAGCCGTAGCGAAAACTTTTTTTATCAGAAATGTTGAAAGAACTGTTTTCTGATTCTTTTAGTTAGTATTGTTCTACCTACATGTACAAGATCACTAACCGCTTTGATAAAATTAGAAAAGCACAAAAAAAACATAAACTTCTTTCTATTGCAACATTCTATTTCAGGCAATAAAGAAATTCATAGAAGAAAGAATTCATATTCAAAGATTTGAGACAACAAGAGTAGAGGTGAAACATCTAGTTCAGTATCGTTTTCCATATTTCCGCTTTTAACTGTTCCGAAAATTGCATCAATAACAGGATACAAGCGATAAGATGACATTAATGAACCTTCTAGACTTATTTTCACTTTTATTTTCACTTTGTGTAACACAGCAACTCTTAGATAATTCACACAAATTACATTATACAATGGTTCAAATTATGTAGAATAAGCACAAATTAAACGTCATATCCTTTATCCTCCTAATTATTTCATTTTTGCAATATCATATATAACCATTTATTGAGACGTTCTAAACTTCCCTTAATTATTTTACCATATAGTCAGATGCGTAAGTAGATGACGATAATTTAAACCAGCGGAGAACACATACCCTATCGGGTATGGTCTTCTGAAAAATCGGATTTCGAAAGCAACATAATTCAACTGCCAAGACACCGGTAATGGAACGTCAGTGATTGAGTAGCGAGACAAATTTACCAAGTTCTCAAAGGTCTAATCCTTTATGCCATTTCTCTTTCACAGGGGGAAAAGTCAGAAGTCACAATTTCATACAAATGCAATAAGTCAGTAATTAATTTGGTTAGCGGTTAACGAGATCCCAACATGACAAAGTGTAATGTGACAGGTGTTATTAATTATCGTACGTTTATGCTATTTGATGTGGTTACTGTGAACCATAATTTTTTTTTTCCATAACATGTCTCATCACAAATATCAAAGCGCTAGAACATTCCTCGTTTAGTCATTTCTATACAAGGTAGCTAATATAAAGTCCGTAAGTTTTTTTAAAAATGGAATGACTTTTTGTTTGCCAAAATATGTTTTCATTGATTACCTTATTTTATACTTCACTTTTCTTCAACAGCTGTATATGTAGAACAATCTGAAGGTTATACGATCCTTGATAGAATGGTAAAGCTTAGAAGTACAGCGAACTTGCGCAATGACATTACAACGTCATCACCTCATTGACGGCATTGCTTTTCAATGCAGTCATAGGTTTAGTGCAGTTATCGAATTATTCGTCACAAACTTCGTGATATCAAAGTCATATAACGTCACGTATTGTCAATAATCTATTATATATAGAATATATTTCGAATCAAGTAAAATTTAGTTCCAAGTTTCTCTTATTTATTGGAACATTTTTCAAAGATCTGTGTAACTCCATAGAAAAACATGTGGCTCATTACCTGTTACCAGTGATCGAATCATGTGAAAGATGCCTAGACAAGAAACAATTAATCGTCATTTAATACTTCTGGGGGAAAATGTGGTCCCTCGTAATTCGGGTTAGTGCAAGAGCATTTCGAGCTTAAGATAAAGCCGTATAACTGGACAGTTATTGCATTATGATATTTCTGAATATCAAGATCATCATCGTCGCCATGGTGTAGTATATCTAAAGGTTTCCTTTACATTCTTATTTGAGTTCAAATGTATCTTCATTTTGTAACCATTATGTGATTGTTCAACATTGTTTAAAATATTTACTTTTTATTTTGTCACACGCTTGTTTTAAGTTGGTTGTGTAACGTAGCGTATTCTGGATATTTCTGTGGCTTATGTAATTGACCGAGGCATTTGCTGCTGAAAGCTTCTAGAAGCATATTACTCTAAAAAAGTAAATAGCTGATGGAAACAGTTCTCTCAGGTTCCTGATACCCTTCACTCTCTTGGATATTATCCAGCCGAATATCAATGTCGATATTAGTCTTCTATTGTAACCGTAAACTATCCATTATTATTAATCAAACTGTAAAACTCCAATATAGTTGTTGGTCATATTTTTTCTGGTTTTACAGGGGACAATTCTCAACTAACACGTAACAAATATAGATGATAGAAGTAGTGACATAAGGACATGTTTACCTTTACAGTAATCAAATAAGTTTCTACAGATAGCGGCTTCTATTTTAATAGAGGTAATAACATTAGGATATTTCAAATTAAAATGTCAAGCTGAATATAGATAGGAATGTCGTGTAGTTCTTGCAATATGATTTGTACTAGTCTCCTGTCTTCCATTGTACTTAATTAGATTCATTACTTTCTACACTAATTATCATTTATAGAAAAGTTACTAGTGTTTACCTACTTCCAATAAAATATACTGTTGTTTGATATCTTGTATAGGCAAAATGTAATTAATCAGATATTGATGGATTGGGACTTTTTCTGCAAAAAGCAGTATCATAACAATGACTGATATAAAAAATAATGACAAATTAAGCTTAGGACACTTACTACTTTTACAAACCGTCGAATGCGAATGCTAAACAGTTAGACACGTCATTCCAAGTTTACGAGAAGTTTTCCGCAAGAGCAAAAGGCTCGAGTTCAAGTTTCAATTTTTTTTCCTGATATATCTTATTTTATTTTAAGTAAAACAAATTGGTCACTTGCAGTGGTAACTTTTTTATCATCAAAAACTGTTACGATAAATATCGCTTGTGGGAGATCTAATGATATCTCCTTGGAGAATTGACATTGAAAAATGTCCTTCTCTCAATGTACATGACATCACAGTTGCTTTATATCATCAAGTAATGAGATCACAGTACCATGACGTCATAAACTTGATGACGCCACACCACCGTATTCGTAGTCTAAGAGCAGTAAAGTATTTTTCTAGGAAATGTACTGAAAAATTATCTTGGATGATAAATAGAATCTCTTTTTCTCACGTCTTCAATTATATATTTATATATATCAACACTGGTTGATAAAAGTAAATATATAAGTACAAACTATTTTCACTTTTTATCAGCTCGTGTTCATGTATTTGATATCGGAAGACACTTGGTCGAGATTCTCTAATATATTACATCATGATATATCTCAAAGATAAGAGTTTGTCCTTAATTAATATATTGTTAATAAGAACTAATTTGAACATTTGTAAAACTAGAGACACAAACACAAAAGCCACATCTTCTCTTTAAATGATATAGTCGGAATTTATCTTTATTATGTTTGCGGCTAATGAAGCTTCTTCTTCAGAAACTGGTACAAAGCAACCGTGTTTACTGTCAAGAACTTTTTCTACTCCAAGAAAGATTGTGTGTCTGAATTAATTGTCATTCGATATCCCACATACTTAAGTGCATGCATTTGCAGATTATCCCGTTATATATGGTCACACAAGTCTTGCTATTTACCTTATCAATGGTATATATTGCCTTGATATACTAAATAATATTTTAGTTCACCTTTGGATTTTCACTACAGGGTTTTGTGAAACTGCATCACGCAGATAACTTGGAAGACAAAGCATTTTATATAATCGCTGTACTCAGTGATTCATTTTTACAAAGAATTGTTTAGTCAAGGATTACGTGAAGTAAAATATTCTTTACTTTTAATCACTGACAGGAAAGTTCTATTACTCGTAGCTTAAGTTTGTTATCGACATGATAGGAGAGTTATGTGAAAGAAGAAGGCAGATAATTGGGAAGACGATACTGCTTTCAGATGCTTTGGGTTTTTTCCTTTTGTAAATGAAGTGTTTCTTTCCACAAGTAAATGGCAAACAACGAGAGATCCATTGACATAGACGCAATTTTACTATGTAGAGTGACGTGACGAGAATAAAGGATTTGTTTTCGATTTTTAAAATCTAAATTAAACTTCCATAAGATTTCTTGTAGAAGTGTAATAAAGCCTCTGCATCAGAGGATCTACCGGTGTTCTAGTCGAGGTAAAAGATTAATATTGGTATTTGCATTGACAAGCTGATACTGTTGTGTTTATTTACTTGTTGAAATGTTTAAATCTGATATCTGCATGTCCAAAACTGCAGAACAAACACTAATTTTATTATAAACTTTATGTAGAAAGATATATGTATGATCTAAACCATCATCGCTATCTATTTCAGACTGAGTTCATCACCAACCATCCATGAAAACGTCATCATGGCAAGAAAATAAAAGCGTTTAAAACAAATCTTGGTTGCAGAGTAGATGGAAATTCCTGTGAATGTTCACGTCCTTACCCAAAACCTCTCTCTGTTGTAGTTGGTGAACCGGTCAACAACAGATCTGACTATGTGTACATGGCTGCGGAACAGAAGCTTCTCAAGGAGTTGATGGACGGGTACGAGCCCACGATAAGACCTTCAGAGAACGCTACGGAACCCGTCCAGATCTCACTCGGAATTACCATCGTCAACATACTTGACTTGGTACGAGAACTAAGACTCTCGCATAGAAAGATATGGGGATACTAGTTCTTGGTTGTTTTAATGTCCTTCCAGGTCAAACACATCCATGTTCACAGGAACTTCCACAACATTTAGAAGCAAAGTGACATTAGTCGGTGTCATAAAGATACTTATTAATATCGTTATACGTTTAATGTTATATGATATCACTTATCCCACTCATGTAGCTTGATATGAAATAAATTGGCTCTTGTATTCTCTACACGTCGGATGTCTTAATAACAGATTATTATTATAATAATGATTATTACTCGCCCGTGTTAGATACTGCAGTGTAATATATTTATACGGCGATATTAAACTAGTGTAATACCTCTGCACGTATGACGTCATAATATTGTGTGACGTCACAATGTTAGCACCGCCGTCACAATGGCGGCCAAGTCGCGGAAATGATTCTTTCAGTACACTTTCGGCAATCATGCTTGATTACTGAGGTCAAACAGAATACTTAACTTCCTTCAATTTAATACTATTTTTATTAAACTCGTTAATGATTTGTTATCAAACTCGTTTTCGCTCGTTTAATACTCGTTTTTAAAAAAATATTATTAAATGGAAGGTATTTTAGTATCCTTTATCACTAAACTTGCACACTTACTATCATATGCGCATGATCGTGTGATATGAATACCCTTAATAATATAACTGAAGTTACCACAAGGCGCAAGTTTTCTTTTTACTTGACTTCTGTATTGAATTCATCTTCCTCAGAACGAGAAGGACGAATACATGGAAGTGAACGCCTTCATGATGAAGAACTGGCACGACGTCAGGCTCAAGTGGGACAAAACTCGTTATAACGGGGTTGACGCACTCAGAATACCCGTCAACAGGATCTGGAAACCTGATATAGTCCCTTATAACAAGTAAGAAGATGCAATTGTGATTTGATATTGACTGTTCCCTGTAGAAATTGTGTGTAAAATATTTTTATATTATATAATTCTCAAGCTACCTGTGAAAATTCGACAGCCTCATGGACGACAGGGATGTAAGAACACTCTACCATTATTGTCACTGAGCACTGAGAACTTATATAAAAAACAATTTAGTGTTATATAACCCTTCAGGTACAGAACGATGATAAACCCTGAAAACGACTTAATACAACAAAATTTCTAACAATTCTTTTGAATCGATAACTTTATTCCTACCAAAGTTACGAGTCAGCATTTTCCTCTTTCAGTATTGAATCCAGCTACGACATCTTGCAAACAATGGCAGTTGTTTACGCTTCTGGTCACGTGAACTGGATACCACCAGGCCGACTCCGAACCCAATGTCACGTTGACCTCACAAAGTTCCCGTTCGACACACAGTCATGTTCCATCAAGCTAGCCAGTTGGACCTACAACGGGAACCACATCAACATCAATCTCTGGGGAGGGAGCGAAAAGACAGCTTTATCCTTGGACAGTGAGGTCCTGAGCAGCGAGTGGTCAGTCGTGTCCACTTCGGCTAAACTCAACAAGCTCAAGTACGCATGTTGTCCAGAACCCTACGTGGACATGCTGGTGACTCTGGTATTAAAGAGGAACCCCCTGTTTTATGCTCATATATTCGTGATACCTGCTCTACTGCTCGGTCTGATGGTTCCCTTCCAGCTACTTCTACCTCCAGAGTCCAAGGAGAGGCTTACCTTAGGTACGTATACTCCCAAGGTGTTTAGGAAGACTCCTGATTTATGTCCATGAATCGGACATGGTCATGCGCTCGTGATACCTGTTATGGCTACCTTCAAGCCATTCCTTGTTCCTGAATCTCAAAAGCTATCACGAGGTCTGTTTACCCTCTAGGGTGTTTAGGCGGACTCCATGTTTTTCCCAATGTGTCTTTGATATCTTGTTTCCTGCATAACTTTACGTGGGTATACTCCTTAAATGTTGGTAGGGAATTTGAAGATATAAAGATCCGTGCTTAGCTCCTCTTAATTATATCAGTGTAGTTTAGCAGCAATTGGTGCGAGTGACCGGATAAGCAGTGATTGTAATTTTGTTTGATATCAAACTATTCGTTCGTTCCATAAGATAAACAGGATGTCAAGTCTTCAAACAGTGACATAATGCTTGTACATGACTGTTTATTAAATCAAATTCTAATTTAACAAAAATAGAAATTTCAGTTTAATTTATTGAAGGCGGAGTGCTGCTGCTATCGGTGACGTTACTTAGCTTCAAGCTTCAGGACGTGCTTCCTGACTCCATGTCAAATGTGCCTGCTTTAGGTGAGTGAACACAACATGTTACGCTCTTATGCTTCATAAAACGGCGATGTCGCGTCCTGCCGAATGCCTTGACGTCACGATGAATTAAAACGCTTTGAGAGGCATTTGGGAGAAAATATCGACGAGCGTTTATGGTTGGGCAACTGCTTTATAGAATAGCAACGTTTTCAGGTCAATGTGAATGGTTGCAATCATCCCCTTTCTCATTCGTTTGATTGAAATATTATTGCCAATGAGAAATGGATTGAATATGTATGAATTACATACTATATACAGTGTAGTACTATATGTAGTAAAACTTAAACTTACAATACATCGCAGAGGAATAACATTGGTAACGAATATAACTGATATGGTTATTGAAAAACAATGGTATACAAAATAATAAAATTAAACCAATAACTATTCAATTGCATATCTATATCCCTAAAACTATTTTGGACAATTTTAGGCTTTAGAGCGAAAGGCCTTGTTATCATAAGTACATGTTGTTTTCTAAACTACTCCACAGTATTTTCTAACCTTTAACGGTGTTCTGAAAATGTCAGGTTGCTTAGCATGACCTTGGTTCTATCGTATCCTCTTCAAACATTGCATATGAAGCAATTGTATATCGCTGAACAAGTTTTTTTAAGGTTAACATTATGTTTAATCAGCGTTACTTTTATCTTCAAATAAATATCCCCAGGCACGTACTAAATCCAAAGGCCTCATGTTATTGACACAGCATTGTCCCTTGGTCCTTTTTTGAAAGAAATCGTTTAGACAATTTTTAATTGTTTTCTATCAGTTCTGTCATTGTTTATCATTTTATAACTCTTTTTCAAAGCAAGGGAGGCTCGTTGTATTAATTTACTTCAAGTGAAAAGTGTCATAACTAGGAGACGCCATTGCTCAAAGTATGTCATATTTGAATATGTCAATGCATCTGTAATATCTTTTTCACGATGTTAGTTATTTTTATGATTCATTCTACTCAGGTTGTTTTTTTCTGTAGCGTTTTACAGTTATAACATTGATCCTGTGTGACAATGTTTTTAAATGTACAGAAAAGTATGTCTTTGCCTGAGGCGTAGATGGAGAAATGTATTAGTGAACATTATATGCTTACTCGTGTTGTAAAATTAGTTTTGTCTTACATAAATTCCATGCTCCTGAAGGCACATATAACATGAAAATAATATTTAATTCTTACCCATTTCTTTGAGTTGAACGGATTACATAAACAGAAAATAACATCCTTGATCCTGCCTTAGAAGGTTAGTATTAGTGGGCATATTACATCCATTCCAGTCTCTGACACCATGAAATTATAATATATATTATTATATATATATATTATATGAACACAACATGTTTGAGTTTGTCTTATATTGTGCTTGGTATGATATAAACATAGCATTTTATATATCCTGTCTTAGAAGGAGTGCTGTATTACACGAACATAGCATTTCATACTCGACCTTTTCTTAATATATACAGCTTTTGACCATACAATTACATCTTTGTTATTGTCTAAGAAATTGTTATGCCCTGAACATCATTTTTATCCTAACCAATGTATTCTAACCAAGCATGAACACGACACTCAGATACATCATATCTTACTTGCCCTTTTCTTTGAAGGTGACCAGCGTTAAAAAAACAAAAAACACAATCTTAGAAAAAGTATTGTTATACTCTAAATAAAAAAAATTACATCCATGCCCTTATCTAACAAAACCAGCTCTACACGCACGTAACATATCTTTGCTCGTGTCTAAGATGGATAAAGTGCATCCCTATCACGACATTGCACCGTGACCCAATGTCACGTTGAAGTATGGCCTGTGTCTGGTGGAAGGACAGAGATGCTCGTAGATCCTGGGAAATGATAGAGACGAAGAAAGTATATATTTCTTCAGTCTGGTAAGGTAATGATGATGGATGGTCCTGTCTCATCAAGTTGTTTGTGTTGCAAACTGATGCGAAATAAGCCAATAATAGTTCACATGGTGCCATCGATACGCCACAACGTGAAATAAACGGCTTTATTTCGTGGGAAAAGAAAGAAAATGATGATTAACGAGGCGGCATTAAAACTTTTTGGAAAATGATTTCAGTTTTGAATTTATTTGTTCTCAACAAATACCTTATGATATTGTTCTTAAAGGATAAAGATGTATAGATATGTGCCATCATGTTACACGGTATTAAACTTTAACATGTTCTTTTCTTACAAAGCCCAAGTTGTCAGTATGTTTATATCTATCTTTGTTAGTTTTTCCATTTTATGATGTACAGCTGAACAAAAGTATGTGTAAGTTTTTCAAGATAAAATCTATCTTTTGGGAAATTTGAATAAGTCACTATTTCTTAACACAATACTCTGTGATCTGAAATGTGGATCACATTGTGAAGAGATTGTTTCGACATTACATATACAAAGGAATTGATATTTGGATAGGAACAAGTTTCAAAATAAGAAAATTATTTCATATTTTGGCAATAAAATGTTTCACAAGGTGGAAGGCATACATGTATATTTGGTCAAATAAACACTATTGGTTAACAATGTGATATACACTACGTTTATTTAAATCGATTCATCAAAAGGATTATTTTATGAGATGATCAAGAGATTAGTTTTAGTATTTTCGACCTAGTATTTGCATACATGCCTGCCAGATGTGTTCCTGGAGTTCTATGATTAGCATCTTTAAGTAAGGGTAGGAACAAGTTTATTCTTCATCTTACTTTTGGATGAATGGGGGTTGAATTGGTGAACACCAAATTGTATTATGTTTGCTTTAAGTTCGAAAGTAGTGAAACTAACTATTTTAAAGCAGCTGTTCTAAAGATTAAAACCAGAAATTAATTAAACACATTTTAAAAACATTTTATTTGATAGAATGCCGATTTTCATCTGGTTATCCTTCTGAAGTATGTGGGGAGGTTCTTCAATTTTTTATGTTTTTAATTTAAGGCTTTTTTTTAAAAGTTGACCTTCAATTTTATCAATCTGATAGCATATGCTCGCTTTTTCCTTTACACATTTGGACTGTTTGTAAACAATGTAATAGATGCTGTTGTTTCAGCAACACTCTTCATGGAACATAAATTTGCCTTTCACAACGACATCTTTACTCTCGTAATATCTTTCATGTCATAAGTGATAAATGTACACTTGGTGTCAACATTCTTTGATGTCTTCCCAGTTCAAGCCTATAATTTACCGAAAACGATGTCCTTTCATAATGTGTATAATGCTGTCATTTACATTCTTCATTTGTTTATTCAAAACACACGATGGAATGGATATTTTACAGTGCAATTACTTACACGTCAGTTTGTGCTGATTTTTGTTTCTATTACTCAAACGAATTTCCGTCGAAATGAAATCAATCATCGTGTAATTGTGAACTGGAGCGCACCTGTGGATGTTCAATTTATTATAGAAAATCGCAATTGGTACTTTCTTGAACGAGCGTCCTCGAACAGGAAGGATACAGTTGTTTAAGAATGTACGCTTGTGTACGGTATATAATATTTCATGTACAGTTGTGTACGATGTATAACATTATGAACTGAGGCGTACGATGTACGGTGTACAATAAAACAGGTACGGAGACTTACTTTACAATATATCAATTACTAAGGTGTAAGATATACAACGAATCAGGTATAGGGGTGTACGATATACAATATATTATGTTACAGAGGTGTACTACATGCTGACGTTTATCTGGATCGTCATGTCGATGTTGTCATCAATCTGGATCCTGAATGTTCACAACAGAGGACCAAGAAGGGGCAAGGTTCCGGAAATTGTTCGATGGGTAGGCCATGGTCTCGATTATTATGGGGGTTCATGAAAGGGTAGGTAATTATAACGTATCTATGAAAGTTACGTCTCTAAGGTAACCACGTAAGGTGTAACTTTGCTTTAGATCCTCTCCGATACGTTATAAAAATATTCTATTTTGTTGAACAATTTCCCACTTCAGATATTCCTACGAAGCCTCAAGCGTCTGGTATGTCTCGGGGGTGACAGTTACTACCCACTGGACGAGATGGAAACCATCAGCATGAGAGGACTGGACAAGTCCATTGGCATCTCAAGCCCAGGGGATGGACCAATCAGAAACCAGGACTCCCGACCCCCGACGAAGCTCGAGCGGGACGTAGAGGACCTGGTGAAACAGGTCCACATGCTGACGACACGAGCTGCTATCACTGAGGCGAGACACGATATGCTCAGCGAATGGCAACAGGTCGCACTGGTCTTTGACAGGGTTCTGTTTTTCTTCTTCTTCATCGTCTTTCTCATGTGCAGTGTTATTCTTCTCACGTAGATTTTCGGCTCGTTGTTGATATCATTGGAGGTATCACTTTGGTATCATATCATCATTGGAAGTGCTAACTTGGTAGCAGGTTATCATTTGAGGTACCACTTTGAAATCGGGTCATCATTGATGTTACCAATTGGGCATCAGATCAGTGTTTTAGGTACCAATTTGGTATCAGATCATCATTTGACGTACCGCTTTTAAATGAGTTCCCCATTGATGTCACCAATTTGGTATAAGATCATTATTCGAGGTATCAGTTTGTTATAAGATCACCGTTGGAGGTACCACTTTCGTATCATATATTCATTTAAGATACCACTTAGATATAAGATTATTATTGATGCTATCACGTTGGTAACAGGTCATCTTTTAAGATACAATTTTTATATCTAATAATCAGGTGTTATAACGTCATACGGGATGTTTTGTTAAAGACAGCCCCCCCTTTATAGTTTTACATTTATCTGGCTGTATAAGATAACATCTTATCATTATCAGTCATCAAATTGTCATCATGCATTCATTCTTACCGGTCTTTCCATACTTAAAAAGACCATACTTAACGGTCTACCAAATTTGTCATACATGACCTAACTGAAGTTATTTTCAATAGTTATTAACTCAATATATCATGTTCTTTCTTACTGTCATATTAGGGATTCCCATTTTATCATTAATCATCAAAATGGTTAACATCTTCACATCAAATTCAAATGTTATTGTAAATATTATCTTTAAGTTTCCATTTCACCCTTGCATTTATCTAAAAGAAAATCTATTAATTGGTTCAGAAATTATTAATTAATCGTTTTGATTAATTAGATCATATTTTGTAATAATCAAAATGTCATCGTTAGAGAAAATTTAAATCAAGTTTTTTTATATTTTTACATTTATTGTAAATTGTGTGAGAATTTCAAGTTTTCGCCAGCGGGAGCGCTGAATATTTGCGCACAGTAGCAAGGTTTGAATAAGCCAGTGATTGAAACAGGCGCGCATTACGGCCTTGCGAGAGAAGTTGACTGAAAATCTGCGTAAGACATAATTCATTCAATTGACATACAATGTAATCGTCATGTTGATAATAAATCATAATTCATAAATACAATTAGATTTGTCGGTTTGTTTAATGACTATAATATCATATATTTAATGACTAAAATTTATTTTTAATTATTTTAATTCCCAAAAATGTTCTAAACCACTTTTACTTAATGAACTTATCGCGCCAAAAATGTGTTTCTTCAACATTAACACACATTCATGTACAGATACAACACTCACACCCTTGCACACACCTGCCCATACGCATATCAACATATATACGCACTTACGTGTTTACATACAAAACTAATGCACGCATACCTGTTCATTAGATAAGATGCGTTGGTAAAGACACTTCATAGAAACTCACTTGTTCTTTGTCTATCAACGTACTTTGTTATCATTTTGTAAATTATAAGTCCCAACTCATTTTGCTTTTGACATCAATGTTTGACGAATACGAATTTTGCAGTGTAAGTCTACTTTGTCATTAGTGGTAGTTATGTTTAACTACGCTGCTATATTGTGCTACACTGTTTTCTCTAGTATGGTCCATGTGAATTATGACGGTCTTAAGTGTTACGCTTTGGTTAGAGTACACACTGGTTAAACTTCTTGAGACTTGTATATATTAGTATTGTACGATTTGTATTCATATTGTAATTTTGAACTGACAATGCTCAGATCGTTATCTTTGTATACGTCTAATAGATCGGTACCCGAATTTAATCTTTTCATGTTATAGGTTGAGAAAGAATCAATTGTTATAAAAAATACTGCAACTTTTAAAATCCGCAATCTGACATCTTATTGAAGCCAAATTACTCATTTATCTTTGCTAAAGCTGAAATCATCGTCGAAGTAAAATTTTGATTTATGACAAATAGTGCAAGGCTGATCGTTAGACGAAGGCACTTTATATTAAAATCGAATATCCATTCCTCGCACAACAATATATAGAGGATGCTTAACGACCTTCCATTTAATAGTCATTTTAGTAAACGAGTTAATGATTTAGTATGAAACGTACGAAAGCGAGTTTGATACTAAATTATTCACGAGTTTAATAAGAAATAGTAATAAATTGTAGGATGTTATACTGTTATGATCGCGAAAAAACAAACAGCCAACCGCGCATCAATCACCATCTTATGAAACATTAGCAAGGTATCAATGATAAAGCTTCAACCTTTCTCTATTTGTATATATTTTGTCACATACCTAGATGGTTTTTAAGGGACCAACTTTTCTACGTATTTATTGCTCAATTATCTTATCTAAGCTAATTTCATGAACTGTCATACCACTTGCATGGAACCATTATGTATACCTATTGTGTAATTTTGAAGTATTTGTTTATGACTTTGATAAGGATAATTTCTGTATTCATTTGTTTCATCTGTGGACTCATTGTAAATATACCATGATTGATAAATTGATCCGGGTGTAAAAAAGGCACCATCGAAACAACAACCAAAGGTAGAAGTAACTTCGATAATGTACATGTATATATATATATATATATATATATATATATATATATATATATATATATATATATATATATATATATATATATATATATATATCGACAAAATAATATTATTATAGAATTAGTAACATAATCACATTCACATTTTCTGACAAGCGCTTTCTGCCATGATGGCTTCTCCTTGGTAAACCAAAATTATGTTTTTAATATCAGTAGGTTTATTTCACAAAACCCTATATACTGTAAAATTATCAATAAGGAAAATTCTGAATTAATATTTTGATATATTTTGTTACATTCATGCTCTGATAAACACATAAAAAATTGACCAAGAGGACACTGGTTTTTCTAAGGTTGTCGATAAGGTATCATCATATCCTGCGAATCTCACCACCAGCTAGTTGTCTATTGTATATCTAGTTGCCCCTGTGTACATGATGTTAAGGTGTTAATAAAGTTTCTATTTGAACCAGCCGGATTATGTGGTATTTATCAAGGCATTTGAGCTTTTACAGGGCTCATTTATTCTAATGGCATACCCATGAAGTCACATTGCCATAGGGAAAGACCATTAATCAACAGTTTTTTACCTGGAGTGGAACAGGCTCATCGGGTGTCTCTTCAATCGCAATTATCATATAAAATGAATTTAAACGTATATTTCCAGCACATTACAAAGACAGATAACATATCATGAGTCATATACAAATGTTTTACTCATCAGGCCTAAAAATCAAAACAATAAAACTGTTGTTTATAAATTTAAGATTTTAGATGATGAATATGTTACCCAGACGAAGAACTACATTCAAATACGCTTTCAGATTCGTAAAACTAAAAGCCTACATATCTAATTGGAGTGTTTTGTACTTGGCGAATTGGGATAATAGATTGAAGATTTTCTTACCCCTCAGACACTATAAGGGTCACAATACCCACATCCTAAAGCCTTACTTGATGTATCCTGTAATAATCCTCAGCTGCAGAGCAAATTGCTCTAGATTTCATATTGAATAATCAATAAAATTCTATTTTTTATCATATCTCACATATTCCCATAATTCCTTTGAGTAGTATAAAGTTTGCCATCCCATCCCTCATAACCCTGCAACCAATATAGTTATGTCTGGAGATTAAGGGGCAGAGCACTCTAGTTAGCCCCTCCAGCGAATCTGTTAGTCACTTACAGTCACGTACCAGTCATGTATTGATTGCATGAAGGATGGATGGTATGCAATGTCCATAAAACACATGACATTGACCTGCTAGTTATTCTTGGGTTACAAACAAACCAAACAACGTCTGGTAACCATGGTAGCCCCTTTCTCCATAATTAAGATGGACATTTGTATGGCATCAGAGCTTTTATTTGTTCTTTTTCTAGGAAGGTACAATGAGGTACAATTTAAGGTACACTCAGGGATTTTCATGACTTTCCATTTTGCTTTGATGCTAGCCAAAATAGCATTATGCGGATATAAATTGTAAATATCTAAAGTTTTCATCTTAAAACTAATAAATATGTAGTTTTCAATTAAAATCGCACAAAAATCTAACTAACTAATTAAAGCAGTCAAAACCACACGCCCAATTTACTCAAATACTACTAGCGTTTATATCAACTATATAAACATTTTCAACTCGCTCCTTCTGCCTGCTTTAAAAATAAATATTCTAAATTACGTTTGAGCAGACCTAATTTGCGCGCGCCAGTAGAGGTAATTGTCCGATTTTCTATTGAAATAAACCTGTCTGAACAAATTAGCTTAAGTGATACTTTTCAGCACCAACCAGTTCTTTTCGATCACTTCAATAACGTTTGGCATATGAGACTCTAGCAACTCACAGAGTTTCCTGAAGATTCCATAGGTTAACATATAGAAGCGTCTTAATCAAATGACATGAAATTAAAATCATTTCATCAAGTGAGCTGGATAAAAAAAAGTGTCAAAGTAAACCTCATAAAAGTAATATCCGACGTTAAAAAGACGTTCCTGGTGGTTACACTTTGGAAACTTGTATTAGTGAGGTGACAGATATAATTTAAACCATATGTAGCATCACAGAATTCACTGTTATTTCCACGACATTTCATATTCAGTTGTAAAAGGTCATACGACCTATAGTCACGCACTCTACATAAATTTAGATCGACAATTCTATCTTACATTATAACAGTATCGTGTGGTATTAAGAACTGTTGATCTAAATTTATTTAGATTGAAAGACGCGTGACTGAAAATGTTACTTCTGTCCCAGACGACACATTAAATGTGATAATCCTTCGTACATCTATAGAATTTCTAATTGCAGTCATGTTCAGTTTAATTTTCCGGAATTTGCAAAGCAACAAAATGAGAAAGAAAAATGTATGTAATCTGAAGTATGTTTTCCCTATCGCAGCCTTCTAATTCTTATGTGCAACGTCCATTACACATTGTCTTTTGGGAAATGTTAAACATCATATAAACATATTTACATTAAAAAAATGAGAATACAAATTCATTTTTACAACAAATCTTTTTTGGCATGTCGCGGTCCTTGAATCTAATATTGATCTTATGAAAGAAAGTCTCTCCAAGGTCACCGTTGAGGGAAAACTAGGTCCTGTCTATCAAATGACTGATGAGATAACGTTATGGAATGGGATAAAGCTCCTCGGCGCTGCGCATAAACATTTGAAAACCAGTTTAGGGACACAAGGGACTTGTACACATTAGAAGACGACAGTTAAACCTCTCTGGTTAACAAGCTGACGTGGATAGCTTAAAGAGAGATGCAAAAGTTGTGACACTGCAAGCAAAAACCGTCCAATTGAATTTGAATCAACTGAAGGTTTGGCTAGTCTTGTCAATGTAATAGTGAGCAGATCCAACATATCTCTCAAAACGTGTTAATATAAGTAAGTTTTTATAAATCGTGTATTCTTATGGACGGAACGCCATATCGCTCAAACTTAACGTTTAACATAAAATTTTATAAATTTTAACGTTTAAAGTTCTGTATCCGAACAAAGGCGATTTTAACCATCTCCTGCTCTCGAATGTTACGTCATTGGCGTTCGGATTATGGCGATATTATGGTATTATTGGTAAGCGGGCTTATATAAAAATGTGTAAAAAAAATCTTTCAGATTTATACTAAGCAGGCGAATACTTAAATAGCTATTTTTTATGGAGTTTGAAAAACAACCTGGGTTATTTTGATCAAATTAGAATTATAATGCACAACGTGAATAATCTCCTTATATTTCGAGTAAGCAAATGCTCGCATGTTTTGCACTTCTTAACATTATTTATCAAGACCATCGTCAAACAACAGACAACGTTTCAACAAAAAATGATTCAATGAATATCTTACTGGAACTTATTTGCCAAGTCTCAAAGATGCATCTTGTTTCCAAATTAAAAACCCGAAAAACATTAAGATAACATTACCAATGTAAGTTAAATTTTCTGGATTACGCGGGTATTGTTCAATCAATAAAGGGGAACTTTAAAAAATCAAATGTCTCTATAAATAGAAAACTCAACACCCCGTTCATCCCGTATTTAATTGAAGATTAAATTGTTACTAAGAGAAAGGGATGCAGAGCCTTCTACGACATATTGCAAGAAAAACCAAGTAATGATAATGACTGTAAATATAAACGGAAATGGGAAAAAGTTCTGAAATGCTCGATCAATGAAGAAGAATTGAAAGTAATACTCAGAGTACCTTTTACATCTAACCTTAGCTCAAAATTACCATGGTTTCAATATTCCGTTCTACATAGAATTTTACCTACAAATGATCTCTTACATAAGATGAACATTAAAGGTACAAATACATGTAATTTATGTAAAAAAGAAAGCCAAACTATAATCCATCTGTTTCACGATTGTCCATATGTAGTTGAAATTTGGAATAAACTCAAAGAATGGTTAGAAGATGTTACAAGTGCTAAGATAGAACTATCAAAAAGAATTATATGTTTCGGATATCCGGAAAAAAGAAATAGAATACTGAATATGATCATAACTATCGTGAAATATAACATATTTATATCTAAGAATATCGAGATGAAACCAACTTTTAGTAGCATTTAACAAGACATCAAAAACGCATACAACATCGACAAATACAACACATACTCAACTTGTAATTATTCGAAATTTATGAAATTCTGGTCGATTTGTCATCTTCCAATTGTCATCCATTCCAAAATGATTAAAGATTTGTTTGTTTTTAATTTGTAATGACATCCCTTTTCCACTGCAGCTGAGGATTCATTAACGTTTAGTTTTCATTTGTAACCAACAAAGGCAATGCTGATACCTCCTTTATCATTTATATCATGTATCTATTTCTGTCAAAATGTACCATCCACAACCATGTATCCCTTACCCAAGACAGTGTAAAAATCGATGTATGATTTCTTGTGTATGTACCACAAAAATAAATAAATAAATAAAAAATTAAAAAAAGATAACATTTGAATGGATGTCACATGGCGAAGTCGAACCATTCGGTTAGCCTTGTATTGCCAATTTAATCAGATTACTTGATAAAAATAGATATTCATTCAAAATCTTTTAAACGCAAATCTACTTGATAGAAATTAAATTGTAGAAAATAACTTGATATTACAAGATATACGAAGTCATATTTGATATTTCTGACACGAAGAGGGTCTTGAAATGACGTGCAGAACATCAAGTTATTGTGTGATGTGATTTAGGACTAGCATATTTATCTCCATCCTTACAGAAGAAAACAAATACATGTCACTTGACAGCCAACATAGCTAAAGCTAAAAGCCATGTAAAATCTTACGCTGACAGTTTTAAGTTCCCACATTGATTTAATTGAAATGAGCTCCGAAGAGCCCACAATTTATCCTATTGGTCATGAATAAAAGTCGGATGATCAACCCGATCTTAGGTGGTTTAAGACTTCTCGTAATGAATCAATTATTATCGGTGAAACGCACCTGCAGTGATGTCAAATATACACTTATGCATGTAAGGAAAAAAACGACAAGCTCTTCTCGAACATATTCAGAAATAACAATTACGGGATGGCAGATGCTTTTGAAAAAAAGTATTTGGGTGGTTAAACGGCCACATTAGCGTATTTGAATCCGCGTAGCTCCTTCAATACCCTGATACGCCGCTAATGGCTGAATTATTGCCCAAACGGCGTTAAACAATAACTCACTCAATTCCCTGATATTTACCAGGCAAACTGTCTCGTTGATATGACAGCTGGTTCTGCATGGCTGTGTTTAGCATTCTTCTTTTTTCATCCAATAAAATGTCGTTATGTAATGGAGCTAGATGCATGTATCTCGAACCCAACCTACCTGCCATCCGGGTAGTGCCAGTCCACTATTGCTAGATGCATGTCATTTCATTGGATCTATAACGACACATTTGGGCTGATAGATATCAGGGTTTTGGAGGATTCAAACACGGTTATGAAGCAGGATGATGTTAAACATCATGTATAAAAACAAAAAGAAAAGGTCATGTGGGGATTGTACACTTCCTCTAGAAAGATTATTCTCTATTTGACGTGGGTTGTCTAACGTGCAGGCTAAACAAGACATATACTTCACCCTTATTCGCATGTGCATTTCTGTAAAGCGAAGACAGAGCGTCTATGTAGCAGTACGAGGTACTACCCTTCTCGGAAACATATGTGTCACCAATGAAAGACATTTCGCATTTTAAGCTGATAACTAATCTCATTTACTCACTTTAGCAAATTGAACTAATTATTGATACTGAGCAAAACGATGATGAGTAGCACCAATTTGTCCTGTCGCGTTTGCAATTTTTATGTTTATTTGCCCGTTTGACAGTTAAGGTGAGGCTGCTTCTAGGAACCTGCCGATTCAGTTTGGTCGGCGCAAATTAAGTGCGCCCCATTAGCGTCCCGTAGCGAGTGTGATATACCGAGAATCTAGGGAAACACCACTTACATGCACCAAAGATGCACACATGGGAGCATCAGAAGCACCAAAGCTGGTCACAAGGGCTGCGAACAACCTACGTTCCTAAATACTGTTGTTTACATCAGAACAGGTTTAAACTCTCTATGTTGTTGTCGAGGTATTTTATTCATATTCTCAAGTAATCAAGCTTTATATCAAGACATGTAACTTAGAAAGAGCAGGACACACTGGCGTAAAAGGCACCAAGAATTTATGAACTGGGCCTTGTACTGTGTTGTGTCCCTGGGCAAGACCCTTCATCCAACTTGCACTCACTGTACTCACTAAAAATGAGAAACTTGAAAATGGGAATTATGAATCTATACGGTCGCAAGAACCGCTTGATAGCTGCATCGAAAGTACGTATTCCTACATGGTAATGATAGCATTTCTATGATGTTATATAAGGATATTTTTGTTGTATGTATAGCTTGAAACTGACAGCCGAAATAAGGATGTGATCCGAGTACATGTTTATTACTGTCAGATGAATGCGTGTTGCTTTAGAACCAACCTTTCGTACAGTAGTCTTGTGGCCATTAAGTATTGAATGAGATAATGAATTATCACAAATTGTCCTGTGGGGGTACACAACCGATGCTTGAGTGCCTTTTGTTTAAAACTAAAATTTTGTCTTTGGTCATATTAAGAAAACGTTCCTTTAAATCATCCCATTTCCGAAATTCATTCAACAATCAATCCATTACTCAAAACGATGCATCATTTTTTCTCCCGACTTGAGACCATTTTCATTCACTTAGATAAACACAAGGCCCCTCAAGTAAACAAAGTGGTAGCGAGAGGAACTAAATTGCAATTAATCGTCCTCAAGTCGACATTACGGAATTAGATTTCAGACAAGCAGTTCCTTTATTTGTTGGCTATCTGGGTCCAAAGTTTAGAGCGTAATTATTTCGAAAATGAACCCCTATCCTTTGGGAGGCAATTGGGAGATAACGTGCATATGCATTATGCATGGGCAAAAGCATGGTAATGTACATCCGATGTTTTAAGATGAAAGAAATTGGAGCGAGTGTTTTATCTCCAATATGCTGGGTTCTTTCTTTTTCTTCTTTGTCAACTTGATTGTTAGGCAACGTACGGCCGATAACTTTGTTCCAGTGATTTTTTTAAAATGTTGTTAAATGAATGAAGATAAAACGTGAAAGATAACACTTGAATGAGGTGCAATTGGCGTTTTGTTTCATAAAATTTGCTTCTAATGGAGCATGCAACGGTATTGTCAATGTAAGACTCCTTCAATCAGAATTCAAGTTATGGTATCAATGGATGCTATGCTGGCCATTGTTAAAACATTTGTCTTTAAGTCCGAACACACAGAGACTTTTCATACGTCTGCAGTTTTCTAATCTCACTGCTTCGTCATCGTATTTGAATCCACAGAGCTCATTCAATACCTTCATATCGAGCAGGCCAAATGCCTCGTATTACCGAAGGCTAGTTATCCATTGGCATGTTTTGCATTCAATTTTTCCAGCCAATGAAATGTCATTATGCAAGGAATTCAAACTCAACTTCCTTGTCATCAGGGTAGGGCTGCTGTAGGGTTTGCTGGATACGAGTCATTTCTGTTGACTGGTTAATTACATTAAGAGCCATTTCGCATGATGGTTAACAGGATTTTGAAACATGTTTGGGGATTATATACGTCGATGTAAGAAAGGTGTTCTCTGATACACTCAATGCCATAGATTACGACAGAGACAATATTATGGTAACAAACAATAGACAATAACGAGTTAGCACCCAGAAATCCGCCTACAGATAAAAAAAAACAATTGTAAAAACGTAAAATACAAAACTGAATATTCTTCATATGCCATTGGTTGCGAGACACGAAAAAAAAATTGTTCCAAGTTTACAGAGTATTTAATATCTTCCAAGCACCTTTCTACCAGTTATCTGTAGAGTTGACTCCAAGACGTTGGATCCTACTGACTTCTTCTGGTGCGGCTGTTGTCCTCCAACGTACACGCGAACAGTACCTGGATGGTGAAATAGATATTATCGAGGGTAATAAGTAAACACAAAAAACACACACACAATAGCACGTGTTTGACAAAACAAGGAAATCACAACTTTGTAACTTTATCATATTGAATCAGACTATGTGCCAGTATTCCCAAACCAACATTAATTCATTCATCTACCGTCTAAAGGCAAGAAAAATCGTGTTTCCTTAATGAATTAATGGGAAAATGGTTTTATGGCTTTTACGAGTTTGATAGCAATACAATATGGTGATCAAAATGTAAAAGCTTACTAACATAACCCAATAACGACGTGTTCCTACTGTCAATACACTGACGAGGTGTCATGTTTACATTGTAGAGAGGAAACGACTTCTTAAATGAAGCATCCCTTAAATGCTGAACTCTCTGATAGGTTCTTCCTACAGGCTATCTTAAAGTGAGCCAGTCGTTCTATTATCGCAGCACATTAATTTCATTATATTTACTCGCTCCAATTTCCAGCAGACATGTTTTCGTGTTCTTTGCACAAGTGTTAATTAGGTTTTACTCTGTTAAACGAACGTTTATGGTAGCAAGGAACAGTTCGGTCCGGTTCGTGTGTTATATACATAACTTTCATATGAATGCACTCTTTACACATTCAAGATGTGTTGATATACACTATCAATTTTACTGCTTAAGGTGAGGTGAGTTGGGGTTTAACGCCGCTTTCAAGATTATTTCACTTATATCGCGGCTGCTAGTATTATTGCAGGGAGAAAGCCCGCAACACTATAGTGGCTATGCATTGCTGTGAAACCTGCGAGCATCGGCTGGAACTAGCGAACCATGGGTGGTACTGCGCTGAATTTCAGTGTAGCATTGCACCCAAACCTGACTGCGTGTAGAACAGTTCTCTACTGCAGACAAAGTTGCCGAGCCCCTGGCGGGATTCGAACCCCGGACCTCCTGATCCGAAGCCGAACGCGCTAACCACTGCGCTATCCCGCCCCCTTTACTGCTTAAAGAGCCACTCCGTGAGTTGTTGAGTCATATATGACAAACTTAATCAATGGTATCATTTGATCGCGAAGTATCGATAGTTATCAAAAAGACACATTTTAAAGCTTATTGGTCGTTTACAGTGACAATATGATGGTAGAACGTCGCACTTATGATCGAAAACCGGACAGTGGCGCGCGTCAAATAGTCAAACGTAATTTTGGAGACTTATCTAAAACAGCCAGGAGGGCAGTTAGGCGTTGATAGTGTTTGTTAGCTTATATAACTAGTATCCATGTATATTGGACGTGATATCTACACCTCTGTGAATTATAAGGCTGTTTTTAGATTTTCATGGAAAACCAGTATTTGTCATATATATTTCTTTTGGACATGAAAAGTTAAGAAGTTTTGATTTTATATCACCACATATGACATTTAGGTTCGTTTAGAATGTAAATAATCTGTTATGAAAATCACGGAGTGGCTCTTTAAACCGTGCGGCACTCGCGTTACCTCTGGGTCTAATGTAATTGGGTTTTTGAGAGATTTTATTTCAGAGCAATACATCATTGAATTACTATTTGAAGGAGAAGTATGATAATATCTATCTAGCGATGTTGCTTTCCTCAGTAGTGAGATCGGAGTTAAACATTTCTCTCCCAAAGAGTCAATTATTTTCATCTTTCTTGAGTGTCCAAGTGCACAGATTGTTATTATCCACCAGCTTCTATATACAGTACAACGTCAAAACAATTACAACGATATTGTTGATGAAATTAAACTTGATGACATAAGAAATATGAAGGTATTATGCATACTACACACTGATATTCCACAGTATGTTTGGACTAGCTCCTTGAGCTTTGTAATTTGTCTTTATAATGTTCTAATAAATACATATTTGTTCCCTAAAATTTTTACAGTTGACATGAATTTGACATGAATTAAGTGACCATTCAAACAGATAAAACTATATGTATCAGTATAAAGTTGAAAATATACCAGGTTCGATGACCCATCCGTCAGTAGGGTTAACCCATACGGCCAACTTCTCGTGGTGTATCTTCAACTTCACAGTCGTGTGATGGTTGGCTGCGACCGAGACCCTTGTGAAGGCGACCAACTGCAGATTGGGGACAGGGACAGTGGCGTTCTCCCAGCTGATGTATACCTGTACTACCTGTGGTGAGGAAGAAGAAGTTATGTTTATGTTTTATTACAATCTCATTTAAATACAATGGAATAATTGTTTGATTAGCATTTAGAAGTTGTAGAACACAAGAAAGACAAGATTTATGGATGATCAACTTCTTTATTTGTATGTGAGCGACGTTTCGGTATAGGTTCTTATACCGTTATCAAGCAAAGATGCAGTACATAACGATCGACATATATATATAAGATTATTTACAAAACAAACATAATTACCATGAATATGTAGTGTACATCAATGAGATGAAGCAAGAGATGTATCATAAATCTGTCTTTCTTAGAATAAAATTAATTTTCAATTTATTGCTATATCCATTACATCACACTGTTAGGCCTTCGGCGCCCTGTTATGACCCGAGGTTAAACCACACAGAGTTAAATCATCACCATCACAGAGAAGTACATGTCATTGGTTCGTCAGACGTCTCTTCCGCCAGTAAAAACTACTCAGTTTGGCTACATCTACTGATCGCTTTATACCATTGATGTAACAATTAGACATTTAAAGTTCTTATTTCAACGTGAATGGCTCTTCTAGTACTTAGTTTTCGATTTTCACTAGTTATTGATCTAATTTCAGGAGACACCATTCTAGATGCCAGAATGATCTTAAGAACGCCACGGTAGCTGTTTTTGGCGGTTTTAAAGATTTCAAGCAGTAGAATTCAGCAAAGTGAAACGATTGACCAATTTTAGCGTTGCGCAACAGATATAAAAAGAACGAGTTTTCCCAACGTGCTCCCTGCGTTTGCACAGGTTTGAAACGGCATTCCCTTCACTCGAATCGAAATAATCTTTGTATGTATAAATTTATCACAAGGATATGCAATCTTAGTTTCAAATTTATTATTCGATAACTCTAGTACACTTTATTTGATTCAATATCTTAAAGTGACACAGAGTATGTTTAATATGTTTTGTATGTGGCTTAGATATGAGCAAAATACCATATGACCTAAGTTATATTTAGTACAAATATCCTTTCTAAACTTGCATAATCCTTTATAAAATGGAAAAATAAGGATATATTTTTTCAATTGTAAATGAAAAACGGCCTCTTTAATGGCAGAATGGTATGGAATGGTAGAACCCTGCGTCCCATTTCAAATATACTAGTTCAATGGCCTAGTTAGCACTACCGACCTATATTTATCGCTGTTTATGCTTTAAATAAGTTTCCAAGTGTCCAAAGAGTCCAATGTCCGGTTTCCGACCACAAGTGTCGAAAGTAACCTGATTATTGTCACTATACTCAATCAATCAATCAATCAATCGATTTTTAAAAGAATTTCATTTAAGAGTAAGTGACTGCCATAAGCAGCTTATATTTTCTGAAATGCATAAATGTTCTTCTCTTGATGTTTATTCAAAAATCAAAAATGTATTTTGCATTCAACCATATTTAACCTTTTTGAAATCCAAAGATGCAAGGCGTAGAATAACAATGTTGCGAATAGGTTCACTTCCATTATATAAGAATATTGGTAGATTTGATGGAATTCCAAGGCACCAAAGACTCTGCTATATTTGTAATGATAACTTTATAGAAAACGAGTTCCATTTCTTGTTTGAATGTAGAATTTATAATGATCTGCGCTGTAAATATTTTAAATCTTTACCATATCACATTGACCAGCAATGTTTTGTAAATACTTTAAAATGTAACAATCTTTCCACGACCATAAACTGTTCAAATTACATTAAGGAAGCATTTTTACTGCGTTCCCAGTACACGTGAGTGTAAATTGCCACAACGGTATAAATACACATATTTGTTTACTCTGTATTGTACGTGGGCCTAAGGCCTTTTACGAAATAAAATTGATTGATTGATTGGTCACTATACTAAACTGCATTGAGGTGTTAATTTTTTTAAACAACCATTCCTCGATCAATACCACAATTTAAAAAGCTTAAAACAACATACTCTGACCCCAACACACTCAAATCGATCTTCGGTTCCATATCACACACGCGGCACACGCGAAACGTTGTGAGACTTACCTCATCTGCCGTGTATTTGCCTGTGTTGTCAACTTTGACCTGTACAGCGACGTCATGACCTGGAGTAACGTGACTTGATGACAGATGGAGCTTACTAAAGCTGAAGGTGGTGTACGACAAACCATAGCCGAACGGGTAGAGGGGGTCGTTGTCATAGTAACGGTACGTCCGACCCTCCATACTGTAGTTTGTGATGGAGGGAAACTATGGAGTAGATTTGATTTCATTTACAAACCTGTATTCGTATTTAAATATTTCAAGACAATACTTTCTAATATAAAGGATCTTAATATGGAAATATATATCCCAAACCTAGCTAAAGCCTGTAATAATAGCAAGGATTTACCTCCGTACCTTTCAAGGAATTTAAGAGACAATAACTGATAAACACGTTCACTTGAGAAACTACATGTAAGTGCCGTCAGTTTAAAGATTTGTGGCAAAGTATAGAATCATTAAGAGGACATTTTACTGTTAATGGTTGTCAGAAATTTCCACGACGGCAGGCAAACCATAAGAATTCCAATTGGCTTGTCAAGAGGTGATAACCATTAATATTTTCTCTAAAGAATATTGACATCTGCATTAAGATTAATACTGACAAGCCTATTGGGCGGGTCACCTTACCCCATTAAGGTCCTTGTACCATGTGAAAGGAAGTCGAGCCGCTGGAACAGAGAAGGGACCATCGTTCATCAGAATCTTTAGCAGCGCCTTGCCGTTTGCCTGGGCTGGATAAAAGAGTTCCAAGATGGCGTCTATCCGGTCGTCACTTTCCTGTTTGACGATGTTAACAGGCCCGGCGTTGAATAACAACAGGACAATTGGAACGTCTGACTTAGCTGAAATAAAGGAAAGATTATGTTCAACAAAGTGGACGTATAAAACAAAACAACACAGTACAGAATAATATTTTTATAATCACCAAACATCAAACATTCAGAGCATTCAATGTATAGAATCTCCTCAAATATCGTATGTGATCGCGGTCGCACTGGTACATGATACTGGTTACCATTAATCATATGACAGAGGAACAGACAGACAGACAGATTTATTACAGTATCAGGCCTCGGGTCCAAAATACAGTATAGAAATCGATTGATAGTAGCTTTTGCATGCATTATTTTATTTTGTTTAGAGTTAATATCATATGGTAAGGAATTTATACCCGCATATTTGGAGAACAATTGGCTCAAAAGCTCCCGTAGTGCTAAGGGAAGTCTTCCTAATAGATCCAGCATTGAGTGGCGATAATCTAATGCGACGAGTGCTCTGCGTATATAGATCCTGGATACATACTGTTACTGATGACGTCCTTCAGAAGTTTCTGTTGGCCGGCTGGTAGATCGAGGGTTGGTCGATCTACGAACTCATCTTCGATCTTCTGACCTGAACAACAAGCACAAATTGAGTATTTTTCGCTCGCTGTTCCTGAATATGTATTGTATACCGTTTAATTTGATGTTTAGAACAGATAAGGAGAATGATAATTGCAGCATTATATTCGCCATCGTAGACAATACAGTAATCGTTTAATCGGGCAAAACTGTGTTCCTTGTCCCATCTTAGTCTCATTCATCGTGATTTCATTTCTAAATAATTGTGAAGTGATTTATAATAAAAATACTTCATGGTTGGATAATGGCTGGTGTTGAATTTAAAAGGTATTAATAGGTAGTTTGATGATGTCTGTTGCACAGCTAGATGATCACCAAGATGTCTTTTACTAACCTGTTAGACTTGTATTAATATATTAGAACGTGGACAACACTGCGATTGTTGGGAACAATGATTGAGAAGTTTAATCTTACATTTTAATCTAAACGCTATCATCCCCAAAACTATGGCTTGGATTTTGTTGATTTTCAACGCGAGACATAATCACCTGAGCCAAGACAAACAAACACGATCTCTGCATCCTTGACCGCTGACGTCACCATGTGCTCCTGATAGGTGTGGCACGGTGAGTCGGTACATCCCTCTGCTGACGTCACAGAGGTAGCCACGCCCTTTAGTCCGTCAAGGGTGGTGCTGATGTACTTGTCCACAGTATTGGGTGCGTAGCTCCCGAATACAGCTCGTCCCTGGTAGGTGAAGGGGCCAACTACCTGGAATGATTCGTAGAGACTCCTGAACGCTTTCTGGTGCCATATACATCTGCGCCACACGTGATAATATCAACTGCATCCCACCACTCGATGAGATAAACTATCGTATTCTGGTGCCATATACTTCTGCGCCACACGTGATAATATCAACTGCATCCCACCACTCGATGAGATAAACTATCGTATTCTGGTGCCATATACTTCTGCGCCACACGTGAAAATATCAACTACATCCCACCACTCGATGAGATAAACTATCGTATTCTGGTGTTATATACATCTGCGCCACACGTGAAAATATCAACTGCATCCCAACACTCGATGAGATAAACTATCATATTCTGGTGTTATATACGTCTTCGCCACACGTGAAAATATCAACTGCATCCAACCACTCCATGAGATAAACTATCGTATTCTGGTGTTAAATACATCTGCGCCACACGTGAAAATATCAATTGCATTCCACCACTCCATGAGATAAACATCGTATTTGACAAGCTTCATTAAATATCTTCTATACATCAGCTATCAAATACGATCATATATCAACAGTAGTTAATAAGTGATAAATTTTAGGATTGGTGATGGATTGAATTTTCTCAATAATCATCATTTTTTATGGAAAAATTCCAAAAAGTTAAAGAGATGCATATATATTGATATAGATAAAACGAAATTTAAAAAGGTATCACTTTCTTCCGTTAATTCTGTTGATCTGTTGTGGTTATGTTGGTAGCCATTGAAAGCATAATTTAAAAAAACTTCACAACTTGAAGATACTCTTGCTCTTTTTTAAAAATCTACATATATCAATATGACTCAAGACGAAGTTACATTTCCAACGCTATCTCTGGTCATAGTCAAAGCGTATACAGACCGCAGCTTTGTTGTACTTGGCTTTCAAAGGCAGGAAGTTGTTCCTGTTCTTAAGAAGGACATAGGAACGGCTGGCTGCCTCAACTGCAAGATCCTGGTGAGTCGTACTCTCCACTTGGTGAGTTACATTAGAGTACGGGTTCATCTCGGGAGGGTCGAACTCTCCCAGTCGCATACGGACGTAGAACAGCTCCTTGACTCTTGCCCGAACATCGCTCTCGTTCAGCTTGCCTTCTTTTACTGCCTCAGCTACAAATATGGTTATGTAAGCGTTGTGAATGGCGTGTATTGTAGGGTTATCAAAGGGATAGAAATAGATCTGATGCAATTCATAACAACTGAAAGGAATTAATTAGTCATACAATCATATTTAAGAAATAAATCTTATACTTGTGTGTTATGAAGTTATCCTCCACCATCGTTTTGTAGTCAAGAAGTATTTTACGTTTTCTATACAAGAGTTATCATTTAAGCTTTGCTCAAATATTTATTATTCTAATATTTTCTAACCCACAGAATCGAAGTAGCTTCAGTAATAAATTTCTGCACTAACCTTTGTTCTTCTCCGAACATTTGTTTGGCTATAGATAGAGAAGCAAGATTTGTTGCAATCAAAGATAGGTGAGCAGTCACCAATGCCGATTGAAAAATGAATGATTTACAATGCGTTAATCAGTTCCATATGCATCTGCTTCTCTGGCGGTCATCAGTAAGTGTATTCATTGGCTGACATTTGGCAGCTAGCTTGTGTTGCAAACTTTTGCCGCTAGAGGAATCTCCCGGAAGTCAAAGAAGTGCTTGTCTTAGACCAGAGGTTGAGCGAGGGTTTTATGACTTGATAAACCTCTCTTGGGATAGAATTTCTTAACTATATCTTTCACATAATCTGTTCATGTAGGAAATCACTTAACTCACACTGTTGCTTTTCTAAAATATATACCAAATAGATTAACGATAACTTATGAATGCCAAATTTACCTATATAGAAGAAGTCTGGTTTGGCGAGGTTCTGTGAAAGCTCCAGATTACACCCTGCACCGACCGAGGCCGCTGCATTGTCCACGGGGTTTGACTGGTAATGGTGTC
Organism: Phorcus lineatus; assembly: GCA_921293015.1. Classification (NCBI taxonomy): domain Eukaryota; kingdom Metazoa; phylum Mollusca; class Gastropoda; order Trochida; family Trochidae; genus Phorcus; species Phorcus lineatus. Next base: position 9,302,886 of record OV121085.1, read on the forward strand.
GTGTTCGAATCTGTTCTATAGCACCTTGGTCACTCACCACGTAACCTTTGAACCCCCACTCAGTCCTTAAGATATCTGTCAGCAGCTCCTTGTGAGCACAGGCGGGGATGCCGTTAAGTCTGTATAAATATTATAAAAAGAACATCAAATATTTAGAAGAACATATTCTACTTTGATAATCATTCAACGTTTTAACTTAACGATTATGTTTTGACCCGTGAAAAACTCTCGTACGTCTTTTTGGTAACAGCTCGTTGTTATGATGTAAGCAAACTTATGGTTGTAGCCATTACAGTGTGAACATCTCACGCGTGACGTAGGAACCGGAAAACGAAATATCCTATGTTACGTCTTACGAGTAAGGAATGGATTAAAATATTCGATTTTGGAAAATGGAAATACTGTAAGAGTGATAAAATAATGATAAAATATATTTATATGAACACCTAATATACATAAATTATTTTGATACCTTTCTCCTTTCATCTCGTTAACTAAGTTAACATATCTATTTGATTGACAAAAAACCCTGGAAATCTGCGATCATTCAAACGAACCTCGAACGTTAATTCATGGTGTAATTAAACAAGAAACGAATCGGTCGGCCATCAGCTTATGATAACTGTTTCGGAAATTGATAATTCCGCATGTAGAATATCGATTAAAATGATCAAATATTTCCAGGGCCTGACTTTAAGACTGGCCTACTACCTATTGTAGCTGCACATTAGGCTCAAGGTTCCCGCCTGTACACACGCTCTGAAGGCCGGTAGGAAGGTCATTCTCCAGTCACGGGTGGACACCTAGAACATTAAGGTCTTCATCAACTAATGTTCAACTGAAGCCTTGCTGTTAACCGCCAATATCCTGACAGAGCAATTATTACACAATGATTGTACAGATATCTAATCAAACTCCTCCTTGTATAAAGAGTTACATATTCTGTTTGTACATCTGACAATGGCCATTTTTAGTCGCAGCCAAAATAAGGTCATGGTCAAGATCAAATCGTTGAATAGAGAAAGAAACTACTCGGCATGATCATTATTAACTTCTAGAAGTCGTTGTCTATGTTATACAGATGCTAAGGAAGGCGATTTTAGAGTCTGTGGACACAGCGCAAGTATCAAGCCATATCATTCTTGGAATATACTTCTTGCATAATCTATTGAAGGTCTTTAAAAAGTAATTGTCTAAAGAGCAATGCGTTAAAGGCACCAAGGTTTCACGAACGGGATAGAAAATACATAAATAATTTGACACGATGGAATAATCATAAAAAAAACAAGTTTGTCCATTTTTGTACAAATGTCTTTAGAGACCATAGGTCAAACCTAAACAAATCCGTATACATTCGTCCTCATAATGATCTGTCAGTTGGATGAGAAAATCAATCAAGATGCATGTCCATTTGTCATTGAGAGGTGCCTCCCGCCTGGGCTGAATCGATTACACTCTGTAGACATGAAGGGGTCAAGGGAAGGGTCAAGTAAATCAGTTGATATTGTGTGTACCGAGGAACCGTCCTACACTTGTCCTGGACAAAATTTCCCTACGTATACAGCACGAGCCGAATTTTATCTATAAAGCATATCTATGGCTACACCAGTGTATTGTTTTGCATTATAAACAACCTTCAGTCACGTCACTTGATGTATCGAATGTCGTTTGAAGTTAATGTACACTCTTTCCTATTTGTGAATTCTAAAGCATAACTCTATTTTCAATATTTTGCTTTCAACTGGTTTGTTCTAAAGCCGAATCGAACTCTTATTTTGTCAACGTGTTCATTTCCACTTTCCATGCACAAAATATAGATCTTACTCTGTCATAAATAAAAGTAGGCAAACAGTAAAACTCTTTTTTGTTCTAATTCACTTATATTTTGAAAAATCATATTTTAACATTAGAATATGGCCCATCTAATATCAAACAGTACCATAGAATGTAATAGACATTAGGAAACATTTTGATTGTGAAATAGCAAAATCAATGAACTTGCGAAAAATGCCACCTAATTGTGTTTATTAACTCATCAGTTTTCAAAGTAGCTTTGCAGATGTTGGCATTTCATTTAGCCGAGCATTTTTTAAAATGATGCCATACATTGTCCGTGACGTCATAAATAGCTGACCATTTGCTGTTTCTTTAAATGTGAATCAAACATATTTACATGATTAGTCGTTTATAAGTTCAAAACTGCATCTTGATAGTAATGTTGTATTATTCAACAATCTTTAAATAAACCCAATTATCTGACAACGTTGCAAATTTTGTAGAGAAACATTTATTCTGTGTAAAATGCATCATTTCGAAAGCAAAAATTTAAAACATTTTTGCTTTAAATAGTGTGTTTTGTTTTATTTGTAGATCGTAATGCCACCAAAGGCGTCAGTTAGTCTATATGAATGAACAAATCAATTTTGACTTAAACAATTGAATTATATTTTCAAATCGATTTCTATTCTGACTCTCACTGGCACCGGGCTGGCAATACATTAAACATAATGACGGAGCGAGATTAGAAATGCACAGCCTTTTTTTTTTAAAAAGCATATGAATTTTCATGTTTGTTTTTGAATTTGAAACTGAAACAGGAAAGGCCATGTTGCTAAGTGCCAATCTTGTAACATGCGGGTGTCCTCAGCAGAACATCTCAAAGACTCACACATGTCATCTTCCCACGGCAAGGTGAAAATTAATCTCATTAAAATGAAATCTAAATGCTCCACTACACTAACGTAACGTAGTGCAGGCATATAAGAATTTATTTTAATGATATTGCCTGACAACGTAACGTAACGACTCTCCATTTTCGGAGTTGGAAGAGTTGGTTATCTTTTCGTTTAGGCCCTGACGTTGTGAAGATGCATACGTGTAGACCCGAATCGTTTTTATGGGTTGTAGGCTACTGATACATTATCATACAACCAGAAGAGGTTTTTTATTAATAGATAAACGTGTAAGAAACTCAGGTACTCTAGTATTTTGTCAACCAAATAGTGTACACAAAATTTAGCAATCTTGAGATCAGTATGCAGAACAAAACTAACATTGAAACCTACCTTGGCGTCAAACCTGAATCTGTTTACTTCCAGGTTTTCTGGTCCCCCGTGCACATTGAAGTGTTTGCACCCGGCGTTAGCGCTGATATATCGGGGGTGATCCCCTTGCAGGCCTTTCACGTAGGACGCTGCGATCTCCCCAGTTAGGTAGGGGTCCTCTCCGTATGTTTCCTTAACAATCATTAATGAAATTTAAATTTTGAATAATTTAGTTATACGTTTACGCCAAAATAAGTTGTTTAAAGTTTTTTTTAATTATTCATTGACCATCAATCATATAATATGGAATGCGAATAAAGGAAACCACTGTTTCGTGGGTTTTAAGTTTTAGAAATAGTATGATGGGGTTGATGATCATGATCATTTGTAGTACCTAAATAAGTTTATTTCTTATTATTTCGTTGATTCTTAATCAATCAAAAAGTAATGAAGGGATAACAGTTTATTATTACAAATGATTATAAAACTTTGCAAAGAAATGATAAAGTATCGCAGGTACAGTTAAGTAAGAAAGTAAGTACCCTCTCACCTGGTTTCTGCCCCACCTTGGATCACGCATGATGTTAATGACAGGGCTGAAGCAACTCAAACCCTTGTGGTCCCCGTACTGGTGGTGTTGCGTATAGTAGTTGTACTTGTCCCTTACTTCTTCAGATACAGCTTTAGCCATCCGTTCAATCAGATCCAGGCTGCATGAAAACGATAGTGGCAGGCAAAACGAATAGAGACTCCTGAATAAATACTGTGATGATACAAAACAAGGTTTCTTAGTCGAGATTTTAAAACATAACAAATGAATTGCCTATGTATGCACGTTCTAAAACATCACTTCGTTATCTGACTATCATACAGTTGTTCCCATAATTCATTGAGAGTAAACGATTTTTGTCTACACCATTACCTTAATTTCAAACTAAAGATTATGCCTTTTTCAAACAGTGACACACTTCTGAGTGCCCAAAGTGTGACCACAAAATTCTCAACCCATTCCCCAGTGTCGAGGAAATGTGAACTGCTTTAGTCTGTCACTAAATGGGTCATCTAGTCCCGTGCTAACATATCATAGACACACACTGCACCACTAAACAATAAATTTACTTCCAAGAAGCTCTGAATTGAAAACTTACTCCCAAGTTGCCGCCAGTCCGATGGATTGTGGGTAGGCGGTAGCCGACCCTGCACGTGCATCTCCTCTCAGGCACTCTGTGTTCCAGGAATAGGGATTTATACCGAGGCGCGGTATACCGGGTGCTGGCCCCCCTCTAGAACCAAACCCTGCCCGACCCATTTGGGTTTGAATCTCATCGATGGACAGTCGGGAAACTAAATCCTCCACTCGGTCCTGAAAACACGAATTGACCAAAAAGGTGAAACGTTTTAACGTCAACGTACGCGTTTTAAATAGCCTGCTATGGCAAATAAATGAAATCATTAAAGTTAATGATATTATTTCAATGGAGGTAACTATCGGCTTCCAAAACGCCATTTCCGTTTGTTTTGCGGTTTATGTTGCAGTACTTTTATTCATTTTAGAGCCATTTAGAAATTAATTGAAATATGTATTGGTCGATTATCGAAGATTGCTTATGAGTTATGATTCGGCATGCCGTCGACGAATGGTTTCATTTCTCAATGTTTTTATTTTTGAACTAACGCACACCGTCGACGAATGGTTTCATCTCTCAATGGGTTTTTTTTTAAAATAACGTAATCTTACCTTTGTCAAAATGTCAGATACAAAGCTACAACAATATTACCTTGAATAACATATTTCAAGGTAATATTGTTAAATAGTGAGTTATTATGTGAGTTAAGTAATGGCCTCTCGATAGAACCTTCTCTTAACGTTTGTCCTATCGATATGTCCTGTCAGTCAGAGGGCTTTTAGAAGCATTAAACGCAATAGTGCACGCCAATATTTCGTTAACACAACGAATGCACAGATACTGCATATCTCTCGATATTATTCAAGATCCTCACTCAAGTAATCTACCTCGTAAGTTATTTAACGAATATTTACGTATTCAGGTAGTAAAGTTGATTTTTAAAGACCGGAAGTATTTAATGTTACGTTACAATAAATCCGCGTGAACTACGATATCGGAAATATTAAGATTTTGCTTATAACCAAAAAAGGCGGAAACGGCAGGCGCTTTGGTCAATCTAATAGCAATGCTAATGCATGCTGTGTTATTAAATCGGTTTATTTACAACATTGCTTTCATAAAACATTATTCATTCTTTGGTCTCAGTTCAGAGTTTAGGTAAATTCAACAGCTGCACATAATAATAGTTCAGCCGCGTTCAACTGTCTGTGCACAGCTAACCTTAGATTTTGTATATGTCCAAGCCGACAGCGGCTGTCAAAATTTTTTCATTGTTGATTGCAGGTCAATTGTAAAGAATTTCAAGTATTTCATTGCATCGATAGAAAGGTTAAGTGAATGCATAAGTCCTCGTTAACCTTAAAATAGCCAATTTAAACCGTAAAAGCGTGCACTAGTGCCTTTAAGATCACATGCCATAACGTATGCTTTAAATAAAACGTGATGACCCCTGCATGTTCAATTTCGACTAAAAGTTCGAATCTTGCGCCCTATAGTAGATGTAGGAGATGGAACAAAGCTACGTTGAAATGCAGTAAAATGTCTTAAATATTTATAGAAAAGATCCCTAAACTCATTTTGATGATAAAAATAGGAGAACTCATGTTTGATGTAGGACGTAGAGGTCTTAGTTCGAATCTGGTGCTCTTCATTGATGTAGTTGATGGGGGAAAGCTTTATCAACTTCAGTAAAGTGTCGTTATGTGTTTAGAAACATTAACATCACACATTATAATGTTTTAATAACATATCAAAACGACATTACTCATAGTATGTACGTTATGGGCCATAGAGGTTCTAAAGTATTGCAGTAGATGTATGTCACAAAATTAAATGGCAAAACAAAACTATGATATTCAGAGTTCGTTCTTGGTTGACAACGCAATGTCGTACTAGTGTTAGAATTCTCCCTTGTAGATAGCCGTTGGATATAAGTGATATTAACTTAAAAACGGCTGTGGATTCTATATTAACCACGCTATAAAGGGGAAAGAAACATTTAAGGGACGCTTCTTTTAATATGGTAACCCTGTTGTACTCACATTGATACTTTACATTCTATAAATGAAACTATTGGCTTTTATAATTAGCATTAATCATAGCCAGGAATAGTTTTATTGACATCGTGATTAAGTATTTTCGTTGATACCGGGAATCCTCGTTATACAGAGTATATATATCTTAGTTACATTTTATATTTACACCCACGCACAAACAGTGTATATAAAACTGGTTACTTTTTACGAAAACGAGGCAAAAACCAACGTTAGTCTCATTTATAAGCATACTAGAAGATAAAAGCAACTAGATAAATAGGCTTATTGGTTTTACGGTAAGGGTGCATACAGATGACATAACACGGTAAAATAATTAGAGCACGCATGTGTTTGATATATTTGGTTATGGGACCCACGCCGCTATTCACAGGAGAGATCTGCTCGTCGTTGTTGGTAATCTAATGTTGTATTAGAAACACAAACATACTCAGCGTCCTTTAAGAAAAAAAAATAGGACATCTTAACAACTGATTTTATCCTTTGATACAAGCCTCAGATTTCCTTCATCACATAGGCCTATGTAATTCGTTTTAATTAATTATCTAAAAACAGATGAAATAAAAGAAATCAATATAAAGATAATGTTTTCCTTAAAACTGTCATAATCACTTTCGGAGGCATTAGTCAATGTTGACAATGAGTCTGTAAATATTCATGAAATATTGTATTTCCTTGACATGCACTTTTAGAAGAAAAGGGGTCAAGTGGTATGAGCCTGGGATATCAAAAGTACCATATTGTGAAATATAGAGTAAAAATAGAGTAATCCTTTTGCAAAGACTCTATATATGCGGGAATAAAACCATGACTAGTACTCCCTCCATTTTAAAAGTCGGATGGCAATTTGATCCAATCTATAAGGAGTATAATGACGTTTTACTACAACTCGTGTTAACCTTCTTCAAAGATAAGATTTTAACATTGAATAACAGCATGACCATGCAATGCCGCATGTTACGCGTCTTGTAAATGACTTGTTTGTGTTGCAGAAAATCAAAACATGCCCCATGACCGGTGGTTTTTCCAGATCTCAAACCTATTGAGCATGTTTGGGATGAGATGGTGAGAAGATTGAGGAGACGTCAGCGTCAGCCTCTGCCCTTGAACGACCTGCATGATGCAAACCTTGCTTGACATTTTGAATGAGGTTAAACAACCCTTTTCACTAACCTGATATCTTTCATGAGGCTAAGATGTCAATCCTGTGTTGATGTTTTCGGTAATCACAATCAATGCTGATTTTATAACATAAATGTAAACTCATGTGGAAAAAACGTTTTGTTATTTTCTATTTAATTTCTGTGAACACAACTCAGTGTGAGGAACACATCAATTTGATGACATGACAAAACAGGTACATGGGATGCATAAGCTTTGCGCAAATCAGTGAAATTTCAAGAGAATTTCAAGAGAATACTCGTATAATTTCGGGGAATAGCCACCAAAACGTTCTTGGGCGTAGGTTTCATCAGTTTGACCGAGAACGTCTGGGCAGAGGGAGCGAGAATTTTGGATGATTGAACTCGTTGATACGACCATGTTCTTAGAATCATGAACTGATCAAAGCAAACAATTGGGAGACCGGTGACGAGTTACAGACAGACTTGAAGGACAGCAGACCGGCCCAGAATCGGCAGACCGAAGGTGACCACACCCAATAAAGACAGACAACACGGGTGCCTTAGGAACAGATTCCTCATTGTGACGTCATCTGCTGCTAACAGCCTGAACCGTCAAATCGACAGATAGACTGTGGATGGACGTCTGCGTCAGCATGGCATCCGAGCATGTCCGCCATAGAAAGCTTAAGGGATGAGGTTAACTAATCACATTCGACGTCGAAGACTGGCTATGGCGAAAACCGTTCGTCAATGGCAGCAGCAACATTGGAGCCGATCCATGAGAACAGGTTCCAATCTGATTTATATGGACCGTGTTCCGAGGAATAAAAGTTCTTTAAACTAGTCTTTAGCGGGATAGGAACATATTTTATCAGGGGCTTTCAGCTCCACAACTGTCTGAAAGCATCCTCATTGCTCGCACGTGTGCTGACGCAATCTCGACTAGCCAAAAACAATGACTCGCAGGTTCCAGCTCATCAAGTCCGACGGCCGGATACGTGTCTACAGGCGGATTGGTGAGAGAACGTCACGTGGTTTCATCACAGATGCTGAGCCTTTCGGAAGCGGAAATGCTACGTGTGGGGAGGGGTTTGCGGGTAATGGAAGACCATTGCTGGTATTCTGACAACATCTTCGACGTGCAACGTTTTCCGTACTGTTGACTTTTGCTGATAATTTTAATTTGTTCCATGAACATTTTGACACTGACCTCGGTTAATGAATTATAGATACATACATGAAACCATTTGGTTTGTATACTCACTTGATAAATACATCAGACAGCTACTTTTTTCTTCTAGAATGTATACAAAAAATGAACTTACATCCCAACTCAAAGATGTGTCTAGGAATTTGAAGGCGCCATCAGTCACGGTCAACGTCGAGGATGCTACGAGTAATAATATTGAAAACATCTTGCGACATTTATTTCCTGTACTTCAAGGTAGGAACACAGGTTTCAACTGTTCAGCAAAATCTTCCAGTCCTTATCTTATCTTTATTTAGTCATTCTGTCCTTGTTTGAATCAGTTACAATAAAGAACAATTTTGGACATCTGGTCTGATTCCATGACTATAGTACAATAACGGATAATCCGCTGTGAAGTCGTTGGCATTAATATTAATGTGACAATTCAGCTTATCAACCGTATCAAATTTCAAAAGATGATTAGATTGATTAAGTTGAGATTGAAAAGTTCCTTGTCACTACTAAAACTGTTTTAAAAACTACCTTTTTTGTGTATTTGAATGAGTTATACTGTTTCATACATTTTTTAACTTTATGACATATTCAAATGGTTTTATCAAATGTGTGAGGGGGTAAATTAACTCTCATTTTCGTTCAGATAAAAATTACAATGCATGATCATGATTTTCTCTTATCTTTATACGCATTTTTAACAATTACACTTCTTTTAGGGAATGTTAACGACGATACCAAAGGCATATTTTGTGAACTGTTGCATGTCGTATATATAAAGGCATAAGACTTATTGTATCCAATATGTCGTTATATAACTTATTGTACCAACGTGCCGTTATATAACTTATTGTACCAATGTGCCGTTATATAACTTATTGTACCAATGTGCCGTTATATAACTTATTGTACCAATGTGCCGTTATATAACTTATTGTAGCCAATGTGCCGTTATATAACTTATTGTACCAATGTGCCGTTATAAAACTTATTGTACCAATGTGCCGTTATTCTTGACACAATAAACGTGTTGTTTTATATGACTGTTTTTGATAAAACAGTTCAAAGATGTATGTGTTAACATAACATGTAATAAAGTTTTGACTACAGGTAAGTTCAAGTGGAGTCCTAATGAACATAATGAACAACTTGAAAATGGCCTAGTATTTATATTGTCTTCAAGTGACATAAACATAATGAACAACTTGAAAATTGCCTAGTTGTTGTATTGTCTTCAAGTGACATAAACATGATGAACAACTTGAAAATGGCCTAGTATTTATATTGTCTTCAAGTGACATAAACATGATGAACAACTTGAAAATAACCTATTTGTTATTATGTGTTCAATTGACATGAACATAACAACTTGAAAACGACTTAGTTGGTATATTAGTTGTCTTCAAGTGACATAAACATGATGAACAACTTGAAAATGACCTAGTATCTATATTGTCTTCAAGTGACATGAACATAACGAACAACTTGAAAATGGCCTAGTATTTACATTGTCTTCAAGTGACATGAACATGATGAACAACTTGAAAATGGCCTAGTATTTATATTGTCTTCAAGTGACATGAACATAATGAACAACTTGAAAATGGCCTAGTATTTATATTGTCTTCAAGTGACATAAACATAATGAACAACTTGAAAATTGCCTAGTTGTTGTATTGTCTTCAAGTGACATAAACATGATGAACAACTTGAAAATGGCCTAGTATTTATATTGTCTTCAAGTGACATAAACATGATGAACAACTTGAAAATAACCTATTTGTTATTATGTGTTCAATTGACATGAACATAACAACTTGAAAACGACTTAGTTGGTATATTAGTTGTCTTCAAGTGACATAAACATGATGAACAACTTGAAAATGACCTAGTATCTATATTGTCTTCAAGTGACATGAACATAACGAACAACTTGAAAATGGCCTAGTATTTACATTGTCTTCAAGTGACATGAACATGATGAACAACTTGAAAATGGCCTAGTATTTATATTGTCTTCAAGTGACATGAACATAATGAACAACTTGAAAATGGCCTAGTATTTACATTGTCTTCAAGTGACATGAACATGATGAACAACTTGAAAATGGCCTAGTATTTATATTGTCTTCAAGTGACATAAACATAATGAACAACTTGAAAATGGCCTAGTATTTATATTGTCTTCAAGTGACATAAACATGATGAACAACTTGAAAATAACCTATTTGTTATTATGTGTTCAATTGACATGAACATAACAACTTGAAAACGACTTAGTTGGTATATTAGTTGTCTTCAAGTGACATAAACATGATGAACAACTTGAAAATGACCTAGTATCTATATTGTCTTCAAGTGACATGAACATAACGAACAACTTGAAAATGGCCTAGTATTTACATTGTCTTCAAGTGACATGAACATGATGAACAACTTGAAAATGGCCTAGTATTTATATTGTCTTCAAGTGACATAAACATAATGAACAACTTGAAAATGGCCTAGTATTTATATTGTCTTCAAGTGACATGAACATAATGAACAACTTGAAAATGGCCTAGTATTTATATTGTCTTCAAGTGACATAAACATGATGAACAACTTGAAAATAACCTATTTGTTATTATGTGTTCAATTGACATGAACATAACAACTTGAAAACGACTTAGTTGGTATATTAGTTGTCTTCAAGTGACATAAACATGATGAACAACTTGAAAATGACCTAGTATCTATATTGTCTTCAAGTGACATGAACATAACGAACAACTTGAAAATGGCCTAGTATTTACATTGTCTTCAAGTGACATGAACATGATGAACAACTTGAAAATGGCCTAGTATTTATATTGTCTTCAAGTGACATGAACATAATGAACAACTTGAAAATGGCCTAGTATTTACATTGTCTTCAAGTGACATGAACATGATGAACAACTTGAAAATGGCCTAGTATTTACATTGTCTTCAAGTGACATAAACATGATGAACAACTTGAAAATGGCCTAGTATTTATATTGTCTTCAAGTGACATAAACATGATGAACAACTTGAAAATGGCCTAGTATTTATATTGTCTTCAAGTGACATAAACATGATGAACAACTTGAAAATGGCCTAGTATTTATATTGTCTTCAAGTGACATGAACATAACGAACAACTTGAAAATGGCCTAGTATTTACATTGTCTTCAAGTGACATGAACATGATGAACAACTTGAAAATGGCCTAGTATTTATATTGTCTTCAAGTGACATGAACATAATGAACAACTTGAAAATGGCCTAGTATTTACATTGTCTTCAAGTGACATGAACATGATGAACAACTTGAAAATGGCCTAGTATTTACATTGTCTTCAAGTGACATAAACATGATGAACAACTTGAAAATGGCCTAGTATTTATATTGTCTTCAAGTGACATAAACATGATGAACAACTTGAAAATAACCTATTTGTTATTATGTGTTCAATTGACATGAACATAACAACTTGAAAACGACTTAGTTGGTATATTAGTTGTCTTCAAGTGACATAAACATGATGAACAACTTGAAAATGACCTAGTATCTATATTGTCTTCAAGTGACATGAACATAATCAACAACTTGAAAATTGCCTAGTTGTTGTATTGTCTTCAAGTGACATTAACATGATGAACAACTTGAAAATGACCTATTTGTTATATTAATTGTCTTCAAGTGACATGAACATAATCAACAACTTGAAAATGACTTAGTTGGTATATTAGTTGTCTTCAAGTGACATAAACATGATGAACAACTTGAAAATGACCTATTTGTTATATTAATTGTCTTCAATTGACATGAACATAATCAACAACTTGAAAATGACTTAGTTGGTATATTAGTTGTCTTCAAGTGACATAAACATGATGAACAACTTGAAAATAACCTATTTGTTATTATGTGTTCAATTGACATGAACATAATCAACAACTTGAAAATGACTTAGTTGGTATATTAGTTGTCTTCAAGTGACATAAACATGATGAACAACTTGAAAATAACTTATTTGTTATTATGTGTTCAATTGACATGAACATAATCAACAACTTGAAAATGACTTAGTTGGTATATTAGTTGTCTTCAAGTGACATAAACATGATGAACAACTTGAAAATAACTTATTTGTTATTATGTGTTCAATTGACATGAACATAATCAACAACTTGAAAATGACTTAGTTGGTATATTAGTTGTCTTCAAGTGACATAAACATGATGAACAACTTGAAAATAACTTATTTGTTATTATGTGTTCAATTGACATGAACATAATCAACAACTTGAAAATGACTTAGTTGGTATATTAGTTGTCTTCAAGTGACATAAACATGATGAACAACTTGAAAATGACCTAGTATCTATATTGTCTTCAAGTGACATGAACATAATCAACAACTTGAAAATTGCCTAGTTGTTGTATTGTCTTCAAGTGACATTAACATGATGAACAACTTGAAAATAACCTATTTGTTATATTAATTGTCTTCAAGTGACATGAACATAATTAACAACTGGATAATGACCTAGTTGTTGTATTGTCTTCAAGTGACATTAACATGATGAACAACTTGAAAATGACCTATTTGTTATATTAATTGTCTTCAAGTGACATGAACATAATTAACAACTGGATAATGACCTAGTTGTTATATTAATTGTCTTCAAGTGACATGAACATAATCAACAACTTGAAAATGACGTAGTTGTTATATTGTCTTCAAGTGACATGAACATAATCAACAACTTGAAAATGACCTAGTTGTTATATTGTCTTCAAGTGACATAAAAATCATCAGCAACTTGAAAATGACCTAGTTGTTATATTATGTTCAAGTGACATGACCATAATGATCATCTTGAAAATGACCTAGTTGTTATATTATGTTTAAGTGACAAAGGGTAATACATTTCATAAGGTTTTATTACACTGTGATACATACCAAAATGTCATCAAATAATATTACTGATTTCAGTTAAAATCATCTCATTCAACTTCCAAATTCATCCCCAAATGCCAAATATACCGCTATTTCATTTCAATTGAGATATAGTACTGAGGGTCATTGCACAAAACAGCTTAACACTATGGTTTACCTTAGTGCCATTTTTTAACATTGCTAAGGCTATCTAAGTGATTTTAGGTAATATTTTTGTTAAGTGCATCGGGACCCAGATCTTCTATATCTACCGAACCCATAACATGTAAACTAGTTAAATGAACTATGAAACGCTGCACTCTCATTTCTGTGTTCTTATATGCTATAGATAAGTTTCTAAAAAAGTTTTGAAATACGAGCTTGTGTCAGCAGTTGTATTTTGTCCGGGTTTCGATAAAAGTTAGAGTGGCAGTGTTCAACAAGACCGGCTCGGTGAAATAACGCCATTGAAAACGTTAGACATACTTGGCTCCAAAAACATACTTTATGTCAATTCAAAGCATTTGGAAATCTATTTGAAAAATTTCTTCCTAGAATTCTTCTCAAAGATAAGTTAAGTTTTAGTTAATTCGTAATTATTATCTTAATTGAAATTGAAAAATCGAAATGGATTCAAATTCCGAAAGAAGTAGGTGAAACTAGCCTTGAGAGGTTCGTTCCCGTGTTATCTGCGTGATCTTCCTTATCTTAGGAAGTTCCCTTTTCTGAAGCCCAAGATTTAATTAAAACTTTGTCGTGATAAAGTTGACGAGGAAATTATGTGATCTGTTAAGATAAGTACGTTTTAGGTGGCCTAACTTTATTTAATAAGATTGTCTACCAAATACTAACTTGTATAAAAGACGGTAAAGTCAGGCTTATGTTCATTTTAACTATATGAAATGCAAAACTAACTGAGAAAATGAAAACGTATAATTGTAAATGATATAATGGTTGAATACGAATAAAGCCATGAGAGTCTAATGCCTCGGTCTTGAACACAAGCGGATTAATGCTTCCATCCTCTTATTTTCGGAAGCTATTCTGCTTTTATATATACAACGGTAGAGCTTTATGGAGTATGGTAAGTACTCATTGAAGCGCCCATAAAATATCCCTTACCTCCTGTGCGTTGATGATCCCTACGGCAAACATAGACGATACTGAACGACCTTTCTTTTAATAATAGTCTTATTTAACGAGTTAATGATAAAGTATATAACGAGTGAAATCGAGTTTTATACCAAATCATTAACGAGTTTAATAAAAAATATTATCTAAATGAAACAAGTTTAGTATTCTGTTTATTACTTAAGCTCAATAATGAAGCATGATTGCCGAAAGTGTACTGAACGAAACATTCCACGACTTGGCCGCCATTGTGACGGCGGTTCTAGCAATAGTGACGTCACAACCACACACTATTATGACGTCATACGTACAGCGGTATTACACTAGTTTGATATCACCGTAGACATATTATACTGCAGTATCTTACACGGGTGAGTAATAAAAGCTGTTTCAACACCGCTTTTATGTATCATAGCAGCTGGTCTTATTACTTAAAGTGTAAAATATCTATCTGACAATGCATATTAGTAAACTAAATAAAAACATATTTAGAGGTTGCAAAGTGCTATTATTGCATATTATACCCCGAGCGCAGTGCAACATAGACTCCTCACCTGTTAAAAAAATCGTCGTACGAAAAGGAGAATCATGAGAGTACAACCCCTCCGTTATAATAGATAGAGTCATTTTCAGGGATCCACCACTTTTTCATGACTTAATATACATTAAGTAGCATACACTTCTTTATCATTTTCAATTAAAAATAAATATATTGATAACAGCATATTGATTGGTGAAGAAAAGGAACCTCAATGAATTTACATCACCAATGACGTTACAATTCAAAGGCACTCTAAGCAAATATTCCCTATTATTACTCGCCCGTGTAAGATACCACAGTGTAATATTTATACCGCGATATTAAACTAGTGTAATACCGCTCCCCGTATGACGTCATAATATTGTGTGGTTGTGACGTCACAATCTTGGCACTGACGTCTCAATGGCGGCTTAGTCGCGGAAATGCTTCGTTCAGTACACTTTCGGTAATAATGCTTGATTACTGAGGTCAAGTAATAAACAGAATACTAAACTTCCTTCCATTTAATACTATTTTTATTAAACTCTTAATGATGTGGTATCAAACTCGCTTTCGCTCGTTTCATACTAATCATTAACTCGTTTAATAAAAATAGTATTAAATGGAAGGTCGTTTAGTATCCTCTATTTATCATATGAATGGATTATTTCCGTCTCTCTGATTGGCCTACTTGGTCACATGACAGCGATGTCAACCTGTGTGGATCGCGAGAGGTTTATATAACAATCCAAACACCTCCGGTGCATAAAAATAGATTCGAAAAATTCGGTAGAAAAAATTCAGAAGAATGGTAATTTCAGACCTATTTCATATAATAAAACAATATTAATAATAGACTTCAGACTCGTTTGATCCAATGACTTATCGACCCTGGACATGTGATATTCACCTCGGCTTCGCCTGCGTGAATATCACATGTCCAAGGTCGATAAATCATTGGATCAACCTCACTTGAAGTTAATAATTGTTTAATATTGATATGGATTTGTTGATCGGGTTGATATAGCTGATACGGTATGTCAGACTGGACAGCAATACTTGAGCTATGCTCTTACCTCTATCCAATATACAAAACACACTTATCATTGAGAGATAAAAAAGTGATAAATAGTGCAACATTGTATGTTATTCCGATTCTCATATAATAAAGGCACTTCATGAATTTGAAAGTATAAAACCATCTCTTTTAATACTTAAGTATATAGTTCTAACGATGAATGAAGTCTACTTCATCAAACTTTATCTATATTACTTCTGAAAGAAGTGGTATCTCATCATGTGTAAAAAATGATACTCACTTATAAATTTGGTCTTGCAACCTTTCTTCCAAGGGTGATTATTTGTCGTCAGGAGTATTTGCATCTGTTAAATATTTGAGTTTCTCTATAAAATATTATATTTCAACCCGATATAAAAAAATTATTCTGTATGCCCTTGATTGGTGAAAACATATATCCATACTTGTTCCGATGTTTTATGATTGTATAAATACAATATATTACTCCTTCACACGATTCTATTGCTTATCTCGAACTTATAATAGATAACGATATATCATGGATAAAATATTTAATCTATTCATATTTAGATTTATTTGCTACCTTTTGTCCTTATTCATGATCCAGCTCTTTAAATGTTTACAATCTCTATAGCGTTGATATTTCATGTTTCGTAAGAATACGATGCCTAACTATCATCACAGGAAGTCGACGTTGTGTGGTACCTTCTATACTCCCAAACAGGTAGACGGGGAAAGGTCAGTGAAGTGAGAGGTGTGCGATATTACATGCATCACATTCTCAAGACAGCTGGTCACGTGAGAAACGTGTTTTACTTGGACTCGACCACCTAGAAAACATGTTAATGTTTGCAAACCGTTTCTTAAAATTTACCAATATGCCAACTCAAGATATAAATGTGAACGATTTCTGATTATCATTTTTTATTTTCTGATAAAAGAGTCCAAAATAGAAATGTAATGATGACATTCATGACGTCCGAGAAAACATTGGAATCTTTTTTCATAAACTGTCTAAAATTATTCTGATTTCTTTCAACAGACAATACCCTATTGACATATTATCAAAAACTATTACACAATTGTGAAGTTTTGGTTCTAGAACTGAAAATTTGAAATATACAAATCGTCCCCTTATCAATCGAATCAAACAACATCTTACATTTTACATTTTGATTTTATAAATATTTACATAATGACATTTTGGAAATGTACGTGATGTTTTAGTGCACGTCACTTTGAGATATCACTTGATCCCCACAAGCGATATCTCATGTTTTAAGATAGTGTCCATATGCCATAGTCATAATATTTAACTAGTTTTGATTTAGTTAGTCTTTGTTGTTGTTATTCTTTTTATTTATGGCAGATTTCGTATTGGCATACTCATAATATTTACTGATACCGTTGTTTTCTTAAACAAGTACTTGAAAATGCAAAATTTTTTGTATACATTTTTTCCTACTGTATATTCATCATGCCATATAGGTTTTGTATTTCGGAGCGGTATTGATATAAGCATTCGCTTGTTTACCAATCCGGTTTCTTCTTTTGGGAAGTAAATGTGTTTAAAACATATGTCCTGTGGAGCAGAGTTCTGGATGATGAATCGCTGGATTGTACATAAGCAACACATTCTGTGAACCTAAGAAATGCAATAAGGTCAGCGCCTCTTGCTTTCGACTTCACTATAATATACACTGATGGCACTGTCCCTTTAACGTCTCTTACATTCGACTTCACTTATATATACTGATGGCACTGTCCTTTTAACGCCTCTTACATTCGACTTCACTTATATACACTGATGGCACTGTCCCTTTTACGCCTCTTGCATTCGACTTCACTTATATATACTGATGGCACTGTCCTTTTAACGCCTCTTACATTTGACTTCACTAATATACACTGATGGCACTGTCCCTTTAACGTCTCTTGCATTCGACTTCACTTATATATACTGATGGCACTGTCCCTTTAACGTCTCTTACATTCGACTTCACTAATATACACTGATGACACTGTCCCTTTAACGTCTCTTGCATTCGACTTCACTCATATACACTGATGGCACTGTCCCTTTAACACCTCTTACATTTGACTTCACTTATATACACTGATGGCACTGTCCCTTTACCGCCTCTTACATTCGACTTCACTAATATACACTGATGACACTGTCCCTTTAACGTCTCTTGCATTCGACTTCACTTATATATACTGATGGCACTGTCCCTTTAACACCTCTTACATTTGACTTCACTTATATACACTGATGGCACTGTCCCTTTACCGCCTCTTACATTCGACTTCACTAATATACACTGATGGCACTGTCCCTTTAACGCCTCTTGCATTCGACTTCACTTATATATACTTATGACACTGTCCCTTTAACGTCTCTTACATTCGACTTCACTTATATATACTGATGGCACTGTCCTTTTAACGCCTCTTACATTCGACTTCACTTATATACACTGATGGCACTGTCCCTTTAACGTCTCTTACATTCGACTTCACTTATATATACTGATGGCACTGTCCCTTTAACACCTCTTACATTCGACTTCACTAATATACACTGATGGCACTGTCCCTTTAACGTCTCTTACATTCGACTTCACTTATATATACTGATGGCACTGTCCTTTTAACGCCTCTTACATTCGACTTCACTTATATACACTGATGGCACTGTCCCTTTAACGTCTCTTACATTCGACTTCACTTATATATACTGATGGCACTGTCCCTTTAACACCTCTTACATTCGACTTCACTAATATACACTGATGGCACTGTCCCTTTAATGTCTCTTACATTCGACTTCACTTATATATACTGATGGCACTGTCCTTTTAACGCCTCTTACATTCGACTTCACTTATATACACTGATGGCACTGTCCCTTTTACGCCTCTTACATTCGACTTCACTTATATATACTGATGGCACTGTCCTTTTAACGCCTCTTACATTCGACTTCACTTATATACACTGATGGCACTGTCCCTTTTACGCCTCTTGCATTCGACTTCACTTATATATACTGATGGCACTGTCCCTTTAACGCCTCTTGCATTCGACTTCACTTATATATACTGATGGCACTGTCCTTTTAACACCTCTTACATTCGACTTCACTTATATATACTGATGGCACTGTCCCTTTAACACCTCTTACATTCGACTTCACTAATATACACTGATGACACTGTCCCTTTTACGCCTCTTACATTCGACTTCACTCATATACACTGATGGCACTGTACCTTTAACGTCTCTTGCATTCGACTTCACTAATATACACTGATGGCACTGTCCCTTTAACGTCTCTTGCATTCGACTTCACTTAATTACACTGATGGCACTGTCCCTTTAACGCCTCTTGCATTCGACTTCACTTATATATACTGATGGCACTGTCCCTTTTACGCCTCTTACATTCGACTTCACTAATATACACTGATGGCACTGTCCCTTTAACGCCTCTTGCATTCGACTTCACTCATATACACTGATGGCACTGTCCCTTTAATGCTCAAAAGTTTACCATATCTTGATAGTCTCAAGAAGACGAATAGGCACGATACTTTGTATACAATCAACCTCGTTCATTAAGAAGGAATAGCCGATGGTATGTAAGGTATCTTCCTACGTGCGTCACTGCTAACCTGTACATACTTATCTCAGTCAGGTATATATCTACCTATAACTAGCACATTTACTTACCCTAGTCAGTAAGATATCTTTCATTACATTAACAGATACTTATCATCGTTTGTGGTATATCTTTTTCATTAGTCTTAAGAGCCAGAGATGTTTATCCTATAATGTAGTTATGAATGTATCGGCTCGCACATACAGTTATCTAAGTTATGGGTAGAAAGGATATTTGGTTAATTATATTCATAACTAAAAGTACATTTATATTTATATTTTACATATAGATAACTCCTGAATCATATCGGACATGCGTGTAATGGGTGTAAAGTAAATATGCATTTGATAATAGAAAATGAAACTTTCAATAAATTGTAGAATAAAGTTTACAAATTACGGAAAAAAACATTCGCATTATTAACATGAGTGATTTATCGTCATCGAATAATTCAATGGTGGTTTATGATCATCTATATATCACATTCAAACAAGATTTCTATTGTTATTACACATATCACTGCTCCATTTCGCATCCTTCCATCTGATGTTTCCAAGTAATCTACGTACAGTTCGTTGAAAGATTAACGTGTGAGATATAGATAAATATTCTCATTCCAAAGACCTTAAAATTCATGAAGATTTAGGAATAAACGCTGTAGTCTTTATAAATGCTTAGAAAGAAAAGTTTTGGACGATGTACGAATACAATGCAATATTATACATTCGATCACTTTGATACAAATGAAGGTGAACGGATGTTTTTTTTTGTAGTGTCGTACTTTAAACGCACTATTGCACGCCAATATTTCGTAAACACAACGAATGCACAGATACCGCGTATCTCTCGACATTACTCACTATCCTCACTCAAGTAATCTACCTCGTAAGTTATTTAACAAATATTTACGTATTCAGGTTTTAAAGTGGATTTTTAAAGGCCGGAAGTATTTGATGTTACGTTACATTAAATCCGCATGAACTACGATATCGGAAATATTAAGATTTTGCTTATAACCAAAAAAGCGGAAACGGCAGCCGCTATAGTCAATCTAATAGCAATGATAATACTGTGTCATTAAATCGGTTAATTTACAACATTGCTTTCATAAAACATATTTCATGATTTGTTCTCAATTCATATTTTAGGTAAATTCAATAGTTGCACACAATACTAGTTCAGCCGTTTCCAAGTGTCAATAATTTATCCATTTTGTGCACAGTTAACCATAGATTTTTATATATCCAAGCCGACAGCGGCTATGTTAACGTTTTCATTGTTGATTGCAGGTAAATTGTACACAATGTTTAGTATTTCATTGCATCGATAGAAATTTTGAATGAATTCATAAATCCTCGTAAACCTTAAAATAGCCAATTTAAACCGATTTAAAAGTGTGCACTATAGTGCCTTTAAAGTACATCGCTCTAATGCGGATATTGTTTGTGCGCTTTGATCAACAGAAAATTAACCGACCCTTTTCATGATTTTATGCGAATTCGAACTGTGAATGATGCAGTTTATAATCAGGTTATATAAGTTCTTATCATTTCAGAGTACAGGTTTTGATTAAAACTGAGACGTCATAAATAGTATCATTTCAAGGTTTTATCAAGTAACCGTCCATTACTTACATGAAAGATTCATGGGGTTATCAGATCAGAAAAAGCACCCTCCTACATTGATAAATCATCTGGACACAAATCATATATATTTTGTATTCATATTCTCAGAAACGATACGATAATGTTGTTGCCATTTAAAATCATTATTAAAACTGAACAACGTTTGCTTTCTGAGGTTAATATTATTGCTTTACTTTACTTATATTCCTTGAAGCACAATTTCCCAATCTTATTCCTTCAGTTTGATACTAACGATTTAGATATTCCCTTTAAAGTGATTCTCTTAATCATTTTAACATTCATACTCATATTGAATAGACCGATGGGGCAGAAAATAGCAACCTTGTCACATCCCAATATACCTCCACTTACAGTAACATATCTGAAAAATACATCAATGAATTTTCGTGAATAACACAGTTTTCAGCATGTTTGACTTTGACCGCAATACATACAAGTATCACTAAAACACTAAAACTATAGATTAAAAAAAAGGAAAATGTTGAGTAGCTTTCACTAAAAAACAACCAGGCCTTAACTATTGCATTTATGGCATTGAACAGGTTCAACATCGAGAACCATCGAGATATTCATGTTTTCACTTAAAAAATATATTTTCAATATCAATGTTAGCAAGACAGACACCTATAATCTGCTTTGTCAAAAAGTTGACGATACAGATGTGATCTATGTACAGCATTCACTAAAGAGCTCATAATAAGTGTCAGATATTTTTCTGATAGTGTATACTCCATACAATTCACAGAAAATGTACGACTCGATCTCTCGCTTTTTCTGTTAAAAAACGATGAAGTGTTCTTTGGTACTAACCTAAATAAGAAAATTGACAATATGTAAATCGACGAATTGTCATTTGTTTAAAAAGACACAAAATCTCCTGACCTATATCTGTCATATCATGATGTGACTGGCTTGATTGTGATCTTCAACTGTTTCAAATAAATAGATTAATACTTAATTAATATGAGCATATGTAGTGAGGCGTAACTGGCATATTCATTAACCTTTAGGTGAGAGATCTAACCTTCTCACGCCTGAGTTGTATTAAAATGGTTTCTAGGGAGTTATTAACGGTCGGAGAAAGTAGAAATAACATTGAGTATTTTTGTGTGGAGTTGTTTATGTAAGAGTTTGATGGATGTTTTGACTTATTTGTTACTGGATGTGGCTGTTTGTTATGTCAAACAAAATATATGAGTTGCATTGTGTTGGTGCCGACCCACAGGTACGTGTCATGAATTTTACGTGTAATGTCTAATGTGTGACTGAATGTCATATTTGTTTTGTTTTATGTATGCATGTAAATATAAATATCTGTTAATATTTGGATCTTTTGTTTGTTGCTGTTTTCGCTACAAATATATTACGTGTTTGGGTTTTTAAAAGCACATCGTTAGTTGTTGATTACATTTTCTAGTTATTGATATGGAATTATTTCATATTAATTTTCTTTTTAATATATATATTTACTATGTCTACACCATTAATACCTGAAATTAGGCATCTGACATTTGACAGGTAAACTTCAAGTGCCTCTCAAAATATTAAGACAATAGTTGATCATAAGTGCATGTATATGAACCCATCCACTGAAAACTGTACCACAACAGACGATAACCTCGTGCAGCACGGGCTAAACGTGCAAGGAAACCTGACACCGTTCGTGCGCGCACGTGCAGACAGTGCCAAGTGAATCAGTCTGACTAGAGAAAAGGGGTATCGTCTCTTTCACTCTTCCTGCTCCAGATAGCTTCATAAATAGCAGACGTATAGGATAGAACAGACGAGAGATAGAGACCGAGATGTGAGGGTGCTATCCCGACCCATCTCGCCTTTACCATCTGGTTGTAGTTTGGACTATTCCTGCTGTAATATACTCTAGTCGGGGATGATGCATACTTATAGAACTCCCAACATGTCATAGGTTCGTACTTCGAGGAAAGGAGTTGTTGTCCGACATTGATATTTGATATTGTGTTGTTTCGTGAAACAACATCTTGTGTGAACCAATTTTTTGTAAGTGTCAAAGGTTGGGCGTGGATATATCCTAACCTTTCAGGAAAGCGATCTCTCAGACTACGAGATTTGCATTGACCACATCAGTTTGAATGACGTTGCGTATAAACTTTGTATATCAACATTCAAATCATATTAAATCTAGGATTACGTGGATTAATTTACATCCTGTGCTGCTTGATTGAAAGTTGTGTAAAACTTATAGCCAATCTATGAAATACTGAATTATCCTCTTCAAGGTGTCTTTTATTTTGACATTGGAGATATCAGTCTACACCGAAGGTAAAGGATGAATACTTCAAGCGGAGTGACGGATCAGTCGACAGTGAGTTCGGGACCCACCCTGAAACCCTACCTACGGAGGAAGAAGTCATCCCTGGGGGAGACCAAGGTGGCAGTTTTGGGCATGGAGGGGGTCGGGAAGAGTGGTGAGTTGAGGGGTTTCAGTTACGTCCATGCATACACGGATAACCTTTTATCCTACATACTACATATGTTCGTTAATTACATACATGCTTACACGATTTAAACTATACTCTACGTTTTCTGCAAATGACGTTTGTGGATATAGGATTATACTTTTTATTTATACACTACATTTGTATTATGATGACTTTCAGTCATACGAGGTCAACCTTATAACATGTACACTTCATTTTGTAAAGTAATTACGTACATGTTATACTGTACAGATACACTTAATATAATTAGATGATTAAAGTGAACAACCAAAATATTCAGAGCTCCAGATAAGCTGCGTATTTGCGTATTTTACTCAGAAGAAAAGTCAAAGTACGCAAGAAAATTAAGTTGTCTGCGTAATGAAAATCAATAAAAATTTACGTTTACGCTTCTAAAAGATTAGCAATGCGTAATTACCCAATACAAAAAAATATAATGCGTATCGTGCCATTAACAAAGATCCAAATAATTACGTGAAAATCTCAACTTTAAGTCACTGGGAATTACAAAAGTCTTTTTACATCGTAAATATCTACTCGGAGCATGCTTTGTGCAAAGCGGCTTCGCTGACCACTCCGAACCCCATTTAGAACTCGCTCCAATTCATATAACTGATCTGTTAATTCCAAGTTGTGTGAGGAGTTTAACTCCATTTGTTTTATCCAAGATTGGGACCTGCTTACTTTGAATGTGCACACGAAACTAGCATGATTGCTTTATTTTCCCAAAGGCGTTTCGCCAGTGTCGTCTTGTGCAGATTTAGGGATCGAAATAGGGTTAGTTAGGACCCGCACATAGAAAGGTCATTTGACATATTTTTTATTAATAACGTATGTTCAATATATATGTGTCCTTCATTAACTTAAAGCAAGGTCAGTTGTAGAATGTAATGATGACATTTTTTTATGAAGATGATGCAAGAAAAAATAACGAGAGTTGCTGATAAAAGTGGAATAAATTGATCTATCCGGTCAGGGATATTTGCAACCGTGTTTAGATTATTTTATTATTGGTAACAATGACATATACATGCCGACTCAGTTAAAATACTCTGACGTTTTGACGTGCAAGTTTTCAATCGGTTGCCTTTGAAAATAAATTTCATCATTTTGCAAACATCTATATATGATCATTTACAAACAGAAAGTAGGCTTTTCCCATATCTATTTCTAGAAAATGATGAAACGTAA
This sequence comes from Phorcus lineatus, assembly GCA_921293015.1. Taxonomy (NCBI): domain Eukaryota; kingdom Metazoa; phylum Mollusca; class Gastropoda; order Trochida; family Trochidae; genus Phorcus; species Phorcus lineatus. The sequence goes on from OV121085.1 coordinate 9,328,053, forward strand.
TGTTTTTAAAAAAACTTCGCGTGTGTATTTCAGATTTCAGATTTTGGTTATGGAAAGAAAGTTAACCCGTTAATATAACTTGTCTCTGCTTTATTTTTGATTAACATTTAATAACATGTTTTAGTTTTTTACATCTGAAATGAATACCCAGATTTCGAAAAATTGGTTGGTATCAAAAAGTTGGAATACGCATTTGATATTTGAAAAAACCCACTCAGTTTTCAAAATCTGAGTATGTTACCCACATAGCCAAAAGCTTATCTGGAGCTCTGAAAATATATTTTACTCTTCAATTTCAAATGACTGACAAGAACCTCAGATAAGCAGCTATAGCTTTGCAACTTTTCTTTAAATTTGTAATAGACAACATATCAAATGTGTTTGTTGTAATTCTGGGCACAGTTGATAGTTACTGAAGTGTACTTGAACAAAAAAACACTGTAATAATTTTTTTTTACAAATGGTGCACCTTCAATGATTTGAGACTGAGAAATGGATCTTTCTAATAATGTATGTAAAACCTTGTTAAATTATTTTATATATTCATATAGAATAGATACAATTACGCTATCTATTGATAGTACATCATATTGATATCGTCATTTGTAAACAAATGCTGCATTTTGGAGTGTTTTCATTACATAATATCAATTAAAACACGGGTATATGTGAACCGTTAAAAAATTGATAATTTAGTTTTAAAACTTAATTGCTTCAATTCCAACTACAACAGCTATCGGACTCAACATTTATGATAATGATGTACAAGAAATAGCGCCAACGGTGTTGAAAACAAAGCGAAATGTTTAAAACCAAAACAAATGAAAATTTGATTAACTAGGTGGCATCCATCAATTATTTGGTTTCAAATAATTATGAGAAAAACGTGATAACCAAATAAACAGTCCTCAAGCGTGGTGTATTAATCAGGTGCATATCTGAGTTAGGGCTTGCCGGAGAAATTATAAATACTTATCTGTTTCCTAATTCTATGCAGGTGAATCGCATTCAAGGAAGAAAGTACACAGTAGGTTTATTATGTTAATTTCATTAGCTTTCCCCTGCTGAAACGCTCGTTATGCTAAACGTTTGATAATTTTTCATATTTTTTAATCTTAAGTGCTTTACCACTTATTTTTTACATTTACACATTTCCAATCCTGAGAAACATCAGGATGTCACTATATTCAAGATCTGATGTCCTTATATAAGCGTCGATGTCCTAGAACCTTTGGACAACTATAAGTAGTAGCATTAGACAGTGGCACTATTGCTATGAAATACCATGATGTTGGTGAGGGAAAAATATACTGAACTAAGTTTGTTACCTTGTGCATAAAACATGATTATCAAGATTCGTAAAATCTCCGTAACATCTGATTTAGTGCAAGGTCATCATTCTCCATTCCATTAAGCAAATTTGTTATTTTGACAATAAATAATAAATAATCATTTGTTATAGCATTAGTTGACGCCATTCAAACATCGTAATTATTTTCCGAACATGCACATCACTTAATTGTAACCCACGACCGCTTTGGCGTGTGTGTGTCGAACCCAAGCAGTGAACCGTCCAGATAAAATACGAATACATTATGAAGATTATGCTTTGAATATATTATCAATGATAATTAAAAAGCAGATTCCGTAGAATAAAACCAATAAATATCAAACGATCCACTCCCCTTACTAAAAATCATTTCTTCAGATTGATTGTTTATATACTTACCAGTTGTTGATTATCATAGACAAAGATTCAGCGTACCAGAATGATATACACCTGGTGTACATTGCCAAGCACGTGCAAAATTACTTACTTACTTCGTCTACGCGTATCAATTTCACCAATAGCGCTGTGATCGCGCTATGAAAAAATATTTCTCAATTGGGAGAGAAAATAGTCCGCGCAGTTGTCGGGAAATGTCTTGATTCTACTTAGAAATATTCTCGAAGAATATTTTGAAAAAATAATCATTAATGTTTGTTATGTTAAAATTGCAGTAACAACATTGCAGTTATATTGATAATGATAAATCTCCAAAGTAACTTGCCTTCGCCTTGCAAATATTTGGCAGATACACACTTATAGTATACATTGTTTGTATATCGACTATTTTTCCTTCTCAGTTATGTTATAATATATAGGCTATTGATAAGAAATGCTGCCATTTCATTTTATTCGTGTTGGAAATAAAAGCAGTTAAATCCCTTTAGGAATACCTGTATTGTCAGAAAGCACGTGTGGCGGTCAAGAAAAAATGGAAATATTTACTCTACCAGGGGCCCGTTAAAAGTGAATCTGATAAACAGGTAATGAAACTGCCAGATCTTTCAGTTAGCTGTTCAATCTCTGTTAAAACGTCTACTCTTTCGTGAGATAAAGCGATTTCCCCATCTGTTTGTCTCTATCCGCCTGATCATGGCACGAATGTGGCTACCACTGCATTCTGTATGGTAAATGTACATCAACCTGCACGTGCTTTAAAGCAGACAGTCAAAACACACACATGCAATGTCAGACACGTGCAGTGCGAATGTAAAAGTATTTTGTTACTTATTCTTGTGTCTCAATCAATTTATGATAAAAAAAACGTGTCTTATTTTACGTGGAAGATAATATAAATGTATATATGGTTAAACCATTCGAGCAAGATTTGCTGTGGCTACAACCAATATGATTGTTGCCGTTAAAACATGTTAAAGAGCCACTTCGTGATTTCCAGAACATATTATTTACCTTTGATACGAATCTAAGTGTCATATGTGGTGATATAAAATCAAAACATCTTCACTTTTCATGTCCAAAAGACATATATATGACAAATACTGGTTTTCCATGAAAATCTAAAAAAAACAGCCTTATAAATGCACATAGGTGTAGATATCACATCCAACATACATGGATACTATAGTTGTATAACCTAACAAACACTATCAACTCCTAACTGCCCTCCTGAATGTTTTAGATAAGTCTCCAAAATTACGTTTGACTATTTGACGCGCGCAACTGTCCGGTTTTCGATCATAATTGCGACGTTCTACCTTCAATTTGTCACTGTAACAATAAACTTTAAAATGTGTCTTTTTGGTAACAGCCGATACTTCGCGATCAAATGACACCATTGATTAAGTTTGGCATACATGACCCTAACAACTCACGGAGTGCACGTGGCTCTTTAAACTCGGATCAACACAGAATACTCAAGGTTTTCCGATTTCCTTCTGCATGTCGTTTAAGTGATTTCCTCAGCTTATTTTTCGTTTATTAATCTATCGATCTGCATATGATATCAATGTATCAGTAAATATAATTGTTATAGATGCACATCTAAACGTGTATTACAATGTCAGGCAATAGATTAATCTTCGAGCTCTCACATGTGTAGAGAAATATAAAAAATACAAAATATTGCTATACCAGAACATCTATCTTAGATAATGTAGACAAAACTTTAACGTATTATGGCACCAGTGTATATACGAAGTATCGGATGTTGAAAGTCATCAGATAAGCGTTAGAAATATTCACTTCATCTTAAACATTCGATATGAAATTTCATTTTACTGGTTAAGCTTCCTATTATATTTTTTCAAATAATTTAATATATAATATGATTTACATAATATCTGATCTACACGATCTAGATATTCTTGAATAACAAACTTTTTGCGTTATACTTACCTGGAAACATCTTCTGTTACGTCTAAAACAAATTTGTAATGGGTGCATTTTCCTGATACTTGTTTTATGACGGATGTTTTACATAGAATATATATAGTCAAGCTAAAAGAAATCCAAATGTACAGAAGTGATAAATGGCCATAAGGAATACGTACACATGTGTGAAAACTTCCCAGTTGGTCGACTGAAACTCCTCTTAAAGGGATTTCACATTAATCTAAAGGATTTCTGCAAATGTGCACACTTCATAATTCAGCGACCTTTTAGTTGATATATGAAGCGTCTGTTTCGTGTTTGCCTCAACATGAAAACACCCACACTCTCATATTTCATGCAACTGTTTGTTATCGAGCCTGTAAAGTAACTTGTCCAATAAACAAATTCTACGCCACCCTCCCTGCTCCTGTTTGCTCCTACTTTATACGGAGAACTGATTCATAAGCGCTAGCACAATATGGGTTGCGTCCGTTCTGCCTATTCATCTTCTTCAGCATTTAAACGCATTTCTACTGCTTCAATCTCTCAATTTTCTAAAGTCGGTAGTTTGGTCTTGCAGTTTCATATGTGCCTTCAAATGAATCCATTCTTGCGGAGTGAGGACCTAGATTTATTAAAGGCGTTTATGTTTACGGACGCTACGTAGCGCAGTTGTTACCGCGTTCGACCTCGGATTAAGACGTCTGGGGTTTGAGTCCCACTATGGGTCATTTGACTGCAGTAGAGAATTGTTCTACACGAAGTAAGGTTTTGGTGCAATGCTAGTTTCAGCTGATGCTCGCCGTTTTCACAACAATGCATTATCTCAATAGTAGTGCGGGCTTTCTTCCTACAATAATACTAGCAGTCTTGATGTAAGTGAAATGCCCTTTAAAGCCCAAATCAACCCACCTTTATTGACACTACACCTAGAGCTTGACAAATATTGCATAAACTGCCGTAAATGTTATTAGTCTTTAATTTCTTTAAGTGAAGTCATATAAACTAATTTAAATGAGACATCAAGCAGCGATGCTCTTTAACAATTTTCAGAACTACTGGCGTTAAACAACCGGTAACCTCGACATTATCACTTCTCGACTTTCGTTCAAAGACTTTTCAACAAAATAAGAACTGGGCTTGATGTTTGTTAATTTGTCAAATAAACACCTTTAATTAGCCTTTCATTAAGACAGCGTAATTATAGGCTGTGAAAAACCCACATGGGCTAGGGGCCATAAAATTTGACCGGGTGTGACGTAATAAACAGACTGTACAGAGAGGCGCATCATTATTTTAACTGAAATACCGCCTTAAATAATTGTTTAATTACCATTGATGTGGGTACCTTTTATACACCAAACGCTTAATAGTGTTACATCGCCAAATGATTTATCTGACTGAGTGGAAAACATTCTCTGTTAGTTATTGGTTATTTTCTGTGATATTGTTGCGATACATGTATAGATCACGAGGCAATGATTCTGTTTATGACGTCACAAAAAGGGCGTGTGACCAGTCATGCATTCATTGGTTTGTGACCAGATAGATCTAAGCGGCCCATCAAAAGTGGTATTAAATATAAAAAACGGCTTTCATTACCAAACTGAACATATTTGAGAAGCGACCTTTGACGCACTATACAAAATTGTAATTGGACATTCATATATTCAAAAAAAATAGGGAAATATGTTTGTGGTTATTTAAACTTTAAAGCACATGTTGGTTGAGAGTTACTGTAAGTGATACCTGACAGCTGAAAATTAGAATATTTCTTTTACCCTACACATAAATATTATCAACGGACGGATATTGGTATTTAAGAGAGCTCACGAAAGTAAACCATAGTAATGATGAAATGCAATTCGAAGTGAATCTAGACACTTTACGGTCCCCAAGACCCAACAGTTCCGTTGGCAACGGAACGTAATTACTGTCCATAAATTTGTTCTAGCAAAGAACAAGACCATGGTTAAAGATATGTTACAGCGGAATCAATTAACACATCGTCAGTTTCGAGTCATAAACCGTAAGTAGGCGTTACTAGGCCGGAGTGTTTATTTCAAAGCTAATTAAATTTGTTCAGTGCGAGTATGAAGCACACGTATAAGTTTCGACGTACATAAATGTTAAACACTTTCCTAATTCGTTATCATATTTTATCTAGATGTAGTTCTTTATCATAAAACTTCAAATACAATCAACATGAGTTGCACATGTCAACTGATTTTTTAAGTTGATGATTCTATTCACTAGTCGAGCTCAATATGTTTCCTGTTATAATAATAAACTAATGAAACGTAAATGAAGCGAGGTTTGAGTTTAATGCTATATTGAGGTTTAATACGGTATCACCTTTGGTTCTTTGTTTCTATCCGGCGTTTGCAGATTTCGCCACAAGTCTTAGGAAGATTGGTGTTGTGGATTTTCTCCCTATATCATTTCTTGAAATCTGTATAATACCAGAAAGCACCTCTCCTTACAGTAATCAACACACGGTCATCTAGAAATATTTGACTTACCTATTGGACGATATTAAGATACATGTACGTAAGCAAATTTCACGCCGCATTATCAGAAGTGACTGCGTTGAGTTTCCTCACCAGGCCTGAACGGTATAATTAATAGTAACAGTTCAATGTCGGTTACATTCTATCAGACGAATTTGGTCCACTTGGTACGCGGTTGTACATCAAACAAGTGTAATGGAATTATTTACTAATAAATTCTGTACTTCGAAGCAAATGGTGTATACTGTTTCCTCACAAGAACACCAACGGCTTTGAGCAAGAACACACTTCCTCTGTGACGTCTATGTTGCCTTGTAGTGTTTTAGAACATAATCCTCTTTGATCGTTTCGATAATGAATTCACCTTCAACATATAACGATGATAGAAAACATCAATTTTATATGGTGTATGTATAAAGTTACGGTGAGAGTTCTCTATTACGACCACGCCCAGCATTGAGCAGTACTTTACTTCCTCTTTGACGTGTACAATTCCTTATAGTGTTTTAGAACATAATCCTCTTTGATGATCGCTTTGATAATGAACTCAGCTGCAACATGTCACAATAATAGCAAACACTGATTCTGGATATTGTACGCTCAGAGTTCTTAAACCAGATTCCAGCCGATGCTCGCAGGTTTCACCGCAATGCATAGCCACAATGGTGTTGCGGGCTTTCTCCCTGCAATAATACTAGCAGCCGCGATATAAGTGAAATAATCTTGAAAGCGGCGTTAAACACCAACTCACCTCACCTCACCTTAAACCAGACCACACCCGACATTTGGATGAAACAAATGTTACTCTCTGGTAACCATGTACTGTGGTGGAACAGAACACTTGTTTGATTGTCATGTGGATTATAGGCACCTGTTACATGCCTTAACTACAGTTAACTAATTGTAAGTAAAGAATACCTTTATTATATATGTTCTACGCTATCAGCTCTATGTACATGTGTTGTCTAAAAGGGCTTCGAGTGACATTTTGCTTATTAACTCGTCTTTGGGAGTTTTAATTCTAGTACAAGTCAATCTATCCATTGTCTTAAAATTGATGTACATTGGCCTGTACAGCGTTCCACTTCGCACTTTTCCGACACATGTTACTTGTTAAGCAGTAGATATTCACCTTAAACGCTACAGGTAGAAAAAAGGTGTCAATTTCTTCTATCTACATCTCATCGTTTGTCAGATTTATGGGCAGCTAGAATCCCCAGGTCTGACAAGCGAGAGCCTTTTGTCAGTCAACATTAGGTATATTATTAGCTGAATTGCTTCAGGTAGGTAGAAAGGTGTGTTCTTAATAGATAAGGACAGGAGGAATTTATGGTCTAACACCTACTTGAGATAGCAGTTGTATAACATTAAAACATTGATTCAGACTAAGATTCTGTTCAAGTACAGCCTGATCACACGGGGCCTTTTACCTACCCTATGCATGTGTGCTCATACATCTTCCATCTCTCGTTATTCGTGAGACGTTTTGACTTAAAGAATTCCCTTGTCTTACAATTGATGGTCCATGTATATTCCTTGTCGGACCACCATATGGCATGAGAGGTATTTAACCTCTAATCCTGTAGGTATTTTATGAAAAGGTAACTAAGCCCTTCTTCATTTGTCAAAAATGGAAAAAACTTCTTGTTTGACAAATGAAGACCCGATGTGCCAGTTTCCATTATTTTTTTCAACTTCTTCCGCAAGGTTATAACTCGCTCCACTCTCAATCATTAATTTGAATGGCCGGACCGTTTCTAGTAGATATACCACGTCTTTACAGGTAGAGTTAAAGGTGTGAACCGAAATATCCCTCTTCACTTACTAGAAAACGAAAGCTAAATCCCCTTATCGTATTGAAAAGAATACTCGATTCCATTATCATTGTGAACTCTTCTTCCTCACATCTTCATTTGTCAATAATCAACAGTGCCAAAGCCCTTGTCTGACATGTGAGAAACTAGTTCTGTTATTTCCTCCTAACGAAGTGGGTAAGTAGTACTTATTTCCTGTTACTCAAATGATCCAAAATGATTAAGAGCGTGTCAGTAACATCTCCAGGTAGATGGAAAGCGTGCACTAACCTACATTCCCTCTTTACTTGTCAGCAATGCGGACAGAAGGGATCCCCTTGCCCGACAGGTGAATATCTCAATATATTTTTGGCTCCTAACGAATGAGGAACGTTGGATCAATTCCCATTAGTAAGAACGAGTCCCTTTGTCTGACTTGTGAACATCGAGGTAAATTGTTTGGCCAATATCCGTTACACAGTGTAAAACGTTAATCAAGTAGGCATCAAATGATAATGATTATGTCGTGGATGATAGCCTTGTTTGCTCTCAACCCGTCTCAATTTATCAGAAATAAGGACAGGCGGAATCCCATTGCCAGACAGATTAAGATTTTTGCCGATTACTTACTGCTTACGTAGCAGATATCAAATCCTCATTAGATATGTAAAAAAAGATCGTAGTTGGTACAACATTTGGAATGTTTATGAATGTTATTTAGATTTATGTTTTTATTCTCCTATTTAAATCATGCACAAGAATACATGGAGAAAGAAACAGGTTATAATGTTATCTCTAACTTGATAACAGTATAAAAAGAATAATCAACACGGAAATGACGTTATTAACTACTTCAAAATGGTTTCAGTATATCTTTCTTCAGGTAATATTGAGTTGCAAACTAACCCTACTTATAATTCGTTATTTTCTTTACTCTAGGCAAACAAGTTCACAGATATATCTTTCAAAAGTTGCGCCTTAACTTACAGACATTGTAAAACTGTTGTGTTAATTTGGTTTGAGAGTGTATATTGTTAGGATATTAAAATATACGGTCCAAATAAGCAATGTATTATCGTGAGAAACGCAAATGTATAAAGATGTTGAATAAGAATTGTAATCATATAAAGATTCTAATTTATCGGTAAAACAATTGAAAAAGAAAATAAACTTGTGGTCCATCGAGAGCCCTCGTCAAAGCAGTAATTTGTCGTCATAAATTATTTGTTCGCATTTTGCACTTCCCACCCGCATTGTTATGATCCGTTGATTGAAGACAACTTGCAACATTTCCAACACCCCCCCCCCCCTTTCCCCTCCCTCCTTTCCCCTCCCCTGCTTAAGGCAATGCAAATATTCTTTCTCATTCCTGCCATTGCTCTATTATAAGTGCATATTCAACTGAGAGGGTTTACGTGTAACGATACCGAGATTAGGGACCTGCATGATACAACTTTGATGAATTCCTGAACACCCATATCGTTGATATCGCCTTCCTGAACAGGTATTTAATGCCCATTGAAGCTGTATATTACTTCATTTAGATACAGCGCATTGCTGCATGTATGATAAGGTTGAAGCTGTAATGAGCACGAAGTGAAAGACTTCAAAGATTTCTTCACCCATGTCTTCAGGAGTACCTTTCCTCATCGTTATTAAATATTTAATTAAGCTTTGTAATGCCCAGTGCACCATCTCCTATCTTCACCTGCTGAATGATATATGTGATATAGGTGGGATGTGTTTAGGTGAAAGATCGCTGGTCGGTCAGTAAGTAGACAAGAACTGCAGAGAGTGGCACTTTAGGAATGGGGTTAATGTTCTGGAAGGTGAAAACCAATGTGTTCTTAAACAGTATGGGTTGTTAAAGGACATTTCACGTTCCCTTTCTGATTAACAGTATACGTAATTGAAAAGATAAGTCTTTGCATTTACAGTAGCTCATGAAATTGTAGTGCTCCCTTCGTCATTCATGACACTAGACAGTAAATTTACCATAAAAATTAAGTTTTCTTCACCAAAAAATTGAATTATTTGGAATAGTATAATTCGCTTTTTATCTGTCCTGTTAAGCACATACTGATGATGTCATGCCAAACATCGACGAATCATACATATATGTTCACTGTAATGCCATCAAAAACGTCATTGACACAGTCACTTCCGTAAACACAAAAACAAACTGATTGAAATAACATTGGATTGATATATTTAAGACGGGGAATAACTTCTTTGATTGCAGTTACCTGACCTACACCTACCCTCCTTAAAGAGCCACTCCGTGATTTTCATAAGATATTATTTACGTTTGATATGAACCTAAATGTCATATGTGGTGATATAAAATCAAAACATCTTCACTTCATGTCCAAAAGACATACATATGACAAATACTGGTTTTCCATGAAAATCTAAAAACAGCCTTATAAATGCACAGAGTTGTAGATATCACGTCCAATATACGTGTATACTAGTTATATAACTTAACAAACACTATCAACTCCTAACTGCCCTCCTGGCTGTTTTAGATAACTCTCCAAAATTACGTTTGAGTATTTGACGCCGCCACTGTTCAGTTTCGATCATAAATGCGACGTTCTACCTTCATTTTGTCACTGTTAAAAAACGAGCTTCGAAATGTGTCTTTTGGGTAACAGTCGATACTTCGCGATCAAATGACACCATGGATTAATTTTGGCATATATGACTCCAACAACTCACGGAGTGGCTCTTTGAAGGGATAACATTTTGAAAATAAACAGTCGGTCGTAAAACATCATTCTAAAATCAAAACTGATTGCCGTAGTTTATGCAATAGTTCCAACATGTTCTATGTTAACGTTCTTATTTTCTTGAAGGAAAGGTATTATATGTGCCTTTTCAATTAGTACCTGCATTACCGATCGAAATCAGATTTTGTCAGGAACTTTATTTAGAAACTGGTGCCGACATATATTAAACCAATTGGTACAGTCCTTTTAGAATAATTTATAATCTATGGCATAATTGCAAATCCCATGCGCATCCCATTTTTGTCCTAGCATAACCTTAGCGGTGAACATTGCGAGTTGGAAATAATTCTCACATTTCCGACAGTACTTCAGATAGCTTCGCATTCTCCAAAATTTTTCTCAATCACATTGCATGTCCATTGTAATACTTCTGCTGAATAATGAGGTGAAGATTTTAAGTTCAAGAAGTACCTGTCGTAATAGTCTAGAGCTCTTGAGCTCCTCGCACTGACTTGTTGGGAAAACAGGCCTTGTGTAAGCTATAACTCCTCACACTGTTTGAGTAGATGTGCACTTTCTGCTTCTGTAAATAAGACAGTGTAAATGATCTGCATAAGTATAATCACGCTCGTCTACCTTGTCTGTGGAAAAATATAGTTTATAAAATTCTAACAAAATAAATCCCGTGTTATGCACAAGCAACGAGATGTTTGTTTCTGGGTATATATTCCTTATAGAACCGTGACGAGAACATTTGAATGTCATGGCATCAGAGAAATAATGTAAACTTCTTGATCAATGTGATTGAGGATATAAAAATACACCAGCATTGCACAGAATGATATAATATATAGGATGAAGATAACTACACAATAACCTCACCCCGTTTTAGGTGTTATGACTATTTTATTAACCCTCCGTAACCCTCCATCGTATTTTTTACACTTTTTACACGAACTTTTTCTATACAGCATACTGCCTACTTTATATCTCGAACTTTCTAAATGATTAGTCGAATTCATCCTGAATTTTAGCAAGCTACGTCGGAAGTTCATTTCAAATACCAATCCGTTTAAGCTTTTTTTAAAAAAAACTTGGAAATGCATAAGTTATGAAAGCAAGTTTCTGGTCAACAATTTCTTTGTTGTGACATATGTCAGAAGGTATTATCAAGAAAGACTTGTTTTTCTTATGTTTGCCACGTCTTTATGCCCTTCAAAGACTTAAATGCATATATTGTTGTCTATGAAGACATCTGGTTGTGTTTAGCAAAGCTTTTATCCCTGCATTCCAGAAGATGCATGTCAACCCCAAGGTAATTGTGCTTTATCTGGTAGGTTCATGCTAGAGAACAGCTGTACAAATTGAGTCTTAAAGAAAACGTATTGACTTGTGGAATAAGTGGTGATCTAAGAATTGGCATGCAACTTCTTTATCGAGGCTTAACCTTTGAAAGTTAAAACTGTACATCCAAATAAACTTGACATGTTTAGACAAGCGAAGTACTTAAAGTTCCTAATATAGGTACCCAACTCAAAACCTTTTCTTTTTTCTGCTTAATCAGGAACAATATATAGTTCTAACAGACATCGTTTTGAAGACAAAGCCATAAATAACTATCTACGAGGTAAAAACAATCTTAGCGCTAAGAGAGCTTCGTAATTTTACATCCAGGTGTTTATCAATTGCTATAGTAGTGACTTCCTCAAGATGCATGCCATCACTATCACGAAATATACTTTCTCTGAGGGAATTGAGGTACAATAAATTATTTTAAAATTTTTACATCCAGGTGTGTTTGTCAATACCTGTAATAGAGACTTCCAAAAATGCATGGCATCCCTATCACGATGTATACTTTCTCTGGAGAATTGATGAGAATTAAGTACATTTTTTGTACTTCTCACACCTTGTAAGTCATACCAAAGGATGTAGATAGTGTTTACTTGAAGATATTGCAGAGGAATTTGTATTTCTTTTCTAATTTGAAGAAAGTGGAGTTTTTGCTAAACAATGTTTTAGAATTAGCCTTCCTTGGTAAATGTGGCGATATGATTTGTTATCATAGCATTCATGCCGTTGGCGTTAGGTTTGTTTTGAATTATTTTCATTTAGATGGTGTTTCACTATCGTTTCAAATATACATGTACAATATTGTATGTACCTACGATGTTGTTTTGATGTTAGTGAAGCGAGCGAATTTCATGATTTCAGAATTAGAAATTTACATTGAAACTGTGTATTTTCTTGTCTGAACGTAAGTAGTTGAAACGGGTGGCATCTTTAGAATTAATGTATTCCTTTAATATCATAAGAAAAAGTTCTTTTAAATGATTAGATGATCACCACAACAGCAGGGTTTGTATCGCATCATACTATAGGTTGGAGTTCTTTCTTCAGTTAAAATGCGAACCACTGTAAGGAGAGAGAAAGTTATCCAGTGATGAAGTTTGGTTGATGAGAGAGCATTACAGGACAAAATTTGAAAACTGCCTTGACTAAGCACGATGTACTATCATGCTTAGAGCCAAATAAAGTTGCAGGGAGCTGTGGAAGAACAATTTTGCAAACGTGGAATAGATTATAGAATATGTAAATGCCATGCCGGGGTAAGAAAGGGGTGATCTGTACTTCTGTGTGAGGTTGAGTTCCAATCTGGACCTCATCTGACATACTGAGCTCATAAATTTAACGGTATTAAACGGTTACTTCCAAACTATTCTGTCACAAAGTGAGTTTTTGTACCACTTTCGCTCTAGGAGTGTACATACATGAAATTAATGACATTGACTTAGAGATCGCACTCAAATCTCAAATACTATCATTCTTAAAATTCGTGCGTATCAAACATAAATATGGACACGGTTATATCGCAGCTTTATCTTATTCCTGCTGTTGGACTTGTAAGAACCTTTTAGATTGACCTGTAAACCCCTTGCACTTGAATATGTTAATAGCTAAACCTGTCTTTCCTTCGGATGACTTATTAGATAAACATGTTAGGTTTCATGCACCAACCAGTTGGTTACCTTTATTCAGAAATAATAATGTTAAGTAAAATATCTCAAACTATTTTAATTGATATGTTTTCTGAATGCATGCATTCGTTTATTCATAATTTGAGGCGAGTTTAATAAAACTTTGATGAATTTTCCTAGTCTGAAATAAATTAAACGAATTATTTTATACAATGATTTCACGAATCCTTGCCTCAATCCTCATTAGGAAAATGGTTTAAATTAACTACCAGGAGTTGTCTTCTCGGTTTCTTAGAATTTGATGACGGTACACAGTCGTTTTTTGGCCATAGTTAGAAATCTTGAAGACTGACGTTTCCTTAAATCATTGAATGGTGACTGTTTGTTTAAACATATTTCATTCACATGAAAAGGATTAGGAACAAGTTCTCCAACTTAGGATACCCTCTCCTTGAGATGTACAATGGTAATTTACATATTTGAAAGACAGATGGCAGAAAGATAACAAGAGAATAGCATAGAAAACGAACAGAACATATTTCGAAGATCATTGGTTCTTACATGTGTTCAAATCTCTTTGATTCACTAATGAATGATTCTACTAACTTAAATACAGTTTTGTTTTGACATAGTGATAGGTCTGCACTCCTTCTAGCAAAATGTTATGATTAACTGCAATTCCTACTAATGTACCAATGCGCTCAATAGGTGACAATAATTTTAATCTCTGTTGTTTATACAACGGACATTCAAAGAAATAATGATATGAGTTCTCAACAACATTACCACATACACAACTAGGATCAGTTATTATCCCAAATCTATACAAATCAAAGGTGACTGTTCAAAGGTGACTGATAGTCAGAACACACGTACAACTCTAAGCTATTTACAGATACTCATTTAAGCGGTTACATATTTCCTATTACTGAACGTAGAATCACAAGGAAAACCAACAAACAATATCATTCACTGGTTTCAAAGTTCTACAACGAACGAGATTGTTTGGTGGGTTTTTTCTTTACAAGGTGCTATGTTATAGGCGAAAACTCGTAAAAGTTCTTTGTCATTCCATCAAAAACAGATGTTTGGGCAACAGTATTGTCGAAATGAAAATAAATTCCATAAGTTGATACTGTGTTATGAATGGGATGGTATTGCATGAGATTGTTTCTTTATCTATGTTTGCAAGACTGAACGTGAGACTCTGAGAGTGGTAGGAATCCCCATATCTGACAAGCGAGAGCCCTTTGGCAAACCGCGGTAGGCATATTGTTAACTGCATCGCTGCAGGTAGGTAGGTATAAAGGTATGTTGAAGTCAGTCGGAGTATTACTTCTCATTCTTATCATTGGCGACTGTATACATAGATACAGCTCAATGATACAGGTCTGATAACCTTTTAGCTGTTATGAGCTGGTAGTGAGAAACTTCTGAAACAGATTCGATAAGGTCTTCACGTTCCTAAAGTTCAACAGTACCTTCCCATTCCTATCATTGTCAACTGTATCGAAGGGGTAGTTTATTGATACATAAGGGGGGAAAGCTGTAATGGGCAGAGGTATCGGACTTGATACAGAAATGATGATAAAGATAAGTTTTTCATCAAATTAACCTTTGATAAACGCTTTCTTTGGCCAGTCTTTGGAGCCTAAGGAAGCTGTATATTGCTCAGTGCACCATCTCCTATCTTGCTGATTGATATATGTGATATAGGTGGGATGTGTTTAGGTGAAAGATCATTGGTCAGTAAGTAGATAATGCCTCAGACAGAAGAACTTCAGGAATGGGGTTAATGTTCTTGAAGGTTAAAACAGTGTCTTTTCATTCCATTTGGGTTACTACTGGGCACTCCATATTCCATTTCTCTTATATATTATCTTAACCTAAAGAAATATTAAGAAAAAAACTTAAAGAAATATTCGTCACTGCATTTACGATAGCTTAATGTATTGATTGTTTAAAAATCCACTGTTTAATAACACCTTCTAAAAACTAAATATTCGTCAATGAACCTCCAATGGTTTATTAAGTTATATAGCTCTCTTAATATGCTCTTTTGTAACGTTAGCTCGTTACATCTAGAACAAACTTTGACCCTCTTGACTTGAGAAATTACTGGAAATCGTTTCTAGAAGTATATAGATAAGAAGTGATGTTGTGAGCAGATATTATCTTGTAAAAATAGGGGCGGGATAGCGCAGTGGTTAGTGGTCGGCTTCGGATCAAGAGGTCTGTGTTTCGAATCCCGCCAGAGACTCGGCAACTTTCTCTGCAGTAAAGAACTGTTCTACACGCAGTAAGGTTTGGGTGCAGTGCTACAATGAATTTCAGTGCAATATCCCCATAGTTCGCTAGTTCCAGCCGATACTCGCAGTTTTCATCGCAAGGCATAGCCACAATGGTGTTGTGTGCTTTCTCCCTGCCATAATACTAGCAGCCTTAAAAGCGACGTTTAACCCCAATTCATCTCACATCTCTTAAAATACAAAATAAGCTCGCAGAGCATGCATGTTATCGCGTTACTGACATACCTCAACATTCAGTGACTCTTAAGTAATATTTCTATTGCTGTTGAATAGCGAAGTAAATCTTTGAAGTTCAAGAATACCTGTCGTTATTGGCAAGTAAGGATGTCATTTTCTAAACATTGTCAGTGTCGTAAGAAGGGTTAACCCGTCTATTTTTTCTGCAGCTGATTTATGAGATGAACTTTTGGTGCTCCGTGCACTGTCTTGTTTGATTACTTTTGTGTGTGTGAAGACCTCCTCAGACTTCTTGAGAGGGTAGGTTGTCTGAATGCATGCACTTCCTGTTTCAGTAAATAAAGACAAGTGTCAATCATCTGCATCAGGGCAATCACACTCGCTCACTGTACCTTGATAAATGAATTGTTAAAACTGACATTATTACATTCAAATGTGTGACACATAACTTTAATAAAAGTCCTGAAAATTCTTTTTAAAGTTCCTTTCAGAAATTACAAAAAAATACTAATTTCGAAAAATTACGATGTATTTCCGTACAGTTACGACACGTATATCAATTGACGAAAACGTTCACTCATTGATCCCACTTTTTCTTCAGTGTCAAAATTTCCTGAACAGTGCAGTCAACAACCTCTGAATCTGATGCTAATGATATCACAAAATATCGATTTAAGATTTTTGTTAAATTTTAATGTTTGTTGTTAAAGCCGTAAGACATAATCAAAATAATCATTGGTGTTTCTTTCTGTTTACACACCTTACTAACCTTAACCTACTACCTTTCCTTACTGATTTCCGTGGTTTAATTTATTCATTCCAAGACGGTTATTTACAGATGTCATTTTCATAACATGTAAAAACCAAATCAGTATAAATACACACAGAACGCGTATTGCAGTTATTACCAGATGTTCATTCTGCGCACATATACCTATACATCTGCACCTGATCTGAATTAATCAAGTATTTACCTAATTGAAAAATAGTGTTGCTATACATATTAATTGAGTGCCCATGCTTGGAATTTTAAGAGAGGAATTTATATGATTTGGCACCCCTTGCTGTGAACTAGATGTTGGATCAATGGTACTATGATCTACTACAGTTATAAAAAGTCCAGCAATAATTGATAGGCTTTATCACTGCATGGATAAAGAAGAGCAACTTTAGTTGGAGGAAAAATAAACGTGCTGTTAGACTGTGAATGGGACTACTTCAAGATGTGGCACCTAGCAGAACGTTTTAGGATGTAAACGTCTCATGGAAATGAGATTTGGGATTAACAGATAAATGTACATCTCACTGGGATATGCAGTACAGATGTTTAGTTCTTATCAAGGATATTGTATGATGAATATGAACGCTTGAACCAAATGAACTTGAAGTATATGGTTATTCCGTTGGGAAACAAAAGTAATTTGACAGAATTGGTATGTTGTATTCTAAACAATGATGTCTTCATTATAATACAGTGTAACGTTGCTATCATTTCCCCCCTGATAAATGGTGATTCATTGTTTACAGACCTTCCTTGTGTACACATCTATACCTTGTATTTCCATTAATGAGCTTAGGATTTCAAAATTGAACGGAATGAACTTTTTTCGTTGACTTTAATATCCAATTCAAAAAGGAAAGGACAAAGTGTATAGCCCTGCAGAGTCATTCTTATGCAATCTTGTTTGCTGGAACATATGGTCGTGAACTTTTCTTTGTTTACAGACCTTCCTTGTATACACACCTACTCTGCTGTATATTAAAGGTAACCTGAGAAGGGATAGATAAGCATCTGCTGGATTGTCTGTTTCGTCTAGTCTATATTTGATATTTACAAAGGGTAAAGAAGAAATATGTTTGTAATTATAGAGGCGTTGATGTACCTGTTGACATGATATAAGTCAAAGATTTGATGTTCATACTAATTGCAAGGTAGTGTTTTTTATAGGCCTCAATCGAATAATAATAATAATAATAGCTTTCTTGTACCGCGCATATATCCATGAGAGAGCATGCTCAAAACGCACAAATTGTATTATTACCCTGAGGGAATAGTACTTCGATGCAACCTATTAAGCGCTTCGCGCGACCGTGTGGGTCCATACCTTCCCTTGTTCAGGTACCCAATTGTACAGCTGGGTGGACTGAGTTCAGTGAGGATGAAGTGTCTTGCCCAGGGACACAACACACGACATGGTCCAGGTTACAGATGTTTGGTGCCTCCACCGGGATTCGAACCCGGGCCATTGGCGTGATAGGCCAGCATGCTAACCACTACACCAGTGTGTTCCAACAAAAACAACTCATTATTTTTGAAAATCAAGGATAACGTACTGTTCTTACCTATGATAGTTCTTCATGACCTTCAAGGATTTAGATACATACATTGTTCACAGTAGAGACATCTGCTTATTTAACACGAAGCTTTTCCTGATGCATTTCACATAATGCCAGACAATCATGTAGGTGATAATTCTTTATCAGTGGTATTCCATTATTAGGAGACAGCTGTACTAAATGGCAGTAACCTAAACCGGATTGTGTTGGTGGTTTTGCTTTTATGTACACGAATGTCAGCCCACATCTTAATTGCGATGCAACCTTACCACCTCAACAAGCTTGGCATGTTTTGGCAAGCAAATTACCTTTTTTACGATTCTTCTTTTTGCCAAGATTTTATCAAGAACGTTAATATTTTAACAAAGACAACTGGTTAAGGTTATCCTGAAGATACATGCCATTTCTATCAATGTCTTTTTCTTTGGGCCTAAGAAAAATCGTTCCTGTGTCTAGCAAAATGATACTCTTACAAAAAAAAAACGGTATCCAGCTTTTGTTTGATGATAACGAAATAAGGAACTGTATACGGTCATACTAAATAATCCTTCCATGTTTTACTTTACCTATGAAACGAGTTGAGGACTGTTATTAAAGGGACGATATCCATGTATCTAGTAGGGTATCGGTCTAAGACATTTCCTTAGAATTTATGAACACACTCTGACCAGACACAAGATCTTACCGTGATCACTTTTAATTTGAAATTTGGTATACCTCTAGTTGTCTCTGTTAAAATTTTCATAGTGTGATAGTGATGAGAGCTTAATGAAATATGTCAGTTTTAGTGCTCAAGATTTTCTTTGATTATTATTGTAGTCAAAGTGTCTTGCATGACGCGTCCTCTTCACACCAAGAGACGTTAGAAGGTCAGAGTTGTCTCTTCCTTTGTTGTTGGTTATTGGAGTAAATTGAGAACCAACTTCTACCCGATGAGCGTATCAACTGACATGTGCATTTGCGTAATACAAATTTTCGAATCTGGCAATAAAGGCGGATTTAAATGATATTAGTTATAACCGGAAGGACGATAAGCTGAATGTCACAACGTTAATCTAGTTTACGTAATGGATCATGCTCTTCGAGGGGAAACGGAATTGGTCCTACTCCACGAGAGGAATTTGACCAACGTGGAATAGAATTCGTACATAACAGGTAAATGTCATACTGGAGTAAAAAATATTATCTTTAGCTCCATTTATTGTTAAGTTCCTCTCTTGACCAAACCCGACATTGAAATTGAGCGCCGAGCCTTCAGACAACGCTGGTGCAGTATCTTAGAATATGATAGGTGACAATGAATGGTTGATTTTTAACGGGTGTCAGTACTGTTTGTCTAATGTAATTCTACATTGAGCCTTCATTCGTAAGAAGGATAAGACAGTCATTGTCTAACAAGTGACAACAGAAGTTCTTTATAAGCGTTAAGAAGTGCATACATTTTTTGGCGTTCTGTCATCAGTTCACCAGTTTTGTTCTTCATTTCAATGGAAATGGTCGCAGGTTGTATTCTAGCACGCTCTCTGGTTATCTGAAACATTTATGTACATCATTATTCAATATAGTTTATGCTGCCGGTATATTAATGACTATTCTTTGACTATTTTCTTTTAAAATGTATATCTCCAAATTTCCACCAAATGCATGATTTCCAGACGGTCAAAGACGTCATAAATCAACCGTAGACGTAGAAAATTGCGGATGGCCATTTTAGTGTGAAATGTCTTAAGGTAGGGAAATAGATTTGCGTATTTTACAATCGTTTTAGAACTTCTTTCGTTGATTTTAAAAGATTGATTTGCAAATGGTTACATTTATTTTCGTTATCGTGAGATCCTTTTTTTACCTAAAAAAACGTGCCCCCGCATCTTTAAGCTCCATGCACTGACCGAGGTGTGAATTTTCATTCAGAACATCCTTGTATGAAGTAGAACTCTTACAACTACTTGAGCGGATGAATATATGCACTTCCTGTATCGGTGTCACGTTGTATTAAAATTCCCGAGTACGTGTATCTATGATTAGAGTTGAAATGAATCCAACTTAAAGATATGTTTCCCCTCTCAGAATAGAATATCCATTCAATAAAATGAATGTTTGAACCTGTTGTCATAGTACTCAAAAGGATTAACATTTTCCTTAATTAGAAGTACAAAATATCCTTTACTGTTTAATGCTTGGCCATGTTTTCAGGTTTATTTTTACATGACATTTTACAATGTAATAATTTTAAGCAAACTCGAGTTTTAATCGTTAATCCCGGTGTTTTATTGTACAAAGGAATGGCGAGCCTTGAATCGAGGAATAGTCAAAATATACATGCAACTTTATGCTTACCTTAACTACAGGGTATACAAAAAACTGTGAAGTGTTTCCTGTTTTTAAACATAAAACCAGAACCGCGAGTTAAACAAACAAGCAGTATATTTCAGTGGTTCCACAGTTCCAAAACTCACGACGTTGTTTGTGTTGTTGCCATCCAAAGATCTGGAATAAGTATGTGAATTGGAAATATTCTTTGTAATCAAATCTTATGTCAGATGGTCGAAACAGACTTAACGATAATTGTTCTTAAGGATTTTATATTGTTTATTTTAGGATACTTGGTGGTTAAACTCTAAACGTTTATTATTTGAATACGTTTCTTACGGATCATATTTTATACTGTAGGATATTTAACGTAACGAAAAGAATAGTCAATAGTCGACACCTTGGTATCTATTTTGTTATAGTTCATCAAGTCGTGATGAAAATTTATACTTATTTGATAGGTTGTTCTCAGCCCGAAGATTACCTGTAGTTTCGACTCAGCAAAGTTACTAACGTACACGTTTTAACGCAAAGTAGCGGTATACTAAACCAACGTAACGGTTCCCCTTGCGTGAATAAATCTCACATAAAATAGACTAACAAGTATAAAGACAATATATTTATACTTGATTAATTTATTCGTCATGTTAGAAAGGGCTTCATATCTTATGTTGGTTAATTGCGCCTCCAAAACTTTTCAAAACTTTCTATGAACAAATCACAAAGGCGTTGCCTTGCTCTCATTTGCTCACTGTCAATGCAAATTACAATCTGCAGAATATAGGTCTTTCTGTAAATTTGGGAAAATGTCAAAGTTTATAGAATTTACATTGCATGGAAGCGTATCATTGTATAAGTTTGCTGATAGTACTCTCACGAGAGCAGGACAATTGCCATCCAGACAATTGCCACCGATCAATTACTCAATTCTCTCATTAAGTGATATTTTTATCATGTGTATTAGATACAGTATTTTGATATGATTTTCCTATGCATATTTCAATTATTTCTAAGGAACGGAAAGTTACGAGATAAATCACTGACGTAGATTACAGTAAATGTTCAAAAAATGGTGTGAAATTCATCTCTCCCTTACTGAAGGATAATGAAGCCTGATAACATTAGGATGTTGTCAAAAAGTATAATTCAAAAATTAGTAAATTGTTCTTACTCATTGAATCCCTATAGATATACTTAGGATTGAAAATTTGACGGAATGAACTTTTTTGTTGCATTTTATATCCCATTCAAAAAAAGAAATGACAAAGTATATAGCCCTGTTGAATCATTGTTATGCAAACACATGGGCTGTTATCTGTTTGTTGGAACATATGGTCGTGAACTTTTCTTTGTTTACAGACCTTCTTTGTATACACACCTACTCTGTTGTATATTAAAGGTAACCGGATATGAAGCAATTGATAAGCATCTGCTGGATTGTCTGTTTAGTCTGGTCTATATTTGATATTTACAAGGGTATGGACGAAATCCATAAGCTTAAAGATGATGATGTGATAATTTGTATGTTTCGTTTCATTTAATCTTTAAAAACATAAATAGTAGTGTTTGTATGTACATAATGATTGTTGTCTGTTAAAATTAATCGTATGTTGAATTATTGATATTAAAGAATCCTTCATATTCAACACCAATTGCAAATATATACCTAAATGTCGTGTACTTTAATTTAGTTTTGGTTTGTTGACTTTCAATAATGCACCTACAGCTGCATTTGTTAATATCTATTTAAATGGGAATTGATGCTAATTTATATGTTTCTATCAGAGATTCTATCTTCCAGGCACATGAAAGGTAAAATTAATACCAACATCATCGACAGTGTATATAGTAATTTGATAGCTTGTGTAAGTATGCTGTAAACAGAAACTTCTTATACAAAGAACAGCAATATAAGATTTAGACCTAAATGTAACGCAAAATCGAACATCTGTCGATGTTTAGTTTGTAAAATATCAAAAAAATACAGATGTTTATATGCCAATGAATTTGTGTGTAAATGTTTACATATGAAATTTTTTTTAAAATGCTTTAGCGATGTGTTCCCCTGTAGTTACAGTTTCGGTCATTACAGCAAATGAGCTGCAAAAACTAAATACATATTCAAGATGTTGTTTTAAAGCTTAAACGTAAAATAAGGTTAATGATGTGTTTCCACTTGAGATTCCCTCTTTTTATTGTGTAAGTAGGGAAATGGCATTATTTTATGTGTCGAATTTTAAAAATAATTTAACAATTTGTCATTAATGACATCTGAAGAAAAGGTTTTTCTTGTACACATTCTAGGCGGGAGTTTCAATCCTTTAGAGCTATTAACCAAATCCATCGATCTTTTTAATATTCATGTGTTCTTGAACTTCTAAAATAGAAGTGTACTTCAACACTTCAAAGACATACAGAGTGTAGCCAGATTTAAAGCTTGATCCAGTAGGCATAATGGTAAAGCTTTGTTTCAATTACGTCAATAATTTCAAAACAAAACTTTAATTAGAAAGGTGATGTTATACAGATCACCAAAAGCTATACAGTAAATCATATTTATATACTTATGTTACAACGAAAACTATTTGACTTCGAAACGTCAAATTCGGGATGAATGCTACCTGTGGGATGCTGATGTGCCTTGAAGGATTTAATACCAGGATGCCGTGAAACACTCGAGTTCAAAACTGAATTACTTTGAGACTTCAAATTTGGTATGAATGTTAACTATGTTGTGTCTTGTGAAGTTTAAGTGTTACAACTTGAGGATGTAGCCTTATTTCTGACACTGTTTTTGTTCCAGAGCATATTTTTATAAATTTATAACTACAATTTTGGTGTGATGTGTGATATTACCTTTAACTGTTCAAACATGTACCATCACAATCTTACCTTTAATGTGATCCTCACTCGTTGATATGATTGGCTATCCGTTTTTCAACTCATGTATTTAACGAAAACGCGGTCAAACTGCAGGTGGCGATTTGTGAACTTCTTCTTGAGACTTGAGCAATCAAGCTATACAGTAAATCATTTTGACACTTGGAACAGGACGCTGATGAGAAACCAAATATCTTTCTCCAAACAAACTTTATTTTCTTGTCGATAAATTGTGCATCTAAATAATTTTGACATGTTTGTACAGTCAAAGGTTGTGTTATTACGTATCACGTTATTTTGCAAGTTTACCTACTTAAGTCTTTAAAAGTGTATCACATATTTTCAAATTCACATCACATGATCATGCTGGACCTTTTACAAAATTCTCACAGTACAAGTTGCAGTTACAAAATGTCTAAACAATGTGCTTGTATAGAAAGATTGAAGCAAGGACTTTGAAAATATGCTATTGCCTTAAGAGCCAGTCCGTGATTTTCATAACATATTATTTGGCTTTGATACGAAACTAAATGTCATATGTTATGATATAAATTCAAAACATCTTAACTTTTCCTCTCCAAAAGACAAATATATGATAAATACTTTTTTCCATGAAAATCTAAAAACAGCCTTATATATACACACACAGGCGGAGATCACACGTTCAATTTACATAGATACTAGTTATATAACCTAACAAACACTATCAACTCCAAACTGACCTCCTGGCGGCTTAAGATAAGTCTCCAAAATTACGTTTGGTTGTTAGACGCGCGTCACTGTCCGGTTTTCGATCATAATTGCGACATTCTACCTTCGTATTGTCACTGTACAAAACCAGTTAGCTTTAAAAGGATTCTTTTTGGTAACAGTCGATACTTTGCGATCAAATGAAACCATTGATTAAGTTTGGCATATGTGACTCCATCAACTCACGGAGTGGCTCTTTAAGTGTCTCAAGTCTCCAAAGTTGTCGTTATTATGATCTCTCGCCATCCATACCTCTATTTAAAATAGATTTAGAAATATGTTCTACAAATTACAACTATTGTAAATTCTTTCAAACGGGATGCATTTTCCCGGAATGCATTTTGTTCAATGTAACTCGAGGATTCTTAAATTAATAAATTTCTGTTTGTACCCGTAAAACACTCTCTAGTTTAAAATTGAATTACCTTAAGACTTCACATTTGGTTAATTATTTAGTTAAAATGTTACTTATGTTGTGTCATTGTAAAGTTTAGGTGTTATAACTGAAAGATGTAGCCTAATTTCTGACTTTGTTTTTGTTCCAGAGCATAGTGTATTGTCTTTAATGTAAGTCGAGGATTCTGGATATGAAGATTAATAAGCAAAATAAATTGTCTCATTAGATCTTTAGGATTTGGCCTTACATGTAAACCACCTCAACATGTTTTAGCAAGCACGTTCCCTAATCCCAACAACCTTTACTTTCTTCCTATGTTTATCATAACAAAGGGTGGTATGTGTTGGTTTTTATAGAGCGACATCTGGTTTTGTTTATCAATGCTTTTATTTCTGCATTCCTCGAGATAAATGTCAACGTTATCGTTAAACTGCCTACTTATCTAGAAGATAGATCATACATATGTATGAATGATACATTTATAACAGAAAATGTATTTAATCTTCAAGCAGTACCAAGATAATTATGTAGCGACATTTGTGATTTTATGTAAATCTCAGATGACTTGTTTAATCTAAATTAAGCAACAGTGTGTGAGATTCAATATGATTCAATGTTTATTCAACATTAAGCAAAAGTGTGTGAGAATCAATATGATTTAATGTTTATTCAATATTATTGACATAGGCTCAAGTACAAAATTTAACAAATAATGATTCTGACAAAAGGGTTTGATTCAAATTTCCAATAAATCTTAACCTAGGTATGTCTTAACCTCATGACAACTTAGTCAAGTATTGACTTTCTGGATACAAAGGTCTTCCCGCATTTGTCATGAAAGGTATACTTCCCGACATCGTTACTTAAGTATAAAGCTTTACATTCTCGAATCTGAAAGGTTGTTTTTTACATAAGACTGGAAGTAAATATTCATTTATATAGGAGTGTTAAGTTCTTTTGACGGGTTGATTCTTTGCCCCTAATTAAGATCTCAGTATTTATGTATATTCATGTTTTTAGAAGAATAAGTCAAATTGATATACAAACATTTTGATAGCGGTATGAGCGTTTAAGCTCAATAATTGAGAATTTACTCAAATAATTTCAAAATCTCAACTTGCAGATTGACTGTTATCAAAAGGAACAAATCTTAATCAGGTAGAATATGGCCTTCGATCTGTACGGAATATCATTTTAGCGAATAAACAGAATCCACAACAAATGATGCTAAAACGGTTCCATGAAAGACAATGGCAATATACTAGATTATGACAGTTCGTGTCGTTTTGAACAAAGACATCGAACCAGGAAATATTTACCTTAATGATAAAGCTTGATAAAGATTTTCATATTCATATCTAGTAAGGTGCTCACAGTAAAAGGAAAAAGCAAGGGGTTTCTGTTTGGATATTTTAAGATCAAACGAATGGTTTTATTGGTCTGACAAATATGTTCCACTGGGGTTTCAGACAAGTCGTTTTGAGCTGCGCGTTGTATAAAGTTACCATCATCATGTAAGAGCAATGATGATAAAAAAATAGCAATTGTATGTGTTTAAATGGTCTTAGAATAACGTCATGGACATTAAAATTGACGATCCACTTGATCCATTCGATTCAATGGGTCCACAATAAATGCTGATACTTATGTTTTCCGATCATTACACCTATAGCTTACCTATAGTATGATTGGTACTTTTTAATGATCTCTGGTTGTTAGTAACCATACTCTACTCCCCACATCGTATGACAGTGTTATAACATGGCAAATAGGCTGACAGACTAAGATATTTTCCGTCGGATGAGTAATGAGATGCACCTTTGAAACTCCGTACACCGACCTGTTAACCTTCATTCAGAACATTGTACTTCTGTGAAGGAGAACTATTCAGACTACTCGAGAGATTATGTTTTCCAAATGCGTGCACTTCCTGAATCAGTGTCAAGAAGAGGCCTCATTGCGTGTATTTATAATTTGAGCTAAAATGAATTAAATTTCCATGTTGCATTTCATCGCATCAAGAAAAGAAGGGCAAGGTGTATATAGCCCTGTTGAATCATTGTCATGCAAACGCACTCGCTGTTTTTGTTACTAGAACATATGGTCGTGAACTTTATTTATTTATTTACAGACAGACCTCGCATAAATATCTACTCTCCGGTAAAAGGTAAACGGAGATGGTGTGATAGACGGACATCTGAAGGATTGTCTGTTGAGTCTGGACTTTATTTGTTATTTACAAAGTTACAGAAGAAATCTGATAGTAATGGAGAAGGTGTGGACTTTCCCGTTGAAATGCATTTCATATATTTCGTTTCATTTAGTTTAATCTTCAAACGTATTAAAGGTAGAGTTTGTTAAGAAAGCATCAAAGAACTATATTTGAATTTGTTGTTATGTGCACGAATGGTGTACAAGGTTCTTTCTTCATACCAAGAACATGAATTGAAGTTTTCTACGCAAAGCAAACTTTGATCGTCTAAAATTTTCATTAGTGATCGCAGGTCAATTATAAAGAATAATACATATTTGGATCGAAAACTGTCTCTGCGTACTTAGCTGCTATAGTGCCTTTAAGATACCAAAGGAATCTACTGTAGAGATATAAGGTTGTAGCAATTAGTTATTATATGTGATTCTTTGGATTGATTTCGTTCACATTAGGAGAACAATTGGACTAGAAATGTAGTGTTATGCATGCTTCCCGGTTCTCGTTAATATCTAAATCTTCTATCTTCTGAAGCATTCGTCTTATCACGTGTCATCTTGACATCATGATAAGAAAAAACAACATAAATACCTTTCTCCATACAAGCTTTCTTTTTATTCTTCCGTTACATTGAATATATAAATCACTTGGGCATGTTTAGTCAAACAAAGTTTTTGTTAGTACGAACTTTCCAAATATTATGATGTTTTACATTTTACATCTGCGTGAGGTCTAGAAAGCATTCATTTCCTACGAGGGAAATCAAATATGGGTACATATTTTCCATCCGATGCCCTTGTCGGCATATTCCCCTTTCTTTATGACGTCTGTCATAAACAATGCTTTGCCATAACAGTTCGTCCATGATTAACATGACTTAATATATGTATATCTCTCGCTCGTTATATACTTTAGCCCGGAAACTCGTATCTTAACATAGTTTGTCATGGATACTCATATAGTATCCCCTATGTATAATATCTTGTCAACTTAATGTTTTGAAATGAGTCTTCTGTATTCGTATTAACATGTAGCAGTAAAAATACAAGGGTTTCGAAAAGTTCATTATTTCTTACATATCCTCATTGGTAAATGTGTCTAGTAACTATTATGAATTTAGCCTTCCTGACTAAAGCTTAAGCCTAAGCAAGACGGTTGCCCTTTTCCCAAAAAAGTTCTCGTTTTTCTTATATGTTTTTCACGACAAAATGGGAACAATGTAGTAGTTTTATTGAAATACAAGTGGTTTTGTTTATCAGTGCTTTTATTTCTGCATTCCTGGATGTAAATGTCAACATTATGGTTATCATATTTATAGTGTGTGTAGATATCTACCAAGCCGAGATATGATGTAGCAGATGAACTTGTTGAGGTCGAATATGTCAAACGTAAAATCGGCCATTTTAACTAGCAATACTGAATGTTGCTCATAATTATCGTATAATATCGTGTATAATTTGACCATAAAAACGGTTACAGTCATGATTTCTTCCCTCGAAACAAACCGGACAATGAGTAAAACGTAATTTTGGAAACTTTTCTAAAGTGGGCAAAACGAAAACGATGAGTTTTTAATTTTGAGTAGGTCATATGACCTGTCATCAGTGTAACTTGGATGTAGAATTTCAAAAATTAAAACTATGTTTGCTCCATATCATTGAACCCATCAACATGTCTTAAACGGCATTTTAAAAAATGCATCGTCTTCCAACTTTCAACGCCGGTTTTTGCACAGATTTACTATAGCCTTAAGGAGATTGTTTTCATTTTGTACAGACTTTACACCATATCAACGACTTGCCAACAACCACTAAATTTTGACGACAATTCGTAAAATTTTATGATGAAGATGTCTTTATTTTTACGTTAGGAACCAATGGAGGACTGAGAAGCTTTGTTCCAAAGACAATGATGATCATCCAATTAGACGAAAACAGTTTTGAGAATGAATGAAATGAGAATGAAATTTATTTACATATTCAAAATACAAGATACATGAGCATCATGTTAATGAGAAGTCTTCAGCTAGTGCTATTAAAAGTATAACAATTATTTAGGCTTCAAAGGCACATTGTAGATAGTGAACATCATGCAAAAGCATTGATTTTTTTTAATTTGTACAATTTGCTTAATATTTTTTTCAACTAAGTTCCATGGATAGCAAAACAATTGCAGAACTATAAGTTTGAAAGTAGATCATGTATAAATACTTTTTTAAACATATCTTAGTCCCAGAGAATCGGATTTGGCAACCTCTCCTGGAAATTTACTATATAGAAATACTCATATTTGTAAAAGGATGGCACACACTGAGCAGAATAGGAAAAAGTCAAAAATAAAGTAAAAAGAAGGAAACTGTTTTTTAGTATAAGAACATTTTACTCGTGAGCATAGTATTTCACGTTCATGACACTTGTGCCATACTAGGCACATTCCTCGCTTTTGCTCGGAGAATACCAATATTAAGGCACACATGTCGTATAGTGTATGTCCTCGATACATTCCGTTCTATATATAATCGCCCCATTGATAATTACTTTGATGATATAAATTTGAATGTTAACATCTCTGAACGAAACTACAAGATTAGGCGAGTCGTAGACCTTTTCGAATGTGAGAGGTTTCTATCTACACCAAACCGTCAACAACATTAGTGCAGGGAAATAAAATAAACGGGTCCTGCCATTATGTTAGGAATGTTTTCACACACAACACAGTAAGCGGTCCGCCACCCCCACCAACATATAAACACACGGCAAATGCAGCCTATATTCTATACCTATTCTACAAGCACCGGAGTTGTTAGTGGGTTAAACACCCTTCCATCAGCATTAACCTCGCCGTTACCTTCTACAACACGTTGCTGTGTAATATCTCTAACAGGTGAACTGACAAATTGGAATGCTGCCGTGGAATTGATTAAATTAGAATTTCTGAAGAAATACAAAGTTATTAACTAAACCTACAAGCCTTGTGGTACTGATTGTTTTTCCTGGTGTTTAAAAGGAATTTGGGTAATTTTCTTTAGTATACAGATTTAGTAACAGTTAATTTCTTTCCAACGAAACAAATTGGTTATGAATTCCAACTGATGGAGTAAGCATATACTCCGAAACGTCATGATAAAGAAGTTATATGCAGAAATCTTGTCTTTCTTATTTAAATCACTTCTCAATGCCCTTAAAAGCACAGGCCCTCGGACCATTAAAAAAAGTTATAAATTTTTTTTTTTTATAAAAAAATTAAAATGTTTTTTTGAGAACACCCCCTGAATAGAATTGTACTTCTGTTAACCATATACTATTAACAGAAGTACAATTCTATTCAGGGGGTGTTCTCAAACAAATATTTTTATTTTTTTATAACTTTTTTTTAATGATCCGAGGGCCTGTGCTTAAAAGACCTGCTTGCGGTCTTCATTTATTGTTTTATTTGAAGTGATTTTATGTAACGTTCTTCGTCTGTGGGAAGATAGTGTACAGCAGAGGAATACTATGAACAAAAAGCAAATGAAGTCAAACAAATGTCCATATGGTCTGATAAAGAATAATCATCATTCCAGCATCATCCCTATTTTATATCTTATTATTCTATTTCATATTTTACTGAAGATTGTAACGTCAAAAATATGCAGTGGCATATCTGTAGCGTCGCTTCTCGTACAATAAAGAAGAAATTTAACAGTGTGGTCAAAATGAATTTCTTTCAACCGACTCAGTAATATTTGAATTCGTAGTATAACTGTATTCTTTTTCATCCACAGCCTTATCGGTGCGATTCCTGACAAAGCGTTTCATCGGAGAATATGACCAATCTATGGGTAAGTGAATTTTTGTTTAAATTTTTTTGTGTAAAATGCTAGTGAAATGAAACATTTAACTTTTGATTAGCCATGAATGTGTCATTTATGGGAAAGCTACATTTTCATATTAAGATTTAATATCTATTTCAGAGGATTTGTGACCAAATGCTAAAAAATTAATTGATCAAAAGTCGACAAATCTATTTGGTTTTTTACTCTCATGCATTTTTGAGAAATTAAGCACGTTTTAGCAGAGAGACTTTTCTGTTTGATTGACCCTGTTTTGAAACATGATTTTGACCAACTTAGGATCATATTGTCTCAATCTTTACTGAATAGATGTAATAAGACATGATAATGTTTACAATTGTTGGAATTTATTTTCCCTCTCAGGTATCAACAGCTACCATATTTACTTGTCTTATGTTGTAACTCATCCACGTGTAAAACATGTTTCACCCATAACAACACATACATAAATACGTAAACAATATTAAGTGGAAAAAATTGCTTTTATACATTTTCCAGTAATTACATGCTTACTAACTACTTTAGACATAGAAGTAAATGGTGTGTGTAATGATGCTGGTACGGTAAGTGTTCTGACACATGTTCTTATACGTGACATCGTGTTTCTGTTTTTAAATCTACAGTTGCAAATTGCATCTTCCTAAATGTTAAGCTGCCATTCAGTTGTACCTGGTTTGTGATAAATTCAAGGGTCAATTACTATCAAATCTCGCATTTTAACCAGATGTAAACACAAGATATGATAAAATGCGATGCAAATCAATAATAATAATAATAATAATAATAATACTTTATTACCCCGAAAGGAATTCAGCTTTTATCATTACAGAGCTTGAACATACAGGAACATACATGTGATACATAAACAAACACATTATATTAATTCAAAGATCATTTAACAGACGAACGCTGAAAGGAATAAATTTATTTTACCTCTTGGTTTATTTACCTCTATAAGAGTATTGAAAATTGATGTGAAAAACCATGTATGAAGAAACTAATCCAGCAAATGAGAAAGGAATGTAATATTCTCAACTGTGAAAGAATGAAAGAAACGAGTTTGCAAAATAGGTTTACAAGGATATGGTGAACATATTTATGGTTTATACATCATAACAATCCTAATTGAAGTGCAACCTACCGTGAAATATTATGTATGACTTGCTTGTCTTGAAGTAAGTACTACTCACAATATAAGAAATAGGAGTTAATTGAGTGTGTAATTATACCAGTAATTGTAGGTTTTTGTATCACGCTAAAAGCAAACAGACTACTTTGCAATTTTCCGCATAACTAGCGCTAATCGTTGCCTGTTCAATATTCATGTCAAACTGACTGAACTTTGTGCAGCAAAGTGCATACCGCATAATTGTTCTCAACTAATAAGGGTTATTTAGGATATGCCGTATATCGTTAATACATTTTGTCTATAAAAATATGTACTTCAAATTTCAAGGCAAAAGGCATATCGTGACTTATATCCCGATGCTGTTCACGATCATTTTCCCCTTCTCATTCTATAGTCAAATAAATTAATCGCCTCTTAAGTGCTCTGTAGCTCTTATCTGTAGAATAAAGGGGTCTCCAGAATGGAAATAAAATCTTAACTGCAAGAGTTTTTTCAATACAAGGATTTTTTTAGGGACGAACAAAGTTCTGGTAAGGTACACGATACCACTCTTTAACTCACACGACTAAAAGATGTTAACATTAAAATGGCCGGATTCATTTTTTTGCTTGATACGTGATACACATTTCTAATTGGGAAATTTTGAAATAAAAATGCCTGAAAAACTTTAGCAGTGCCTTAAAGACTCTTAATGAGTCAAGAGTGGCCTCAGTATAATTTCCTGTCAAACCTACATGTACCATATTATTAGTAATAGTGAATGTTGTAGGCCTCAGTGCATTTTTCTATCAAACTTACTATATCAATTAGCAACAGTGAAAGTTGTAATGATGCAAACTTCACGAAAAAACTCGCAATAGTGCAGTGCATATCTTCCGTACTTTTCTCCCTGTAGTAACCCAAATAAACACGAGCATCTGTGTCTAATTTCAAATAATAACATCTAATACCTATCAATGTGTGTATCGGAATTCTGTCCATCACTCGAGGCTGAATATTAATAGATTTATTAAGAGAGAGTTAATAATCGTCTTCAACACTAAGAACATCGTCTACATACTGGTCCCGGGGCGCGATAAAGAGGTTTCTTCTGACTTAGCTAATTTTCAACACATACATCGTAAATACTCCTACTGTGCTTGCCGATTTTCAAATAGATTAGAAAACGGGGAAGCGTAGAAATCTAACCAAGACACTCTTCTTCCTGAACTAACGTAACGACTAGATAAGCAAGTCTAGATATCGGATGCTCTGAAATTCCCATTCTTCTAAGGCGCCTTTAAAGTATTTACTTATTTTCCAAGGCTGAATGTAAGTCAAAGTTGAAAGATAATTCCTGCCCTAGCGTCAAGTTAATTCTTATGTCTGTTTGAATTTTATCAGAGGGTATCGAATTCAATCGTTGAAGTGTGATCATCAACTTGAATGAGCAATTTAACAACTAGATTTATTTACAAATCTGCTGGTGCCGTCATTTAAACGTTCAGTATAAACAAGATAACGTAGAAAATTGTCCAGGGACGCCGAGTGGTATTGACTGTATTTCTGACCTTCATGTTAGGATCCATTCTCTCCCGACAGAGGTATCTCCTTCATAAATTCCTATACAACCTCTGTCTTAATACGAAGGTTTCTCGCGCTTCCGGCAGTTTCCCCTACTGGCACAGTATTGCAACTTAAACTACCTGGCAATATTTCAGCCAACGAAAACAACGAATGCATTAATAACATTTGTTGTCAGACGCAAAATGAGATGTTTGTGTTCTGTACTGACCACTCAAAGTTCAAGGTGCATATTCGAATAAAATTTAGCTTTTGGTAAGCTTACGGAAATAACTTACGCGATTTGAATGAGTACTTTTGAAACGGCGTCGCTGATTGCACAACTAACTTGCATCCAATCAGCGTTATACATTTCTAGAGCAAGAAACCTTCGTATTAAGACAAGAGTTTATGACTGAGCTACCTCTATTGGGAGAGAATGGTTAGGATCTTGCTATGTGAAATGTGTTTACAAGATGGTGGACTGTTTACGCCAAACTCCACCTGCGTTAATACATTTATTATAGACTTCCTCGCAGTCATCTAAAAATATTTATACCAAAAAATAATGGAGACATTTATATAAGAACTTGTGCGGACTACACGTGCATTTAAAGGCGTTGCACGGACGTTTTACTCCGGATTGACTATCTTCGTCACTAGTACAACTATAGGCATGATTACTTTCGATTAAAGCATGTGTGTCGACGGGAAGTATATCTTATTTACTGAATTTAAGTTCCATGTTCTTCCATTTTCTTTATATTTTTACTAAACGAGAATTTACACTCAACTTTTACTGTAGTTGGAACTCTCTTGGGAGGGGTGCGCACCAGCCTCCCCCACCCCCCTCTGGATCCGCCAGTGAAGTGTTCATTAAACTTGATATTGTTCATGGTAGGCTAATAACACTGTAATTAGTGAGGGCAGTAGTTAGTACATTAACAAGGCAGTTATGTTAGACTGTAACCAAGAAACTTTTATGAATGTACAACTTATTCAATTAGGAACACGACAGGAATTTTCAGTTTTGTGGCATATATGCCATTACGATGGCAATAAACCATCTATTGAGCTTGTTTAACCATCTTATCTGACGTTTAATACCGAACATCTCATGCAGTGTACGATAACTAACAATCCTATTTTTATGAGTTCGTTTCGTCTATGGGTAGAATTTCCCCAGTGCATGCCATTACAAACAAGGCTGGCAGTTGGGAGGTAAAACTCACATACATGAAATTTCGTACCGAAACACCCCTTCGAGTAAACCATATGAACAAGTCAAAAACATCAATGAAACCCTAATATGAAGATATTACGGACGTTAACGAAAAACATGTATTCTAATCTGTACCTGATCATTATTGTTGAGATCAAAACTACTTTCTACGTAGGTGACCTTGTCCTCTGCCTTTGAAATCTGAAACTTCCTCTGTAAAGTGAATCCACTCCGGGTTCCCGCACACCATGCTTCGCCTTCAAGAGCGAAGACTTGTTCAAAATCGTTACCTATACCCCTCCCGTGACCAAACTAGAAACCTTTGAACGTTCCGGCCCACGTAGAGATCCACGTCCGTCCAGGCTTAATTAACGATCAATAACTTACATGTTGGATCCATGATCTGTGTTAACTTTGTTGACATACGATATTTGGTTAAAAGGGAAATTCTTCCTACAGAATCTGTTGCTCAATAGGCTCTTCATGATAAGAGTAGTTAAGGATTTCAATTTGAATAAAACACATCGATTTGTTCCACTCAAACTGCACAATCACTTGGTTTGACATCGCAAACAATCAAGTCAAAAAACTTAGATGCTGGTATCATGTTACAAAATTACTAAACAAAATATAATCAAAATGTAAACGAATGGCCCTATATCGCTTTTTGGTTTGATGTTGAAGAGTCAGATTAGTTCTGAGATGCAAAGACGATATTAATCAACATGTCCAGTGCCCGGCATGACACCAACATGCCTTGACACTAATGTTGGTTATCCACAGCAATTATCTTTTTAAGATATTAAGGGTGGTAAATCCAAATCAACTAGTGTTTGCATATTCAAAATGGACAAAATCTTGTTTCTGTTTTCATATTTTCACACCCTCTGACCAACCTAAACATCAATATTACAGACCAAATGTGTTTCGACTTAATCTCCATGAAAACAATTGTCTTTCGTAATATCTAAACGGGGGCGGGATAGCGCAGTGATTAGCGCGTTCGGCTTCGGATGAGGAGGTCCGTGGTTCGATTCCCGCCAGGGGCTTGGCAACTTTGTCTGCAGTAGAGAACTGTTCTACACGCAGGTTTTCAATGCTACACTGAAATTCAGCGCAGTACCACCCATGGTTGGCTAGTTCCAGCCGATGCTCGCAGGTTTCACCGCAATGCATAGCCACAATGGTGTTGCGGGCTTTCTCCCTGCAATAATACTAGCAGCCGCGATATAAGTGAAATAATCTTGAAAGCGGCGTTAAACACCAACTCACCTCACCTCACCTAATATCTAAACACATATATGTTTTCAATGCATCGTAGATAGCCCCACCTTTGATGTTGATTTTTATGTCCATATATCTTCAAAATGCTTAGGATTCATGAAAAATGAGTTAACAAACCATGTACAGTCCACAGGCAATTAAACCTAATTTCTCTGGAACCTTGATCTCCGTCTTTGAAGTCTCCACCTCCCCTTCCTACCTGTGTTTCCAGTACACCTTAGTTTCACCTGTGAGAAGGCGAATTATCTCGCTAATCACCCTGATAGGTTGCAGGTGTCTGCCATATAGCTTTTACCTGGAACTCTGTGGCGCTGTAAATCGCAGTGGAATGGTTATTCTTAACTTCTAGGAGTGTCGGTTTAACATTACACTGTCAACATTTATATTGAATTTATGGTATACAAGTAGTCATGGAAGAGCTTGTAACAACGTCATCCTGAGTTTCTGCTATAGATATGAAACTTGCGGTCATAGTAGAGAGGTGTACCTTTGTATAATTTCATTCTTATAGCATTTAGTTGGTTTAGGGAATGCGTGCAATGTGAGACTGGGTTTATGATTTCTAAAAGGGTCAAATTAAGCATCTAGAACAAGTGTGAGTCATTTATGCCTTAATGTATTTGTATTTAAATATTAACATAAGTATTTTACACCAATAACGTCATAATTGGATAATAATCAAGTTTTAAAAGCTCTCATACGACTACTAGTAGGAACGAAATAAGAAGAGCGTGTTTGATGATAAATACATTTACTGCAGTTGTTTGAAATTTCTTCCGTTTACAAATCAAGCAGTGATATGTTTATTTCATCTGTGGTATGGTGAGGTGAGGTGATTTTGGGTCTTATGCCGTTTTCAAGAGTATTTCACTTATATCGTGACTGCTAGTATCATGGCAGGGGGAATGCCCGCAACACCAATGTGACTATGCATTGCGATGAAACCTACAATCATGTGCTGTACCTAGCAAAACATAAGTGATACCGCCCTTGAATTCAGTGTAATATTGTACTCAAACCTTACTGCGTATAGAACATTTCTCTATGCAGACAAAGTTGTCGAGCCCCTGGCGGGATTCGGACCACAAATCTCTTGATCTGAAGCCGAACGCGCTAACCACTCCGCTATCGCGCCTGTCATCTATGGTTACGATTGCGTTGTTAATTAATAGCAATTAAATAGCCAATAACCATCAATAAAACAAAACTGAACATTAAGTAATTCAAAACAACACTTCTTTATGCTTAAGGATGTTGAATTCAGTTAAGTCATTTAAAGGAATGTATGTCTACAAAATTGATTTGTCTCTATAAAAGACTTCTTATGATTTAATTTTTCTTTCAGAAACGAAGTACAAGTGCACTACGAATATAGATGGCGAATCCATCGCGTTTGAGCTCCTTGATACGAGGTCTTTTGTAAGTAGACTCTGTTACCAAGTCATTGGTTTAGATGTCTTGGTGCACAATTATTTACCCTAGTATCTTAATTTTTACAAGAGCTTCGCTTTTAATTAGAGCATCTGCTGAGGATATATTGAAATCTTCTCGCTGAGGCTAATGGTATAATTTATATCACCTTTGTATCATTAGCATGTACGGTACGTCCTTATTTCTATCTAATAAAATCATCGAGCATTTTCAGCTGACTTTATCTTGTTGTTATAGACAGTTTGTGCTCATCGGACAGGTGAACACATTAAACAAGTTCCGATTTGAAGATAATAGTAACTTTTTTGTTGGAATGTTTTTATAATCTAAAGCTTAATACAATAGGGCGCACGAATTTTCTACAGTATTTCCTGTTAATAGTATCGTACGTTGGTATTGCTTTCAAACAAATGATGCCGACATTGTATTTATGAGCATGCCCTGTAATTCCATACAAGTGCATGAGTGCGTGCTTGTGTTTGTAATGCAACATGACGTGACGGTTTCCTCTTGCAGAATGATGACCACGGCACACGGGAGGAGGTTCTACGTTGGGCGGACGGATTCATGTTGGTGTACTCGGTGACCAGTCGGAAGAGCTTCGATATCTTGCAGGATGTGCGTAGGAAGATCGAAGAAGCCAAGAAAGCGGGTCACGCACCTGTTATAATTGTTGGAAACAAGGCTGACCTCGCGCACGTGCGCCAGGTCACACATGATGAAGGTCAGGGTCATTTAATCACGTATAATTATTGATATGATTTACAAAGAATAACACGTCCGGTTTTATTAACTCACAGTGTTTCCATATTGAAATCATTAGCCTTATCATTTACCGATCCTTTGATAGATTGTTGTACAAAAAAATATTGCATTTTGTATTGTTCCGATGATTAGCTAGCCTACATTAGTTACTTTTGGTGCACAGGCCTACTGCAAAATGACGTTATATGGCCTAATACATGTAGGAATGATAACCTTATACCTCATTTGATTTGACGGTGCGTCTTGTCTTGGTAACTGACAATGAGAACAACAAGACCCAAATGAAGAGCCATTTCTCCCACCACTTCCATCTCCTTTTGAAAAGCCTGTAGAACAACCAACTTTGTAACGTTATATCTTAACGCTACTTCAAGGAAATGATAAATCTGTTCATTTTACAGGGCTGAAGCTTGCTGCGGAGTTCAGCTGTCCATTCCTGGAGGTTTCTGCTTCAGAGGACGTCATCAAGGTGATAGAGGCGTTCCATACACTGTGTAAAGAGATCATAGAGTTCAAACGGAGATCCAGGACTTTCCTTGACAGAGTATTTGGGCTCAAAAAGTCATGACGTCATCACTTTGTGTTATGACATCATTCCATTTTCACAAGTGATAACGTCACCATGTTGGGAACGTGCAATTTTGAAGAAAAGGTGATCAGAAAGACTGATTCATCTTTCAAGATCTGACCAGGAGGTTGATATGTAACCAGCGTGCCTTGACAAACCTTGACAATGCAATATTTTTGCAGTATACCTTGCCACTTTGTTGTAGATAGGTGAAATATTTCACGCACAATATTGCCTCTTACAAATAGCCTTTGTTTATTGTTGCATGAAATATCATGACGTTAGATACCTCAGTCATCCGAAATGTCATGTTTTCTTAATGAAGCAATTATTGTAAGTACATATACAAAGCTTATACTCAAAGTGGTATAGCTAATGATCTCGTGTACATGTAAGCTATAAGATTCACATATCGGTTTACGTTTCTCTATTGTTTCTAAATGCTCATGTAGTGGAACGATTGAGAGAAAGAATGAATCTTGACAGTAGACATAGATATGAATCTATGCAAGACCTACATGAATGTTGATTATGCAAAAACAGTGTTTTCTTCGTTTATTTAAAAACTGAATAATTATTTTCAATGTTTACCATAATACTTTCAATATCGGTCGAGGACATACATTTTGTTCCAGTATTTGAGTTTCCAGAGGTATTAAGATTGGTCCATTTTCCTTTTATCATTAATTGAAAATGCCTTGTACATGTCGAATATCACAGAACTAGACGGAATATACAACGTTTTGAAATGAACATTTTACTTTAAAACAATCTTGACAATCATTCTATTCCTGAAGTTCTGTTGAGTCGTAACCTTCTGTTATTTCCTCATACATTTCTTTGTCAAGTGAATTATGAGAAAATATTAATTATGACACGTTTTCTCTTAAAGTTGCAATGAACATGTCTTATACGATAGTTTAGTTGAAAATAAACGATCATATAGTCTTAAAAACAACTTGTAGATCCATTCAGTTATCCTAGAATTGGACTAATGTGAAACTTTATCATGCTTTTGAGACCACCGTGATACGTGATTTCGGAAGATATGCGTTGTTTTATTCTGTTTGGAAGAAAAGTTCCTGGAGCTGTTGATTTGTTTATTCATTACTCATCGTGAATGTTAGTTTGAGTTTCCTTGTTGCGTCGCCTTTAGTCGATTTGTTGCAAATAAAACGCTTTTCTGCCACGTTTTCAGGTTATTGCAATTTGGAGTATTTACATTCTGGTTCCCTGGGTATGTCACTGAAGCGCAGTCGTTGAGACTTTACATTACAGGGAAGCGTGGCAATCGTTCATTTTCCAGTCAGGAGAAAGCTGGATGTTTGTGTGACCGACGTCGTATCATAAGGGACGAAAGGCGGGGTAAACAAGTTGAAAGGTCGCACAGAAGGTGTAATATACATCCAACTGATTTCTGTTTAACAAAAAAAAGGTAAAAAATATCAAGATGGGAAAATGTGAAAAGATTGCTTACTTACTTTAACGAATCGTGAATTTGGTAACACGATTTTATTTGAATTAATTTCAATTATCATGACCCCTGGATATATTGCAATAAAGATAAAGGGAAATGCAATGAATGTCAGACTGGAAGATAGCCTCTTTACAAGAGAACATATACCTATTGTGGTTCAAGAGGAAGACATTTTCGAATATATACAGCCGTGTCGGGTAAAGATACGCACTCTCACAAAACCAGGAAGATATATCAGGATTTTTTAAACGTAAAAAGGACTTAAATGTTGATTAGTCGCACAATTGACTGACAAATTGGTAAAATCTGACAAAATTCGCAGCAAACATGGCGTCATCAAATAGTTTGCCTTCTCAATGGCATTAAATTATTGAACCGCCTATCGGTTTGTCCTTACCTAATCTTCAGAAAACAGTTTTAAAATATATCAAAATCATAATAATAGAATTGTTAGGTGTACTCAAACCCTACCTGCGTATCTTTAGCCTACATGTGCCTACCTATGGAAATAGGGGGTTATCGTTTGAAAACTTGTAGTGTCACTGACAAACACATTTCAACTTGTATATTTACATTAATATTATCAGTGAAGCCGTACAGTTTAGAGATGACGTGGTTTTTATCCCATATACTGTATTTTTATTGGAAGAATGAACATGTAACTCTTAGATGCGTAGCTTTACTTGACAGCACTGTACATATTACATGTTACTGTTAAAACAAATTCTAAAAGGAATCGACCGCTAAAAGATGTACTAGCTATAGCTGAAGGAAACAGAAGAATATCTTTCTTTTAAAAAAACCCACCTCGATAAAAGTATTGCAACAACAATTATTTGATTTTTTCTCATGTTTTGCATACCATATAATCAAATGGGGTTTTTTTCAGGCATGTTTAGTGCTCATTTGACAAATGCATTACCAAATGTATATGCTACAAACTGAATCGCCGACATCGTCAGCCCCTTTTGCTGTGAATATGGAAATGATTGTTGGGGTTATACTATCAGTCAACTTTATGGTTTTTATTTCCTAAGTAATTGGGAAAATAAAAACTGTGGCGTTAGCCACTATTAAAAGCACAGGGACGTGTATTGTCGAAAATAAGAGTTTAGAATACAGCTGGAGTCGACGATCATGCACATTTCACTATAGTGTTCTCTAGACTTTAATTTCGGATTTTCAGTCACCATGACTGAAAGAACACTGTTGTTTTACTTCAAGATGTTGATTGTTTAACAAGAGCTACTCCGATGACTGTTGTTGAATAATTATAACTGATAAGACTTTTTCTCCCCATCTTTATACTTTATTTGAATCTAACAATAAAAATGGATTTTATACTTTCCCCTATAGTCGTAACACAAGATTTTGAATGCACAGGGTCGTGTCAACAGATCTATCTTTTTTATATAGTAATAGGTTCTTAATCATCGACTCCAGCTGTTTCATAAAGTGTTTTTGTTTTGGATACACGTCCCTGTGGATTCGTGAAAGCAAAAATTTATTTTTATATTGACTATATGGTATGAATATCTATTCTAAGTTATGTAACTTGATTTGCATCATATAGTTTGAAGACATAAATAACAAAATGTATAGATAAATACCTTTGCGGTATCTACCATAAAAAAAACTCTGTTCAAGAGTTGATATCCCTAGTTTATCAGTCACCACTTCTGAATGCCGGTCATATTTATAAAGCAATGCGTTAAAGCTGCACTTATGACCTCACCTTAACGTGTAGCTGTGATGTCACAATCTAAGCTGCGGAAATGAGATTCACACTGTCCGCAAATAAGACTGATTTTAGTGGGTGAGTAAAAGACAGATACTAAACTTCCTGACTACTATTTTTCTTCAACTTAATGATTAAGTATCAAATTCGATTTCAGCCTTGATGCTAAATCATTAACTCGTTTAATAAAATAGTATTACAATAACTGGAAAGTTCTTTTGTATTCTCTATACATCACAATGCCTTCTAGATCATCAAGTAATGGCATCACAATGCAACAAACATATGTCACATGCCACATAATGTCACAATGATATAATATCCCACATTGAAATCTAAAGAAGGTGACCTGTTCAGAAATGTTCATTTTTCCTTGAAAGGTAATGTAAAATAATTATTCATGATAATTAAATCTCACCCTCATTCTATTGTGATTTCAATTATAACACTGACACACACTGATAAAAAAAACCCAGCTGTGGAGATGTGTAACTTTGGCCAACTAGTGTTGATGTACATGATATTAGACAACACCTGAGTAATTCTCTATTCCTTGTTCTTTAATAGAGATCCATTAGCAAATATATTGCATATTCAAGACGTAATAAAGCCACATTTAAGGGTTCTTCTTTCAATATGCATTTCTGGCATAAATATTGTATTATTACCATCAGCCATATTAATCATATTTAGTTAAAGGTTAATAAGAAGTAAATGATGTGACTTGATTTCATCAACATTTTCAAAAGAAAGAAAATAACATCAAACACAAACATAGTTTACTCTCAAATTTTATTTACAAATATGTGGTAAATAGTGAGGTTTATAGAACAACCCTTGAGGAAATACCTATGTAAATAAGTAGTAACTGAAAACATTTGGTCCAAATTTCATCAGATTGCTATTCCAGGGACTTTGCTCTAAGTTCATATGAATAATAGATATATGAATTATTTGTGAGAATGTAAATATCTCATCAAACAAATAACTATAAAACAACTAATTTATTATTGATGAAAGGATATCAGTATTTAAATAAATTCAAAGGGAATATCCCCAGTCTTGAATTCTGAAATATTAAAAAAAGTTCAAAAAGATCAAAATAATATATATATATTGAATTTTGTGATGTAATCAGCTCACTGGGTATGAGCTGGTCCCTTTTCATATAAGGAAAATTATATTAAGTATGTTCTTCTAAGTAGAGAAACAATAAATCATAAGTTTATTTACTACATTGCAGATTCGTTAAACATCCATAAATTACAAACATAACTACTTTCATACTTAAAGTTTTTTTGAAACTGAAGTCAATAATGTATTTTGTTAATTATTCATAAAATCTTAAAGATCAATTTAAGAGTTAATCATTCATAAAAACTTAAAGATCAAAGAGTTTCAAATTTGTCACACAATTTGACAATGGCACTATTAATGTAGAGATGAGGTGATTTTGGGTTTAATGCCACTTTCAAGAGTATTTCACTTATATCGCGACTGCTATTACTCCTGCAGGGAGAAAGCCCGCAACACCATTGTGGTCGTGCATTGCAGTGAAACCAGCAAACATTGGTTGGGACTGTTAATGTAGATAACTGTTGCTTATTATCATATGCAGGATGAGATATTGTTAAAGATTTGATGAAATTGAATTTTCTCAGATTCTGCAAATTTTCAAGTTTACACATCTAAATAAATTTGCAAAACTGGAGTGCAAATAAAAAGACGGTAGGACGAATTCTGCACCACATCCAGCCTCTATTTATCTATTTATTGTAATTATTTTTTACGAATCTCAAAAATCAGCATAAAGTGTCATAAAGACTGAAACCAGCCAAAACAATAAACTTTCATCTATGTCTGAAGGAAACAAAAAATTCCAGCCAATTTCGCATCCTTGTTTTCACTTGGCAATCCAAAGACAATAAACAATGTTGAAATCCCAAAATTGTATGAGGAATTCATGAATAACATATTATTATGTAAACTAATTATAATCGTCATCATTATTCAGTTACAGCACTAAAAATGCCCAACAGATTAGCAAGTACTTCGACAGCCACAGCAGAATCAACAAAAGAAGAGTATGCAAT
Organism: Phorcus lineatus; assembly: GCA_921293015.1. Classification (NCBI taxonomy): domain Eukaryota; kingdom Metazoa; phylum Mollusca; class Gastropoda; order Trochida; family Trochidae; genus Phorcus; species Phorcus lineatus. The sequence goes on from OV121085.1 coordinate 9,372,174, forward strand.
GCCAAAAAAAGCCAGTAATCTTACAAAATGTCCAAACAGAGACTACTGGAGTCACTTTTTCCCAAGTAACCTCTCTTACAAGTAGGATTTATTTCTCATTTAATAGGAAATAACCAAACTGACAATATATCTATACCATCAAAAATAATCTTACATCTGTCTAATAAGAGACGTGTGTTGCACAGATGAAGAAACTCAAATCCCAACATTTACTAGAACAGACTGAGCTTTCAGTTTGACCCTGTTGCTGATTGTACAACTAACTTTGCAGCAAATAAGAATTTTCTACTTTTAGCAAAGAATGAGATCAACCGGTTACAGAGGTTATGTGAGAAGAAATGCCATGAGCAACCACTTTGCGAAATAATGATTACCGTTAACCTTTAGCCATTTTTTACAATTTAGACTTTAACATTGCCAACAACACTGCCAAAGTGACACGTTTAGCTTTGTATTGTATACAGTAGTGATATTAAATATCCCGAATCTCTACATTGTATTCCTGTACAATTAATACACCAATCAGCATCATGAGATAAGAGTGACATGCTTTCCTTCTGTCTCCTCCAGGAACAAGGCACCGAACACTTCATTGATGAAGAAAGGGTGATATTTGCAGGCTCGGTCACAATCGGGGGAAAAGTTCAACTCGCATATCATTGGCTGGATGCATTTTTCACCTGAAACATTCAACCAATCAGAATCAATAGAAAAGAACATGCAAAGCTTTTATATTAGCAGCATCAAAACTGCAACTCCTTCAGGGTAATAATAAAAGCTGTGTGGTTTGAGAACAGCCTGACATGTTTAAATAATCAGTAAGCTAATAGCAGTATGCTTTATCATTAGAGATTGATTTTACCTTTCGAGTCTGTGTCCCACTTGAGCATAAGGTCAATTGCGTACATGGCACGGGATTGGGGGGAGGGGCTGATTCCTCGTGGGGGGTCCAAACTCGACCCAGCCTCAAACAACTCTCGGAACATGGTGAATATATCTTTCTGTAAAGATAGAATGTTTATTGAATAATAGTTATTTACATTTCAGTAACTTGATGTCTTTCAACTTCATTTCTACAAACATGATATCGATTAAGAATATATGTGTACAGGATTGGGAGAGACACCATTGACAACGGGCCATTTTATGCCTTTTACTCATTTTCTGAAATTTGAATGGACCATTCCCCTTTGTAGCAATGGTACAATTTCTGATTTAATGGGCCATTTATTCATCCGATGTGCTAAATGGGCCATGGCCCCTACCTTTCCCAATCCCTGTGTGTATGTATCGATATATGTGGCAAATTTCATTTTTAACAGCCTGCTCTGAAGTGAATTTTAAACAGGTTTAGGTTATTTTATGAGTGCTTCAGTCACAACCTTTACTTGTGATTGCTTCCACTAAGCAGTTATTTGACTAAAACAATAATGTAAAGCATAGTGATATGAGTCATTAATTATCAGATTTTACTAATTGATCTGATGTGGACAACAGACAATAAGACACATATGATAATGTTTAACACTGATGAAATAATGATTCTTTGTTTGAGAAGTGGTTGACATTGTTGACATTATACTTAAGAAAATGAAAACATACAGCCCTTATCTATTTTCTAAGCTCTTTCTAAATCTATTCCAAAATATCAGTAATAGAAACCTTTCTCATGAATGTGCCTATTGCTCCAAACATTGTTTGGTATTATTTTAATTATCATTCATAATCTAAAAACTTTGTACATTTTTAGAACCTATTTTATACTTTGCATGAAACCCTTTTTAGCCTTTACATAATCCACATCCCTCACCTCAACGCTGCTCCAACTGAAATCTGGGTTCTGTGCTTCAAACATGGGGATGAACTCGTCGTAGTGAACCTGTAAGATATGAATATTTTTAAGTAGTGACAAATATTCCATATGTGGACATGTGCACATATCACTTTTGGCTTGCAACAACTGTTTCCGCATAAGTTCCTGTATTTAGTAATAAATCATTTGCTTGTGATGACACCGTAGCAGGCCGCGCAAGAAATGCGGACTGTCGAATTTTCTGGATATTTTTGTGATTCTAATTAAATTGAATTAGTAAAAAAGGAAATTATTAATCTCGGAAGTGTGTCATCTGTAAATTTGCATTGCTGCAAGAGAGATTAACAGACACTGACCTGTTTGAGTTCAGACTCTTCTCTGTAGTTCATAACTGTGAAATGTTTATCATAGTCATCAAAGTGGTCCAAAGAGTAGGGTCTGTAAAAAAAAAAAATGTCCAAAAAAAATTTAAAATGGGCTGAGCAGGGTCACGATTGTTGACTGCTGGATTCTATATTTTACTTGAATAATAATGATATCCATTTTATAACATGCACACATCCTTGCTCAAAAATATGCTCAAGGTCCTATCGTATTTTCCATTGATGTCAGAACAATTCAAATTCATTCCATGCTCACTAGGGCTATACAACCACAATTGCCATTCATGAGCTGTGTATACATCTAAATACCTCCACTTTGAATCCAGGTACCAAATGTAATGGGTATTGAATAATAATAAATTTTCTCAACCATTCTAACTGTCAGATGTTTGATTCTATTAAGTTAGTCATCCATCAAGCCAGATGGTCCATGTTACCAAACCTTATTGAGGGCTGTCCACTGAACAATGAACTGGACCACTGATTTCAACTCTGGTAATACATCTCAGCCCTAGCTCACACCAATCCTGACCCAAACAATAACTTATTCTAATAACCATCCATTTACCCATACAAAGAAAGTAAACAGTGTTGGTTTCACCACATAAACAGTAGATTGAATACTTTTTTAAGTCAATAAAACATCTCCCTTTGATTTAGCATGCCAAATAAATCCAAGAAGCTGAGCCACTTGTGCCACAGAGAACAATACTCAATAGAAAAGAATTTACCAATTACCAATAATTTTTTAAGTCAATAAAACATCTACCTTTGAGTTTTCATGCCAAATAAATCCAACAAGCTCTGAGCCACGTGTGCCACAGAGAAAAATACTCTATAGAAAAGAATTTACCGATTCCACTCACTTGTTTGCAAACCTGAGCCAGAAAACTTTGAAGGCGTAGAGTTTGAGCGGTCTGACACTGGAGAGGAGGACGATGTAGCGGATGTCGAACTTGACCTGACCGACGTCCTCTCGGTCAAACAGTACCGGGTTCTCTATGTACTTGCATGCTACCTGGGTAAATAAACGATATTGAGTGATCATATCTTACTAACATAATTCAGTTATAGCAAAACTCTTTTGCAGCACTGGTCTTCTTAAGGCTGGTTTGACCTCAATGTCAAAAGACTTTTTTATGTATTTGAACAATACAAACCTCAACATTTTGCATGCCAAAGTTATGACATTTTGTCAGGAGAAATTTCTTTAACCTCATGATTTTTAAACAAAAGTTAAAACTGATATAAAAATGAGACAGACTTAATTTAATTGATTATATAAGAATGAGATGAAAATTAACTCATAATCATCAAACAATAATGGATCTAATAACTTGATTAATTAATTATACTATTTGATTGTTATACATATTCATATATTTCATATTCATATTGACAAATAGCATATTCACCGACATGAATTCAAAAGAGTTACCTACCTTTGGCCCTGTGTCGGGAAGCCGAAGAATGTGGTTGAGATTGTTTGTGATATGCATGTCAAGCCCTCGGGCCAGATTCCAGGGCTTGCAGATATAGTAATTGTCTAGTCCCCTGGTCAAATATGCAATAGAATTGATATAATTTTTAAGTATCAGTCATACAAATATCTAAATAAATTCTCTGAATCAAATAAAACACCACATGTTTTTATTTGACATCTCGATCTTCAGTATCATTAACATTGATATGTTTGAAACTGTCATCTGTTGAAAGCTTCGAAATCTGAATCAGAAAACTATCACAAGCACCATTGGTTTTTTTTAAAAGTTGGTTGCGAAAGGAAGTGGTCCAAAATGTTGCCCTATTCTAGTTCTTGTTGCAACAAAACTACAATGGCGGATCCCTTTTCACTAAGTGAAACCCTCTCCCCCCTCAAAATTTCTGGATCTGCCACTGATCTTGGTCCAATGATGTTTTTGCACATGGTTTTCATCATTTAAGTTAAGGCAACATGATGAAAAAAATTAAAGACCTCGTTATTAATCATGATCTCTTGATTAAACTCTAACAGAAACATAGAAGACAAAGACTCACAGCTTCTCCCTCTGTTGAAAGTAAGACACAAACTGGGTCAGCTCTGTCTGTAGGTTGTATGTGACTGGCAGCCATTTTGGTCCAGGATTGAGGGGGTCAGACTTGGAATCTGTCTTTGCCGCCCGTCTGGATACGATGGCAAGCAGATCTTTCACGGTAAGGACCGACTCAAATGGGAACTGGTTGATAAATCGACCTGGAAACTCCTCGCTCAGTTCTCTGTTGTCATGGTAACAGGAATTTACTGCTTTCATTGAAAATAAAACTTTGAAGGCAATGAACTACCACCGAATACTTGTTTACAACTTAAATGTTTTTGTAAGATAACTCAAAACTTGTTTCCCTTGTCTGAGGGTGAAAAAAACATTCCCAAGAAATAAAATGGTGTATATTCCCTTATGATTAACTGCTTAGTTTGTGGATTGACCGTATTAGGTAAATGTTATTCTATTGTCTTATATTTGCAATTGGTGGGCACATATTAGGACCGGTTGGTTCATTTTCTTAATAAGAATATAACTTTTTCCACAGCAATTTACTTCATTTGAATGGGTCTTACTTAAATTCCTTAAAGTGAGACGCTATCCAGACAATATCTGCATCAGGAAGATTGTCGACCAGTTCAAATCTTGGATCCGTGAGGTGTTCTCTCAACATCTTCCCATAATCCATGTACACCTTCAGACTGCGGTCACGTGGTAGGTCGGGAAAGGTCACGCTGGGGTTTGGTAGGCTTTCGCTACTTTTGTGGGCCTGAATGTTATAATACACGAGAGGTAACATAAATACCAAATAACATGGGTAGTTTTGTTTTAATGTTTTTCAATACCTTGAAAGTAACAAGAAAATGTTTCTGTCAAGACACCTTGGAGACAATTTTGGGTATTTTAGTCAATTTAGTTAGTAAATGGATAAGCACAATTTTCTCTCTACCTCAAAGTATTCTTTTTCTGGCTCTGTCTGTATGCAGCTGATGTCCGTCATGTCGCTCGGCATCCATGGAATCAATCGCGCTCGACGAAGAATTTCCCCCGTTACGTTTGGAATGTAATCTCTCGTCACCTCATCTGCATCAAACATACAGTAAGAGAAGTTTTAGTACTTATCTACATGATGGAGGACTTGAGTTCATAATTCCAAAACAAAGTGCACCTAACATAAAAATGTTCCCCAGCCTCTAGAGAAGAATTCTAAGAATTATTTTATATGAGACTTGCATTGTTGCATAGAACAATATCGAGTATAATAAATTCTAGAAGTATATATGATTTACCCAACTTTTTTGTGATATTTGACAATGATCAACAGGGATGCAGCCATGTTGGTAGAGGGTTGGATCAAGTGAATCACACAGGTTAGTTCCAAATTATTTCACCAAAGATGTTGACAGACTAAAGATGAAAATTCATACTCAAATTAACTGCCCTTGAATCCATTCAAGAAAGAATTAACCAATTAAAGGTCAAGAAATGTTAGGGTCATGGTATCTCGGTGGTCAAAACTTTAATGTTGCAGGACTTAAGATTTTGAAGGATACATTGTCACCTGTTAAGTTTAAAACTTGATAGAGTTGAATAAGACCTGTATTGAAACCAATTTTCTTTAAGGGATCTGCCTCGTAAAAAAAAAGCCTTTGAAAAAAGTCTCAAATTTCTCTAGGAATTAGGAAAAAGACATTTTTCCTTATAATCTTTCTTCAAGACCAAAGCGTGCTGATACATATCTAAATCGAAGCTAATCGACATTGCAGTATCAATGGCTTACTATAAACATGGGCAGGTAATTCTAATACAATATTTCCTGATGAAACATCTCATGTGTGATAAAGTGTTGCCTTGTTGCCTTGACACCTTCCCACCTGAGTAGTCCAGGATTCTTGACACTAATCATCATAAAGATTGATCAACACATCAACTAGCACTGCACTCGCTGATGTCTAACAGACCACTCAAATAATTTTAAATTTTCAGGAAACAATGGAATTGTTATTATTTTCATGAGCAGCTGTATTATTCAAGTTATCTCACCTCCGTGTCCAAGAGATGTGAGCGGCCACATGATATTGAAGACGAGTTGTTTGGGGATGTAGTAGAAGGGAACGGTCCTGAAGGACGGCTCGTCGGAGTGCTGGATGTGACACCCAAACTCATCCAGGATGTACCACACTGGAACAGCGTCGTCAGAGCCCTGTGGTTACCATGGCAATATGAAATTTAGTACGAAGAAAAAAGGACGTAGCTAAGAGTGCAGGTTTAATCCGGTTATTATTTGTTTTAAAATTTATAGGATATTCTCGTTAGGTTGAGTTGGGATGATTTGGGGTGAAAAGTCATTTCCAAGAGTTTTTCACGTATATCATGGCTGATAGCATAATTGCAGGGAGAAAGCCCACAACACCTTAGTGGCAATGCATTGCGGTGAAACCAGCGAGCATTGACTGGAACAAATTAACCATGTGTGGTACTGCACTGAAATTCCTTATGGTATCATATCCAAATCTCTCTGCGCATAGAACAGTTCTTTTCTGCAGATCGAGCCCCTGATTGGATTTTGACACCGGACCTCTTGATCCAACCAAACACATTAACCACTACGCAATCCCACCCTCTTTTTCGTTTGGGGCTTTTATCTTTTTATTCATTATCTTACTTGTAACTTATTGCTTTTCATTCAAAAGAATATGATATGATAAACATTGATGATATTTTTCATAAAAATAATTTAACCCTTAAGATGCGGGTCCCGGAATATTCCGGGATGAAATTAGCTTTGCCCGCAAGTCCCCTTAGCGGGATGCGAGTAGCACACTCTATTTTTCTCACGCTAACTAATTATGACCGCAGGTCTCGGTAGCGGGGCCCGGAAATTTATTGCCTAGCAGTAGTCTCAGTTCAACGCTTGTATTTTCGTTCCGGCTGTCGCTAAGCAACCGTGTTTTGTTTCGTTGGTGTTCTAAATAATGCGCGAACATGCTCCGAAAGTTATGAGAGTATTGAGAATGTTTATCGTACCGAAAATAAACGTTAAAATCACTCAATTTTTCCCCACTTCCCGCCGCACGTGCTAATAGCCTGTGGGCACTTTCTACCCTCTCGCACGAGCTTACCGACCCGCGCATGCTATCGTTTACTGAGACGCGTGCATTTTGACCCTATGCACGCCTTCCTATCGCACGCCCTATGTTCTGAACCCTTGGGCGGATTTCAATATAGGTGGGATCATTTGAAAGAGAAAAAAAATGTCTTTAATTCGATGTAAAAAACATATGTGCGCCTCGTGAAATAAAGATACCGCATGTGCCGCAAAAAAGGTGATTTTTATATATTTTTAGTTTTACACTGTTTTGTCACACCAATTTTCTCATGATGTGCTCAACATATTTTGACATTTTTTATATCACAAGATAGAGAAAAAGATTGTCTTTAATTCCATGTAAAATGTGTACATGCGCAACAATTCATAAAGATACAGCAAGCGCTGCACAAAAAGGTAATTTTGCCGACTTTCTTATCATGTGATCTGAAGCGCGATTTTCATGTGCCTTTCTTTCACAATGAATTTCTTTTACACCGTGAAAAAGATTTTGTTGAATTTTACATCACTATAAAGACAAATGAATTGTCTTTAATTCCCTATATCAATTATTATGCGCACAAATAAATAAAGACTCAACAAGTGCCGTAAAAAAACAACTTTCGCACTTCGCAATTCCGTTAGTGACGCAAATAGGGAAACTTTGGCACTTCATATCCCCGTGTACAAATGACACATTTCAAAACCATTTATATCATTATCAAGAGGAATAAATTGTCTACAAAGTGATATATAAAATGTACATGCGCTAAAACAAACGACGATGCAGCAAGCGCCGCACAAAGGGTTCTTTTCATGTGATCTGAAGTTCGATTTTCATGTACCTTTCTTTGGCACTCGATATTTTCTATACCACTTGGCGGATTTTGATAAATATTACGTCTAAATAAAGACAGAACGTTGTTCTTCATTTCAATATATTGATCATACATGCGCACACAAAAATAAAGGCACAAGAAGTGCCGCAAATTTGGCAAGTTTCGCATTTCGTATTTCTGTAACCAAGTGGCGCGCTCAACAACGTTTGGTATCAGCGTAAAGAGCAGAAAATTCTCTTCAATTTGATATACAATTTGTTTATGCGCTCATAGAAATAAAGACTCAACAAGCGCCGCTAAAATGTTATAAATAAATGTAATAAGTAAAAAAAATTATGAAGGAAACCCTGTTTCTTTAGTGTACAATTATAGAGTTTTATAAACCATGAAAGTTGAAGGAAAAAAAACTTTTAGATTTACATTCATAGCGTTATTGATGTCTTTTTTGAGTTAGGGGATTTTTGCGTCGGGCACCGCCATCAGTTCATGGGAAAATTGTCCAACGAAAATGTTGTGGTTGAGACACAGTATGTCGGGGATGCCGTCGGGAACCGCCATCAGGTCAAGGCAAAGTTGTCCAACGAAAATGTTTGTGGTTGAGACACAATATGTCGGGGATCTTTCGCCGGGCACCGCCATCAGGTCATGAGAAAATGTGTCCAACGAAAATGTTCGTGTTCGAGAAAAAAAATTTCAGCGGACTTTCGTCGGGCACCGCCAGCAGGTATGTGTTTTTTTCTGCCAAATTTTTGTTGGTCGAGGAAACTAATTTTTGAAAAAAAAGTTTGGTAGCATTCAGAGGTCCTAAATAGTTTGCTATATATGTCGGGATGGCATGAGTTCCTTCCAGTGAACTAAAGACAAGGGGCCGGGTGCTCGTTGACTACGGCCGTCCCGATAGATAGGCACGTGGAACCTATCATTCTCGGAAGAGAAGTCAAGAGTTGAAAAACTTTTGTAATCCAGAACTTTCCTAACGTAGAAGGCAGTTGTTCGCGACTCGCCGGCTCGTTGTATAGGAGTCAGAAGGCGGCATCAGGGTTGATAATGTTGATACAATGTCGGCGGCCGTCGGTGCCATCGGCACCTTCGGCGGGATTGTGAAAAGTCGTCCAAAAGTTAGAAAGTGTCCGGCGACATTAGAACTTGTTCGGCTGGATTGTGAAAAGTTGTCCGAAAGTTAGAAATTGTCCAGCAATGTAAGAATTTGTCCTGATTTGTTATTTTTGCAAATCGTGAAACAAAATGTCCGGCTTTCGCCAGGACAATTAGAAAATGTCCGGATTATTGATGACCGCTGGCGCCAAAGGCGCGCAACGGCAAATTTGTTTCAAACACTTACAAAATGTGGCAATTGAATGTCCATGAAGATCACATTGAATTTCTCTGTACAACAGGTCATGTGTTGATGTTATTATATCTTGCGTGTGCCTAAATTATTTTCAATCATTTACAGATTGATGTGAAAGATGCCTAAGGCCAAGAGACCGCGAACCAGGAGTTGGGAAGGTCCGTCAACGTCTAGCGACGACGACTTCATCAACGAGGTCCATGCCGATGAAGCTTCTGATATGGAATCAACTGATGAGAGTGATAGTGACAGTGACAGTGATAGTGAAAGTGACATTGATAGTGATCAAGAAATAAGAAACATTGCAAGAGACATATTAGCTGGTACGGGTGAAACTGCTACGGCTGGTACTTCCACAGAGGAAGAGTTCAGTGGCTTTGACGAGCAATATAATGAAATGGACACACATTTTGATGACCAAGATAATTTTATGGATCGCTGGGAAGAGGGGCCGAGGCAACGTGGACGTGTCGAATTGCATTTTACTGGCGCAACGGGATTAGGACGGTTCATAGAATTGCCTGATAACCCGCAACCTGTAGACCTTTTCGGACTGTTTTTTCATGAAGATGATTATGGATCATTGGCAGCAGAAACCAACAGATACTTCCACCAACAGGTCGATGATAAGGTTCTGAAACCCTGTTCACGGTTGAGGCACTGGTATGATACGAATGCCGAAGAAATGAAAGTATTCATTGCAATGACAATAGCAATGTCTCTGGTTGTACAGAGAAACTTTTCTGAGTATTGGTCAACAAGTGATAATACGTTTCCAAGTGCATGCCCCGCGACAGGTTCTGGCTACTGCTAACGTATCTACATTTGAATGATAACAACCTAATGCCGGGACGAAACACTCCGCATTTTTCACCAATGAATAAACTTGGCTATCTGTACCAACGCATCGTGCATCGTTTTTCCAGAGTTTATAAGCCGCATCAAAACATTTGTGTTGACGAAGGGTTGGTGCCTTGGAAAGGCAATCTGAGTTTCAAAGTATATAATCCCGACAAGCCGAAGAAGTATGGGATAAAGGCCTACATGTTGTGCGACTCAACAAATGGTTATGTTTGCAAGTTCAAACTCTACACTGGAAAAACAAATGAAGCTGTTTCTGTTGGTGGGAAAACGTATGATCTCGTCATGGACTTGGTGAAGGAATATGCTGGGAAAGGGTATCATGTGTTCATGGACAATTTCTATTCCTCGGTGGCATTGTATATAAACTTGTGGGAAATGGGAACTGGTGCGACGGGAACTTTGAGAGGAAATCACAAAGGCATTCCTGAAAAGCTAAAGAAGGCACAGAAGAATCAGAAGAAAGGGGATATGACAGTCTATCACAATCAAAAGAAGAAGGAAAGAAGAACCGAGTGACTGGGGAAGCAAATACACCCCGTTCAAAATGAAAACTCTTAAATGGTGGAAGCGCGTGTGGTTTCATGTGTTGAACGTTGCCATGTTGAATTCTTACATTATCTATAAAGAATTCTCAGAAGACAAACCTTTGAAAACAAGCCGTCAATTTAGAAAAGATTTGGTTCAGCATATGATCACCTTCGCCGAAACAGAAAAAGTGCCCTCCCTGCGCAAACGTCCTCGCGGCCGGCCGAGCACGAGCGACGATAGTGTCTTGCGACTCCATGGTCGTCACTTTCCATCAAAGATTCAGCCTGTTGGAAAGAAGAAAAACCTCACACGCATGTGTGTTGTTTGCTCCAAAGCGAATAGAGAACTTCGTCGAAGGGAATTCGAAGAAACAAATCAATATAATTGTTTTTAATTCCATGTATAATATGCATATGCGCAGTCAATAATAACGATGCGGTGGATGATGCGACTGGTGTCGCAAATAGAACACTTATCAAAATTTGTTTTCAAGTAGTTGAGGGTATCACTCTTTCGTTTTTCATATATATTGAACCAGTTGGCACCTTTTCATTATTTTTTCACAGTCGTAAGGACGAAAGATTTATCTTTATTTCCATGTATAATTTGTACATGCGCAGCAAGAAATAACGATGCGGCGTGCGTATAGAATGATTGATTTTATTATCTCGGAATGTTCGCCCACGTGTGACTGCACGCGCCGAGAGGATCGGTACAGCAGGAAGCAACGCTGGTGCTTAGAACACTGGCACTCGCATGCTGGTGCCTCGGGGGTGCCCCGGGGGTATAACGGTACTAATTAGCGTACCGATGCCAGACTGCCCAAGGGAGAATTAGTTCTGGCTAAAAATCCTGTTATGTCGGAGCATCCTTGGGGTACCCCCAACCATCTTTCGCGGCGTATATCTTTTGAACAGGGTGACATATTCTAACAATCTTTTATCATCATAAAGAAGAATAAATTGTCTACAATTCCATATATAATACATGTATGCGCGCTAAGTATTAGGGATTTTATTCAGCCGGATTGTAGAATAATTGTAATTGTAATTGTAGAAATCTAACTAGAGGTCGCATTGTAAAAAGATATACTGTAAAATCATTTATTTTCGAGGGGTGTTATTTTCGCGCAAACATTAAAAATGACTGATTCGCGGGGTTTAATTTTCGCGCACATCGACTTAGCAGTAGCAAAAATTTAACGAGCAAATCTACATGCACAGGGTCCTGTACCGCAATACACACCGAATTGAAGCTCAAGCGTACAGCAATCAAAACATGTGGACAAGCATATTGACTATCAAGAGTGGATTCCGCCAGGCCGGATTATTGTGACGACTGTGTTTGCACAACAAACAACGTGCATATCGGCGTACACACTTGTGAGAGCCCTAATTAGTGACTCGTCATTAATGAACGAACCATACATTACTGTGAGTAATAAAATGTGTCAACCAAATTAATTGTCTGTTATTGGTTTTCTTCACGTTCATAACCATAATATTTCGCGATGTTTTATAATTCGCGCATTATGGCTTTGCGCGAAAAGCGCGAAAATTAAACCCCCGCGAAATATTATGATTTTACAGTATATCATCGTAAAGAGGAATAATGTATCTTCAATTCCATATAAAAAAATTAATTGTGCGATTATATTTAAGGATTTTCCGTAACTCTAAATAAAGACAATCTTCATATTGCAATAGAAACTGTTCTAGGTAAGATAAAAATTTCATTCAAAGTGTCGGATAAAGATCGTTCATTTGTGTACGGGATTGGCGGGCTACTTTTGTATCGAACGGTCAGTTTCACCCGTAATCCGCCATGTGAATACACCATTTATCGAAAAAACAGCCGCGACTCGCGGTGCGAAATAATTCAGCCACAGGGGCTAATTGCGTTATTACCGTAGTGAGGCGAGTGCTGGAAAATTCAGCCACGGGGGTAAAACTGGTCAAAATAATATTCAGCAACGGAAGGGTTAATCTACCAAATGAATTAAAGGAAAGTTTTCATAAAGTTAGTTTCGCACATACTAATAACTTAATTGTAAATTCAAAGGAGAGTCTGACTAAATTCAAGAAATGAAAAATACTATCAAAACAGATCCTTACCAATGCAAAGTTTCCAAAACTGTAAGTTTGATTGTACCTGAAACAAACAGGGCTCCAGATAATTATTTGGACACAGGGGTATTTCACTCCTCAAAATATAAATTGAGGAGTAAAATTACCACATGAAAAAAACTAGGAGTATTTCAAGGTTTATCGTTTATCAGATCCTCATTCCAAGTTAGCATCTTTGTCGATGTAAGTCGTTGATTATATTTTCCACACGTTTAATCTGTAAATATACAAGTGATTTCTTTTGGACGAAATATAATATCGGTAATCTTTGTTTTCATGCAGGTTGGTATCAAGTTGACTACCATTCGAGATGTAAAGATAAAGCATGTAGAAATTAAACTTTATTTTGACATGTCATGATTACTCCTGTAAACAAATTTGTGACTCGTATTCTGGGAAAGTTCTGCGTATCTGTAACTCATTGATTTAATTTTTAATGCGTATATCTGAATTACCTGTGCGTATTTTACGCAGATACGCATCGTATCTGGAGCCCTGAACAAACAATTATTTTACTTATGTACTTACTTCTATAATGTATCATCCTCTGATAAAAGATTGATAAGAAAACAATACAAGAAAATCCACAAAAACAATTAAGGCAACAAAAGTTCTAATTTCAATTGGCTACTTATAAACTACTGATATGAATTGCTTGATAATTGAAGATATGTATTCCAATCTATGCATATTCATGTCAGAAATTAGAGTTACAAGCTTATTAAAAATAACTTTCACAAAAACATGTGTGCTTCGGCAAGGAAGCTAAATTTGACGATTATTCAATATCAAATGAATTTTTAAAATGTTAGGAAAGTTCTTAGGTTTTTGCAAAGTCTATCCAATTCAGCACCTCCACATATTTTCGAGCACATCTTCAATCTGCTGATCACGTGCTCTCCCCTCGGTTTCGACCTCCATCATGGCCGCCATGCGCTCCAGAAGACCTCCAACTTCCTCAAGATACTGCCGAGCATCCTGCACTCGATACGTCCATGCATGGTCGATCAGAAATATACTGTCAGGGAGAAAAAAGTAACAAAATTTACCTAACGTCAGAATGTCAAAGTTGTAACATACATAGATAAAGTGTTCATGTTGAAAGATTTACTGTTTTTGAACAAGAAGACTCACATGAGTCTAATTAACTATCCACATCCAATACAACCCTTCACCTTCCGATACATAACTAGTCATCAAAACCATAATTTGTTCCATCCCTAAATTATGCTTCATACAATTTAGATGCCAAAAAAAAAGCATGGCAATAGCACTGATTAAAGCCATTGCCCTTTCGCAAAGAGTTCTGGTCCATGTAAGATGACCACCCAGAAATATTTGGCAAAAAGCATCAGCAACAAATTGATATTAAAGTTTAAGGAATGTTCCTTATTTGATAAAACACCCTTGCCTTGTAAGATGGCTCTTGACCTACTTTTGTGGCTCTGTGTGATTGATCCCATCTTCGGTGTACACGACAACCTTCCAGCCATGCTCTGGTTCCTCATCAGGGTTTTCGGTAGCGTACTCTTCACAGATGATCTGGAAACTGTTTCCGGCATCGTACACCTGCAGGAGATAGGTGATTATTACCCATTTGGTTAATCATAAGTGGTGGCATAATATCAATATAAGCACATGAGCACGTATCTCTTTTGCCTAACAATCAGGGATTGGGAAAGACACCTTTGACAATGGGCCATTTTTATAGCTTTTAGTCATTTTCGGAAGTTTGAGTGGGCCATTCCTTTTGTAGCAATGGTAAAATTTCTAATTTGAAAAGGCCATTTTTTCATCCAATGTGCGAAATGGTCCATGTCCCCTACCTTTCTCAATCATTGAACGATGATTGTTTTAGTGCGAGTTTCTGTATTTCGCCTTCTGTTACGTCATAAAACCATTGTTAGTGACGCCACTGTAGCCAGCCGTCACAAGGGAAGCAAGTAGTTTTCTGATTACTTCCATGTGATGTAAAAGGAATAGATTCAGTCATATGAAATTATTACAATTGGAAGCCTATCATATGAGTTTTAAGAAACTCTCTCACTCGGGTAATACAAAAGTTTAAACTACTTTTGTTAAAGCCATATGACACACTTCCATGGGTAATAATCTCTATATATAATATATCATTGTATGAACCATTTCCTGTCCATCAAATGCACCCAGTGACAAACAACATAAAAGTCAAGTAGTTATATTATGATTTGTTGGTTTTGTTTTGCTTTCCTTTCTTTCTCAAACATTCATTTTTTGATAACATGTCTGCGAAATCACTCATTTCATAGTTTGATTTTACTTATATGCAGATAACACCTATCATTGAATAAAGGCCATCCTTACATAACAACCTTTCTTGAATAATTGCAGTGTCAATTTTAGAAAATGAAAAAATTAAATCTCCGTCTTTGAATATTTCTGCCACTTTGACAATCATAGATGTTTAATCTCTATTAGGAACTTCTTTTTCAATGATAACCATTAGAAATTTCTCATAAAGAATGAAGGCTTTTGTTGAATGTTTGGAATAGTCAAGTCAAGGCTCTGTTTGAAAATGATAATCACTGGGCAATTAAGTAAGCCTTTACTCCAAAACATCACATTTTAAACAAGAGATCAAGCACTTCTCATGAAATCTATTTCTAAGACAAGATCATGTCATGTAAGACAATGTTTATATCAAAATCATGAAGTCAATCCTCTTAAGATATTTAATATTTTACTGCGGAAACAAATCTCATAAAAATTCTTCCCCCTCAGTAACCTGTATGAAACACTTTGGCTAAACCTGTATCACTGAGAAGAGTCACTTTTAAGAGCTGGTCTTTCAAGAATAAGAGAGGTAATTTATCAAAATCCTTAACCCTTTTTCTGCTGAATAGAATGGTAACAAAGATTTCTGAACTCTCTTTTATAGGAGTCTGAAACCAGAAACAAAAGAATATTCAGGGTTGAGCGTGATATTCTTATAATCTACACTGACTTCAACATTTCATTCACTATTGGAAACTCTTTTCCTCTGACATTACTTTGATTTTCAGGAAATATGTTTCCATGCAAGTCTCAGTTACACTACAATCAACAGTCTTGTCAAAATTTGAAATAAATCAATACGTTGAAATTGTCAGCAAAACACATATTTATTTCCAGTTTTTCCCTTGTGAACAAGTCATGATTAATGTAAATTGACAACTCAGAATAGTTTGTCATATATATTGAAATACCAAATACGATAATTCAACAAACGGTCTACTCTATTTCCGTATGTGTATCCCACTTTTTCTTCTTGAGAAGGGAAAATTGTAAAGAATGAATCAGGATCAGAAAGTGAAATTTTCATATTTCTAATATAAATTTGTGTATTCTGGAATACCAGGAATAAAATCTGGAAAGGTTGGAGAGAAATTATACAATGCAACTTGCAAATCAATTTTCTTTCAGAAAAATAATGAAAAAAAGCATCCTCATGATTGATAACCAGTGATGACAAACTGAGAACAGATTCTATGGATATATAATTTCTCTATTGCAAGTCAGTTATGTTACAGTGTAGATACTAACACAGTTATCAAGCTAGTGATAGAACTTATTCTCTATTCATCTTACCAACTTCTAAATGTCCCTCAAAGAAAGTTATCTCAAGTTATGAAATTGATTACAGTAATGAATGGCAATCATAATCAATACCAAAAATAAAAATAGGTTCATTACCTCATCTTTCAATTTCTCAAATAGCGTGTTCCAGAAGCGTTCGGGCACTGCCGAAGCAACGAGCTGAGGTTTGTGAAGTTCAACAAAGTCCGAGAACGTCATCTCCGCTGTCTCAGTGACGACTGGCATGTTCACGGGGCGTGACCTGGCGGCTTTACCTGTAAGGTCAAAGGTCAACTGTAACCTGTTCGACCTGATGGAGTGCAGTCAATATCACTATGTGACTTGTAAATAACTGCCACATGAAAGGTCATTAAATCCATTAACATGTGTTAATGTTCCATGACAATTACTAAAGTTCTGTTTAATGAGGTTGACTTGGAAGGCATATTCACTATGGCAAATAAAACATAATGACAGAAAATAAAAGAAATGGATTCATGTGGAAAGTCAGAAATAAACTTGAGATCCATTTCTGGATCAGTAACTTATTTTCTGATAAAAAATATACATATATATATATATATATATATATATATATATATATATATATATATATATATATATATGTCTTATTTATTTATTTAATTCTTTAAAAACTTATTTTATCAGGAGGTGAGAAATTAGAATTTCTGCTTGTTTTCTGATTTAATATTTTCCTAGAAATGTAATAAAAAATAATGCAAAGGAGAGGCTGGATTCAGACAAACTTCTGATAAGCATTGGTATGTGAAATAAATAATAATTCAGTAAATATTATATAGACATGAATTGAGGTCAAATGGCTTCTATGTTTCAAATAAAGTTTAGTTTGTTATAATTCTTTCTTACACCTATACCTGGTTCCAATAATTTCCAATAATCAATGTTTTTTTAAATATTGAATTAATATTTAGTTTTAAATATATGAAGTAAAATTTAAAAAATGTATAATGTTAAACATATCTATGTTAGTTTTTAGCTAGACTTGCCATATAGCATAGCTTTATGTGAGAAATTTTCATTGCGGGAATTAAAAGGTTATATTTATTTGTATATTTAGATTTAAATGTATTCACGCTTAAGTCACCCATGAAATCACCAACTCTTCTGCAAAGAGTTGCAGAAAACAGATATATCAAACCCTTTTGATGCCTAAAAATAATTTTTATTTCATTATTAATTACTGTTACTTTTAGGATAAATGTCTAGTGTTTCAAGTGAGTTGAAAAAACAAGTTGTCCCAAACTGTTTTTGTATGTCTTTTTCTGTATGTTTTTTCAACAACAAAAAAATTATATAAAAAAAAACATTATTTGAAACAAAACATAAGTTTTACACATGCGTCAACATAAACTATATAAATATGTAAAGTGAAGGTTAAAAAAAAACTGTACTTATCTAACCAATATAAGAAAAAATTCCAAATGTTAATTGACACAGTAGACTGGGCTGGCCGTGAATAAAGACTTATATATTATGAAGGAAAACCTCATGCATTCTGAATTTATCCTGTAGGAACTTTGACATACTATCCAAATCGAACAATTACAAGCCTAAGAAAATACTAAAGGATAAACATATCATGAACTGCATGAAGAAAAATATATTATTAATTTGTAGTGCTATTTGCTAAAAAAAATGTAAACGATTAAGAGGCATGCAATACATTAAGTCAATAAATATTAGAAACATATTTCAACTGTGTTAAGTAACAATCATGTACCAAGAATATAGATGTATAAACTGGAATTTGACTTTGAATTTCACTTCCACAAAGAATAGTTGCACCAGCTGTTTAAGTTTTTACGGAGCTAATTAATCAAAGAAATATTTGCAATGATTCATACATAGCGACATATTTACTATTTTCTTAATTTATTTTCATTTTGCATCATTTGTATGTAGACAAGGATATTCATGCTTATAATCGAATCTTTTTAAAGAAAATTGACTCAATCAAACAATTTCAGCACAAGGCATACAAATCCAATTCGTCAAACAGTTTACACATAACAAGATAAAAAATATTTTCTATCAAGAGTCGGCAAACATTGATTTTTTTTCAATATATAAGACAAATTTTTAAACATCCCAAATTAAATGAAAAAGTAATGTGGATATTGAAAACTTCCTTTCTTAAAATCTCGTCAATGTCATGGTATTTTAAAAAGCGAAAAGATCAACAATAAAAATATAGACAAATCATTCCATTTTGAGATATATTAGAGTGTTTACCGTAAAAGAATTAAATAAATACAGCTGAGCACTATCAAAATTTCCACGTGAATTTTCTAGAATTGAGAGTTATGTCCCTTGTGACTTTCGTGTCGAAGAGGTAGTAAAATTCCATCATGGCGGTGTAATCAAAAATTGTTTGGACTTGTCGTCAAACAAACTTTCTTGATCTATTAGCATTTTTGTTTTGTTTTAGAACATAAATTATGCCTCTTGGTTTAGATAGGAGTCATTTCCTCTCTGGAAAAGTTAAAGATCAAGAACTTCAATTAAGGGTTAGTTTTTTAGCAGCTTTTTAAGTTGTGTTCAAATTGAATGATCGATTTCGTAATCGAAACTATTTCGCTGCATGCATTTATTACTTTAACTTCGTAGTGTTCATTATTAATCTTTCAAAAGTAATCGTCACATAATCTAATGATCAAATAATTGTTACTCTGGACAATTGTCACAGAAAAAAATGAAATACTTGCTTCTGTAATTTCATCTATCATTTCCAAATTTCTGTCGTCCATTTCAAAAATGCATGATTTTGGTGCAACATGTCAAAATAAGAAGTGAAAATTTGTTTCTTTGTAGAAAAAGAATCTTGTAGTTTCAAACAAATGTATAATCAGTAACAAAAGACAGCAGCACATCGGGTTAATTATCATGTTTGCATGATTGTTCTAAAATAGATTAAGTTGAATTGGAAAATTCAAATTAAATTTGTACATTTTGTAGCATTCTCCCCCACAGAAGTAGCTATGTCATTACTTTCTTCCATCAGGCTTCAACATTTCTAGACCGAGAAAATCTTGTATAAAATAGAGGTTGTATAGGAATTTATGACAGAGTTATCGCTGTTGGGAGAGAATGGTTTTTACAGAGCTTATAACCTAGCTACTAATAAAAACTTCCTCATCCCAAGTGAAATTTTGTAAACAGAAAATTCTTCCGAAGTTTTGCAGAGTTAAGCTGTATAAGCCATCAAATAACGTTAATAGCCTTATAAAATAGGGTAATAATGTTTTGCAAATGTTATTTTTCTAGAAAAAGCAGGAAAGAATAGCTTCTCTTGAGACAGAAAATGGAATGCTGTACTTGAAACTGGCACAACTGCGTGGAGCACTGCAGACCTCAAGGGAAGAATTGTCAGAAATCTCAACAAAATATGAGGCAGAACGAAAATTCAGATATTTGGTCTCAGAAAAAGCTGGCAGATTCAAACATGAAATTGAAGTAAGTATATCTTTTGAAAGGTGATTCAAAATAAAAATCTTATTTGATGATTTAGAAAAAATATGGAGTATGCACTACTTTGTTTTATTCATGATTTATTGTAGGGAGCTTTCTATGATTGTGTATATCATTGTCTAAAAAAAACTGTCAACATCAATGAATACTTATTAAAGTGGAGCTTGACCAATCATACTTGAACTTGGGTTATTGGTCAGTTGTTAAGGATGTACATGCTCAAGAAGATGTAAAGCTTTGGGGGTTTTTTTATTAGTAAGTACTTTCCAAATATTGGGCAGTCAATGTATATGAACTAGCAAAATTTTAAAACCTTTTCAAAGTCACCAAAGTGATTCACCACTGAGCATCTCCAGATAACTTGAATTACTCAATTATTTGAATTACTCCATCATAATCGCTTACATTTCAACATTTCAAGATCATACTGAGCATGTGCTATTTGACTACAGCTGCTGCGAGAAGGGATGACAGAGGTGAAGAGTGCAGCCAATCGGATGCCAGAACAGTTCCAGTCTCATCTGGACCAGGCCAGTGCGGTGGTACAGAGACACAGACAGGTGTACAAGGATCACTCGTCTAGTCTCTCAGGTACATTTCCTGCCATCTAGCTGCTTAACTACATCATTTTTTGGACTCAATTCAAATTTTATTTCAGTATGAAATCAAATATGAAAATCATGGTTTGATAGAAATAGCAATTCAGATGAAATATTTATAACATTTCTTGTATCTGCATTGTATCTTCAATCTGAATTTTGTTCCCATTCCAAAACTCAAATCAATTTATGTATCTCTAATTCAGAAACATTTGTTCTTCAGTGAAGGAGTCTTTTTTGCAAGCTGTTGAATTAATTTCAGTGGAATGTTTTACAAAGTTTTGACTCAATTCATATGAAGTCCATGCCATGTAACAACCGCCCTTTCAATCTCAACTGCTATTGAACAACATCTCCTGTAGAAAACCACCAAAGATTTCCCTCTGTATGATAGTGCCAGGACCAGAGTCTTACCAGTCCTAAATAACAGCAAGTTGTTAAATTAATGTCAGTTGAAATTTTTACATGGTTTTGACTCAGTTCATGATCCCAATTCTGCGTAAAAACGTCCTCTAGTCTTGTTCATCCTCAATCGCTATCAAAGGACTTAAAAACCAACAAGAACTTTCCTCTATATGATAGTGAGGTGAGGTGAGGTGGTGTTTAACGCTGCTTTCAAGATTATTTCACTTATATCGCAGCTGCTAGTATTATTGCAGGGAGAAAGCCCGCAACACCATTGTAGCTATGCATTGCGGTGAACCCTGCGAGCATTGGCTGGAACTAGCAAACCATGGGTGGTACTGCGCTGAATTTCAGAGTAGCATTGCACCCAAACCTGACTACATGTAAAACAGTTCTCTACTGCAGACAAAGTTGCCGAGCCCCTGGCAGGACCTCTGTATGATAGTGCTCCAGGACTAGAGTCTTTGGATTCTTAAATAATGTTTTGATGAAGTTAATGGTCAATATTCCGTGTAAAAACATCCCCTTCTTTAACCTGAAACACGAGAAAGGAATCACAATGAAGAAAATCACCAAAGATTCCCCTCTATATGACAGTGCTTCAGGATCAGGTGTTGGTGCTACAGACAGCGCTACAGGAAGTCACAGACAGACACGCCAAGGAGAAGAAGAGAAGGCAATCTCTCCACAACACTCTCATGGTAGGCAGCAATATTTGAGAAATACTGGCTTCTTTCTCATTGCTCATGTGCACATATGGAAATGTGAGACTATGTTTTACCAAGTGATTGTAGGACTTAAAGAGGGGGGAGGATCTTTTTTTATTACAGTGAAGACATTTTTTAATACACATACAGTAAGCAAACTGATTTCAAGTATCAGTTAGCCTTTTTCATAGAATGAAAAGTTTACATACGAATTTAGACCACTTGGAAAATTTGGACACAGATAATCTTCATTTTTGTGACCTTTGTTATGGTAATTAATTAATGGCAAGAACCAATCATAACAATTTGTTTTAAATATGCTCTTTAATGTCAGGAACTCAGAGGAAACATACGAGTTCACTGTCGTATCCGCCCATTGATGGAGTTTGATGGTGGTAATGAAGAATCTGGAGCTCTAGGAAGGTAAGAGTTGTCTGCCCTTGATTATTTACGAAAAATCTATTATTTACCCAAACACTGAAATTGAAATCATTCTTCATCCTGTTATGTCAGGGAATGTGGCCATTTAAAGATTCTTAAAATTTAAAAAGCTATAAGTAGATACAAATATGCTGATGTAGCAGGATGATCAATCTCGAGTGACTGAATTTTAGGAACTTTTCTTTTATAGTTACGGTTTTTTGTTTAAAATATATTTCTTGGTAATATCACAGATTGTGATGTATTATTTCTCAAAAAATCAACTGAAATTAAAGCTATAACCTGTATATTGTTCTTTGACGTCTTGCTTCAGCTATTTGAAAAATACATTTGTTGTTTTTAATAATGTTTCATAATTGTTACTTTTATAATTTTACGTATATCTCATTTGATTTAGAGGCTGTGACAGCATTGATTATAGACTATGACAATTAATTAGTTTAGTTTATTTATGTTAGATTATATCTGCTCCGAAATCCATATCTTTTCAGACAAGGAACAAAGTCTGAAGTAGTGGTTCATTTCTACGATGATGTAAGAGTTGTTATTTATTCTTCATTCTAAAATTGTTAATCATAATCAAATTGCAATGGGTATCTCAGCAAGGTGATTTCGAAATGAAATCTATAAATATTTGACAATTTCATGTATGGTCTTTATCGTAGCTTAATAATAAAAGAAAGATGAATGTAGAATAGAGGTACTAAAAAGATGTACTGGTGTATAATATCATCTTTTAATACATGTTGCCAACTCAGTTCAACTATTGCAGTTATTTGATACTTGTTAAACATTTTTAACCATCTAAAGAAGTACTTGCCGCTGTTAAACGTGTTCTCACCCTTAATCGTTTTCTTTTATTTATTCACCAATATAACTATGTTTATCATCATTTCTCTCAAACAGGAAAATGTGTGTGTGCGAACAGCCAAACATAATAAAGTATTTGAATATGAAAGGTAAGTTCTTTCCTATTTCTCCATGAGCAAAATGTAAAATGTAAGACTGTATTTTAACCTCTTAAACAAACACATGTGGAGAAGATAAACTGTGGTGTCAAGACTTTTTACATATATTTGATATTGTTTTTAATGTCTTTTTGATATAAAATTTAACTTATTTGACAGGGTGTTTTCACCTGAAGAGAAACAGTCAAATGTATTTGATGAAGTCCAGCCAATGTTGACATCCCTACTGGATGGGTAAGGTTTTTAATTGTTTTTTTTAACATAAAAAGTATATGCTATTATACAAAATGTTTTAAGAGAAGGCTTTGATATAATAGAAGGGTAACTTTTAATCAAAGAATGGTGATATATGCCAGGCGAGAAAATATAATAAGTATTCACATTCATGCAATGTTATGTATCCCCTTTTTAAAAAAAGTTTGAATAAAAAAAGATAATGCAACATCTACATCATATCATCAAAAGTCCTCCATCTTCCAAAAAGAAAGAAAAATCAAAACTGATGTAGAAGGTTACTCTGCTTGTGTTCAGGTACAACATATGTATAATGGCGTATGGACAGACAGGAAGTGGGAAGACTCACACAATGCTCGGCTCACACCGTAACGATGACTACCACCCCTCACAGGATATGCATGTAGACGAAGGAGTCATCCCCAGGGCCACTCGAGAGCTGTTCAGGTAATCAACCTTACATTCATTAAGTTCTATCAAGTATGCACGCATGCATGTATTTGCTGCTTGTGTGATTTTCTTAGTAAAATGTTATGTGCTTGAAAATATATTGATCAAATGTTCCTTACCCTTTATGTTCAAGTTAATAATAAAAGATGTTAACACAATTTTGTCTGCTTGTATGTATATAGTTAGATATAGCACTAGTTGGTGGGCTTGAGACATGGTACTAGGTTAGTGAATTGAAATGACTGGTACTGCAAAGGTCTTGATAACGTCATTTTAATATATCAATCATATAAATTACCTTGAATAGCTAGAGTTTGATGATGACAGCTTATATGGATGAGCTCCTTTTTTTGTTTGAAACTGATGTCACCACAAAGGTTCTTTTGACTTGTTAAGCTTGAATTTAATGAAAACAGTTTCAATGGATGGGAAACTGTTTTTTCTTTTTTTGAAGCTGATGTCTTCACAGGTTCTTATGTTATCAACCAACTGACAAGGGTGTCAGCACTTTTTCAACAAGTTGCCATCATAATAGACATTGCTTATCCCTAAAAAAATCATCCTCATTGTTCATTACATCAACTTCTAGATTGTCAATCAAAGAAGTAAGTGGAATGTATTTAGGCTAGTTCTTTCAAAATGCTCTGTTCCGAATTCTTAGTAATTTAATGAGAACAATTTGGAGTACCTTAGTGCATAGTCCTCTACCATATTTCTACCACAGACTCATCTCGGAAAAGCCCGAGGGGACTCACAGTTTGGAGGTGTCTGTTCTGGAGATCTACAACAATGACATTAAGGATCTACTCAAGCGAGACACCGGAGTCAAACACGACATTGTCACTGGCTCTGATGGAGGTCTTAACCTGCCCACCATCACCTCCAAGTAAGTTTTGTGTAATAGAGAGATCCATTTGTCTTTAGTTTGTTTGTTAATACTTGTGTCCCAATACATTCCATTAATACCTTAATGAAGGTGATAGTGACCTGACCCCTTTAAATTCCCATCTGGAGAGAAATACTGTAATCATGTAGGATTTCAAAGAATGCACTTTTAGCACAAAGATAAAAATATTTCTATTTCCACTGCTGAATCATTGTGTGAATAATAACAAAATAAAATCTTATAATCTCAATTAAAATAATCATATTTTGAAGCAGATTTCAAGTGTGTATGGTTGAACTAATGTCAACAATGTTTGAAATTTTTATTTTTTTATCCTAATTCCAGGCAGGTGTCCAGCGTGTACGACGTGATGTGTCTGGTTCAACATGGTTTACGAACAAGACGAGAATCGGCCACACTGGTCCACGAACACTCAAGCAGGTCCCACCTTGTTGTCACACTAACACTTGTCTCCCAGGCTCCTAGCTTCCTCGCCAGCGCCTCGTCTGTTCCGGCAAACCTTGACTCAGAAGGTTCTTAAAATTGCTTTTCACAATATGTGTTTGCTGAATTGTGCTAGCTATATCTAGGATTCTATAAAAAGTTTTTCCCTCTTTGACTTCAATAGTAGATTGGTAACTTTAAGCAGCCTGTTAGTCCTAAATATGAAAAGGGTTTCAAGTTTAAATTAAATCAACAAGTAGGAGGGTTTTTTTTACAGTATTTTTCTTCATTGACTTCAATGACAAATGGCTTTCTGTAGTGCTAAACAAGAAAAGTATTTCATGTTAAGTTAAAAACAACAGATACGCAAAATTTTAAAACCCCCAAAAATTCAGTGATATACTTTACCCTCACCTTGCCATTTGCAAACTACAACTAAATGTAAACATATCTTTAGAAACTAACACATGGAAATCTGATTGGAGAATATTGGCTAAATGATAAAGAAAGTTTTCATACCATTTTACATTTCAAAGAGCTCTCTGAAGTGGAAACTCTTTGGCCCCTGTAAACTGTTAAATAACTGCATAACTAGACCTTAACTGGTCATCAAATAATATTAAGTGGCTTTGTGTAAATGTAACCAACTTCATGATGTATAATTTGAAGGGTAAATCAAGAGAATTGAGAAAAAATTATCAAAGCATATGTGTCTTTATTCTCCAAATAGTTCAGTTTGGTATCATGTTTAGAAGTGAAAGTAATATAAATGTCCAAAGCCTTCAGCATATTTAATGTTTTGGTTGTATAAAACACCTTATTGAGATGATGATGATGATGAAACTGAATGATGCATATCTTCATGCTAGGGTTACCAAGTTGAACCTCGTGAGTCACTTCAGTATAAATTCTTCTCAATAATTTGATCAGGGACTGATTATTTCAGATGTAGCTCCAGTCTCTCAGAAGAAGATGACGCGATCTGTATCACTCACTCACAGTCCGATAATGCAGGGTTCCGGTTGGTCAACTCCTGAACTATCGGGAAACTCAGCCAATCAGCCGTCAGCTGTGATACGAACCAAACTGCAACTGGTGGATCTGGCTGGCAGTGAATGTGTTGGTAGGTCTCTTGCTTTTCATGGCTTATTTACTTATTTATATTTTTTAGTTTAGATTTAGATTTTTAGAACAGAAGGGTTAACTTGCAGAAAGGTTTTATGTAATGTTATCTCACCACATTATGTAGCCATATTGTATTCTCTCAAGTAACACTAGCGGAAATAATATCAGAGAACTACTCTTGAAGCAACATTGATCCCAAAATTCGGATTCCCAAACAGCTCAATGGCAGTTCTTAGACATTTCTATTTATCATCATCAGTGGCGTAAAAAGACTCTATGACGTCTGTTCAAGGGTCTTATGTCACATTTATGGTCTTGGTATTGGTCTAAATGACAGAGCTAGCATAGATAGACAAACTGGAAGGAAACTCATTGGTAGAAGATCCAGAGATAGACCTCATTTTAGGTCTCAATGTTACAGACAAAAATAAATTGTTTTAACTTTGTTGGGAAACTCTTGCCAAATAAGGGTCTGCTTAAAAAAAAAAAAAATTACCTGAGGTTTATATCAATCTTAGCTGGACAGCAAGTTATAGAAATATCTTCAAAATGGTTACCCTTGCCTACAGGTATGTCCGGAGTAAAGGGTGCAGCACTAAGAGAAGCTTCAAACATCAACAAGAGTCTGTCTGCCCTGGCTGATGTATTGGGGGCACTTTCAGAGAACAGGACCCATGTCCCCTACCGCAACAGTAGACTCACCCACCTTCTCCAAGATTCTATAGGTAAGAGTGCTTTGTTTTGGTCAGTTCATGGTTTGTTCAGGGTTGTCTCCATAATGATTTCAAAGTCTTTAGGAAGAAGCTCATTTTCTACTTGTAAATCAATTAATTTTGTCAACTTTTTTGTAATACAGGCCATTAGGCCAATATTACGGAATAAAGTTTGTCTGTATGTCTACATATCATGACCAACTAGAGAAATTCAATTAAACCAAGTAGCTACCATAGCCCAAAGTAATATAACATTTATTTCAATCCCTTTCACCTCAGAAGCAGGTTTTAAATAGGAGGCTAAGTCTTTATCAAGTCACCAACATGTCTCTTTCCAGGAGGAGATGCTAAGCTGCTGGTTCTGCTGTGCGTATCCCCGTCAAAGAGGTACATAACCGAGTCTATGCAGTGCCTTGGCTTCGGACAGAGGGCCCGTCAGGTTCAACGAGGCCCAACAAAACGTCGTCTCCCAACCTCGGCAGAGAAGGTCAATTATGAAGCAAGGTCAACTTCCCCCAAGTCTCGGTCATCATCCGCGTCAGATAAAATGTTGTCAAGTCAACGCTTTTGATGGACAATTCTTTTCTGTTTTCTGCGACTTACTTTCTAATGTCCCTTAATCAGGGAGGTTAAGCTTTCAGCGAGGAGTGATGAAACTAGATGGATAAGACCACACTGAGTTACCAAACATTATTCCTGTAATGAACGTCTTGTCACCATCACCTGATGAGATGAGGGGTGTATGCAATCAGCGCCTAGAATGTTGTAACATTCTGATGATGACTGACCACTGATGATTATAGTACTAACAAATATCTTAGCACAAAGAGAAAATCTAGGCCATGACACCTGAAATAGCACCTGAGGATTATTTGTCTCTTCCTGGTATTCATTTGTAAATTTTTACCGAAAACAGTTCTTGGACCAGTGCTTCTTCTTCAAGGCTAATACAAAATATGATTCATTTTCAGGTAACCTATTGACTTTGATATCTCATCTATTATGTGCCGCTATATGTGTCAGAGTTATCTTGATCATAATATCCTCTATACACATCAAGAATATTTTGACTGCACTGTACTTCACATTTTCTTATTCATGAAGAATTTTTGTAAGAGTATCATAGTGTTGTTGATGTTAAACAGGGTCCCTGTATATTTCAACCTTTAAAATGACTCTCCCATGACTATAAATCAGTTGTACTTGCATTAGGTGTCTGATAGCATTTTATTATCAACACTTATATTCCATGTCATCATCTTGTTTTCTGTGATGGATGTCCTGAAAAACTATCATAAAAAAACTTCCTACATTCAGCATTAGAGTACTTAGCTTCTCAATGCAGAAATGCAGTGACATAATTAAAGTTTTCAGGTTTTCTATTGTATATTGCTCTCATGTAGTAATCTCTTGTCTTTAATGAAATAAGTACCATCTGTGATATCTTTGTAGACATCTGTGATATCTTTGTAGACATCTGTGATATAATAAATATGATATACAAGCAATTGTCAATCCTGTGTTTATTTTGCTGACATTATGACATTACTGTAGCATCAATGATCATGTCACAGACGCTACTCAAGTTTCCCACACAATCTCTGTTAAAATGTGGACATATTTTTAAAGTTTTAAAGCAGTGAAAACATTGATACTGTCCTCATTTTCTATCTAATCAAATACTGTCTATTTTCTGATTTGCAAGAAATATGTGTGCAACATACAGGTGAAGAGAGTTGTAGGAAAATTTTAAATTCCTACCGTCCAAAAAAACATCAATAAGTTGTTGTCCAAAAATCTTCTTTATGCCCAGTAAAGATTTAATTTCACATTGATACAAAAAAAAAAGAAATTAAAAAAATGGTATATCAATTGCTTCTAGCGATGTATACAACTTCAAAAGAAAATTTTCAAATTAACAAACAAGGACGCATACTAAAATATCTTTATTATTCAACTTGATGATAAAATGCAAAATTTACACAAGTTAATATATTATGTAAAGTGATCTTTGGTAAATATGAAAAGTTCAACGTAAGAATGAAAAACTATCACTAAAAAAATCCTGAGCATTCATTAAATATTCATCATGATCACAATACACTTGGTCCATGCATACACTATATAACATGAGAGACATTAATTTGTTGAAATGATATAAATCAATTACCATGTGGTTTCAAATGTCTAAACTGATCATATTCCAATTCCAGTGGCGGATCCAGGATTTTTATATCCCCCCCCCCCCCCCCCCCCCCCCTCCATTCTCCTTCGAAATTATTGTTATAACTTGACCATAAAAACAGAATTCCCAGGAAAGGAACCCCCACTTTTCAGTAGATGAACCCCGACCCCCTTTCAAAACTCTTGGATCCGCCACTATTTTGAACAAAACTTTAGTGGAGAAGAGAGTAAGATATGAATTCATGTTCATAATCCTGAGACTTCATTATATGATTCTCATTTATTCAATTCCAAAAAGGTGACTGTTTAACAATTTTTGTTACCTATTTCCCAGGAAGTCACACAGTCAAAGTTCTGTTAGTTGAATATCCGAGATTTATGTTCATACTTTGTCAGAAATGGAATGATATATTTCACTTACTTGATGCACACAATGCCAGTTTATATAATTGTAATTACTGTTGCCCCTCTATCATTCCCCCATCAGTGCCCCCTTCCAATTTATACTCACACCCCCCCCCCCCCCCCCCAACCATCTTCCAGAGAAGTATATTAAAGTGACACATAGTATGTTCCATGAATTTAGTATGTTGCTTAAATAGAGCTTACTAAACAATACCATCAAAAATTTCATGTTTTGTCTGTTAAAAATAAGTTTTCAAGAGTCATTGACGCCACCATTGTCCAGTTTTTGATCATAAATCTTGAGTTTTGTCCTGTTTATTGTCAATATTCTGTCTTATAAGCATTGAGATGTTATTATAAAAACAACCACTACTTGTCAAAGAAATGACACCATTTATGAAGTTTGGCATATTTGACTCAAACAACATACTCTGTGCCCCTTTAAGAATAAGTTTTTTTCCCAACAGCCAATGGTTATTATTTTCAATATATATTCAGGCACACAAGTGCTAAAAACCTATCACAATGAGAAACCATGCTATCATTGATTGATATATGATTGTCGGAATGTTGAATGACATTATGTAGAAGCCTGTCATACGGAGTTGCTCAATATTTTGAGGATATTGTCGTACACAATCCTCTTTGCGTCAACACCCCAAATGAAGTCAAGGTGGTTCCACTTGGGGATGTAAAAACTGCCCTGTAGCTGACCACGGGTCAGTTTAGACATCAGCATCTTCACATCCTGAAAAAAATATAATTTTTTCATTTATCAGGATAGAAACAATTAAGCTTTTTAAAACACTCTGATGTATGACCGTGTTCATAAAAGTTTATACAATGTTATCAAAAATTATATCTTTTCATAAAATTACTTTGTATATAAGATTGAGGATTGTATGGTTAATGTTTATAAATGATAATTACAAAATTACGTTAGTACTAAATTCATGAATGATGAGGCTAGTCTTTCCAGCATATCAGAATTTGAATCTTTTGAGATTATTTTCAACAAATAGTCATATAAGAAAAGAGAATGCCGTAATCATGTATAATATTCCTTCTAAAGAAGCAAATTGAATAAATTTGAAGTGTAAGAAGTATTATCATTAACATCAGACCATTAGATATCATAACATTAAACATACTGTACCCATATTTTTATAACTCTGGCAAAAATTCACCAGAACCATCCGAAAGAGGGCAACAGGGAACAGATGTCATTTTTAACTGATGTCAATGTGATTTTAACTTTTCAAGAATTTTTTTCAATGAAGTTTTTGAAGGCAAGAAATTTACAAGTACGAACCTGAACATCAGCCAACCAATCGTTCTCAGCGTAGAACAGATACACGGATGTGTTCATGTTGTTTACGTCATACAGTGGAGCTGTTGTCTGAATAAACAACCAAATATACTTCAATACAAATCATTATGGAATAGGATGACATTAGACTTGTCAAATGCACCAAGTTCAAACAAACCTTCAAATGGCAACAACACCGTCAAAAATAATATTTTGGAACTTGCTTTGAAACTCGACCAAGAGCATCATCCGGTGTACCCAAAACCGAATTTTATATCTATATTATATCTATATCTAGATGTAATAGTTTCAGAGAAAACTTGTCCCCATTGTACACTATGGAACTAAACAAAAACAATCGAGGTTTCCCTGCAAATGGCAACAAATCTTAATTCTATTAAGTTCTTTATTGGCCTCATTGTAGAAGGAATAAGTGTGCAAAGATTGGTTGATATAGATCGAACGGTGTTTGAGAAAATTGACCGTCAGAAGGACGGATGTAAGATAGGACTGAATGACCACTATATACTAGCTTACTTCATAGCTGAGGTATAATTACTTAAGTATAAAACAACAGAATATGTTTTATAACAGGTATCTCTCATCCCCAGAGAGAATGACCAACTAAGAAAAATAACAAAACAGCTACCGTAGATAAGATTGTTGAATTATTTACCTGATTGTAGTGTTTCTGGTTTTCAGTGGCTGATCCGTAGTCGTACATCTGGAATTGTTTGCTCCTCACACCCTTAACAAAACCAATATATGTATACTTATATATTCAACGTCTAGTATATATAAAAAAGAATAGGATGATTTTCACAAGTACTTTTGAGTATAAGGTCTCCCAGTGTATACTTATCAGTGCGTTAATTTTCATTGACAATCATTTTTCATTCATCTCAATGTTGCTTCTTCATACACCTATGAGTGAATAATTCCCAACCCTGCTTTGTAATCATGTAAAAGCAAACACTGATTTATTGGGAACAAAGACTGTCATAGGTTACTCTTCGTGTAACTTGATCAGGGTTGGTTACTTATGGTGAACTGTGTTTATTATTGCAATGGTGTTTGATGTTATATATACAGTTGCCCAAGATGTTTGACTTGCGTTCCCGACAGCAACCAGTTTCATATTCAACATTATTCCTCCTGAATGTCTTCCATGTCTATGAAGTCGTACTGACCTGAGAAAAGTGAACTAGATCCTTCACAGAGGTTCCCGCCGGGGTGTGACTAATGTACACTGGCAGACGTGACTGTAACAAGGTCAAGGTCAGGCAAAAATAATTGTCTGTTGGCAATTTGATACAACAAGATAAACCTGGTAACAATTAAATAGGATGGATTTAATTGACCTTGGATTCCATTAACAGGGCTACAGATAAGGGTCGTACACGCGTAATGTACGCCTATAAAATTACTATGTACGGCCCTAAAATAAATTCAATGCGTATCATGTACGCACATACATACCTGTTTACGCGTGGACATTCAATTCCATGCGTATCGTATTTCTAAATTTATCAAGGATGTTCTGATTCATGATTATAATAATTTCATGTTCAGGTTCATTTGACAAACAATTATCGATTGTTGATACCTCGTAAAATGTACTTCTTAAATTATGTACAGCTTCGCTAGTTTCCGTCGGTAATACATTGGCGATTTCATTGGTTGATTACAACACTTTACACTTTACACCTTCATAAACAACATACAAACGTTCTCACACTTTGCAAGTACTAAAGTAGTGAGTACACCCCCAAAAGTTTCAGTACACCTCCATTTTATATTCAAGGTGTATTTACACTCACACCTAAAAAGTTATCTGTAGCCCTGCATTAAACTGTGTGATGTCTTTTCAATTTGTAACAAATGCTGTAGCTGAGCAGTTTATCTACGATTTATAGACAATTTTGATTTCCAAGTAATAAATTCATCTGCATGGTATAAGACATACTTCTATCAAGAGTGTGACGTAAACAACTTTATCCAATTATCCCATTTACTGAGAATATTCATTTTCAACAAAATAGCATTGGATCAGGCGATTTCCTTATTTGTTTTGGTGAGCATAGTTTATTACTGATAATACATGAGATGATTCATAATTAGACAAAGTTTTTAAGTATTTTCAGGTTAAACATTTAACATGAAGAAAGCAAGATAATCTGGATAACAACTTCTTAATAAATTTATAATTAGACTGGGTGAGAAAGACAGAAGGGAGGAAAACTAAGTTTAAAGACAGATTCCATTGGTTAATTGGAGAATCCTGCTACATCAGCATATTTGTCTCCGCCTAGCTCCATCATATACCCTAATATCCTTCGGCCTATAACGCTCGTATCGCTAAATATAGCAAGCCAATGAAATGACTTGCATTCAGCAATAGCAGCACCAACCAGATGAGAATTCATACAAATGTCAATGTAGGCTATAAATAGCCATGAGTAACCAGCCGTAAGCGATACAAGCGTTTTAGGCCGAAAGATATCTGGGTATATGATGTAGCTAGGCGGAGACAAATACGCTGATGTAGCAGGATGTAATTGGAAATGACTCAGATGTTTTTTTGAAGTATTGGATGGATTGTGATTGTTAGTGAGGAGATCCAGAATACCTATCTTCTGTCAGCGTCAATGACCATAGTCAATAGTATACTCCATATGTCCACAAACCAACACTCACATCTCCAAATCAAAGGAGCCTAAACCAATAAACACTATAAAGAAGTGGTTTCCAGATTCCTTGCTTTTCTTATGTTTGCTACTTCAAAATGTGCTTCTAAGACTTCAGTTTTACCTTGTTTAGATTTGAGACATCATAACCAGCGATGAGAAAGAGGACGTTGGCGCAGAGGAAGCGCGTCTCCTTGTCTAGACACACTGTGTCTGCTAGAATCTGTAGGATTGTATCGTGGGGCAGGAAGTCCTTGCGGGAAAACAGCTTGTACATGAACTACAGAGTGAAATAAATACATTTATAATATAACCAATATAAACGATACATATATGACATGCACATGTGCAAATATTACTTTGTAAAAGAAGTTATTGTTTCCGCATCAGTTACTATGTCAATTGTTTATCCTTTGAAACATAAAATAAAAAAACGGTAATCAGTGCTTAGGAAGAATAAAATAAGTAAAGTAGTTTTAGATACTTAATTTTTTTCACTCAGGTATTACAAAATTCAGATTTCAGAGATCTATTCTACATGCAGTTAGCTTTGGGTGCAATGCTACACCAAATTTTAACGCAGTACCATGGTTCATAACTTTCCCCTGATGCTCGAAGGTTTCACCACAATGCATAGCCACAACAGTGTTGGAGGCTTTCTCCTGGCAATAATACTAGCAGCCGTCATAAAAGTGAAATACTCTTGAAAGCGGCGTTAAACACCAAATCACTGCAACTCACCATGAAATTAAAATATGGTCTCTCAACATCTGCAAGGGAACGTATAAATAGGTTGGTCGATCAAATTCATTAAAATTTTAATAATTATACTTACATTATCCGATAAATGTGAGAGATATTTGAGAGGGCTGATAATGTCTCCAACTGTTATCACAGGACCCATAGCGACAAACTTCTTCACCTGTCCGATAGTACAACAGAAAGGACTTAACCATCATTTACAACAGCAAATTCAACTTCTCATGTATGTATATATATATATATGCAAATTCATCTTCACATGAATGTATGTTTACATACATACATGTACATACATACATACATACATACATACATACATACATACATACATACATAACATACATACTATGGATGTAGCTTGTAGAGTGTTTGCTCATCACCCTGAAGGAGGGAGTTTGATTCCAATCTATGTCATACCAAAGATGTTAAAGATGGGAGTTTGTGCTTCATCTCGCATTTGTTTTTATGAGGGCAGGACAATAAAGAAGAGAATTATGACATTTTAGATACATCAATAGTCAAATGATTAAGACGAATATTCTACCAATTGTTCAAATTCATTGGAAGATCCAGGTTGGTGGTTTAAGGGGGTATGACTCTGTCCTCCAACCCCAATTTCGAACTTTTTTCAAAATGTGGTCACTAATAGGTGACATCCCTCTTAATTATTCCTGGATCCGCCACTGAAATTTATAGCTTTTAGTCTGATAATGTATTTCATAGTTTTGACAAAAACATCTTTTCCTCTGTGCCCATATTTCTTTTGTTTGTTTTGTACCTTTTTGTTCATTTCTGGGCTTCTCGACAAGGATGCAAATGCTTGCAAGGTACCCTGGGAGTGTCCAATGTAGAAGAGTTCAGATTGGCCAGATTGCTTTAGGGCAAAGTTCAACTGTGCAGGGAAATCATAAGCAGCAAATTCATCAAAGCTGAAAAAAAAATATTTTCATCATTTTAATCATTTCACAAACAGTTAAAACATGATTTCAATATGAACATCAAAGTCAATGAAACCCATCAATAAGTCAAACATAATTTTGGAACTTGTCTAAAGCAGTTGGAATATATTATGAGTTTACAGTGTTTTAAATACTATATAACTAGTATTCATGTTAATGGTATGTGGGATACAGATTCTGTACAGACATAAAGGTGTTTTTAAGTTGTTTAAATTGAAAGGTAATAATTGTCATGTATTTGGAAATTTGGAATGATATGGGGAGATTGTTTGAATGAATACCATCTCATTTATGAAAGCCAATTACATTTCCATGATAATGGCAGTGCAAAAGTTAACTAAACATATTTGGAGACCCAGATCCATTCCTACTTTTTGCAGATTAACACTTATAAGAGGAAATGTGATATAATCTCTTGTGCCAAAAACCTGAACTGCAATAATAACATTAAAAAAATGCTTGCTGAATTTTGAATATCATTTCTCAGCTTCTTATATAATATTATTATGTTAGTAAAATCAAGGCTACAAACAGTTAAGCAAGTTATTTACTTATGATTGGCAAGAAAAAAAATTGAAGATGAAACCAAAATCCATTAAATGATTTAAATTAATGATTTAAATCTATTACAACCATTCTAACTATCTATTACACATTCAAAAACTTTCTTATTCAGATTCTAACTTTTTTAACAGACCTGAAATCCCAGAATGCATCTTGATCAGGTTTGAGGGAGACATGTTTCCTTGAGTACGTGTTTCCTCTGTTGTTTCCCAGCCACACATCATAACCAGCATCAGCCAGGATAAACGCTGTGAACAGAAAAATATGTCTTAAGGAACAATTCGTCAGAGACTACTACACAGTGATATATGGAACTTTGACCTGCTTAGTCAGCCATTTATAGTTATTTTGAACTAGATGTTGTCATTATCTATATGAATTTTTATTTCCTTGAAAGTTTATCGACAAAGACACAGAGACAGTGAATACACAGAGAAGGCAATATGTAACTTCTCCTCTTTTCCCTTGACAGGGACTTTCACCCATCTCAACCATCCAATGGTATCTTTCTCAATTTGAATAGGCTCAACTATTGGCATCCAATCTGCCATTTTATTTTGAGGAAAATAATATGTAAAAAAGCACTGTACTTATACTAGTTTAAAAACATTATAAAAATAAACTATATGTAAGGATAGAATATCCACACATTTACAAATGATTTATTTGAGGAAAATAATATGTAAAAAAGCACTGTACTAATACTAATTTAAAAACATTATAAAAATATACAATATGTAAGGATAGAATATCCACACATTTACAAATGATTTGTGATTAGACTAATCAAAAATGCCTTGTAAAGCCGTAGCGAGGTTTTTCACACTGAATCGCTTCACTTCTCATTCTTGTTTTAACGAGTGTGCATTAAATAAATTGATCTCTTTTGTGTATTTAGATGAAATATCTAAATCAACCAAGATGTTACCCTCAGTAACATGTTACAACTGTGTTGTGTTGTAATAACGAACTAATAACATGAATAAACTAGAATGTCCCCTTGAATTTTGTTCCACAAAAAATACATTGATCCGACTGTCCTTTTAAGCAGGTTTAACAAACTTTTTGATTGCCTCCCAGCTTCTCAAAAATGTACAGAAAAATGTTTCCATGAAATTTTAAAAAAAACCTGCTTCCATAGGTTGTTACCTATATAAAGGGTTAAGTAAGAAAATTCTCCACACTTCTTGTATTTGAGCCCATTAAAAAAAAAAGTCAGTACCCAAACTCTCATTGGCCAAATTTGCTACCCAGTTGGTTGAGGAGCATAGAAGACCATGTTGAAGAAAGACCACCGGTCTGTTGGCAGATCTGTGAGAGGATCTTCCTGAGAGTCCGTGCGGGATCCGCTGAACACCAAGGAGGTATCCATCTTGTGTCTGTACTGTGTACTCCTCACACGGATACCCCTTGCTTGTGATCAGCTCGCTCTGGTGGACAGAAAACTTATGTGATCAACACTTGAAATACATGCACTGCTTAATTGATTGAATTGAAAATAACAGAATTAAAGCTCAAACACTCTGGAAAGTATCCAAGGTTTTTGTCTCAAGTATACTAGAAATCATAATTTCAACCTTTGGGAAAACCTTTGGTTATCACAGATTCAACCCAGCAGGCAATTTGACGTTGTATCAAAATTGGAAGGATGTCATTTATCGATGCTGAAATAACGTTGAATTAAGATTGGATTTGATGTTTGCGCCGATGTCTAAATCTAACATCATTTGGAATCGGTTCAACGTTGTATCAACATTGAGAAGACGCCAGGGCTTGAAAACATTCAGGTTGTGATGGCTTTTTTTTTAATAGTTAGTAATTGTTTTGCAAAAATATGTATAAGCTCCTAACTTCAGCTCACAAGCTCACACAAACCTTCTCTAAAAGATAGGTAGCTGTTGAATTATCTATTAAAACGAATACATGTCAGGGTAATAATGTTTATATGACACTGTCACCAAAAAGATGTTTGTTACAAATGCACAATTAGAGTTTTGTAAGAACTAATAACTTTATTCAAATAAAAAAAATTATGTTGTCAGTTGTGAAGATAACTGAAAAATAAATATTGTTGAAAAATATCATATAACAAGTTCAATTTAATTAGATTGAAGGACAGAGTAACCTCTTTTATTGCAAAATTTACAGGAATGAACGTTTATTTGTCTAAATCCAATATGAATAACATTCTTAAATGTCAATGGATAGCTCTTCATTTTACATTGATCTTTCTTTAAAGCAACTATGGATGCAATAACTTATTGATAACAATCAAAAATAATAAAAGTAATCACTAGTCGTTTTAAAGTTGTTGTGATGTTGTGGAAATAACCATGCTCAAACTTAAACTCTACTGTAAAAGTGTAAAACCTTTTACAAAACACAATGGGGTAGAGCGAACTTTATTTCTTAAGTAAAAGTATCCATTAAAAGGGTTATATGTTTGAGTTACAAAATAATTTTTAATTTTAAGTTTTTTAAGCCAGAGGGCCAGCATGATTATAATCGACAATGTTTGAAAAGTTTATTATAATGAAATCAGTTTCAGAAACCAAACTAGACAATCTTACCACATTCATATTCACTTCAGGGTCGATTCCCGACAGAAAATGTCCAAAAGTTCCTAATATTTTCATATCGAGATGAGAACCACAGCTATTATGAAATAAAATAACGATCCATAATCCGACGAGGTTTAGTGGATTCAACTTCATCCTGAGTGATACTGATATAGTGATAATGTTTGGCCGGAAAAGCTCACAACAAACCAATTTTCTGTTCACTGGTTTAGATCTAATAACTATATTAACATATTGATAAACATCCAAGTAAACATTGTCAAAGCTAATCTAAGGTCTACTGATAGTTAGACTAGATATAGCCGATCATATGACCGGTGGACTTTGTCACATGTCGGAAACTGAAAACAAAATAAATTTAGAGTTACTTGCCCTTGATAAAGAGTGGGCGTGGCTGACTATAATTAGTAGGGACCATTTGACCAATCAAAATCGGTATTTCAATCAGTTTTGTAATCATTCTGTCTTTTGTATATGCATTGATGATAAATGAAAAAAGAATTATTCTGAATTTCGTTGTTTACAACTGTGTAATGCCCATGCTTTTAAAGAAAAGGGTATTTAATGTGCACACTCATGAGTATACATTCTCATTTGATTCTTTTCAAATATAGAATACTCAAATAAATCTTTTCCTCAAATTAATAGATGAAAAAAAGAAATAAATCGACTTATTTCTGTGGGGAGAGAGTCACATGAATGATAAAATCTTAATGTCCACGTTTTTGAAAAAAAAAATCGATTTTGTTATGTAAAATAAATTGTAATTTACAAGAAGAAACTATGGATCGTTTTTGTAACTACTGTATTGTTTACATTTTTCAAAGTCATTTATTTTTTTAGGAAAGCTTATTTGTGAACATGGATGATAAGAATGATTGTATGATTAGAATTGTATCGATCAATCGGCAAAGTCAGTGAATTGTGACGTCATTGCCTTATGACGTCATTAAAATAACGTAGCCCTTATCGGAAGCGGAAGTCGTTAGATCTCATTCATTATTGTTATGAGAAAATGAATCAAAAGAAATATGAACACGGCTGCGCTGTTTATATTTCTTGTGATCAGTGCGGTCTGGTTTTGCGGGGTTAAAGACTGTTGGATTTCATCACCGTAAGTCTAAAAAGTTCTCTTTTTACATAGACGACAGTAAGTATATAATTGAGCGTAACTGATACAAGGTATTAAGAGGCTTCACATATTATTTTGATGGTTTTACAAGTAGGGCAGCATATGGCCTACAAACTCTTTTTTGAAAACTAAAATTCCATTAAAGAATGTTTATTCAGTGTTTAGCAAGTTTTGATAATTAAGCAATTAAAAAGAAATTCTTGTACCACGATTTTATTATGTAGTCTACATCTATTAGAAAATATTAATAATGACTATTTATATCTTCTCATTAAAATAATACAAACCTGTTAAAATGATGTCATTACCAAATTTAAATTAATCCTAAAGGTCTA
The DNA here is from genome assembly GCA_921293015.1 of Phorcus lineatus. Taxonomy (NCBI): domain Eukaryota; kingdom Metazoa; phylum Mollusca; class Gastropoda; order Trochida; family Trochidae; genus Phorcus; species Phorcus lineatus. Next base: position 9,412,179 of record OV121085.1, read on the forward strand.
CTTTAAATGTGCACCAAATGAAATATCAACTTCTACATACACGAGAGCCGCAAGCTCCCTCTCGAAAGACTTGATGACATTAGGTTTTACATTTGTCAGCACTGACATTCCCATCAGATTTCATCATTACCATCATTAAACTTCCAGTGGAAATTTCTTATGGTAATAACTTTAATTTTTATGATAAGCAATTTATTACAGCCATTGCCATCTTCCCACGCATGGCGTGACTTGCGCCATCCACAATGAATTGCTAAGATAGACCTTGCCGCATTTCCCGTACGTTTCTGTGTAAGGTTTAAATAAGTCAGTATTAAAGTAACTGGTGCAATCAAAGCCACGCAAGGGAATATGCACCTGAATTTGCACATTTAGTGATGAACTTAAAGGCATACGAGGGAAGATGAGCCGATACCATTACAGCTGATCACATGCAAATAATTTCAATTATTATCAAAATCAAACATCGGGGTATACATGTGAGGAAGATGAATTACCCATATTTGCGTATAATAGTTACTATAAGGCCTATCATACACTAAAAACACAAATCTGGAGGTTTTTAAAATATCAATTTCACGTGTGACTAGTGGCGTGCCAGGCGAAGCAAATTATACAGTTTTTGATCAAAAATACCACTTTGAACAGATACATGTATTCACATTGTGACAATCTCATTGAAATGAAATCTAAATGCTCCACTACATTACGCGTGTAGATCTATTATCTGCGTAACGTAGTGCAGTGATATTAGATTTTATTTTAATGAGATTGACATTGTGGCAACTTTTCAGCAACAGTCACGTATGAAAGACACGTGACTACATTGCTAATGTTTGTAAATGATTGACTCACATCATAATTTTCTAAATTAGTTGATACCCGAAAAACAATTTTATGTTGTGTCTACCTCTTTTATTTTACAGCAGTATTGACTGGGTTAAGTCTGAGTTGGAAGGGGCGTTGCGATACAGCGAGTCCTTGGTCACGTGGTTTGACAGAGAGGGGTTAGCATTCCTGGGTATCTGTGAGGAATACGAGGCACCAGACCGTGACCTATATTACCCGGATGTGAAGCACTGTGTCAAACTCTCAGACCGATTGTCCAGTATCGTCGGTAATATTTGATTTTTTTATCGATATTCTTTTATGGGATTCTTTATTGTGATAATAATTGATTTTTGTTATCTTTCATATTAATATTGTTAACCCTTTCACTGACTAAGATGGGCAAGGGGAGTATTTAAGATGATGGATATTGGCGTTATAAAATCTTAAGCATCGATTTGCAAGTAGGTTATTTGGCAGCATGTTTGAATGTTGAAGGATCAGAGAAGGACAGAGACATTCGTATCAAATGTCTTTGTAGTTTATTTGTAAACCATGTATACATTTTCCTCTTTTTGTAGTTTTTATATAAACCTTTTCGTTCATTTCAGACGTTCTACTGGATTACTGGGCAAGAATAGTTCTCTTTTTACTGACTGCCTCTCCCGACACATCCTGTCTGGCGTCGGTATTGGACACATTCCAGATATCGGAATTATGGGAAGCGCTCAAAGGATGGCTATCATGCTCGTTACAGCCTGTTGAGTCGCATTTTATGTATGTCGGATCTTGCCTTCAAAATATCTACCGTAGCTTGGCACTTCCATCTTGCGATCTGAGCAGAGACTGGTTCAAACGATTTGCATCGGACGTCGTCCTCTTCAACAGGACGTCCTTGACCTTAATAATCACCGTCTCCTGCTTGGCTGTCATCTATGTCGTCTGCTACCTCCTCAGCGACACGGACTTTGCATGTAAGTTGCACGAAAACGTCTGGCTTCAAGTGCGCTAAGCATTTGTTAAAGATGTTTTAAAATCAAGAAATAAATTTAATTCATATAAGTAATTTGGTATTAGTTTTTAGAATGTTTCCTTGAAAGGTGCTCCGCGATTGACTGTATTTTATCTCATTTTACTGAAGAAAACAAATCGACTCTTTCTTAATGTGTTTTGCAATAAAAAAAATTGGCTTTTGATCTTTGCAGAAACAATGCCTAAACAGTTTGCCATTTTTTTATTCATCGATTCATTTAGGAAAGTCATAGAAACGCTTGCCTTGTTTTTTAAAAACTTCCAAATTACCTTTGGTAACGAACTGACTTCCGAAGAAGCCGACTGTGATTACATGTTAGTATGTATTCTTAGCTCATTGTTGACCTCTTTCAGACACATCCAAGAAGGTCACCTTCTCTGCAGACAACTCGAAGGAAGACAATTCGAGGCGCAGAGCAGAGAGACTTGCCCGGATCCGACCCACCAACACGGCAAAGAAGGACAAAGGCAAGCGGAAGAAAAGGCAAAGGAAGCGACCAACATCAAATGACACATCAACCGACCAAGATTCCTGTTCTTTCAACTCCTCCTTCAGTCCCCGACCCGGAAGTGAAAGCAACTGCGTCACTCACATGGACGACGAAGCTCTGAGGTACATCTTAGGTGGTGCCACAGACACTTCGTCAGAAGATCTAAAGGAACGGATTATTGCAGCTCTTCAGGTGCTTGCATGCCATGAAGATGACGAATGCAGTAAAAAGTCCGGACGGGAAGGTTCGAACGGATTTAAAGGAACTGAGGGTTGTCCTGGAACCGTGGAATATGATATCAGATACAAGGACAATCTGCCTTCAGACGTCATGGACGTTCTGTTTTGTATAGATCCCAAATGTGAACACGACCATGGCAGGTATGAACTCAGGGGTTGCACAATTCTTGTGAAACCAGCGGATTATAAGAAATATGAAAAACGTTCTAAAGCCGAGTTAAGAAAGAGTTCTGACAATCAAAAGACTTCGTACTCCGCTAGAAAGAAATCCCCAGTGGATTCCCAAACCAGGGCACAAGGAAATAAACTTACTGACGATGACAGCAGACATCAAGACAATGATTCATCAGTGGAACGGGCTGACTCTTTCCCAGATTGGACGGCGCCTGCCTTCGATCAGTGTTGTCCGTATTGCAAGATAGCGGAGAAGAAGAAGAAAGGTGAGGTTTCTAGCGAGGAGGAGGATGTATACTCTGGTGATCTGACCTCTGACTCTAGCGAGGACTCCTCTGGTAACGTCTCCCTCAAGAAACCTCACTCGAACGACGTGTCCGGTCCACACCCCCGGAGACCACAGCCTGAGCTGATCGAGCTTCTTGGTGAGGCAGCTTTAGAAAAGGTGATTGGGCCACCACAGGCGAACTCCAGCTTCCAGGCAGAGGACGAAATAACATGCCCAAAATTCTCCGCACCAAGTTCAAAGAAATATATCAATTCCAAGGACAATTCTTACTCGGAGAGTTTCAGACCAAGGAAACGGGGAGAAGCAGCTGCCTGGAGTCCAAACTTTGATTCAAAGAAAACAGGTGGTCGGAACTTTGCAAACACAGGCAGTAAGCGCCGTCCTGATGTCGAACCCATTATCACCCCCATCCAACGTGTGAGTTTTAAGTGGGAGGGAACACCAGGGAGAGGAGACACATCAAACGAGAACGACTCTGTTCCGACCTTCAACGAGGGGGAGCTGAGTCTGACGAGAGAATTGCAGGATTCGTTTTTCAACGACTCCCATAACTCCATCGACCTGGCGGAACTCAACCGGAGTCTCAGCTTCTATGGGGACGTGGTGAGTGACAAGGGTTACCTATAATCACCCCAAACCTCCCGGCTGTTACTTCTGTAGACTGATGTCTAGCCCCGATAATATTTCAGGCAAATTTACATATTTTTGTAAAAGAAACTTCGTCTGAATTGAAAATAAACATTTACTAAGGTTAACCCTAAATCTAGGGGATGTGGGTTGTGACTTGGGTCGGTTAACCCTAAATCTAGGGGATACGGGTTGTGACTTCGGTCGAATTTCAGAGAAATTTTGTAAAACTGAACGGTGTATCGGTGTATCGATTCGTTTTCAGACAAATAGACTATCGAAAGGCATTGTTGATCCATATATATTAGAGTGCATTCTTTATACTTTCCTCATATTTTTTGTTTCAGTCGATGGTTGAACTCGCTGCCTCTTGGATAGTGAATAACATACTGGACCGAGCCAAAAACGTTTTATCTCAAGTCAAAATTGGGATTCTAAAGGACTCCGTTATGGATATATCCACAGGCGTCATGGAAACGTTAGACCTCTTGGAGTGAGGTTTAGTTACCCTCTAGGGTTGTGGCCCCTGTCATCCTTGCTTTAATGTGTGTTCAGCGAAAATATCTACTGCCTGTAAATATATTCCATTTCATAATAAAATTCATAAACATATGAACGTGTTCTTATTTTCTTATCCAACGTGGATAGCATCGTTATAATTGCAATGTGTGTCCTGAACAAAAGTTTTATCAAATTCCCTTCACTGGTAAGAGGTGAACGAATATCAGAAAATGGCGATGCTCTGTTAATTACATCATACCTTTAAAGTTTTTAGAGATGCAAGACAGAGCTGGAGATCAATATCAATATGAATATCTTATTTAGATAACAGATAGGCCCGGTGACTCAAGTCGTGATTAAGGTACAACTTTAAGTTGAGTGAATCACCTGCTAGCTTGAATACTAATACTCACTTCTATGTGAGGCCTGAATTGGAGATTCGTATCAATTTGTGTTTTCAACTATTCTGCTGAAAATTATTAAACTATTTTGAATTTCCGATTTTCCATAGAGCACATTAAGTAACTATCTTATGTCCACTCCGTTGTAGTACGATGACGAATTTACTTATGAGGTTTCATTTTTTGACGGAAAGAGGATCTTTTTTTATTTGCATTCATGCGGGTATGTTGATTATGATATCAATTAAAAAAACCTTTTATCACTGTTTTTGTTTCAAATTTTTATCCTTTTTTATATAAAACTGGATATGATTGCCTATTTTAGCAGGTTCAAAGAGAAAACATCGAATATTACAATTAAAAGAGAAAACATTAGTTGACATTATATAATTCGGGAAATAGCTATAGCAAATGCAGCTTGATTTTGTCCCGCCTTTTAAAACATTAGATTGCAGCGTGCAGCGGTTCATCATTAAACGCTGTTTTTACAAATATATTTCTTTAAGTGATTAAATATTACAAATAAAAATTGAGAATAAAGTTTTATTGAAACAGCACGAATTGAGCTCTCAGTGTCAATGTACTTACAGTAATTCACCAGTTATAGATGATGACTTTAAAGGAACTGTAACACGTTTTAAAAATCCATTACTACTAATTGACCCAAATAAACCATAAAATATACCAAATGTATAATCTTCAGAGGGTCGAACAGCTCATCAGCCCATTTCTAAATACTTCAATAACTGCTGAGTTTAGCAACATTAATCAACAGAAATTTGGAAACGGTAATGCTTTTCTTTCTCTCCCCACAAAGGTAGCTCCGACATCGATTCCTATACATGCTTCCTGTTTGGAGAAAATGAATGCTTGTATGAACTTATGACAACCTTTTCTCATACTAGTGTATTGTAAATATTGTATTATCCGGTCATAGATGTATGCACCCATGTACTAGCGTTGGTGGGTAATGAGACATGGAAATCACGAACTTTAATTAAAGAAACAAGGCATTTAGTGCTACCTGTGGCACTGTCTAATTTTACCAACGCCTCGTAACAGTACGATTGAAAGTTAACTAACTGTGTTGATCGGATATGTCCATGTCGGTATGATATATTGGTATGCAATGACAGGGAAATACCTCCTACCCTGATCGTATTTTGAAAGATTGTTGTGTATTTTGTAAATTCTTGGTAAATATTTGAGAAGTTAATGGCTAGGACTGTTACTAGTCATCTAGGCTAAATAAATATTAGTCAGCTTTTACTAAATATTTTGACTTATTCTCATGCTCTTAAAACCCACCGATCCTCCCACTTCGAAAGATTTATGTTTCGCGGAAGCGTAAATATGAACAGAAGAGAGGACCTCATACATTAAGTTTAACAGATTTTGTCAAGAAGCGTACAACACAGTCATTATTTATCACCTTTTTATTTTTAGATATCTGTTATTTACAAGGCAGTTAAAATTTAACCAAGTACGGTTTATAACGTTTTTCAAGATTATAGAAACAGTGTTGAAGGTTTATTTACTTCGCGTAGTCGTATCAAGATCCATGACGTCAGCCATTTATGACGTCACAGACAATAGTCTAGCATTGCGGCGACGCCAGCTATTTGGATACCCCAGTCCCTACCTTACCCTCCCCATCTCTACCACCTTACCCTACCCCACCCCCATCCACCCTCAGCGATCCAGTATGGCTTTACGGCAGAGTCTAAGTGTTGGATTACAGACAGCATTGCGATCTACCTCCCCGACTAGCATGTCAAACAGACAGGTAGGTAGACAATATGTGAACATCTTAATCTTTAAAGACTATTGATTATGAGTTATGAAATAAATGAATGTAAGTTGAATGAATAAGAATCTTATCAAGTAAGTATATTATCGTATTAATTTAGTAGGCATATTCAGATATAATCAATTCAGCTCTCTACCCATTCTTGTTTTTAGACATATATATGTTTGAAACTGAGATGGATCTGATTAAAACAATTGGAACGCTTAATCCATACAACAAATATGACTTAAACAATTCAACCATACCATGTACAGATGTTTTGTTTTTTTTGTTTTGTTTTTTATAAAAGGCATCTTACACAATTTTCACATATTTAATAGATGCTCTCTTATGCCAAAGCCTATCTTCAGATTGTTGCCTTTTTATAAATGTATCAAGGATTAATAGGTGTTGTTGAAAACCAATTTTAAACTTTTAGATTTTCAAAAGAGTCAATGTAATTTGAATAATTGCATTTATTTTCAGATTAATGATTGTTTTAATTCAAATGCCTCAGCACTACCATAGACGGAACCGAAGCCTTCTTTTTAACCCGCATATGTTTTCTTAATGATAGATACACATTTTAACAACAAAAAAACAAACTAATATTAGCTTTTGGTCGATTTAATCTTTTATATGGTAACACAATTCATTATGATTTTGTTCTTAAACTTCCAATAGGTAATAACATGTCTATGAAGGAAACAGTTTTATAATCAACAATTTATGTATGTTTAATTCACTGAGATAATCATTGTTTTTACTATGTATGGAGAATTTCTAAGGTGTCCCCAGGTAGCGCCTGGAGGGTAAATTAAAGTCTTATCTAAAATATAAATATAATAGATAAGAGATTAGATGACTGCTTCAGTTCAACAGAAGAGAATAAAACACGCATAGGAAATAACAAAATAATTATTATATGATATTAATCATTAAAAGAAATATTATCATTTTATAGCTACTTTTTGTTACATGGGCAGTACAGTTAAATATGTGATTAATTACATACACACGAGCAACAATATACACGTTTTGGCAGAAAATGATCACATAAAAAATAACATGAATACTTGATCTAATTAAACCATCAGCATTCGTTAGTCATTTATTTCATTTACAATGGAAGTTATATGACCCCTATAGTCTTAGTTAGTCTTTAAGTAAAAGGCAGTATGGTCAGAATTTCATAAATTTGAAGTAGTTGCAAGTTAAATGAGCGTTTTATATGTACTTAATGAATATTAATCTTAATGTACGTTGAATTTTGTGTCAGTCCGTTTATGCTTTGTTTGAATATCTTTTACTTGTTATTATCATGTTGAGTACTTCCATATTAGGGCATTCTTTGAATAAATCATGTTGGCTTGCTTATTTATTTCTATCCACATATAAGTATGCCCCATATATTTTGACAATATGACAATCGAAAACAAACCCCGACTCCTTGTCTGTTTATCTTCCTCACAAAAGCTGTATTTTTTTTTTCGTCTTTAATTGTCATCTTATGTAAAACATCATTTGGCAGGAAAATTACTTAGGTTTGAATAAGGGTATATAAACCCTCGATTTTTAACATTTAGGTTAGACATAAAAGGTCCTTTGTTCATTTGATTCCATTCATTTCAATTGTTTGTGCTAGATCTCTATCTTTTAATTTCTGGGTGTGGTCTGATCGCTTTGATGGTACCAGAATAGTTTTGAATTGTGAACTAAATCTGTGTTATATACTTATAATCACTATTTAATATAATTTATCAGATTAATTTCCGATTTGGACATATAATATAATGAGTAGTCTTATTTCTTAATTCTATAGAATTTCCCTAACAAGCACTCGTGTATGGAAAATATTTTATCTTCAGAACATCTCATTACTCAAACTAATAATCCGTCGACGTAGAGGAATTAATTAAGTATCATGCAAATACAACTGATGGCCAATTTTGTGTTAATCATTTAACCATTTGAGGTACGGAAATGGATTCGCATAGTTTAAATGAATATGGTGCGTCATTTTATCACTTTATTTTTCTTAAAAAAACTGCCCCTTTTATATCGAATAGCTACGTACCTTAATTTTGATTGGTTATCAAAATTGTTGTTATAACGTTAGTAAACGAGACACTCGAGACTTGATTTTCATGGTATTTATTTGGCTTTAATCCGTGTTAAAATATAAATTATGATGATATTTATTTAATCAAAACGTATATTCTTCCAAAATCGCCATATACATGGGAATCTTTAGTTTTCAGCGGAAATAGAACATCACTGTTATGAGTGTCTGAAATCTCATGTACAATTTTCATGAATACTAGTTCTAGGCTACTACTTTTCAAGCAGTTTCAACTGATATTTTATTCTCTACTTGCTTGAGATAAGTTTCCATAATTATTATTGTGGTCGCACGTGGTCCTGAACATAGCTCATTAGACCGCTATTAATGGAGTTCGGCATCAACGGGCGTGGCTTCACGGGTGGATAGGTTATCTCGTCAATGCTGGATAAACTGAGACTTTGAAGGGGTATTGGTACCCTGAGGCACGAGTGAAGAGACTTGTGATGAGCATGATCATGAACTAGAGGATTGAAATGTGCGCCATATAGATATTATTATTATGATTATCACCATCATCATGATCATGATTATCATTATTACATTTGAGTTATTGACGCCTAATTGTCCGGACTTCATACCTTAATCTTATATTTTTACTACGTTGAACCTATTGCCTTTAAGATTTGACTTTTCAGCAATCGTCAATACTACCTGATAAAATTATACCAGTAATTAAGTTTAGCACATGTGACTCCAACAACCCACATATTAAAAATATCTATCTCAGGTGGGTATGATAATTCGGACGCTTGCGGACACTGCCCAGCGATTCCAGACACAACAGGAGAGCATAAAGCAGTGCTGGAACAAACTGACCACGTCCGAACAGCTGGTCGCCAGCATGCTGGATAAGATACTGACCAGTACCAGACAGGTGCGTCCAAGGGGGTTCTCTTTCATTTTGGAGTAATGCTTTTTACTGGAGAAATAAAATTTAGAAATGTATATCAACTCTTGTTTAAACGGACTGATAACGATAACAATACAATAAATATACAACAGAAACATACCTTATGAACAGGAACATTGCATGTTGTATGTTTTTGCAAAGCTCACTGTTTCAGTATTGTTGTTATCTCTGCATAGGCGACTCGATGTTATATTGATAACATTGTCATCATAAAATGTCAATATTAGGAAATCCTTTGCACAGGAAAAGCTTTGTACAGTAAGGTTATCGACTGATATATTTATTGAAGGAAGGGAGAGGCAGAAGTTATCAAACTTAGAAAAGCCCTTTCCAGTTTTTCACAGCATTTATCTTTTGTACATGTGACGGACAAATAGTTATAGAATATGTCGATATACCTACAAGAGAATAAATGAAATATTAATATTAATAACTTATAATATTATAAGTTATAAATATTAATATTTCCGTCGATTCTCTATAAGTTATAAATATTAATATTTCCGTCGATTCTCTTGTAGGTATATTTATACATATTATTCTAATTGTAAATATAATCATTCTTCTGATAAATAATTCATAATCTAATATTCTTTTGGAAATATGCTCCTCATAGTGATTTCGTAAATCGAAAAATTATTAATTACTATAATATCCTTAAATGTATCAACCTAATGGTACTGAACGGAGGTTTGATAAATTTTGGTCAACGTTGCACTCATTGATAAGTTAGAAAAAAATTACTGTGCAGGTTATTTCCTTATATGGACTAAATTATACTATGTGTATGGACACGTATGCCTGTAAAATCGAAATATGAAAAAAATAGGGAAAAAAATGAATGAAAGTGAAAATGACGTATGGTACATAGATTCAATTGATACCACAAAAGGAATTAAAGTTATGACTATTACCCAGGTTGAACTTATCAACGATCGTTTGAGCGGAGCTCGGGCTGCCGTCGTCAAGAAGAAACAGATGTGTCAAGAACTGGAGCTTCTCATTGGTATGTAACCCACTAATCAACTGAACAAAAGATTATTTAATTCAGGGCAGCCGGTATTACACACTGTCTACTACTAATTACTTCTTAAAATTTGTGATATACATTTGTAAGTGTAATGTATGTTCATATCGTAATTTTCATTATGATGTTCAAGCTAGACCTAGATATTCGAAGCTCTCTTAGCACTAAGATAGATTTAGTACTGTACATTAACATCGGCTAATTACTTTCTCAACAATATGAGCTTCGAAAATCTAGACCTCGTTTGGAGGTATCGTTCACAAATATCTTTTCAATTGCACATTATCAGTATGCACATTTTTAATAAAACACCTTTAGCATAGCAGTGCTGAGATAAATAAAGGTCAGCAGTAAGTGTTAGTATGTTAGTATGAATACATAAATAAACACATGTATATGAAATTATACCAGAAATCGATGATTAGAGATCATTCAAAGTCTCAGATCAACTTGCAATATAGCGATTTGCCATTCGGTACTAAGCAGTGACCAATGTTGTTGAACCAACATTGAAAGAGTCAACCTTTTATTATATTGTCTTTACAACTGTTGAAATATGAATCAGGATGCAAAATTAATTATGGGTGCTATATTATCTCATTTGAATGTGTAAAGTTGCGGACGTAAAATCACCTTTCAGGCAATCATATGACGCGTTTATAAAACAATAGCCATTTATTCGTATATATCTTCTCTAGCTATAGATTAAAATTCAGGCCTTGAATACATTTTAAGTAAATCACGTAGTGACAGGGTCAATAAAAGTGTCTTACCTTAATTCGAAATACACTACTAAAGGCTTCTGCATATCATTCCAACAATATCTGTACACAGTGGAGTACTTATTTGTAATCCTAAAGACTAAATAATAGTAGCTAGGAAACTGGTAGGTAAACTGAAACGGTTTTACAGGTTTTGTAATAATTTGAAACATAAACTCTGTTTATCAAAATTAATTATTCTGTAATTGTCTTATATTTATTAAGTTTCAACATCCTTTCTATTTCTCGAAATAATGTGTGATGATTTGCCTTTACCTTTTAGCGTCGTTTAACGCCTCAAAATAAACCCATTCGGTCAGTGCATTAGTTTACAAAACTAAACACGCGATATTTGAAATTCTCTTTCAAACGTCATTTACACGTGGTGTTTTGTACATATCGACTTGTGTGATCATATTTCTAGCCAAACCCATCTAATGAGCGACGGATAAATAAAACACCTGCCGTTGTTTTTGTTGATGAAGAAAAACCCAGGTAACTAGTAATCTGATAAGGGAGGGTCTTGTTGTCCTTCGTTCCGTTCCACAGTGCTTAAATTAGTTTATCTTCAAACTCTCTGTCATGTGTCTATTCGCAGACAAACTACCATAGAGTCGTGACTAATCTTTGCTGATTGCCAATATTCAATTTAGATTAGTTCTAATAACTTAAGGGCCACAGAGACCACAACCTAAGACTTTTTTTGTCACCTTTTCCGAAAGGAGAAGGCCTAGAAAGCTAAAATCGTGTATACAGACTTCTCAGCTGGTGAGGATGTAAAACACATAGTAAACCAGTGACATTTATAAAATAAACTAAAGAAATCCTGATCTACAGAGCCAATTAATGGCTTTATATTTTAAGCTGTGCAACTCAGTTGCGCTTGAATGTTCATCTGCTTGTTTCAACGATTCACTGCCCTGTTATAAAAATTCTTAAAGTTGTCATGACTCAAGTCGATATACTGCATTATATGAAGAATATACATTTCACTTTCAACAATGGCGCCGGTTTTTTAATTTAAAAGATCACTGTAGCATGACATCACGCCAATTCTAACGTCATCCCATACATGTATTAGAGACAACATAATATTATAAGTATAAATATTTAGTATTTTCTATCATTGCACAATCGACGCATTTTGGAAATGTTGACATCGCTGCAGCTAATAATAAGAATATTTATCGAAATGTGTATGCATCATGTTTACAATATTTGTAATTCAGTTTTAAGAAGTGACTGGAACTTATATTTGTTCAAATGGAGAGTTATTGGTTCATCTACCAACGGTTTAGTAAGATATTTGAAAACAATTCCCAAAAAATGAAATCAAGTTATTGGTCTTTGAAAAAAATTGATATTGATTTCATTTAACAAGAGCTTGTTTAGTAACTGTTTTGTTTTGAACAACATCCATGAAAACAGATTTCAGCCGAAGCAAGCTGACCCGAAGCGAAAAAGCGTCCAACTGGAGAGAATTTCATACCAAAGAACTGGACAAGAAAGTGGTGGACAACGCGCGATGGATCAACGAGTATAACACAGAGAGAAGTATTAACGTTTTCAATAATTATTTCTTACTTCATACTTGTTCATATTCCTCGAAACAAAATTAAGGAACATCTCTATTTTCAACAGTTGAGTATTGATCACTGAAAAAACAAATTGGAACCTACGCCCCTAAGTCAGGCAACCCTTGCTAGCACGAACTTTCCGAACAACTTAACAAACATTGCCAAGGTCTCGGTGGCTGTGAGGGAAAGATGTTTTGAAAATCGGTGATTGCAATTCGTGTCTGATTTAAGTTGGAATTCCGCAAAGGATTTGTCTAGTAGACGAATTTGGAAATTGAAGTTGGATTACAAATAAAATAATGTGACATGTGTACATAATACTTATGTATTAATCAACCTCTGATCGTCTACACGTTATTTTTTGCAATTTAGTTTAAAAGTTCATAGTTATAGTAGTTTCTTACAACGTGAGCCCGATTATTTGTATTACTTCTCTTACCTAACATACATTATATGCCTGTGGAGCTACAGAAGCCATGGCTTCTTAGGTTTTTAATGCGTAAGTTTAATAAATGTGTTACAGAAAATAGTCGAATCCAGCACCCCTTGTTCCTCTTTTGTTTCTGGCCGACAGCTAGATTTTCTGAATTGATTGGATTTAAAATGTGCTAAATATAATTCAAAATCATTTTCAATGCAGCTCACTATCAACTGCGCCTGCGCAGTGTACTCGCCGAGGTCAGAACCGTCAAATGTCGACTCGAAGATGCAGACGAAGCTGTTCGTTACATCGAGGTGATATCTGAACTTTTTATAAATGTTCTATGTTGGATAGTTAGATAAAAGTCACGGGGAAATTAGAAATAATTTTCATTATCAGATAAGTGAAGATAGCATTACCTCTCCGTTTTGACATAAGTACCTAAACTAATGTATATGTTTCTTTAATGGGAATTTTGAAGCTGGATTGATGAAGAAAAACAATTTCTTCTATGGATAGGAACAAGTTCTTATGGATAGGCATCGTCTTTATTGCACGAAATGCAACGTCTCTGCGTGAATACTAACACCGTGATCAAGCAAATGATGATAGGTGTACTTAAAGTCTCATTTCCTGCAATAAAGAAGTTAGATATCCATAAGAACTTGTTCCTCTCCATAGAAGAAATTGGCTGCACGGTATCAGGCAATGTTATATTGAAGTCATAGGGGTATCTCACGATTAGAAATTGGTTTAAGTTTGAAACAAAATTCGAGAAAAAAATTCAAAACATTATTGAAACATCATACTTATTTTTGTAACGTTTTCAAACAAAAATATAGTTCAACCAGAAAAACTTCAAAGACTTTTTTAGAAGTATCTTAGGACATTTTCCGGGATCGACTGACGATGAACCACGGGAATTAATGTAGTCTAAGCATTTGATGTTCGAAAGTTTATTTCTTGTTAATCTTGAATGGTAGATATACATCCCTTATCTGAAAATAAGGGCTTAAGGTATCAGTTCATGACAGAATATCTTCTCAATATTACTAGTGTCTAAATTCTGTTCACAGTCATTCTCATGGCTTTGTCCATGTTCAGTGATCGTTTAGGACTTCCGGTATCAGTTTGCCGAGGTGCACGATGACTAGCCAGATACTTCACAGCAATTTTCTAGTTGACATTTTCTTCATGGTCATGCTATATTTGCCTAGGAATAATTCAAGTTGAAACAAGAAAGTTCAACATGTTTGAAGAAAAAATTCTGTTAGAGCTGTTTAGCTTGTATGATATATCTACATTCATAATAAACGCACCAAGCTGGTATGTGGGACCGAAGAGAGTAGTGCATTCTTAAACATGAAATTTTCGTTTTCCTGTCTGTTTGTACCTGTAACTGTTTTCTCTGATATGATGCTCAGGACTTCCGGGAACAGTTGGTGGAGGAGCATGAGGACGAGCTGTCCAGCCTGAAACTCGCCATAAGGGAAGCGTACGTCACCCGCAACAACATGATGTCATCCAAACCCGGTGAGTGCTGAGTGCTTTATCTCAATACGAATTGACTATACACTGATGCAATCTGATAACATATGTCACCTATTTCATTTACTATGCATTAATGTAGAATATGAATTCATGAATAATTAATAAATTAGAAGAAGAGGTAAACACATAATCCGGAACGCCCTGTTTTCTATCAATGAATAAGTTATAATCTTAAGATACAGCATTGTCTTCAACATTTAACCCCGAATATTCAACCATCAACTACATCCAGAATTTATGGATGTAATTAACTTGCTGCTTTATGTCCTCAGACGCCATGTCCTACGTGGTGGAGCAGCTTGTTCCCGATGACGAGGACTACGATCAGCTTGTGGCTGAAACAGAGGACCTCAATAATAAGGTATCAGGACATATCACACACTGACTTAAGTATCATAGGAAGTCAACAGGGACATATCACACACTGACTTAAGTATCATAGGAAGTCAACAGGGACATATCACACACTGACTTAAGTATCATAGGAAGTCAACAGGGACATATCACACACTGACTTGAGCATCATAGGAAGTCAACAGTGACATATCACACACTGACTTAAGTATCATAGGAAGTCAACAGGGACATATCACACACTGACTTAAGTATCATAGGAAGTCAACAGGGACATATCACACACTGACTTAAGTATCATAGGAAGTCAACAGGGACACATCACACACTGACTTAAGTATCATAGGAAGTCAACAGGGACACATCACACACTGACTTAAGTATCATAGGAAGTCAACAGGGACATATCACACACTTATTTGAGCATCATAGGAAGTCAACAGTGACATATCACACACTTATTTGAGCATCATAGGAAGTCAACAGGGACATATCACACACTGACTTAAGTATCATAGGAAGTCAACAGGGACATATCACACACTGACTTAAGTATCATAGGAAGTCAACAGGGACATATCACACACTTATTTGAGCATCATAGGAAGTCAACAGGGACATATCACACACTTATTTGAGCATCATAGGAAGTCAACAGGGACATATCACACACTGACTTAAGTATCATAGGAAGTCAACAGGGACATATCACACACTGACTTAAGTATCATAGGAAGTCAACAGGGACATATCACACACTGAATTGAGTATCATAGGAAGTCAACAGGGACATATCACACACTGACTTAAGTATCATAGGAAGTCAAAAGGGACATATCACACACTGACTTAAGTATCATAGGAAGTCAACAGGGAAAAACCACACACTGAATTGAGTATCATAGGAAGTCAACAGGGACATATCACACACTGACTTAAGTATCATTTGATGGTAACAAGGACACATCGTACACTGACTGGGGTATCTCAGTTATATAAAGATCTAAACAATCCATATTACAGTAAAATATATTCGTTACACAGTCCCTATCCCTCTCTTTTACAAAAATGAAAAATTAACCCTTAAACGTAACCTCAATACCCGGATATGAATTGAGCTGA
Organism: Phorcus lineatus; assembly: GCA_921293015.1. NCBI lineage: Eukaryota > Metazoa > Mollusca > Gastropoda > Trochida > Trochidae > Phorcus > Phorcus lineatus. Next base: position 9,428,398 of record OV121085.1, read on the forward strand.
GGCTCGCTATTTAAAAGGCACTTAAGTCGAACAATTTAACTTTTAAATTACCCCATTGCTAAAAAATGATGTATTAATTAACATATGCTGTGACGAGGTATGAGGTGAGTTTTCTACAAATAGGATTTACAAGGTGTCATATTTGAAAAAAGATATAAGCATATGGACAAAGCAGATTTTTCGTAAAATGAAATGTTAGATATATAGAGAGAGACCTCCTTGTAGACGTAAATGAACACGTAGAAAAAGTTCCCGTGTTTCAATGTATGCTTGTGACATATAGTCCCGTTCTCCCCAATCCCGATAACTGAACATTCTCTCATTGTTGGCAGTGCATCAACCTGAAACGTCGACTGAACGAGCAGTCCAAAGAGATGCTACACTACCACTCCCGCAACCACGAGCTGACCTTGAAGATCAATGAACTTGCAGCAAAGGTCAAAGAGGCCAAGGAACAGCGGATGCCAGAACCAGTCAACGTTAATGCCCATGCGCAGATATTGAAGAAACGCCCACTCACATGGTTCGAGTCTCCGAACGTCAGCATGGAGACCGTCAAGAACTACCTGGTCAAGAGACACGGAGCGGAAGCGGAAGCTAGCGTAATCCGATACCTGAAGATAAAGAGTGATGCCGAGTCGAGATGGCATAGTCAGATGTTTGAGAAGGAATACGTGGAGTATGAAAGAACATTGGATGTTCTTGCCGAACTTTTGGATAGGAAGCCTGAACCTGGCAGATTTGAACGTAAAGAAGCAACCACTCTTTCTGAGGAATACCTTTCAGGCAGAGAAGAGAATTCTTCTCCTCTTACCGGAAGTCAGGAAGAGATTGACTCCGACCACTTTGGTCCGTCTCCCACCTCCTCTGAGCTTGTTAGTCTTACCTTGTCAGAGTTGAGGCTCTGTGCTCAGTCTGCTGGTAAGATTGGCGAGGTATTGGTTGATGACATCGGCGAGGTCAAAAGGCCAAAGGTCAGGGGAACTCGACCAAGTCTGATCAGGAGAATACAGGCTTTCTTCAAACGCTAGATACTGATGATCATGAATTTCTTTCTACTTTTACTTGATAATGATAGGATGGATTTTGATATTAACAATATTTGATATTAAGCGTATTTATGGATCTTATTCGCTGGAAAAGTATCATTTTTAATAACTGATCTTTATGATAAATTTCAAGATAACTTTAACTTCAAAATTTTTGTGTGATGAGAATGAGCCTTTTAAGTGAAGAATTTGTTATTCAATCAGTAATAAAACAATTCAAAATTTATTGATGTTCTTGTTTTGTTAATTAGTAAATCAATGCCTCTGTCAGTTCCACGATATTTTTACCAATCGAACTATGTTTTTAATTTTTTTTACTAAAAGGTTTTAAAAACGATCACCATATTTCAAACACATTGTGTCAGCACATTTTACTTCCAATCTGAGAAACTGTTATCGTTGAAACAACCTGTGGTTACAAAAGAATATTTCACTGAGGTGTCGAAATAAATAACTTCAGATGCTTATTTCATAGACCCGCTGCTCGCTTATGATCTTAATTATCAACAAATGGACAGTGAAGACTTCGTGTTCAACACGTAACGTCAAAATTTAGGAATTGCATAAATTTGAAGCGACCCAAAACGGGACACGACCCAAACCGGGGAAATCGATCCAAGTTTTAAACTTTACTCATTTCCATAATTTGCTGAGGAGAGTTATAGATCACGTGAAGGAAGTCATTGAAAACTTGTAATGTAGTTTAAATGGAAAACGATTACGGCAAATTGAAAATCATTGTTCAGAGGTCAATATTAATTGGAAAGGTTTATTTAGTATATATCCCTTATTTTGCCATATGTGTTTCATGCAATATATGAATAATAGCGTCAGACAGGTACGTTTAAACCTATTTTGGAACAACAATGTCTCTTAGTCATTTGGGGTAAATCACTTAGATAAAGATTTAGACATATTTTTCTGCTTATGTAATTTAAGAAATGAATGTAAACATTAATGTCCAAATTATCTATTGTTTACACTTTTAAATGCCACAGAGTTCGTGATATATAATTATGTATACTTAATCTCCAGTCTTTTGTCATTGAATTGATTATGAGTGGTTTGGTACATTGAGTAAGAAAACTGAGTTAAATATTTAGTGGATTTATCCAGGGATCGTATAGGCAGGGATATGTCTATACGATCCCTGATTTATCAAACCACGTATTTTTAACAGGTGAACAAACCGCTGTATATTGCTTGCGACATAGTCTAGTTCGAAAACAGTTTTCGCTCAGTTTTTCTTCTACGACTACTGATAATCAGATTGAGTCATGAAGTGTTTGACCCACTGAAGATAATGCATTTGGGATAAACATTAACCTCATTGGAAAACGCCTTTTAAATTTATACTTTTCATTTCATATCATCATTTTCATATTCATTTTCTGTTTTATTTGTTTAACACATTAATACGTTTATTGTTCCCTATAATTTTTTTTTCTAATTTGAATATAACTTTAATTTCGATCAATGCATTTTTCTCCCCAATAAAAGAGTAAAGTCGACAAACAATCTAGTTAAATAATCAAATATTATTATTACATGTATTTGATCTACTGTAACTCAAAGTCTCACCTTTTTTCATATTCACATTCAACATTTTACTTCAACCTAAGACCTCATGATATAAGGATTATCTTAATACATCTATGTTTGGGTATTCCTGTTTCCGTGCTTCTAGGCTCCTTTCAAATTTATTTCATATGAGATAGTCAAAGATGAATATAGTTAAAGTGTCATTTTTGTAGAAATAACTGATAAATATGTTTTATTTAGAATACAACATACGTTTAATCCTTCTTTTTAACTTCAATTTATTTTTTAATATTTTTAATATAGAACTTAGAACTTTCGGATAGCAAAGATAAAAATTGAATTTATACTATCTTCGTTTCTAAAAAGGTTGAAAACAAAATACTATTCAAGATATGTTTGATCCTCAGTTTGCCACTGGTTTAACGTCATGTAATATCTCGCCAATCTTTCTCCAACAACTTTGTCAAAATACTCATAGAGTAGGACTTTTGAAGTGATAGTTTAATTTTTATGATGACAAAATTAAAAAAATATTTGTCAGACAGCAAATAAAAAAATAAAGAAAGAGAATCAAAACTATTTTAATCAACAGCAATATTCAAACAGCGTGAGCAGAAAGAAGGTACAGTGATTATGGTTCGTTTCCACAACGCAATCCTTCTTTTTTCAGCCACGGGGCAAATCGCGCTCGACTTTCCAAGCGCACGAAATCGAAAATAAAATAAAAACAAAAGCTGTTTTTCTTGGCACACAAAGGCTTTTTTTCACTTAACAATAAAATTTAATGATTTTCAATGATGCAATTGGATTTATTCATATAGATTTCCTTGTTTGGGTCGTTTCCCGGTTTGGGTCGTACAGCCTGAAAATGAAAAACAAACAATGAAAAAAGTATTTACATATGGTAGATTGTTTTCGTAATCAAGAGAGAGTATTTATCTCCTTTCCGATTGTGCAAAGCTGTATCAGAAGTCTGTTAGTAAATTGGTGATTCCAATTTGTTAGGCATCACCATGATTCAAATTTCCGTGTTATAGTCTGCTTTGGGCGGGAATGTTATTCAGAAGAAAGATGGACACAGATTATATATTGATGCAGTTTAATGAAAAAGAGTAAAAGAACTCTTTCAAGTATGTAAATGAAAAAATTCTGCATTGTTAATTTCAATTACTCCAATAGTAATAATAAAAACCCGAGCGTTGCTTTGCAAGGGTTATTTCTTTTTAAACAAGATAAACAATCAATAACGTAATGATCAAGTAATTAATTTGTCGGAAATAACAGCATAGGATGTTTTGCATTTATCATAGATAATTAAAACAGATTTCTTTGAGATAATTGCGACGCAGGAAGGAAACTTTATTAAAAATCCCTTTTCATTAAAGGAGGGTGTTGGTTCCACACAAGCCATTGATCGCCAAGAGAGGTATATATAAAGGTAAAGGTCTAGTGACGCAAAACAACAACGGACAGAGAAAATGAAGTGTTGTCTTGTTTTTCTCATCTGTGCCAGTCTTAGTTTGGCTGATGAAGGTGTAGATACCAACACATCTTCAATCCACAACACGACAGCAACCAATTGCAAACAAGATGGCGGCTGTCAAACATCATCTTTTACGTTAAAAGCGGAAGAAGAGACCGACACTTGCATGGCGTCCATCTTGGAAGAGAATGACAACGAGACTGTCGTCTGCTCTGTTGCTACGTCGTCTCCTGTAGTTGCTGCTCCGCCATGGAGCAAAGGACGCTTGAGCGAGGAACAATATAATTTTGGGAATAGGATATCCAGCTATATTTTTGTAGCACTGATCATAAGCGCCGTGACACTCAACGTCTTTAACATCCTGGTTTATAGACACCCTTCCATGAGAAGCGCCACCAGCACCTATCTTGTTGCTCTCAGCGCCAATGAACTCTCGGTCGCACTCTTTTCCTTGGTGAGGGCAATACTCAAGTCAGTGTATGGAGATAATGCGGTGCGGAGTTACGGATATCTCTGGTTCATCATGTATATCAACAACCCTTACAAGGCAAGCCTCCGTCGTCTCATGTACTGCATAAGTGTATTAGTCTCTACCGAGAGGCTCCTCGCCGTCGCCTTCCCTCTCAAAGCGAGGAACTTTCGTCTCATAAAGTCCCCAATCATCTTCATAGTGTCCGTTACGATTATATGCCTTGCTTGCCATACTCCAGCCGCCTTCAAATATGATGTTGTTCCGAAGCCGAACTCTACAGAATACACCCTGAAACCGATGGCTTTCTACAAAATGACAGGCGACTTCCTTATCTATCTCAGTCTTGTGAATAAGATTGTCTACACGTACAGTTTACTTGTCATCGGAATCGTCGTCAATGTCTGCGTCCTGGTCGCTCTGAACATGCATAGCAAGAACCGGAAGTTGATGAACACAACAGTTGACGAGCAGAAGACAGCTAAGCGAGAGAGGCAGACGACCATCGCCATTTTGACATCCAGCTTCCTGTTCACGGTCCTTGCGTTACCCCTGGCAACAGACTCGGTTGTTTCTTCCTTCCTCCCTGAGTACAACTTGTACAAGCGCGAACATTATGTCGTGTTGCTCATGAAGGAAGTCAACGAGGTGCTGATTCAGCTCAGTCTCTCCACAGACTTCATCTTCTACATGTGGCTAAGCAAGGCCTATAGACGAACCTTCTTCAAGCGGATCCCCTTCATGGCAGTCATCTTCAAACGTAAACAAGACAAGAACATGGAAGCCCCTGTTACGAAGACATTCAGTGTGTCGGACTCCAACTATGACTAATGAATGAATGTTAATGACGAATTTTTTAATTCCGATGAAGACACCTAAATGTTAAGTGTCTGAGATTAAATTAGATTAAGTTTGTTTTGTTGTATATCAGAAAGTAACCGGAATTAAATTTTGAATGTTTTCGCGTACCCTTTTTCAATCTTAAAAGAAAATTTGTTTTCTTCAAACTTGGACGGATATGAAAAAAGGGTGACAAAGTTGGGATCAAGGCTCGTTCGTTTAAAGTTTCAGATTTGATTTACCCTTTTTCTGACCCATTCAACTTAAATAACTGATTTTCAAAAATTAATTTAGCACATTTTACCTGAGTATACTTTGTGAAGATTTTTTCGGGATTACTACCTGTTTTCACAATTCGTTTAGTATAGTAAGCTCCAAGTAATAAAATGTTTTGCATGAGAAATGATTTAAAAGGCATTGGTTTTTTTTAGTTCAACCCACCCAATCCCTTTTCCCTTTATGAACTTTTTCGTTAAATACCTCGTTACAGAAGGTGAACCATACAAGGTAACTCTCCACCACTGAACCTGTGTTTTATCCGTCCGTCTGACCGTTACCCGAAGATTGATTCCACCAGTCCTCCAGGTGCCCGTTGGTAGATGCCAACCATCTTGCTGGTACCCGTTGCTTGATGCCAACCATCTTGCTGGTACCCGTTGCTTGATGCCAACTATATTGATGTTATCCGTTGCCTGATGCCAACCATCTTGCTGGTATCCGTTGCTTGATGCCAACCATCTTGCTGGTACCCGTTGCTTGATGCCAACCATATTGATGTTATCCGTTGCCTGATGCCAACCATCTTGCTGGTATCTGTTGCTTGATGCCAACCATCTTGCTGGTACCCGTTGCTTGATGCCAACCATTTCGCTGGTACCCGTTGCTTGATGCCAACCATCTTGCTGGTACCCGTTGCTTGATGCCAACCATCTTGCTGGTACCCGTTGCTTGATGCCAACCATCTTGCTGGTACCCGTTGCTTGATGCCAACCATCTTGCTGGTACCCGTTGCTTGATGCCAACCATCTTGCTGGTACCCGTTGCTTGATGCCAACCATCTTGCTGGTACCCATTGCTTGACGCCAACCATCTTGCTGGTACCCGTTGCTTGATGCCAACCATCTCGCTGGTACCCGTTGCTTGATGTCAACCATCTTGCTGGTAACCGTTGCTTGATGCCAACCATCTTGCTGGTACCCGTTGCTTGATTCCAAACATCTTGCTGGTACCCGTTGCTTGATGCCAATTATCTTGCTGGTACCCGTTGCTTGATGCCAACCATCTTGCTGGTACCCATTGCTTGATGCTAACCATCTTGCTGGTATCCGTTGCTTGATGCCAACCATCTTGCTGGTACCCATTGCTTGATGCTAACCATCTTGCTGGTATCCGTTGCTTGATGCCAACCATCTCGATTTTATTCGTTGCTTGATGCTACCTATTTAATCATACACAATGAATGATTCGAATCAGTGTTATGGTGTAAACTGGTTAAGGTTAAAAATTTAGATGGTACAGTTGCTAACGCAGAAAATCTGCAGGAAGGTACTAGTGGACACTTCAAAATATGGTTGTGAATTCAATGCACCTTTCTGTGTTTAGGATTCGATGCAACAAAATTTAAAGGGCCGGTCGCACAATTTTTCAGGTAAACACAATGATTTCACGATAGCAAACACAAATGTTTACAATTGTTTTAAAATCAAAATAAGTAGTTTAAAAACGAACAGTGATCGGTTAAGCTTTAAGAATACATATCCCTTCCTCAAAAGATTAAAAGATGTTCACACAAAAATTGCTGCCAATGGCCTTTTTTACCTTTTATGACTGAGGATGATCGGGTTGAGTTTTGAGATGTTTGACCCTCTGAGGAAAATATATTTGTTATAAACTAATTATTATTATTGAAAATGTTGCTTCTTAATACGTATGATAATTACAATTCTTGTTTGTTCTCACTGGAAAAGCGATTCCAATCTTCCTTATTCAAACTGGATGAGGGTTATCCATTTTGCACGTCAACACTGGTCATCGATCCATACAGTGCACGCTGGTTTAGGCTATCGAACTTCCTGCTTCATTTAGGTTGGTGCCACCAATCTTTATGGTATACATTCTTTAATCCAGATTATATCGATTGTACACACTACTTGATGGTATTCCATATTGTTGGGAACATTTCGTTGATGGTAATCCTTCTTGATAGAACGCATTACTTGTTGCTATTCTATATCGTTGGGAACAATTCGTTGATATTATTCCATCCTGATTGTACACGCTACTCGATGGTTATAACTATTTTTGGGAACAATTCGTTGATGTTAATCCTTCCTAAAGATCACATTACTTAATGGATTTCGTATTGTTGGGAACAATTCGTTGGTGTTATTCCATCCTGATGGTATACGCTTCTTGATGGTTACAAATATTGTTGGGAACAATTCGTTGATGTAATTCCTCCTGAATGTATACGCTACTTGATGGTTATAAATATTGTTGGGAACAATTCGTTGATGTAATTCCTCCTGATGGTATACGCTACTTGATGGTTATAAATATTGTTGGGAACAATTCGTTGATGTTAAATCATCCTGTTTGTACAATTCGCTTGATGGTATTCCATTTTCTTTGGAACAATTCGTCGATTTATTCTTATCAGTTAATCGTACACACTGGTTATTCTAACAAGTACGTATCTTATAAATAGTTATATATCTTGTACATGATGGTTAATTTCGTTAAGCTGGTTGATACTAGCTAATGCAAAACATTTGAAAAAAACTGGTTCTTCTAAACCATTCTTCGGGTAAAACTTGAAAAATACGAGCATACTTGACAATCTCATTAAAATAAGTTTTTAAAAAATTCTGAATTACGTTACGAACACTTTTGTCTGTTTAAATAAATTCAACATTAATTAGAGCTTATTTTAATGATAATTTCTCCTGGAGTATAAATCTATTGATGAACACAGGGCTGTAAATCAGACCTGGTTGTGTAACAGAAAAGTTCAAATTAACAATTAGTCTTGAGAAATGATTCTCACAATTTAACTAGGACGGCTTTAAACTAAATTCTAAATGCTGTTCTCTCATATCTGAAGAATTTGGAAGACGATGAACTTAGAAAAGAAGCATAAAATCAATGGTCATAGAGCATTTTTAAAAAAAAGATAAACTATTAAAAATTAGAGACATCAATCGAAGATAACAAACAAAGCAGTGAATTTACTAAACATTTCAAGAGGCTCATTACCATGATTATTGCATTAGGCACATATAAACACCAATATTTTTTATAATTGACATTCATTTTAATAGCTACGATGGATATTAGTAATAAGTGATGAACAATTTTTCCACAATTATATCCTAATCCACGTAAATGGACATTTATAGAAAAACAATAACCCTGAAGCTGAATTACCATCAAAATCTATGCCAAGAATTGGTACATTGGACATTGACAGCGCGTCGAAAATAAACGATGACAGAACACAAGATTAACCTTTTGCCTGCTGAATTGTTTTCGGGTTTTAATTCATCACTACTTTCTAAAAATGTTCTGAGAGTGATATTATTTTGATCACATGAAAGCCAATTTAATAATGATACAGAAAATGGTTACTTTTCTAAGATTTATGTAACTTCGTCACACACCTTGAAGAACGTGTGTCAAGGGGACAAATACCAATGACGTGTAAATATGTCAAAATCATCCTGTTATGAATGCTGCCTACAGCAGGGAGAAGTCTAAAAATCCTATACAGCAAAGAATAACTCGGTCCAATGCTGATTAACTTGAGCCTTGCTGCAGTCAAAATTTGTGGTTTGACTACAGCGTTCTCCTCCGCGATCTTCGCAAGATTTATTCAAATTATATCAAGCTCGGACGCAGTAGGCTAGAGAGCTTGCACAGGAAGTAAAGGAATTCCTGCAGGGCTTTAAGTAGCCAGTGATTGGGGCTGGCATGCATTAGGCCTTCCGATGACAGTTACGATAATGTAAGTATAGCTGTTTTGGGGTTTACTTTGTGTATTGTCATTTTACCAGTTACAGGCTTGTCAGAAAAAGATCTCAGAATTTTTTTTAAAAACAACACAATTTTGATAGCATTACAATCAGTCGATATGGATCTTATCGTATCGAGATTAGATTTATAAAACGTTATGAAATGGTAGTAAGATAAAATCGTTAGCTGTAGTGTATGATGCATGTAAAAATATTATCTCGTTTAACGGATCAGGATGTTGCTTGGATGCTACAGTACTGCGTAAATTAGACCGTTTTACCCCGGCGAGTAGCTTACAACTAATGGTTAAGCAAAATTGTGAGCTGGCAGCTTCACTGGATCGTGTTTGATAGGACATTCACGCTTTAGATTGAATGAGGACATACGAGATGAAGAGGAAAAAAACCCTCCTGCAACGTACAGTACATTGATACATCCGAAAGGAAGCAGCATTTAAAACGTCTTAATTCACTAACATGCATATGTTGTCGTACGTGCTGTGAAGTTTTCAAATTTCACTCGGTTGGCATAAAGTTATTTATCCACATATGAGGTTAGGTGAGGTGAGTTGGTGTTATACGCCGCTTTCAAGATTATTTCACTTATATCGCGGCTGCTAGTATTATTGCAGGGAAAAAGCCCGCAACACCACTGAAAACTGCGAGCATCGGCTGGAACTAGCGAACCATCTCAGAATGGAGTGGTACTGCGCTGAAATTCAGTGCAGCATTGCACCCAAACCTGATTGTGTGTTCTATACAGCAGACATAGTTGCCGAGCCCCTGGCGGGATTCGAACCACTGACCTCTTGATCCGAAGCCGAACGCGTTGACCACTGCGCTATCCCGCCCCCTATCCGCATATGACCAACGGCCTTATACCCGTGCAGAAGTTATTTCAATGCATGACAATTAACCGGGTCAACGAGTGCAGTGACGGTCGTCTGCCAGGTGTTCATGGTTCCTCCTCAGATTGTTATCGCATTATACCGTGTACCTTTCTCTCCTCACAAAGGGTGGAAATCCTTTAAAAACTTCTGTTCATATACGAGCTATTCTCGAGTTTCCGGCAGGTTCCCCTTGCGTCAACATACTGCTACACGAACCGCTTTGAAGTATTTCACTCAATGAAAACACCGCATGCAAGGAAAATATATTTTTATCTACGAGGCCTTTGCACAGATGTGTTATGTAATGAAAACTCAAAGTGCCAACTGCACATTTGAATAAAGTTTAATAACTGAGACTTTTCGAATAATATTTGGAATAAGCGTCGCTTGTTGCACAACTAATTTTGTCTGCATCTAACCAGGCTTCTACATATTAGGAATTCATGACAGGAACTGCATGTACCTCTTTTGGAAATGACTGACCTTGTACAAAATAACTGTTGGAACACGGACATGCTATATAAGATCAGAAATACGTAAGCGATTGGCGTATTTGAACAGTGACAAAGGTGAACCTTAAGGCTTAAGTTATGCCAAGCCCGCTGAGATATATGATCTATAAAAGACCAGGAAAATAATCTCATTTAATGAGATTGCAATCATGAAATCGCAAGTAGAAGTAAGTGTATGTAACAAACGGCTATGGCTGATATCAACCAATAGGTTGGATTGAGCATTACCCCGTCTGTTGTGCACAACAGTAGCAAAACATTGATAAACTATTTGTTATTTAACATCCTAAAATTACGTTTAAATTGACCTATCCAAGGTTACTAACCAGTGACGGTTAATTAAATTGTTCAACAGTGTCGATGAACCCCTAAGTAAAGTCAACGGCCAGCAATCGAGTATTGGTGACCGAACAACATAATTTAGTTTCAGTACGTTGAGAGTCAGCATTTCGGTGTGATGGTTAAGGATCCAAGACTTCATACCGCAATAAGAAGAAGGACATTGTGCTTTAACGGTAGTTGACTTGTTGTGGTAGACTCGATCTCATTGCAATCAGGTACGAGCGACAAGTTTCGACCTGGTTTAAATGAGATTGTGGTAGATTGTCTCTAAACATATATTCTTCGCAAATTTAGAAATTTTATTCTGTAGATTGGCAATAAAAAAATAAAAATTCTTCTTTCCTATTCTTTATATAAAAAAACTGCATTAAGGTGTCAATTGAAATTTATCAGATCTTAAATGCTCTCTTCCGTATGTTCGTCTTTTTGGACAGTTGAAAGTTCGAAGTGAAAAATCTATAATTAACGTCGCCAAGTTGTGATTGAAAATCGAAAGTCATCATGTTTTCGTAAACTGCCGCACTGACTGCCCTGTCATTAGTCGTTGACACGTGACATTTCCCAATCCCATGCCCATCAATCGAAATAAAAGCATTTGCTTATGTAATTACCGGCTTTTTAAACCATAATTTTTACATCGACCGAGATAAGGTTTCAGAGACAAAAACAGTTTCGTTAAAACAGGGAGGAGCAACTACGTACAAGTTCTTAGTTCAAGTTCTTACTGGTTCAAAAAGTAACTTCAGGGCAATATAAAGCCCTAGTAGATCACTACCCATCAGAAGTCAGGCGAGACCTTTAGTCGCAATGGCCTCTTCATTTATACTAATCTCAGTATTTGCTGTGACAGGGTACTTGAGCGTTGCAGCATTAAAAGATGTTGATATGAACACGTCCCAAGTAAACTGCTCCACAACTTTGGACTTCAACCCTAATTGCCTGCAAAACATTCCTCAGAACGTAACTGAACTGGTAGACTGTGACTTCAGCAATAGCTCCCGTGAATCTAATACCTCCGTATCACTCTGTACAACGGCAGCAACACAATCAGCGAGAACATCAGTACCACCGGCCGAACGTCTAGTAGACCAGGGGATCCTGTCACGTGACCAGTACGAGTTAGGGGAGATAGTTTGCAGGTACCTCTTCTATCCCCTCGTGACATCAGCGTTGATAATCAACGTCATCAACATCGCCGTGTACTGTGACCGATCTATGAGGAGTCCGACAAGTACGTATTTGACCGCGCTCCACGTCAGTGAGATCGTCTTTGCCATTCTCTCTCTCGTACGACCTATCCTCAAAGCGTATTATGGCGTAGATGCGGTAAAGAGACAGGTCTATCTCATATCGGTCATGTATAATTCCAACGTTGTTTTGGTGACCGTGCGTCGACTCATGTACTGCTTTACTGTCCTGGTGTCTACAGAGAGGTTTGTTGCTGTTGCCTTCCCTCTGAAAGCAAGGAACTTCCGTTTGACGAAGTCTCCAATAGTGTTCATCATTTCCTTCACAGTTTTTTGTTTCCTCTGTCACTTGCTTGGAGCGTTCAAATATGACATTATACAGAAGCCCAACTCGGAAGACTATACCATCAGACGAACAACTCTGTTCACCAATCACAGGGACGTATTTGTGGTAATCCAGACGGCCAACAAGATCTTCTTCACCTATCTCGTCATCCTGCTCGGACTCTTGATGAATCTCTTCGTACTCATCGCTCTCAAACTGCACACCAAGAACAGAAGGAAGATGAACACATCAGTGGATGCAGAGAAGGCCGCGAAACGAGAGAGACAGACGACGGTCACGATTCTGACGTCCACATGTGTCTTCACGGTTCTGGCTATACCTCTAGCTACTGACTCCCTCGTCCTGAATTTCACAGAGCAGTACAACATGTACAAGCGTGAACACTACATTAACCTCCTCATGAAGGACGTCAACAATATACTCATTCTCTTCAGTCTGTCCACCGACTTCATCGCCTATATGCTCCTCAGCAAGGCCTACAGAAGAACCTTCTTCAGAAGAATACCCTTCATGGCGATACTGTGTCGCCGGAAGAGGAGCCAGGAAAATTCGTCCATGGCGCTTGAGACTAAAATGTCGGTCATTTCAGAGAGTGGCACCAACGCAGCTTGATGTAAGGTTATTTTGTTATTTCCTGGGCCTAGATTTTCGAAGTTCTCTTAGTGCTAAGATAGTCGTAGGCCAATGCTTTTTGATGGTTCTTACGACTATCTTAGCTCTAAGAGAGCATCGAAAATCTAGGCCCTGGTCTTTAGGTTAAGTAACGATTGACGGGGAACGCATTTTCTATCATACATACGTTGTTTCCTTTCTCTTTTATCTGACAACGCCCCATAAATGTTTCCGAGTTCTATTGGTGTGAAGAATCATGGAACTATATTGTTCAGCATGTTGACAACCGGACATTCTTGCAGATAGATACTAAGATACTCGTAAACTAATATTGACTGTCTTTATTCATCTGTATAAGTAAGGTTTTGTAATATTGGTGTTGGAATTTGGTATCGGAAGTAAAATTTACTTGTGATTATTAGTTCATGAGTTTTGTTCGTTTGAGAATTTAACTTGTAACCGAAGTTGGAATTTTTCTACGGAGAATTCAACGTGAAACCTTACAGAGCCATGTGTCCATGGGTTGCATTGGCAAGGTTCGAATTTCGCCCCTCTTGACCATGGAAACAACCACTGCACCAAGCTCAGAGAAGGTATTGTTTTAAATTGGTATATTCAATAAATATGAAAGTCTCTGTGTTACGAGCTGACAGAAAGATAGCCAAAAAATGATGGTCGCACTGAAATTAAAGAACGCGAAGTGATATCATTTGTCCATTTTAAATTTGTGAAGATGGAAATATATCTTTGTTTAGTTTAAGTGGTAACTGTATTGAATTTCCGCCTTGTAACTTGAATTTTCAAATAAACCATCATCATCATCTTGAATTTAACAAAATTCTTCTTTGTTATAAGCGATTCAAAGTAACTCTTACCTTGTTTCAACTTCCCCTTTCAAGACATAACTTGAATCAGTCTCCATCACTACCTAATAAAAGACTTGCAGCATTTCCCCAACTCTCTGTGCTGAGCTTCCAGCCTACTGAGGCAAACCTTTGTCTTCCCTTCAGCAAGCCGGGTGCAACATATCGCCATAGAGAGGGCTGCACTCAAGCAAATGATCTTGTCGTTCAGCAGTGAGGCTTTAATAAGCCAAGTTATGCCTTGCCAGCTTGTCCTCTTACAACTCTAATACCTTCCTGCAAGAGTTGTTTGATGATATCTAAAGTTCAGATTATTCATGAAATCTTTGAGTGTTTTATGAAAAGGGATATAAAGGCATAAGCTTAACGATTATCCATTAACAAACCTGAAAACAACAAGTCAACATAACTTAAGACTTTGCATCAACGTAATAATGAATAGGGCATACTTTTTAAGATATACATTCCGTAAATTGATGTTTAGAGACATTTAGAATGCTGGAAGTAGGGAATAATATCTTAATGAATTTGCTTTATATGTTTAACCAATGTGGATTTAAAAAATTATTTATCCGCTTGTACGGCAGAATGTCAGTACAGTCATTATCCATCCTAAATAATGTTGGATAATTATTGTGGATGGATGTACGATAAAGTCAAAACGCCAAGGCATTAAAGAGCGTTTTGGTAAATGGAATTTAATTGACTACAGGCATATGTTACAGTGATGGTATTGCAAGTCAGCTTACTACAATTTTGAAAGAGATTAAATAAGAATGTAAAGACATCGCTGCCGCACACTTTTGAATAAAACTTGAATAAAACTTGAATAAAATATTATTGTTGTGACGAGACGATGTTAGAGACGGAGAATGATAATCGTGTGAAAGTAAGTTAAGTAACGGAGTCAGGCTGTAGCTGAATTTGAAGAGTCATAAACTTCAATAGCTCTAATAATAAAAAAGTGAAAAACATCGATTGAATCTACCTTGGTACCTTGGTTAATTTGAATTAAAATGTAGATATTTATTTTGAGTTTCCAATCCTCTTTAAAGACCTTGGGCTGATGTTGATAAAAGAAAGAATCGTATTGCTTCTAGTTTTGATCATCCAAAAGAGAGGGGCGGTCACTGTCGGGTTCTAGATAGACTTTCATATTAATCACAATCGTATTAAAAGAAGAGGGCTGAAGACACACCCTTGCCTAAAAAAACTGGTGAAAGTTAGCGCATCACTGTATTAATCTTGCTTGGCGACAACACATTAAGATGAGAAGTTAGTTTGAAAATCTTTTGAAAATGGGTAGATGAATGACAAACCTACTGAAGGTACTAAGTTTGCATATAACTATTAAGAGAAGCATCTAGAAATAAGTTGGACAAATTCTGAATGGCGTGTGAGTACAATTTCTAGGTTACACCATGAGCATCATGTTTCTCTCGTCTTTCTTTTCATAAGTATGCATTAAAAAGTTCTTGAGGAATTACCGAGTATCTCTCCCTCGTGAATTATTGTGTAAAAGAATTCTCTACAGCTCGAAGTTTATCCTAATTCATACCTTAGAAAAAATCTCTAACTCAATGAGTATTCATATAATATACGCTATATATACAAGATCGTTGGCTATGATCGGTAATTTTATTAATAGATGTTTGCAGAGTACATATTGCCCGACCACTTGCATCGTTTTTCCGTAAATTTATTTACAAAAACCAAGCCATTACCAATTATCTAGAAGTTCAATACAGCGATGGTGACGCGTGAGTTATTTCAGAATTATCCGATTGTAGAAATCTATCAGAAACAGTCAGTTTCTTTTATACTGACCGAAAATGGAGAATTGGATGGGTCGAATGATAAAAGCCTAACCAAATTTGAATAGTTCTGAAACCTGCAATCCATCCCTCACTTTGCCTTTCTTTCCCTCATCATTTTCGATTCCTTTCTCTCTGATCTGTCAAGTATCTTTTGCATTTAATAACTTAAATATTGTTCAAAACACGTTAAACAACACTCACTCACTAAAATATCAATTATGAATATCTCAATATTATTCTTTTGTCCAGTATATGTGTTCTACGAAAGTTTGATAATTTTAGAATTTAAAAGTATGTTGAGCAATGGCGAAATACGAACATCAAAGACAACGTTTCCTGACATGTCCAAGGCAGTTATGTATGGCAGAACCAGGAGGAAGGATAGTTGCTGCATCAGACTTCAGAGAACGATAGGGACACAAGGTATGTTGTTGGAATCAAATATGACAAACTTTAGAAATGGTGTTGTTTTATCGAGAAGTGGTTGTTGTAACGAAAAAATACGATCTTAATGATTAACAGTACAGTATAGTGACATTAAAGTCATAGTCTCATTTTTGTAAGGCAACTAAACTGAAATAATTATTCTTCACGAACAAAATCTGATCACTAACACAAATATTTCCTGTCGCGTTTGCAAAGATTTTCATTTTTATGCCCGTTTTACAGTTTTGGATGAAGCAGCTTATTGGCGTATGTTGTTTCAGACCGATGAGGTACCGAATCAAGTGCAATCCAATCACGAGTGCGAAACACCGGAAATCTTGTAATTGCAACGTCAATACGCATTCTTCATTGAGTTTACCGCCTTTTTGTTATTTCTTTATTTGAAAAGCGTAAGCTATTAGCTATTTTCATTGGATATTCAGCTTGGAAATTTTATGCGTTCTTCGTCACGGCCTTAGCGAAATGACGTGGTAAGGACTAACGCTCGCAAAAGACATAATATTCGGGTAGGGTAGGGTAGTTTGAACTTCAAAAACTTCTGAAAATTGTTGCAAACGTCAGAGGAAAGATTTCTGTGAGTGGTGAACTACTTCTCCGCCACTTATTACAATTTGCCTTGCAAAAATGAGACTATGACTTTAAACATGTGGATGGGATTCGTGATGAAATGGCGCACTAATGACTTACTAATTGACAGTAGGCATAAAGACAAATATGGTTTTTCCATTAAATTAAGGTGGTTATTCTTCCGCCAACTAGCACGTCACGCGGCAGGACACGCCTCGGTGACCACGGGCCAGCTCAGTTCTGTTCACTGGTGCTAATTAGCTGGTGATTCGAAAAAGCCGTATTAAAGTTGTTTATCGGCCGATTTCGAAAATTAAAATTCTAGTAACTGGCAAATTAGAATACATATTTTATGAATCACGAAAGTTGCCATGGGTCATTTCAGTCGATCTTTAAGTAGGTTATTCAACAAGTATTCATGTAAAAGGGACACAGAATTTCGACTTGTATGACTATTTTTCGATTATCATATAAAGCAAGAAAATATCCTAAGTTTGGCATTTTTACATAAATTAAAAGTTAAGGGAGTCAATTTGCACTTACCTCAGGACATATGGTATTTTGGCTCTTATTCAAGCAACATAAAGATTTATGAAACATACTCCGTGGCGTTCTGAAATAGTCCAGTCCTGAAATCTCTCTGAGGATGTCTATATATTTTTCTAAAATGCTAAAATGGTGGAGATGAAAGTTTGCTGATTATGCTGCAGCCTTATTAAAATCGACCGTGTTCCGAGGAAAAAAGTTTTTAGATATTGACTCGAACGGAATTCTCTGATAGATAACGTTCGAATCCCGCTAGAGTAAATATTTGAAAACCTTTATCCCTCGGAACACTTTCGATTTAATCAGACAGATTATGCTGCTGCTTTAGATTGGGACTGATGAATTTGAGGATTTTTTTAATGCGATGTAGAAAATGAGGATGCAGAAAACTTCATGGCATTAAAATGTCAATTGTACTTGCACGCTGTAATGAAATGAAATAAAAAGAGAAAAGTAGGCTTGGTCAGAATAAATATTTGTATTTTTTTAAAGAAAACAGAAAGGCAGATTAAGCTCCAGCACATCAGTTGTTCGATTTCATTAACAATTATAAACTTCCATCTGTTTCATTCTTATGAAATGCCATGGTCACACACAAGGTCGAAATGTGCCTTAAAGCTTAACTAACACGACTTTAAACTTTCAATTAACAAATGTAAACCTTAAAAGTTAATCCTGCTTATTCAGGCTGATTAACATCGGAATAAAAAGTTAAACAATGACTACAGTGAATCGAACTCGTTTTATAGGGGCTTTCCTCTCCAGAACATTCAGGAACGGACAGCCATAATAACAATCAGACTGCCAGCTTATTATTCCATCTAAGCTAAGAAAACCTCGTTTCGGGCTTTGTAATATTGTCTTTATGCTTAAAAGGCATTAAGAATAATTTGCTAAGAACACAATGTTGATTGGACATAATTTCATTAAAACGCTTAGTTATTAAAAAGGGTTGTCCTACATATTGATTCAGATGTTTGTATCTAGTCTCACCTGTTTCCTAAAATATCCAAGTCTTTTAAAGCCGATCAACGATAATTAGTACCTCGTTTGTTTGAAGTTACTGTCTTCATAAATGGAACAAAGGAACAGTATATAATTCAGCAACATTTGACCTTCACAACATATGCTAATCATTATAGCAACCCTGGACAAAATTGTTATTGAACGGTACAGATCTAGTTGAGAGACGATCTAGTTGACGGACATCGTTCTCAATGTTCTAATGGTGGGCTAACTAGATCAATCTGTGTGTGTTATGGTGGAATCTGTGTCATGGTGGAATCTTGATAACAGATACTTTGCGTCTAATTATATGGTACTTTGCCTTCCTTGGTGTATAAGTATATCAAACTAGTACAAAAACGTGATTTCTCTTCTCAGTCAATAGAGAAGTGACATGGTACATGGAGTTGAAAAAAAATGGAGTTGGCATACATTTTTGTCTTTGAAAACAAAGTGCTAATTTGGTAGTCATTATTAAAACAAAAATTCAACTGAACTCCCATTGATATTTTGCAATTCAGCCTGACTTAAACTGGTGTCAATAAACAAAGCAATAGCTTAATAAGTGGTAGATAAAATAATGTACTCTACCCCTTTTAAATAATTATGTTCATGTAAAAGGGACACAGAATTTCGACTTGTATGGCTGTTTTTCGATTATCTTAAACAGCAAGAAAATATCCTAAATTTGGCATTTTTTTA
This sequence comes from Phorcus lineatus, assembly GCA_921293015.1. Lineage (NCBI taxonomy): Eukaryota > Metazoa > Mollusca > Gastropoda > Trochida > Trochidae > Phorcus > Phorcus lineatus. The sequence goes on from OV121085.1 coordinate 9,447,627, forward strand.
CGTAAAAATACAAGTTTGAGGAGACAATTTCAACCCAACTCAGGACATATGTTATTTTGGCTCTTATTCAAGGAACTTAAAAATTTATGAAAAATACTCTGTGTGTTGTTATAAACAATTTTTGAAACTTAACTCCCAAGGCTTTTTTGCAATACAGCCACAATACAATCACATTATTTTCAAAATTATTTATGGAAAATTATTCCCAGTATATGTGATATTTTATCGTTCTGTTTTCACAATTATCATTGAATTTTAGTAATAGTTTTGTAAAACGGCCCAGGTAGGTAATTTTTCCCTCTTACTATTTCTGCACGTCCGAGTGTGTCAAACAACTTGATAGTTCACCTAGATAAACTCGTAAACCGGCAAGGGCCTACATCTTGTATGTGCCTAGACGTCTAATTATATGCTGGACTAACAACTTGAATCCTTCAAGCAACCAATAAAACAAATCTATAGCCGGATCAAGCGAAAAAACAAGCATGATTGACACGATATTCGTTAAACGTTCTTGGACACAGGCGATAGTGTTAATCACTGAATCCCACGTGCAGGTTCAAATGTTCTAAAATGTACAAGATAAAATTGCAAGTGGTGCCCGAGGAATGTTTGACCAACTGGCAATGGACCAATCGGTTACATATGTGAAATTGAAAATTTGACATGTCAGAGGTGCTTTAACAATATTGACAACTTTAAATGCAGTACCCCTTAAATCTCACTCTTTGGAATTGGTATACTTAAAGGGGCATAAGCACGGTTTTGAAAATTTTACTTTTTTAAATTTTCCCAAATAAACAGTTTATGCCAAACGTGTTATTTCAGAGAGTCAAACATCTCATTACTCAACCATGGCATCAGAGGAAATTATCAATTATTATGCAAAAAAACTGAGGGCTATTTTTAAAAAACACCTTTTCAGGTGGCAAATGGATCATCATAGCTTAACTTTACATGGTGAGGTGCGATGAGGTATGGTTTAACGCCTTTTCATGAAAGCAAGAGAGAGATTATTAATCTAATAATTAAACACAACTGAAATCTCACACTTGTAAAATAGTTTATTATCACAAATCTACACAAGTGCCGCAAGAACACCTTCTGGTGTGGTAGAGTTGTGGAAGTCTTGTATGGTAGAGTGGTATAGGGGGACGCCCTTCAGAGCCTGGGAGGTGGCAGAGAGGATCTGTAACCATAGTAACACGGCGTTAGAGCATAAAATATGTATTAATAAATGAATCTTATGTTCTCATAAGAACTCATACTGAAAAAAAACAGGATTTGATCGCCAAAAATACATCATGATATTTCTTATCTAATCTTCCTCAATTGGAATTTAGAAGTTTGTAGGTAATATAAAAACATGTTATTGATGTACAACTTTCTTAAATTAAGATGTATGACAATAAGGATAGAGTGTTATTCTTTACTTAAAACTATAAGTCAAATAAACATGCTCCCTATCTGATATATTGCCTAAAGATAATTGTTTTCAATATTTCATTAGCATTGTTGGCATAGATCTATAAGTTTCCCAAGTAAGTGTCCCAAATAAGTGTCAATTACAAATGTAGTAATGTGTTAATGATAAGAGAGAAAGGTATTTGATCAATGAACACACCTGAACAACAACATAGTCCCCAGGTGATATCGGGAGGAGTTCTGTAGAATACCGACTAGCTGGGAGTTCCGTGTTGGACAGGACGACTCGAGTGTGAGCATCATTCCGCCCGGCCAACTCATGGCTGCTTCGTCTGCTTACCTATGAGAGAAAATAACACATTTTGTCAAGCCCCAGTGGTTGAGAGGATAAGCTTTTAGTACAGTCAGTGCTTGCAAGTGCTGCAAAGATCTCAGCCAAACACCTATACTAATCCAGAAAAGGTGTGAACCAAAATGTTACAATTTTTCATTGTGTCTCAGTAATTTTTACAAAAAATAATATTTCATTAGAGAATTTAGTGTTTGGTAAGAGATTATATTATTTTATTCAATCAATCTTATACATGCCCCCTTCCAAATAACCTCTTTACAGTTTAGCATGTTCATCTCAACCTTCCATAAAAAAAAAACTTGGCACATAACTATAAATGAGAATCCATGTACTCTGACTAAAAGCCAGTTTGAAAAGAAGAAATGATGTCAAACCTCCCCTTGATATATACATGCATTCCAAACATGACATGACAAACATGATAGTATAATCAAAATGCTCCCATTGGCGTCTTTATTAGTGCCTCCTTCAAAAAATGTTCAGCTTACCATTGGATGTTTGATTGTTTTGGGACTGCATTTCAAAGCACTATAGACAATGTTCTTGTCTTGTCTCTAAAAGCCATTGATGACGTTTGAGTATAAATTTTTCTACAAGGTAAGACAACTCACTCCCTCAACCAGTAATTTTCAGCTAACCATTCAGAGTGCTTGTTTGATTGTTCAAAGGAATGTATTTCAAATCTCTATAGACAATGTATTTGAAGCCTTGAATACAATGTCTCGTCTTGTCTCATTAAGCCACTGATGACGTTTGAGTATAAATATTTCTACAAGGAAAGACAACTCACTCCCTCAACTAGTACCAACTGCTGAGATCCAATCTGTGTTGTGTTTAGTCTCTCTGCTCCATGACGAAACGCCGCCACTAATTCCATATGTCGACGAGACTTCACTTCATCCGGGACATCATCAGACAGGTGGTGGAAAGCTCTTGTTTTCTGACAGAAAGGAAAGTATGCTTTCAAATTAAATCCGTTTCCAATACACATATGGAAATTTAGCTGTAAACAGAAAAAGATCATTCTAAACATTCTTTTTCTGGCAAATAAAAATATGTTAATGTTATGATAGAGTGTGTTGATTTAATAGAAAAAGTGTCAATTTGACAATGTGCACTAACATTTCGTATCAAAAGCTGTCAACAAAACAAGTCCTGACCCAAAAATTCCTGCCTGCACTGAAATTAACATCAGTCATCTCCACAAACAATTCAAGTTCATTTCAAAATTTATACTTTCTTTTGGAGCAAAGTCTGCACAATACCTACCATGTTGCTCCTGCAAAAGCTGGTAGTGTGTTCTTGACAAAATTCAATTTGGCTGTACTTGGTAAATTTGCATACGTGATATTGGGTTTGCAATGCCTACAGAGTCAAACTTCAGCTACATACATATTTAGAGGGGATGAGTGACTTCACGGCAATGGTTCTAGAAGATATGTTGAAATATTAAAATGTTACAGATGACGGATATACATAAGTGAACAGCGGTCCTAGGACTAAAAGGTATGAAGTGCTTAGATATATCCTTCTACAGAAGAGTTAATTTACCTGTTTCCAGGAGATAGCAAAGGTGTACTGTCCACAGTGGATCATTTATAATATGACAGATGAAATATGTACATAGGCCTACAGTATATATATTCTTATGTAGCAGTCTTAATTGACTGAGGTGTACTGTACACATAAGAATAGCTAATATATTTACAGATGACAGATGTACATTATCATATATAAATAGCGTAAGACTAGGTTGAATGATGTCCTCAAATATATTCTCATGTAGCAGAGTATAACTAGTACCTGTCTCATGCTGTAGGGGAAGCAGAAAGCGAAGGTGTACTGTACACGGTGGATCAGGTCGAGAGTCTCCTGGTGGGCCTCCTCAGTCTCCCCACAGAACCCTGCTATGAAGTCACTGGTCAGAGCTACACCTGGAAGAGAGTACAAAAGCGTTGTGTAAATGATTGAAAATAAATAAATTGACAAAGGTATTGAGGATATTCTCCCCTTTTTTCAGTTTTTGACTAGTTAAAAGATTCCTGACGGATTTAAATGACATTGGCTGATGCACTTATCCCTGTCAACTTCCTGGCAGGTGAAATATCATTGATAAAACTCTTGTAATTTTTCAGCTGAAGTTTTGGAGAGCTTGAGATTTTTGTCACTGAACCAGTTTTGAAATTGACTAAACTTGGTAGTTCCTTTTTTTTAAAAGCTGCAAGTCACTGACTGTCTTTATGATTTGAGTCAAAGGTAAAATGTTGAAAGTAAATGACCTCGACCTCAAAGATTTGCAAAGCCCTGACCTGGTATAGTTTCACGAATGTGCTGCACTAGGTCAAGATACGCCTCCCGTGTGTACCCTCGTCTCATGGCTGCCAGAACCTCGTTGTTACCACTCTGGGCAGGCAGGTGCATATGCTTACAGATGTTTGGTCTGTCTCGCATCAGCTCTAGAACCTGTACACACATAAATAGAACCACATAAGGCTTGAGTGACTCACTAATGATCAACATCCCCAGCAAAGCAAACCCAAACCACTTCGGTCTCACATCCCCGCGGGCTGAAGAGGAAAACCCTAGACAGAATGAGTTTAAATCTTGATAAAGTCAATATTTTGAAATTTTATTTCTTGGTTGTTCTTATGATTGCACAATCAAGTTGGTAAATTAAATATGATAAAATGCAGTAAGGTTTATATTAGTGATTGAGATTTGACCAAGTTATGACTTGCAGGGGCAGTCAATTAATGATAAGAGATAGTTGTGTCGATATCAATCAGTACCCAGTCTTGTAAAAGTTGTAAAATTTGAATAGCACTGATATATTGGCTTTATATTTATTACTTCTTGAATGTCAAAAATTCTTTCTTTTAATACTGTTTTTTTTTCAAAATCTATTACCACATATTTAAACTGGAAAGAACAAACTGACACTGGATCTCTAATTTTCAACTCAATTCCTCACATTGTAGTATGATGTGTTAACTTTGATACAGCCTACCTCATCAGGGAAATCTTTCGGATGTGGAGACGTAAACCTAATTCTCATCTCCGGGTCAACCAGAGAGACTTTGTCTAGGAGATCTGCAAACCTGAGGCCTCCATGTTTAGGTTTGTACACAGTGCTGAAACCTGCACTCAATCGTGTAGCACTGTCTGTAGTGTGGGATGTCTTTCCAGACGTATCTCTGTAGCTGTTCACATTCTGTCCCAGAAGAGTTATCTCCCTTACTCCCTGAAACCCACATGCAACAGATCTGGACATGAATGTTTATCTACACAAAAGCCAATGAACAGGATTGTATCAAACCATTCGGAATATCTAATTTACAGCAATTTAAGCTTGCCAATAAAAAGCCATATTAAAGGTTTTGTAAATAAGTAAAGAGGTGAGGTGAGGTGAGTTGGTGTTTAACGCCGCTTTCAAGATTATTTCACTTATATCGCGGCTGCTAGTATTATTACAGGGAGAAAGCCCGCAACACCATTGTGGCTATGCATTGCGGTGAAACCTGCTAGCATCGGCTGGAAGTAGCACACCATGGGTGGTACTGCGCTGATTTTCAGTGTAGCATTGCACCCAAACTTAACTGCGTGTAGAACAGTTCTCTACTGCAGACAAAGTTGCCGAGCCCCTGGAGGGATTGGAACCACAGACCTTCTGATCCGAAGCCGAACGCGCTAATCACTGCGCTATCCCGCCCCCAAATAAGTAAAGAACAAATAACCTTAAATATTCTAGGAACAGCAGTTTAATGGTTAATGATACCGCTTTCTCTTTTTAAAGCAATTTATTATGACACATGTTCATAAGCAGGTCATCTCCATATCAAGAAAATTCAATAGATTCTTTTGAAATTTTTCAAATATCATTCAAGACCTTTGAATTTGCAGAAATTAGCTATTTAGAATTTTCTAATTTTCAGTATGCTCATTGGGTCAAATATGTCAAACTTTGTAAATGGTGTAATTTGATTGAGAAGTAGTGGCTGTTTATGAATATCAACATCTCAGTGCTTATCAGTTCACTATAGTGACAAAATATGTGTTACAGTCAAGATTTATGATCGAAAGCCGGACAGTGATGCGTGCCAATGACTCAAATATAATTTTGGAAACTTATCTACAGCAGAAGCAAGGATAAATATAACTTAGTAGTGCTTAGAAGGTCATTTAACAAGTATACTTATAAATGGGCAGCAGAAGTTGAACTTCTTTACATTTATATGACCGATTTTCATTAGCAACTGAAAAAAAAGAAAATATCATAACTTTGGAATTCAAGAGATGAATATGCAACTTTGGAAAGGCAATTTGAACTTAACACAATTTTTTAGACATACTCTGTGTCACTCTAACTACATTCACTTATGTGTTATGATATGGTAATGTCAAACTAGTGCTGCTACCTATGCTGCCTGTGTGACATTAAGATAGTTTCCAATTGTGACAACACAATGCTTCTACCACCACTACAATAGCATCATACTACAAAATATGAGTATCATTACATTGTCAGCTATTTCACTTAATTAGTAAAATACTAAACATCATTCAATGTAATAACCATTGAGGGCTGAGAATATTGCCCAAGTCACGTTAAACAATGACTCAATGTAATATTTTCATCAAACAGTATTTCCGTTTACCGATAAATTCCATTCATAGTCCAGTGAAAAATATGACTGTTCGGTTTTGGAAAAGACTGTCATACATGAAGTCAAATAAAAAATTAATTTTTCAATCTTAATATTTTCACAATCTAACAATAAGTGATCTAAAATAAGTCGATACAGTGATAATCTGTCAAATTTTGAAAACCTTCTCTGCTTAAAATAGAATGTTATCATGAAGTGCGCAAGATATAATCATTCTGATACTTCAAGTTGAATTTATTGTTCTCGGTTACGTTAAATTTCCAAGGAAATTCATGATATTTTAGGACTAATTCCGAATGAAACACATACTCATTCTGATAACTTAAGCTGAATATACTGTTCTTGGTGACAATGGCAACTTTAACTGTGTACGAAAATTCACGCTATTTTCCGATCAACTCCAATTTTGAAACACGTTTCAAATTTCAATGAAGAAATGAAAAAAGGACAAATCTTTTGACCTCCTTCTGAGGGGAAAATAGTACCAAAGCATCTTAAAGATGGTAGAAAACAAAAGTGACTAGATTTAATGTACCAGAAAACAATTCAAATGTCTGGTATTTTGTAAAGACGTATGACACGATGACCAGCAGATGCCTGCAGAAACACTGTTAAACTTATGAAAGATTTAGTATGAATTTTACTCATGCCAATTATACCTTGTATTATGAAAACAGTATAAAAGTGGAAATCATTTATCAACTGCTATGGCTGTACATAAAACAAAGACGCACCTGATCTGAGAGAGCCCTGACTTCGTCAAGAATGGAGTTGATTGGTCGACTGCGCTCCCGTCCCCGCGTGAAGGGGACAATACAGTAGCTACACATGTTGTCACATCCCCGCATAATGGAGCTGAAATATGCATGGGGTTTAACGCGGCTCAAAATACTTATAATCACTATAATACACAAAATCTAATTAATAATTCTCTGCTTGTCTTTTACAAATAACTTTGGGTTATGTACTTCAAAATGGTTAAATCCTAATCTGCAAATTTCTACAAATAAGATGAAAATTTTAATTCAAATAAAAAGATGACCTAAGATTTTACACAAAAAACATTAACCTACACAAATGCAGTCCTTAAATCTTGGTTGATGCGGACTGGTACAATATCTGCATAGGTTTCTTCCAAAGACAGAAGCACATTCACTGCAACAAAGCATGTACACAAACTGTAATAACTGTAATGATAGCCCTCTTCCTTATAAGGTACCTCGTCAAAAATTACAAGAGTACTATTCTTGAACACGGAGCCAGATTTTTAACAGAGAAATCTTATACATTACAGCAGATATGTTCCGTTCTTAAGCCAGATCTCACCTTCACTACAAGTTAAACTACATAATTTACCGGAAATCACAAATATTTTCATGATTTAGATCTTTGGTTCTTTAGTCAATGATACCAAATCAGGGACTTTAATCCTTTGGAACATGAACGATGGATAATAATGACAGACAATGGATAATATTGACAGACAATGTATAATGTGTGACGGACAATGATAATTAAATGCATATTTGATGATGATGATGATGATGATGATGATGATGACGACAACGTCAATGATGATGATGCCAACCCACCAGCTGTTTGGTCTGACTGGGTGATGGCCAACATCCGGGGGAGATCTCTGTAAGCGTCAGGTCCACACACTAGATCCACACTCTTCTCTCTCTCCACTATCTGGGCCTTCAGTCTCTCTGCCATACAACCTGAGATCAGGGGAGAAGATAGTGAGTTTGCATACATGGATCAATTAGTAAATTAATCAATTAAATCTAGAGTACAAGGGAACATGTCTAAGTAATATCAACCTCATACAGTTGATAATTCATTTTTACAAAAGTCGGATTTCTCTATTGTCTATAAGGCTATAACTACAAAGAAATGTAATAGAGATTAAAAGTAGAATTAGTCACCCAATATTCCAATTTTGAGAGGGGCGGCCATTCCCTTCTGTTGTCTCTTTTTCTTCATCTGTTTGAGGTACTGCAGCCGTCTCCATATCTTATCCTCTGCTCCCTCCCGTATTGCACACGTCATTATTAGTACAACATCAGCCTGTCAACATTGAAAAATAAATGTTTTAAATGACAATCATTTCTTGACTTTGGCTGAAGTTACTGATATATTAGTACAACATCAGCCTGTCAACATTGAAAAATAACTGTTTTAAATGACAATCATTTTTCAACTTTGGCTGAACATACTTACTGATATTTAGGTGTTACAATGACCCTAAATGCATAGTATCAATTCACCTATCAATTCTCTTCCTGCTGGGTGAACAGAGGCACGTTTTGAACAAAGTCTAGTCAAAGTAGACCCCACAAGTTTTTCACCTTGAGTCTCAGTTTGGGACAGGGAATCCCCCTTCAGACTCTGAGTTCATCTAGATAGCAATCAACTGAGCTATGACAGGACCATTGCCACCTCGTATCAAATTTATCTGCTGTAAATCCTGCCTACAGTCTAATTGTTTGTTTTTATTAGTATTGAGTACACAGATGGCAGCGGTGAACGAGCATGTACTTGTGGTCAGGTAAAAATATATATATAGTTAGCTTTATTGTGCATGGCTCACCTCATTAAGTGTTTCAGCTCTGAGGAACTGGTTGTCTTTCAGTACTGACCAGGCAATCTCTGTATCGCTGACATTCATCTGACATCCATATGTTTCAAAGTATACTAAAATAATAAAATAAACTGCTTTCAGTTAGACACAATGATTTGAAGATGGTGATAAGATTACCCTGATAAAAAATAGATTAAAGATATTATTTAAAAAGTTTGATATATTGATGGCAAGTGAGAAAATATTCTCTTTCCAAGTAAACACACATTTAAATTTACTAAAGAAATAATGACACATTTATAATGTTAACAATCTATTTCTTATTCTGACAAAGTTTGAGTTTTTGTTAGGCCTATCTATTTGATTAATATTTGACATTTTCTACCTTTTCTGTTATTCCCACTGTAATCATTTTTGTTAAGATATGGAGCATGGTTTGACGCCGAAGACGGCCCAGGATCTGATTCATTGGCATCTTTTGTAATAAATTCTTTCAAAGACGGTCCTTCTCTGATTATTTTCTTTTTGCTGCCAAGATTGTCGACAATTCTTTGACGATTGGTGCAAGTTAGGGGTCTGCAAACATGGAACGATCGCTTTTGATTTAAAATGTTTTTCATTTCACTATGGTGGCATTTAAATGATCCAATTTTAGTATTTTGGATGCATGCTAATATATTGAATCTCAGTCTGTTGAAACGAAGAGACATCATGTGAAAATAAGAAGACTTTTGTAAAGTTCTTCTGTAGCAGTCGCCAATCTTGTCATTGACCTTCTTTCATGTAAGTTAAAATATAAACTTTCTAAAACGAAAACAAAATATGTTAAGCGCTTAATTACTAAATACCTTTTAGATATGATATACCACTCGTTTGACAAACGGTTTGTTTCCTTTATGAATATATAAAATATTGACGGAATAATGTTATCAAAAATAATTGATAAACTACAATCATATTTCGGTTAGATATTTTCGTATAACTCACTTTTTTACTTCTCCGAAATATGACTTCCGGTAAAATGGCTGCGCCCAGCTGATGCAACGTGTGGCAAGGTTGATATTTCTATTATGAAATGAATGTTGCATATGTCAAACGTTATTTATGAGAAATGGTAAGTTAGTATCGTATTTATCACTTCTGTGGTATTGTCAAAGAAGAACTATGTCTTCAAGAATCGTTCCTCTAAATGTGGAGGGAACAAGTCAGTCAGGTGAGATGAAATATCAACATTGATCAATCTATCATTATCGTTATTTAGTAATCTAAATAATGTCCGCGTATAATGGCGGACAAATATTTTCGTTGCGACTATTCCACAAATATTATATAGTCATCATTATTTTTTTAAATAACAACACGAAATGATTTAATTGGAAATATGTATAATTATTAAAAAGATCCTTATAAATTAACTTGATACTGATATCAGTCATATTTCAAAATGTTTGAAAAATATTTATATCATATAGATGAAACATATTTTTAAACTAGTCTGAGGTATGATGACTAGTTCATTTGTTTATGCCAACATACTTGATTCAACTTTAGCCTGTTACTGACCCGGCGTACGCCGGTTCCATGTCTCGGCTATAAGCCGCTTAATACGAATCAAGCATAGCCATTGTTTTGAATAAATTAAGTTATATTTTTATCAAGACCCAGTTGTCAAATCAGAACTAAGAGCATCTTTTCCTGATTGAAAATGATCAGTTTCAGGGAATTCACCAATATGCACAACCATTAGTAAATTCATTAGAAATATTGTGAAAAAAGTTCAAGCATTTGAGAAATGTATGTAGATGTGGTCAGATTGTCAGACAAAAAATAGAAATATATGCAAATACCTCAACCGGCATAAAATAATCTTGAGTGATTTTCAAACACAATTACAATAAATCATCCGCAAAAAATTAATAATCATGATGTAAATGCCAATTATTTCTAATGTAAATAACAGGAGTTTTCAAAATGAATTAAAATAATAAATCCAAGATTCTTGATCATTATTCACATAAAGTGAAGATAATGTTATGATGCCATTTTTGGATGTGTGCATAATGAATTTCAAATATCCAAGGTATTTCAGTATTTCTTATACCAAAGCAGTTCATTTTGTAATAGTTGCTGAACTTCCAAAATAATAATATCTTGCATATAGATTTGGCAGAGAAGGTTGCTCTTGGTGCAAAGAGTCTGATGGGCGGGAATGTCATCGCTGTTCCAACTGATACACTGTATGGGGTGGCGGGACTGGCACAGAACAGTAACGCCGTCAACGAGATCTACAACATCAAGCAAAGGAACTACCTGAATCCGATAGCCATCAGTGTTGGGGACATTCCAGATGTGTACAGGTAACAGTATTTTTACTGTTAATTTCTGAAAATACCATTACCATACCATAGGTGGATGTGTGTATGAACGGAAAAACAGTATTTAACATGTCTGGTGCCAACCCCTCTTCTTTCCCTTTTCTTGCAAGAACGAGTAACATCCCTTCTTTGGTGCTACACATAGCCGTAAAAAGCTTTTTGCATGCATTGAATTGGTGTCCAATTCTTGAGCCCAAATCAATGTAATGAACAGGAAACAATGTACAATGCTAAAAACAATGCAATGTATGCTTCATCTAACAATACTGTTGTCATAAGGTCTGTTAAAGACTTTTGTCCTGTCAGAATCTGGTCCATCACTTTATTTTGGGGGTAATTGTATGAAAAAGGGCGCTTTAATTTTACTAATTTTACAACATGATAAAAATTAACTTAATGTTTGGATAGATTATTCACACATTTACAAACAATTTCTAATGAAACTAATCAACCATGCCATGTAATGCCATAGCAAGGATTTTCACACTTTTAGCACCAATGGCTTCCCTTCTCTTCACTTTTTCCAATTGTGCACTCTGATTTATTAAGTTGTCTAATATAATCATCAGTTAATCATTTTATAATAATATATTCATGTATAAACTGGAATGTCTTCTTAAATTTTGTTTCCTCAATAGATACCCTAAAGAACTGTCCTGTTTAGCTAGCATGTCCTTATAAAAGGCATGAGATGATCCCTCTGACAAGGAGGCTTTTGAAAATGATATTCATGGTCAGGGAGAGATTTGATGCAGTCTTTATTTATTTTAGAATATGTGTTTTAAGGCAGGAAGGAAAAATTCGGGTAACTTGGTTCTTGTGTTAATAAGATTTCTGCTTGAAGGTCTTCGGGTCAGCAGGTTATACAGTGAATTGAAGAAGTTGATGTTAGAAGTCTCATCAACATTAACATATATTAAAAGAAATGGTATGGGACTTTGTAAACGTCATTCCATATTTGACGCAATAAGCACCCTCTTTCTATAAACGCCCCCCAAACACATTTGTAAGTCACAAAATAATCAGCACCACCTCTTCATCATTTTCTCTGATAAAGCTGGGAACTTGCACTAAGATATGCGTGTGGACTAACATGGATGCTAACATTGCTAACATGCTAACATTGTAGTCACTGTGTGTTATAGTGCTAATCATGTTTAATTTTCTACGTTTACAGATGGAGCAAGGTTTCTGTCAGTGTAGATGTGCTTCGTGACCTTCTGCCTGGTCCGGTTACCGTGGTGATGACAAGGAACAAGGAGCTCAACCTGGAGTTGAATCCCAACACCGATCTTGTCGGCATCAGAATCCCAGACAACGAATTCATCCGTGGGTTATGTTTGAGTTGTAATGGACCAGTCGCTCTCACTAGCGCGAACTCAAGTGGCTGTCAGAGTACTCTAGCAGTTACGGTGAGTTTATCAAAAATGAGAATGTGTTTCTCCAGTCTGATTAATATCGACGGTTAGAAGTTTCAAAATATTCAGTTTATCGAGATTTGAACTTGTTCTGTCTAGGGATTTCCTTTCTTGACCGCAGCCACACATTCCATTGATTTCCATGTCAACTTCCTCTGAAGAACAGCTAGATCAAGCTCAAGATTTGGTCGTAATAACATCTCTAATGTTTCAATGATGTCCTTTATTTCAATTTTGATCTTCATATGTAAATTTTTGTCATAGAATTTTCCAGCGCTGAGTAGATTTTAAAAAATCATGTATCTCATTTTGTTGGAAAGGAGTTTGAGAACCTGTGGCCGAAGCTTGATGTGATATTTGACGGAGGCCGTCTGAGTGACACAGAGGAAGCGAGACTTGGATCCACAGTCGTTGATCTCTCCGTCAACAAGAAGTTCCGTATCATCAGGAAAGGGAGGTAAGTCTGCATTTGTTTTATGATTTTAGGCCTATTGCTAGTCTCAGAATGTACAAATATGCAAATAAACCTTTCTCAGCCACTGGTACAAATGGGTACCATGGTTTAGGATGTAAGTAATAGTAATGTTTAGTAATGTTTAGGATGATCTTCGAGTAATTTCATTTCAGGTGAAGTAAGACCAGGGTATTATTTGAGTACAGCTGTATAACAAAACTTATTTTATTACTTGCAAACTTAGTGCAAATATCATGTTGATAGGTGTTTTCTTACGTTCAACTCATTCAGTTATATTTCTCCAAAAGGTTATGATTTTTTTAGGAGATGAAGAAACATCATGTTCCTATCATATACTTGAATATCAGTCTGAGTACAATTGACCACATTCCGAGTAATAAAAGTTTTTAAAACTGACTGACTTAAAACAGGATTCGAATTTACTCAATCAAGGGCTTACCTCTCCACAACTATTTTGTCAAAGTTATGTCGGAAATTTGTTTGATTCTTATTTAATTGAGGAAATATGAAAATCTGAAATTTTTATTTTTACCCCATGCCTTTTTCAAGTAATGCCAAAATTGTCTCTGGCATACCACATACATGTTCCTTGTCTATGTAGTGTAGATATGAATATATAACATATTAATCCAAAAGTATGGTCTGTAACTTTTCTTGGTTAAGAATTGGGGACAATTTTAAAAATTCCAAAATTGATTTTACAAAGGAAATTATGAACAGTGTAGCAGATTTTTATTCAGCAGCTGTATGTAGATGAGCTTGTGTATGAAGGCGAATACCCTGTTCCTATTATTGTTTGCTTAAAGAAATATCCAGATTCTGTTCAAATTACTTTAAAAAACTCTTTTAAAAAAACCAAACAAATTATTCATCAGGTTTTATTTTCTTTCAGTGCGTATGAATCAACAGTCAGCCTGCTGAAGAACAAATACAAATTTGAAGAAGTGCTGAAGATTTCATAGCAGTGTAATCTCCATTTCATTGAAACAGACTTTCCACTCTAGAAATCTCAATATTTATTAGTTTACACTGCATTTATATAAAGAAAACCACGTCAGGGGCATGGCATATTGATTCATGCATAAAACTGTCCTGAAAGTGTCGGTTCCAGAAGCTCAAATACAATATACTCAGGGGTTATTTCATTATTTCTATAGATTTGTTTAAACAATGACTGAAAGAAATATTAACATTATCCACCTTTTTTTTTTAATGATACATAATATGGCATTTATTGTACTTTGTTATAGTCCAAGTTTTATATAAATATATTCAAATGATACTTATTTACACCTTTTACTTCATTGACTGACATGTTTCATATTTGTATTTATAGTGTGAAAAATTATTGGTAGTAGTATATTATTACACATTTCCATTTCACTTTTACATAACTCATGCATATTTGTGTAGAAACTTGCTCTCATTCATTTAATACGAAAGTTCACACTTGATTTGTAGTAAATGGTAATAATCTCAATATCTTAATGCATTCATGAGAAACATTTTAGCCTTTTCATCAGTTGGCATGAGACAAAGGACTTTCAAACTCAAAACGAATTGGAGGACCATAGTATAAGTTACTTTTCATTTCAGGAAGATCCAAAATCTGCTCTTTTATACAACTAAAAGGTTAATTGTATGAAAAAATGGCATGTCTCCAGGCTACGTTTCTATGTCAGAAAATAATAAAACATGACAAACTTTTGACAACTATGCCAGTCTGATTGACTAGAAATTATTTCTAAGCTTGAAGAACAAAGGGGGAGCCATCCACATTTCTGAGCTTGGTTTTTTGGTTATTGTGACAGAGCTTGATATTTCAATAACAGATCTAAGAGATGAATAATAAAATTTGGGTGCTGTACTCAAACCACAAATTGTAATGCTTAGTAGCAAGGTTTAAATTAGCTAATAAAGAAATCTGACATGATTTATACCTCTGGAACAAAAAGGAAATGTGAATATGGATATTCACGTATTTTGAAATATTGATCTGGTTATTATCATAACCCTGCTACCATACAGTCATACAGGGTATAGATCACTCCGAAAGTTCGTCCATCCGTCCTACCGTCCGAAATTGTTTCCAAGGCATTACTTGAAACTGATATCACTTGGAAACTTAAAATTTGGAATGATTGTTACCTTTGAGGTGCTGATGTGGCTTTTAAGGGTTAAAACTCCAGGGTGATAATAATATTTTAGTCTTATTCAAAAACAGCCAAATTTTACAACTTTGTTTCTTTTCTAGAGCATTTCTAAAAAATAATAGGACTTTGGACTTCAAATTTAGTATGAATGTTACCTATAGTGCACTGATGTGTATTTTAAGGGTTAACCTAGACTGGCCAAATTTTAAAAAAGAAATTCTTTTGCAGAGAATTACTAAAAGATAATATGACTTGGAAACTTCAAATTTAATATGAATGTTACCATTAGTGTTTCTAGTGGTTATACATTTCCTAGTCACAAATTTTCTTTTAAATCAGGACCACAAACAGCAAAACTACACGTTTTATGATATATATGACGTATGTGCTTACCTTTACCTGTCCAAATATGTTACAACACCTACTTCCTTTGTATGTGGTCCTCAGTCAAAGATAATATTGACTACACATGTTAATCATGGAATAAAGGTAAAAGGCGGGATATGTGAGCTGTGCTCACTTTTGTTACATAAACTCCTGTCAACTTTACCTTCATTCTATTTGATATTTTTTGCAGTTTTTTTCATTTTGATTCACTTGATGTGAAACATTGTATGTTTCTTGTGCCCAAAGCATTTAAAGATAAGTTCACAAAGAGTTGGCCTTTCTAGTTATTCTTAGAATCCATCAGTGTAGGGCATTGAAACCTTTGAGAGATATTTAAGTATAGTCAAACCTGCAGGAAGGGGACCAAAGGCTGGTAATAGAGGTAGCCTCAATATATGTTACAAAATG
Source organism: Phorcus lineatus (assembly GCA_921293015.1). Classification (NCBI taxonomy): domain Eukaryota; kingdom Metazoa; phylum Mollusca; class Gastropoda; order Trochida; family Trochidae; genus Phorcus; species Phorcus lineatus. Next base: position 9,463,868 of record OV121085.1, read on the forward strand.
CCAATAAATCAACAAAATTTCATCATCTTTGAAGAATACAATTTGTCATAAAATAAACTAGCAAGTTTCAGAATTTTTTCATGATTCTTTGTTCCTAGAATCTTAAAAAATTCTGAAACTTGTTGGTCATATATCATCTTTTATGTGATCTTTTATTTTTCTAAATATAACAGTAAGCTTTACGTTTATTTCACGGTCCAAGTACCTAAGGTCAAATCATTTGACAGCCAATATGACTCGGTCACTGATTATGTTTTCTTAAAATGACTGACTCAAGGCTTGTCTTTTTGTCCAAATTTCACCCTCAATAAAGATAAAATAATTATTGGCTATACTCGTAAAAGACATACCTAGATTTCATATGTTGGAAATTAGCAAGTCTTCAGGTCTCCTATGGATACAAAGTATTTTCTTTCAAATTTTTTGGGGCGGGGATAGCGCAGTGGTTAGCGCATTCGGCTTCAAGAGGTCCTTGGTTCGGGCTCGGCAACTTTGTCTGCAGTAGAGAACAGTCCTATATGCAGTCATGTTCGGGTGCAATGCTGGACTGAGTTTCAGTGCAGTACCACCCATGGTTCGCTAGTTCAAGCCGATGCTCGCAGGTTTCACCGCAATGCATAGCCACATTGGTGTTGCGGGCTTTCTTCCTGCAATAATACTAGCAGCCGCGCTTTAAGTGAAGTAATCTTGAAAGCAGCCTTAAACCCCAACTCACTCACTCACTTAAAATTTCGTTCAAACGTTTCTCATCAATCGTTTCTGTAAACCGAGCAATTGTCACTAACACGTTTTACTGCTAAAGATAGTATCCTTAGGAGAGATGATTCTCCAAACTTTGGTTACATCCTCTATCTACTTCTGACAATACCACTTGTCAAATAATTAGAGGAAATTCATTTAGAGTCCATGAAACGCTTTTACATGACCAAAGACCTTGTATTTGCTATTCGACCAGTTCTTGTTGATTCGAAATTTCTAAAGGCCTTTTCTTTTAACGAAGTCAAATGAGGTTTGTAGGCCATGTCCGTATATAAGATGATGAGGACACGCTTAGAATTTATATAAAACCTTTTTGACAAGGTAGCTGAACACGAGGTTGCAGCTTTTTAAAACTTATCAGAAAAGTAGAAAAATGACTCGAAAAGGATAGCGAATTCAATCGGCGGATATATACCTTTAAAACAGATGCGTTTCATTTTTTCAGAACAATAGAATTAGCGTATTAGTGAGATTCTTTGCTGTTACCTTGTCCATAACTTTCAATTATTTTGTAACCTTTTTGTTCATTCTTCTGAATTCCAAGACTGGGTCGGTATTTTAATCCTAAATCATCTTATTCTAATTATGAGATCTAAATCATTCCCTAATTCATTAACTACATGATCATGAATGTCTTTCCGACCTTTAAATACAGAAACGTAATTACAGCTCAAGACTCGATATACTCCGTTTTCATATTTTAACAAAACAGTCCGCAAATGAATGAGAGGACCGGTCAAACGAATCCTTTCAGCAAATTTATTAGAAGTTGGCACATGCAATGCGTCGTGTTGCATGCTTTGTGTGACCTTGTCTAATGCAAAGGTCACAAGATTAGGCTAAGTCAAATTTTGAAATCAGAAATATTTTTTGAGCTCTTAGATTTACCATTTACTTATTATACCCCCTTGGAATTCTTGGCCGTGTTTACCTTCAAGTTCAAAGTGAGAAGTTCTGAAATCACTAAAAAAGTGTTCAAAATTGTGTGAAACCTCGCAACGAAGTCATCACATCCAAATGCTACTAGCTGTAAGTACAATTTCTTAACTTTAATGCTCAATTGATTATTGAGGTATATTTAGAAAAAAATGACCATTGTTGTTATGAAGAAGGAACGGAGGGCGGAACTTTAAGTTTCGGGACTGCTCTGCTTTTACTGTGTCTCGCAAACGCTCATCTAGTTTAAGTAAAATTTTGATAATTCATGTTGAAACTGTAACATTCAGAAACACTTTTACAAAAATTTCACAATTAGAACCGTTCTTTTAATTTCAACTGAGCCCTGGTAATCTTTATGCACTTCTTTTGATAAGAGAAAATGGGTTCCTATCATTGTTATATAAAATGAAAGCTAAGCGACACTCCTACGTCACCTTTTCGAAATCTTGACACTCGGCTGTGATTTGGTTTATCTTTATCGCGTCGAAGGAAATAGTTTAAAGTTTTCAAACGTATCTAATGTAGAGGCTTGTTTTTCAGAATTCTAAGTGACAACACAAACCAACATGATTCCTTCTTTTTTTATTTCAACAATAACAATGATTTCATTAATATATAACAGTGTATATAAAACAATATTGCAACATAATTCTTGTGAATGTGTATTATACGTCAAGTTATATTTGTTTAGTAGGTGATAAAGATCAAAGTTAGCAAGCATGTAATTCATTAACACGTAAGTCTTCGATTTGGTATGAATTGTGGGCAGGGTTATCTTTTATTAGATGGTCCCGTTTTCAAGAGACAACCATTTATTTAATTGGTAGTGATAAACAGTAATGTTATGATCAAATGTTCATGGATAATCGACTTCTTTATTCTGTTTAGAGGTCTTGAAAACGCCATCAGAATCATAGAAGTTGTAATTAAAAGCATTCTCTCCCAACAGAGGCAGCTAGCTCCGTTAAAATTCCTAAACAACCTCTGTCCTGATACAAGCGTTTCTCGGTCTAGAAATGCAGAAGCCTGATTGGATGCAATCAAAGTTAGTTGTGCAATCAGCGACGCCGTTTCGAAAGTTATCATTCCGAACGCCTTAGATATTTCCGTATACTTTTGGAAAGCTTAACTTTGTTCGAATGTGCACTTTACGCTTTGAGTCCTCTTTACACATTTCATTCGCTTTATTTAGCGACTGCATCATTGCATAGGGTTGTGTGACAACAAATAGGTTATCCATCAACCGTGCATGCTATGTTTTCATAGGCTGAAATATTGCAAGGTGGTTTATGTTAAAGTTTGCCGGAGGTCCGTGAAAAGTTAGTAAGAGTTGGTATAGGAATTAATGACGGAGCTATCTCTGTGTGGAGGGAATGACAGACACGTCGCTTAAGCAGTTTTTAGATGTTGCATATTAATAAAGTCAACAATCAAGATTTGTCCAATTAAAACCAAAGCTTACTCAAGATATTATTTTCTTATTTTATACTTCATTTTTATGTTTTATCTTCTTTTGTAACGTCCCTTGCAGCTTTGTATATATTTCTGAGATCTTTTAACCAATAACGTAGCACTTATTGACAAAGATAACCCGAGATTCATCAATGAGATGATTTTGCTATGGCCTATCCTTCATAAATATCCCATAATGTAAGGTGATTGCAAGTTGATTCATTTATCAGAAGAATAAATAATACTTTGTTCAGGTTGTTGACACCTCGCTCAATTTGCTGTGACTTCCGATAGCTTTGGCCTTAACGTTGAAAAGTGAAAAATAACTCATATGTCAGTTTTTGAGCAACATCACACATTTGAACAGTAATCACAGATACATTTTGTTAAATCCTGTTAACCCTTCAAAGGTAAAACTTCTGTCAAGGTCGGTGACAGCTGAATCACGCAAACGTTTTCGGACTAACGCCAAGAACAACCGATTTGACGTTGGCTCCTCCGTTTCACTGTTAAGTAAAGGCAGAAACTAATGTATATGCACAAGAAAGTCGCATATGTAATGTTAAGGAGCACACAATCTGCAATGAAATAAATGTTTGTACTTTCAAGTAATATGCAAAATGATTTGTTCTTTCACATCCCAACAGACTGCCTTCTGACACTGGACCATATTTGTGAAAAGCTGGTCGATGATTGTGTTTCAGACACACTTGGCACGTAGCAATGATTTCGTTGATGTTGCAAAAGACCCTGAAGAAATCAGTCTCTTCGTGAGTGAATCGCTGTCAATGATTTTATTGTTTCAGAAATTGATTGGTGTAAGTTCTTCAATCCAGAGTTCCTTGAGAATTCTCTTCAAAGTGATTTTGTCTGCAGTTTGATAACGGTCAGTGATTTTTTATTGCTTTTGCGAGTGTCGGGAGTACGTGGTTCGAGTCCCGTGAGGGCACAGTACTTAGTGAACTTGTTTGACGGGAGCCGAGAGGACTAAACTGAGAACTATCCCCTCCAGAAATCCGCCTGTCTGTAGGTACACGTTTTAACATTCGTCTTGGGGCCACATGCTTCCTGACAGATACAGATGTCCCGTGGTCCTCAGCAGAGGACAAGTCTCTACCAACGGGGTCATTAGGTACTGAGTCTCTGTTCAACGCATGCGCAACAGTTCTTCGAATCTGACCTGGTCGGAGGTCAACACTTAGGGTAGAGTTCGCACGTGAGCTGGGAGAGGAAATTATGGTTGTGTGAGTAGTTTGTGGACTTGAACATTTCTGAGTCTCTTGCACGTGCAGACTTGACCCCACAGGTGGGTGTGCTTGATTAAAGCGTTTGCCCATGTGGTAGAATATCCGTCCATGGCCATCACGTGCCTTGACAAGCTGCTTGTTGTCTGTAGTTTTAGAAACGTCTGCTTTGTCAAATGAAGATCGTCTGCTATGGGGTTTGTCCATGGGTTTACCTTTCGAAGGTACTTCTGATGTCTTAGTACGTTGGTCCGTACTTTTGTTGACTTGAGCATATTTCTGAAAGCCCTTTGGTAGACGTTGTCTACGTGATACATCCGGACTGACAGTGGCTGGCTTGTCTTCCAGTGAGGTTGCGGGATGGACTCTAGTGATGGGTGTGGTGGGTGTTGACATAGCTGCCCTGCCAATGTGGCGTCTAGACCACGCCTCCTTGCGATCTGGGGACAGAAAAGAGGAAGTAAAGTTGAAACTACGTAATCCTAAGTGTGGTTCTTGATGTGGAAAAGCACCCAGAATACACGTTCGAAAGCATCATTCGGTATTTAAAAACAATAGGACTCGTGCTTCGTTATATTTAGTTCTGCATCGCGATCCAAATGGGTTTATGTCCAGTGCACTTTAATCCAACCAATCTGCGGGTAGGAAATCGTAGATACTATTAGATATGAATGCAAATAGGTAATTGTTGAAAGTATGGAACGTAAAGGCTCGAGGCATTACCCCTGCATAACGAAAGTCAGACCTAAACGTAACGCTATGCGAGTACTAGGTAAGGTTTGACTTTCGTTAAATTAGATCGCCATAGATGGGTTGCCATCTAGTGGAAAACCAACCACATGGCGTTATGGAAAATTATAACTACATTTACAAATGTTGAATGTGCCTGCCTCTGCACAGCTTTATGGAATTCATTAGACATATAGTACTGAAATTTCGGGTCGCGAGAGAGATTAATTTGTCAACTGTTTTCAACCGTATTCGTCTATATTCATTATAATTAATGGAAATACTATACAGTTGTTGCCGTCTTTTCCATTCCCTATCATGTTAAATGAACGTGAAAAAAAACTTGAGACGAGGACCACAGACCTGCCTCATCCTCGTCCACCCTATGGTCCACTTGACTATCGTTGTCGAGGTGTGGATGTCTTGGAACCCGTCTCCGTGACGTATCCACCACCTCGGCCTCCCCCTCCTGTTGTCGTTGTAGTAGTTTGGCGTTTACAGGCACGGTTGTCGAAAGCTTCCTCTGCGGTATATCCTGGAACACAAGTGATATCTTGGTTGGTTCCATCAACCGTCCATCAACGTGAGGGACCTTGCCCTTGACCCGAAGGTCAGTCTGATAACGGCTCAACTTCCTTAGGTACATCTGGTAGGTAGAATTGGCCGAACTTGGCACATTTCCGGTCACGAAGCGAATTACCTCCCCTACCCGGAAGCCAAGGTTATCAGCCATATGCTTGAGAATGCTGCTGTCGATGTCGTCGGTCTTGATCTTATTTGGAAATGGTGATCGGTCAACTGTTTTATTTTTACCTGAAAAGAAAGAGAAAGTAATAAATAAAGAGAGGTAGCGAACATAAACGTTGATAGGCATTTCCTTACGATAAGATGTTTTTAAATCCTCCTAGGATTTTGAATGTTTCCATAACACATCCCTTGGAGTGCCCATTACTTCGATCTCAAAATTCAAGGGTTCAAAGGAAACTAAAGGATATAGTACAATCTCTCAGAGACTTTGGGAGAAGTCTTATGCTTATGTTTATCATTGTAATTTTTGCCTCAACAGGAGACGAAAAAAATCTTCTGATAATCAAAATCTTCATTTTCTAAAAATGTTATGGCATGTTTGAAAATGGTGAAAGTATTTCGATCGAAACGCCGGTATTGTTGTCGACTTTTTTGTTATTTCTGTACTACCATTGTAGGTCTAAAACGGAACCAAAGGAAGTTACTGCCGAACCGAAAATTAGAGAATATAACTATGCATCCTGGTTTAAAAACTAATTCCCTTCAATTTACATAAAATAAGCTGATATAAAGAAGTAAATACTAAATACGAAACGAAACACTAATTTACCATAATGATATATACAAACATGTTTATTTACGAACTTTCCTAATGTTTCCGTTTCTGAAATGTCCAAATCTTCTACGATGTGATACATGATATATCAAGTTCCCAATTAATATTCGGAATTTTCATAATCTTAATAATAGTAGATTATGACTTTTCTCAGAAATTAATTTCAGCTTCAAAACAGGAATGTCATCGTTTATTAACTGCTCGACATGGTATTTACTTTAATGTTCGATATTATGTAAAATGTCCTTAAAGGGCATTTTAAAAGCTGGATTGATGAAGAAGAACGAATTATTTCTTATGGATAGTCAACTTCTTTATTGCATGAATTGCGACGTTGTAGCGATGTAGATACTAACACACTATCATCACTTGCTTGATAACGGTGTTAGTATCTACACCGAAACGTCGCAATTCATGCAATAAAGAAGTTGCATGACTATCCATAAGAAATTATTCATTCGTCTTCATTATGTAAAAAGTTAGATGTAACGATTAATATTCGGTATCAACCCAAAAAAATTATATTATGGATTTTTTCTGAGTAGTACATGTCGGCTTTATCACTTCTCGGTCAAAAGAAATAAACTGTCGGACAAAGTACTTTTCAAGAACGTTCGAAAACTTACAAAGTATGACGCTTAACCAGTTCAGAAGGTGTGGCAACTAACGATTGATTAACTGGGAGGTGTAAGCTGTATCTAAGGTGACCGGTCAACCGGGTTAATTACATATCAAATATGTATGGGATGATACAGGGAGGTCTGCTGTGTCCATAAATACAGTTGATTATTGATCTAGGCAATAGAATGAAAGTATTGATCGCTGAATAGAGAAACACTTATTTAATTTAACATTGTGCTTCTTATAAAACCCTTTGGATTACACTGTCGTTAGGTTTACGTAGTGTGACGTCATGCATGTCGTCGAAAACGATGGAAGTGCATGGTAATTAAATTATTACAATAGAATAAGGGCATCGAAACCCAATTTCTACATACATATGGTTAAAATAATCAAAGTACGTTCCACCTATTATAATATAATTAACAACGGTCTGAGAACAGCTAGTTGAACCGAATGTTCTGACGTAAGTTCAAGCCAGCCAAGTGTTAGCCAACCGAAAGGCCTTTGGTAAAAGGTATCCGCCATATCAGAAGCTAATTATTTTAAGCGCAAGTAACTTCTTTGAATTTTTGTTCTACCATACCGTCGCCATTTTTCTCTTTCAATGCGATGATTAATTGGGCCGCTAATGATTAAGTTTTCTGTACTAAACTTGTAACCAGAAATGCGCTTATACGGGCTGTCGTGAGACCGTTTTGAGAAGAGACCACTTAACGCGTTGGTATCCCGGTATCTAAGGAACTTCGTCGATAATCAGACAATGATCTACATATGCAGTCATAGTACGTAAATACAAATCTGTAAAAATCAGAAACCTGAAATTCAGTTACTTATATTAAACGGAACGCCGATGGAGACACTGCGAGATTCAGAGCTTTTGTAACAAAGGCATGATTTGCTGGCTTTACTAGTACCCACTAAGGGAGATAACCTACCTTCTGTGATCCAGGGGTGTCTCATGGCGTCTAAGAGACTGATCCGTCTGTTGGGGTCAGGGGTCAAGAATTTCTTCATTAAATCTCTGCACTCTGAAAATGTAATGAGGAAGTAGATATCATTACAAAGGCCCGCTTGAATTTTGGAAATTTCAATGAGCGCGGGTTAAAAACTTTTAAAATCGGAGATTAAAGAAGAAAAAGTAAATTGACATGTTGTTTCATCATCATCATCATCGTTACCAATACCATCGTTATCAGTAGATGTTTAACATTATAGCCGTTATCATTATTATCATAATATCATCGATAGCACAATCGTTGTTATCATTATCACGGAAACAATTACACTCGTTAGCAATTGCATCGTTACCGTTACCTTCGTTAAGAAACACATATTAGAAAATCATGGTACTATAATCACAGTAATCATTCTCATGTTAACAACACATCTTGACCATCGTTAGAATTACAACTTTGTCATTATCATTGTTGCAAATATCATCGTCAAAAGGATCATTGTTAGCATTATCATATTTGGGATGTTCTTTAGCAGTACTATCCTTACCAATAGATCATTAACATTACCATCATCACTAGTGCACCGTTAACATTACCACCGTCACATTACCCCTCTTACCATTATTAACGTTTGCATTATCATTTTGTTCTTTAGCAGTACATCTTCAACATTAGCATCGTTACCGATGCATTATCATCGTGGGCATTATCACTGTTAGCGTTATCATCGTTAACATTACCATCGTTAAAAATACATCGTTAACATTATTATCGATACAAATGCACCGTTAGCCTTATCGTTGTTACCATACCATCCTTGCCATTATATACGTTAACATTGTCATAGTTATAATCATATCGCTCGTATCATCACTAGCATTTTCATAATACCATTATTACCGTTATCATCATGATCGTTATCATTACCTCACCTCTGGTCAAGGTGTCCGGTATGGGGTTCATATTGCCTTTGACCATCTTGTCATGCAGTGTCTTTATATGGAAAGGTTCTACAGTGAAGGGCAGACTGCCCGTCAACATGGCGTACATGTTCACTCCTCTGTGAAAACAAGAAAATTCTTTTAGACTAGTACATACAGATTATCGTTGCAATAAAACATGGTATTTCTTAAATATATTTTATTCAAAACTGGGTTTTGAATTTCGAAGTAACCGTGGTGCAATGGTAGGCGCATTTGAACATTGGCGTACGGCCATTTTGGCACCGCTTCGAAATTATAATAATAGTAATATGTAATAAAATGAAAACGGGTTTCTCTTATTTATAAAGATGAGATATCATTTTATAAATTTTAATTATATAATAATATTCTCATTTTCGGCGATACAAGTGTTACTGTTGCTATTTGGCCTAATCTGAATGTTTTAATATGTCATTTGAGTCACAATTGGCGATCTTAGCATTTATTAATCCTTTAGTTGTTAGACCTACCAATCTTAGAAAAGCGGTTTTCGGAGAAAAACACATGACTCAATGGTTTAAAATTATTGAATGTTATACATTGCCTTGTGCGTGTTGGCACCTCGTAACTGAGATGTACACATGTATGTAAGACGCTTAAAATATGGTTTGATGATGATGATAAAAAAATCGTGACAAAAAGCTTTTCGGTTTATGATGCAATTACATCTTCGAAGTATCCAAATGAACTTAAACACACGACTTTTTCTCATCTCATTTAAATATCTATTACCTTAACATTGAACTTTTAGTTAATGGAAATTTAAATGAGAATTCGATTCTCTTAAATAAATTTGAACTGGAATGCGAAGGATAAAGATCATTTGATGAAAATATTACAATTTCGAAATATTTATTTGGTACGACGTTTCGAAATACATAATTAGATGAAATAGAATAAAGTATTTTCTGTACACGAGGTCCTACCATATAATGCTTAAAAATGATTTCCATTCAAAATTTCGTTATCATCTTTCAGAATTCTCCTGCCAAATTGTTATATTGTCTTCCAACATAGGACTTCCTTTATACCAAATTAAAACTCTCAAAAGCTCCATGAAATTATTTCAATGGGGCTTCTACTACCTTTGGTTGAAGTTCCTATTTGTAACACGTTTTCTGAAATAAAAGTTAGTTTAAAAAATGTTTTTTCTTCTTTATGTCTCCTCTGTCCATCTTGTACAAAGAATGAACAATAAACCCTGGTTATAATGCCACCATTTGTTCAAGAGAAATTATGACACTATATCCAGGTTGGCATTACACAGGTAAGGCAATTAGAAACATTATTCTTTATCTATGTATTTGACATAGATACTCGTACCTGTGCAAGGCTTTTTTCAATATATATATGTACATGTACAAGAGGTTTGTTTTACATCGGCTTAAAGATGTCTGTAACTGTTATAGTGACAATTGCCTTGCAGGCCTTGCAGGATGTTAGTAAAATTTTTTAGACATTCTCCATCTCCAGTGATGATTTTGTCATGATGAACTGGTGAACAAGCCACTACTTAAAGAAATGATGAGTTTGTTAATTAATTTGAGGCAAATAGAATGTCACTCAAGTAGTTCATGCCTATTAACCACCAATTAATGTACCTACACAACATGCACCCAATGTGAATTGATCTGAGCCATGCCAATCAACCTTAACTTAGTGAAAACAATATCTTACATTGTGTGGCTTCATTGGCATTATGGTCATTGAAAAACTGACTTTTGTTCCATAAAGAGTTGGCAAATGGCACTATATCCAGTTTGTCATTATAACCAGTGATATATAAGTGCAGGATATCCGTTCTAGCAAAAACATGGCATTATAACAAGGGACTTTATGACCAGGGTTTACTGTATTTGATAGTCAATGAACATACCAGGGAGAGCATGATATACGTTGTATTACGTGTATCCAATCTTTTTTTCATGAATAAAGTATGATTAAAACAAAAGAATTTCCTAACGATGAAAATGCTGGGGTAAGACATGTTTACAGAGGGTATTGTCACTCTTTGCATCTCCACTCAATCGATTTGCGAAGAATTATTTATGCTAGTTGTTATATAAAGAAGTTTCAATTAGGTCCGATTAGGTTAATAATATATGAGGACGCGAGATAGGTGTGTCCACACGATACATTACTTCTTAGTTCAGAGTATCCACTATTCTGGCAAATATTCGAATGCATCCCAAAAGTTCGACGCCTCCTATAATTTCCCCTATTTTCGAATCCATCCCAAAAGCTCGACGCCTCCTATAATATCCACTATTCTGGCAAATTTTCGAATGCATCCCAAAAGTTCGACGCCTCCTATAATATTCACCATTCTGGCAAAATTTCGAATGCGTACCAAAAGTTCGACGCCTCCTATAAATGCAAAGCTATGTTACCAGGCATGTCCTTGACATATTATAGCAAGATGAATTCTACACTGGTTTGTCTGATGACACCTCAGAGTACGTCATTCGACGAATTCCATTGTTTCTATCAACTATCACAATGCCAGATCTATCTGAAATGAATTGTTTAAAGAATTTTCGCGCTCAAAGTGGCTTATTAGGGCGTTTGGGACATTTAATGGAATATGCACTCGGTTTATCCTAATATCGACGTAATTTAATAGACTTATCCTTTACTATTGCCTGCAATCAATAATGAAAATGTTAGAGCGCCCGAAGTCACGAAGGGATGTTAAACATGTTGAATTGTCGGCTCGTTCACAATTCAGTGAATGAGTTGTTTATATAATGTTTATATTACAGCGGCGTTCGTTCACAATTCAGAAATATTAATTATTCAAAACGACTTAACCAGTAAACTGTTCATTTTTGGAACATATTTCAATCTCTTAATAGGACAAAGGTTAAGTTATTTGTTATTAAGATATATTTGTAACTTCAACATTCCCTATACAAAGTATTTAAAGATTGCTGACGCGATAATCATAGCGGCTGCCGTTTTGGCTTTTTAGGCTGGTGGCGAAATTTAAATATTGTCTTTTGCAGGTTACCCGAGTGAGGGCGTTAGTAATTTCAAGGGATTTACTTCATATGTACATTTTTTCAATTTTTACTGAATATTTGTTTGCACTAGATGTGATATGATTTTGAGTACGCTTGCCAAATTTCAACTGACGTCGTAATGAAACTTAAAAATAAAGTTTTCTACAGGAATTGAATGAAAAAAACGAACCCAAACTTTTTGGATGCAGCCGTGTAGGTGACAGTAAGACGCATTCGTTTGCAATCGATGCGTGAACGAAAGAAAAGCGACTTTTGCTGTCAATGAATTGTTTTACAAAGAAAGATGTTGAAATCAATACCAATAACGGTCTCCTTTAGTCAATCCTAAGAATTATTTATACCTTGACGAATAGACAGGAGTTAATACACATGACAGGACTAGTATAATCGGATCCACCGAACAATTAAAACTAATATCATCTGAGCGACTTCTCTGCCTCAGTGGATCCCGATGAAAGATATACTGCAAAGTATGTAATCTTATGATTAGTACATAATGGTGCATTAGACTGTAGTATCTCTTGAAAACGGCTTTTCTTTATGTGCGTTTATACAGTGAAATGTTATTAAAAATGCTATTCTAACATGCGGTATGAACATACATGTACAATCGGGTCGTGGTCATGTTTCAAATTACACCAATTGTCATAAAACTGAAATCGGCTGTATTTTGAAATAAGAAAATATTTCTAGATTTCAAAATCATACTTTGCAGAATACCACGATTTGGAGAATATGGCTTGTCAATGTTGAGTATCTTATTTCAAATGCTATTAATAACTTTAAACTTCACAGCGGTTTATAAATATCTATAGGGTTTAGAAATTCGGGGAAATTCTGGAGCGGCATTTAGATAAGCTGTTGCAACTCGTTTACCAACCCAATGCTTTCAAGAAATAAATTATCAACAAGTAATGAAATTTAATTTTGAATAAATGTGTAGGTGTTTTTGATGAACTAAAATGATATTTAACTTACAGATCACAAGTGTCATTTTCTCTCAACAGAGGTAGCTCCGTCATAAATTCCTATACAACCTCTGATTGGATGCAAAGTTAGTTGTGCAATCAGCGACGCCGTTTCAAAAGTTATTCAAATCGCTTACGTTATTTCCATAAGCTATTCAAAAGCTAAACTTTATTCGGATATGCACGTTGCACTTTGAGTCTTCTTTACAGAACACATGCGCCTCATTTCGCGACTGCATCATTGCATAGGCCTGTGTGACAACAAATATGTTACTAATGCATTCGGTGTTTTCATTGTCTGAAATATTGCCAGGTAGTTTACCTTGCAATATATCGCCGGTAGGGGAAACTGCCGGAAGCCCGAGAAACCTTCGTATTAAGACAGAGGTTGTATAGGAAGATATGACGGAGCTACCTCTATTGGGAGAGAATGCACGTGTGTACCTTGTATGGTATTTGGTTTATTATTCAATATGAAAAGATCACAGAGAATTTAATTTTAGAACTGAGGGTGGATGGGCTGTTTAGAGTGATAAAACTTTATTGAGTTTCAATATTTCCAACATAATTCACTTGCTTGAGTATTTAAATGATACTATTCTAATTAGTTGTCGTGCCAAACATTATTCATTAAATGAAGATAGCAGGTGCTTTGAAAATCGAAAACGGTCGATAATACTTTTGAAACGTACATCATAATGACATCTTCAACTAATTTCACTTAAGGGACAAGTACATCGCAGTCTCGCTTTGATTACTCCAAATGGATGTTCATGAATGTAGATAAGATGTTCATTACAATAAGCTTTCAATGAGATCGATTAGATGGTAGAAACGACATTGTCTCAGGACTTCTTATCAGCTGTCACAAGTGGCAAGTTCATGGTTAAGGTGTTCTAATTAATCCTAATGTGTTCTTGTAATAATATGCTTTGACAATAAACATAAACGACGATCGATTAGCACAGAAACGACTAGTTTAACGACTTCGTCAAAATAGGAAAGAGATCAAGGTCATAAAAATGAAATCTAAATGCTCCACTACATTACGCGTGTAGATCTAACCAGGCTCCGTTACGCGAGCCGTCAGGTTTGCCTCTGACATAATTCAAATCAGCCAATCAGCGAGTTCGCCCCGTATTCTATTGTGCAGGCAAATTGTACTTCGCTTGTACGCTTTTCAGCACTCGAAAACTGAAAGTTTTTTCAGTTTCCGAATGTTTTCCGAATGTCGAACTGCTTACGAACGACTTTCATGTACATTCAATTTAGTGCACCAATATTGAATTTTGAGTTAATGAGATTGGAAAGAGATGAGACGATGTGGGGCTTATCGCTGTTTTCTATTGTCTTTCACTGACAAAGGATAATCACCATGGCGGATAACCATCACATGACGGTCAGTAAAATGTAGAGAGAGAAGGGTATAATTTTAAGCCGAATTTCGAGAGGTGCAATATAACATATTAGATTCTTCACCGGAAATGATCAAACCTACTTTCGGAGAAATCGTTCACCCACCTTTGTATTTCTTTCTTATTTTCAGTGAATACTCGGGGTATATGTATATCTTACTTACTAGGTTTTCGTGTCAAATAGGAGGAAAATTAACATCAAAAGCCTGAAAGGGTAGCATATATTTGTGCACTTATACAATCGATGTACGATTGAAGCACAGTTATTTCGAAACATGTCGTTAATTATTAGACTTGAATAATAGCGATGTGAACCTTTTGCTAATGATCATGCATGATTGACGTCACGGTTCACTGAAAAAAAGTAGTCGAGGAATAGACTTTAGTTTACCTCATTTTCAATTCGTTTTTACTGTTTAACTTAATTTGATTTCTGTCGATTCCTTATTGTTTGCTAAATTTGGATGTTTTATTAAAGTGGTTTATGTATGGTTTCAGTTGGCCAGTCTCATGTTAACGTTAAAACTGAGGTAACTGCTCACGGATATCTTGTTTAGAAAGATGTATAAGCATTATTTGTATACGGTATAATATCCAAAGTGGTATACTTAACATTAAAGGCACTAGTGCACGCTTTTACGGTTTAAATTGGCTATTTTAAGGTTTAAGAGGACTTATACAATCACTTAAGCTTTCTATCGATGCAATGAAATACTTAAAATTCTTCACAATTGACCTGCAATCAACAATGAAAAAATTTAGACAGCCGCTGTCGGCTTGGACATATAACAAATCTAAGGTTAGTTGTGCACAAAACGGATAAATTAAAGACATTTGAAAGCGGCTGAACACTTATTATGTGCAGCTGTTTAATTTACCTAAACTCTGAACTGAGAACAAATAATGGATTATGTTTTATGAAAGAAATGTTGTAAATAAACCGACTTAATAACACAGCTTTAGCATCGCTATTAGATTGACCAAAGCGGCTGCCGTTTCCGCTTTTTTGGTTATAAGCAAAATCTTAATATTTCCGATATCGTAGTTCATGCGGATTTATTGTACCGTAACATTAAATACTTCCGGTCTTTAAAAATCAACCTTACTACCTGAATACGTAAATATTCGTTAAATAACTTACGAGGTAGATTATTTGAGTGAGGTTCTTGAATAATATCGAGAGATATGCAGTATCTGTGCATTCGTTGTGTTAAAGAAATATTGGTGTGCACTAGTGCGTTTAAAGTTGCACGACAGACCTAGTTATCATCGAAATACATTTTCATTTATTTTAGCTGTCAGTATAATTCCATTTCAATGTGGATCGAACAAAATTTAGATCTTTGGTGAGATTACAACAACAGGAGTACTATTCTTAAGTCAGTACGGTTCACAGTGTAACCAATGGTTATGCGTAAATCAGTTTTGAATTACTCATCGCCTGATACCCTGTATGATTTTGGATGTAATGGTCGGGGCCTCCTTACGCAAAAGGATGAGGTGATTGAAATGTATTGGGCTAAAGTGAAGTGAGTTGATTTGGGGTTGAACGATGCTTTCTAGAGTATTTCACTTATATCACGGCAACTAGTGAAACCAACGAGAATAGGCTGGAACTTCGCTGAAATTCAGTGTAGAAATACACCTTACTGGCTGTAAACAAAGTTGCCGAGCCCCTGGCAGGATTCGTTCGACAGACCCCTCGATCCGAGGCCGAACGCGCTAACCGCTGCGCTGTCACGCCCCCTTGGATCATAGTTACTTCATTGTTACGCATTATTTATCGTTTTACGGAACCCAAGATTATTCATGAGTTAATCGAACATGTATTTCATTATTATGAAATACTATTATCACAAGTTGTGTTGTCCAAGAAAAAATGGCATGCAACGCGTGTGATCGCGAGGTGCAAGGGGTTCCTACCTTCAGAATTTTAATACAAGTTAGCCAAGTAGATAGCCCTTCACAAGGCCTCTATGAAAACAGTTGTGCCGGTCATTGGTTTTCAAATTTTACAAACTCACATGCTCCAAACGTCAACTTGTGGTCCGTATTTCCGGTGACTTAATAGTTCCGGTGCTGCGTAAGCAGGACTTCCGCATTGGGTGACACAGAATTCCTGAGCTTTGGTGCCGTCGGCAGTGGTGGTCACTTTGATTGAGTTGCTCAACCCGAAATCTGAAATCGAAATTCATGGTTAGAATTGTTTCGCTAAGTGTAAGCCTTTAAATACCTTTCGGCAATGAAAAATTAGTTAAACGTTTGACGCTTGGTCATTTCAATGCGGTTAATCTGGATCATTTTCAAATGAAGAGCAATGAAGGAGCTTTTATTTTTCGATCGTAACAATAAAAGATTTGGTAGCAAGACTACCTATTACCGATTAAGATTTAAGCTAAAGCTAAAATAAAAATAAGAAAATAACACTTGTTTTGTTATATTCATGATAAAATGTAACTATGAGAGCTTTGAAAATTTTTGAAAGATTTATTTCTTCAAATTTTCCCGAATAAACATAGGTTTATGCCAATTGTATTATCTTGAAGAGGTCAAAGTCAAGTCAAAAGATGTTTATTGTATGAAAGGCCTCCGGCCCATATACATAAGAGTTACAGCGTAGAAAAATGGTAGCATACAATATAATATAGCAATATTCATCCTGTTTACAACGGTATTTAAGGGTTAATAATTTGTTTAATGAGACGGTCTCTTTTAGCTAATGCATGCTTTATATATAAAGACAATTGTACAATAAGGTCTTCATTATTAGTTTGTGACAAAGATATATATGCATCTATTGGTTGTTTTTCTAGCAAGTGGTTTGGTATATATTTCTCTCGTAAATCCACATAAGAAATCCACATTCTCAATACCTCGGTTACATAAAGGACAATACCTACTTTCTTTTTCGATAGAAGCTTTTCTTCCCTCATTTATCATTAAACTCAACAAACCCAAACGATATTTTACGAACATTCTTCTTAAATGATATGTTGTAATTATTGATAAATATTTTTCCGGTTGGAGTAACGTTTTAAATGACCTATACTTGAATATTCATATCGTGAGCTTGAATCCCATAGAGGTTAAAACATATCATTATTCGACCGGATCATCCGTATTCGTAGAGCCATTTTATGAATACCTTTCATTCGAGGTAGAGAAAAGGTTTCGCACAGCCTAACCGATCATGGTAGATTTGTTTTAAAACTGATTCTTTTGATTTCAATTTCTTGCAATTGGAAACATCTAATTTCGTTTTCGTGATATTACATTTATTGTTATAAAACGTGTTACCGACACGGTTCACATGTTACCACTGTTACACCTTATCAGATTGATCAAGTCAGTAGCAGATTGAAAACAGCTGTCTTTGAACGGGTGAACGCCACAAGGTGTTACTGATCTATGCAGTCTTTGACTTGACTTTATATCACTGTTGTGGGTCAACCGTGATTTACTGACCTGTTGACCCACGTGCCAGAGTGGACAGAATACAGCCACCTGGTCCTCGAGTATTGTGTTAATAATCTACAGTAAATCATCTCAAGAACATGACAAACGTTATAAATCAGACATGGAGAGGCAATACGCATGTCCCTGTACGACTACAGAAATGTTCTTACTGGGCGTTAGCTTGAGTTCTTGAAGGATAAGTAACGGTGACCATTTCAGTAGCGGATCAAGGAATGGATGGTGTTTGGGTCACCTACTAGTATTTCAATTGAAAAGGGTCAGGGGGTGTCCCCGATTTCATTGTCGATTAAAAAAAAGCACTTTCAAGGGGAAGGGTTTTAACCTTGAGAACCCCATTAGATCCGAAAAAGTATTTCATTGGATTAATAGATATAAAGAATGTACATGTTCTCTTTTTTCTATTCAGTTATCAAAATGAACATGTTTTCTTACCGATAATCTTTATGTCCTTATTTTCGTCCAAAAGCAAGTTTTCAATCTTGAGATCCCTGTGAAAACAATAAAATACAGCTCATACATGTAATTTGTTTGTTTCTTCAATGTGATATCCTAGTCAAGTTTAACATATATTGTTGAATATTTGATAGTTGCTGTAACATAACCTCCGTTTCTGTTCGTTCAAAATCCCATAGATTTAAAAAAACCTCCCTTCATCTTATCAACTCAAATATCGTCTTACAACAACGACTAGGTTTGTCTCGTAGTAGAAACTTGCCTATCGCACAAGTGTAGGCGAAATAGGTTTCTCTACTTTAGCTCAGATTGATACAACGTTGCTGATTAAAATTTTGATCGAAACCAATCAGGTTTTTTTATCAAAAGGCCCACCTGTTACTGAGGTCACTGTGGAAGAAATTACTTGAGTAACCTCTGTGAAACATGAGAGAATGGAAGACATGGGGAGTTATCAAAAACGGTCAGATTAGGCTTGAGTGGGGAAAAAATACTGTATAAAGCAACACAATACTGGTTTAGATAATATTTGCAAATTTGCCACTTCGATCATATTCCAACAAAGTGGTCAGTCCTTTCCAGGATAATCGACAAGGGAAAATACCATTTACGAACAGCTAATGAGTTGGATTTCGATTTCGGTACGGCAGCAGTACGCTTAGGTGAAAAAACAATGCGTAAGTGCACTTTAGCTTCATTTTCGCTTAAATCATCACCTGCTGAAATATTTTAGATATATGGGCGACTCATTGTCTGTTATTTTTGTTTTGTTTAATATTTTTTGGTGGGTGTTGGGTTACAAACAATCAATCAACAGAGGGATTTCATAGCACATTTTCTCGCACCAGTTTTCATTTACAAAATCTGGTGAAACTTAATCGAAACATGTAAATCGTTGACTGAAGGTAATCCGTACTAAAGTGAATTCATAGCACATATTCAAGCACCGTAATATAGTTGCAAAATCTAGTGAAACAGAAACAAAATGTTTGATCGTTGATTGATTTGTAGTGAAACCGATAACGGTTACGGTCAAGGTTATCGGTTGTCTTAGTTACATGCAACTAAACACAAAGTGACGGGGTCTTATCGCTCTGATCTTCGGCATCGAGGAATTCGATTTGTGTGAGTGAAATTCGGTGTCAATTTCATACATCGTATTACTTTCATCATGTTCTAAGATAGTCAAAGCCTAAAATCGTAGGCGTCAGGACAAGAAGTATTTGTCCTCATTAACAATGTAAAATATCTATATAGTGTTTACTTACGGGAAATTTTTCTCGGCATTCTAGGTATTAAAATACACGCCATTCAGATAGTCAAGAAATGTTGCATTTTCATTTTCATAAATACGAATTCGTATATTTTAACGGGACTGATTCATTGTTGGATTCGAACTTAATAATACCAATCCCCGGCACTGATATTCCAACCGGCTTAACTACTCACCAACCAAGACCTTATCAAGACTGCGATTGTACCGCTGTTCGTTACGGATTTTATCATTCCGCAAAAACGATCAATCGGTAGGCTACTCCGGGTTTACTTGAGAAATAGCTAGATGTAGATCCGGCCCAAATAATTCTGTGTGAGGTCGTCAACCCATACAATTGTCTTAGTTTTCCAATCAGTAGTGAGTTTGGGACCCTGATAGGAGGTGATTGTCTCTTGAAAGTTAACTCCCGAGCTGCAATCTCCAAGAAAGGTTAACGTTCATTAAACGAGTATAATGCTATTTTGTTTTGAAAGTATAATCGAAAGGATATATCCGGATTCTTCATTTATGCCATCAATTCACATAAAAACACCATTGTCACCTACATAGCGAATCTTACCTATGAAGTATTCCTGCGCGATGTAAGTAGTCCACAGCAGACACAATCTGGCGTATGTATCTCCTCACTTCTTTCTCTTCCAACTTCTTCCGCTTGCAGATATAATCCATAAGATCCCCGTTTTGACATAATTCGGTGACAAGATAGTAACTGTTTTCAGTCTCCATAATCTCCAAGAGCTGCACTACATTGTGATGGCGGACCATTTGCAGTAATTTGCCTTCACGTCGCAGATTCTTCCGAACATAGGTGTCACTCTTCGCTCGCTTCTTGTCGATGACTTTTATTGCAACCTGGAGTAACAGATAAAAGTGAATATTATATGTTAATTAAATGGTAAACATATTTTTAAGAATAATCTTTCAAACAATCAATTCTCTTTAAATTGAATGCCAAATAGATGCTGGATGCATATATTCTTCCTTTACTCGGTTTACAAATATATGACACATCAGACTTTATTGCGTCCTAAGATATAACAAAGTACAACCAAAGTGGATAAGAAACATATATTTTTTGCAAAAGTCGACTTATTGATAAGGCAATCTTCAGATGGATGCATTGCTATAGAACAAGTCGCCATCTTAATGGCTGTTTAAGGTATAGTTTTATGGTACGAAGTCATTTGATGTGCTTTAATTCATGATAATTTTCTTGATCAAAGAATTAAGTTTATTCCACAAAGATTAAGGAACCCTTTCCGTATTTCTGTGTTCAGATCTGCGTTGTTTGATTCGGTAAGTAGGCCTTTGGCGTTGAGTTTGTTAGACCACATCTATACTTTAACCGTCATCATTTTCAAATCACTTTATATCTTCAAGTGTTTAATGTCTCCACTGCCCTCTTCTCTGGCAGGCACTAATTCTACTAGAAGCCTCACTCAAACTTAGCCTCTGCGGGAAGTTAGTTTCCATTCAAAATAATTATAAACCAAAGAAAAATATTCGTCTCTCGTGTTGTAAAAATGTGTATGGACTGTCATCATGTATGTGCAGTACATTTGTCCGTGTATCTCATAATAGATACTAATATCATTATAAACAAATACACCTATATTTGACGTCAACTATGAGTTACCATTACTTGTTACCGGAAATTAACGACTAATTATCACTATCTTGACCGATACATTAACACTGTACATACAATCGGGTTCACTTGAACCAAACCATCCATCACGCGCGTGTATAACCTTTTAACCTTTTCTCTGGTTGGGTCCCAGGTAACCATCCAACATCACGTTCTTTCCAAAACCCAGCTCAAGTGTCAGATCCTAATAAGCTATGGTTGGTCTTACGTGAGTGCATTAAGTTCAGTCTGTTGTCACATCCACCTTGTTATACGTGAAGGTTCCTTTATGTAAAGTTTGTAAAGTGTTTATGACCCCTTCTCTTGTAGCATGTTTTGCAATGAACTTTGACCCTGTATACCACAATCGCGATCAATTTAATCTCGAATGCAAATATTTTACTCCAATTGCATCTTGTATACCATCGTTTCCCTCCAAATCGACATCGTGTTCCATCGTTGCACTTTAACGTGACCTTGTGTAACATTATTGCACACCAATTTGACCTTGTGTAGCATTATTGCACACCAATTTGACCTTGTGTAGCATTATTGCACACCAATTTGACCTTGTGTAGCATTATTGCACACCAATTTGACCTTGTGTAGCATTATTGCACACCAATTTTACCTTGTGTAGCATTATTGCACACCAATTTGACCTTGTGTAGCATTATTGCACACCAATTTTACCTTGTGTAGCATTATTGCACACCAATTTGACCTTGTGTACTATCATTGCACACAAATTTAATATCATTGCACACCAATTTGACCTTGTGTACCATCATTGCACTCCAATATTACAGACTTATGGCACACTTATTTCACACGCCGCTTTTTAATTCTCACATAGGTTGAGGTCTTCCCTCATATTTTGTTCCTCCAAACTTCTTCGTAAACTGATGTAGCCCTGTCATTAGTCATACAATGGACTTAAAAATACAAGTCAACTAACTTATCAATCAGTAGGTTATTCATCAAAGCTATAGTAATTTGGTAACTGTCTCTACCTTTAAAAGGAGGATTAACTTCACATCCCATTATCCTAATTATCATGAAAGTGATAAAACGTAGGCAACTTTTGCACTTAGAGGATAAACTTTACGACCAACAAAGTCATTATCTATTCAAGTTGCGAGATAACTTATTTCATAGCATAGCCTGGATTACAGTCTCTCGTTTATTATTAAAAATTTAGACTGATTTCAACATATGCATGAAACAGTTTTTGTAAAAACTGTCCGATTCCTTCAGCTTGATGGTGCTTATTACAAGATTTAAATGGTGTTTCCGAACGTTTTAAAATTATTAGCCGAAACCTAAAAATTATAAAGTCCAAAATCTGAAATCAAATGAATCAAAAAATAAAAGATTAAAAACTTCATAACTTTTTAAAAATAATCGAATTAATAATTAAAAAATACGACAAGATAGCTTTCTGGTCCTCAATTACACAAACTGTATTTTACTGATTCCATTTAAAAAAAAGTTTTTAAAAAAAACTATAAGCATTCGTGGAGCGAGACGCGTCTACATGTATGTATAATATATTAACAAGGGTTATTTTGTTAAGTGACATACCTTATCAAGGCGAAGTTTATGCTGAAAGTTATTAATTTCCCGTACAGAGAGACCTATTGAATCCTTCATAAAGCTCCACAGCGGTGTCGGGCAGGATAAATAGGCCTCGCGTGGGGTTGGGTGGAGAAAGAAACTCGTGTATCAACAATACCCATTTGTACCCGTAGATATGAACTACCCTGGGTAGAACTTTAACTCCATTGAGTAACAGCGAGTGCTTTGTGCATACACACTTGAATAATCGCCGTTTTATCATAACTATATAACGATATAGATATATTATAGTTTCTATATATTTGTGACAATTGTTTAAACATTGTATATGTGCTGATTAGAGAAACGTAAGTCATGAATTTCATATACAAAGTTTAGGCTCAAATTCTGAAAAGAACATTGAGTAAATCATAAAAAGGAATACATAAAACAGTAATTTCATTAAATGAATCAGTATATTATCACGAAATTTCTAAGGGATATCGTGTTTACAAAAAAATACCACGCTCATCAAAATATCATTACCACCTTGACTTAATCTTATTTTGGTAGCATTAGTGCAGAAAAGACGTATCCAATCCGATTTCGTTACCGAGATATAACATAATAATTGACGCTTCCAACTATCTTAAATATTCAATAGATATGTAAACTGTTAATATTTTTAAGTGATAAGAAATGATAGTCTTAGATTTTACTACAAATTCGATTCTTTCATTCATATCTTTATTGTATCTTTCTCAGCAAGCAATGAGTCTATCTCCCACATAACAATGTTTCAACAGTCCCGTTATAAGACAATTATTATGTATATTGGCAAATATGTAAACATTGAGTTCCGAAATAGAGTTTGTGGGATACAATGAAATCGAATTTCTTTTATACCGCTTTGACGATCAAGTTGAAAGAAGATTAATAAGTATATCTGTATGTACAAATTAAATTCAGAAATAGAGTTTATCGACTACAGCGAAATTGTATTTCTTTTATAATTCTTTGACACTCATTTTGAAAGAAGATTATTTCATAATGTGAAAGTAAATTGAAATTCCATGTCACATAATACTTCAACGACACACTGAAACCCTATTTCTCTTGACATAACTATACACAATTTGAAAGACGACACGACGCCGAGATTAGGCTACATCGCGTTAAGTTATCAATCAGAAATATGATAGGGCTGTTTGTATTTACATCAATGAATATACGGAATTTGAAAGTAAGTCAAACCTTCATACACGAATTGTAAAGATATAGATCACATAGATATACATGTAGAAGAAATTCGCCGAATAGTACATAACAACGATATAAATAAAGAAAGATAAAATCTTATTCAAGAAATTTAATATTAGAGATTCTCTTTTGTCATATCTGTAGTTTGGATCCCATAATAGAGGTTCAATCGATATTGAAACTAAATGTTTTAGGATGATGTCTTTGAAAAGTTAAGACCAGATTACTCCATACTGTTTAACACTCTAGGACATTGATTGATTTAATTTTTGTTAAAAATCAAAATGACGTATGCTTCTCTGGTGTGGCCGATCCAATTTGTAGTGATCATTGTCCGGTCTTCGTGAGTTTAAAAAGCAGCAAACCATTTACCACATGTTTTAAGCGAAAAATTTACAATTATTCACTATTGGATTTAGATAAATTACTCACTTACCTAGATCAGGTTAACTGGATAGAAATGTTAGATACACCTGACATTGATACTCTAGTAAATAAGTTCACCGACTTTTTATTAGATACATGTGATAAATTCATTCCTAATAAGACCGTTACAATTAGAAACAGAGACAAGCCTTGGATGAATGCAGAAATACGTAAACTAATTCGGAAACGTAATCGCCAACATAAACGTGCGAAAAAACGTAACACACCCGGAGACTGGGAAATTTTTAGAAATTCAAGAAATAAAGTGATCTCAACTATAAGGAAGTCAAAAGAATTATATTTCTCAAAATTGGATAATATATTAAATGAAAATTGTGATAGTAAGACATGGTGGCGTTTGATAAAGTTCTACATAAAGAAGAAAGAAAACCCTACAACCTTTCCACCCATATCATATGAAAATGAAACCTACGAAGATCCAGAAAAAATAGCAAATATTTTAAATGACTACTATGTCAGTCAATCCACTGTTTCAGACCCAGAACGCCCCCTCCCTCCCCCAAATATGTCAGCTGAAAGTAGATTAGATTGTATCGAATTGACACAGAGTGACGTCCAAGACATACTGCTCTCATTAAATACCCGAAAAGCCACTGGCCCTGATGGAATTGGAAATTTCTTTCTAAAACAAACCGCTAGAAAATTATCATTGCCTCTTACTGAGATCTTTAATACATCGCTTCAGGTAGCTGTATTCCCAAAAATGTGGAAAAAAGCGTCAGTAATCCCCCTACATAAGAAAGGTTAAGTAAATGAATGCGTAATTTTTAGGCCTGTTGCTCTTACAAGTTGCGTATCCAAAGTTTTCGAAAAGTGTGTTCAAAAATATTTATTTAACTATTTCAGAGACAATAATATTATTAGCACAATGCAATCAGGGTTTATTCCAGGCGATTCTACTACATACCAGTTATTAGATTTATATAATTTCATTGCAAATGCTTTAGATAGGGGTAAAGAAGTCAGAGCAGTGTTTTGTGATATAAGTAAGGCTTTTGATAAAGTGTGGCATAAAGGGCTTTTATACAAATTAAAATCGTTTGGCATAGGAGGAAAATTATTAGAATGGCTCGAAAGTTATCTGACTGACAGAACCCAAAAAGTAGTTATAAATGGATATAACTCAAAATTTAAATCTGTAATGGCAGGTGTCCCTCAAGGATCGGTTTTAGGACCCTTGTTATTCTTGATATATATCAATGACCTTGTTGAATATATTGATTGTAACATACGCCTTTTTGCTGACGACACGTCATTGTATGTAATAATAGAAGATCCGGTTTTATCAGCAAACAAACTTAACGATGATTTACAAAAAATTTCTATGTGGGCGAATAAATGGCAAGTAAAATTCAACCCTCAAAAAACGGAAACAATTCAGTTTAGTAGAAAGAGTGTGGCCAGCTCTAAGCCTCACTTAAACATGCAAGGTATTCCTATTGCTGAAGTTGGTGAACATAAACATTTAGGTCTTATATTGCAAGAAGATGCTAGCTGGGCTGCTCAAGTCAACAATAGTGTAGATAAAGTCACTCCTATGATAAACTGCTTAAGGAGTTTAAAATACTGCCTATCGCGTAGGTCACTACAGACCATGTATCAGTCTTTCATTTTACCTATTTTTGACTATTGTAGTCATATTTGGGATATCTGTACGGCAACCCAAAAAGCCAATTTAGAAAAATTACAATTAGACGCACTTAGAACTATATGTGGGGCGACAAGGGGCACAAGTCATTATAAACTGTATGCAGAAACTAATTTCATACCTCTAAATGATAGAAGACGTGTACAAAAATTAACCCTTTTTTATAAAATGGTAAACGGTAAAGCACCAAATTATTTATGTGACCTACTTCCAGATAGTGTATCGGCAGGAAATCCGTACGGTTTAAGAAACTCGCCAAATATACAAAATATTCAAATTAAAACATCTACTTATTCAAAATCATTCCTTCCAAGTACAATTGATCTTTGGAATGCTTTACCAAATGACATAAAAGTGTTAGAATCCCAGAAAATGTTTACTGAGAAAATTACCCCTAGGTTAGGAAATTCATTTGGATTTGATCTGAATAACGGAAATCGATTTTGTCAAATTTCTCATTGCAGACTTCGTTTAGGATGTAGCGATTTAAATTTTCATAAATTTGAGAGACATATTTCAAATGACCCGTCATGTTCATGCGGCGCAGAACACGAAGATACATCACATTATTTACTCATATGTCCAAATTACTCATTGCTAAGAAATAAAGCGTTATTCTACAACAATGGTTACAGTTTAAAAACAATTTTATACGGAAATAAAGAGTTATCTGATGTTGAAAACTCCGCTATTCAACAATCTGTTTACCTTTTTATCACCAATTCTTGTAGATTTGATAAGAAATGAGTTGAAATATTTTATCTCTAAATTAGCGTGAAGAAATTGCCTTTGCAATATTGAATATCTTAACTAAATTGTGTTGCAACTGTACATCTTATTGGTTTGTCATAATTTTGTATTACATGTTTGATGGTTTTAAGATATAATTTTGTATTGGAGCGGCATTTATATAAGCTTCCAGCTTGTTTGTCAATCCATGTTCATTACAATGAATAAAATATATTTAAACCATACTGTTTAAGGGTTCCCTAATGGGTTTTCTACTCGAGGCTTGTCATTTTTAGTTTTAAAAAGCTCAAAATCATTTAGTCAAACTAAGGGGTTAAATCTCGTCTCTTTAATCATTTATAACACATGATCAGGAATAACTTCAGGTAGAACGTCAACACTATTATGTCTCTGTTGTTGTAACAAGTCGGTTTGGTGATATTTACTCAAAATGACACTCCCTAAACGTTATTGGAATCACATGTGCTAAACTATATCATTGTTGTAATTGATCGAGAAGTATTGACTGTTGCAGAAAAGTTTCACACGCTTGGGTTCAGGTGAGTGAGGTGAGTTTGTGTTTGACGCCGCTTTCGAGAGTATTTCACGTATATCGCGGCTGCTAGTATTATTGCAGGGAGAAAGCCCGCGACGCAATTGTGGCTATGCATTTCGGTGAAACCTGCGAGCACCGGCTGGAACTAGCGAACCATGGGTGGTACTGCGCTGAAACTCAGTGTATCATTGCACCCAAACCTAACTGCGTGTAGAACAGTTCTCTACTGCAGACAAAGTTGCCGAGCCCCTGGCGAGATTCGTACAACAGACCCCTCGATTCGAGGCCGAACGCGCTAACCACTGCGCTATCCCACCCCCGCTTGGGTTCAGTAAAATGTCAAAATAAAGGTACTAAATCGAGATATAAAACGAAAACCGGACATTGACGCTCTTAAACCAGTCAATAATAATTTTGAAAACGTAATCTGAAGCAGGTAAAAGACAAAATTTTAGTTGATGGTGTTTGAAAGATTCCCTATATTCATGTAATTGATAATCTTAATTCGAATTCGGCAAACACATTGAGGTATTGATCGATGTTCACTGAAAACTAATAATTTTCATGTATTTGTCATTTTTTTTATAATAAACTGGGACGTTTCTTTAAGCACTGCACCATAAACCTTACTGCACTTACATCAAACTTGCGAAGGCGAGACTCGAACCTGGACCATATTATCAAAAGCATTTATTGAATTTAAAAAACTGATATAAACCTTATCGTCATATATTCTCATTAAAACTGTTAGCTTAGAATGTATCACGCAAATATGTTGATCACAAATGCGCACGTGCATATTTTTAGACACACACGTTTTTTTAAAATATCAAACAACGATATTGTAATTTAATTATTTAGGTTGACGTCATTTGAAAAATAAGACCAAATTACCCCATACTGTTTGATGGGTCTATAATGACTTTACTACATGAGTCATGTCCGTTCTTTTTATTGAAAACACATCATTTTTCTTGCTTGTCTTTTCTTTGTCCCGGAATACAAACATAGAATATACGACCCTGCTCAAAACTGATTAGTGTTCATTTATGAACATATTGGACATGAATAGGTTCACAAATTGATAATTTTGGTCGTTGACTTCATTTAGTTCACAAAATTGATATATTTATTAGTGGACAAAATTTACATATTTGTTGTTGACTACACCAAAAGGACTATTCATCAAGTTGATTTACGTCTATAAGACGTCATTTAGTTTTAAATAAATTGTTTAGATTAAATGTTGGACGAAATTAAGGATTTGAAATTGATCTGTTTTCATGTGTGTATTTTGTTGGTTGATCTTTGCTAAGTTTAGGGGGGGGGGGGGGGGGGGGGGGGGGGGGGCACTATTAGACTGAATATCAGCAATCAGACTATCAGCAATGTTTTACGAGCCTAATAACCGAAAAGGTTACTTAAAGAATGTAAATGTATTATGAGGTTTCTATTGAGCTTGAGATTGTATAGTGACATTCATAACTACACTATTTTGAAACAATGCCGCTGTGGCATAGTAAACCCCCTTATATTAACATGACCACATTTCTAGCACAGAATATCGGCCACGATCCTCTTGACAGAAGGAACAGTGATGAGTTTTATGCCGCTTCAAAAACAGTGGTAATTCGCGTTCATGTAAATTTGCACTATCACGTGCACTCAAAGGTTTAACTCTTTGAGAGAGAATAAGACCAATGGAAGGCTCTGATTGCATCTAAACAAAGGAAAGTTGCTCATTTCCAACGTCAGATCCTTCACAGTTTTATTAGTTTGTTGTTCTGAGGCTTGAGCGTAACTTGAGCTTTAAACCATTATCAGTTGTTGATCAAATAAAATCATCATTTTGCACTCAATTCCTTTAAACTCGTCAGCATATTAACTAAAAGATTCTGTCCAAAACCACACTATTTCTTCGATTCTTTTGACTTGTTCACATTGTCTGCACCATTCTCTCCCCAAAGAGGTAGCTGACGTAATAAGGTCAGGATTTTAAATATAACTTTAGCCTCCTATGTGAGGATAGAAAATCTTTGCACAGAAATCGACGATTTCAAAGCTCTTTAATCAACTACCTTCGTATACAAATAGCTTTCCACGTAAACTCTGTTACAATACTGTGATCTATCTGGTTTCCTTGTGAAATTCTTGTCGGTGCATAGTTCTAACCATTCAAAACTCGCCATACATTTTAGCATAACCGACGGTTGTCTCAGATGAACTTATTTTCACGACGATAGCAGTTAAAGATAGAATAATCAATTTATATTTTACAGCAACATAATTCTGCAGCCAATCAGATTCTGTAATGTAACACATGTTGTGATGGAAGAGATGACTTGAGAAACCAGTCCGAAGAGAAATTGACTACTGCAGATACAACAGCATTCAGGTAAAGTTAAACCTGTTTTATCCAACCCCTATCTCAACACCAAACTTAGCTTCAAGACAGTAGTCAACTAATCTTCGGGACAATGACCATCCAAGCTTACATATACTTTCAAAAGGTACATATACGCATAGTGATTACATTGTAAGGTTTCGGCACATCCGAAACAAAAATGTTGCGGACAGAAGGACGGACGAAGACGCTGACCGCTATTTGAATGCCGTCTACTTCGTATTTGGGGTATACATGTACAAATTGCCTTGAGTAGGTCAATTTTGGCTAAGGATTCCTCAAAAGTCTCACCAAAAGAAAAGCGACCTTTTTGGCGTCAGTCAAGTTTTTGGCATGAACGCCCATAAAGGGTAAATGAATATTCTATAGCGGTTACCTTTTCCCCAGTTGGTATGTGAAGCGCTTCCTTGACCTTGGCGAAAGAACCTTCTCCCAGTGTTTTCCCCAGAAGGTAATTGCCGACCTTCTTGGTATGGGCGAAGTTCTTGATGACGTCTTTGGCCACATCAACCACCCGGTCCGGGAGGGGTGGGGCGCTCGTGAGGGAGGGGGTCACCGTCATGTCGCACGTGCGCCCAGGGTCTCGCATCACCACATTGAGAGGATCAGTGCGGCGTTCTACCACACCTGCAAGACATATTTAAGCTTGATCGTTCTTGAGTTGTAGGGTTCAAGCATCGATATCTATGGGTATACGTTTTCGAAATGTCTATGAGGACACGCCAATTATAAAAGTGATAATGGGTTAAGAATCAAATACCAAAAATTTGAAATTAATCAAAATCATTGGCGGAGTTATTCGATTACGAGTGGCAATGATACCCATATAATTTTGAGTACATCTTTTTATAAAAGATTAAAAAAAACTTTAAGATCTAACGAACAGAAAAAGTTAGTCATAACTTTGTCACACGTTTGGCTTCATTTATATGTGACTAACAACATTAATTTTCAAATAAAAAACGTATGTATGAAAAGGTACCAAATAACTAAGTCGATAGAACAGGTAGTGATGGAATCACGTGATGGTATTACACAGTATATGATATCATCTAAGCTTTATTAAACAGTGATATTTAACCAGGATGTAATACATCAACATATTCAGAAAAATTAATCATAATACAAAATAATCCAAACTCCACGTACTTGAAGACCCTACCATTAACGGGAATACAGTAAGGGTCTAAACTATCTAGATTTCAATTCTGTGACATTTGTAATGAAATATTCTTAAACACTGAAAGCAAGTTCATCATGAAAACTCGAGGAGTAAGATGATATATTTCTATCGTGAAAATCAAATAACTTGAATGGAGCGCTGTCATTTCATATGACTACAAGAACGAACTGACATACCAAACCCTATGACATGACAGCACTTTGAACTTTAAAGGTGCACTGAAATAGTGTGAAAAAGTAATATATCATTGGGAATAAATGAAAAGTTAAAGAAATAAAGAAATAGATTTTTTTAAATACATAGACATTAATTAATTAATTAATTAATTAATTAATTAATTAATTAATTAAATAAATAAATAAATAAATAAATAAATAAATAAATAAATAAATAAATAATTTTTTTTTTTTTTTAAATAGAAACAGTAACAAGTGCGTATTTAGCACTGCCATTTACCACTAAACTAGACTAAGGCCATCCACGCCATGGACAAATAATTCTTATCCATTATAAAAGACTATCGTTAAAGAGCCACTCCGTGATTTTAATAACATATCATTTATCTTTGATACGAACCTAATTGTCATATGTGGTGATATAAAATCAAAACATCTGAACTTTTCATGTCTAAAAGACATATTTATGAGAAATACTGGTTTTCCATGAAAATCTAAATACAGCCTTATAAATGCACAGAGGTGTAGATATCACGTCCAATATACATGGATACAAGTTATATAACCTAACAAACACTATCAACTCCTAACTGCCCTCCTGGCTGTCTTAAATAAGTCTCCAAAATTACGTTTGACTATTTGGCGCGCGCCTCTGTCCGGTTTTGGATCATAATCGCGACGTTAGACCTTCATATTGTCACTGTTAAAAAACAATAAGCTTTAAAATGTGTCTTTTTGGTAACAGTCGATACTTTGCAATGAATTGACACCATTTGTTAAGTTTGGCATATATGACTCCAACAACTCACAGAGTGGCTCTTTAAGAGTCCACCGAGATAAGCAACTTGATGTACAACTCCTTTAAATGAATTTACCACTGCAGTGATTACACTGATTACATAGGAACAAAAGATATGATCAATGATCAATCAAAATAAATCAATAAAATATGAAATTGACATGAACTAAAAAATGACAACATTTAAATGAAAACGGCAAAAAGCATGAGACGTTATAAGTTAAATGAACAACTATAATGGCGTTTACAATTGACAAGAACAATGAAACAAACGGCCAACAACTGGCCCAAGCATTGACCAATTGAAAAGCTCTATCGAAATTAACAACACAATTCAATACCATACAACGAACATAAAAGTACTAATGCTGCCCAAAAGGGTTACGAGAGACTACATATTACTGTTAAGGGCTTTAGATAAAACATGTAAAGTAAATGTAAAACATAGTGTAAGATACCATTAACAATACCATAATCACTGAAAATCTACATAAAGAATTATCGACATGCAGTCATATTGAATTGGACCCTCAAAACCCCCTACTAGAACGAGTTCGGATCCCGGTAGCGTTGATTAAAAACAATTTGGCTCATTTCTGATAACACGGTAGATTTAATCAAACTGCATCGACATGATAAATATAACATCCAAATGAAACAATGAAATGTTATTTCGAAATTAACTATTGAAATTTGACAAATGAACCATATAAATTTAACCTAGAAAAAACGCACTGAAATTAGATAATTAAACGTAAAATGAATAAATGATATATGAAAACCAAGACACGAACTCTGCAATGACCGACTGGTAAAATCCGTTGAAATTACAATCAAAATGAAGCATTGTATAAACTTCCATATCACTAACAAACCTTACACAAACACACACACAACAGATAAGATTTGACAAGGAAATGAAAATAGATCGCATCATAAACCATATTTGCTTACTTAATATTCTTTCTTTGATAAGCATGTTGTAAAATGAAAATGTTTATAACTCTTTGGGGAGACAACTTTGACAAGAGGCACGTAACCGGTGGAGTATTTGATTAAGTCTGATCCAACACCTGTGGGGACCTCAGCTCAGATCAAACAAACATTAAACATAACCTCAAAACTCTCCACAGTTTATTGGTTTTCTGCCTTAACACTTTGAACATACTATTGACACGGGTCTCATTTAATGAGACTGGCAGACTGGCTGACAGTCTCAGGAATTGTTTGTTCACTATGATGTTACATTAAATATGAAAGTTTGTCTTTCACGTGGAAATGCAATGTCAATTGTGAAAAATATTTTTAGGGAAAAAATCTCATTAAAACAATATCCAATAGTGCTCTACTACGCTACCTTATTTTCTGTAGTAGTTCAGCAATTTCATGCTCCTATTTTAATGAGATTAGATGGAAAATAACCGAATCTGTAAATATGTTTCCGATACTCCTTCAATAAGTCTTTTATTGGCATTTAGAAGTAGAAAACATTTTTGAACGTTAAATTGTATCGATTGAATGATGAAAGTGTATTGGTAAGGTTTATTTCCGAAATGTGTTAGGTTATGTTTTTTTACTTAGAGAAATCTTTGAAATTCAACACGAAGAAAACTCGCACACGTCCGTTTTAATGTTATTTCCGATTATGAGGGTAGTTAGTTTTATATACTACCAACTTACACCGACACTTACAAGAAGAGGCGACGTTATGACTTGTATGGGCCATTGACACGCATGTGTAGGCTTATTTAAAAGCATATGGCAATAACACACATATATAACTACACTATCACTCAGAAAAGGTACAAATCTGCACATTACAGGAACTTTTCAGGTACACGATAAAACTAACACATAACCATTTGACGAATTCAGATCACAGTTAAGCGAAAGCATAACAAATCAATCGGAACGTACCTGAACGAGCTTGAAAGACAAGCCGACTACCTCGAACATAACATCATCACAAAGCACTCATCAGTTGCTAGAGAAAGTGATTACCTCCCTTGACAACAGTTGCAGCGGCATATCTCCGTAATCCTGTGTACCTTGAGGGTTAGGTTTCAGGGAGGGGTAGAGCTTGAAGTAGGGTGACACCGTTCGAACACAGTGTGACAATGTGTGTTCAAGGGAACGAACCCTCAAACAGGCTATCTCTCAAGGAAATGAGCTTATCTACACAACCGATACGGCTCTGGTCAATCACCACTATGCTACAGGTCCGCCCACGTGGGATGGACACGGCGATATTGTAATCAACGTTCTCTTATATCTGCCTTACACGGTGTCGTTATGTCAGAGAATAGAGGCACGCTTGCGTTAAAGGCACACACTCCCTGGAGAGAAGAGGATGGATAATACAAATAGCAAAACTCTATTAACACGCTTTGTGACTACGCACACATAACCTTCAACTTATAATGACTAAATATTGATCATGAAGTGAAATACGGTTTACAGAGAAGAATAAATAGTAAACGTTATCAACAGTTATCATTTTATCAGATGCGAAATTCTAATTCTATTTCTTAAATATTTAATTGTAATCTTTCTACATACGTATTTATGGCTTCGAGTGCAGACCGTTATAGCATCGCAATTTTCTTTTTAATGGGACAGTTTGTTAATTAGTATTCAAGAAAATAGACATGTTTAAATCTCCAATCTTCTTACAAATAATTTTCGCATTTGAAATCACAATTTACTGATCCACTGGGATCACTGTGGCACTGTCGCTTCCTAAGAATTGGTTCAAGCCTATATATTTCAAAAACAGTTCCTGCAAATATATGGTGGGCTATGATGTTATACACAATATTTCAATCTTTTTACTTAAAGCTCAAAAGATAAGGCAAACACATACACAATAATTTTGTTAAGCTTGTGATACAATCATATATATTTATATATACCTTATTAACAATTATGTGCAGAGACTCTTTGTTACCCCTGAATTTTCTGTATTTTGGGCTACTGAATAAATCTGTCTGTCTGTCTGTCTGTCTGTCTGTCTATGGTGGGCAGGCAATGTATGAAGATCTTTTCCAGGGAGAAAAATCATTTGTAACGAGATGTAAGATACCAAATTGAAAAGAAATAAACAGAAAGCTTGAAATGGACACCTGGAAAGTCAGTTTGATAACATGTGAGATGAACATTATAAATAATGAATAAATACGCTTAATGTCCACCTATCACGTCATTAGTACGTTGTTACAACAGCCAAATGGACCATTCCAACAACCAGCCCTATCGCATGTTTATGATTAATGGCAATAACCAGCAATTTGATATTTGTTTAAGTCATATTCCAAATGGGCATAATGTCACTCATATATTGATCTCTAATTATTAACAGGATTTAGTTAGTATATTTTCCTAAGATAGTGCAATAACACCATTGTGGCCACAGGGGCGTGTATCGCTTAGAAATAGCTTTAGAAAGACATATATACCCATAGACCCTACCCTACTACTATATAAAAGGAAAGGGATGTAACGACCAAACCACCCCATGCTCGAACAAAGTCAGTTTTCGCATCCAAAATAATTTTTCTGGACAAATTGTTCACTACGATTCGAAAGCTAAATGATTTCCCTACAAAACGAGCTATGGATTGTCAAAATCGGGTAATTATTTCAAAAGTTACATGCAACGACGTCCCGAAAATCGCTACCGCCAGATTTTCAGGCCAAAATCCCCACTCACGGAAAACAGCAAAAACTCACCGTTTAACATCGTGTATTGATTCCAGCAATGTTGACAACACCAATGGAGAGCTCGATTCGATCGGCGACATCGAACTACATGTTCACAATATGAGAAGAGCACCTAATTATTATTTCTACGAGTGCTAGCATACATTTTATCAAAAATCATCTGCTTTGCTGTTGTCTTGTCTGCCATAACAGTGGCCTTGACATTCATTTGACCTCGTAGCCGCAGCAAATTTAAAAATTATAGGATTTGGTAGAAATTAACATTGAGTATTTTCTATTAAATTCCCTTCTGCCGTCGTGTGTGTTTTAATCAGCCCAAAATATTAAATAAACTCGTTCTTTATAACTATGGGTCAAATCATAATTTTTTTTAAACATTCCAGAAATATGAAATTATTCGACTGGCAAATGTCAAAATTTCAAACGAATCGTTAGAAAATCGCAACATAAACTTTAATTGACAAAAAAATTTTTTTTGTAATTTATGTAGAACAATATACTTATTAGTATGATTTTTCATGTTTTATTAAAGAATATATAAACAACTTTTACTCGGTTTACCTAAAAATATTGTTTTGATCTTTTTCTCCAAAAAGTGATGGCATATATAATATTAACCTGTTACCAACATTAACTTGATAGATTTCGCTATCCTTCTTAATTAAAGCATATATTTTTAAAACTCAGTTATGTTTTATAATTGGACAAGAAAATATTCAAAAATTAAAAGAATTTGTAAAGAGGTTTGAATCTCAAAGGCAAATTTGAAAGCAACTCCTAATTCTAGATAAACTACTTCCATGTTGAATATTTGATGTGCAGTTCAGATACATTATTTAATAAAATAAGTTAACCATTATACCATATAGACTATAGAGTACCTCTGTTACAATTAGATAGGTGATTTAATTTTATTTCTTCAAACAATAGTGATATGATTAAAATTATCAAAACTGTGTTCGACAAAAAAGGGGATATTTATTTTTCAGAGGTCAGACAGAATTATATATTTTTTATCAATATTGGCTTGGCTCAGGAGTGAGATCATGTAAATCATAAAAGATGTGGATAGCAATCATTGATAATGACTTGTATTTTGTAATTCATACTGTTCAACCACCCTGGTGGTTAGGGGCATAAATGCAATGCCTCGCTTGGAAGGTTACCTTAGTTTTCTTTATTGGAAGCAATTTTGATTTTCATAGTTAAAAGATTAAAACAACAAAAACATATTAAGTTACAATATGCTGCATTAAAACTTATTAACAGTTATGTATAATCATGTTGAAAAAATAACTTTTCTTATAACTTCAGTTGAAAGGTAGATTTTTATGCCTCATGAAAAGGTGATTTGATTTAAGTTACTAAAATAAGGCCAGTCTCTCCCCAATAAAGGAACAAACATTAACAGTGTGTCCAATAAATAACATAATAAATTTCATTCTTAAAGTAATCAGTATATTTTATTATGTATAAGGTCAAAAAAAGCATGTCTGAAGTGACAGATCTCCAGACTGGCACAGTACTTGTATCTTTAATTGCTGTTTCAAATGCAATAAATCTGATTTAGTTATATTTTTTAGAATATTTGCGTATGAGGACATTTTCCCAAAAATGTCCTGAATTTGTTTGCCTTGCAAGCAATAAACTCTTTAGTTTCATAAACATGTCTGTAATGGTTAGAATTGTAATCAAATGAAGGCTCTACCTTTTTTACACTTCAAAGAAATTAATTAAGCTCACTGAAATTAATTTGAGTTGAGCGTGATAAAATAACACAAACCTTAACAGTGATACACACTCAACCTTTTTACAAGGTTCACAGGCTCAGAGGCACATCAGTTCTGTAATATTTTTCTCAGTTTTAAAAGAATAGAGTCATGACCCTGGAGCTCATCAGTCTTTAAAATCTACTATCACTAGGCCATAGTATTATTATACCAATCGCTTATGGAGCATATAAATATTCCATCTTTCTTAGCTTTATTAAGATTATTAAAGAAGAAGATATTTATAAGGCCATGACCTGTGTGACTTTAGTCAGGGACAAACAAGATATATAATATATAGTTTAGAATCCTCATTAGAATGTACAAAAAAATTCAAGTTTCTTCACTATCATCTTCAGGAGAAAAAAATGAAGATAGGCTTTAGGAGTTGCCCTACAGGCCTTTCTTAGGTCACCAAATTTATAAATTTAGATCCTTAGTAGTCAAGGAATTGGTACACAAAATTATATAAGGACACCGTCCCATGTCA
The DNA here is from genome assembly GCA_921293015.1 of Phorcus lineatus. Classification (NCBI taxonomy): domain Eukaryota; kingdom Metazoa; phylum Mollusca; class Gastropoda; order Trochida; family Trochidae; genus Phorcus; species Phorcus lineatus. The sequence goes on from OV121085.1 coordinate 9,501,894, forward strand.
GGCTAGATGAGGTGAAAAGTGAAATTGAATCACTTATTTGCTTGCAGTTTGATTCAATTGGCATAGAATATTTGATGTAGAAATTATAATTGAAAATCTAAAAACACATTCTTTGTACATCATCTGTTATATATCCAGCACGAAACAGACAGATTTGATTTGTAGCCCATATTTCACCTACTGTTAAGCACTCATTACAAGTTATGCCAAAATAAACTTTCCTTGCCTATTATTGATGTGTATATTATAGTCATAAAAGTATTTGTATTCAGTATTGAACATCCTTTGAAATTTATCAACTCAACCTTTTAAATATTCATAAAAACATCATGAAAGGCTTTTATGAAGTACAACCTATTGATCATCTAAGATATGCAAAGTGTTAACAATTCCTCATGGTTGATGGTATTAAACTAAAACTTTGAAAAGGGAGGTGTTATCCATAGGTGGCTAGAAATTCATGTATTAAACACATGAAATATCTATTTTAAACTCTACAAAACACACGTTTAGTTCTTTGAAGGCTAATGGCACCTAAAATGATCACATATCAAATAATAAGAATCAATTGAATTCAATACAATCAATATAATTGGATATGAGTGATGAAAGTAAATGTATTGTTTTCTTAATTGGGGACTCACTTGTATGTCTGTATATATACAAAAACATATTAAAGAATCCTCACAAATAAATTCATTGATAGTCAATTTATTTATTTTATTTGAAGATTTTATTGAATTACAATAGCAGAAAAGTTTCAAGAGTGTCCATGTATTAGAGATTCTTTTCCATGTATGCAGCAAGGATATTCTCCAGATTAAACTGTCATCTCTTGATACTGAATCTTGTAACTGAAAAATATAAATTGGAACCAAATTAAATATGAGGCAAAAAAAGATTGTTCCATTGTCATTATAGCTCCTCAAGTACTACAATATTAATTGTATTTAATGTTACAAACTAACATTTAAAATAACAAAGTATAGTCAAAGTGGTTGCTCTCATAATTCAAACAATCATGGAACTTAATATTTGGTTAATCAGAATCTACATTGGTAAAGGTGTGTTGTATAAACATTTATGATTACAGCATTTTGCTTTTAAGATAGCTGAAATAAATAGGTTTTAAATTTAAGTTGGATTTCTTTTGCCTCTTTTACAGAATTGCTCAATCAAACTCTAGAAACAAAGTGACACTTTTCACCGAAAAGGTTTCATACAGCATTAACAACAGCTTAAGACATGGTACCTAACCAATAACCCTAAAGCCCCCTTGTTATCTCCTTATTTCCCCCCATGGTTAGGCCCTTCCACTACCTCTCCTCCCATTGAACCTGTTGTGACAATTGTCTTCCCTTTTCTCACTCATGGTAAACACAACTATTAAGTAATATATCTAAAAAAAATTTACCTTGACAAACATATTTCAACTTGATCATGTCTCAGTGGCATATATCTAATACTCTACATTATCTGCTGAAATACATTAACAAAAAAATAAAAAGTATATCATACAATGATCCAAATCTTTAGATTGTGGCTGTTGTGCTTACCTGAAAACTTTCAAATAATGATAGAAAAGTGTCTCCACTCTCTCCTCCTGTATTGAGACACATGCCTGCAAAGAGAGAATCTTTTTTGAAAAAACACTTCTATATTTTAAACAATGTACATTTCATCCTTTTATTTCTTAAATTATTTTTTTGGATAATTCTAGGCTACATCATGTATTTGTGCTTGTCAAATTAAAACCATACTTGCTCTGCTACTCTCTTTAGAAACTTTTACCCAAATGAATAGATATGTACATGATCATATATTATTATTATTATTTTTTTTTTTTTTTTCCAAAACTCCATACAAAAAAACACATATTAGAATAACAGTTCCCAACATAAACAAATTTTACACAAATAATATTTCATTAATGTATACAAGATATAATGGATAGGCAATCTTATATTCAAAATCAATTCCGACAGTAGGTTGAAAATAGCAATAATTAAAAACTAATCTAATACTTCAGACAAGAGTATGACAAATTGACCAGAAATTCATAAAGCTATCATATTTACAGTTTGTGTAGGCGTTAAATCGGGCAACAAAATATGCAGTTTTAATATCCTCTTTAATATGTTTAAAATTTGGGATTTTCTCCTGTTGTTTCATTTTAAATATATTGTATTTCACAATGTTTGTCAGTAAATTCAGAACATAGTTTCATATCATGATCATATATTAGATATTTATTACAAAAAGCCAGAAGGCTATTAACCAGCTGTCACCATCAGTTTGTAAGTGTAATAGGAAAGGCTCAATCTTTAAATTATCTACATGTATAAATATGATATTACAAAATGGGAATAATTCAGGTATTCTAACAGTCTTGAATAAAAATCAAATATTGAGCAGCTTAGAAATAGAAGTGCTGGTAAATACATTTGATGGTGTTATATCAAATTGATAACCAGATCATTAAAATGACATAAATTCTCAATCAAATACTTACTGTTTGTCTGTGACATGCCTTCATCTGAAATCCAAAATAAAAATCATGACTTAAGACTTTTGTTAAAATGGTTTCAAACTTAATTTAACTAATCATTTACCTATTCTAGTTTCACATATATATATATTTTATAATCATATACAGATATAGCACCTTCAAATTTTCAAAAGGCGTGCATACCTAATCGACATGTTTAAAAACATGGCACTTTCATCTAAAATCAATAATCAATTAAGCTTGTCTTATTGGTTTTTTTTTGATGGAATATTGGCAAAGTAATTAGATTTATAAATAACATTTTAGAGATGTTTAAACAATCACTAAAGTAAAATAATAAATTGATGTTAAAATGATAGAATGATGGCAATTAAAGAAAAAAATATAATGAAAACATCGTATACGCCGATGCTTACCTGATGGAGGCTTGGTAAATTGAAGGCATCGGTCCATTAATGTATTCCCAGCACTGCCAGCAGCGGAGAGAAGTGATTCGAAGCGCCTGGAGTTGGAGAATCGTTTTTTCCTTTGCCGATTCACACATAAAATTTAAACTCCTAAAAAAGGCTCTCTTAAATTACTATATGTGACTAATTTCCAAAAAACAACAGCTCCAGTTGCTTGTGGTAAGGTGGACACGTCTATAAATCCGAAACTTTTTTCGACCACGTTGTGATGTTTACAAACATGGTATTGAAAGCAGTGTGAGGAGTTCGATCAGAGTTCGGAGTTCGCTCAGTTGCTTATTTGCTGCGGCTACGAGGTCAAATGAATGTCAAGGCCACTATTATGGCAGACAAGACAACAGCAAAGCAGATGATTTTTGATAAAATGTATGCTAGCACTCGTAGAAATAATAATTAGGTGCTCTTCGCATATTGTGAACATGTAGTTCGATGTCGCCGTTCGAATCGAGCTCTCCATTGGTGTTGTCAACATTGCTGGAATCAATAAACGATGTTAAACGGTGAGTTTTTGCTGTTTTCCGTGAGTGGGGATTTTGGCCTGAAAATCTGGCGGTAGCGATTTTCGGGACGTCGTTGCATGTAACTTTTGAAATAATTACCCGATTTTGACAATCCATAGCTCGTTTTGTAGGGAAATCATTTAGCTTTCGAATCGTAGTGAACAATTTGTCCAGAAAAATTATTTTGGATGCGAAAACTGACTTTGTTCGAGCATGGGGTGGTTTGGTCGTTACATCCCTTTCCTTTTATATAGTAGTAGGGTAGGGTCTATGGGTATATATGTCTTTCTAAAGCTATTTCTAAGCGATACACGCCCCTGTGATTGTGGCTCACATGAGCGGAACAAATAACGTCATATGTATGAATAGTGTAGTTTCTGGAAGATACGACAGTGTTATGTTTAAACGGCATTATCAATAAGTGCAATACCGCGGTTAAGCAATGACGTCAAAATGTTAGTACTTCCGTCAAAATGGTAGCTGAATTGCAAACTGTCTGCCATTATGCTTGATTAATTTCGGTGAGTAATAAACAGATTGCCGATGAGTTTATCCAAAACATTGCTTGGTGTAATGCAGTTACTCCATCAATAACTGTTAAACAGTTTAACATATTTGTATCTTCTTCTATTATTACAGTGTCCATATATAGAATCTGAGTCTTTTCATTTACAACCGACTAACATGGCTTATCCTTCTTTTATAAATTTTCTTTGAATGTAATCTCTGATTGTGTAATATATATAAAAATGTTATTTTCTTTTGTCGTAATAACATCAGTGTGGGTTCATACTTACATATACAAGAAACAATTACAATATAATCAGGGATAGTGTAAACAAAAGTGACAGCTATAGTTACATCGAGATATAGAGAATATTTAATGACTGGTTCTTTCATCTCATGACATGTGAAAATTTATATCTTACTGTTACAGAGTGAGTAGCTTCAGGGCCATGTGTAACTGCATGTTACATCAAAAAGTGTCATTGATAGTCACAATTCAAATGTAGAAACAAGTATCATCAGTGAATTTAACAACAGTGAGGGAAAAATCTAGTTCAAAGGAGGGATATAATACTATCAGTAAAATGTAAAATTTATAGTGCTAGTGACTCTTTGGTATAAAGGAGATGTGAAAAAATGTCAGTGACGTATTAGTGCAATCTCATTAAAATAAAATCTAATATTGCTGCACTACGTTACGCAGATAATAGATCTCACTAGGCTCCCTTACTCAAGCCGTCAGGTTAGCCTTTGCTTCTGTTTGACCTCTAAATCTCATTGGCTTGCCGCAGATACCTTCAATCACAATGCGCGTCTCTTGGTGGCCTTCAAAGAGATTGCTTGAACAAGCGAAAGTAGAAGTTGAAACTCTTATAAACTTTCCAATTTACAGAGAACAAGTTGAAGTCATTTGCATATATGTCTATTAATACGATTTAAGCCAGCAGATTTAATTATAACATTTCAGTCTTTGACGAAACAACGGTCAGTTTCATTAGCATATCAACGTCGCATACGAATAATATATAATTATTTAGAAACCTAGAATTGATATTAGTACATGTTTTGGTTGTTTTTGTTTCTCAGCATGTTTATGGTTAATTTGTTTCACGAAATTTTAGTATTATTCAATGATTACTACAAACTACAAACTACAAACTACAAACGTTTATTCAACGTATCTGTTTCCAGAATAAGCATTTGGATTGTTACGGTCTACTATAGGATAACGTTGAGGAATGCAGAGATTGCATTACGAAAGATAACTTAATAGCTTTCGATTTGACTTGTTTGTCCAACAAACCGAGCTAGGGTAAATCGACTGTACATAAATTACATTAATTCGGGTTTTCAGGCAGTTCGACATTCGGAAAACAGTCGGAAGGTTTTGGTTTCCGAGATTTGAAAAGCGTATAAGCGAAATGCAATTCACCAGGACCATAGATTACGGGGAGAATTCGCTGATTGGCTGATTTGAACTATGTCAGAGGCAAACCTGACGGTTCACGTAACGGAGCCTGGTGAGACCTACACGCGTAATGGAGTGGAGCATGTAGATTTAATTTCAATGAGACTGCGTATTAGTGACAATTACATTAAACAGTAAACTCTGTAACTGTAAATAGTGGGTGACAATTACTCTGTAACAGAAAATAATGTCAGTGACGTATTAGTGACAATAACTCTGTAACAGTAAATAATGTCAGTGACGTGTGATTGACAATAAATCTGTAACAGTAAACAAAATCAGTGACAGTTACAAGTTGCTCGTGACAAATAGTAGGCTATTTTAATGTAACAGTTAACAATTTCAGTGACATTTAAAGTGACAGCGACATGACTATGCTCTTCAAATTTACCAGTAACCATTGTTAGCACTGTAAGCTATTATTCAGCGCGAACTATCTTAACAAAAACATAACAACGGGTAACGACAAACATCGTAAATGTCAGTTACTGCGACAACGCCAACAGCAATAGACACAACACTAACGGCGGACTCGTTGAGTAAATACAAAGCTCTTGTATGAATACATGGTAGACAATAGGAGGAAGTAGTCTTATATGTCATAAGTGTAAAGAGCTTTTGATATGCACTGCTCCATCAATATCTCCTGCACAGAGATCCTATATAACGAGGGACGGGTACAACGCCCTATGACCATCAATATCTCCTGCACAGAGGCCTAATATAGCGAGGGACGGGTACAACGCCCTATAACCATCAATATCTCCTGCACTGAGGTCCTATATAGCGAAGGACGGGTACAACGCCCTATGACCATCAATATCTCCTGCACTGAGATCCTATATAGCGGGGGACGGGTACAACATCCTATGACCATCAATATCTCCTGCACTGAGATCCTATATAGCGAGAGACGGGTAAAACGCCCTATGACCATCAATATCTCCTGCACTGAGATCCTATATAGCGAGGGACGGGTACAACTCCCTATGACCATCAATATCTCCTGCACTGAGATCCTTTATAGCGAGGGACGGGTACAACGCCCTATGACCATCAATATCTCCTGCACAGAGGTCTAATATAGCGAGGGACGGGTACAACGTCCTATGACCATCAATATCTCCTGCACAGAGGTCCTATATAGCGAGGGACGCGTACAACTTCCTATGAAGATATAGTCTTTAGTCCACATAGTCAACAGAGAACTCGTCAATATGTAAAGCTTACGGGTCAACCAGTACACCTGGAACTTAACAAAGAAATTTACCTTTATTTCTAGGAGATCAGCCTCGCTTCATTTCACTTCTTGATTTAGCGTGTGTGTTAAATGGCCGGTGAAAAGGGATATTGAGTTTACAATGTTGTCAATACACGGTGTAATCTCCAATAGAGACGTGGGTGTACACAAAGGGGGAAACATTTGAAATGGATTCGAGAGTTGATTTTCAATTGGGTAAATAGTGATTGGTTTGGTTCTATCGTTTCATTTCAACTCGACGAAGCTGAAATAGGATATATTCCTACGTGTAAAGTTATTTATACAATAACTTATAGTGCATGCAAACACTCAGGGTTTTTTTTACAAAATATGCTTAATATTTATCAAAAGGCGGTCCAAACCCCTTTAAAAATTATTAAGAATCAGTTTTGGAAATATTAACAAATCAAACGACTAGAACGTCTATTAAACTTATCAACAGATAAGATTCAGCGATCGTCCGTCGATGCTAGAGTCAATAATTATTCTTACATACAATATTATGTTTATTTTGTAAATCGAATGGCATAGACGTTGTTTTAGATGGGTTTCATGTTCTTTTGAAGTGCAGACGTTTCTCTGAATTAAGATTAAGATATTTACAGAAACACTTGAAGGATCTTAATACAATTGTAAATTTCAACATTTTAAAATCTGATAATGACCTTATTATAAAAGACGTTTGAAATTTTCTATACCATGTACTTAAACATATAAGAAATGCTTCAGCTCAGTATATGCATCAGGTTATGAATTAAGCAAATGAATGTATCATGCTTGGGCCTACGGCCTTTTACTAATAAACTTGTCTGTCTGTCTGTCTGTCTGTCATACATACAATACTTTCATAGTCTCGAAAACTTATGAATTTAGATGAACCTATTTAAAGTGACTCAAAAAAAAACAAGGTAAAAAAACCATAATCATTTAGTAGTTTTTAAAATGAAATATAACTTAAATTAAAAATGTCTTGATAATGTATATCATTCAACCTTGGAAATAGGAACAACATTCTTCATGGCATGGTCATTTTGAAAAGTAGACATTTCAAGTAACGTTGAAAGAAACATTTATTTCACGAAATCACTTACATAAAGGTATACAATCAGAAACAGAATTATCAGAAGAAAAGTTATAAATGAATAACGGGAACTGTAAATGTGTAAAATGATTAATCAATGACCGTTTTAAGAAGACAGAGGGAATGTTTACAACATGTACCAAATTAAAACATCCACACTAAAGTCCACACTAAACATAAAGTATTTCTAAAAATAGACAATACAACAAATAAAATTCATCTATAAGATGCCAAAATTGGGAGAGAATAAACCCAACAAAGTCACATCAAACCCTCTTTCTTTCGTTGTCTCTCTCTTTCTTTCTAATATTTGACATTGAGACAAAAACTTACCCATTAACTGATTGTATGTTATCCAAACTCCTCAACTGTGTTAGAGACGATCTACTAAGGAAGGAGTTGAAGGCACTCTCTGACACAGGTGAACCCACCTGGTTCCACGGCGAGTTCAAAGACAACAATCACACGAGGCTCTACAACGGGGGTACTCGCGTCAAACCTGCGTGACGTCAGAAAATAGTCGATAGGGTTGCTGGTAGATGGATCAAAGGATGAGCTTATACTCAACATATTGGAGTAATGTTGGCTATGTGTCATTTTTTGTCAATGTTTAACAATGTTGCACTTATACTCTAGTTATAAAATATTCGATTTATTATACAGTAACTTAACATTATTCTTAAAATCCATTGTGGTAGCGATATTATAATGTAATACCTACAAGTCGATATGATACTCATGTGTATATTTATTAATCAACTTATGATCCAAGACCTCCAAAAGTGAAAGGTCGAATTAAGGGTTTCAAAAACATCAAAAAGTGTTGCAAAAGGGACATTTGACATATAATGGAACATAAAATGAAAAAAGATCAACAAGCCATTACATCAACAATCAAACAAAACCTGCATAGTATAAAGAATAGAATGAAACAAACACTAATCTCATCATTTGAAATGCCATTGCAAAATTAATATTTGATACATCAAACATAAGTGATTAAACTACGGTAGACAAACTGCTCTAGCAGAGTCTTGACAAAATGTATTCTGACGAATGGTTGGCATGTCCTGATCGACCGATAGTGCGAGTCACTCACAAAATATTTTCATAAAATAAAAGTGTCTCAACGTTCAATAAACAGACCCCTGGTTAATTGAATAAGATGCTAGCTGTGCAAAATGCCTCCTTATTTCAACCTTTGCATTCGGTCTTCTCATTTAACCGTTGAGAAGACTGGAATCCCCTCTCTTGTGCGAGTCATACATATATCTAACAAGCAGGAATAGTTCGGAGTTGCGTGGCGGTATATGAAAGGATTTATATATAGATGGTATCTGTGTTGCAAATTTTCAATACGAGAGAAATTTGAAAGATTCGCTAATATGATGCATTTTCAAAAGATATCACGTTGGAAGAAATGGATTAAAATCCGAAAATCGAAAATACACGAAAAGAAACAAACGTCACTCATCATATTTACTAATTCTAGGTTTATCTTGAGCAACTGCACTTCTTTACTGCAAGATGAAAGTGACTATTTCTGTACCATGCAATTACAATATAGACGTTCCCTACCTTTGTTATAAGCAAGACTTCATATTTAACATCATTGTCCGGTTACGAGAATTGATCTGTTCATACAAGATTTCTAAATGTGAGTTACGTAAGTAGACATCTTAAATCTAATATACGTAGTCAATATCACATGGTAGACTATACAGTAATTATGTAATCGTTATTAATGATAACAGGACCACGTGGCCTATTCACATTTTGCTGTGTAATTGAGAACCTTAGTTTGATGTTGATATCAAGTTATATGACTCGATAACGAGATGACTTGCAGAGAACGCCACTTGATGATGAGATATACTCGTATCACTGAATGACTTGCTGTTATATGCCATGGACATTAACACACATAAATATGACCTACAAATCTCGTATGAAATCATAATGAAATTTATCCTAACAGAAATGGAATACGAATGACAAATAAAATTCATTTTACAAGTCTATTCCAATACAATTAGGTATAAAGTTGTTTGAAAGAGAATGATTTCAATCAGTACGTTTGATTGGTTCTTCCTTATGATAAGGTTGTCTAGAAGACAATGAGATGCCAATCTGACTTATAAACCGTAATACAAATTGAAACAAATGTTTGAAACTTAGAATAAATTGAACCTCCTGCTATGTATTTTGCATCAATGTTATTCAAGTTGCACATATTCATTTTGATTACAAAACAATTGCAACACTTATCCAAATAATAACTGTTTACAATTTTCAATTTCCAATATCTGGTTTTAGGGTCAAACGTATGTTCTCGTTTCTAGTTATACATCCAGGAACAAAAAGCACTTTATGAATGCTAAATCATATGAAATTACCAGTGTAGAGAAGTTATGATTAACTAAGCATAAAGATAACATAAACAAATATTAGACCCGTATCTAGTATGTTTTACAAGACCATAGTTCAGTACTATGACATTATCGTTTATTAAAGTTGCATAAGCTCATTTTGGGGGGAAATTTGACCTTTAAAATTCCCCCCTCAAAATATATGTTTATACCGAATGCATTTTCTTCAAACGGTCACCTCGTTATTAAACCCGATTATCTGTAGTCGAAGAAGAAGCATCTAATATCTAGCGAAGCTGCTTTCGACCATTTTAGTGTGAACACCTTGTAATAATTCAAGGTAGGGAAATGAATTAGCGTACAGTTTATTAACCAAAAATATTACTTTCATTCGAGAAATTGTTCTTTTTAAAAAGATTGCTTTAAAATTGAAAATATTATCGTTTTCGTCAGATCACTGTATTTACCTTATAAATATGCTACTGTCCCTTTAATAATGAATGATTTGTCATTGCATCTCACGTGTACTCTCAAGGTGTTTAGATTTGAAACCTCCAGTGGTGACTTTAGGTTCAGTGGAACCGTCCATGTGTACTCTCAAGGTATTGTGATCTTTCTGTGATCTTTAGATATTGCTATACAATAAACAAAGTGTGATAGCAGTAAGATACTCCCTTGGTCGTATTGTGAATACGATAAACTGAATGCAATGCTATAGCTATATTTGAAGATGAACCATACTGACGAGATATTGATTTGTCTACCAAGGATACCAACTCGATCAATGATTAAACTGCAACAATACACATTGGATCGATCGTTGTACCGAAGCTCGACTTAAACAATGGGAGATTAATATTTGTTCCAATAACGCTGTTTATGTTGTGTCCTTGGCCAATTTAACTGACGTTTTGCCGTACGTCTTTTGTGATACTTGTTCATTTATAAAGGTGACCCTTTTCATGGAACGGAAACAACATTTTTATGAACCCAGCTAAATCGTTTATATTTCCATGTCCTATCTAAAGCACGTGTGTAGTTATGGTACCATCTTTGGTAAGGCCTGGAGAACTACAATCAAAGAGTCCTCATGATCTCTGTTGAAAGGTAGTTTAGATGTCAGTTTACTACCCATCCAAAGAATGTTGCTTTTTATACATCTGTAGGGTATAGGAAGGGGGAGGGACTAGCCCCCTTCCTATTAAAGGGTTCTCCAAGTCTGGGAACATTCAGCTACAACGAAAGTCAATATGTGAACGTACTTATCAACTGAATCTCACATCTTGATAAAGTACCATGATTCGACTCAAAGATAATGCTGAAACGTTTGCCAATGGATCAAAATAAGTTAAAACGTTGCTTAATGTTTGATAAGTACCCTTTACATCAAACGTATTGTTAGAGAAGGTACATTGTGTTTTATCCTAAAAATCAGGATTCGGAATTTCGATCAGAGAAAGAAAGCAAAATAAGTAAATGGGGTTCCCTTGATGCAACATTGCTTCATTAAGCGGGGTTATTTGTATCGGGAAAAGATAAATGCTATCGAAGGAGGTCAAACGACAACAATTAGATTGTATATGGAAAGTAGGATTAGCAGTTGATTGGAATATGGAAAGAGAAACATCATCAACATGTAAACGCTATTAGGTCCTTAGTTTCATTACCCTAGCTGCAGTCTAACTACATCTACTCCACTGTAAGACGAAGGACCATATGACAGTGATTTCCGATGTTTATGTACCATAATTGTTATTGGAAGGATAAATCGACAATACCGTCGAAGTTATATTAATTTATAACATTGATTTTGTATAACTTCAATCAATTGCATTCATTTTAGGAAAGTTCATGCAGCTGTTTATCTGCATAATTGCTAGAGGGAAGGTAACTTGTTAGAAATACTCTTTGCTTGTTGATTTGGCCTTTCGGTTGAAGAACTGTCAGTAGTAAAATGTTTGATAACAAGTATTTCATAGGTTGCCAATATAGGCCTTGCGTTCATTATAAATTGTACATAATTAATAACACTTGATGCTGTTTCTGAAAAACGATGTTTCTTGAACGGTTAATCGAAAAAACAATTAATGTATTCCTATCACAAGATTTTTTTTTCTTATCAAATACTAGGTTTGTAAAATATAAATTCCTTTAAGTTAGCAATAAACAGTGATTGTTTGCTTTTGGGGTTTAAATTTGAAGGATAAATGGGTTTCGAACAAATCGTTAAGTATTATCGTTGTACAAAAAATGACGTTTAGCAAACTTTATAATTGGCAATTAATATTCCTACTCAGTCATCAAGCGGCAACCAGCGACAGAGCAACATCGTATAATTTTATAGTTTGTTTCTCAAACAGGTTACTTAATACTGTTTAGCCAACAAAAGTCGAAATATGACTTTACTGCTAGTACTTACGAACCCATTTTTCATATGGACTTTCTTTGCCGAGCAATAAACACTTATTGCTAATATTCCCATCACTCATGCTGGTAGGGTAAATCAATTAGAAAACATTTGTTAGTGGAGAAAGGGGGCGTTTTAGTGATATTAGTTCATGACTAGTATTTTGTAAGTGTCCTTTGAAGCAAGCAACTTGTTGCCGTTGTACGTTGCATCAATTGTTCTTTGCTATTGTTAATTGCAGGATCGATCGATGAGGCCACGTGGTTTCGTTCTTCAAGCATACCACTAGAAAATTTTACTTTATAATCAATATTTCAGAAGTGACCAGTCTGCACTTATGTTCGTGTTAACAAGATATGAACGTTGATGTTTAAGAACATTATTAATAAAGAGGTAAATCGATCAGAACTAATGCTTGCTGCTGGGTTAAAAGGACGTTGGGAGTTCTTTAATGCCTCACGAAATGACTAATTTTGATAAAAGTTAAAAGTTAAAATCCAATTCATTACAAAGATAATATACTTAAAGGGCAACCATGGCATTTTATCGAATTTAAACAAAATCGTGATTTCAACGAGTGAATTTCTTCCATTTTTATGAGAACAGTTCTTTATAAACGTTAGCGCCACTGAGTAACCTACTGGATGGAAGTTAGGCGCTATATAATTATTATTATTATTATTATTATTATTATTATTATTATTATTATTAAACTTTCATGACGACCCTATTTTCAAAAGCAGATACAAACAAAGCAGAAGTATGAAAATACGAAAATAAAAAATACATCTGTTGCACAGTTCATTTCGTCTTGTTGATTAAACTCATTCAGTAACTGAATGTTAAGAGATTTCACTGTAGCATGCATTGTTGATTATATGACCATGGGAAAATCAAGAGCTACATGATCCAGTCACTTTTTAAAGTCGAGTATAAACAGAGATTAACTGCTATGTACACAACGTAAAAATAAATTCAATGTTCATTTTTAAAATCCAATATTTCGTCAAATATAACTGACTTGAACAAAGCTCAAATTAAAGTCCAGTTTACGACTCACCCGTCAAAGAGCCCCTCAATTGATCGTAGCCTAGCAGAGACGATGGGTGGTTTAATTAAGATAGGCAGGCCAATTAATATTGGATAGCGTAGGCAATTGTCAGGGAAGCGAGATGGGTTGTTTATTAGCAACCAGGCGTAGTGAAAGCAACTTTCGTTTCCTCTGTCTGCCAAACGATTGGAGTGTCTCATAACTCGATGCATCTTCCTGTTAGCGGGCATGAATATCAGAGCGTGATGTCCAACATACCGTATTTACCCTCATACAGGCCCTGGATCGTTACAATTTTAACCCTTCAAAACGAAAATTTAAAACAATAAGATGACATCCTGATTCGAAAGCTTTCGTAGGTAAACCTTTAGATCTCTACTGTGTAAATAAGAAGGCTTTTGAGTCAGGGGGCGATCTAAATTATTTTAATGAGATTTGTAAATACCCGGGGCCGGTGGCGGGAACAGGGTTTTCGTTTGGAGGATGTTGAATTCATTGTGATACATCAATAACACTTTTGAAGAAAATATAAAGTCAACTTGAAAAATATATTGGGCTGTGTCAACACAGGCCCTCGGATCATTCAAAACAATTAAAAAAATAAAACTTAAATGTTTGTTTATTGAGAACACCCCCTGAATACCATATACTATTAACAGAGGTACAATTCTATTCAGGGGGTGTTGTAAACAAAATTAATTTTCTTTTTTAATTTTTTTAAATACTTTTTTTAATGATCCGAGGGTCTGTGTGTGTCAAGTGGCTTTTACTTCATTCGGCTGCGTCTTGACACTGGTTTCGTTTCTAGACCAATTTAATTTAATTCAATAGAATCGGAACTCTTTCATTGTTGTCCAGAATATAGGAGTGTTGAAGTTAAGCACAAGACTTAATTCAAATATTTGCGAACGTCATTGTATCTACACTGAAACGTCGAACTCTTGAAGTAAGAAGCTGAAAATCCATAGCAATCGTGCTAGATCGTGCTGTATCTAAATAGCTTTTATCAGCTTCTCTTAGAAGGAGAATGCGTTTAATGTATAAACAATAGGATATCGGATTCTCATGCCAATGGTCCTTCATAAACCCTTAATTTATGTTTAGTTTTAAACCATAAGTAAATACTGTCTAAAACTAAGCAAACACGGTCTTACATGCAGATTATCGAAGCAGATGATGTCAGAGTTTTTGTTAAGATTCATTCTTTTATGTTTAAGGACGACAATGATATATGGATATACAACTTCTTTATTACACAGTGGCGACGTTTCGGTATAGATCCTTATACCGTTATCAAGCATGTATCAAGCATGTATCAAGCGGTATAAGGATCTATACCGAAACGTCGCCACTGTGTAATAAAGAAGTTGTATATCCATATATCATTGTCGTCCTTATACTACCAACTTCTAGAATGCCACTGAAACAATTCATTTTTGTTTGCTCGTAACGGTGTATACTGTTTGTACAGTCTCCCCAACCACGGATGACATCAATATAAGATGTGTAAAGTTGTCGAAACAATTAAAGACGAATTGTTCATATCGATTTATGATTTGGTTAGAATAGGTTTTGAAAGGTAGCTATGGTGATTTGGTTGAACACACTTTTTATGAGTGCTTATATTATTATATCACGATGGCTAGAATGTCTCCTTGATGAAAGCCCGCGAGACAATGATGGTATTGCATTGTAGAGAAGCCTACGGGGTTCAAGCGAGGCTTTGTTGTTAAAACGAAGAAATTATCCGAAAAAGAGGATGAACATGGTTTACATGAATTAGAAAAATGCTAGTCAACATCCTTTGGAATAAAAAAAAAGGTTGCCAAATATAACCCTGAAGATAGAAAATGGACAATCGTGATACATTGTTCCTTTTTGTATCTGTTTTGTTTCGTTCAAACTCTCATAAAACGTTCTCCCTTCTATCTGATATATTTATTTATAAATCACTTGCACGACCGGGTTAATAATGCTTTGCTAGATAGTGCAACGAAAACGTATTTTATGAACGCTTCGGGAGCGTCGAACAGTATGATTAGTACCGATATATCGATACATAACCGTTTGAACAGAGCTATGCACTTTATGATTGATACAGAAATTAGTTAGGGAATCTGAATATTGATCTAAAAGCACTGTCGTATTTTTTACGAATTGGAAATTTGGCGAAAGCTGATGAAAAATGTTAAGCGTCTCTCTTTCATCAGAGAAGTTGATTAGATACTTTTTGAAGCGGACAACAAATCTCGCTATCTTCTTCATCGTGAAAACAGTAACTTCAACCCCTGAACCTTACAAAAAGCTCAAAATGAGGTTTCTAAGGGATAACAGTACAAGAGGTTACTGTGGGAGCTTTATATATACATTTCACGATATTACCTTTTCAGAATATTAATGTTCCATCGCCATGGCAAAGATATATTTCTCTTCACACATATGTTACTTCAGTCTTTTCTTGTTCATGGCACAATATGGTGCATTTACTGTTTCAAACAAAATTTCCTAATTTCTATGTATGTCAAAACTGTTGACGCCTTTTTTCCACTCATATTTGGTTACAGATCGTTAATGGAGAAATGAGAACCAAAAATGAAATTTAAACTTCCAAGAAAATCCGTAGTTGTTAAAAAGACGTCACAAATGATGGAAAAGAAAACTACATTAAAATACATTACGTTTTTAATCAAAAGAAAAATGATGGCAACGCACAGGTGACTAAGCGAAAAGCGAAGGTTCACGAAAGCAACCTCTGTCTTGCGATGCTGATGACTTGAACTTGATAACAACCAATCGCGATTCTAAAAGAAATCTCGCATATAAAGATAAGCTCAGTTTTGTCCTTTTTACACCATTGTTAATTTCCTGTCAAATACAATAGTTTTTAATGAACATAGGTTAACAAAGTATTTACAAATGATGATATGCGACATTTTCTTAACGCTGTAGTAATATTTGTCAATCTGTAGTCGAGTTCATTACCTCATATATCTATGGGCATATATCTCTTTTCATTGGTAGCTCATCGAGTTGATTGACAGGGTCTGCACATTGTAAAGGCCAACGAAACATCGTGGGCACGAAGATGAATATATTTTTAAGTAAAAGGATATTACAGTTTACTATGAATAATTGATGTTTCAAATAACTTAACTTCCATTGAAATATACCACAAAGATAAACTTTCAGTGCATTGGCAAAGATATTCACTAGCAACTTACATACATTTATATATATACATGATACATATCAAGGTGTTGATTGGTCGCGAGTATATTTCATGGTTGAGGTATTGATTGACAGGTTGTTTACAACTGAAAGGCATCGGTTGATATATTATATATATAAGTGTTGATTGGTTCCCATTTGTGACATGGCAAACGTATTTGATTATAGATAAAGGGTCATCTTCATTATTTTCAGATTTATGATGATTTGAAGTTCAAGATGAACTTATTACTTCAATTTCCATAATTATTGATCGGCATTTTGTTTATGATATAATACATTGGAGAAGAGTTGATTGGTGGCGGTTCGTGACAATGTCATATATCTAAATAAAAATAGGCGTATATATCACTTAAGATTTTTGCTTTGTAGCTTACAGCTCGATATTATGACATGTCATGATTTGTAACATACTTCAAGTTTATTTTTAAAAAATAAGCTGACATGGGTGTACATATTGATTACGGGTTGTTTACAAAGCAAGGTCGTCGGATGCTTGTGATCATTTATGCAAGGTATGATTGATGTCTATTATTGAAAACGAGGCTGGAGATATCCGTTGTAGTTGTAGTAGTTACAAAGACATGTCTCACTATTACTGTATCTAGTACTATTAATGCAACGCTTTCAAATGGGGACGGAAACTGTTAGGTGCTCGTTTTTTTAGATCTGCCTCTTCGTCGAAGATATTCTCCCGGTGATTTCTAAAACAAATCAGAGAAAAGATAAATTTTATTTTTAAATTGTTTTCATTTACATATGAAAATAGTAGTTTCAGTCAGAACGTAAATTTAAATTATTACGTTGTTTTAAAAAAAACATTATAATTTACTTTTTTGTGTAACAATCGTGTAGTCAAAAGCTGTAAAATGTTCTGAAAAAATTCCTCCTATGACCCTATCTCCCTACTTTGTTTCATTTTGTTATTAGATCTGAATGTTTTGTTCTTCTAAACAGTCATTCATTATTTTCCAATGCAGTTTGAAACTTAATTTATAAAAATCTGACTTTGTTTTTGGTTAATAAAATTATGTGATGGGTAGTAAATGCAATGACAAACAATAAAGGAAATATACATGATGAGTCATACCGTTATCCCTTCTACCTTGTTCTAAATACAATGTATATGATAAAATGTACACAATACGAATAATCACAACTGTTTATATATTATACAAAATCTTATTTTTTGGTTTATTTTCTTATATAAAACAAATAAAACAGTTTTATGACTTTGATCAAAAATTCTATCAAGTTTTCTATGATTTGATTTTTCAAATTTGCCATATTTTAATAAACGATAAAGGTTTGAATGATTCTTCTTTAACCTTAGACTTCGGGTAATTTGAAACCGTTAATTTCGCGTTAAACTTAAGTGATGACAAAAACCAAATTTATACGCCCTTGATAAAAACTATCATTTCGTTTCCCACACCTTCGGCAACGACGTATTTTACAAAGACAACAAAACAGGAGTCTAAAATTGGCATCATATTTGCCAATAAATATTATCTCAAACCTTGAACTTGGACAAAGCAAACATGTCTGAGAAATTTTTCGGCCATCATATACACGAGAGCACGCTATTTAATATTTGGATCATAAAGTTCAGAGTTTATCTAGAGAGATCGCAGTCCTATCTTGTTTCGTTGGGTTGAAGTCAACTTCATTCAAACGCGATGTTTGTAAACAGGCACCATGTTTGTCGAAATGCTCTTTGTACTCTGTTGTTTGTATGCTCTGTATGTCAGTCTGATGGGAATAACACGAAGTGTTGTACTCATAGCAGAAATTAAACTAACGTCAAACTTCTGAATCAATTAAGAAAAAACAAAAGTGTCTCAAATTCGGAGAAAATCAGAAAACAGCCTGTTTTCGCTTTACTTATTTCAAGGTTTCCTGTAATGTGCTAGCTTTAACTTGACATTTTCTAAGGGTATTGGTTACCTCAAGGCTACGTTTTAACAGAAGAGTAGATTGACGACAATGTATGCCTGAAGAACAATTTGCCTATAGTCTTTTCAAAACAAATTTTCATAATTGAAAAACAACCATCTTCTTCCCCGAAAAATGTAACTATTGCTCCCACTGTTGACAAGGTAACTTCAGGTTATAGCACTAAGTGTTTGATAGTGTTCTATCGTCTAAAAAACGTTTACAGCTAATTTTGAAGTCATATTTATATTTGTACATATATATACACATATTACATATATATATATATATATTACAAGTTGGGGTAATGTTGGCTATGTGTCATGTGTTGTCATTGAATATATAATTTCAGTTTTTTACTTTTTTAGATATAATATTATTTTCATTGACCACAAAACCTTAGTAGTATTTTTTTTTAGTTTCAACAATGCAGGTGTTGTGATTTTGTTGATATTAAAAAAGATCAAACAAAATATACAATAAAAATAGAAAAAAATATGTAAAACTAGATTACTGAAAATAGCGAGTTTTAACTTACTATTACCTATGCTTACATACGTTACCACGTGTACCATAATCAGTGATAAGCGGACACAAGAATTAAGTTTGACCACCGGCGGAGACTGGACAAAGACTTGTCTGTTGTAGTTTGCTAACTTCTTCGGTCTTAAAGCTCATGGTCCATTTGTGTTCCTTTTGAGCTTAAATGCTTTTCCAAAGGTCAAACTTAAGTTAGAAAAACAAATATGACTGACAAAATAATAAGGTATAAATACGTAAGTCTTGTAACTGCAAATAAAATATTATTAGTTTAGTAACGTATGATAAAATGATTATATATGTACATAGGTGCTTATGAATATTTCTTATCTGCAAATTATAAATGATTATTGATTAAACAATTTCTTCCCTTCATAAACCATTCAAGGAACTGGTCACAATAAATGTCAAGGTAAATTCACTTTTTATACAAATTACAAAGATTTTTATTGTAAGGTACATTCTGATTCTCTCCCAACAAAAGATACTCGAGTTAATTATTTTTAAGCAAGCTATGTGACAAGTGGAACAATTTCTTGTTTTTCGTGATTTTACTGCTAGCACTGTTTTTTTCACAATAAGTATGGTTGATTCACACTGAACTTTCGGGTTGTGCCTTTAAAAGGAGACTGGAGTACCTTCACTTATGCGGTGCGCGTTTTTTCTTAAACGACAGAGGTTGATAGTGAAAGTGGAATTTTGATTGGATAAAGGATTTGATGGTGCCTGTGTTGCATATTTTCACATCATTTCTAAAAGTACAGAATTATATCACATTGTTGGAATAGAATTAAACAGGCGTCGAAAATCTTATCCTACAACTAAAATAAAGAAGAACGAAAATGATATATGGATGAACAACTTCTTTATTACACAATGGCGACGTTTTATACCGTTATGTAATAAAGAAGTTGTACATCCATACAGACCCTTGCAGAATTGGTTACCTGAAAACCGCGATCTGAATGCATTCTGAATGCATTCGACCGCGATCTGAATGCATTCTGAATGCATTATCCTCCTTATACTAGCAACTTCTAGGATGCCACTGAAACAATTTGAAATAAAGAATATTAAGTTATTTCTTAGAAAAACTTCAAGGGTTAAGTTTGGGGGAAGGGGGTTGGGGAATGTTTCTACAAAACGTTGTTTGTTCTGTTAATGAGGTGACAATATGGTCGTTATCCCCTTAACCGTCGTCATATTCTATAATTGACTGCAAAAACGTCATTGTGAATGTGCCGCGGATAAATATTCAGAGGAGTCTAATCTATAACAATTGTTTACTATGTTGCAATTTCCTATAATATTTACCGTGACCCGACCATCATAGCGTTGCAGCTCTTGTACATAGCGCATGTGCATTGGGAAAAGGCTGATAATTGATTTATTAAGTGATTTGTGTAAGTGTAAACAAATGCTAAATGCCAAATGCTAAACGGAATGATAAACCTAAATTTCCCTGTTCATAGAATGTTGATTTTGAAAGTGGCAAAAGTAAGTGTTGAGATGTTTTCTTTCAGGAGGAAATGCTATCATCGTCAGCAAACTGTTCCATTTTGGTAACAATGCTTTTGGTTTCACAATATTTGCCACTAAACATAAAAATAACTTTTTACAGCCACAATGGTTTAAGTCATTTTGTAATCTTTAAACCACAACATGTAAAATAAGTACAGACAGGCTGTTCTTTCCCTTTTCAACGTTATTTTTATTATAGAAAAGATAAATGTTATGTAGATTTTAACACGTATATTTCTCTTAGAATGAAGAGAACAGGTCAAAGAAACATGTTTTCATATAGTGGGGACAATATTGGTATTTGATATTTGAATATTAAAATGTTTTTATCTTAACACACAAGGGGTTTAAAGTAGTAATTGGCCTAACCGGCTTCACTTTGACCAATGTTCTAAAGGACTCATAATCTTTTAGACAGAGAATGATTCTGAGATATCTATGTATGATACAGAGCGCCAATTTAAAAATGTAATTTTGACATCAATAGTGGATATCCTCGAAATTGAAGTTGGTATTCATAGTTTCGGTACCCACTATATTTAGCAGCAGTGGGTATCAAATCTAAACCATGACGCATTCTACTGATCTGTGAAATGTTTAAATGTTAGCGTATCTACAATATTTTCTTGTGTATTTGATATGCATAGATTTAAGATTGATGTGTATTTGATATGCATAAATTTAAGATTGATGCGTATTTTCTGAAATTTTCAGCGAATTATACACAGATACGCAGCTTATCTGGAGCTCTATAACTTATGTAAAACGTATCATAAAAAGATCATGTTTCCTTTGGACCTCTTGTGTAATGGTATGCCATCCAGTTATGTCAGTTAAAACAAATATTTTGAAAAGTATGATATGATTTAAAGTCACATACAATCAACAATTCGGATTGCTTGATTCAGATTCTTTTGTGGTTCGTTTGTGGACACGCCTATATCTGTTTTACAAAATCAATGTGTCAAGATATCCATGTTTGCATTATTTATGATATTTTGAGACCTGACACTTGTCAGACCATTCAGTATTGATAATGAACCTTTGACACATGTTTGAGAAGTGAAAGCAATACAATAAATTGTAGTAAGGCAATACAATAGATTGTAGTCAATAAGTCATTACGATAAGGACATCATGATAGGGCGTGTCTCGCAAAGAAGCTGACACGGGTTGATAAACTTTGTGAATGTTTTATATCCCGATGTTTGTGTGCATCAACGTTGATAATGCATTCCGGCGACCCATAATACTTACATATATATTTTTTGTTTCTTAAATAGGAATGTATACTTAGTGTTCATTAAGACGTTTTTGACGGTATAACAAATATTAGGTCAAACGAAAAGGGTCCGTGATACTGAAATGTAACAGATCCAAGTTCCTGACGGTTGAGAGATAGTAAGGGTAGAATTGAAACATTATAACAGATGAATTCGTATCGTTATCTACTTGAGATTAGCTTCTTTGTATACAGAAACTCTATCATTATCATTTCAGTAATATTTTGATGGAACATGGTTTAAACATACTAGGTCTGTATCATATTTAATGTATTAGTGAAAACTAGAGTTTTTAACTAAATTGGAAGATTATTAATTTCAAACACGATATCTAAAATCCGAATCATTGAATACAAACAAGTTATCTGTTGTTTTTCACAATAAACAGACCTATCGGGCAAGATAGGCCATCTTAAGATATCTTACATATTGTATTTTGGGTTATTTCAGTGGTTGAATAAACCGTATCATAACAACATGTAGCAAATCTGAAAAAATATCATTGACCCAGTAAACCAGCAAAATATTGTACAGAAAGTTTTATCAATCATATTCATAAAATCATTTGAAATTCTTCGAATGACATGTGAACGGTTTGATCCTAAGAAACAGGAGTTGCCCTGTTCTGCTCTAAGATCGTATCAAAAGAAACCTTTAGAAACACCAAAATACAAATACATCGTCTACATTGATACAAATGACAGGTTGACCGAATAAAACATCGGCATAACCTACATTTGTAATGCGCGTCTTACATAGAATGCCGATACTTTTGCACTCGTACTTGAATGACGAATGAACGGCCTGAACTGACGGTTCATCCACTTCGCCACCTTGTTGAAGAAAGGCCAGCGGATTATCTGACAATGAGACACTTTG
This sequence comes from Phorcus lineatus, assembly GCA_921293015.1. NCBI lineage: Eukaryota > Metazoa > Mollusca > Gastropoda > Trochida > Trochidae > Phorcus > Phorcus lineatus. The sequence goes on from OV121085.1 coordinate 9,524,900, forward strand.
GATGAGACGGTATGCATCTGAAACAGCTCAATGAGACAGTGTCCACGGACCCTTGTAAACATTCTGACGCATCCAGACAATTTTACACACTTCCCCGGTTCGGTTTACACCGCCATCTTGCATTTGTCTGTTAATCTTCAAAGCGGCCATTTTGAATTTCGATCAGCGATGATTTCTGACAGCACGGGTGCAGTTACGTAAGATGACGCGAATGTATAAAATAGTTGTCTTTGAAAGCTGTTATGATCAGGGATTAGCAATTTGGTGTTAAGGATTAAACGGTGCACTAAGGATCAAGTTGGAATTTTGAATTGGAAACTGCAAATTTAAAGAAATATGTCTTTTATCCAATACTTTTGTACGCAAGAAGACGTCAATGTTTCCTTGAAACTATATGCTTTATGACACATGATGGAATATTTGAAATAAGATCAAAAATGTGTTTGAAGTGGTATTTTTCATTTTTCATTTTTTTATGTATCCCTCCCCCAAAGGAAAATCATTTCAGAAACATATGTTCCAATATTTGACTATTAACACGTGACCGGAAATCAACCTTGCAAGCACTAAATGTTGGAATATTTACTGTCATTATCTCCTTGACAAGAAATTTTTAAATTATTGGTCTGAAGCAAAAAATGGTAGACAGAGTTAGGCTTGAGACTGAGATAAATGATACAATTATTAAATGTATCATCGTCATTTAAGACTTAGTTTCTTGATATTTGGTTTAAAAAAGGAGTGTGTTTTCAAATGGAAGTTTAAAATAGAAACCGTTTTGGAAGTTTGTTATTTTTAGATTGAATCGTTGAGAACATTCAAGTCTGCTGATGTTTTGTATCCATTTTAAGATATCTAACTCTTTAAATATTTGAAGAGTATAAAGGGGGCTATTTTTACTCTGATTGATTACATTACTCGTCTCTTTGTCATATTTGTTCCCCATTCTGGTCAGCGTTGTGACCAAACACAACAATTTGGTCAATTTGCTCCTATCAGACTGGCCAAACATTTACACCTGGTCACATTAAACACCTGAAAAAATCACATCACCTCAATTCAAAGATGTACCTGTCTCTACTCAAGATCTTAAGGTAACTATGAAAGGAGCCTTTTAAAGTCTAGAAAACTTTGCAAGTTCTGAAAATTGGAAATGGTCAGGACTCCTTTTAAATTCATGTCACGTCAATTTTAGAAATAAATTTCAGTCATAATAATTTTCAGGAACACTTTTATGTGATTAGTCTATGGTTTTACATTTATGTATCATCTCTTTCATACAACCATTGAACCAAGAACCACCATACCCATTCATATCAGAATGAACGAATACCTAAATACAGAAAACTGAGACTTTTTTACTTCACTTATCATATCCACTCTTTCATATCAAGTTGATTATTTTTCGTTTTCTGTCAAAACAATAATCAAAACAGCATTTATCAAGTTCATATTTTGTTCATGTCATGCCCCTGTAAACTAAACTCCTGAATAAATACCCTTCATCAACTCTCATCAAGACAAAACGTTAAAAAATAAATAATGGATTACAGCACCTACATTCAACGCAATTCAAAATTTAAAAAGTCCCAAACGTATGTCTATGGCGGCAAAAGCTATTTCTTTTACAAACTAATGACACTTAAACCGTTTAATTGAACAGCGTTAACACTGTCCAAGTGGTGAATCCATTGTCGAGGTGAGGTAATTTTGGGTGTAACATCGCTTTAAAGAGTGTTTCACTTACATCGCGGTTGCTTGTATTATTGCAGGGAGAAAGCCCACAACACCATCGTGGCTATGCATTGCGGTGAAACCTGCGAGCATCGGCTAGAACTAGCGAACCATGGGTTGTACTGCACTGAAATCCAGCGTAGCATTGGACCAAAACCTTACTGTGTGTAGAAGAGTTTTCTTTTTCAGACAAAGTTGCCGAGTTCCTATTGAGATTCGAACCACGGACCTCTTGATCCGAAGCGGAACACGCTAACCACTGCGCTATCCCGCCTCCGGCGGATCCATGGGGTGGTTCTGATTCTTCGATTACTCCCCTCCCTCCTACCACACAATTTGTTAATAGGTGACAATCTTTTTAATTTCCTGTATCTGCCACTGTATCCCTTTTATTTCAGTGTCTTTGCAAGAACCATTTATTGTACTATTAAGTATGTGTCTGGAAATAATTCAATGGGAACCATATTTGGAAACCAACTGTCTTGTACATGTACTGACCTTATCAACGCGGAATTTATATTGCTGAGTAATCTCAATACGTCCAATGGTTCATCGACGGCAGCCATGTTTGCGGGCATTTATGTCATCACTGACAGTTATTTTTATCCAAATCGTCTCGTAACTATTAAACCAGTAAATTGAAGATCTAATGCTATTATTGAAGCCAAATGATGACAAAGAGAACAACGGGGAATAATACTATGTTGACTGAAACACTGATCGGATAAAGAAGGTTATTATGTCACGACACAAATAGTGGAAATTTAATATTGAAGAAAATGATCTTTTTCCCGTATTGATCCTTAGTCTGTCGGACTCACGCGATGCAGTCGGCGTCCGTCAAAGATAAGTGTAAACCGAGTTTATCTCAAGGAAATTAAGAGCAACTCCGAAATAACTAGGACATAACCAAAAAATGTTTCATTTCCACAGTTCTCGTTCGAACGTAACATAAATTACTTTGATTATTGATTATTTTACTTGATTATTTCCTGTATGATTATTCATCGTAATAATGTTGTCTTCCGATTATTCATCGTAATAATGTTGTCCCTTGTAATTTAGTCAATGAGGACTGAAATGATCAATTTACCAGGATAATGTAAAATTCACATGAGATATTTTCTTAGAGAATCTGAAGTCCAGTGTTCGTGAAGAAGGAATTACTTGACGTACCTCTTGAAGGGAGAATTAACGGTGATATGGCCAGGTTTTTCAATCCTTTTCAAATAGCCTTACGTGAAGTGATGACCAAGTTACTTGTTATGTCAAACACAGTCTGATTGAAATAAACCGTGTTCCGAGGATAGAAGTTTTTCTAAAATGACTCTAGCGGAATTCGAACAGATTCAGGGGGCTTTCCTCTCCACAACGGTCTGAAGGCAGCCTCACTGCTAGCACGTGCTGACACCAGTTTAGCGCAGACAAAATTAAACCTAGTCATTAGCGAACCAATCACATCATCGCGTTTAAAATAAGAATAGCGGCGATCAAGGTTAACGAATGGTAAATGGGAGTTACTTGCCCCTAGCCGAATGCTTTTGCCGCACGTATTGTGATTGGTAAGCTGAGTTTACGTAAGAACGTGCGCTACAGTAGGCTGCGGTCAGACCGTTGTGGAAAGGATAGCCTAAACAGATAGAGTTCGAATCTCGGTAGAGTCAGTATTTTGAAACTTTTATACCTCGGAACACGGTCGATTTTAATCAGTCTGTGTCAAACAGATAACGGTCACACGGTTTAGGAATGAAATTGAGAAGATAAATGCAGAAACTGGACCACTTTGTCCCAATGACACTTTTATACTCTTACCGGTCATTGAAATGATATTCATGTAAATATATACGTCCCGGGGGGAAATTGGGAAAGGTAGGAAAATTTCTGCAAATCTAAAGGTGCAACGACGTTTTATTAATCAGTATGACTGGATGAAGAACCAAGCTTTCAGTTGACAAGACAGACTTTCACATATCTCTTAGAGACTTCTTCTGTGTATGATACGAAGATTATTATTTTACGTAAGAAATATATATGCATAGATGTTCATGGACAAGAGTAAAGTAATGCACTTCATTAAAAGCGAGTATTTCGTCAAGAAAAATAACAAAAGTATGACATTAAAAGTATGATACTATAATGAGTCTATATTTATCCTAAACTTTTTTCATTAACTGTGTAAATATATACAAAATCATATAGCGAATTGTATCTATATCACTAAATGAGGACTGTAATAAGCGTTGCATACACAGCATTTCTGCCAGTGATGACCAAATTTACAAATTTTGTCTTTTAAACTTATATTCAAACTTATTATATAAGATAATAAATCAATAATAACATCATACCGTCGGTATAACTCCGGGAAAATGTATATAGTGTAAAGCAACACACTACAATGGCTAAGCCTGCATTTCCCGATTTCGAATCACTACGCTTACCTTTTTATACTTCGGTATCTTATGGTGAACTGTACAAGGTGTCGGGATGTATAAATGGCATGTAAGTAAATGAAACAGAGACGTAGTCCTAAATCAATATTGAAAACTATATAGTGAAGGTTCATCTGTAATTAATCATTAGCTGTAAAGGGCAACTTGCTCTCTGCATTGTTTTTAACGTGAGCCATCATTACGCCATGTTGTCCATTCACATATGTGGACTCAACTTTTTACAGATTTGAAATCACGAACAGCAAATAGGTTGACATTTGTTAAAATCAAACATTAGCCAATACAATACGTGCTTTCCTTTTTTTCTTTCATTGACGGCTGTCCTTAGTGCTAACACGTTTGTGTGTTATTCGATCTTGGCACGCGTCTTCGCGTAAATAATGGCACGTGTCAACGTAATCTTCGTTTACTTAGTTTTCAAGTTCCTTCCATCAATAAAAACAACATGAGCACTACCAGCATTCTTATTTTCATCATCATCATCATCATCATCATCATCGTCATCATCATCATCATCATCATCATCATCATCATCATCATCATCATCATCATCATCATTATTATTATCATCATCATCACCATCATCATTATCACCATCATCACCATCATCAACAACAAGAACAACAACTACAGCTACAACTATAACTACAACTACAACATCAACATCATAATCATCCCAACATAATCTTCATCATCATCAACGACAACAACTACGACATCATAATCATATCCACATAATCTTCATCATCATCATCATCAACGACAATGATACAAAGAATATAAGCGGGGCGACTAAGGTGCAAAGTTTCAAAGAGAATGAGGTACTGGAATAGAGTCATTCTGTGAACGGTTGTAAAAAACAAGTACGCAGATGATCGCATATAAGCAACAAGAATCAAGTGATCTGACGCGAAATGACCTAAATTTACCAAAATGAACAAACACATAGCACATGGGTACCTTGGATGAATGATCGAGCAGTCTAATTTGCAGTCTAGTGGCAGGATCTTGTGTATGCTCTTGTTTCGACTAATATCCAATGATCAAAGGCAAATTGAGCTGTACAAAATAAGGCGGTAGGAATAAACGGTCACCATTGTAAACATCGTCTTTGAATGAGTTTTCATAGATATCGTTATCTTCCCAATATAAAATAAACATTAAAAATAGCTTATCCATTGTCATTAAAAAATCATAAATCCTAATGTGCATAACCATCGAACGTGTACTTAGTTAAAAAGGCAATCTAGTATAAAAAGAAATTCTTCTGGTAAATTCAAATGGTAAGACTTAGGACTCAATCTCATCTTCAGTTGATAACTTGAACATAAACTGCCAAAACAACTGCCATCTTCACTTCCTCTGTTGCAGACAAAGAACTGAGAACTCTTGCTAGCTAATCCTCATAATGAAACCGCAACAGACGTGTGTCGACTCCGGCTTAAAATGGATTAGGTAAATGAACGTTTCTTTCGTCAAGGTCGACTTCACTGGCGGGACAATCCCACATCAATATGAACTCTAAGGATTTGCACAGTAACCCCTCGTTAACATTACTTAGCTCCCAGTGTTGTTGGTCGTCTACAAAGGCAGCCTTGGAACGCGGATCCTAGTTCGTCAAGGCTGCGGAAGTAGACGGTGGTTAAAATACGTCTGAGGTAACATATTACGTCATACTTCACGAGTTTACGGTTTGGGAAATGTTCCTGGCCTTGAGGTTTGGTGAAATGTATTTTTGTAAAATATTTCAGAGGATACAGGTTTTCTCCAAAATGATGCATTCTTTTGTCGAACAAAATTTTCGTCTCGGAACGCTTGCATGTTATTGCTCTTCTTTGTTAACCGTTTGGTAACATGTTAACTTGTTTACTATGTTACTTGTATACCCTTAAAGTAGAATTCAATGGATCGGAATGCGTCCCTGTTTGGTTGTCAGCTTGAGGGTTTTTGTCACAATCCGAACATTTAGACGAATTAAGGTTATGTGGTCACCATGTGGTCACTGGTCACTACTCGAATTTCTTTTAACACCATGAGAAAGTGGTATTAAAGAACACACAAGATGAAGGTGGTCTAATTGGAGAACTTGTTCTCCATACTTTCCTTTGTGAACAAATTATGTATAGGATATAATAACACCATAAGGTCATTTGGCCACAACCACGTACTTTGGTCACTATGTGGTTATCTGGACATTACAGTTGGCCAATCTGAATGTCATGTGGTCAACGTTGGATTATTGGTGTAAAAATAGAGAGGTGTATATATTAATCATAGAACATTTGTCACCATGAGGTTAAATAGTAAAGATGCGACCTTTTTTCTATTGATTATCTTATTTGATCACCATTTGCTCACCACCGAAGGTTTTTGTAATTTTTGTAAGTTATTTGGCCACCAAATGGTTCCTTGGATTTCAAACTCGAGAAGAGGTTATTTTTCATAATATTTAGTCATCTAGAAGGTCACTTACAGAGTATTGTGTCTTGGTGATATTATTTGTCCACCATGATGTTTCATTGTAACCATACTGATATGTTGACACCATATAACCATATTTTATTAACAGTCATCATGAGATTCTTAGGTAACCCCTAAGAATACTTCATAACCAAGGAGTTTGTCGCGATGAGGGTATTTTATTGTTACATTAATATTAACTGATCACTGCGTGACCTCTACACTTCACTACTAAGCAACAACAAGTTATCAAATAATAGCATCCTGTTTCAAAACTGTTAATAGAAGGTTTATATGATGTTAAATTTGCATGTTTCCAGTAATTTCTAGTGGTTGATTGCTTCATGCTTATGTCTACATATTTTCTCTAAACTATGCCCCTGAACTACATGGGAATTATATCGCTTTGTTAGTAGCACACATACAAACCTTACCGGTTGGTAGCACACATACAAACCTTACCATATATACTTGGTTTGTTGAAAGCATTCTTACCAAATTTGCAGGAGATCCGTATATGTATTACAGTACATTTTATAGTAAGAATATGTCCATATGATATATTTTATGTCATATTCTTATTATTTTCACCAGTAAAGGTAAGTTAACATCATTAAAATACTCTCTATGATGTCATGTTCAATGTTTTTGAGACATCATAAATATTTCTTATCAAACTTCAAACTGATTGTTTTTCTTATCATTTTCTAAAACTTTCCTATCATAATTTCACCAACTCAATTTTAACGAATCAAGGCTATTTTTTTTCATTTTTTATTTTTCTCAAAGTCGGCCATGATCTTGAACCTCTAGGTGATAAAAATGTTTTATTTATCCCTGCGATATGTTTAAGTCACTCCCTAGCAAGTATTGCCTTTAATGTAAAAAGTCGATGCATACTGTGGGAATACGACGAAGTTAGAAAACTCCCCCAAATTTGTTTACCGGCGTCTGAAAGTAGAAGTTGAACAACAGCGAAATAAACATTGACGTTGTATAGTCAAAAATCCCACGGGTTAAACATGTAAATAAATATCTTATTCTAGTCCACAAATCTACGACAACCACCTGTCCGCATTTCTTAATCTCAATACAACATAATTTGTCTTTATTGGGAACGAAGGAATCTAAAATTACTTAGTTAACTATCAAAGTATATATGCTCAACGACAGAAATTCACCACAAGAGACAATATTTGAACATCTTTGTTTCGCTCTTATGGGGTTGGGAAGGTCAGAGTTTGTTTGTCCCAGTCACGTGATGAGATGTTTGTAAACAAACATGTCTAAAGCAACCCATTGTGGAAGTTTGCTTCATTTCGGTTTAAGTCTTTTGTGAAGGAGGGTCGTTTCAAGAGGATCGTTTCTTATACGCTGTGTACGGAGCTTACGATGAAGACCCCTGTAGGGAGTTTACGAATCGTTGTCTTGGGATCTTCGAAATCGGGAAAATCAGGTAGATTGACTTAATCTCTTTCGAAAAGGATTTAAACTTTATGGATCGTTTTCAGATTTATTGTATTGTATGTCTTGAGAACTTAAAACATTACTTTAAGTCACTCACTAATAACCTTTTTCGAAATTATTCCACATGGCATGACGATGTCATCATCGGCAAGAAAGTCAAAAGCATACCAAAGCAAAACGTTTCGTTCAAAACAGCTTTCTAAAAAAATGGACCAAATACTTCAGAACTGTTAATTAACCATTGATTAACCATAAGTTACCATAACATGAATCCGGAGCTACTGAAAACATCACTGTACAAAGTATTTGCATTGGAGGTCTTGTCGATTTTCTGACACTGACTTTACCTTTAGTTCTGCAGATTTGCAACATTTATTCTTGTCAGAAAGAAACCCATCGTGGAATGATATTCAAGAAATTTCTTTAAGACACCGGTAATTATTTACCATTATGAAAGAATGAAAAAATCGTCACTGCTGGTTCTATTTAAACAATGCAAATATATACGATTTCTTGTAAGGTGTCATATGTTTGAGAAATTGAGAGAGTTGATATTTGTATCAAGGTGAAGACTAAAATAAAGTTTAAGAGCCTTTCTGAACTAAACACAGGCATCTTTAACTTGATTTTGTACACTTATGTCAAGATTGGAAATATTTTCATTTTGAGAGTGTGATATACGTGAAAAGACTTGTTCATTTGGTCCAGATCATTTTGACCTGAAATATGAAAAAATAGTGGCTGTTTCCAAAAAAGAAGATGACATAATTTTACAATTTTAGATGAAAATATTCCAATGTGCATGTCTCTTGGGTCAAATGACCGGATGCTATGTGATATTGTTATAAAATGTTAACATGTAAACGAATACTACCACGTGAGACAAAAATTAAACATCTATCTTCTTTTTCATAATCATGCGAGAGCCTTATATTGGACAAAGATATCTATTTTGCGTCCAGGTCATTGTTTACTTGTCAAATCACGACAAGACATGGAGGGTCTTCCTTCCGTGAAATTGGATTCTCATTGTTCGCTTTCTTTATGACATCCATCATCTTGATGTAGCCAGTGTGTAATGCTATCCGAGGAATCCTTATTTTTCTGTTTGAATCGTGACGTTTTTGTCATTAAGGTGAAAATATATCATGGTGTAAGGTGATCTTTCCATTATAAACACTACCGCACTGTCATAACAATAAGGAGGTTGGAAAGATTAGATTTCTGGTAAATATGGCATGTGCGCCATCATGGTGAAAATAGTTTTTGTGTCATGTTTAAGAAGAAATGGCCACTTGTCATACTAGTGAGATTAAAATTGTTAATTTTCTGTTTATTATGATGGTATGTTTACTGAGTGTGTATATATACTAGTTACGAGAAAGAAATGAAAATGATTACTTTTCTGCTTAATCACGACAAATAGATCCCTATACACACATTAGAGAGTTATGTGTATCAATAAGCAATTATTATGGGCCGGCGAGGGTAGGACGGACGTGTTTGCGATCATTGACTTTTATAATATAAATAACTTATCCTGAACAATCTTTATGCAGGGATTGGATATATTCTTTTTCAAATGTATAAATTATTTCAAAGGTGCAAATTTGTTCATATAAGCAAATCTTGCACATATTCAACTTAACTTGTTTTAAGTTACGATCTATTCCAATGCTTTTACATATTTAACTACTCTTGCATGTTTACGTATAAAGAATTCCATTTCTTCATTTATGAGAATATACCCTCATCTTCTAAGAATATTGATAATTAATTTGAAGACACATGAACATCTTTTTTCTTTGCTCAATGTTTATTTGGTTTATATTGTCTTATGAACATGTCACATTATTCACGCGTGTATTATCTTGCTTGTTACAGCTATAACTGTCCGGTACCTGACGAAACGATTCATCGGCGAATACAGCTCTGGTTTAGGTGAGATACCTTTTGTGATCAAGAACGTCAATTGAATTTATTAAGATCGAATTGTTAAGTTAATGGAGCTCTGTACATGAAGAAGACCTGTGTTTTTCTTAGTATCATATTTTGCTTTACTCGTGTCAAAACACCGACGATGATGTTCATTCCAAACATCTTACATAGTTATCCCATATTGCCAAAATCAGACAGTTTAGTTTCATAAAAACTGTTATGTGCGTGCCTAAGCGAAATTCGCACGCATCATTAACATAAATACTATTTATATAACCTTTCAAACACAATCAACTCAAATTGTGTCGTTTACCTGGTTTAGATAAGTTTGGTCTCTCTCTTTCAGACGGGGTGTCTCTTTCAGTGATATTTCAAATACAATAAATACTTGTACCCCTTATATCAAAGTCATTTTATTATCAAAGCTATTTATGTTGTAGATATTATCGATTATTCAATGTGTTAACGCTTATTTGTACCTTCATGACGTCATATATTTGACAGATTCCGAATATACAACTGTGGTAAATATTGGCGAGGATTGCGTGAAGTTGGACATCGTCGATACGTCTGATTCGCCGGTAAGTAAATCTTGGAATTTCCCTGGCAATTTCTTTTCGAATCAGTCATATGTCATCTGCAGATTGAATAAACACCAATCAATTGCAACACGGGAGGAATCATTTCGATTCTCAAAACGCCTTAATGCTATTGGTGGACATTTCCTATTCAAATTTAGTTTCGATCCCCATTTAAGTGAGGACAAGGTCCATGGACGTAAAGAAAAGAATTTTTTATCTTTCTCAGCGCTGATATACCCTTAAAGGATCAGAGAACGTTTTTTTAGATAAATAAAGTGATCTCACGAAATCGAAAATAAGTGTTTCAAATTGCAAGTCAATGTTTTTTCTATCAAAAGAAGCAGTTTTAAAACCCATGAAATAAGATCGGTTAAGTTACGCGCATCCTGTTCCCTACCTCTAATGGTTTAAAGATGTTCCCAGAAAAATGGCCGCCAGTGGATTTTGACTGATACTTTGTTATTTTCTCTTCCACTCCAGGTGATCAGGTTGACTAACGAGATTGTTTGACTCTCTGAAGAACAAATATGACATAAACTATGTTATATGTGTTTATTGGGGAAAAATTTAAGAAATAAATCTGATAGAAAAGCTATTTTATATCACTGAAACTAAAGATATATGTTCTATTTCATTGAAATAATACGAGAACTTCTATGAAGAAAAATGTTCATCCTCACAGTTTGTGCAACCGGAAACAAGTTTAGGGAACGTCCGGACAAAACGTTCATTAGAAAATAACGAGTTTCTCTTGAAAGTAGGGCTCTTATCATATTTTACACAATGTTAATATTTACGTTTGATACAAATTTGAAGGGGAAGGATGTTGCTTTCCAGAAATGCCTTAATATTTTATTTATGTTTCCATAAAGAGGAAAATCCTCTAAAACTAAATCAAATAAGTTTTATCTCCTCCAAGATGTAGGTAGATTATGTTTCAATTGTAGAAATAACCTAAGCTATAGGGAAAACTGCTAAAAACCCTGACATGTAAATGAGGTCAAAAAACTTTGTAAAAACCTTTCCCATATACGCTTTTAACTAGTCACAGTTACTTTTAACTAAGCATATCCCAGGTAAGATTTCACGTGGTTAAGCTAGACATGATTTGACCAATGGTCAAAGCTTTGGCTGACCTTGTTTGGCCGATCACACAACAGTATATGCTTGTCGATGCATTCCCTCTAATGCCATAAACCTTAGCCATATTTGTTGAGGAATTCTGAGATTTTCTGCGCCATGTTTGTTTTCCTCCGCCGAAGACTAACATTGCTTCTCAAACGGATAGCTATCAGACAAACTCTAATTTACACGTTGCCCGTCTTGTTTGGGAAATTTTATTTAGAAGGCTGTCTTTGAAACTCAGAAATATATTCCAAAATTTCTGTGGGTTTCTTAAGTGGTATTTTTAACTAATTTAAACATTTTTAGATAATTAATAGAGGTTAAACGGGCCCAAATATAAAAATATTTTTTTACAACGAATAATTATGCAAACTTGTATCCTAATATTGTAATAAAGACTAAATCATCAATTTAATAGTTATGTTAATACAAAATGTTGTTTTAGAATTGTACTAAATTTATAAATTTGATAACAAATGCAGGATAAAATAACGTATGTTTTGTTAAGTTTCGAGTCTGTAAGAAAATTATGCATTTGAGAAAGTCCACTTGAAACACATTTATCAGTAAATTAGTTACTTAGAAAATTTTGTCGCATAATTGCATCAAAGAATGAAAACTGGAGTATCGTTTCACAAAAGTTTTTCGAGTCGTAGTGTCCCTTTCAATCATCAACTCATTACTGTATCCAAAATACCAAATTGCCTCAACAAGTTTGTCGAATGAGACAGTTTGTAATGCAAGCATGACTTTGCGTTTCAGGACGGACTCACAGAGTCAACATTCCGAAGATACCAGGCTGATGCATTCATCATCGTCTACAGCATCATCGACGACTCCGCGGTTGAAGACGTACAACAAGAGTTGGAACAAATACAACGATGTCGACAATTATCTAAAAGCAATGTGGTTATTCTTGGAAATAAACTCGACCTTGATCACTTCCGGAAAGTTGAATCAGACGACTTCCGGTCTCTTGCTCAGAAACATCAGTGCCGCCATTTTGAGCTTTCAGCAGCAGAGGACTTTTCGAAAGTTTGTTCCATTTTCGAAGGACTTTTATCAGACACTTATTATGATCAAAAACAAAAGTCCAAAAACATGAAGAGGAGAAAAAGTATTTTGGTCAACATGTCCCGGAAATTTGGGAGCATGTTTAAAAGAAAATCTTTGGAGGATCTATTGCTCAAGAAACGTCTCTCTCCGACCCGTCCGACTACTAGGCGATCTCTGTGACAAACATTTCATTCACTTTTCCATTTCTAAGGCTGAATAAAATAGACAATGTGTAATATATGGACATATGGATATATGGCGTATATGGTCATCATTTTGGGACTTATGTCATCATATGTGGATGATATGACTTCAACAGTTATTAATATTATGTCATTAAGTGGACAAATGCAGTTTGAAATATGTGTAAAATTGTATTTAAGCAGTATAATCATTCACTTTCCAATGAAATATCAATCATAATTGGCTCTAAATTATTTCACCAACTATATATATTGACAGAACGTAATCTTATATGGGATGAATGTCATCATTTATTTGATCATATGTACACATTTATCAATATTTGTCATTCCATATATTGACAATAAGTCATCAAAACCAAGTATTATCAAACATGGACAGACAATCATCATAAGATTGACCATACATGTGCAAATCCAAAGTGAGAAATTTTCATTTCGTTTTTTATCAATGCTGTACATTCCATAAGTTGAATTTTTATATCAATAACAAACAATAAAAATAACTTTTTTTAATTAATTAATTAAGTTAGTTTGATATCAAGATTTATATTTTATTCAATGATATTTCAAAAGTATCTGTTATTGTGAAACATAATTTCATAAATCATTTAAAAGCCAACTCGTACAACTAGTTTTCCTCTTCAGAATTCATCTGTCATGACAGATTATTCTTATATTGCTTACAATGAAACATTTGCACTTGTTCATTCTTCTTTATCTTGTATAAATCATATTTAGTTCTTGCTGTATATATGTAAAATATGTATGTACATGTTTATAAATGTCTTAATGAAAAACATGTGTTTAATTTTGCTCATTGATTTAGATGTGCGACACATGGTCCGACGTTTATAGATTGCATAGACTTGCTAAGCTACAATGTGTGCTTTCTTTCTGTTCAATGAAATAAGGTGCCAAGATAGAAGTGACACATTAGAACATATCGCCTCCCTTCTTTTGCAATTTAGAGCATAAAGGTTATTTATCAGATAGAGATTAACGAAGGGCAGATTGCATCTATAGGCATGATGAACTAAAACTCACGTCTTGAAAGTTGATTTTGTACATTTGCTTCGGTGTATACTCGTCATCCATGCACCGTCTTAAAGTTCACTGATGGTTGAAAAGTTCAAACCCTAGCCTTTGACAACAACAGCGGAAAAATTCGAGATGCATGATCGAAAACCGGACAATGGCGCGCTCCAATGACTCAAACGTAATTTTGGAAACCTATTCACGGTAAACACAACGAGAAATATAGAATGGTATTTCTAGGTAGGTCATTCAACTACTTAAATGTGAATGGGACTTTTAATTTCACCTTTTAAAATGTTATGGCTGGTTTTAACTCATAATCTGAAAGAAGAAGTTGTCATAATTTTGGTCAAACGGCTGCATCAGCGTAATAGAATCCGCTGATCCAGCTCCTTCCATATACCCTGATCTCTTTCGAGCTAAATCCCTCGCACGGCTGGCGTGGCTAGATGTTCGTGGCTGTGTTCACTTGTTGTTTAAGCCAATGAAATGTCGTTATCCAAGGAGGTTGAAGCTACTCTTTTCAATTTTCTATCCGGGTTGTGCCGCTGTTGTTGGATGCGAGTCGGCTCATTGGCTGGTTAGATAGTTAGCGATGCGAGGTTTTTAAAGGACATCAGTGTATATGGAAGGCGATCGATCTTGGACCAATTTTCCGAGTAAGCTGATCATTTTATTACATGTTGTATGACTCTCATCTCTCGAATGACGTTGGAAGTGATGAAAAGAATAGTTTGGCACAATAGTCTCGAGACACTGTTCCACACAAGGAGTCATAAACGTTTACCACACCATCAAACAAGTAACATCTTCTTTCCATGTTTTTCGTTAACAGTGTAATTCCAAACCTCAGAAATGTAATTGTTGTTTATTAGACCAAAAACATACTTGCACTTTTTGTTCATAAAACATCCAATGTTTCGTTTCGATACTTGCAGGTAGTTTGGAATCTCCTTTATTTGAACCTTTTTTAGCCAGGACGGCAATATTCCTGATAGATATAGATCGTCAATCCAGAAAAATGGAGATATTGAAGCTGCTTTTAGTAACTTACTAATGAGTTCACCTCTTATGAAAACTGCGTAGCCACTACAATACGCCCAGGGGAAGGACGTGTATCCTCGGAACAGCGTATCAAGTACACCCCATTTTCCTTTACGGTTGATGAATGTTTTTAACCGATTGCCTAATATATCATATTTACCGGAAGTTATATACGATTTGTACTTGAGGAGAAAGAGAACAGTGTCCACAAAAGCATCGTCATCAATTTTGGCGACTATTCTGACGTCATGGCAGTAAGTGGTCAACCAATGTAATTCCCTCACAACCTTCATGGTCAGATTTTTGTAAGCATCAACAAAGTCACTCTGGATGATGTCGCCGTATTTGGCATGTTCCTTTTTTAACTTTGTCTGAGTAATATTTTTGGTTGGTGTACCAACAAAAAAGACTACACGCACGATGTTATTTCTGAAGTAGCTACTGTTTGCAAATGTTGAGCGTATCACCCTTCTGAAGTAGTCATGGATTGGCGAGGAACTCACAACGTACAGAAGGTCTACTGGCCTCGTTGTGTTACAGATATTTTCGTTGTTCAATAAGTAACGGATTCCTCTTGTTTTGGGGTAATTTGTCTTGGCTTTGAATGGAAGCGTGAACCTGCTATAGCGATGTTTGTTGCCTGATGAAGTTGATGATGTCGGCACTTTCTGACATGACGTCATCCGTTTCCTCACGGCGGAAACGTTAACGTACCACAATGATACATTCACCAGGAGGAGAGCAGAAATACAGTACCAAATCTTTAGCATATTTCTTCACTGAGCTGATTATCCGGTACTGGTATATTTCTTTAATTTTATGAAATAAACGGTGCCCTACAGAGATCCGAGAAGCAATATTCAACCAGGCTTCAGAGAGCATAAGATTTAGTTACTTCATATATGCTCTATTTCCAATCTGAAATATCAAGAATAATATTCTCGTTTGAAATGGTTTTAAATGTTGTAAGAAAACATAAATCTATGTGCAGCACTAGAGTGAGCGTCGATTAAACAAGTTCAGCAACAAACGGACTGAAACTCGAGAGTGTATGTAATACATGTATGAGCGTTTGGCTTTGACATTTTAAAAGACCACTCAATCATTGGAAACTTAGACTAGAATATTTGACAGCAACAACTCTACAACAACTCTTTTCAAAATTGTACTCAAGGATCAATAATTAAAGTGATATTGAATATTTATTTTATCATATCCGGTTTTTTTCATACGTGGTAAAGGCCATGTCTGCAGATTTACTTATTCAAGATTGCAGTAGAACGTCTTTGGATAAATAAATAACGAAAAACCAAAAATATATGTTTCCAATTGCAAGACAATCTCTTCGAACAAAAAACAAAGATTGAACACGAACTTATATGATCGATTAAAGAGCCACTCCGCAAGTTGTTGGAGTCATATATGCCAAACTTAATATTGTCATTTTATCGCGAAGTATCGACTGTTACCAAAAGGAAACATTTTAAAGCTTATTGGATTTTTACAGTGACAATATGAAGGTAGAACGTCGCAATTATGATCGAAAACCGGACAGTGGCGCGCGTCAAATAGTCAAACGTAATTTTGGAGACTTATCAGGAGGTCAGTTAGGAGTTATATAGTTTGTTAGGTTATATAACTAGTATCCATGTACTATATTGGACGTGGTATCTACATCTCTGTGCATTTATAAGGCTGTTTTTATATGTTCATGGAAAACCAGGATTTGTCATATATATGTCTTTTGGACATGAAAAGTTAAGATGTTTTGATTTTATATCACCACATATGACATTGAGGTTCGTATCAAAGGTGAAAATAATATGTTATGAAAATCACGGAGTGGCTCTTTAAGCTGTTTGTCCATTTCCCTATCTCGAATGATGTAAAGGTATTAACATGAAAATGGCGGCCAGTTGTGTTTGCTCGATACTTGATTATTTCTTTTACGACTACGAGTGTTCCATTGAGTAATGAGATATTCTGTTCCTCTTAAGATAACACATTTGCCAAAAGATAATGTTTGTTAAAGAAATTTAAAAGAAAAAAATCTTCAAAAATGTGCTACTGTCCCTAGGTACCGATTAGAACTAGTTTTGCAAGCAATTGTGTAAGAAAGATCAGATGAGTACCTTTTTAAACTGGGGCTGCATGGAATCAGTTCAGATATTTGTCCAAACATTGCGGTATAAGCTCCTCTTTCTTCAAATTTGTTTTCTGATATTCCTTAATTGTTGTTCTCTTCTTCTTCTTCTTCTTCTTCTTCTTAGTAGTCTGTGTACTGCGCGCCTTGTGTTGGTTGAATACATTTATATGTGTATTAATCAATGCATTTACGACTATTCAACGTGGAAGATTTCAACATGCTGTTTAAGGGGGAAATAATTGGATATTCAATTGTGACACATGGTACTGCGTCGATCAAAGATTGGAGAGATAGAGAAGATGACAAAAGAGAAATCAAGACAATATCACTTTAACATTTCCTGTTGTCAATTTTCTTTATTATGTTTATGAGCAGAATAACACCCGAGTCGTATGTGCCACTAAATATATTTATTATGTAAGCTTATTTTTCCGGCAATCCGGAAGCAGCTACGTGTCAGTCGACAGAAAAGCATATTGACTTCACTCCGAGTCCGACCAAAAGTGATATTGACTTGAAACAGACATAATGACGCCAAACCGTTGTTACATGACGTCATTCCATTGTTATCGTGACGTCATTTGACCGTCATGTTGAACAATTGATCCAAAATGCTGTTCATGACTGTAGTTTTTTCTTTCCTTTTCGTGTATATATCGAAACATAATAAAACAATTATGGACTGGTGAATTCGGTCAATACCTGTTTTTATAGACCCGAGGAAAGCAATATTGGCCTCGGACTTCGTCCTCTTTCAATATTGCTTTCCTCGGGTCTATAAAAACAGGTATTGACCTCATCACCAGTCTATAATTGTATAGTATTGACAGTGACATTAGATTCGTGTGCGTCTGTAAACTATTTTTATGCCCAGATTCTTACAGACAAGTCGCATGTGGTTGTAAGATCAAAGTTAGATTCTATTTCAAATGTTTTTCCATTGTCAAATGTGAAAGACGAGCCTTCTAATAAATGGGGACATGTGCCACATCTTTTATTTGGAAACTGAAGGTCTTTCTTTGTTGAAAAGAAATAAAATCATTAAAAGCAAAAGACAGCCAAAAAATCTTAAACACATCTTAATAAGGGTTAAATATGATGGTATCCAAAACCCAACAGAAAGACCTTCAGTTTCTTGAGTATCTATCTCTCAAGAAATATCTCTCTTCGACCAGTCCGAATATTAGGCGATCTCTGTGACAAACATTTTTTTCACTTTTCCATTTCTAAGACTGAATAAAATAGACATTGTGTGATATTTGACAAAATATAATCTTGTATTGACATTATGCCAACATATAAGGATCATAATGATATGCGAAATTGTTCATAAATATTTATATGCTGATTCTTGCATGTAAAAATAATAATAATAGCTTTCTTATACCGCGCATATATCCATGACAAAGCATGCTCAAAGCGCCATGAGTATTATTACCCTGGAGGGATAGTACTTTCGGTGCTGCCGATTAACAAGCGCTCCACGCGACCGTATAGGTCCGTACTTCCCCCCTTGTTCAGGTACCCATTTGTACAGCTGTCTGAACTGAGTGCAAAGTGAATGAAGTGTCTTGCCCAGGGACACAAGACAGGATAAGACCCAAGTCACAAATTTGTGGTGTCTCCACCGGAATTCGAACCCGGGTCTCTGGCGTGAGAGGCAAGCAAGCTCCACCTGCACTAGAAATGTTCATTATGAACTACAAGAAGATAAGATAGGAATAACAACGCTGTAGTGGATTAAAACGTTTTGGACATCAGTTGTATATAAAATGTTATCAAACTTATAGATTGATTTCATTAATAAGCATTTAGGGAAGAAGTATGATTACAAATACATCTACGTATACAACTATATCATCCCCGACCCGTCCGAATACTAGGCGATCCTTGTATCAAACATTTCTTTCATTTTTCCATTTCTAAGACGGAAGAAAATAGACAATTTGTGATATTTGACAAAATATAATCTTGTATTGACACTATGCCAACATATAAGGATCATAATTATATGTTATCAAATATGACCTATATGTAATCATATATGAACATGTGAATGCTATGACTTTAATGATTTGTTATGTCATTAAGTGGACATATGATCATGAAGTTAGGGATATGTTTAAATGTCTCTAAATTATTTCACCAACTATATGCATGTATGGACAGAATGTAATCATATATTTGTTGAATGTCAAAATAAGAATTTGATAATTTGAAAATCATTTTTGGAAATACCCAATCGAAGATTTTTTTCAATAACGTTTTTTTTTTTAATTGAAGGAGAAAGGTGTTACTTTAATGTGTTACGGAAACTGTAAGTCTAAATTGAACCGTTTTTATATTAAAAAAATATTATATTATTTCTATTATGAATTTTACATGACATGTGACATGTGATCTTGTTTCCGTTTATTTTTATCTTGAATTGCTTTTACTTCATTGTTGTCAACGAAACGTGGCAAATGCTCGATGCTGAGATTCGCGTTACTTAGCACTTGCTTTAAAGGGGCAGTGACAAATATTGTTTAGTTTGTACATCTTCAAATGTCCCCCATTAAACACAAGTTTTCACCAAATATATCCTCAGATTCAGGCATCTCATTTCCAAAATCGGAGATCCGAAGTCATAGAAGAAATTTATTATCAGTATCAAGCAAACACCATTGGCAGCCATTTATGTGTGAATATATTTTAATCTTTTGAGGTTTGGTACTGCTTCGTATAGCTAAACTGAATATATTACGTTCGTTTTAGTACTGCTTCTTTTGATAAAATTCATTTTCTTGCAATCGCTTACTTTTAACATGGTGTACATAAAATCACTTCATTTATCTTAAAAGAAACGTGATACCTCTAGAAGTAGAAGTTATTTTGTTGTCATGTTTGGGTTTCATATTGGGTGCCATGATACGTGGATAACAATCCCAAGCTGTTACAGACCCACCGTGATTCTACGGTATTTTATGTGGCTTTCATACGTCGTACTTTCAGACACGAGTCTATATTCATACATAACTATTCGCATATTAATAGTTTAAAAGCAATATGTGAATCTGCCTCTTTAGTGTCTGTAATCTACTCTGTAAGAGTTGCGCTGAATATATTAAGATGATCCATAAACTTCAAAAATAATTCGTCCATTCTTATATATAAAACCATATGTGACGCAAACAGCAAACGTATGCCTTTATGATGTCTAGTAATGTACTCTTTATAAGTTGATGCAATAATGGTTAATTTATACACTAATAAAAGCCATAAATGATAAATTGATACCGACTCCTTTGCGTTTTAAGGAAAGGAATGCGAAATTGTTCATAAATATTCATATACTGATTCTTGCATGAAAAACCAACATATACAGAGGTTCATTTCGATAAGAATCACAACGTTGTAATGGATTTTGTAAAGTCTTGTACATCAGTTGCAGATAAAATGTTATCAAACTTATAGATTGATGTCATTGATAAGCATTAAGGGAAGAAGTATTATTAGAAATACGTCTACTATACAACTATATTTAAATTTATAACCTTAAGATAAAAAAAACCAGTGTCATACGAATTTGGAGTGGCACATGTGCAGTTATAGTTTTGCCAAAAACCATAGTCTTTGCTCAAAGTTTGTCTTCGTCTCTGGAGAGGAAACTTCCAAAGAAATTTTTATTCCTGTAAAAGTTCATCAGATATAGATTAACGGAGGCCAGACTACATTAGACAGATATAAGGACATGATCATCAAATACTCACGCTCGTTCGTTGAAGTGGATTTTGCACATTCATTTTGGTGTATACTCGTCATCATGAACCGACGCAAAGTCCACTGATAGTGGAAACGTTCAAACCCTATCAACCACTTGCTGAAATAAAACTTAGGGTCCATGCAAAATCAATGGTGAAATCCACACCTTTTGCAACAACTTTTTAAAGGGCACAGGGTATGTTGTAGGGGTCAAATATGGAAAATTTCATAAATTGTATGAATTCATCGAGTGGTTGTTTCTGTTATGAATATCTCAAAGCTTATCAGTAAGCCTTGAGACAACAAACAGCTGAAAAGTCTAGATGTATGAACGAAAACCGGACAATGGCGCGCACTAATAACTCGAACGTAATTTTGGAAACTCATTCATGGCAAACACAACGAGAATATAGATTGGTATTGCTTAGTAGGTAATTGAAGTAATTTACATGTACACGGGGCACTGAATTTCAACTTCTAAACATTCATATGGCTGATTCTAATTTACAATCAGAAACAGGAAAGTGTCATAATTTTGGCAATTCAGAGATAAATATGCAAATTTAAACACGCGATTTGAACTTACCTCAGACAAATGATAATTTTGCTCTATTTAAGCCACATACGAAATAAATGAATCATACTCTGGGTAACTTTAAGTGGAAGAAAATCTGTAGAATAAAGAATTAAACAATCTGGTTGAATTTCGGACCAATTTTCCGTGTAAGCTGATCATAGAATTGACAAAATCTTTGTATTATAAGTTTATGACTCTCGTCCCTCGAATGACGTTGGAAGCGATGAAAACACCAGTCTGGCATAATAGTCTCGAGAAACTGTTGGTTCACACGAGTCATAAACGTTAACAACATCCTCAAACAAGTAACATCTTCTCTCCATGTTTTTCGTTAACAGTGTAATTCCAAACTTCAAAAAGGTAATTATTGTTTATTAGGCCAAAAACATGCTTACATGTTTTGTTCATAAAACATCCAATGCCTTGCTTCGATACTTGCAGATAGTTTGGAATATCCTTGATTTGAACATTTGTTAGCCGGGACGGCAATATTCCTGATAGATAGATATCGTCAATCCAGAAAAATGGAGATATTGCAGCCGCTTTTAGTAACTTACTAATGAGTTCACCTCTTATGAAAACTACATAGCCACTACAATACGTCCAGGGGAAGTCCGTATATCCTCGGAACAGCGTATCATGTACACTCCATTTTCCTTCACGGTTGATGAATGTTTTAAACCGATTGCCTAATAAACTATATTTACTGGAGGTCATAAATGATTTGTACTCGAGAAGAAAGAGAACAGTGTCCACGAAAGCATCGTCATCAATTTTGGAGACTATTCTGACGTCATGGCAGTAAGTGGTCAACCAATGTAATTCACTCACAACCTTCAGTGTCAGATTTCTGTAAGCATCTTTAAAGTCACTTTGGATGATGTCACCGTATTGCTCATGCTCATGTTTTAAATTAGTCTGAGTAATGTTTTTTTCTGGAATACCAACAAAGAAGACCACACGCACAATGCTAATTCTGAAGTAGCTACTGTTTGCAAATGTTGAGCGTATCATACTTCTCTTCGAATCATGGCGTGGCGAGGAGCTTACAACATACAGAAGGTCTACTGGCCTCGTGGTGTTACAGATATTTTCGTTGTTCAATAAGTAACGGATTCCTCTTGTTTTAGGGTAAGTTGTCTTGGCTTTGAATGGAAGCATGAACCTGCCATATCGAATTTTGTTGCTTGATGATGTTGATGATGAGGTCACTGGCTGACATGACGTCATTCGTTTCCTCACGACGGAAACGTTAATGTACCACAATGATACATTCACCAGGAGGAGAGCAGAAATACAATACCAAACCTTTAGCATAGTTCTTCACTTAGCTGATTATCCGGTACTGGTATATTTCTTTACTTTTATAAAATAAACGGTTCCCTACATAGGTCCGCGTAGCAATATCCAACCAGGCTTCAGAGAGCTTAAGATTTAGTTACTTCGTATATGCTCTATTTCCAATCTGAAATGTCAAAAACAATAATCTCGTTTGAAATGGGTTTTTTTTTAAATACATTAATTCATCAATGTGCAACACTACTGGGAACGCTGATAGGGCAATTTCAGCAATTATCGGCGTGCAACTCGGGAATGACAGTGTATGTTTTATGAGCCTATTGCCTAAACATTTTTAAATTCCACTCAATCATTGGAAACTAGGGGGACTAGAGGATTTGACAGCAACAACCATGAATATCATGTTTGAAGTTGTACTCCAGGATCAATAAATAAAGTGATATTGAGTATCAATTTTATCATTTCCGTTTCTGTCGATACCTGGTAAAAGACAAAATCTGCTAATTTACCCATTTAATGGTACAGTAGAACTTTTGATTGATAACACATTTGGCATAAACTTATATTTGAAGAACATTTTAAGAAATAAATCTAAGAAATGTGCTACTGCCTATTTAAATGTACCGAATAGAACTAAGGTTTGCAAGCAATGCTGAATAATATAAGAAAGATCATATTGGTACCTTTTTTTAACTGCGGCTGCATGAAATATTTATTCAAACATCACGGTATTAGCTCCTCTTTCTTCAAAGTGGTTTTCTTATTTGCCTAAACAGTTGTTCTCCTCACGTTTATATGTGTACTGTGCGCCTTGTGTTGTCTGACTACATGTACATGTATATAAATCAATGAATTTACAACGTTTAAGATTTCATTCTATTGGATAATCATTATGACACGTGGTACTGCTCCGATCAAGAAGTGGAGACATTTAAGACCCGGGCACACATATTAGTAGACGTTGAAAAATTTCAACACCTGCTGCATTAAAGTAACAGTTAAAAGCATTAGTGATTTTGGACGACAGAAACTTGATTTGAAATAAATTGATAGGTGGACTCCCAACTCGTTTGGGATTGAAAAGATTACGTCTACTTCTGCCTCCAGTGCATTTTACCTACAGTCAACTTAGTGTGACTTAGTGTGCCTACTGGGGTTGTATTTACCCTACAGTCAACTTAGTGTGACTTAGTGTGCCAACTGGGGTTGCATTTACCCTACAGTCAACTTAGTGTGACTTAGTGTGCCTACTGGGGTTGTATTTACCCAACAGTCAACTTAGTGTGACTTAGTGTGCCAACTGGGGTTGTATTTACCCTACAGTCAAACTCTTGCACCCCTTTCACTGATATGGATATGGTATGGAAGCGCATTGCTGCCAGCAGTGAGAATAATTTACAGAGTTCTAATTAGATGATATTTTCATCTAATTAGATGATTGTTTCACCGGTCTGTTTATAAGAATGTTGAAAGAGAGTATCTCGTAAAAGCCATTAGGGATCAACACTGTTAACTATGAAAAGGTCCTTGTTGTCAAAATCTTAAGGTCGTGAAGTTTTTTTACTTTTTGTTGCATCCGTCAGGTTTTATATATGCACAGAAATATAATAACTTAAACTTAATGGATGCATTTGTTC
This sequence comes from Phorcus lineatus, assembly GCA_921293015.1. Classification (NCBI taxonomy): domain Eukaryota; kingdom Metazoa; phylum Mollusca; class Gastropoda; order Trochida; family Trochidae; genus Phorcus; species Phorcus lineatus. Next base: position 9,549,402 of record OV121085.1, read on the forward strand.
AAATTCTTAATAAACAATCGTGTTTAGAATCTCCTTTTACGATCAGAGAATAACAAATTCGGAATCAATACATCTAATTATCACGCCACATTTTCCGTTGGCGTTCGTTCGTAAATATTCTTATTGACGCTGATATTGAGTCGTATGCGCTTGTCAACTATCTTCATGAACAGGCGGAAAGATGCTTAATGCTTTAAAATCACTGTACAAGGATGTACAATGCTGTGTGAGAATAAATGGATATCATACACCGTGGTTTGCGGTGAAGCGTGGACTGAAACAAGGCTGTTTACTGTCCCGTCCTTTTTAACTTGTTCATTAACGATCTTCTTAACATGTTAAATGGTAGTAATATCGGTATTGATATAGTCAATGTAAGAATATCCGCCCTAGATTATGCTGATGATTTAGTACTCCAGGCAGAAAATGAAAACGATCTTGATTTGTTATTACATACTTTACATATTTGGTGTGTATAAATTAAGCTAAAAATAAACATTGAAAAATCTAAAATTGTACAAAGAAAGGACGTAGTTAGTTTTTAATGTTGGTCAAGAAACGGTAAATGGTTAATACTTATCTTGGGCTTTATTTAACGGCTGGGTACCAGCTAGTGTTCGACAGTGGACTAGTGTTGCTTGACATTGGGTACGTTTTAGTGATCTGCCTCATAGACTCAACAGTTTAGTATTTAAGTTAAGGGCGGTTCAAATGTAAAGAATTAGAATTTTAGAATGAGGAAAAAGTTTTATGCCCTCGATATGTCTTATGTTTTTAACTCTGTCTATATCTTAAGTAAAAGAATAATTTGCACAGAAGTAGAGAGTAAATGTATGGACGAATATATTTTGAATTGGAAAAGTCATTTAGATATGGATAAACGGCGTGTGGGCTCTAACAAGCTTAAGTAAAGAACTTACAGGCGTTTTTTTTGTAACGCAAATATTATCCAGAACCATATGTTACTTTTAATATGCCCAGAGGTAACCGGTCAGCGATGGCCAAATTTAGATGTGGAGTAGCCCCGATACGATTAGAAACTGGGCGATATGAAAACCTACAAGTCAATGAAAGGACTTGGTTTTTTTGCAATAATAATGTCGAAGACGAGCTACATGTACTGTTTAATTGTGATATGAAAACCTTTATGAATTTTCATCTATTCATGTTGTTGATTTTGATACTTTAACAGGTTGGGATAAACATTTTATTTGACAAGATGATAGCATGTTTTACTATTTTGCCTAAACCTGCTTTTTAAAACTAAAGAGAAGGAAAAATCTTTTATTTTCTTACCAATTTTGTGTCCTATATATTTTCAAATTGTGCCTTTACGTTTTCTGTCTCTCATAACTCATATTGAGTGGTTTTGTACCCATTTACCCATGTTTCTTGATTATATTTATTTGATTTTATTGTCGTACAGAAGTGAGACGTAAATAAACAATTGTCTGCCTGTACAGATTCAAACATTCGCCTCGTATGTGGTTGTAAACGTCTTTATGTTCAAGCCGCGACAGATTACTCGTATGTGGTTGTAAACGTCTTTATGTTCAAGCCGCGACAGATTACTCGTATGTGGTTGTAAACGTCTTTATGTTCAAGCCGCGACAGATTACTCGTATGTGGTTGTAAACGTCTTTATGTTCAAGCCGCGACAGATTACTCGTATGTTGTTGTTAATGTCTTTATGTTCAAGCCGCGACAGATTACTCGTATGTGGTTTTAAACGTCTTTATGTTCAAGCCATGACAGATTACTCCTATGTGGTTGTAAACGTCTTTATGCATGTTCAAGCCGCGAGTAGTCATTACTCGTATGTGGTTTTAAACGTCTTTATGTTCAAGCCGCGACAGATTACTCGTATGTGGTTGTAAACGTCTTTATGTTCAAGCCGCGACAGATTACTCGTATGTTGTTGTTAATGTCTTTATGTTCAAGCCGCGACAGATTACTCGTATGTGGTTGTAAACGTCTTTATGTTCAATCCACGACAGATTACTTCTATGTGGTTCTAAATATTTCAGGGTTGCATATTTTGACAGATTACTTTATGTGGTTGTAATGATCTCTATCTGTAGACTTTGACAGATTATTTGTATGTGGTTGTAAATGTCTATATGTTCAAGCCGCGAGTAGTCATTACTCGTATGTGGTTTTAAACGTCTTTATGTTCAAGCCGCGACAGATTACTCTATCTGGTTGTAAACGTCTTTATGTTCAATCCACGACAGATTACTTCTATGTGGTTCTAAATATTTCAGGGTTGCATATTTTGACAGATTACTTTATGTGGTTGTAATGATCTCTATCTGTAGACTTTGACAGATTATTTGTATGTGGTTGTAAATGTCTTTATGTTCAAACCGCGACAGATTACTCGTATGTGGTTGTAAATGTCTTTAGTTCAAACCACGACAGATTACTCGTATGTGGTTGTAAATATTTCTGGGTTGCATATTTTGACAGATTACTCGTATGTGGTTGTAAATGTCTTTATGTTCAAACCGCGACAGATTACTCGTATGTGGTTGTAAACGTCTTTATGTTCAAGCCGCGACAGATTACTCGTATGTGGTTTTAACGTCTTTATGTTCAAGCCACGACAGATTACTTCTATGTTGTTCTAAATATTTCTGGGTTGCATATTTTGACAGATTACTCGTATGTGGTTGTAATGATCTCTGTCTGTAGACTTTGACAGATTATTTGTATGTGGTTGTAAATATCTTTGTGTGTATATTTTGACAGATTACTCCTATGTGGTTGTAATGATTTTTGATTTTTTTAAAAGTGTTTCAACTATACTAACTAGATCTTCATCAACTATTTATGTATACTGTATTGACAATTTTCAAGATATTTAAGCAACTGGATGCCACGAAATTCTCACATCAGCTTAAAAATCGAAATCTTCCGGTAAATTCTTTCACATTGGTTTTCAACACAGTTTGAGCAATATGATGCCTTAGTTCAAAATATAATGTTACTTAGTTTCGATCTTGAAAAAATACAGAATAATTTCAGATTCGCTATCCAGATTTTCGTCATTGTAATGTTCTTTCCACCGAGGCAGCTGTCGCTTTTCATCAAGTGACTAATCGAAATGATACTATATAGCAGATACCAGGTGCAAACTGTTACAGCTTACTGTCTGTAGACTTTGACAGATTATTTGTATGTGGTTGTAAATATCTTTATATGAAAACTGGGACTTATTACTCGTCAGTGGTTAAATATTTCTATGTGCCGACTTTGACAGATAACTGGTACGTTGTTGAAAATATCTTTATGCACAGATTCCGACAGCCACCTCTTATGGGTTGTTCACTGTCTTTAAAAACAGATTCTAACAAGTTTCTTCAGTCACAAAGTTTATGAGACAGTACATGTAAATAATTGTGGATTATCAAATATCATACAATGTAACCCATAGGTTCCATTGTCGTTTTTCAGTGTCATTTGATATTTTAGGTTTCTCTGTATCACATCTACGTTGTTAGGCAAAAATATTCCTTTGTCTTTGAAACCCGATGCCGACAATGATGTCTCAGACGAATATGAGCCATATTATACTGATATGTTGATATGCGTAAGGGTCCAACATATATTACGATGTGAAAAGAAATCTTAAGATATAGACAGAAAAGGTAAGCTTATAACGACTTTTGAAATAAACATATATAATACTTAGGTATCCATTATTAATACCATGATTATCGAGTGAGGAATAGGCTTTATATTGATATTATTTTCACCACTGACTGATAATATAATTTATTTTTATGGATCAAATTCACATTTCTTTATTTTTCAATCTTAGGAAAGTTTTGGACGTATACCTTCCTGCTTTGACCAAAATATACTTTGAAAGAAAAGAGATTCATCAAAATTTGACATTGGTAGAAACTTTTGGTAGATTTAATTCCAATGAGATAACGACTTTTGATTTTTTAAAGATTATAAACACCAAAGAAACCCCGATAAAGTGAAAAAAGAGGTCTTGTTGAATACAAATCGGTTAGAAGAAGATATTGCTTTATTCCAAAAATTAGTTCACCGGGAAAATATTCTTAAATGAAGAGAATGGCCTTTATAAAACCTAATTTAATATGTAAATAAACTGTTATAAAAATATGAGTTTTGATGAAAACAATGACCTTTATTTGGGAAACAAAACTTCATTTATAGATACAATGCATAATAACGCGTATGCTACCTCACGGTGCAAAGTGACAACTGCCTTAGACAATTGGACAGCTGATAGAGATAATACCAGAGCAATTATGTCATATAACTTTTACGAATCGAGTGTGATGTTTTAATTACTCGAGAGAGCGAGGAGTGTTCACAAATTTACATACGTATTCTAGAACTCATATGATACACTTACGAATGTAATAATTTCTTTATCATTGACTCTACCCCATTCAAATCTCATGGAAATATACAGAAAACGGCCTGCTTTAATTGCGACGGGCCGATTCAGTGTCGTCACGAATAATAGTGTAAACTATTTCAGGTTCACATAAATACAAGTATACATCATTGCTTATGATTAACCATATGGGTTGTTAAAGGTTATACGTATCTTATGATTTATTATATCATCCTCGAATATTAGAATATTCTTTGATGCTACAGGAATACTCTTCGGCATGCTTTTCTACTAAGATTTTGTAGTACGAGGCACTCACATATGGAACTTAATAATAAAAACTCAGAAATATTACTATTTCGACATTTCTTTATTACAAAGTCCACGCAAACGCCAAGGTTACTTGTCAAGTCGAAAGAATATTTGCATTTCCCGGTAGATCCTCGCTATCTAATCACGTGATCACAAGAGCGCTGTGCGAGGTTTCTATGGCGGCGACGTATCTATGGCAACGACGAGTTGGTATTGAACTGTCAACTTACTACGCAGATGTGACACAAAGGCACAGAACATGACGTCATACTCAGTATCGTGCCATCGCAACTGTGACGTCAACAATACTGAAGCAATTCAGCAGTAGAACAGTGGTTGTAGCAGCATTCACAGATGATTCCTTGGTTGCCATATTGTCTCTTCATCAGATACGAAAGTGCGGCTGACTTCTTTAGTCTAAAGATCTTGATTTCATCTTGTTTTGCTGAAACAATAGAAGTAAATTATGTTAAGGGATATTACTCTCTCTTGTGAGATGCTCGGTGTAATATTCATACGGCAATATTACACTAGTGCAATACCGCTGCACGTATGACGTCACACTATTGTGTGGTTGTGACATCACAACCGCCGTAACAATAAGGAAATGTTTCGTTCGGTACACTGTCGGCAACCATGCTCGATTACTGAGGTCAAGTAATAAACAAAATATACTTCCTTAAATTTGATACTATTTGTATTAAACTCGTTACTGATTTAGTATCACCTCAGTTACCTTCCAAAAACTATTTCGGTTAAATATTAGGTATGGCATACGATTGTTTCAAGGTACAATGGATTTTCATTTCTGTATTGAAAATTCAGAATAACCCGTTACTTTTCCACAATTGTACGATGCCTCATAGACATTTAAAATTACATAATATTCCCACTAGGATACTTAGGTATGTGAACAAACTTTTGTTATGCATCACGATGTTCAATATGCAATCTATCATCATGTATCAATTTCCCTTTATTTTTATTTGCTATTTCTATGTGTATCAATGTGGTATCTATACAACATACCAAGGTATTGTTAATGGCCTATTGACCAGCCTTTTAATATGTAGAAAGTATAAGTCACACCTATGTTGTTTATATTTACATGTACTTATACCTGTACTATAAGATATTGTAGGTTGCAGTAACCCAAATATGTTAGAGAATATGATTTTAATATAGCCAAAAAAAACACAAATTCTTACGCTCTTTCGGGCAAAACCAAGAACTTACAAGTTAACTTGTTAATTCCTGTATCTGAGTTTAGGGAGATCGATCGAGAGACATAGATAGATATATATATATATATATATGTACACAGAGAGAGAGAGAGAGAGAGAGAGATCTGTTCTGGTCGATGTACTCTCGTTAAGACGGCATTTAGCCTTGTCATGTTGGTTCAAAGTCTCTAATATCTAATGTTTTATACCACCTTATACCTATTTGACTGATGTAATATATTTGTATATAATTATGTGTTTGTGTGAGTGCACGCGTGTGTGCGCTCTTGTTTTACAGATGTTTTAGTAATACTATTTATTTAAAAGGATTATTTTATGTTATATCGTGTCTCGTAAGCCTTTGTAGGCTGGACTTTGCTTTTTAATTTGATGTGATGATTGTATAATATATGTCTAAAAGCAAAGTGTGACACTTCAATAAACTAATTTTCTTCTTCTTCTTCTTCTTCTCTAGCATTACGCTAGAGCGATAGTCAATTGCTTATTCACGGGTAGTTGACTAGCTGTTGACTCTTGTTTATTTTTTACGGGTATCTGTTCCCGTACCCTTTCCTTGTCTTGTTTTAGTCTGCAGGTTAACCAGTTTGTGAAAGGCGGCTCAGCACCCTCTGAGATGCGATAAATATTTCACTTTTGAATTAGTTAAGTATATGGTTTAGAAATGAAGGGGGTTTTTTTCAAGTAAGCTGTAACAGTTTGCACCTGGTATCTGCTATATAGCTTCATTTCGATTAGTCACTTGATGAAAAGCGACAGCTGCTTCGGTACAAAGAACATTACAATGACGAAAATCTGGATAGCAAATCTGAAATTATTCTGTATTTTTTCAAGATCGAAACTAAGTAACATATATTTTGAACTAAGGCAACAGATTGCTCAAACTGTGTTGAAAACCAATGTGAAAGAATATGTTACCGGAAGATTTCTATTTTTAAGCTGATATGAGAATTTCGTGGCATCCAATTGCTTAAATATCTTAAAATTGTCAATACAGTATACATAAATAGTTGATGAAGGTCTAGTTCGTATAGTTGAAACACTTTTTAAAAATTCAAAAATATTTGCTTATAGCCGTAACAGATAGGCCTACTGAAAATTCGCATTTCCTCCAAATAAAAACAAATACTTTATGTAAAACATTTTGTTATGATTTAGACACTTCATTTTTGTTTGTAATCTATTCTTTTTGACCATTGCTGATTCATGTGCTTTAGAATGATGTCCTTTATTTGGTATGCTTCTGTTTGATGCCTTTATTCTGATCATTAAATCATGAAAACGCTGAAAATTCTGTATGGCATTTGGCATCACGCTGTTTTTGATTATTCGAAACATTTGCAAATCATAACACTTCGAAAAAAACCGTTTACAATATAATTACACTAGGCGCATAGTAAAAGAGGTATTTGAGACACGTAGATAGAGTAATTCAGTGAATAGGGATATGTGCTGCAGAAACCACTCAACATTGTCGTAACCTGTTCCTATATTCCTTACCTCACCCCCTCACCATAACTGTCCTTTCATTTCAGAGTCTAATTGTTAGAAGAGGAATAAAGATCAAAGATAAGTTTGTAAATTGTAATTGTTGATTGTTGAAATCAGCAGACAAATATCAGAATTTTAACCATCAAATATTTGAAGTAGAATTTATCTTGCTGCGACGGATAATTACTATGAATTTTAATGTGGACTTTGGTATTCTTGTAAATAACAAAAACGTTTTATTTAACGATTGTTGTTCTCCCTGCCATGGCTTTAAATTGCACCCGTCTCTATCACTGGATAATTTAAACCTTGCTGCCTACCATTTGCAATTTGTGTTTTGAGTGCAACACCCTCTTTGATGCGAAAAGTTGCAATTCTCAAATGATTTCTCATTGGACTATCGCGATCCAGCCGCAGCCTTTGTGCAAAGCACAGAAAATTGACGAATGTGTTTGCAAAATCTTAAAACGATTTGAAGTTTCTAAGATCGCAGAATGTTATCTTATTTAGGATAACAAGGAATTTTTCTTATGGCATTGAATTGTTAGCGATTTGAGTAAAATGTGAAGAAAAGCCGAATCTTTGATATGTGAGTGCTCTCTGATAATTAGGCTGAACCTCGGTTTACACACCTTGAATAACTAGAAATATGTGCATGTGATGCACAGTGATGTCCCCCTTCCAAACTTGTGATCCAACCAAATCATCTTATTGCCACTTATACCAGAAACAATCCATACCAAACAGAATATCAAAAAGTTAATATAGTATCATCAGTGAACTTGACATAATAATGACTCGTGAAATATATAAGTTCAATGGTGCATAAGGAAGAGTTTTATATATTTCTCAACTTCATTATTGTAGGGAAAGTGAATTTGATACGCACACAGTCATTAAATATTATAATTAGCATCTACAGCCCCCAATAGGCACTAAGTTCAAATTGTTTCCATGGAAAATCAAATAAAATGAATTTTTTTTTAACCAAAGCAATGGGCACCACCCAAGCATTGGATCTAATGACAGGTTTAGTAAAATAATACTCATTAGATTTTTAGATAAAGGTCGGAAAATTACCCTATCCTATATGCACAAAGTTCAAATTGTTTCCATGGAAACCAGAAAAATATTTTTTTAAATTGAGTAACCGAAGTAGCAAAAGGCACCACTCGATCATTAGATATAACAACATGTCAAGTTTCGAAAAAGATATTGAACGGTTTTTGAGATATGGCCAGGAAACAAAAGCAAAAGTTTAAGTTATGTTTTCAAATACAAAGTTTAATAAAATATTACTTTCCGAAGTAGTTCATTATTTTTAAGGTATTACAATAATATATATAATATAATTATATCGAGATTTTGAAAATTTTTACGGTAAGTTAAACTATCAGTACTGGAGTCAGGTCAATGCAACTGCGGAATCTATGGGTTTATTTTAATTCTTACATGTATGTTAGGTAAATATTCAAACAATTTTGCTAATGTAGATCGAAATCGAATTATTTAAATTTGACAGTTAAGTTTCCCGATAATTTATTTAAATTATTAGTTTTAAAATATATTTTTTCTCATAAAATTTAGTTACCCAAGACCAAAATAATGCATACATGTACGGTACTGTTGTAAGGATACGGTAAGGTGATGTCACAATTATCATTTTTCTTAATTAAAAGAGGTTAAAACACTTGAAATAACTTGATTTTATGATCCACTGCTTCTTTTGCTTTACTTTGGGAACTTAAATTGTGGTAGAGATGTTCATTGTACAACAAGTAATCAACGGTTTTCTGTAGCTTAAACAAAGTTTTACTCAAAAGAAAGTGAGGTATTTGACTTTTATTGCAATTATCATTGAATAAATTCTTCACATTGGATACCATCCATAACGTTTTACTTTCCAAGCATTCGCCGATCACGAGGTCAGAAAAACGTGACATGATCAGATTAGCTGAGGCATGCGATATCAACATAATTCCGCTTAAAGAAATAATTGAATTGCTTCTGGTGAAAAACGAGAACAATATAAACATACGTTGTAAAAGATTTTAGTTTGGGTTTTCAGAATACAATAAGATCTGAATTAATTTATTGTACCTTATTTCGAGCCGAAACAGTCTGCTATAGTTTGGCCTTAATTGTTTCTACTGACTGCATGATCCAATCAATCAGTAAGGTAATTGTCAGAAACATGGAATTGATGTAATTATCTAACTCGCTGCATGCAAGCGAATGTTTTTTTGTTTATTATGTATTTGACGGACAAAGACATGATGAAATATACAGTCTGTCATACAGTAAAGAGTGCCTTAATATATTGATCGAATCTTTAAAGGAATATGTCTTACCTTGAGTTACCTTTCAGAAATTAAATATTTGTTGATCTGAATTTTATTTTAACATATATTCTGCTACACCATGAATACATTTATATTACCTTCCACAGGCTCAGGAAGTAGAGTCATTTCATTTAGACACATCATCTACACTAAAATATGATTTACTGTGTTCGTATGAAATGTACAACCACTCAAAAATTTGCATTAAATGCATGATATGTTTGAATCAATCCTCCAGTTTAATATGGAAGAAGTTTCATTTGACGCGTATATGGCTAATCTCATGTGATCACTGTAGGATAACTTTACAAAGATCGGATACGGTTTAAAGGACAGTCCTATCGGGGGTATTTTGTGGAAACGTATTTCAAGGGGACATTCCCGTTTATATAGCATGTTATCAGGTCGTACCATGGCCATACCATAGTTAAAACATGGTATTGGTTTGATTAAGAGTTTACAACTATACACATCAAACATGTTAAGCTCCAACACAAATCTACTTTGTGTTACAATTAGAAGAAGCATATATATATATATATATATATATATATATATAGAGAGAGAGAGAGAGAGAGAGAGAGAGAGAGAGAGAGAGAGAGAGAGAGAGAGAGAGAAGCATACATATATAAAGAAGCATATATATATATATATATATTTAAGAATACCGATTTTCTGGACAACGTTTTGCAGTAACACGCTTACTCCTGCATTCTTTCAACTGATAAAGGCATGTACTTCGAATCGTCGTATATTTCATGCTATGAAGATGATTTCTTGAAAATCAAGATTTATATATTTTTCTCTTCTCAAATAAAGTTTGAAATTCACCTTTGTGTTCCTCCGTAACGTTACTGCCCCTTGACATCCTTTGGAACCTGGTACATATGAGACTAATGGTGTTCGGTATGTTGGATCCGCAAAGACCGTTGCTGTGCGGCCCTTCGTTTCTGGTCTCCAGGTTGCAGACCTTCTCGAATCCCCCGCGGGTAAGGTGCACCTGCAGAATCAGCATCAACAGCAGGATCATGACTGCAGGGCAGGATTGCATGGTCCTCACTGCTCGGGGTCTGCGATACCTTTTAGTTGTGTCTGGGAACTGCTTCTGAAATGCAGAGAGGTTTGTGGTAAAGTATTGAGAACGAGTCCATTTTAAACCAGTGGTTTATTTTTCAACCTATGAATTAGCAGCGACAGCAGCCATATGACGGCCGCGGTTTATTATAGTACTCACTCCTCGGAGTATGAGGTACCTTTAGTTGTGTGGATACTGCTTCTGAGATGGGAGAGAGAATTTGGAGAAAGCGTTTACCACAAGTCTGATTTAAATGTTTGTCTGATCTTGCAACCTACGGCTGCATATCAAAGGTTTGTTCACTTACTACTTAACTTACTACAAATATCTAGTAATTTGGGTTTAGTTAGGACGTCAATAAAATAACTTCAGAAGAACTCACAAACAAGCTCTTATTGTCAATATGTCAAAAAGCCATTCTTTGATTTATTGTGGGATTGTCTAGTCTACTTGTCTAACTAAATAATCTATTTGATTTTCTAAAATTTCGATTGAAATATTCTATTTCGACTCTCAGAAATATGATTGTGTTCGACGTACAATGACTCTTTACTTCTGTATTGAAAATTTAAACTTATCGGTTTCTTTTTCGCAATGTCACTGTGCCTCATATACATGCCAAATTACAAGATATTTGCACTAGTATAAGCATAAACTTATGGTATGCAGGTGTACGGATCAGCAACCACAGCCGTTTGATCGATCTTTCAACCTATGAAATGACAACCACCGCTTCAGTTTGACTAACCCGCAATTCATCTTCGTACTCAGAATCTGCGATAACAGTACATTTAGGGTGATGTTGACCTGGTTTGAAATGGATGAAAGAGAGATCTTATGAAGATGGTATTGAGCACAAAAACAAAGACATATTTAGTGGTGTAGGTCGACGTTTCAGAATCGACAAAAACAGATAACTGACAGATTGTCGTGCTCGATTTCGATCTTTCGAGTAAAGAGTTACGGACAACGCTATTCATACTAGATATGCAAGTCTTATATGGAAAAGGGGGTTGGTTTTTAGAAATTTACAGAAACATAACCAGGACATTTAAAAGCCAAAACCTCTTGCGTTAGCTTTAAAGTAACTGGCAGTGTACAAACCAAGATAAGGTGGTTACAAAAAAATTTGTTGTTTTTGTTGTTGTTTGGAATCGCCTAGTAACAGGTATGTTGTTCACTCTTTTAGATCGAGATGGCTTAGGGTCATTTAAGAGTTTGGTTTTAGACTCTAGGAGAGATCATTTAATTAAATCGTCGACGTTTGCATATAATATCTTTTGCCGTCCAAATATTTGATAACTTTACCTCATTGAGTTTGAATAATTGGCCCGCGATAGACGCAGTGCATTATCTAATTTCAGATATTTAAAATTCTCGTCTTACCCCTTCCTATACACTATACAATTGATTTACATTAATGTGGCAGGGTGAAGTAAAAGCATTCCTACTGGCTTTGGCCAGAGGGATATCTCTTTGGCTGAATCGGTAGAGTGTAGGACTCTCACCCGGAGGTCCCAGGTTCGAATCCAGCGGGAGGTGATCTCACAATCACTTCTATTACATTTGGCGCCCAACGTGGGGCCGGGGGCATCTCCCTAGTGCACACTGCACACTGAGTACGTCGAACTGAGATATTTGATAACTCCAAATGCTGGACTCGAGAACGAGTTACTTTGTGGAGGGCGTGTATATGGCAGGGTGAAGTAACAGCATTCCTACTGGCTTTGGCCAGAGGGATATATCTTTGACTGAATCGGTAGAGTGTAGGACTCTCACCATTAATTTGATAATTTGCTGCAGAACTGATTACATCTCAATAAAAAAATTCTGCACAGATCTTTTTGAAATGATTATTCTTAATATGCAGGACTTTTTTTTATAGACGGAACTCTTGTCAGACAGAATCCTCGTTTATTTTCAGCTAGAGTTTCAGTTGAGTGCATTTGTACCCTTAGGTCCTGGAACTTGATCGTCAATTAGGGAGTCTTTACGAAGGTCCAAAAACAAAGCTAATAGTATTTCCTTTCATTGGACATATATCGTATAATGTTTCTTCTTTCACATCAAATGAACAAAACAATATGAAATACAATACTTCGACGAGGAATCTAGATGTAAACATATTTATCATAAAAAGAAACTCAATCAAAATTCAATAATTTCATGGGAATATATTGTAGGCCTACCAAATTATTCATTTAGAAGAAAAGAGCATTTCTCTCAAATAAAATGATGCATACTAGTACTATTCCTAACATTTCGTAAACACATAACATGTGCTTAAAACATACACGACGTGTACAATTCACCCGCTGTGCACACGTAAGCTGCTTGTTAATTATGTGTCAGACAATAACCATCCAATTAGCACCAAGGTCATTCGCAGGTCTAGCCATATCAATTCGCACCCGATGTTCCCTATAGTTATAATTAAAACATATAGGATATAATGACGACTGATAGCGTACTCTAGTTCATATACAGGAAAAAGGACAAGATCACACCAATAATGCAATACCGACGAGCGGAATGCTCCCTATAGAATTTGTAATGCTTGAAGGCCGGGCTCAATCATCGGAAATAATACAAAATTCCGCTTTATCAGTTCACAGAGCTTTGAATACGACACGGATAGCACAATTGGTACGGGCCCGCTCAACGGTCAAGAAGCCAGGGTTTGATTTCGAGAACCTAGCAGCAAGAATGGTTTCAAGGACTTCTAAATATTGTCAACAAATGCTGTTCTGAAGGATCTGCGTTTTCCTCCAATTGAAGCAAGGACCACCCAATTTTCAAAACCATTCCGCGCCACATATCGAAGATGCTAGTATCACATCAAAAACTCTCCGATCCCAGACGTTGGGTCTTTTTAGGGTAGCAAATATAATCATACCAATTTTGGAATGACATCATTTATTAATGCTCTTCCTTGCTAACATCAAGTCTTGCAAGATACTTACTTGACTGTCGTCACATGCTGTTATTATTCACATGTTAGAAATTCAAGCTCTTCTCACAGACTTTATTCAATACAAGTATTCACATAAGCTTTACTCCTTACATGTCAATGCGCTATTTGCATGTGCCTTGTGTATGGATACAAATACCACTTTTTATTATCCTAAACATCGTTAAAAAGATAGGAGTAGTTTCTTCCTTGCTGACGCTCATAGCGATTTTTTGGGCGAAGCAAAAAAGCAAATGTAAAAGATATGCTTGTATTGTTGATCAAAGCGAGTTGAAACCATAATGAGCACGGATACAATAACACACGTGTCGATAGAACAAAGAATATTATAAAGTGTGGTTTGATAGACCTATGTAGTTGATCGTAAACTCATGACGTCAAATCTATGCTACAAATCACTGACACCTTCCGTATCGACTAATCATGGGATAACGTTCATAACATATAACGTTTAACATAAGACTTATACAATACGGTGACATCATCACTTATATTGTCTCTGTTACGTAAACAATGTTGTGACATCTGTTGCCATCACAAATAACGTCAGGATCTCCTGAACAAAGCTAATCACCGGGTTTTGTTGATATATGTTTATTTTGAAAAAATAGAAGTTATGATAAAGAAGATAAAGTTGAAAAGAGCCAGTAAGGGTTTGAATTTGAATGTTTGTTATAACGGTGTTAGTCAGAAAACCGTTGACATACAGTAATTCAAAATATGATAATTCCTTAAGTCCTTGATGTATACAGCTGCAGTTTGTTTATATAACTGGGTATACTAGTGCAAATATCATATAATTTGAAATTCCTCGTTGAGGTATCGTCGCATTGCAAAATATAAACGTATAATGTTGAATTTTCAATACAGATGTACAGAATCATTCTTCTTTAAGGCAAATGTTTATTATACCCCCAAAATAACAGTAACAGTTTTGGTAGGTCATTGAAGTGACCAGGGGTCAATAATTCGAAAAACAGTAATTTTAATGTTTCTATAAAAAAAATCCTTTATAAGTTATCAACTGCTTTGAACATTAGTCATGGTAGGTCATTTGCACTAAGCTAATGTAACTGTGCTGATTTTCTTCTTATAGATGCGATATCGAACATTTTATTAGAAATTTTACAAAATCGAAATTTCTGTCGATTTCAAAATTCGAATTTATGCACAAGATAAATAAAATAAGTTTAAGAATGGCTATTTCACACATGGACAATAGGTGCTCCATGGTCAGTTTAAATGAAGTTATTTTATTGACGTCCAAACTAAACCCTAATTACATGACATTTGCACTACAATTCAGTGGTAAGTGAACAAACTTTCGGTATGCAGCTGTATGTCACAAAGGAAGGTATACATAGAACTGCTGGTGTTTCCATTTTCCGAGTTTCATTAGGAAAACTTCAAACAAAGTATTTCAACACGAATGCTGCCATACTGTTAGAGATTGTCTTGCAACATTCATCAATTGTGATGGAATTACCAAAGGCAATACGTATGCTTTCAAATCAAAATTGACAGTTTCCGTCATCAAATCAAGAAACCTTAGAGAAAACTATCAATGATTCTTTAATGACTTAATTTTATCATTGCTTTTCGAACAAAAGAATGTTTCATTTTGTAATATTAAAAACATTAACAGCCCTAAGAAAAAACAAATAATTTAGCTAAAATAGATATAATGAGAAGGGTACAAATTTAACTTACAGCAATTGGGATATTTTCATCAAATTTGAAAAAATAACTCCATAAATCCCATAGCATACTTCCGTTGATAGGTTTCTCGGCAACAGATATATTATAATTTGTCAATATTTCCGTTAATTATTTCACTGTGTGAATAAGAGCATCCGGATTTTCCCCGAGCAATGACATCATTATTTTGTCTAATATATTCACTTAAAGGCAAACGGACGCTTGGATCAAATTTATAAATTTTTCTGAAATTTTAAACATTGACGACAAAATACGATACGACCATTGTTAATCCAGCCACGTCAGGTACTGTATAGCACCAGCGCTGAAATTGTCTTTGTTGGGGCATTGACGAAATTTACTCCGACTTCAAACCGTTGTCTTATTTGTGTCTTATGGTAGACAGGCAATCAGTTCTTAACTAACACCAATGTTTCCTCTGGCGTTGACACCAATTTTCATATTTTTGCGAACTTCATTGCCCTTAATATTTTACTTCAAACAGCACCCACATCTACCTTCGAACAACTCCTTCTCCGCGTCCTTTCGCGAAGTGATGATTTTAAGCACATTCAGTTTCTCAGTTGAAATGAGATGAAATAAGCGCAGGCTAACATTGGATTTTCGGATACAGAAAGCAGATACGGAACGGTTATCCGGCGTAATCAGTCAAACTGGAAACTACTTTGATTAATGCAAGAGTTACAGAGAGGATTGACGTGGATGATGAATTATCGTCTTAGGGAGAATAAATAATTCAACTTAGTTGATTTACAAACCTGATTCTATAAATCTTAGTTTTTTTTATAGATGCAATAAAATCCTTATTATTCTTTACAGTTTCCCTGTACTTAATTACGAAAAATTAAAGACCGAAAAATTCACCTAGTAAATGACCGTTCACAAGAAAGGAATAATGATTGTAAAAAAACGGTTTAGGAAGGATTAAACATTAACTTCATAATAAGGAAACAGTATAAACGGGTTTTTATTAAGGTATATACTGAAGACCAAAATCGGCAGACAATAGTGTCAATGAAACCTGATTGCTGATACTTAGCTGAAGAACTTTAGCTATATAACATCTTCCCCCAGTATCATCGACGTCAGGGTATCAAAGAGCCTATTTTGGCGAAGCAACTGCAGCTAGATGACATCATGTTTTAGATAATGCGTTATGTTAACTGCAAAATTTATATTATATTATTATTATTACCGATATCGTAGTTAATTTGGACTTAAAACAACATCGATATAAATACATCTGTCCTCTTAAATTTATCTGAGAACCTCAATGACTACGTATTTTCAAAAATAACCGACAGAATAGATTAGTTCAGAAAGATTGAGAGACACAAATTATTTGTATTTACTCTATCTGCATCTAACTTTCTGCATATACCAAAATTTGGCGTGTGTCATTCAGTGCCTGTAGAGACCCTCCATGACTTATTGCAAACTGGTGATTTTTTACCGATGACTTGCTGACAGACAACATCGGCACAATTTGATGTCTAAACGGGCCTGTGGTTGGTTGAATAAATGGAAGGTGAAAGGTCATATACCAAAATATAATACCAAAATCAGAAAAGATGCGTGATGTAAATGTTGTGATGGATCTGAAAAATAAGAGAGTGTGGTCACGAAACAATTTGTAACTCCCATATAGCAGAAAACGTATTCGATTTATGAAGAGCTCTTATTTTGCAAAAGAATTTGAAATAAGTTTTGAGGACAAGTCCTATGTGGCCCTCTATATTGGTAAATGGCCAGGTGAGTAAAAACGAAGACTCACTTATAGTTAATGGCTTTTTAAAAAGAAGTTGAAAATGCAAAAAAATGTTAAAGGGCGGATAAACAGGTGGCTTAAACCTGGACTTCCTACAAGTCCAAAGAGCTGAAGAGGCGAAACATGAAAATTCTAAATCTTGCAGTTTAAATGAAAACTGGGGGGGGGGGGGGGGGGGGTTAGTTACAACAACAAAATGACACTATCTGATCTAAATGCCTTATTAGCCACTGATTTGCCTTCTGTTGCGAGGAAGTACATCGTCCACAGGAGCTGGAATGAACTATACCCACCATTGCAAAAACAATTGCGTCATTTTTATTTCATTTGTCTATATATAAGATTTTAAACGTTACGTTCAGTCCATTTATATTTAGAATAGAAACAATGATTAGAAATAACTGCCATCTAAAATATCATTTAAATGATTTTGCAATCGATGAAATTTTCCCATTAGAACATCATAAAGCAAAATGACATTATTTTCAGTATCTTCCCCTACAGCATCTGGAACACATATTTCTTGTTTCGCAAAAAAACATTGTTAACATGGATTACATTCATCATTTAAATCAAATACAAAATTGTGTTGACGTTTTAACATGACTTAGATTTGCCTTAAAGGTAAACATTCGCACAGAATAGGAAAATTATATCGTTTCACCCAAACGCTCACGACTTAAGATTGGACTCTTCTGTTCGAAACCAAGTCTCCCAATGAAAAATGCTTGCAATCAATCAGATTTTCTCGTGACCAAACAAATAGTACACAAAGGCGTTACACGGTTGTATAAGCGGTAACGTTTGGATATGATCAATGCATCTAAATTGTTTTTCTATCGTGCCAACAAGTGTTTCATTCAGGCGTCGGACAACATACACAATGACGGATAAACAGTGGTAAGCTTGTTTGTCTTTTATATTGCGACCCTTTGGCATAACATTGAAAAAGTTCTCAAATGAACCAAATGCAAAATATTTGGTTTTGTTTTGAAAGATAAAAGTATATATAAAATATACCTTTTTGAAAGCAGGTTTTAAAAGTGATGTTATGTGGTGTGATATGAGGTTTTAACGCCGCTTTCAAGAGTAGTTCACTTATATCAAGACTGCTTGTATCATTGCTGGGAGAAAGCCCGCAACACATTTGTGGCAATGCATTGCGGTGAAACCTGCGAGCATCGGCTTGAACTAGCGAACCATGGGTGGTACTGCACTATAATTCAGTGTAGCATTGCACCCAAACCTCACTGCGTATAGAAGAGTTCTCTACTGCAGACAAAGCGGCCGAGCCCTGACGGAATTCGAACCACGGACCTCTTGATCCGAAGCCGAACGCGCTATAACCACTGCGATATCGTTGTTGTTGTTGTTGTTGTTGTACCGCCCCCGTTGTTTTTAAAATAAGGGGCTCACTCTGAAGAAAATGTTAAAGAGAAAATATGACATATACCTTAGCAGTTTTACACAATGTCATGTTTAACAAAAGTAATGAGGTGTTAGGTTACACGTTATCTAATTCATAGTTCATGAAATAATTATAATATAAATGAAATCTTGAGGTATTATTGACTGCAATAGGCTTGCTATAGAAAAGCTTAAGAATTTTGTTGTTGTTGATAATGTAATGCATGTCAATAAAAAATTTACTGATAATATATGTACATTAGGAATGGGGTCATTTTTTAATCAGAATTCAACCAAACAGCCATTCTTTTAAAAGAAAATACTTTTTACGCGAAACGTTATTCATATATTTTACTCAAATATTGAAAAACAGTGTATAGTCATTTTTAAGCACCAGCTTTTTACTAAAGCATGTTTTTTATCATTCCGGAAGTCTTTATTTTCATATTTTGTTTGTTTTTAATCAATCTGATTCTTCTTCATGTATATCTTATGAATATATAATTTGCCTCAATCTATAAATCTGCTCAGTTACCACTGACATATATCACACTTTTACCTTAAACACGCTAGTGCACACCAATATTTCACAAAAAAACAACGAATGCACAGATACAGCTTATCTCTCGATATTACTCGCGATCCTCACTCAAGTAATCTACCTCTTAAGTTGTTAAGCTAATATTTACGTATTCAGGTAGTTAAGTTGATTTTTAAAGGCCGGAAATATTTTATGCAACGTTGCATTAAATCCGCATGAACTACGATATAGGAAATATTAAAATTTTGCTCATAACCAGAAAAGAGGAAACGGCAGCCGCTTTGTTCAATGTAATAACAATGCTAATGCTGTTATTAAATCGGTTAATTTACAACATTGCTTTCATAAAACATAATTCATTCTTTGTTCTCAGTTCAGAGTTTAGGTATGTTCAATAGCTGTACACAATAATACTTCAGCCGTATTCAACATTCCATAATTTATCCGTTTTGTGCACAGCTAACCATAGATTATTTATATGTCCAAGCCGACAGCGGCTGTCTTAACGTTTTCATTGTTGATTGCAGGTCAATTGTCAACAATGATAAGTATATCATTGCATCGATACAAAGCTAAAGTGAATGCATAAGTCCTCGTACACCTTAAAACAGCCAATTTAAACCGTAAAAGCGTGCAATGGTGCCTTTAAATCTATTCACAGTTCAATTAATGGATCAATATCGTAACTAGTAAATAGCAAATATATATTGATGATTAGGTAGAAAGTTAGACCCTATAACCTTAAAACACAAATAAATTCAAATAATTTCTTCATAAGTTAATCTTTCAAACATTACCTACTTACCTGTGTATTGGAAAGTTCTTCCGATCTCTTCATGAAGTTGAAATTCATTATTTGAAACGCCTTTCATTTAAATTCACATTATGGGAATTGAAGAGCCCATTTTAAAAGAAATCTATTCCAGTGTTCTTTCGTCTGAATTTGCAGATCTTAAATCTCTACTGTCATCTGCCAATAAAGCTAATTGTTATAAAAACCCGCCTAAGTCCAAATGACAGTTTTCTCTGAAGAAGGTCTTCAAATCTTTGTCGTCTGCCCACGCGGACAATGAAGCCACGCCCTCCAAGGTCACGTGACAGCACGCGGATTTCGTGGAGATGAGTTTTCAGGAGCGATGGAAAGATCAATGCAATAATCTGTTAATAACACAAAGGCTACAGCGAGATTTAATTACATTTCAAAGGTTGTGGGATTCTTATCACGATCAAGAGTTCTGTTATTTTCACGATAAGGATTTTAAGTAATGCACTATCAGAAAATATTTGTTCTTGTGTTAAATTCAATAATCAATGACGATACAGTGTATGATAAAAGGTGTTCCATGTAAAAGATGTTTGAGTTGCAGAAAAGTCAAACGAAGCTAATATTGCATAACACTCCCATTTTACACATAGACGGCATTGGTAATATCATGTATATATAGGTAAATTCCTCACGCCTATATGCTTTTATTGCAGATATTGAATCATGATATTGAATTACGATATTTACAAAAATAGGAGAAGATGTTTTTTTCAAAAATAGAAAGTTGTTAATAGTGACAAAAATTGAAAGAAAGTATTTGAATGAATCTACAAGCACCGTGAGCTAAGGATATTGTTTCCAGAACATCCTGGTAAGTATAAAACTGATGCTGCCACTAAGTGCACTGTAAATGTTCACTATGCTTTCAGTTTGTTTGACAAAACAACCTTTGTGATAGATATCCTTTGTTAGATTTCTTATCCGAAATTTCTACATCATTGTCAGAGAGTTTTAATTTCGACAACAAAAAATAGTTATACTCCGTGTAGGTTAATTGAATTACGTTTTTAATTACCCCTTCCTTGATTCAGACCCACCTGCTATTACTTTGGTTCCTATATGTGTCTCTACTGAGATTTAATCACACGAATACTTATATATGTTTAGAGTCGATATTAAAACTGACCGACTTAGCCACTGATACTATAGTTTATCTAGGAGGAAATACAAAGACATTATCCAGTATGGATGTTATCTAGGAGGAAATACAAAGATACTATCCAGTATGGATGGGAAGGAAGTAACGTTACTAATGAAGCTTCTTTAGAAGGAAGTAATAACATAATGCTTTCATACATCTTTAGATTAGGACAGTTATTTGTAAAATTATCTTCAGGCAATGCATGGCTAAAATTAAAAAACATCAATAGAGGTTTGTCCAATATCCTCTTTTCGTACTGAAGGTAATCTGTGGAAAAAAGCTAAGGAAAGAAAAATAACTATCAAATGATGTTTGGTAAGCTTAACGGGACGACCCGATAT
Source organism: Phorcus lineatus (assembly GCA_921293015.1). NCBI lineage: Eukaryota > Metazoa > Mollusca > Gastropoda > Trochida > Trochidae > Phorcus > Phorcus lineatus. The sequence goes on from OV121085.1 coordinate 9,570,955, forward strand.
AGATGTGTCCTTTCACTTTCCAAAAGAATCTTCGAAGATCCTTTAATCATCCACAGTGTTTATAAGCGGTATGGTAGTCGATGGACTCGATGTGGTATTAACATTTAAAATTACTACAGATCCGAGGAACAGTACAGAGATGTCAGAACAAAAAAAACAGGGATATGAGGTGTTAAGCACAGTCTGATAAAATTTTACCGTGTTCCGATTGACTATAGGGGGATCATTCTATCAGGTACTTTTCTATCTACAACGGTCTGAAATCAGTCTCGTGGCTCCTATTGTTAGCTAAGCTTGTGACGGAGAAAACCTTCAACAGCAGATAAACTTCCCAAGTAGGTATTGGAATTGAACTCCTAATGTCTGTTCAGCGAGATTTCTTGTATGATTAATTGCAATATAACACCAGTTGCAACAAATATTCCTTTTTTAATTTATAATTAATTAATAATCATTTTAGTAAAACCTTTTTGCATACCACAATTCTTTTGGATGGCAGTTCAGGGTTCAGGATGTTCCAGACAACTTACTGGGTGACTGTGCAAATTCTTTTATGTTGTCAAGAACTAAAACTAATGTTTTTTCCATCTAATAATACTTTCTGTAAAAGTCACATCGAAACTGATTGTATAAAGATTGAGTGTGAAAAAGCGATAACGTCTAGCAGAAATTATGATCAATGAAATTGTAAGAGACAGTAGGCGTTGGTTCAAAGAGCTGCCAATTCCAATGAGCAATGTGACATTTCGTGTCTTCATTATCTGGTATTAGTGCAAAAGAACTGTTGCATCCGAAAAGTTAGTTCACGTTCCATTTCACTTAACAAGTGTGACATTCGTTTGCTTGAAAGCACTGCAAGTTTTTAAAAAATATATATATATTCTATTCATGAAAAATGTATTGGGCACAACTGATACAACATAGACCACCCCTTCCCTATGGAAATAACAGATGTATTCAAAAATTGATTTCATCATCTAAAAAATGTCCAAGGCGAAATCTAGGCATCATTGTGTGTCAGGAAATAAAATTCAGGTTATGATAACATGGGTCAGTTTATACATCACAGTTATCTACGATACGTACGCATGATGTTAAGAATGAGAATCATGTTACATTGTAACAGTTGGGATCATACTATTTTGTACCTGTACATCTTCGGTAAAAAGGACGAAAAGAACTGTTTGGTTCAAGGTCGTAGACAATTGGCGCTCAAAAAGAATCCATATTACATGATTTTGTATATTTCTCAATCTCATTAAATAATAACTAACATTGCTGCACTACGTAACGCAAATTATGTAGTGGGGCATTTAGATTTCATTTTAATGATTGTATATTTCCTTGTTTGTCTTCTGTTAACAGTTGATAAACGATGACCATTTTAGACATAAAAACTTAATGTTATGATCACAGATTCATTCACACGATAAACGTCTTACCAACGGTTAACACTGTTGCTGTTACGTCTGTGTCATTCTGTATTGCAAAATCTGAAATTCTTATTAGTAGCAAACTATTTGTACATGATATCTTCCTGAATATTTAGAAATGTTCGAATGAGAATCAAGTAAAATAGCTATAACTCAGTCTCCCTGAATATCTAGAAATGATCGAATGATAATCAAGAAAAAAATCAAGACACAATCTTCCTGATTATTTTTTATCAAAGGATTATAGCAGCACACTATTCATTAGTAATTTCATCAAACTTCGATTTCACCATTTCACAAGGAATGGTTTTTTTCAAATGAGATAAGGTCCTAGTCGTCTTCGATATAAAGATAAGAACATAAGTTTGTCGATGTTCTAAAATGTTCTAGGATTAACTTACCTGATGAATTTGTGTCGGATCTTTATAGAAATTGACAACAGTTTTGCTCCCTTACTCAAATGTTTTACACTGGTCCAAAAGGTGTGAACGAGAGCATCATATTGCAAGACAAATAATTACTTCATAAGCCGGTAATCATGTGTTGAAACACATGGAACAGGTGAAACATGATCAATTACATGGTAAGCGTGTGCAGGATTTCATGACAAATCGTGCAAGCAATGTTGTAATGACAGGTGAAATAATAAGAGGAACAATGAGTTAATGATCCCATAATTACGTATTTATTCCCATTCGTAATACGTAGGGCCTACTTGTGTGGAGACAACAGTCCTCCGTGTACAGTGTTGCAACTTCAATGTGCATGGAATGGTCGGTGTGCAAACATTGTACCAGCATTATACTCAATTTTAATACAAGGATCGCGAATAGCGTAAAGTATACACTTGACATAAACTATTGCAACATTTGCACGATTCCTGACCATGCTCTGCGAGACATCAAACACATAAGAGTAGTCAGGGTATATTTAGAACTCTTCTGACAAATGAGTTACTAAAACGGAATGAAAATAACTGCCTCACAGACAGCTTCAACTTCAAGGGTTTTTTTTAGGGGAGATATTTTGCCACAAGTATATATTGTACATGGGGACTACACAAAATGCTGATTTTTTAGGTCTTCCTGTATTGGGGCTTAACCCCTAACTGGTGATATCTTATCCTACTAATTGAAAATTTTATTTTACAAGAGAGCCATTTCTTCTAAAAAATACTCCTTTTACACGAGTTACTTCGATAAGTGTTTTCAAATGATACCTAGTTAATAAAGACTTGGTTGATTATTTGAGGGTAACAGCCTGCCATGCCATTGTGAAAAGGGGAAGAACACAGAATTTACAAATTTGAAGCTTCATGTCACCAAGATGTTAATTTTCCAAATTCAGCGTCAATTGGTTTTCGAGAATATATTTAAAAGATTTCAGGGAAAATGCCTTCCAATCCCATATTTGAGGGTAGGGGTCGTTCCAAAAGTAAGGATCCCCTAGATGCAAGGTATCTCCCCACATTATTTCAGGTTTGGGGGTGCATCAGTTCTGGAGGGAAGTTGAAAATATGAAAAAGCTTACGGACGACGCCCGACGGATGGCGGGCGACGGACAACGGGCTGTGTCATAAGCCCATCTAATTATTTTTTTTCATGATATTCCTGGCGGTATGTAAGTTCGATAAAACACTCGACCTCGGTTGTTCTTGAGATATGCTTTCGCTCAGCTTTCTTTCCTCAGGAAATAAAATAAAGTGCATAACCTCTGTTCTCGTGTTTAATCCCTAACCTAGAGTCGACTTCGTGCAAATGGAGTCCAGAGTACATATACTATACTCGGTCACACAAAACGAGATTTAATGTAGAGAATCGGAGCATATAATGCCTTGGATGACCGAGGAAGGATTAGATTATTTCCTGTATATTCTAAAGTAAACTCGGTTCATGCTGCTTATCAATAATGTAGTTGGCCTATCTTGTGTCAAAGGATGGAAACACCGATAAAACACATTTTATGTGTGTATCCTAATATCCAGGTAGCTGTTTGTAAGATTGTATTAGCTCGATAGTTTTGCAGTTTAATGGATTTCATTATAATGCAGTCACTCTCGGTAAAATTTAATGACGCCTTTCGAATGTATTTTAGACTTAATTCAAATTGTTAACCTAATTAGGTCAAATAGAACATGTTTATCGAATGTTCATCTTCCAGTATCTTTCAATCGATCATTTGGACATGGTGTTTAAATCTCATTTGGGGGCTTTATATTATAGGGGGCAGATATTTTGACTGGACTATCAGTTTCATATACCAAATTTCCTCTTAAAAGCGCCAGGTCTCCTATAAGCTCCAGGCCTTGAATAGGCGTTGGGGATCCCATCCTGCTAAATCAGCGTACTTGATGAATCCGCTGAGTTCTTTCCAAATACACTGAACTATTTCGGGCCGAATACCTCGTTTGATTGGCATGACTATGCTCACCGGTTATTTTTTCAGCCAATGAAATGTCATTATGCAAGGAGCTTGAAGGTACTATCTTGGAACGTGGGTTATAAGCGCCGGGCGCTTATTAGAGGTACATTGTATCCTGAACGTCACGAAACTGCAGCAAGAGGGAACTAGAGCTTGTCGTAGCTACGATTATTGTATAGTATAGTCCTTCGCGTAACTTTGAAGTAAAGTACATGGATCAAATTTTATGTATGTATATTTCAAAGTTTGGCTATCGTTCTATAGATTACTTTACAGAAGTGAAAATCCGTAAGGAATGGAATAATATTTGGTTGAAGGTTAATTGTAAATGAATTATCTTGTTAGGTTTTGAAGTTGTTTTGTTAACCTCGTTTTCATGAACTTGCCCTGAAATTTTGGATTGTTGAGGGCATAAATGATGAATGTTGGATGAAAGATGAATTTGTTCTAAAGGAAATTTCCTTTGTAACATTTAAATATAATGTTTGAAATAACATTTGTTTCAAAAAGTTCTTAACGGTAACTTATTGTAGATTTTGTTGTTGCTTTTTGTTATGGTCTTCAGGTAATCTGTTAGGGAGCACTGAAGAATTGGTTAAATTTGAGGAACTTTGTTTTGAGATGCAGACACTGTAGACAATAAAGACATCAAACGTAACGTAATCATTTTTATTTTCAAAATAATACTGAAAAGTATTAACATATACAAAATTTAATTATTTAAACATCTTTCATTACCATTAACAAACAAAACATAACAAAAGTCACTGTACCTTATCTAATACTAGTCAATGTTTTTAATTCCTCTCTGCCATCTTGATCAGTAAATTTTGAAATGTGATAAAAGGCCAAATAAAGCGAAAATACTTCATTATCTCTTTTTCAACTTTTTTCTTGAATTGTGCCTGGTCTACAAACCTTAAGATGTTTCTTGAGTTAATTCTGATCATATTTATTCTTTTTTTATCAACAAACTGGTTGCATTCAAGTCCTGAGTTGTTACTGAGGTAGTATATGAAAAGTCACCATTAAAGTTTGGAAATTATGGTATCTGGACCTTGATTATCAAAGTTCTCTTAGTGCTAAGATAGTTGTAGGCCCATGTCCATTTATGTTACATACATCTATCTTAGTGCTAAGATAGTTGTAGGCCCATGTCTATGTCTGTTACATACATCTATCTAAGTGCTAAGATAGTTGTAGGCCAATGTCCATGTATGTTACATATATCTATCTTAGTGCTAAGATAGTTGTAGGCCCATGTCTATGTCTGTTACATACATCTATCTAAGTGCTAAGATAGTTGTAGGCCAATGTCCATGTATGTTACATACATCTATCTTAGTCCATGTATGCTACATACATCTATCTTAGTGCTAAGATTGTTGTAGGCCCATGTCCATGTACGTTACATACATCTATCTTAGTGCTAAGATAGTTGTAGGCAAATGTCCATGTACGTAACATACATCTATCTTAGTGCTAAGATTACTTTATAAATATCAAGGATCTGGGCCCCTTGTACAAAACACTAAGGTCACCTTAAATCACTAAGGTAGCCTTAGTGCAGTGTTAAAGAATAGCATTAAGGTTAACCTTAGTGGTAAGATGCTTTGTGCAATGACTTCCAGGTTCCTTATAAGCTGTGAATCACAGATAGCTTTAATCACAGAAAGCTTTAATCACAGAAGAAAGTATATCACATATCACAGATATCATATGAAATGCAAGAAAAGTGAAATACCACTGGAAGAGTACAAACTCTTAGAAACGAAACATTTTTCAGACTTTTTCAGAACTTCCCATAAAGACGATTTCTTTGAACCCAATAAGTAATTTTGGCTAAAAACATATTATGCATAATTCTCTATCAACACACAGGGTGTGACAATGTTTTCAGCCTTTGCAGATATTTATTCTGAGTTGCATAATCAATGAATAAGAAATAGTCAAACATGAGATATATTCAAAGGACTTGCCAATTACTATCATGATGATTATGATTCTCCTTTTAGTAAAACAGTTCTCATGGTATATGAGCAAAGTTGTGACAATACGCACGTACCACTATAAATTATGTATCATAATATCACAAAATGAAACTATTGGGTATGATATCCTTATTTACTGGTTTTTATGCATACAAAAATACTTATGAACTTATACTTAAAAACAGTTCTGTAGCTAAATCAAATGACATATTCATCACTTATTTATTAAAATGACCAATCATGAATTTATAATGTATTGTTCAGTTTTGATAAGCATGAATTTCAAATTAATTGATTGTTAACAATATTCCGTAACAATATCTTATAAAGAGTATAAAAAATATTAAAGTCATATTTCATAAGAATGATTCCTCCTCATGGAAAAATAAACACAGCATTGTTGTCATGGTTTGATTAAATATCAACTGTGGGACTACTGTGATCTAAGCGAATACTTGACAAAGCAAGCACTCTCAGGCTGTTGAGTGCCTACCAAGTGGAGACAACTCTGAAAATAATATAAAAAATAGATTAGGATGATATAAGGTACAACATAGAATATGTAACATGAAATTCAAACTTTATCTGTTCTAAAAGAAAAACATCTTCAATGCAATTACACACAATTGCATAAAGCTTAATTTTGAGAAAAAAAATTTCATTCTCCCTTTCCATAGATATTTATGATTATTTCAAAGAGCCACTTCATGAGTTGTTGGAGTCATATATGCCAAACTTAATCAATGGTGTCATTTGATCGCAAAGTATCCACTGTTACCAAAGTGAAACATTTTAAAGCTAAATTGTTTTGTACAGTGACAATATGAAGGTTGAACGTCACATTTATGATTGAAAACTGGACCATGGCGCGCATCAAATAGTCAAACCTAATTTTGGAGACTTATCTAAAACAGCCAGGAGGGCAGTTAGGAGCTGATAGTGTTTGTTAGGTTATATAACTAGTATCCATGTATATTGGACGTGATATCTACACCTCTGTGCGTTTATAAGGCTGGGTTTTTATATATGTCTTTTGGACATAAAAAGTTAAGATGTTTTGATTTTATATCACCACATATGACATTGAGGTTCGTATCAAAGGTAAATAATATGTTATGAAAGGTAAATAATATGTTATGAAAATCACGGAGTGGCTCTTTAAGGAAATCTGATGAAGATACAATAAACCTCAGATAATTTGGTCGCTTGATGGTTTTGTAAAAACTTCTAAAGATGACTACAAGAATTTTCTACAAAAAATTTGGATCCAAATATCAAAATATAAGATACCCAGGTAAGTATGTCAGTATGATTCCATGATTCCAAAATGTCTACTCACAGGCTGAGGAACATTGCCCATCAGTTGGCAATCAAACCTCTGCAGGAACAGGGCAACATACATGTGCATCTCCAGAAGGGCAAACCATCTGCAACAAGAAAAATGGAGAGTGACTGGGAACACCATTTTACTTACCATGATCTTAAATTGATAAAAAACAACAAATTAGCTCCCTATCCCAAAACTTTTCTTACTTGATATATAACTTTATCCTACCTCATGTATGAATGCCGATCTCTGATTGGTCCACGTGACCCTAAACAAATATCCATATACACCGTCACTGTGGGATGATAAAACCCTTATACCCCGCTACATGAGTAGGTGTTGTTCATTTCTGTTTGTCTTTTAGATATTACATTAGGACATTCAATGAGATAAATTCATTATAACATTCCGTCAAGGGTGACATTGTGATATTTATTCCCTTGAAAGGTTTTATGCAACTCTCGTTCCACTCGTTGCATAAAACATTTCGCAGGAATAATATATCCCTATGTCACCCTTGACCGATTGTTCCAACATATTCTTTGACTGCAAAAATGTCTTGCTTCTCTCCTTTCTTCCATTACTGATCAAGGAGGTATATATTTTGTGTATATCACTATCATAGATGCTTCTGTCTTGTTATTCCACATCTTCCCACCTATTTTTCTTATGTCAGCCCCAATGACATGTTAAAATAGGTCTTGCTTCATTTCCCAAAGTTTCTGAGCTTGTTGTCCAGGCTGCTGTGATAATCCAATGAGAAATCTTATGAGAATTGCATTTTTTCACCAACAAGGGCCCTGCACTCAAAACACAAATGTTGACGAGTTTGCAACGAGTTCAAAATTATCCACCGATATAGACTGGTTTAATTTAAAGCCATGCGGGGGAGATGGTTATTCCGTATCAACCCAAAAACTCAATGAACATAAACATAATAAAGGATAACTGAATATAATCAATGAGATCAATTTCTCAACATAGAGACATTGTCTGCTAATAAAGCTTACCGTATTTCCTCGATTACAACCCGGGTCTCGAATACAACCCGGTCCTCGAATATAACCCGGGGGGAAAGGGGGTGCTGAGTGAAATAGAACCCGGACCTCGAATATTACCCGGTCTCGAATATAACCCGAGTTCTCAATGTTAAAAATATCTTCATATGATTTCCAGATGGAAAGTTTGGAGATATAGAACGCCACTTTCTCTCTCTTGCAATAGATTTTGTAATGCCATTTCAGGTCTGAAAAAATAGAACCTGGCCTCGATTAGAACCCGGGCCTCGATTACAACCTGGGGGGTAAGGGGGTGCTGAGTGAAATAGAACCCCGGGGTTGTATTCGAGGAAATACGGTAGTTTGGACAACATCTGATCATCACCTAAACATCCACATAACATCACAAGCTTGGCACTCACCATTAAAGGGATAGAACAACACTGGAACTTACACTGCCAGATGGCAGGGGGACAAAAAAAATTCGAATAAACGCTGTAGTAAGGAATACAGAGTTATCATAAAACATAAGAATATAACATAAAACAAGTACCTTCCTGGGCACTGATATCGTCCACCTCCGAATGCAATGAATCCCGGCAAGAACATGTTCTTCTCCAGATCAGCCCCTTCCCAACGTTCCTGTGGTTACAATTTTGTAAAATATAATGAAAAATTACAGGTAGATGACAATGTTTAGTCCTTTTTACCTCTATACAGTCCTTGAATTAGGCTCTTTATCAAATATTGTTATCAATGAAAATTTATTAGAGCCTTCACAATCATCGATAATTGGTTGTTCCATTGGTAAAAACAAACATTATTAAAAGAATTTGGATATTAATTATGCATACAATTAATCAACATTCAGAGTTCATTTTAGCTAAATTATCCCTGCTTGCAGAACTATTCAACAATTATTTATGGTAACATAAGGAGTCTATTTAGGGTAAAAGCGTTTTTGATTGCATTATTCCTGGAAACTAAATTATCTTTATATCCAAAAGAACAGATTGTTCCAAATCATAATATACTCAACAAAATAAGTTAAACAACACCCCGAAGTTCGTTATTTAGATATATCCAGAAAAATGGCCAGTTCCTCTGTGGCGGCTGGCTACTGACAATGGTTTTATGACATCACAGACTATGAAATAAAGTAACTTATGTTGAAACAATTATTGCTGATTTGAAGTGATATGTAATCATATTGAAATAGATATTGAATAAATATGTAATTCATGATGGTGGTCCTTTTTTGCTGTGTATATCTTGAACTGTCATAAGCCACTTACAGGAGAGAACTTTTCTGCATCTGGGAAATATTTGACATTCCGATGGGCCCAAAACGGGGAAACTAGCAATAAATCTCCGACTGGAACTGTCCTACCCTGAAAAATAATTTTTTTTAAATATTAGAATCCATAACTGAAGCCCCTTGTTGAAGTGAAAAGTAAAACGTGTATCACAAATAGAACACACACAGGTGTTATTCTAATAAAATTATATTATTTGCTGAACGGAATTGGTTATTATATATTGAGTTCTTCTTTTGGACCTTTTGGACTGTTATGAACCAATAACAGGAATTATAATGTCTTTGACACAAGCAAAGCGCCCTCCTCCTTAAAACAACCCTAAAACCATGTGCCTCAACTCAACAACAATATTAGCATCCCCTCTCTCATAACTTACCAAGCATGACGAACCTAGAGGTGAGGTGAGCTGATATGTGGTTTAACGCCGCTTGCAAGTATTTCACTTATATAGCGGCTGCTAGTATTATTGCAGGGAGAAAGCCGGCAACACAATTGTGGCCATGCATTGCGGTGAAACCTGGAACTAGCAAACCATGGGTGGTACTGCACTGACATTCAGTGTCGCATTGCACCCAAACCTTACTCCATGTAGAACAGTTCTCTACTGTAGACACTGTTGCCGATTCCCTGGCGGGATTCAACCCACAGATCTCTTGACAGGAATCCGAACGCGTTAACCACTGCGCTCTCCCGCCCACAATGAACCTTTAAAACTAAAAACTCACCACATTTATCTCATTCCATTCAGTGGTAAACCTCTTTAATTAGTGCTCCACCTTTTATCGTAGTAGGTGCCTGAAGGATGGGTATCGCTCGTCATTTCTGTATCCCAATATATTGCAATACAGAAAGGCGTATTGCAATACTTAGTGCAATATATTGGTACTTTTCATATTTCAATTTTCCCATGCTCTCTTTACTAAATAACAGCAATAATAACAGTGATCAATGCGCAACTGGCTCGAGATGAAAAAGAGAGATACTTCAGTGACTGTTTTGAACTTTTAACATGTCTTTTTCACTTCACACTTTTACTTTCAGAAGAATCACATTTTTTGGTTACGTTTCTCTGCAATTTTACATGGAAATTGTTAATTTCATAACATTCAATCTATTGGATATTTTCAGAAGAGTGTACCGGTAATTATCTGTATTGCAATATACCGGTATACTGATAATATTGTGCACCTTTAAGGTGCTTTGTGCGCCTAATGTATCAAAAGGGTGCTTTTACAGAGAATATCAACAAGAAAGCAAGCAAAGATACTCATACGCTACCTTTACAGAAAACTCTTTCACGACTCTTCTCGCTATTACCCCAGGTGACCTGAGCCTAATCGCTTCAAGTATACAAAATTTCAAAAACGGCATCTCTCGAAGATCAGCTTCTGTAACTGAATGAAAAAGAGAAATATCTCTTCAGATTATGTATCATCAAAGACAAGACCATTATTCATCTAAATATTCAGAGAAAAATTATCACTTTATGTCAAATTATCATCAAATGAAAGGTACATAGATTGTTAGTTGCATGGTCTGATGTAGGCTCAGCTAGCCAATCATAAAGCTTCCAGCAATCATTGTCAGTATCTCGGGGAAAGTAAACCATTTGTCCTACATGATTGCCATCTTTTGTTTAAAAGCAAAAATGTAATTCGTCTGCTTATGACTAGGTTCGGTCTGCACAAAACCAGTAACAGAACATTTTCCCCACACTGGTTGTTGTCAGACCATACAGAGAGGAACAGTTTGTTTCACAGTAGAGTTTCTATTTTGAAAGTTTATATCCATTTATCAGTCTGATGTACTGTTTACACTACAAATGAACCAGAATTTATCAGAAAAGGGCAACCGTTTAGCATGTCTATCCACTTTATCAAATTTTTATTAAAATATCTACCTCACTTTAATGAAAAGATAATGTGTTTGAATCTTACTATTATTTCTTCCTTTAAGAACTTGGTCCACTTGGGATTTAGCCTTCTGAAGAATCTTTTGATCTTGGAGAATAAAAGCCAGAGTCCAAAATGTTATCTACAAGAAATAAACAAATCTTTAATTTTCATTTTTGCCAGTTATATAAGTTCCACAATTTTGGAAAAATAATACGTCAAAATGATATCATTGTGTCTAGGAGATGACGAAGAATAAAAACAACTTTTAGAATTCATAAACTATCTTGTTCTCCTTGGGCTACATTTAACATATCTAAATAAAAAGTGCACTTTGCTCAGATGTGTACCTTTATTAAACAAGGACATTATATATACCGCCACAGCTCATTAACATCTGAATAAGTATTGACTCTTTTCCAGTCTCGTGATTACCTTTGTAACAGAAATGATGGGGAAGTGAAAATGTTTGATAAGCAATGAATTTTTATTTTCCTTTGGAATTTTACTTAATAATTGGCTAATGAAATTGATTACATTATACATACTGGAATAGCATTAGCGAGAGAAGCCCATAAGAATAGCATACTGTAGTTGGCCATACAGTCTTGGTCAGCTATTCCACACACGATCTGTAGAATTGTCTGAAATAGATAAGTTAAAGATCATTCTTTTTCTATTTAAAAAATTTGACACAAATGAGTCTTTTTTGGGTATATCTTTATAGAATATATATCATTAAGAATTTGAACCATTGGTGTGCTGACTAAATATGGATCATCCTATTTTGAAGTTATCAACAAAAGTTATGGTCAAGATTAATTAGTCACTGTTCAAAAGAAAAGTTTTTTCCAGAATATTACACTATCCCATGGCTTTTAAAAATTCATATTTGAATGAAATTACAGTTATAAAATGGAAATGAAGAAAAATTTATTTATGAAATTGATTAAAATTGATTGATAAATTCCTTACCTCCTTTTCCCCACTACCATTGGATGGTTTGATTTTATCAACAACTGAATGGAAAGTCTTCAGAAGCCAGGTTTTCGATTTTGACCAATCCCTATAGAGGAAAAAATTAAGGTTTTAGCAGACATTCCTGACAACAGAATAGAACACAGTTTTAATCTAAAATACCTACATGATAAAAAAGAAATTAGTTAGATATGTTACAATTTTAGGTAAGGTCCTTTCTTTACATTTTTTCGATAAATAATAAAAAATCCATGGTGTCATGCATACATCAAAACAAACTAAATCTACAACAATTCCTGATATAAAAAGCCAGGGTTCTAATTCCAAAAGTAACCCCTTACTAAGAATTCCAATAAAAACTTGAATCGAGTTCATTGTTGTATTTTTATCAGCACCCCTTCTCAATTCTTTTTTTTGCCCAGGCATACCTTAGAAATATTCCAGGAAGTTTGGCACCGTATTCAAATTGATCGTCATAAGTTGTAAAGTGTTTTTTGAGGATGTCAAATTCTTCCTGTGGACAGAGTGAAAAAAACACAATAAATAATCACTTTGAATACATTTTTAATATTTTAACATTGTGTACAATATAGGTGAAGTGAGGTTATTTTAGGAGTTTTACTTATATATCTTATCAATGTTGTCCATCACAATCCAAAATTTATTCATTTTCACCTGACCTTTGACTTTGTGGGCAGAATATCTTTCCCAAACAAGTTGTCAATCACAGCAGGGTACATGGTATCTCTCATCAATTCAAGCAGCTCCTCTTCTCCTAGTAGATACACATGATTTATAAAGGTGAGAAAAATGGTCCACTTGTGTCAGAGGTTACAAGGGAAGAAATTTCTTTAGTAGCTTCTATGGTAGAGAATGAATGTAATATGTTTTGGTTTATAAGCTAATAGGAAATATTTCAAAATATTTTGTACTCATGACTGGTTTTATTCATGAATGTTCATTTACTTTAAGAAAACATTACAACACTTTGAAAAAAACTTACATTTACAAGCTGCCTTCATGAACCGATAACCTAATGCTCCTTGTTTTTTTTAGTAAAGTGGATTGTTAGCAATATGGAGTTTCTTTGAAAGAGATTGAATCACTTTTTCTGTAATGATGTTACCTCTTTTCTTGATGATAAACGAAGATTCAAACAGGATAATTTCCCTTAATAACTAGAGGTTATTCCTGTATTTTATCCACTTTGAATGGTTTAGCACTTCTTCAAAAGCGAAGGCGTTAGAAATTCAATTCTCACCCTGTGAATATTTCTGCAAATTCTCTTTGAAACTTTGACACAATTCATCTGAAAACTTGGACAACTGAGAGGCCGCCAGTTTCCCTTTCACTTGGTCGTGGATCTTTGTGTGGAATGAAAAGAAAGACTTCTGGGAAAGAGATGCTGCAAAGAATCATAGGAACATTTCATTAAAATATTTTCATTTAATTTTTAAATTCAACTTGACGACAATGAAATTGATTTCTTTCACAGTAAAGCCGACCTTGAAACATCTGCATATTCAAATCTGCAGGGCTCATACAATTTCCTGATACCTATAAGACCAAATGCCTTATATGGCTCTATATATAATATATACAAATAACAAGCCATAGAAATGACTCAAATTGTGGAATAATGTCACTATCCCCATGAAAGGTTAGACAAGTTGGAGATAACATAACAACGATTGCATAACAACATTTTACTGGCTGAAAATGTTGCATTGTAAACATAGAAGCTGTTTGCAAGAGGAGGCATTTGACTGTAGAGAAGTTGGGATATTGAATAAGCTCTGCAGACTCAAATACGCAGATGTAGCAGGATGAAATTAAGTGTTACAAAAATCTATGGTAAAATGTTGGTTTCTTTTCTTCAAATACAATTCAAATAAAAAACATAGTTTATTAATAGTAATTTAGTAAACTAAATTTGAAATAAGTTTAAATATGACCATGATAGAATATTATAAAAAATATAATCTAGATTATTGAAACATCAATTTCATTTAGAAATACAATTAAAACAGTTACATACCAACTTTATTTGTTGTGTCTTGAACAGCCTTCTGGAAGTCTACATAAGATGAAGTGAAGAACTTATCAAAGTCTTCAGCCTCCAATAAAAAAGTTAGTCTTTCACCAGCCACATGGAGTGAGAATACTGAACCAAGCTGAAATATACATGAAACATCTCTACATAAGTTTCAAATTCATGTTTCTGAAGAGGACATTTACAAGTCATATTTCAATCAAAAGTGAAAAAATATAAAAGGGCAACATATAGATATTATTCATACCTACAGAGAATATTGCTTATAGTGGATATACTAAAGTATATTTTCACTCATGTATGACACCCACTGTTATCACTTTTTTAAGAACTTCATAATCTCCTAGTTTTAAAATATTGCAACACATATATATCGTCCTCACTATTTGCCGAGCCTGTATCATCCAGGACTGACTTGTGTTAAGTAAGAAATTTGTGTCCATTATTAAGGTCAAGATACATTTTTCCTAGTTTTAACACAATTTGTTTGTCCAGAAGAAAATATGGCATTACACCCAGAGACTAATATAGCTTAAAAGAAAACACGTCATTGCCCATTCTGTCTCAGGGTAAACTTATACACTCTCATTCCACTTTTAGACCTTGGGTCATAACCCTTGGTGTGAATTTAAAAATTATGAAAGATTTTCTGGATAGGTGTACATTATTTTTAAAAAGTACTTTATTAAGGAACATTTCTAAGCAGTGTCAAATACCTCTCAACAGTAATTGGATATTTTATGAGTGCTTCAGTAACAAATAGAAACTTGATGTTTGTGTAAATTTTGTAGGTGAGAATACATATGACTGTAGTCCAGCATGCTAAAATGTCTTCCTTCGTTGACGTCTAGGACCCAAAGACTATTTTATCTCTAGCAGCTTCCGATGAATTTGATGGATGAAAAGATAAATTCTTTGGCTATTACAGCCAACTGCTGTCACATCTTAGAAAAAAAAAATTTTTTCAGCAACATCAAATTCATCATTATCCTCCGCTAGTTTGACAGTTACATTAACAGTTACTATCTTGGGTAGGGGGCAGCAATGCATTCAATGCCAATAAATAAAGAAGAAAATTTTCTAAGATGCTACACTGGTTGAATATCAAAGGGTTTATCTTTCAATCCATATGTGTCAATTGTATTTAGATGTTTTGTTTTGGTTGACTAAGAAGGCAAACCCTTTCCCTATCAAAATCGCCGGGAGGCTGCTACAGGTAAAAAAGGCTTTGGACTCTAAAATTTGGGTGCACAGTCATCACACATAACAGAATTTCAGGTTAACTGAACTAATTAACAGAACCATTAATATATAAATTAAGTAAATCTACAGATCAAAGAGATTATATCATTCAATATTGATTAATTGTCGCAACAAAAACATCACGGTTGAATACGAAATGCCCATAACATTTTATATATCCCAATATTTTTCTTGGCGGAGAAGAGTGATGACATAGTGATGACATGAAAATTGAGAAACTGGTAAGAATAAAAAGGGGCATATCGTATCATAAATTAACTTTTCTTGTTTAAAACTAATTAAGGGAGTAAACTAAAGCCCTAAAATGTTTATCAAGTTGAAACAGAAATAATTCAAGAGCAATGGTTTTATTACTACTTCAAGATACAAACATCAAGATGATCGTGAAGTGGCAAAGATAACCTAATCATTAACAGTGTCCAAAAACTGGGACTTACCTCTTTGGATTTTTCATGAATGAAACTCAACGGAGATCTCCCAAATTCAATAGCACAGCCAAGCCATGGAAATGTGCCTTTGTATATCGGAGGTCTATTTTTACCATTATCACGATTTGAAAACTTGACAATCGCTATGATGATCAGAAACACTGCTGAAAATAACGGTAAATACTCGATCAAGAAAACACCGGCGGCCGCCATATTGTGACCTTTGACATAACGTTGAGAGGCGAGACTCGGCGAGAAGTGTGTGGTTGCCTGCCAAAGCTTGCAAGTGCGAGAGTTATCCTAGCTGTTGTTAGATCAACGATCTGTTAAAGAAAGTATTCCAAAATGTCACTGAAAACTCTTCCTTTGCTGTTCATCAATCTTGGCGGAGAAATGATGTACATCTTAGATCAGAGGCTTCGGGCACAGAATATTCCCGATGAAAAAGCAACCAAAGGTAAACAAATCGTTCAATGAACATCTATCAGCGTCAATCAATCTAACTCAGTAAAATTGTTTTCACTAATAGGCTACAGTAGGCATGGCAGTTTGACTTGCACCAAATGATAGATTGAATCATTTACAACTGTTCATGGCACCATTTTACTGAAGTATGTATTGTTTATTATGAAATAAACTGTTAAATCAAAATGACAATTTTTTGTCTTGGAATGAAAAAAACTTTGCAAAGGCTACTGTACCCATCATTTATGGCTAATAACCCTATTATTGGGGCAAAATTATTTCAGTCTCCAATGCTGACAAAGTATATTTATCTTTGCAAAAGGCATTAGGCCTATATGTACAGATAAACCAAATGCACAAGTATTTTTAAAAAGTGAATTAAGAAAAAATATATTTTCTTACACATTCACTGATATGAAGTCTTTGGTATTTTTTTTCATTTTGGGAATAAAATTTTTGTGCCTACATTGAAAAATTATTCTCTAATTCTTAAAATATTGTCCGTTTGACTTTTGGTAACTCTTGTTTTTGAACAGTTGGACAGTCAACTTATTCGCTAAGTAGCAAATGGAAAATGCAATGGAGGTTTCACATGTCTTGAAAGTAGACCTGTGTATCATGGCCTTAGTGCAGGGACAATACATCCTGATTTCAGTTTTATTAGGCGAGACGATTATTGCTAAGAAACCTGCAACATGATTATTATCATGATACCATTTTTTGCTAACAATCGTGGCCCTATTCTGTACAGATAGCATTTTGACAGTTGAATCTGATGTTAGGCAATGCTTTGTTACAGTCAAGTTCATGACATCGCAATTGTTATTCATCTTCAGTAATGACATCACATAGCTATGATGTCATGAACATGACAATGTCACACTGCTATGACATCGCCAAACTGAAAGTCCTAGAGTAGTGCACTGTTCAGAAATATACATTTGTAACGGAAGTAAAATGAAAAATGATTTTGGATGATAAATAGAATCTCACCCTCGTGTAATCTGATATCAAATATATCAACACTCGCAAGCCTAGGATATTTGTAATTTTTATCAGCTCGTGTAGATATTTGATATCAGAAGACACTTGGGTGAGATTCTCTTTATATTGTCTACATGTGTTTCGTATAGATGCACTCGTATCGCTTAGTGACGATGAAAACATTCCATTTACAAGAAAAATAAGAAAGAAACTCCCAAGTAGACCATTCTGCCAATTATGAAGAGGATATTAAACGTTTTAGAATAATTTGTGGAAATATTTTGTTACATATATAGAGATTAATACCCGAGCGTGGATGTCATATTGTATTTACAACACGAGTGACTGAAAAATGATATTTTTTCCGAGCGAAAGCGAGGGAAATATCATTTTTCAGGCACAAGTGTTGTAAATACAATATGACATCCATGCGAGTGTGTTAATTTCTTTATTATCCATCTTCTCTAAGAAAAATAATTCCAAAATGATCAAGATATTCATATTCAGCTGCGATCTTGATATAGCAGTAGGCGTATGAATACAGTGACGACAAGGTCAAGGTCGCGGTGCACTGACTCTGTTGTGGTAAGACTAAATCTGGCGCCAATTTGAAATCATCATAACAAGACTCTTTCTCGAAAACGTCACATAGTTTTCATTTCATTTATCATTTTAACTTTCAAATTGATTTTTAGAAAAAATATAAAACCAGTAACATTCAAAAATCTTAAATATTACTTCACATTTGAGAGAATCACTTCGATCACGTACAGTAACTGTTACTGCATTCGAAAGGAACACACTGTCGGAAACTCTGACACTAACAACATGAAAAGTCAAAAAGAAAGGTGACAAGATTAACGACTGAACAACAACTTTAGGTCAAACGAATGTCAGCACTTGATCGGCATTTGGTATTCAATCGTCATCCGAAGAATCTAAAAAGACAACAGGACAGATTCGTCGACGCTTCGGATTGGGTTCACTCGCACTCAGGTGATCAGCTGATTGAACGGCACTGGCAGTCGCACCTGTTGCATTTCCAATGCTGATGTTGGAAACACCTCCCTATATTGGCCCAGCAAAGATTGTACAGATAATTTCAGAGGGAACTGCTTTGTTGTTGTTGTTCTGGACTGAAAAGACTTGTGAATTTTGTTTCGACAGGAGAATGTTTTGATCAAAAGTGCCTGGTAACGCGTCAACGTCATATCGCGAGAATTTCAGGAGTGACAACTGCCTATTTGCTGGAGTTCGGGCCGACAGAAGCGAACCAATATTTCTGTGTTGGGCATCCGACAATCCGGAATGATTTATTAGAAATGATCAAAGTTTCGGAGGACACAAGATTATCGCAAGTCATAGTATAAAGTTTGTACATAGTAAAAAGTTATGAATGAAAAAATTAGTCCCACATTCTGACGTCACGTGGTCATCCAACTCGACCAATCAAATTGCCACAAGGGTTTATTGTACATGTGCAACATATCAGAGTTTATGTCATGACTTATCTCAACACATATGGATAATAATCATTAATAGTCACTCATCAAACCAACAAAATTTGACAAACAATTGATAATAACAATTTGATAAATAATAAGCAATGAGAATAAAAGTTATAATATAAGCTAATACAAATAACTTATACAATATCAAATGTGTCAAAAGGCTAGCTTAAAAAGTAATATTCACCAAGTTGAAGAGAACTTTCATGGTTATATGGTTATTAGCACTAATTAGATAGTGATCATCTGGATAATGAAACTTAAGTATTGCCTTTTGATTTTTTTTTAAATTGATATATTTTAAAAAGTTCTGAATATTTTTTTATTTTCATGAAAACCATTTGAATTTGAACTCTTTATAGGCATCGGTTCATTTCTGAAGGAGAGCTCAAAAACTGCTCATCAAATCTTTATAAAACTCCACTTATTGTGAATTTTTATTTCATGATTACAAAGATGTATGTTACAATTTATAGGGAACCAACGGGAAATGTCATTTTCTGTTGACTCATGTATTCATATCTATTGGTCATAATTGAATGTACCTGACATCTGTACTACAACTATCCTGTGAAAAAGAAAACATGTTATCTCAAAAGCATCATTAATCTATGGTAAAGAGTGTGAAATAATAAACCTCGTGCAGACTTGGGGCTAATCAATAAAAGTAACTCTGAATCCTTCGTTATTGGATATAATGATGGAACATGAGCAGAAATCTTCATGTCAAGTGACAATTCCTGCTACTGTTTCCATGGAAACAAGACAATGTCATTGCAATTACTAAAGGCCTCCTCTATGTAATGAATTCACAAAACCAGATGTATTACTTATCTAATTCAATGTATAAACAATATCCGTACATCAACATCAACCTTTTACAATTAACCTTTTACCTGTTGAATCAATTAGCGCTAATCTATTTGTTATGTGATTGGCTGTCAGTATTGGTAATTCATTGTGCTGTAGATATGCATCAAAGTTATAGAACTTTGGCAAAATGTCAAGCAACTTTGGTAGTGAATTATGTAGAAATGAAGCCAGTCATTTACTGTAGTGTGACAAAGGTAAAATTTGGTAAGTCAGTGACCTTGACCTTGCAGATTTCTTTTTTATCTCTGTGATTATCATGATCCTTGATCTTCAAGCAAACATATACATCCTTGATAAATGTTATTTCACTTAAAATCTGGTTTTTTGAGGAAAAATATATTTTAAAAGGTCCAAGGATATCATGAACTGTCATGTCATATATATATGAATTATCAAAAGCAATGTTCTCAGATGATGAGATATCTGTTAGATCATTTCTTTATATTAAAGCCTTATATATATTGATAGAAATGATTAGTTTAAACTATTATCCATCATTGTGAAGCCACTTACAGAGCAAGGATGCTAAGTGACATAACAAGTTGTGATGTCACCACTAAATACAACGTTTTTATGGCCTTATATAATTATTTCTACTTTTTCGCCAGTGTTGAACGACATCGTACAGACCATGTTCAACAAGCGCTTCATGGAGGAGCTGTTCAAGCCTCAGACTCTCTACTCCAAGAAGGCCATGAGGACAGTGTTTGATAGACTCGCACACGCTTCCATCATGAGGCTCAACGCTGCCAGTATGGATAAGGTAGGGGACAGTTGTAATAACTCAGAATACGGTATAAAGTTGAGGTTTAGAAGCATGTTAGAAACATAAGGTTGTCCAGATGTTTGCTTCATTTTCACAACCTTTCAATCTGCTGAATATATAATTTATGTAATGCTATATCTGACCACCTCATATGTTGGTCAATGAAATTTTCATTGAATTTACTGAATCAGATTCAAAGTTCAAAGTCTGAGGTCACCACTTATGGCTAAAATATTGCCCTAGCGGCAGTAAACATTAACTCACTCAAAGTCTGAGGTTAAGAGAAACTACCTTGCACCCAAGATCAAACTTTGCCCATTAATTTACCGTAAGTAAATGCTGATTTCTGATCGCCGCCTTCAAATAACAGCATTGCAAGCAATTGCCTTAAAGTTCTTAATTTTTACTGACTTCTTAACTTATGATACTTTACAATTATTGATTTTTAATAAATATTATCAAATGTTGTGATGTAGTTGTCTCCCCTGTCTTCAGCTGTACGACCTGATGACGATGGCATTCAAGTACCAGATTTCTCTCTGTCACCGCCCCAAGGAGATCTTACTGATCACCTTCAACCACATGGACGCCATCAGGACCTATGTGGATGCCTATCCCACCGCCAAACAACAGGTGGACCACGTCTACAGGATGCTTATAGAGGTAACATTATTGGGTTTGGTATTGAATTTTTAAGCATGTGTCGGTTACTGGAAAAAACGTATGAGAGTGTTTGGCATAGAGTTACTTTGTTCAAGTCCTTGAAGCCACTCCCTTGAACTGAAAGTTATTTGTTTTATTCTCTCAATAGACAATAATTATTAAGCTTTTGAAAGACATATATCATTAGACATCACTTTTCTGTCACATCATAATTGTATGTTTGATTGCATATGATAAAAGTATTATTTTATCTGTAAGTCTGCGACCTTATGAAAATTATGCAATGCCTAATGAGCTACAGAGCCAACAGGCCTATTTTGGTTTAATGCCAATAAGATCAAAACCTTTGTGGCTCTGTATTGAGATGTAATCATTAAGCATTCGCAGAACTAGTTGACAATTGGTGGTGTTACTGAGATTTAATGTTAACAATAATCATCTATTAGACAGTTTTCTACAACATGGGCGTTAAGCCTGTTGTATGAATTAAACTCCTAACCTCTTTATGAGAAGTCACATTTGTGACAGTTCTAACTCATTTTGTCTGAAGGTGTCACAGTTTTAAAATTTTGTCTATTCTAAGAAAATCTTGAAATCTTTATGTATGAATTTAGATCTTATTTGGTTTGATATTTGTTTCAGACATTTGTACCTATGTCAACTGGAGAGTTTCATCTTGTTCGACAAACTTTGCTCAACTTCTTCCAAGATATGCACATCAGGGTTTGTAAAATAATCTATATTTGAATTAAAACTTTTTGAAGAATGATCAATTCAAAACTTCTCAAATTCCTTTTTGATTATCTTGTTAAGAGTATCATAGGAACAAATATGTATTCAAATAAATTTATTACATAACAGGATTACAGCAGAGGTATAACTCCTTTCAAAAACAGCAGTTAAAAGTCTATATATAGAACTCTCTCCCGTACCTTCTGCAAGCGCTTTGAGCATGACTTTCAACGTGGATATAGCGCTATATAAATTGACTTTATTATTATATAGACTTCTTGTTTATATGGTTTCTTATTAGGAATTATGCTGTTTTTGAAGGAACTTCAGGTGATTTTAAGCAAATGTTCTCAAATGTTTTTAGACAGATCCATACAGAAAAGTTGATAAACAAAATCTCTTGTTACATATCAAGCTGTTTTGCTAAGGCACTTCAGGAGACATTTGCAATTTTAGCCATTTTTTCAACCTTCTCCAGGTATCAATATTTCTCAAAGACAAGGTGCAGAGTAACAACGGACGCTTTGTACTACCCTCATCTGGCCAGTTACCCTGGGGTACTGAGGTACCCGGCACTATCAGGTAATATCTAAAAATAATGACGCATCAACAACCCCACTTTTAATATTTCAAATAAGTGAGTTCCTATAGACAAAAATTAATGTTTCTTATGGTAATGCAATTTTTTCAATTTAAAGAATAAGTTTTAAAACAAACAGACCATGATGGGCTGTGTGAATCCATTTCTCTACCTCCTATGATTAGAATGTGTTCACAAAAAGATGTCTGCCAGTGGTTTTTCTCTATACTTGATTCTTACCTCAATACGCTAAAGGTGATCAGGTTGAGTAATGAGGTGTCTCGACCTTCTGACGGTAATACGTTTGGCATAAATGTTTATTGGGAAAAATTTCAAGAAACAAATTTTTCAAAAACATGCTAGTGCCCCTTTAATTATTACAAATACAAGAAACTATGGGTAGTCCTTTAAGTTGAGAGAGGCATTTTGATTTTAATGTGTAAATTTGACGCTATAGATCAAACTCATTTTCTAAAACAAGACTTAGTTCGTGGTTCTTCTAAATGGCAACATTTGAAAGTGCTTCAAGGAGGCTTTATTTAAAGTATTGTTTGTGGTTAGCTTTGCCTCCTTTTACTAAGCACTCTTTAGTCTCTAAGGTAAATCCATTGCTTTGATGAAAATAGGAGCTAAGGTTAGCCTTAGTATATGTTGCTTTGTGAAAGGAGGCCAAGGAATTGAACAAATCAGGAAAACCTGGTTTATGCTTTGCATTGTCACAGGTTTTAACTGTGTTGTCAAAAATTTAATGTTTGATAAGTGTTGACTATTTTGATTGAATGAAAAGGATATCATTTAAAAATATCTATTTTGTATTTCATTTTTTATAATCACTAATAAAACTGATAAAATATTAGGCTTAGGATCTTACCTTCGACCATAAAAAATTTCAACTAAAAGAAATATTTGAATGGGGAAAAAAAATTCTGTTTAATGAAAACCTTTTGTTTTCTACGATTCAGACTGTTTGATGAAGCTGGAAAGTTGAAGACAATGTCCTTTCCCTGCAACAACTACACCGCCGCCGTGAAGGAGGGGTCCTTTGACCTGAGGGGGGATCGCGTCACCAAACTTGGATCAAACATGTGAGATCACCATTTCATACTGACATTAATTGTTGTTAAAAATTCTGTATATGGTAATGTTGATACAAATTGATATTACCAAAATTGTCAAAATTGTCAAAATATATCTTGAACATGGTTCTGCTTTATATTAACTCTTAAGTTGCTGAATATTATTTTGACCAGTTTTGCCCCCGTGGCTGAATTTTCCAGCACTCGCCTCGCTACCGTTATAGCGCAATTAGCCCCTGTGGCTGAATTATTTAGCACCGCGAGACGCGACCGTTTTTACAATATATGGTGTATTCACATGGCGAATTACGGATGAAAATGGCCGTTCGATACAAAAGTAGCCCGCCCATCCCGTACACAAATGAACGATCTTTATCCGACAATTTGAATGAAATTTTTATCTTACCTAGAACGATTTCTATTACAATATGAAGATTGTCTTTATTTAGAGTTACGGAAAATCCTTAAATATAATCGCACAATTAATTTATTTTTATTGAATTGAAGATACATAATTCCTCTTTACGATGATATATATCTTTTTACAATGCGACCTCTAGTTAGATTTCTCCAATTATCTAAAGATTGTCTTTATTTCCGGCTGAATAAAATCCCTAATACTGAGCGCGCATACATGTATTATATATCGAATTGTAGACAATTTATTCTTCTTTATGATGATAAAAAATTGTTAGAATATGTCACCCAGTTCAAAAGATATACGCCGCGAAAGATGGTTGGGGGTACCCCGAGGATGCTCCGACATAACGGGATTTTTAGCCAGAACTAATTCTCCCTAGGGCAGTCTGGCACCGGTACGCTAATTAGTGCCGTTATACCCCCGGGGCAGTCCCTGGGCACCAGCATGCGAGTGCCAGTGTTCTAGGCACCAGCGTTGGTTCCTGGCATACCGATCCTCTCGGCGCGTGCAGTCACTCGCGGCCGAACATTCCGAGATAATAAAACCAATCATTCTATACGCACGCCGCATCGTTATCTCCTGCTGCGCATGTACAAATTATACATGGAATTAAAGATAAATCTTTCGTGCTTACGACTGTGAAAAAATAATGAAAAGGTGCCAACTGATTCAAAAGATATGAAAAGCGAAAGAGGGATAACCCTCAACTACTTGAAAACAAATTTTGATAAGCGTTCTATTTGCGACACCAGTCGCATCATTCACCGCATCGTTATTATTGACTGCGCATATGCATATTATACATGGAATTAAAGACAATTCTATTCTCTTGAAATAGGTGAAATTTTTTTTAAAAAGTATACAATATAGTTCGGGAGATATGAACCACGAAAGAGCAACACCCTCAACTACTTGAAAACAGATTTTGACAATCGTTTTATTTGCGACATTTGTCGCTTCACTCGCCGCACCATTTTTATTATCTGCGCACATGCATGTTATACATGAAATTAAAGATCAATCTTTCCGCTTGAGAAAGGTGAAAAAAAAAATTAAAAATGCCAAATAGTTCGGGAGATATGAACCGTTAAAGAGGGGGACCCTCAGACATTTTGGGAAAAAAATTGATAATTGGGACATTTTTCGCAATATTTGCCGCTTCTTTATTATGTGTTGCGCACATACACATTTCATATTGAATCAAAGCCAGTTCTTTTTCCTTTACGATGATGTAAAAAGTATGAAGTTTCGCCACCCGATTCTAAGAATACAAATTGCGAAAGATCGGGGGTATGTTCTTGATGCGGCTCGTAGCGAACGTCCAGTGACAGCTCACATTGACTTTCTCTGTCTCTTTTACGACTTAAAAAAAAGATTATTTTATTGACAATCAGTATTTTATATTACACTTATTCACCTTATTGATGTGAAGAATAAACTTTATAAGGAGAGTAACGCTCATCCACACTTCTGCTTCTTTCTTCTTTCTTCAATCTTCTTGATTATCCCCCTCATTTTCCTTCTCTGACATCAAACTGATATAAGCTTTAGTGCAATCTTGTGACGTGTGATAAATTCTGAAACATGGTGCTGCACATAGAGCCACATTACACTCGCTACATTCGTAAGAAGATTCTTTGCCTACCCTTTTCTTCTTTCGAACTGGCTCATTGCTTTCTTCCACTGCCCTTCGAAACAGGCTGAATCTTTGATGGAAAGTGTCGACCATGAAGACGTAACACACTTTCGTCGCTTGTGCTTGGCCTGCCACGAGGACGTCTACGCAGGGAAGGTACTTTTTCCGTGTCGGCGAAGGTGATCATATGCTGCACTAAATCTTTTCTGAATTGACGGCTTGTTTTCAAGGTTTTGTCTTTTGAGAATTCTTTATAAAGAATGTAAGAGTTCAACATGGCAACGTTTAACACATGAAACCACACTCGCTTCCACCATTTAAGAGTTTTCATTTTGAACGGGGTGTACGACAGCATCTGGTCGGCCCGATCCACACCTCCCATATATTTGTTGTACTCGTGCACAATACGTGGTCTCGTATTTGCTTCCCCAGTCACTCGGTTCTTCTTCCCTGTCTCTACAATTTCAGTGTCTTCTACGGTTGACATGAGCAGCACTGACTTCCTGTCCTCATACCTCACAACGAGTAGGTCTTGATTGTGATAGATCATCATATCCCCTTTCTTCTGTTTTTTCTGTGCCTTCTTTACCTTCTCAGGAATGCCTTTGCGATTGCCTCTCAACGTCCCAGTCGCACCAGTTCCCGTTTCCCACAAGTTTATATACAATGCCACAGAGGAATAGAAATTGTCCATGAACACATGATATCCTTTCCCAGCATAATCCTTCACCAAGTCCATGACGAGATCATACGTTTTCCCACCGACAGAAACAGATTCATTTGTTTTTCCAGTGTAGAGTTCAAACTTGCAAACATAACCATTGGTTGAGTCACACAGCATGTAGGCCTTTATCCCATACTTCTTCGGCTTGTCGGGATTGTATACTTTGAAACTCAGATTGCCTTTCCAAGGCACCAACCCTTCGTCAACACAAATAGTTTGATGCGGCTTGTAAACTCTGGAAAAACGATGCACGATGTGCTTGTACAAATAGCCAAGTTTATTGATTGGTGAAAACTGGGGTGTGTTTCGTCCCGGCATTTGGTTATTATTATTCAAATGTAGGTACGTTAGTAATAACCAGAACCTATCACGAGGCATACATTTGGCAAAGAAAGACGTCACATCACTCGATGACCAATACTCAGAAAAGTTTCTCTGTACAACCAAAGACATTGCTATAGTCATTGCTACGAATACTTTCATTTCTTCAGCATTCGTATCATACCATTGCCTCAACCTTGAACAGGGCTTTAGAACCTTATCGTCAACCTGTTGGTGGAAGTATCTGTTGGTTTCTGCTGCCATTGATCCATAATCATCTTCATGAAAAAACAACCCGAAATAGTCTACAGGATGCGGATTATCAGGCAATTCTATGAAGCGTCCTAATCCCGTGTTGCCAGTAAATTGGAGATCAACACGTCCACGTGGCCTCGGACCCTCTGTCCAGCGTTCCATAAAGTTGTCACGGTCATCAAAATGTGTGTCCATTTCATTATATTGCTCATCAAAGCCACTGAACTCTTCTTCTGTGGAAGTACCAGTCGTAGCAGTTTCACCCGTAGCTGCTAATATGTGTCTTGCAATGTTTCTTATTTCTACATCACTATCAATGTCACTTTCACCATAACTGTCACTGTCACTATCACTCTCATCAGTTGATTCCATATCAGAAGCTTCATCGGCATGGACCTCGTTGATGAAGTCGTCGTCGCTAGACGTTGACGGACCTTCCCAACTCCTGGTTCGCGGCCTCCTGGCCTTAGGCATCTTTCACATCAATCTGTAAATGATTGAAAATAATTTAGGCACACGCAAGATATAATAACATCAACACATGACCTGTTGTACAGAGAAATTCAAGGTGAGCTTCATGGACATTCAATTGCCACATTTTGTAAGTGTTTGAAACAAATTTGCCGTTGCGCGCCTTTGGCGCCAGCGGCCATCAATAATCCGAACTTTTCACGATTTGCAAAAATAACAAATCAGGACAAATTCTAACATTGCTGGACAAATTCTAACTTTCGGACAACTTTTCACAATCCTGCCGAACAAGTTCTAATGTCGCCGGACACTTTCTAACTTTTGGACGACTTTTCACAATCCCGCCGAAGGTGCCGATGGCACCGACGGCCGCCGACGTTGTATCAACATTATCAACCCTGATGTCGCCTTCTGACTCCTATACAACGAGCCGGCGAGTCGCGAACAACTGCCTTCTACGTCAGGAAAGTTCTGATTGTCAGTTGTGGATTACAAAAGTTTTTCAACTTTTGACTTCTCTTCCGAGAATGATAGGTTCCACGGGCCTATCCGTCTGGACGGCCGTAGTCAACGAGCACCTGGCTTTAGTTCACTCGAAGAAACTCATGCCATCCCGACATATATAGCAAACTATTTAGAACCTCGGAATGCTACCAAACTTTTTTTTAAAAAATCAGTTTTCTTGACCAACAATGATGATCGTGCTTGAGTCACTATATGAAACAACCAACAAAGAAACGTCGCCACTGTGTAATAAAAAAAGTTGTATATCCATATATCATTGTCGTCCTCAACAAAGATTTGGCAGAAAAAAAGACATACCTGGTTGCGGTGCCCGACAAAGTCCGCTGAAATTGTTTTCCTCGAACACGAACATTTTCGTTGGACACATTTTCTCATGACCTGATGGCGGTGCCCGGCTAAAGATCCCCGACATATTGTGTCTCAACCACAAAAATTTATGTTGGACAATTTTGCCTTGACCTGATGGCGGTTCCCGACGGCATCCCCGACATACTGTGTCTCAACCACAACATTTTCGTTGGACAATTTTTCCATGACCTGATGGCGGTGCCCGACGCAAAAATTACCTAACTCAAAAAAGACATCAATAACTCTATGAATATAAATCCAAAAGGTTTTTTCCCTTTAACTTTCATGGTTTATAAAACTCTATAATTGAACACTAAAGAAACAGGGTTTCCGTCATCATTTTTTTACTTATTACATTTTATTTATAACATTTTAGCGGCGCTTGTTGAATCTTTATTTCCGTGAGCGCATATACAAATTGTATATCAAATTGAAGAGAATTTTCTGCTCTTTACGCTGATACAAAACGTTGTTTAGCGCGCCACTTCATTACATAAATACGAAATGCGAAACTTGCCCAATTTGCGGCACTTCTTGTGCCTTTATTTTTGTGTGCGCATGCATGATCAATATATGGAAATGAAGAACATTGTTTCGTCTTTATTTAGATGTAAAATTTATCAAAATCCGCCACGTGGTATAGAAGATATCGAGTGCGAAAGAAAGGTACATAAAAATCGAGCTTCGGATCACATAATAAGAAAAGCGACAAAAGAACCCCTTGTGCGGCACTTGTTGCATCGCAATTTCTTTTAGCGCATGTACATATTATATACCATTTTGTAGACAATTTATTCTTCTTGATAAAGAAAGAAATGGTTTTGGAATGCGACATTTGGTTACGGAGATATAAAGTGCCAAAGTTTCCCTATTTGCGTCACTAACGGAGATCGAAGTGCAAAAGTTGTGTTTTTTACGGCACTGGTTGAGTCTTTATTTATTTGCGCGCTTAAATCATTGATATATGGAATTAAAGACAATTCATTTGTCTTTATTTTGATGAAAAAATTGACAAAATTCGCTTTACGGTCTAGAAGAAATTTATTGCGAAAGAAAGGTACATGAAAATCGCCCTTCAGATCACATAAAAAGAATAGCGACAAAAGTGCCATTTGTGCGGTGCTTGCTGTATCGCTATTTTTGTTAGCGCACAAACAAATTATATATCAACTTTTAGACAATTTCTTTCTCTATCTTGTGACATAAAATATGTCAAAATACGTTGAGCACATTATGAGAAAATTGGTGTGACAAAATGGTGTAAAACTAAAAATATGTAAAATTCACCTTTTTTGCGGCACATGCTGTATCTTATTTTCACGAAGCGCACATATGTTTTTTACATCGAATTGAAGACAATCTTTTTCTCTTTCAAATGATTCCACCCATATTGAAATCCGCCCAAGGGTGCAAAACTTAGGGTGTGTGATAGGAAGGTGTGCATATGGTCAAAATGCACGCGTCGCAGTAAACGATAGCACGCGCAGGGCGGTAAGCTCGTGCGAGAGGGTAGAAAGCTATTAGCACGTGCGGCGGGGAGTGGGGGAAAATTGAGTGATTTTAAAGCTTATTATCGGTACGATAAACGTTATCAATCGTTGCATAATTTTCGGAACATGTACGCGCATTATTTAGAACACCAACGAAACAAAATTCGGTAGCTTAGCGACACACGGACGGAAAGTACTAGCGTTAAACTGACACTACTGCCGTGCAACAATTGCCCGTCCTTCGCTACTGTGAACCTCGGCGTTAATGAGCTAGCGTGAGAAAAATAGAGTTTGGATGTCGCATCTCGCCCAGAGGACATGCGGTCAAAGCAAATTTCAACCCGGACAGGCCCGGGACCCGCATCTTAAGGGTTAAGCTATAATTGTGATATATTGTGACTTTTAACCCTTTGGAACAAATTAAATATAAAAATTTTTTTTAAAAAAGGTGATACATTAAACTTAATATGTTGTAGGTTTTGCAGACAGATGGGGTTCAGGAAATAAACAATTAAAGAAATGATTCAAAACTTATGCGAGGAACATTCATCAGTTATACTTGATTAGAGAACGATATGACAATACTATCTTGAGAAACTTTTAAATTGAATTACGATAGAATCAAGAAAATCGAAGATATTATCTTTTTAAAGCCTAGGGTATTTGAATGGATGACCGTCAGATCTCATTGCATGACTCTTAGACCAAAATGTGTGAGCTCAATACTAAATATTGATTTACAGGTATTCTGTATCACGCCCTGTTGAAGTCACAGGAACCTCGACCACTCGCGGATCTACAGTCTCTGATATTGTAAGTTGAACCAAAATACATTTTGGGTTTGAGAAGAAAAAAATCATAAGGGCGGGTTTCCAGTTTGTGACATTTTCAGGAAAACCCTCAGAACAATAAATCTGGTTCCAAAAAAGTTGAATTCCATAATAGATAAACTCCAATAGTATTTCCCATTTTTATATATGAATGCTAATTCATTTCAGTAATGCCTTTGCAATAAGAAAGCTATATCAATTTCAAGTGCTCTTGATGTACCCACATAG
This sequence comes from Phorcus lineatus, assembly GCA_921293015.1. Lineage (NCBI taxonomy): Eukaryota > Metazoa > Mollusca > Gastropoda > Trochida > Trochidae > Phorcus > Phorcus lineatus. Next base: position 9,601,954 of record OV121085.1, read on the forward strand.
GAAATATTGGGTGAACTTAGTGCAAAGCGTTCGAATAGTACAGGAACACAGTGTGAAGCCCAGGGCAAAACTGTTTGGTGTCCAGCTGGATCCAATCTTGGCCTTTGTCTTGAGAGGAAAGCTTTCTAACCACTACACTTCTATGCCCTGCAATCCCTAAAACAGGCTTTCCATTTCATTCCAGGACTCGTCCACACCCAATCCACTTGCTAAGGCTCACCTTGATCTTCTCTCTCAACTCATCGGCGCCAGCGTCACCAAAAAATCAGAATTCCGTCTCAACCTGTTCCATACTGACGAGGAGGAGGAGTAAGTATAACCAGAATTTCTTCCTAAAGAGGTAACTTAACTCATGCCTAAGCATGTGACCTCTGTTGCAATTGGACAACATTTCTTAGTTTGTTAAACAATTAAGCTGTGAACATTTTAACACGAATACTGTCCTTATTTTGATTTAATCAAATAATGCTTTATCTCTGACAATTGACTCTTGATATATGAGTGCTCTTCACGGATGTATGGAAACAATTTGAAAGCGAGTTAAAAAAACACCTATCTCCTCACCTCACAGGTGAGTGAATGCCAGTCTGCTCAATGGTAAAGACACAATGGATGTTCTAATTGAAACATCACTGAATCCACAACTTGCCGTGATTGCAAACAATCAGAAGTATTTGTAGCCCAGAAAGTGCTCCACTTGTGCCAGAGAGTACAGGGGTAGAAGTAATGTTGAACTATTGTATGGACTGTATCTTAGCAACAGGTGAATCCTTCTTTCTTGAGGCATGTTTTCTTACCTCTTTGCCCTTTGCCTTGTCTACCAGCTGTGATAAGTGCATTCTAACATGTGTCTTTCTTTCAGACAAGCTGCAGCAATCCGTCCAATAGAAACTGCAGAATCTCAGGTAGTCAAGATTGACGCATCCAAGGTGAGTTTCTTCACAAAAAAGTGTTTTTTTATTTTATGCATCTATATTTTTAGGAAACAAAAAATGTCAAAAACAGGCCCTCATTTTGACTTACATAAGTCAAAACAGTAAATTCCCTTTTTTATCCTGTTACTTACAAAGTAACAAATAATGTAAAAATATGGAAGCATAAACTTTTCAAAAGTTTGGTCTTAATTAATATATCCAAAATCTTTTTTAATGTATTCATATTATACCTTGTTAGTTTAAGATTATTCATGTGCAGAGTTCGAGACTATGACTGGGTTAGAGATTACATCTCAAGGACTATAAATTCGATTGAGTACTATGTGACATCACTCGGAGGTACAATGTACCTGCAATTCTCTCTTGGTAATTAATGAAGTGTGTGAATTAAGAAAATGATGTATCGTATTATGAAATGTTTATATACTACACCAAAAATAGGTAATGTTTAAATAAATAAAATTTTAAAGCAGGCATCATTCCAAATGATAAATACCAGCGCCTCCTTTTGCAAACCCAAAGGTGATCATAAGTCAGTAAAGTAACCTTAGCGTAATTTTAAAGGTTGGGAGATAAGGTTAATCTTAGTAAAGCTTGCTTTGTGAAAGTGTTCCCAGTTTGTGTTTCTCCTACTCCCAATCTCGATGTTTGGTATATTTCATGTAAACAGTCAATTTTTTAGCAAATAAGGTAAACAAGAAAGTTTTTAGTGTTAAGTGTCTTATTTATATTATCACAGTTTTCACTTGTCTTTCTTTTATTGTACCAGAAAACAAAGAATGAAGCTCTGAGTAAGATTATGGGCGAACTGACAGTGGAAGGAAGCTCTTCAGACAAGGGAGATAATCTGCTTGACCTCATGGACAGTTAGCAAGTTACCTCACCGTAAACACAAACCACAATATGGGACCACACACCAAGGAAAGACATAGGCATTCAACCCTGAATATCCATTTGATGCAAACCTCAACCCCCACAGTAGTTAGATCTGGATATTCAATGTGCATTTCATTGACTAATGGCACTGATTTTGTCATTTGAGAAGTTATACAGTCAAGGTGGGAGCTTCATTCCTCCTTTCCTTGTTTCCCCCTCAAAACAAAAATCCTGCTTCCACCCCAGTAATATACAAAATAGGCATGATACCCAATTTCTTTTGGACTGATTAAGTTTTCCCATTCTCATACCACAGAAGTAGATTTGTCATTAATTCCTATGCAACCTCTGTCTTCATACAAATGTTTCTTGGTCTGAAATGTAGAAATCTGATTGGATGCAGTAAAAGTAAGTTGTGCAATCAGCAACGTTGTTTCAAAAGTTATCATTCAAATCAATGTTATTTCCGTAAGCTTTCCAAAAGCTAAACTTTATTTGAATTTGCACCTTGCACTTTGAGTCTTCTTTAGAGAACACATACACCACATTTAGCGACTGCATCATTGCATAGGCCTTTGTGACAACAAATATGTTATTCTCGTATTCGTTGTTTTCAGTGGCTAAGATATTGCCAGGCAGTTTATGTTGTGCAGCTAGGGGAAACTGCCGGAGATAGAGAAGAGTTCTTATTATAACAGAGGTTGTATAGGAATAAATGACGGAACTATCACTGTGGAGAGAGAATGAAGTTTTTCAAGACAAAGCACTTTGGCTGTTAACTGAATGGCTGTGATATATTTTATCAAACACTCAACCATCTTTCGTAATACATAGAAGAAATTCAGCTGTGTTAACTCCTTAGTACAAGACATACATCAACCTTGGTTCTGAAAGGTAGTACTTGTATGTTGATTCTTTGCGTATGTTATGGAAAGGGATGTTGATATTTCATATATTTATTCTATTTTTATTTGTGGTTGAATGCCTATGAGGATATCACTATCAAATACAATACAGCATTGTTGATGTTGATTAATGTACAATTTCACTCTGCACCATATCATTTTGTGATTGTATACAACTGTGATAATTTTGGAATAATTTAAGGTTAGATTGTATGCATGGGTGTATATATTAATGATGAATGTTGTTTCTTCACTGGATATGAAAAAGTCTTATATAAGTTATATCTTCAGTATGAAATAATATTGCTATTGTTTTCCAGTTAAATTGTTTAATGTTTCACAGTGTTATGCGTTGAGCCAGAAAAATAGATTCATTTATTTCATGTTAATTTCAAGTTTATTGATAATGAGAAATGTATGGGACATAACTTTTGTTATCAACACCAATCACATATCTTGACCTTCATGATCAGCTGATTGAAATTAATGAAATCTTATCATTTATCAAAGTATCAAATTAAAAAAGATTTACTATTATTCTCTTTCAAGGTTTGAATGCTTGCTGCATTTTTGCTACCTGGGAAATAAGTGTAATGATATGAATCGAAACGTAATGTGATAAAGCATGGAGTTATTAGTTTTGAAAAGAGGATCCGTCCAAATACTATGATTTATATCTCGTTTTCGTTTAAATCAACCATTAATGATATTTTGTACATTGGATATAGGTCACAATAATGAAATTATGATACTGCAAAAATATATTTTAATTGATGTCATTACTGTATCTCATTACATAAAATTTATTTTTATCCTTTTTTTGGAGGGTTTGTATTTTCTAAGGGATTAAAAATGTAATCCGTCCAGATTTGAAATCTTTATGCTTTTATGATTGCTATTTTTTGTCATAATTTCCATGTTACAGTTTATATATATGAAAAACGTGTAATAGTTAAAGACAATAGGCAATAAGTGTAATAACACTACACCTATAATATCATGAAGTCAGTGGTACCATGAGAATGGTTTATAACTCCCTGAAATCTGAAATAAATCATATTGTCAAAAGCATTTGATTTATTTTGTGTAGAAATCTGCAGGTTAAGATATATTTATGCCTTGTAATGCCATTTCTACTTGTTTAGTGACACTTCTGTAAAGTGTAAATGATACTGAATATTGTTTGTTTACACATTGTATAAAAGAGGAGATGTAAAATGATGTTGTTTTCAACCAGTCATGTTGAATGATGCCCATTTCTGTCTATATATTTGTTATAAAATATTTCTCTTGTGCAATTTGATGCAATCTAGGTCTTTTTTTAATGTTCAAATAGTTTTATAGTATCAAGTCTATGACCCAAAACTTTTGTTTTAAATTTTCAGTCATCTTGTCTAATTCATTTAATTCCAATGAAAAAAATATATATAAAAAGCCACTTAGATGTTGAGTAATCAAGTGCAAAGCATATTAATAATGCAAATTCCTATGACTGGCTTAGTTGAATCTTGCACCATTACCCATTCTCTGTGCTGGCTGTTGAAAGGGAATGTGGTAGTCCAATGAGAAATCTTGTGGACATTGCAACTTATTGCTTAAAGAGCATTGCAAACAAACCTTGCTTAGAAGCAAACTTATAGTTAGCCAGTGATAAAACCTGAAGCTAGGTATGCAGTGCGAAAGAAGATCAGAACCTCCCTTATAATCCTGTTACAAATTCTAGCATTTCAAGGAATCCTTACTGTCTTCAAATGGTCATAAATGAAAAAAATAAACCATGTGCACAGATGTGGCATCTCTCTCAAGGGCAGTGCGTTCCAATGCAGAGTTGAGGTATTAGCATCAGTGGATCTAGTAAAAGATACCATATGATTCGTCTAATGTAACGACACAAATAGAAGCAAGATTGAGAGGGTTGAACCGTCCAAAGAAAGACATAAGACTGGTTTAGACACGTTAAACACCAAGGATTTTTTTTTTAAATTGTTGATTCATTTAATCCTTCTTGTTTGAATAGATATATGTCTTCGTTTCAACTTCTTCAAGAGCATTTTAAAAGCTGGATTGATGAAGAAGAATAAGTTCATATGGATACTCAACTTCTTTATTGCATGAATTGCAACGTTTTGGCGTCCATACTAACACCAGTATTAGGCTAGTGATACATATTGATAAGTGCGATAAAGAAGTTGATTATCCTTAAGAACTTCTTCTTTGCTTCACCCCACCTCAAGATATGGCATCTGTGACTTTAGTAATATCAGGAAAGCTGTACATTATATAAACAATCTATTTTCAACTCAGATAACATTGTGTTTTAGCATCCCCCATGAAAGGAATTCCTTGTAAAACCGCCTTTTTGATATTTTTAATCAATGACTTTTGCATCCAAAGCTTAAAAATGCTTTTGAAGAATACAATTTAGTTGAAATAATATTTTAGTAATTTTGTACTGTTATGAAATCCGAATTTATTTTGTCCCAAAACATTTTGTCCCTTAAATGATCAATTTGTTATGAGTTTTTTTTTAGTTTTCTCTTTTTTTATGAGATTTTGTTATTTGGTTTAAGATTGTGCACAAGTTGAATTTGTAAAAGATTTTTGTCACTTTAAAAAAAGTTGAGTGTGTGTAAAGCAATTTGAATGTTTTATATTTGTTAGCAAAGTATAGGCTTTACAACTGTGATAACTTGATAGCACGTCCTAAATAAAACTACTAATAAAAAATATTTATTCTTGTGTTTTTTCTTTTGCCTAACAGCAAAAGCAGGGATATTAAGTGTCCTTGTCAGGCGTTTCATCTTTCTGTGGTTAATTATATGCAAGGTATATATGCCTAGGCATAGTTGTCCCAAAGCTGATACACTACATATACGCTTGGTAAAAAGTATTGCTTGCGTTTTCAATGACTGGCGTGACTTTGGCATTCAACTGATAAGGATTTAATTTAAATAAAATGTTTGATAAAACCTGGTTTCTCAAATGGCAACAAACTCTTCAGTAATTATGCAGTTGACTAATCAAAAACAGCCATCATCCTAACCTTTAAAACACAGCCAAGTTTCATAGTCGAAAAAGTTTTGGTGTATGCAATGTGGATTAGTAGAGGTGTTTTGATAAGTAGGAGTTTTTGTCAACTATATTTACTGACTTATACCTATGAATGAAGCCACAAAAACAAAAAAGAACACCGTATTTGGTATAACCCAATAACCACAAATTGTTTTGACATAACATCTTGCTGAACAAGACACTGAGCTGTTCCTGAAGCCCTTGGTTTCATAAAGTTTTGTTATTGCATTTGTTAGAAGAGCTCTGAATAAAAGTGGAACTGCACTTAGAGCCACAGAGTTACAGAGAACTTCGAAAGCCCAATGCGTTGCAGGCCACGTCCGTGAAGACACGTCCTTTGACGATTGCTTAGTCGCAATGGTTGTGTTTTTAAATGGAACAAGGCGAGAAGAGGTCGCAAACTGTCGACCCAAATAAGGGCAATTTTGTCTTTTGATGTGCTTGCGACTTCAGTGGGCCCCATGTCTAGCGAATGTGTATTTGCTTGTCGAGAAGATCTGTATTCAGTGGTGAATAAGAGAAGTCATTGGTCATCAGGTTTGATGTGTATTTGGGATAGGTGGTCAAGAAGGGTGTGGGGTAGATCAGAATATGGGGACAGGATGTTGGTTAGAAATTATTTTTTGCTGATTTCAAGGACGTTTTTATCTGCTTTTAAATGTCCTTAATGCTTACAGAAAGTTTTTTTACCAGATATAAGATTAGAGAGGACATATTAATCTAAGAATGTGGAGAGATTTACCACCGATCAGCTATAGTGTAATATTAATTTGATTCAATTTTTTTATCATAATTTAAAGAATTAATTTAAAGGTTTGGATACATTTTCTTCAGCTTTAGAGTCAAGTCATCTTGGTGACACTTGTCAATGTTGGTGAGGCTGTATTTGATATAGAAAAGTATGTATTATGGTGTTCAACATCAAACAAAATAGAAGCTGATGAGATACAGAGTCCATGTTTCTATTTTATTTAGTATTGCGTCAATGTAAACACTTTTGACTCATTTTAGCTTTCAGGCACAGACCTGCAATAAAAATAAACAAAGGGTTGGGTTTTTTAAAAAATTTAAGAACATATGGAAGCTCTCCTCGACACATATCTTCCAATGTCATTGGTTTTAATTAACTTGAAGAAATAGATAATTAAACTTTCAATGATAGAATATAAGGTATGTTAATATATTCAAAAACATTTGACTAAATTTTCAATCAAAAATATTTTGTTCAAATTTCTTCAATGTTTGACTGTCAATTAAAACATTTAACTTTCAAATTAACCATGTTTTAATCGAAAATGTTTTGTTCAAATTTCTTCAACGTTTGACTGTCAATTAAAACATTTAACTTTCATATTAACCAAATATTATTTCATACATACCTTTTCTCGCACAAGAAGTCATATTTGTCCTTACAAGCATGATCGTGCCATTGAAAGTGATCATTTACATCCATAACAACACATCGACTTGAGTCTGTTCGGTCGGGCTCTCCCTTTGCCCAGTCACCATTCGTTACTGTTTCTCCCGTGACATCCCACACAAACAAACCCGGCGTTAGTAGGTCGCTGGCTCCAATCCACGCTTTCGCTTTATCTGCAATCTCATTAAAATCAGTTCATAATTTTGCTCCACTGCATTACGCTGGCGTAGATTAGGTTCTTAATTTAGTCATATTGGATTAATCTGCCGATTCAAATTTGATAATTGAGGTTCGTAATGAAAATAATACAATTGCAAATGCTATATACACAGGCTTCAAAGTTCTTAAAATTGTTGCAAACGTCAGGGGAAAGATATCTGCGAGTGATGAACTATTTGTAGGACGTGAAATACAATTTGCCTTGCAAAACTGAGCCTATGACTTTAAAGTGAAACTTCATTGATGAAGATATCCTTGCTTAAGACTCCTACTTCCATTATCTCCCATCTCAACTCCATCATAAGTATTTATTGCCTTCTGTCATAATACGGGCGATTCTCGGTCTTGAAATAGAGAAGCCTGATTGGTTGCGCTAAGTAATGAGAGGCACCATTTCTTAAGTTCTGATTCCAAAATTAAGCCTCAGTTATTTCCGTGTGTTTCGGGATAGGCCCATCTTCCTACGCAAAGCTTAACTATTGCCAGTCTCGAACTGTCCAAGTTAACCCTTGCTGCCGACATACGACTTTCCTGTGCTAGCTCTCTAACTCACTGCAAAGGAATTAGATAGTCCAATCAGAAAGCTCCTAGCAAAAGCTAAATCCGGGCACTCGAACAAACATGGATGCGCCCATGTCGCACTCCGTCGACTGAAAGATTTGTAAAGAGAAAGTGCCGCCTCCAAAGCGATGAAAAATATATTCAAGTTCATTTATGGTTATAGTCAATTTGCGTTATTATTTTACTACAACCCTATAGCGGACAGCGGCCTGTCAAAGAATTTATTCTTAAATTGCTTCGGTAAACTAATCAAAATCGATAAACTTGACCCTGATTTGAAGCACCGACTCGATGCACTACGCCCGGCAAGACTTTATTTCCTGTCATCGTACAATTGTTTTATCTTTGAACTGAAACATTGATTAAATTTTACATAAATGAACCGATAAAATTTGAACATCTCGCGATGTCATAACACTCGAAATGTAGTAGCCTGTGACCTCGTTATATCGCGGTAGTAAACGTTACTCTCATAAAACTTTACTTCTTGCAGTCAAAAACCAGGTATGTTGACGTGTACCATTTAAATATCATGTCGTCAATAAAAAAAAATAAAAAAAAGTAAAACAATTGTTATATTTACTTCCATTTTCACTGATTTGATTGGGTCATTTTACATTTTTGAAAAAATTACTTTGGTTACTACGTATGTGCCTTCTCTCTCCATGAAATGTTTCCCGTTTGGCTTGTACGTGTGTTTGTGAACAGTTGGATAATAAAAAATGAGACTTGTGCACATGACAAAGATAGCCCGCCCGCCCCCCCCCCCCCCCCCCCCCCCCCCCCCCCACTAATTTTAGGGGTAAAAACAACTTTTTTTGCTCTTTATTTCAATGTTTGAATGAAAAAATAAAATATTTTCTTGAGGCATCTGACCCTTTTCTGCAGATTGAGAATAAAAACTGTATTTAGACTCACCGACGTGACACTCCCCCCCCCCCCCCCCCCCCCCCCCCCCAGCTACTGTACTTATTTGATGAAAAAATACAATTATATAATGGTAACGACCACGATAAATGGGCCTACATACTTCCATTTGAAAAAATATAAGGGGCGCAGTCATATGTTATTTATTTACCAAAACCGGTCCTAATAACAACAAAAACATCTTTTCCGTCCATCAATACATTTATAAACTGAATCTTCTTGTTTGAAAGGTTTGCAATGCAAACTTCTTAGTAATCTGATCGATCAGGTCACTTTCTATGGGCGCAGCCATTTTGATTATCACGCAAATGATACGGCGTCACCGATTGGTTAGGGTAAGGGAGGTAACTGGAGATTACTAAAAATCGCCAGAGGGGGCGCTGGTATCAGCACAGGAAAGTCTTATGTCGGCAGCAAGGGTTAACTTGGACAGTTCGAGATTGGCAATAGTTAAGCTTTGCGTAGGAAGATGGGATAGGCCTAGCTAGACGTTATTGTTCACTTTACACATTGAATATTCTTACAAAACCCGGTCGCTTAATTATGCGACTGCATCATTGCATTGGCCTCATTGACAGCAAATTTCTTACCAGGAATTCGATGTTTTAATGGCTGAAACTTTGTAGATAGTTTGATTGACACAATTTGCCGAAAGGAGAACCTGCCATAAGTCCAAGAAGGGCTTGTATAACAACAGAGGTTAGTATATAGAGATTATTACTCGAGGAAGTGTGTCATATTAAACGAGTGTGAATTTTCGTATTACCCGAGCGAGAGCGAGGGTTATACACATAAAGTGTCGTAAAGTAAAGTTTCGTAAAGTCATATGACACCCTTCCGAGGGAAATAATTTCTTTATTACCCATTGTATTCGATCTAAAACACATTCAGGAAATGGCTTCTCTTGTGATTGCCCGCTACAGTGACTTCACGAACAATATTGTTATGACGTCACAGACGACGAAACTCGCGCTGAAACAAACGTTGCTAAGCAAACGTGATGTGTGCACATGTACTCATATTGATATTATTTCCCCACTTATGAATAACCATTTGGGTAATAAAGGAATTTATGGCGGAGCTACCCCTTACGTTTATTGCATACTGATGCCGCCATAGAGCTGCTTTTTCAGTGTAAGGTGTTACTTCCCATTGATGGCAAGGCACTACTCGCGTATAGTCAACTACCCAAGGCTAACTGTGGGTTGTACTGTGAAATAAACCTAAAACGCAAACTTACGGTCAATGTACGTCACATATTCCTTTGCTTGCTGTCTCTTTTCAGTAGTGTTCAAAGTGGCAAGGTGTCCGCCAAACTCACGACAGAGGCCCTGTAAGTATATAATATAGTCATGATAACGATATAGTAAGTTATAGTTAAGTATTTGATAAACACTCTAAGGAATAGGTATCAAACGAAAGAAAGCAAGTTTAATATCAAACTAGATGTGCGTTTGCAGGACACCGCAAAAGCAGAGCAGCCCCGAAACTGAGGGCTCCGCCTTCCTATTCCGCCTTCTGTTCAGCCAATACTGGATGGGCATTTTTTCTGAACAAACCACAAAGACAATTCAGCATTTAAGTCAAGAAATCGCACTTACTAGTAGTAGTTAGATGTCATGAACATGTATTTATTTTATTAGTGATTTCGGAACTTACAACTTGGATCTTTGACCTTGAATGTGAACATGCCTAACTATTTCCCAGGGAGCACAATCACTGAATGATTAAACTAACATCTCGCTACTTTTGATTTTTAAATTTGACTTAGCCTTAACTCGTGACCTTAACCTTTGACATTCAAGGTCATACAATCTAGTTTCACTTTTCATTGGGTATAACAATGATGTAATGATAAAAAATTGTTAAAAGTCATGATCTTTTTTGTGACATTGACCTTTGACTGATTGTAGCAAAAAACATTTTAAAAATTAGTACTTCGCCATACTTGATATATACCAAATAAGAGCGTCATCGCACCAATATTTTTCAAGTTACCATGTTTACAAGGATTTCATGACTCACAACCTTGACCTTTGACTAAATCCAAGATCTCGCTATATCTGATTTCTAAATTTGACTTAGTCTTAACTGGTGACCTTCACCTTCAAATTCAAGGTCACGAAATCTATGATCATTTTTCATTGACTATGACAATTATGTAATGATGAAAAGCGTGAATAATCAAATAAAAGCATTTTTGCAAAACCATACCTTTATTGTGACCTTTGCCCTAGGCAAATGTAGCGAAACCATTCCAGATTTTGGTACTTCTCCATAGATGATATATTTTAAATAAGCCTTTATAGCATCAAATCTTTCCAAGTTTATAATGTTTACCAGTTTTTTAATGAATATCATAGCTTGACCTTTGACTTCCAACGAGAGCATGTCACCCCGGGTATAAGTAAGAAGTTCTGTTTATGATTTCTGAAGACCTTAGTGGGGAAAAGTTATAGCTAAATACAATGTGCGACGGCGGCGATGGAATCCGTGCAGAAATTTAATAGGGGATGCCAATAATTCAGTTATAATTAAGTTATAAATATATAACATAGAAGGAGTTTAAGTTCTATTTCTTACTTTTCCATACCATTTCCATGGTCCAATCACTTTGATTATTGAAATATCATAATGACATCATAACAAAAACGTCGCATGTCCGCACCACTACACTTGTTTAATATTTCCTTATAAATGACAAACGTTTATTCCGTCTTTATGCTATCCATTATGACATTCCTCTTAAAATATGAAACTATAGCATAAATATATAGATACCAGTATCGTGTAACATTTCTATTTGATCATACATTTTCAAGGGATAATAATGATATTTGTATCAACAGTATATTGTTATCCTGAAAGCACTGGTGTTGATTAATCAGAAATAAATAATTATAAAAATGATCAGATTTCTGGTAATTTTTTGTTAAACTAAGGTCAAACACTTTTCCTTGACCTTGTACACATTAACTGAAATAGTGAAACCTCAGTCATTGCATTCGTCATTTTAACATTATGTAAAGGTTTTATGTCCAAGTAACTCTCCATTCCTTAAAATAAAATTGATCAGAGGCCCGAAGGACCGAAATACATTATTTTTAAGGAATGAATCGTTTGGAGGTCATTAACCTTTATCTTTATCGTGACATTGATTCAAATTAATGCTTTTTCAATCAATTCACTTTAAGAAGACAGAAAAAAATATATTTTAACGTTCGACAAAAGTGATGCGAAATGCAACTCACCATTCCTCAAAAATATTAGAGATTGAGAACAATAGGATGACGTCACAAGTACGATTTAATTCTAAGGAATTGAGAGTTAAGAGGACATTAACCTACTTAAAATACACTTATCTTACTGATTTTTCAACAACATGACCTTAATATCTTAAAATGAAACATTAAGTGTCGTGTGCAACAGTCTATTACTGAAAAATAATGAAGAGAGATAGAGAAAGAGCGAGAGAGAGAGAGAGAGAGAACAATTGGATGATGTCATTAGTGTTATTTAACTAACTATAAAACCAGCCAATCAAATTATTCTTGCCTATAGTTTATAGTCATCTGTCAACGTTGCGAAGTATTTGCCTTGATCGACATTAAGTTATTGTAGGAGCTGCACGGATTTAAATAGTCTGATGTAACAGGATTGAAACGAATTAACCATCCCATATAATGTAGTGGGTCTGCTGATGGTATCTATTTTGAAAAATTTTCTTTGAATTTAAATCAATTGGTTTCCATCACGAATAATAGCTATTGTGTTTCTTTTCGATTTGGCGTTTAACAGATATATTTCAATTATAATAAAACGATTTCAGGCAAAGAAAAATGTCTTACAACAGACTCGGTCCAGCTCGAATGGGTTTCGAACAAAGCAAAGCAAGACTCGCCGTATTTTGTCCAGCCATTTGGACAGATCGCTTCAACTGCAACGAAGGTAGATTATGAACAAAATCATTTCCACGTTAGGAATGTCGAAAAAGGTTTGGAATTTCTTGCTTCTTAAAGGGACGGTAGCATGGTGTTTTTTTAATAAATAAAGTGATCTCACGAAAACGAAAAAAAAGGTTTCCAATTGCGTTTTTCAATCAAACGTAGCAGTTTTAAAGCGCACGATCCATGATTGGTTAAGCTATTCGAATCCATCTCCCTACCACAAAAGATTAAAGGTGTTCACACAGAAATGGCCGCGACTAATTTTTGCTTGATACTTGATTTGTTCCTCTAGATCGAGTTTGTTAATGAGATGATGACATATATGTTTATTATTGGCGGAAATTTGAAGAAACATAATTTTTTTTTAAAACGTGCTACTGCCCCTTTAAACCATATGGAAATTTATGACACGAAGTTTAATATAATAAACAGATAATAAAAAGGAGAACAAATCTACAATCACAAAATTAAATGTCTGAATCTTCTTTGAGAATATAAAGAAAAATATATTATTCAAAAATCATTTTAACCGATAACAAAGCTACAAAATAACCCATACGAAAATAATGTACCAAGATTTAGCTTCAAAATCGAAGGAAAAATGGTATATTCAATCATTTTTACCAATCAAAATCGATTCTATCACAAATGCTTTCTATATAAATCAATTTTATCAAATAAATGTGTATTTAAGTGAAACCTTGGATCGCCCTCAACATTTTTTGTTCAGTATATTTTTTTTCCTAAAAAGAAGAATAAATGATAGTGAAAGCGATAGTGCTACGAAAAGATAACGCTTATTTCTCATGGTCAACGAGAACCAATGTTTTACATAATTTCCAAAAAGGTATTTGATAAAAGCTGATGATAAAAATCACACCGTCAGACAAAGTTATTCTTTTGTTACAAGTTTGTTCAAAATATTGAAAACCTACCTGTTGATGAAAAGCAGTAAATAAAAGCCAGAGAGACCAAAAAAGTTAACGTGGTCATATTTGCAGCTTATCTAAAGAGGCCACACCACGTCCAATACCCTTAAATGTTGACCTCGGTTAATCTCTTTGGCGAATACACGTGATACGTTCAGTCGTTCCCGCCACGAAAATCAGACATTTAGTTACAAACTATACCTATAAATTATTTCAACGACATGAATATGATTAAAATTCGAAAGCTTATCCATCAAATGCCCTTCTTTTGCGAATCAAGGCGCTTTAACACGTTTTAATGGGGTCTCATCTCCGCATGGGGATATCTCTCGAAAAAGACAATCTCTTTTAACAATACGAAAGTTGTTAAGTTGTTCAAAGCCACATTGTTGAAGTGCAGCCACTTGTAATGAAAAAGTATAACTCAAGCAGTCAACATGTCGCGCCTCTTTTTATTGATCGCCGCTCTCACTTGCTTCAACGAGTCAGCATATAAGTCTCCTGTTCTTTCAATTTTAGGTGGTTTATAGTCTATAAGTATCACGCCCCTTGAATCCCAGAGATATGGTCGCCATGATCTTGCCAGTAGACGGCTGAGATCTGAACTTCTTGGGTGCAGAAGATTATTTCTTTTTCCATTGCATAGATTCTTGCTTGTTGTCAGGACCCCAATTGATGAATCCACGTTGTATCCCCTGTTACCAGACGGGCATGAAAGTTGTCGGGATCAGCACTGTAGATGTCCAAGAGCTCAAGATTGGATTCAACTCTCTGGTGTCGATATTGTGCATTTAAGTTTCGTGGCACCCTTCTTGCAGATACCGTGGACATATGTAAATACTCGTAAAGTATGGTGCAAACACTTCAATGAGAAATGTCACACTCTGAAGATATCTCGTACATCTTTATTCTACGATCGGACATGATAAAGCCTGCCATGGATCCATGCAAACATATCATCTGTAGTGGCTTCAAAAGGCCTTCCTGAACGTGGGTCATAGTCGAAAGCGATGCGACCCCGCTTAAACTCAACTGACAATTTTGCACCAATAGAACTTGTCCAATGCCACATTGTTGAAGTGCAGCCAGTTCAATACGGCTCTAGTGCAATGAAACGTTGTAATGTAAATGTAATGTAATGTAATGGGTTTTTTTAGTTCTGTTAGCTTTATGAATGTGTTGCTATTTCTAACATTCAGTGGTAATAGCGAGTGCCAAAGGTTATTCACGAAACGCTGTCATCTTACGAACGCTTTTGTAATCACTGCTAGTTTATTTCATTGGCATTTTCACAAATGATTGGACCATTAACTGTTTTAGAAATATTTAAGTTAATCAATGAGAGACAAAACGACCAGATTTACTTTGCAGAACCCAGATATTTATGTATGTAAATGTATGCTGAAATCGAATGTCCACTAAATGTTTGTGTTATAGGAAGGGATAGGCAATAATTTATAAGGGTTTGTCATGGTTGCTTAAGAATCAAAAACTAGCGGACTAGCGCAATCGTATACTCCTCACTATATACATGACTGGATTTTGTAGCCGTATGTAATTGAATAAGGATCCATTATAGTCCCCCGTGGTTCGAATCCCGCCAGGAGCTCGGAAACTTTGTCTGCAGTAGAGAACTGTTCTATACGCAGTCGGGTTTGGGTGCAATGCTATACTGAGTTTCAGCGCAGTGCCACCCATGGTTCGCTAGTTCCAGCCGATGCGCGCAGGTTTCACCGCAATGCATAGCCACAATGATGTTGCGGGCTTTCTCCCTGCAATAATACTAGAACCGCGATATAAGTGAAATAATCTTGAAAGCGGCGTTAAACCCCAACTCACTCATTCACCTACTCACTCACTCATTATAGTCCCGTGCTACCTGTTTGATATAAGCAATTTGTTCAAATGCCTGATTTGTCGACTCCGTGTCATTTCGATATTTTCCTTCCAAAGTTTTCGTAATATCATTTTATAAAAAGTTAATGACTGGTTTAACATATGCTTCAAAGTTTATTAGCTAAATAAGTCACATTTGGTCCGTGTTTACAGAATGTTACATTTCCAAATATTATGAAAAGATATTCCAACGTTGACGTCTCTGCTTCTTGTTAAGCCCTGATAAGAGAGAAAACACTTGTACCATCTACCCTAAATTTAGTTCAAATATCCTCCCTTAACTTACATCATTATGTCTAAAGTGGCAAATTATTTTATGTTCTTGATTTCAGTGATAGTACAAAAAGAGCCATTAAAAAGTCTAAATTGTGCGTCCACTTTATATGAATATCAATTAATAATTACTGCCAATAAATAGTTGTCATTGTGTCTGCTGTAAAAAAGTTTCCAAAATTACGCTTGTCATTAGCGCGCACCACTGTCCGGTTTTCGATCACAAATTACAACTTAAACCTGTTTATTGTCTCTTAACTGAACTGATAAGCTGTAAGATTGAAAAGATTCAATATATTAATTCCTCTGACAAAAAGTACCTTCTTTCACACAGGAAGTCAATTTTGTTACTACAAGAGTAGTCGTGCCATTCGAATTTATCGGATGGAGACAGGCCAAGGCAGTTTTCGCTTGATCCCCCGTTTGGCTGATCGCGCCCCCAGTCAGTCACTGTGATGGGCTTCTGGTCCACGTCCCAAGTCATGACCCCCGGGATAACCAGGTCGGACCCCCCGAGCCACACGTTCGCCTTGTCTGTTGGATTTAATATATCAAATGCAAAAGAAACGTCACAAAACTGTATTTTGCTTTTTATGCTCTATATGAATTTTTCAAATGCTAACGACTGTTTTAAACACCGTGCCTGAATTCAAGCGACATACGTTATGCATTGAATTTAATGTTTTTTAATCACTGAATTTTTAGAAATCATTTAAAAGGAACCGTTTTGAATTCAGGTATAAAAGGTGAACAGAAATCAGGTTTTACATTGTTACATGGTATGGTAGAAAGGAAAGATGCAACGATTAACAATTTAACACAGAGAAGGAGCTGTTTGTGTGCTGACTGAATAAGCAACCTGAAATGCGATGAAGTGTTAAAAGTGAATGATTTCTATGTTCGGTCAGCCGTTGCAAACAAATGGGTAACACCTCTGACAGGTGTGAAAGGTGACGTCAGAGAGTTAAAATACTACCCTACATCTCCCCTTTTCCGAACCATCTCCGGCCCGTAAATGTTAAAGACAGATCTAGACGAGAACCGTGGAGCGATTGCAGGCAATCAAGTGATCTCCAGACATGTTCCCGATTGAACACATGTTGGACCACCTTGGACGACAAATCAACATGTGTCAGCGATAAAAACAGACATTTCTGATTTCGCATTTTCTGAATTGATAAGATTTTCAATGAAACATGCTTTCAAAATACAGAATTTTTAAAAATGTGTTTTATTCACTCAGTGCACTACTCAGACTTACGTATGAATAAATATATAAAATTCAGCATCCCTTTTTACAAACTTACGGTTTATATACATATATGCTTTTTCGTGTTTTCTATTTTTGTTGATGTTTTGTCAGTGCACTACTCAAACGTACGTAATTTAAGTGCATGATTTTCTGAGTAGCAGATATTGTAAAATAATTATCCTTCTTATGTGGTAAAATGAACTTCATGAAAATGAATCTTCAAAACATATAATACATGAATAAATATATATAATTCAGCATCCATTTTTACAAACTTACGGTTTATATACATGATATGCTTTTTCGTGTTTTCTATTTTTGTTGATGTGTTTGGATGTGCTAGATGACCACCGAACTCCCGACATAGCGCCTGTAGGAAAAATATATCAATAACAATGATAATAATGATAACAGAAACAAATATAACAATTATATTAATGACGATAAGGATGATGATGATGATGGTGATGACGTTGATATCAGAAATTATATAATTTCAACTTTATCAACTGAAGTTCACAAAAGTATATCAATAACGATAATAATAACAGCAACAAAAATACAAATAATATTAAGATAATAATGATGATGATAACGATGATGATGATGATGATGGTGACGATGGTGACGATGACGATAATGCCAGCAATTATATATTTCAGTTTTATGAGTGTATATGAGTTTTATAAGTGTTTTTAGGTTTCGACATCAATTGTTTTGGCATGTGTCCAAATCGTGTACCGGTAAGCCAAATGTTTTATTATCTATAATTACGGTCATAAACCTATTGAAATTTTAGTTTTGAAATCTGTCAAACTCTCTAATAACTTCGCAGATTCATAAACTTTAATTTTCAGCAGTTATCTATCCTTACAAAGGACATTATATATGTATGTGCAGTTGATAATATGATATGCTTTGTTTAAAACGGCACATTTGTTAAATTCTAGTGGTCCTTGTAAACAATGTCTTATTTATTATATCATTTGATGTAGTCCAACATTTAGACTCTGAACTGAAAATTTGGCCAATGGAGAGAAAAATATTCAAAAAATAAAAAGAAGACTGAGACGCAAGCTCTCTGGTCGTGTTGTCGACTTGTTTAGGCTTTAGTTTTTGACTGACAAGATTTTTTATTTTGAAAATTATTCATAATAAATCGTGTTAGATGAAAAGTATTAGTTAACCTTGATCTGAATCTATAATTTTTATTTACCCCAGCATCAGTCCATGTGTTTTTGCCTTCAAACAAGGCCAGACAGTAGTCCTCGTATCTCGTCCAGGCATCTGGACAAACTGCCTGAACTGAAAAGAAAATAGAATAAAGCAAACTTAAAGAAAAGATTCACATTTATCTGAATTGAAGCGAACGTAAAATGCAATATTTTAATATTATGAAATCTTGGTCTTTTGTTAAGAATTAATCATTACAGAAGTTGGTACGGTTGAACACATTTATAGTTTATTCTATGTTTTTGATATAATCTAAATTCAAATATCAAAATATTCAAAGATGAAACATAAAATCCTGCAGCATGGTATAGTAACAACCCTTCTATTGTACATTATACCTAGCTTTAATATAAAACTTAAACACAAAAAATACATGACCGAAATTTTATAACCGTTTTACGTCCACAATGTAAAGCATGTATGAACATGAACTCACATACATGACATCTTTATTTCCCATTTGCTTTAACTCATTTCACAGGTGACAGTTTATTTATAATTACAACAATGACATACATACAAAATCAAGTGGTTCCTTCAGTATCAAAATACTCTTGCCGTAAGTCAAATCAGAACAAAGACTTGTATTGAAATCAAATGTGCTCAAAACCTTTCAAATTGTTCAATTCATTACTTTACCTGTGAATAAGAGGGAAAGAAAGATCAACACAAAGCTTGAGCAAGCCATTTTAGTAGAGACAAATATAGAAAAGAAATCTGATAAGAGTTTTGACCTACTGCTTCATGATCTGGCTATTCTCTCACAGACATTAAAGGCACAGTACCACTGTATTCATTGTTAATTCCTGTAATCTACAAACACGTTAATGCACTGTTTTATTCTATAGTTACGTAAAAGGGTCACTTTATGAATTATTTATAACATAAATAACTCCTCATTCATTGACGCAGACAATCACAAATGCTCGTGAAACTCCGACTTTACTCGCGCGACGAGGTTAAGGCATGAACTCGTGTGCGTGTAGTTGGAGAAATCAACTTTTTAGGTGGCAACAATATCTGTTATCTCAAACAAATGATTGCATATGAGTTTGAGATTCAATTGTGGCAAGGCGTAGATTATCAATAGGGGAGAGATGGCGAATGATCGTTATGAGGGATAGCGGAATGTCCTGCAGAGCTATTGCTAGACAGTTGGGGTATCACCACAGTGTTATCACATGTTTGGTATAAAAACATTTCCAAACCAATGACGTGAATGAGATCTGGACACCCGACAGTAACCTCTGTACGTGAAGACAGAGCACTGATTCGGAACGTGAGACACCTACCCCTCACTAGTGCCCCAGTACTGAGGGATAACTGGATTACTCACAGGAGGGTTTCCATATCAACCGTTAGGAATCGCGGGTTATAGGGCACGTAGACCTCTCAAACGTGTGAAATTAACACAACGGTACATTAATGAACGTCTAAGGTGGTGTAGAGCGAGGGTGGGTGGGAATTTGGCATCATGGCGCCGGATCCATTTGTCTGATGAGTGTAGGATGCCATTGCGTATTGTGGATGGGCTAATTCGTGTTTGGCGACACGCTAACACCCGTTTCGTACCAGAAAATGTCCAACCAACCCATCAGTGTGGTGGTGACTCTATGATGATATGGGGGTGTGTCTCCTACGGTTGTAAACTCGGCCTTGTGAAAGTTCCATGTACACTCAATGCTCAGAAATATTGATTTAACATCCTTCTCTCTGTGGCTCATTTCGATAACCACCCTCTTCGTACAAGACCAGTTTACATTGATGACAATGCTAGACCCCACAGAGCCAAAGTGGTAACACAGAATCTATGGAAAACATTCAATTTTATACCTATTCGAGCATGTTATCGTGCAAAATATAGATGGTTCCAGTATCAAATTCTCCATAGAATCCTCACAACAAATAAAGATTTACATAGATATAACCTCATAGAATCACCATAGTGTACATTCTGCAATAATGAAGCAGAATCGATTATCCATCTTTTTTATGAATGTAATTTGTAAAAACGCTGTGGCAAGATCTACTAAAATGGATCGAAAATGAAACAGACACCCATTTGAACTTAAAGGCAGAGACAATTGTTCTTGGATTCAGTGAAAGAAGAAATGATGTTCTAAATTTCCTTTTTATCCTAACTAAGGAATACATCTATCCATATCCAATCCATTTACATGTGTGTCTGCTGTAAATAAGTTTCCAAAATTACGTTTGAGTCATTGACGCGCGTCACTGTCCGGTTTTCGATCACAAATCGAGACTTGTTTTATTGTCACTATACTGAACTCATAAGCACTGAGATGCTCATTTTTTTAAACAACCACCACTTCTCTATAAAATAACACTATTTATGAAGTTTGGCATATTTGACTCCAACAACATACTCTGTTAACCTTTAACATTCTTCTTAAAAGCACATAACCTGAAAGTCTTATTTTTAAAATTCCTTTAAGAAATATCCTCAATGTGATTGCAAGTTTGGCAGATGTCCCAGTTTTTAAACGAGTCAACGATGTCGGTTTGATAAGAGAATAATAGTCAACCTATTGAAGTAAAGATACGACGAGATTCTGTTATGCAAGATTTATTTATGAAAATACAGAACAAAACAAAGTAGACTGCGACGGACTTTATCCAAGGTCGGCTCTTCAATTTGGAATCGATCTGAAATAACATTAGCACTAAGAGTAAGCGATCATTTATAGTAATGTTTATAAAAGATAAATACTAGTAGTCATGAAAATCAGTTTAGTATTATTATGAACTAAAAATATATTGTATTACGATAATGTGTCCCGTTTTTCTTTGATCTTGAAAACGAAATGAATATATGATATGAATGACGTCACGAAACTATTACTGACAATGATAAAATTGTCTCTTGATTGCATGACTTTCAGTTCAAGAAAATATATTTTGTCAATTTAATATACCAAATAGTGTCAATATTATTGATATCAAAATTCTGAATCGTATACGTCCTTGCCCAATCTCATTTGAATAAGAACATAATTTTACCACGTTACACAGATTATCTGGTAGTGTAGATTACAATCTTAATTTAATGAGATTGGTCCCTGTTTACCTTCTTTCACAAAGATAGTCATGTTTGTTGCCACACCAGGAGACGTGCCATTTAAAGCCTTCTGATGCGAACATGATTATGCACTTGTTGGTTCCGCTTGTAGGCTGGTTCTTGCCCCAGTCTGTCGTGGTGATCGTTGATTGGTCAACATCCCATGTCCACATATCCTGTATCGCCAAGTCACTCGCTCCGATCCATACGTGGTTATTGTCTTTTTGAAATGGTAAGAGAAAAAAATATAGCATTCGATGTATAGATAATTTCTTCCGGATAATAAAAGCATTTTTACCTTATCGTTTCTCAAACATTTAACTAGTTCTCTGTAGTAGAAAGGTTGATTAACTCACATGTGAACCTAAGACTTTGTGTGATCAAGGAGTTGATGGAGATCTGAATTGTTTTGTGATTTTAACAAGAATAAGAAAAAGTATATTTAAAATCTATTAATTTTGGTGTTAAGTGAAAAAACAAACGTTCAACGATGTGTCTTCTCGGAAGAAAGTTACTCACGATTAACATATTTAACGAAGCTTTTGGCATTTTGTATTTTCTGAGTGGTGTTCAATGTAGCGAGATGACCCCCGAATTCGCGACACAGAGCCTATAAAAAAAGTGTCATAATTAAGCATTTTCATCTTTGATTTAGCATTGTTAATTCTTATCGTTTCTAAGGCTATCAAGTCTTTCAGAAACTGACGTACTACAGACTCCGAAATGACGTGACCTACATTACGATCGGTATGAATGCCAGTTGGTCCCCTCATGACCTAAATGGTTGAGGTTCGATTCCTGACCAACAGATACCATAAGAAAATAGCTAGGCACCAACTCACCCTGCAAAAGTGCCAGTCTCCAACGCCTTGCAGCATTCCCACAATCCATTTGTGCCAAAAACTGGATAGTATTTTCAGATATCTTTTGAAGCTTTCAACTAGTCGCCGAAGAGGGAAAGTAGGGCGCTGCACCAATCTCATTAAAATAAAATCTGACATTGCTGTACACGCGTAATATAGTAGAGCATTTAGATTTCATTTTAATAAGATTGGGCGCTGCACTCAAATAACGGAATTTGGCGCCCAGCAGCAAAGTATAACTTTGCAAGTGATGCTATCTGGTTAAAACTAGAAGTAATGATACGTAAAAACGGACGTCGTGACGTAGTATAGCACAGCTAGTTTTAACTAGATTGCCAGTGATGGCGACAAGAGCAAGCCACTCTAGCGGGAGAAGTTATTACACCGATACTAAGTTCAAATGAGATCTTACCCCAGCATCTCTCCACTCCGTTTTGCCTTCGAACAGAGCGAAACAGTAGTCCTCGTATTTAGTCCACGCGTCTGGACATATAGCACACACTGAAATATAATATATGCGAACAGTGAATTTAAAGGATATTCATCCTGCTGCATCAGCGTAATTGAATCCGCTGATCCAGGTCCTTCCAGATACCCTGATCTCTTTCAAATCAAATTCCTCGTAGGACTGGCGCGGCTTGATGTTCATGGCTGTGCTCACCTTTTATTGTTTAAGCCAATAAAATGTCGTTATCCAAAGAGCTTGAAGCTACTCTTTTAAATTTTCCACCCGGGTTGCGCCGCTGTTGGTGGATGCGAGTCGTCTCATTGGCTGGTTATATAGATAGCTAGCGATACGAGGCTTTTGGCTCAAAGGATATCATGGTATATGGAAGGAACTCGATCAGGGGATTCAATTACGCTAATGAAGCAGGATGAAGGATATTTTGAAATTAAAATAAATTTGTGTAATTCAATAACTCGATCATTTTAAAATGTCATCTAGAAACACATTACACGGTCAGGATTTTTAAACTAAGATGAGATTACATAGGTGTATTCTAGATGCAAAACGACATGCATCAAAATTTTACACGTAAACTAATTACGTTTAAAATAATTGAAATAAATTGAATTATCTTTTGACATTGTTACATCACCTGCCGAGAGGAAGAGAAGAAGAAAAGCCGAAGAAGCAAGGGAGTCCATGCTTACGTGAAGTTCTAGCACTGATTGCAGAGATAATAGTTATGACCTTGGAAACATGTGCAGCTGCTGCTTTCACGGAATAAAGAAACACCGTTATTGCCTCCTGCCTTTTGAAAAGCAAAATTTTTAAAATGAAACATGTTTTCTCGTCCTTTGCATTTCCGATGAGTAAATATGACTAACAACTTTTCATTTTGTGTGGATTCCTTAACACGTTTTAGCGATTTCGTGAGTTTGCAATTCTGTAAATGTTGAGTTTCTTTTAAATTTTGAGCTTTTTAATCATAAGAATAAATGTACATATAGTCTTAATACAATTTCCATGATTTTGGTCGTTTGAGTTTATCAGCAGTTAATTCTAAGAGGTTTTTTCTTTAATTGGTAAATCATGAATGAAATATATACTCCAATATCTTATTTTCATAGTGGTTTGTTACAAAATTAAACATACCTTGAGTATCATGTAAACAAAAAAATATTTAATTTTGAAATTGAACAAGTATATCCTACTAATTGTTCACCAAGTCAAATCACTGACAACTGAAATTTGCGTTGCGGTTAATGTGTTAAAACCAAATGACTATGTCGTTTGTTGAAGTTATGAATGTGTAAAGGTAATAACACAATGCATATTGTGAATTTCCAAACAAAAACTATAAAGGTTCTAAGCATGAAACTTACCTTTAAGATTACCTTTCACAAACGTTTTTCTTATTAAAAAAGGATATTCAAAGGTTGACCAAGATTACAGGCCGT
Organism: Phorcus lineatus; assembly: GCA_921293015.1. Lineage (NCBI taxonomy): Eukaryota > Metazoa > Mollusca > Gastropoda > Trochida > Trochidae > Phorcus > Phorcus lineatus. The sequence goes on from OV121085.1 coordinate 9,626,246, forward strand.
GTGTCTATATTTTACGAACGCTTCAAATAATTCTTTTTGCTGCAATCCTTATTTTGATAAACCTGTCATGTGACCAGCAGATTGGTCAAAATGGCGGTTGCACCAATTGGAGACAAGTCATCGATAGAAGCACTGGCAGCAAAAATGAATAATCCGGATTATTTGAACGATTTTGTGTCTTGTAAATCAGTCTTGTCAAAGGTATGTACATTAGTTTGTCTATAAATTTAATTTGCTTTGAGAAATATGGTAAATATGCCTCCAAAAGTAAAGCAAACACTCTTAGTCCTTACTGAGATTGTGAGTTCAGTTTGGGATAAATTCAAAATAAGGTAGGCCTATGCGTTGTGGTTATGTCTCTTAATTTATTTTGGTGCCCGCTTGTAAAATATCGGTTCCTACGCCTATATACAGACAAATCGGAAAAAGAATTTCATATGATATTTCATATTTGTATTCATACTGTCATGTTATGACGTTATGTCAAAGATATCAATATTCATGCACCTTTCATTCAAGGTCACTACATTTGTCCATGGCGTCAAATTTTCAGAACCCCACATCTCTGCTTTTTAGCCAACTTTATGAGTATATAAAATATAAATCAACGACGTAACTATCTAATTTATTTGCTTTTGGTCTAATGAAGAAATTAAACTGCAATGTATTCTCAAATATTATTATAAAGTGTACAATAAGGATGTTTTACTTATTAAAAATGTTATAATTATATCATAATGTCAGCACCACTCCTGGATAAAACATGCAAACATTAACGGGGTTATTTTCAACAAAAACTTAGTTAATTGTTAAAAAAGTTATCTTGTGTGTATGTAAACTGACCACAGTTTCTCATTTCAAAGATTGAAGAAGAAACTATTTGTTTCGGCTTATTTGTACTTTTTGATAAATCATTCAATGTACATTTCAGGTCGCCTTACTTATGTCAAACAACGCTGACCTCTCGCCTTTACTACCATCCGCTGTGAAACTTCTAGCCCATTCTGACATGTGTATCAAGAAAGTTGCAGGATATATTCTCTGTCAATTTGGTTCAAAAGACCCAGGAATGGTTTTACTAGCCATTAATACTTTACTCAAAGACTGTCAAGAAAGCAATCCAATGGTAAGAGGCATTGCCATCAAAACATTGTGTTCCCTCAGAGACGAGTCTGTTCTTGAACACGCTGACAGGGCCCTTCAGAGAGCAATCTCGGACAAAAGTGCTTATGTCCGCCGTGCAGCTGTATTAGGTTGTGTAAAGGTTTATCACTTCAATAAGTCCTACATAAGGGAAAGTAATATCATAGACAAACTGTACAGTATGATTCGGGATTCAGATCCCATTGTTGTTGTGAACTGCTTATCTGCCCTTGATGAGATCTTACATGAAGAAGGTGGAATTGTTATGAACAAAAATATGGCTCACCATCTACTCAACAAACTCAACGATATGCCCACTGGATGCCAAATCTGTGTTCTGACAAAGCTTAAGAAATATACTCCTGGAAACGAGGATGAAATTTTTGATATTATGAATGTTCTTGATCCTTTTTTGAAACACAGTAGTTGCTCTGCCGCTGTCATCGGTCTTGAATTGTTCCTACATATTGTACAGTCAATGCCCCAGCTACAGACGGAAGTTTGTAGGAGAGGTCAGGAGGCAATGCTGACTCAACTCGGAAGTGGAAACTTGGAGCTCATATTCACAGTCCTGGATTTCCTGAGCTCCCTCTCAAAACCTAATCTCCAGGTCTTCAGCCAAGGATATCAGTCCTTCTTCTGCAGACACAAAGATCCAAGTTACCTGAAAATAAAGAAGATGAAGCTTCTGCCCTTACTGTTGAATGAATCCAATGAACAGGCAATACTCGATGAACTCTTTCTGTACTGTCAGGATATGAACAGGGATGTATCACTATGTGCTGTGGAATCTGTTGCAAACATATCCATCTCAAACCATCATCTTCAGCAGGACTGTCTAGACAAGCTAAAGGGTCTTTTTGAAAGCAGCCAATGCCATGTTCTCTGTAATGTCCTCAAAGTGATGCAGAAGGTCTCCCTCCAAGATAGAAGCATGATCAAAGATCTCATGTCGACTGTAGGACACATCCACAGGACTATAATGGAGGACAAAGCAGGGTCAACAGCTCTGCTACACCTTCTTGGAGAGTATGGAGAAGATGTTGAGGATGTGGCATACATCTTGGAGGAGTTTGTGGACAGGCTCGAGGAGGTTCATCAGACTGACCTCAAGCTACAACTTCTCACAACAGCACTCAAAGTGTTTTTTACTCGACCTGGAGAGACCCAAACCCTCCTAGGGGGTCTCTTAGAGACCTTCATGTCAGATCCTAGCAGATCTGTTCGAGACCAGGCACAGTTTTATTATAGTCTTCTAGAACTTGATGTACACTATGCAAAATCTGTTATATGTGGTGAAGATTTAGGATGAAATGTTGTGTAAAGATAGTTGATTATACAATGTTATACTTGATGCAAATTTTTCTTCTTTTTCATCCATTCCAATCATCACCAAAATCTATGACAGTGTATGAAGAGAGCTTGGAGCTATTGGAAGAGTGAATGAATGAACAATGAACAAATGCCAAAATTGTAAACTGGCAGTAAAATTCCTCATTTTTAGATACTTTTGAGTCATCATAATACAGACATTCACGATAGGATATGTACGATACTTCATAACAATATGATATACACCATAATACCCTATGTTTAGTGATTATTAATCAATAGAAAGATTTAGTGCATAAATCATTCATTTTAGAGTCGTGGTACTTATTTCATCAGATGATGTATCGTAATTCTTGTTACTACAGCATATCATCACCAGTCTTTTATGTATACATCAATTGCATATTGCACCATCTTGAAAATCCCTTCAGTTCTGATCCTCAAAGACAATGTTTTGTTAGAATTACAAATATGTTATAAATAGTAATTCAAATGTTATGAAATGTAACATTTACAATTCTGTTCCGTTAAGAATCGTGTGTCATTTGTTCCAATTTCCAAATCTAACAAATTAATCATAGAAATGTTAGTATAGATTTTTTCATCTGTCTCCTATCAGGTGTTAGTTAGTTTTTCATTAAGGAGGTTATAATGGCGCCAACTAGCACGTCACGCAGCTGGACATGCTTCAATGATCACGGGCCTGTTCAGTTCTGTTCACTGGTGCTAATTAGCTGGCGATTTGAAAAAGCCATATTAAGGTTGTTTATCGGCTGATTTTGAAAATTCAAATTCAAGTTACTGGCAAATTAGAATACATTTTAATGAATAACGAAAGTTGCCATGGGTCATTTCAGTCGATCTTCTAAATATGATGGATAAAAAAATCTGTTGTGGTTTTTTTAACATTTCTTCAAAACAATTCTTTCTGTTCAGTTAAAACTTGTCCAGTAAAATTCGACTGGACCATGAAAAAGTTATTTGTTCCAATTTGTACTTTTCAAACATTAATTCTGTTACAAATATAATGACGGGTTTGTGCAAGAGTCATTACTTATCAAGGTCATGTACTTCTCTATGATTATGATTGTATTCAACTGCAATTGAAACTACATACAACTAAGATGTTATAGTTGTTGTGTCAGAATAAGGAGCATCATAGCACGTCAAATATCCCTTTCTTCTCACATATACCCAAATCTCATTGAAATAAGATCAAGCCATTTTCACACATTTTTAGATTTTACAAAGCCCAAAAGAGCTTATTCCAAAGGAAGGGTCATCTGACAAATTGGATACCTTGCTGTGAACATCTTGTTTCAGCTGAACTCTGTGTAGTTGGATGATTTAATGCTGTGTGAAAATTTTGGGTCATTTCCGCGTAACAGGTCACCAGGACAAATGCTTTAACCTGAATGCCTAAGATCTCAAAAGAGTGATCTATTTCGGTATTTAATAAGTAAAGTGATGGAATCTTCAATCTTATTTTAATGAGACTATAAAAAGAAGTACTTTGCATTTATCAAACGTCTTTAAAAACCATATTTAGTGTTATTCTCCCCCAACATTACCTTTATATCAACAACATAGAATATTGTTCTTCTAGTCAATAAAATATGTTCTTTATTGAGATCAATTGTCAACTTTTGTCTGATAAGTCTTTTGTTAACTTTAAAACATCATTAAATTTAAAACAAGATAGTTATAACCATGACAAAATAAAAAAAACTTATGTAATGGAGCTACTTACATTATTATCTTAAAGAAAATTTACTTTTAAAAGTTCTTTTACGTAGTTTTATACAGCCCGTTTTCAAATATCAATTTACCCAGATTGGTGGACAGTGCAATGTGAAAAAATTATATTGCCAAAGGATCTGACACATCATGAGAAGCTATATATTAAAAATCACCCGTGTGGTAACCATGACATCATCATACCATAGGTCAGGGTATGTTCGGAGATAGGTAGAGTAACATGGCAACCACATGTAAGTAAACATATCAGTAGCGATATATCACTGCCATGAATCTTTTGGTAGGACGTTTTCCAGTACAACATAATCTGTGTAATGTCTACACTCAAGGCTTGTTGGACCTTGGAACCATTACTGCAGAGCATGTTACATTCAAACAGTCATCATCAGTTATCTCCCTTCCTCACTTCAAAACTCTTGCTATGAAAAAGACAGAACATTTCTGATTGTGAAAGTATAAGGTATTTCAAATTAACAGATAATGTGAATTGTCAATGGCAGGAATGTTTCACCTATACTAAACAAAATAAGTTTAGGACCACACCTAGTTCAATAATGAAGTATTCAATGGTTCGTATAATTTATGGTGCATGATTAATATTTCATATTTGTGTGGTCCATAACATTTTTAGCCGAGTATGATGGTAAATGGTAATATTTCAGGGACATGCGTGAAGGTCTTACTGTGTTTGATTATGGAAGACAGATGTCAAAGCACCAATAAATAAAAAGTTAGCTTTTCTTTGTGACATTTCAAATGAAATATTGTACATATTAGGTTGTTTACCAAGTTACTTATATTGATAATAATGATGCACAAATAAATTTCATGCAAAAAACATTTGTGACGTTTTATTTCTACATGTAAGAATTTCAAACACTTTTAAATGCTGTTAACAATCACAATATTTGTCATTCTTGAACCGTAATTATAGATTGGAATGGTGAAAGATAAATGCATTGAGAAACAAGACTTGTGAAGTTTGATGTGAGTGATGAACTAACTGCCTTGCATGCATTAGAATTTGCCTTGCAAAAGTGAATCTATGAGGTTAAGGGCGGGAACCAAGTTGTTCATATTTTTAGCACATGCTCAGGTGGCAAGTTTCATGAACACAGGTGTTCAACTAATTTGCTCACCTGTAGACAGGTAATAATTATCAAAGATTTGATTCTCGTATTGAAGATGATTCGTAAAATAACTTGACTATCAACATTTGCAAATTTACATCGAAACCGGGGACCGAACGTGTGACTAGCTGATCCGCTCCAGTGAGCTAACCACTACAGCAGCGAAATCCACAGGCCCTCGGATCATTAAAAAAAATATATTAAATTTTTTTTTTTAAATTTTGAGAACACCCCCTGAATAGAATTGTTCCTCTGTTAAAAGTACTAATATATATTTTCAAATTTCAATAAATAAAATGGGTTTTACTTTCTGTTATAATACATGTACATTTCAGCGGGTTGCACGTGCGGCACGAATTTATCAGGCTTCTGTCACCTTCCGAATTTAGGCAGTTTCCCCTCTAGAAACAACCTTAAACCTCTGCTGTTTATCGAGATAAAAATACAACAGGTTTCGACTTGCCCTACAACTACTATGTACATATTCTATCCTGTCGCAAAAAAAATTGCAATCTCACGACAAACGTCTAATTACAGATAAAAATTCGAAAACTAAAATCGACTAAAAAAACAGTGGTTTGATATATTTTCTGTAACAGGCAATAGCGTCTCCGATTACATAATCTTGACCTTGTCTTACGCGAAATTTACACGTACATAAAGCGTAGAGGAGTCATCTCAAAAGTATCTATTATAGATAACAGTCTATTTATTTCTTACAAAATATAACAATTTACTGTTGAATCAAGATTCAGCAGCAACTAAACACCTCGACCCTGAATTTTGAATATCCCATTGGAATATGATCATTTAAATTTTGTCTAAACTTGTTGACAGCAGCGAAGCTCTGTTTGCGCAGGTTGAAAATGATATATTACTTTATCATTTTAGTTGTTTAGAATTTCGGTAGCTCTTTTGGTTACATACAAGAATTATTTTAGGTGTCTTACACGTTATTTTTGTCGTTTTTTAAAACATTTTATGACCCGAATCACATAATCTTAAAGATCGACCGTTTTAAATTTCTACTGTTTGGATATGAAAGAATTCAGGGTAGTCCTAATCACAATTTTTAACAAATTCTACACAATTTGAATATTTCTCCTGTAAAACCCTCTTTAGAAATATCTTGCAATCATACTTTCTAGATAGATGGTAATGTTGCTGTTGTCTGGTTTGTAGTTAAATGTAACTAAAACCCCTCAAGAATTATCCAGCATTTCCGACAATACGTTGATAAACCGAAATTTCAGAAGGGTCTAAAAAGTTCAAACACATAAAATTTACAGTCGGTAACAAAACCTTTCGGTGACGATGGAAAAAATGCAGTCAAGTGGGATGAACTGTCACGGGCTTTCCATGCAAAGACAGCATGCCGATGGATGAATGACAGTTGAAGGTTATACAAATGATAAACATAGTGTAGATTGCACAGGCTTGACACCGACATATTTCGCATGAAAAGACTCTAGACCCATGACTTTGAACAAGGTTATTCATGAGCAGTTGAACGAGCATGTGTCGTAAAACAACACATGTGCTCGATAAAAGCTCCGTGTTTCGTGACATTTAAAGAACCACTCCGTGATTTTCATAACATATTATTTACCTTTGATATGAACCTAAATGTCTTATGTTGTGATACTAAATCAAAACATCTAAACTTTTCTAGTCCAAAAGACATATATATGACAATTACTTGTTTTCCATAAAAATCTAAAAACAGCTTTATAAATGCACAGAGGTGTAGATATCACGTCCAATAGACATGGATACTAGTTATATAACCTAACAACACCATCAACTCCTAACTTCCCTTCTGGCTGTTTTAGATAAGTCTCCAAAATTACGTTTGAATATTGACGCGCGCCAATGTCCAGTTTTCGATCATAATTGCGACGTCCTACTTTCATATTGTCACTGTAAAATCCAACAAGCTTTAAAATGTGTGTTTTTGGTAACAGTCGATATACTTCACGATCAAATGACACCATTGATTGAGTTTGGCATTTATGACACCAAGAACTCACGGAGTGGCTCTTTAAAGTTTGTTTGATATGTGCCAAAATAACATACAGATGATACATGCTGATATCAAACATTTTCATATATGCTGATTTAAACATCATCCCTCTTCATCCAAAAAATGCCAAATATGTATAATAATTTCAGTGAAAATTGAATAACTCCTTTACAACTGCTCAGAATCCAAACCACCAGTCCCATTTTCATGAAGGCTAGTTTCAAACCCAGTAATCACTACCAACTCACATTGATCCTATCCGATTTCAATAGGTTTACAAAAATTCGTATGGCTGATTAATGCGAGTCAGCCACGGTACATTGTTTCCCAGTTTCCTATCCTTTATACTGTAACCATACAGGACCGGCTACCCTTGTAATAATACTTTTTAGCATCAGCCCTTGCTTCAAGGATGAAATACCATAGTTACGGTTTTCTTAAGGACATATCCTGGCGTTTGGCCTAAATGACTTCATTTATACTGGATTAAGTAAGGAAGAAAAAATAAGGAGTGGATTCGTGAAAATAAATTCATATATATATATGGCAAGAGACTAGATAAGTCATAACTTTGCATTTATTTATACGTTACCATGTTTTGCTCACTCATCGGATATGGGACACAAACATACGACCCCTTGAGATTTATTGGTCTATGCAAGTGAATAGCTATTTTATTTTCATACACAGCGATGCGATTTGAAGCCCTTCCCCTGCATTGCATGTACTCAGTTCGTGCTACCCATGTTCTCCACGTCCGCCCCCGGTCAGCCTTTAAAGAGCCACTCCGTGATTTTCATAACATATTATTTACCTTTGCTACGAACCTAAATGTCATATGTGGTGATATAAAATCAAAACATCTTAACTTTTCATGTCCAAAAGACATATATATGACAAATACTGGTTTTCCATTAAAATCTGAAAACAGCCTTAAAATTCACAGAGGTGTAGATATCACGTCCAATATACATGGATACAAGTTATATAACCTAACAAACACTATCAACTCCTAACTGCCCTCCTAGCTGTTTTAGATAAGTCTCCAAAATTACGTTTGACTACTTGACGCGCGCCACTGTCCGGTTTTACATCATAATTGCGACGCTCACCTTCATATTGTCACTGTGAAAAAACAATAAGCTATAAAATGTGTCTTTTTGGTAACAGTCGATACTTCGCGATCAAATGGCACCATTGGTTAAGTTTGGCATATATGATCCCAACAACTCACGGAGTTGCTCTTTAATGTCACGTGGAGAACATCGGATTTGTTCTTCTGTACTATGTTTTACATCAGTCACCTCTCCTGGTTTCCATAGTCCAGTGGATAAAAACTCCCAAAAAATCGACCGAAATGTTACACGATCGAGATTAACCTACACGCTTATAAAAGAATATACATGTATTCATTTTCGAGAAGTTTCAGTTTATCATTTTTGAATTAAATACATGGGCGCCTTCTCCGGATCAGAATGCGTCATGATCTGGGCTCCAGATAAGATGCGTATCTGCGTAAAATACGCACACGTAATTCAGTTAAACGCATTAAAAATGAAATCAATGAGTGACAGATACGCACAACTTTCCCAGCATACAAGTCAGATATTTGTATACATAAGTGATCGCGACTTGTCAAAATAAAGTTTCATTTGTACATATCTGATCTTTATATCTCGATTAGTAGCCAACTTGATGCCAACCTGTATGAAGACAAAGATTAATTACCAAGTTTTATATTCCATCAACGAGAAATCTCTCGTTCATTAAAAGATTAAACATGTGGGAAATATAATCAACGACTAGCATCGAAAAAGATGCTAGCTTGGAATGAGGAAATACTCCTGATTTTTTTAATGTAATAATTTTACTCCTAAATGTTTATTTTGAGGAAATATAAAGTCCAAATAATTATCTGGAGCCCTGTTAATGAAGCTATTTGTTGAACAAACCTGGCTGTGTGTCTTTGGAAATAACCACAGTCGTCCACTGACAATTCGGTGTTAGTTGAAATGTGTCACTGACCACCCGATGAAGGAAACTTTAGCTGCTAGTAGTAGAAAGTTATATAGCTTTGTTAGAATGCTACTAACACAACAGAGACGGTCTCCGTGTCTCTAGAGACATGAGGTTACTGCTACTAGCATAAGAGAAGCCAGAGGCTGTCCAACCAATGAAAATTCACTTAAAATAATATATCATAACGAGGCTTTTAAGTTCTCTCCTCGCGCGATCACTTAGCCAGCACCCATGTTTGTGTCATTGTGAAATCGTGTTGTAAATTGTGAGTATTGAAGCATAATTTTATAATTTATTTCATACTTAAGGATTATATACAAAGAGTTCTGCAAATAGTTGATAATAAGATAAACGGAAGATCACGCAGCTAGGCCCGTGCGTAATAATAACAAATGTTAAAATCCAGAAGCTTTATGTTGGCATTATTCATTTAAAAGATGAAACAACGGAAAGACATGTTGTAAAAATATTTAGTTTGACACGCAAATGGTCAAAACAAATTAAGAAAATTTGTCGTCTTTTCAACAGCGGTATTCCTTTGGGATGATACTTTGGAGTTACGGCCCCTGGGCCCCTTCTAAAGTTTTGACAGCATTGATGTACGAAAACTACCTCGGGTAGATTCTATCAAAGAGTGCTTCTTGACCGGGTTGATTCACAACCTGTGCGTTAATATGATGTACATTTCCTCTATATTATATAATGTTGTTTTCAGTGAACGTGTGATACTGGTCGATTTCTTCTAGTAAGTTGACGCCATGCGAAGTTAAACAGAAAATTGCTCATTTGCTTGAAAATCTGAGGTAAGAGACAACTTGAACCAACAAAACCTAATATACCCTATAATTACGGAAAACAAACTCATCTATGTAACAAAAAAAGATGTAATCACAAGAACGGTGAAACTTGTGGTACATACCCAGTTCATGGTCATAACCATTGTAGGTTTGATGATCATGTGAACACTAATTTCAGTCTAAATATTTATTAAATCTAAATTACATGTACAGATTGTAGGGATTAATTTCATTAACTAAAAGAGGTATTTCTATCATACTATCAACCATTTTGGTTCTGAGCTGCTGCTCATGTAAGCCTATATTGCAAAGGAATTTTTTTATGTGTTTTAGTGTGCATGTCTATGAAGTAAGCAAAAGAGGCTCAACTATTAAAAAGCTAACAGCCATACGTCTTCCTAAGAATGAAACTTGAGGTTCATAGATATAAAGCATAATGCAAATACCTGAAATACTAAGAAATCCAATAGCTGTTGTTTTTTCTCCTCAATATTTTGCATTATGTGAAATGACAAAAAAATTTATCATATAATATATGTAGCGACAGAATATATATATCCAGTTAATCATTAGACTTTAGACAATGTGTTATGTTGGAGAAAAGCTGTCACAACATGTAGCTCCCATAGATAGTGTCAATTCTTGTCATTTTCCTTACTGAATGATGTAGGTTATTCTTTCTCACATTGTCAAGTCTAGACTCCCAAAATATTGCAAAACAGTAACATGTTTCAACTGACTTGTTATAACCCATGTTTGAAAAAAGGAAATACATTAATAAACAGATGTGTCCTCTGAAATTGCTTATGCACAAAATATATCGTTCCCAATGGAATCTAAATACTTTATGGCAGCCATGTTGACACAACATGGACATCTATTGTTTTAATTATAATTTGCCATGAAATTTGATTGGAGTGCCAAAGTGCCACCAAAAACTGCTTTGTTACAAATGCGCAGTTACCGTTTTGTAAGGACTACTAACTTTATTCGATCGAAAATTTGTGTTGTCAAATGTGAACATTACTGAAAAAATAAAATCTTGAAAAATACCATATTCCCTGTTAACTCTAATTAGATATTAGGACAGAGTTACTTCCCTTTATTGTGAAATTGAAAGGAATTAGCTTATATTTATCTGGCTCTAATATTAGTAACACTTTTAAATGTCAATGATAGCTGTTCGTTCTTTAATTTTTCATTTCATTGTTTAAAACAATCCATGACCTATTTTATGTTATTAATAATAATGAATGTTATAAAGGTAATCACTTGTCAGTACTAAGTAACTATATTCTGATGACAGTGAAACAACATCAAAAACCAACCAAATTTCAACACCAGGAAACCAAAATTGTTCCGACATCGGAACTTGGTTGAATGAAGTTCTGACCTGAAAAGACCAAATTTAGACATCGAAATGACATCAGATGCCTGCTGGGTGGTTGTCATCTATATAATAGTTTTAACAATTTTATTTTCCCTGACCTCGGTCAAATGATGAATGTGATGTATACATATGCCTCTGACCCCCCTTCAAATTTGGGCATAAGACTCCAAACGAATTGCATTAAAATTTTCAGAATATCATATTTGTAACCTTCAAACTGTAGTTAAATATATTTGTAAATGTGGTCTTAAAGATATTGGCATATCAGGGTGTCAGTCTTCAAATGTTCTAAGAACTCCTCTTTTTTGATTGAAAACAAGATTTGTATGAATTAATTGTCATTGGCTCATGATTTTGATTTTGCTGCCTAAATATATTTTTATTGTGGGAAGCGGGGGTATGTGAGCTGTGCCTGCTACTACACTTGTAACGTTAATTTTGATGTATACTAGGGGTGTCACAATACATAATCCTTCCGATATCATATGTATCATTATATTTAGGGTGACGATAGGGTGATACATATATCGATGCATATTTTTTGTGTATCAAGATACCCTTAATGTAAACAGATGATCCATTGTTCTTGTAATATGTGTCACTGCACTGAACATAAGATTTTTACAGTTCAATAAGGGCAACAAAAAGCACGCTCATGTTCATCCTTTTCTCCAGAAGCAAAGGGTAAACTTTTGTGTACAGACTCCTTAGCTGATGGGGATTGTAATTTGTAGATTTTATAGATACTGTGACCCGTATTATGGGCCACAGGGACCATGTCCTAAAAACCTATTTTCACCTACTTCTCCTGAAGCAAAAGGCCTAGAAAGCTGAAACTCGTGTTCAGACTCCTTAACTGTTGGGGATTCTAATTCATAGATTAGTTGACCTGTGACCCTTAAAAACATATTTTCACCTTCTGCTCCAGAAGGAAATGGCCTTAAAAGCTCAAATCAGTTGATGAGGATTACAATTAATTTGGCGATCCTGTGGCAACTTATATATGTTTGTGACCCTGTGACCATTTATAAAAGGAATCGTAGATAGCTTGATGAACTACAGAGCCAATGGTTTTATTTTTTTTTAAATGATTCACGGTCAATTCCTATCAGACTGAGCTTTTTATTAGTTGTGGGAAAAGCTCGCTGCTTCTCACTGTCAAGCATTTCATAAACATATGAACATCCTTTCATTTTATATGTTTAAGACATCAATTGATACATTTTATATTCCAATCTTGAAGGTTCAAGCTTTGTCAAGAAAAAAGAAAAATACTCCAGGAATCAAATCAATCAGTAGGAATCAAAAGCAGGACTGCCCTACAGGAGGTGCTTCTGCCTCTCAATGCTGTTAACAAAATAGGTAAGAGATTTTTTAACTTTCATTTCCAAATCAGTAATCATAATGAAATGAGTTTACTTATCAAAATTAATGGTAAATTTTGTAGTCCATTTGAGGTTTAAGCCATCATCTAAGATCAAAGTACACTCTAAGCAATCTTAGGATTGAACAATACTTTTCCTGGTGCTGCACTGTGGATGTACCAGTGTGATGCTAATTGAATATACTGTTTATACTGTTAGGCTGTTTATAATTATTCAAGAATTTATCATCAACTATTTGCAAAAGTAGAAATGTTTTTGTTCACTATCTCCAGTTTTTCAGTAATCAGTTATGTCTTGTTTCACTTGTAAAGTGTACAATGACAGTAAATGTCTTTATATAATGAATGATATGAAAACATAACCTAAACATAAAGCTTGTATTACAATTTCAGGCTCTACATTGCTGATGCTAAGGAGTGGGAAGATAGTAGAAGGTAACTTGTACTTTCCCATTACAACAACCTTCCATTAGCATAATAACAAGCTTCATGTTTCACAATTAAACCAAGAAATTGAACTTGCTTATGGTCAATATAGTCAAGACTAGCTCTGATATAAATGCATTTTCTTTGTTTCATCAATGATTAATATCAGTGAAGTTACAGTTGTTATCAAAATCAATTTTAGATTTTTGATTTATCTTGAAATATGTGGTATCATTTGATGACAGTTGGGAGCTAAATAACATTCTCGGTGACCTTTATTTTTTAAGGTCACTGTAACAATAGCATGACCCTTGAGCATATCAATTAGTTGCTAAGCTTAGTTGCCTAAGGTTCTATCTTTATATAGTCATGTTTCCAAATATGAGAGAAGACAATGGCAAAGGTTATATTTTTATTTTTAGATATTGGTCTAATACAAATGGTATACAAAAAACAAATACTGGCTTAAAAGGATAGCTTAAATGGTTAGAATTATAGCGCCATCTTGTTATCAGAAATAAGCAAATGATAAGGTCATTCTCAATCCTAATGATGGGCTATAATAATTTCTAATATTTCGTATTCAACTGATGTCGCTTTATAATTTAATTTTGAAATTAAAACAAATTTGGCAACCAAATAAGCGGAGTGACTCTTGAGCTTTCTAAATCTTTTTCTTTAAGAGGAGGATACAAAGTTTTTCCACAACATATCCTAAATATGACATATCCAACTGTGTGTTTGAAAAGAAGCTTCCAAACTTAAATGCTTTGATACAAGGCAGTCAGTTTAACATTAGGTGACACTTCATGTAGGTGTTCCAAGAATCACTGTCTGTGTTTTTTTCCATCCAGTAAACCCTGCAAAAATGTAAAAGACAAATTTAAAATCTTGTACACTTCATTGCAAAAGATCTCAAAAACAAATTTCAAATTAAGTAACAAATTTCACAGAAAGAGGACCTGTTTTTATATAACAATCGGAAATTTTTTAGTTAACACTTTCAATGCACTGGGAACTATTCATTATTTATGCAATCAAGTATATTCAGCTAATCACATTACAAAGCTCCTATCCCTGGGCATCACATACAGAATATTAAAAAGGTAAGTCTTGATTTTTGGCTGCTTTTGGTAAAAATCTTAAAAGTCTTCAGCATCCTGAAATTGAAACCAACCAAAAGAAAGATCACTACTACAAAGGTAACCTAATTTTGTACTAAATTATATTTTTAGTTCACCTCAGTTAGAAATGGGTCTGGTCTGTTAATGTCATTTGTCTCTAAACATCTTGACACCCTGCAGTTTATACTCCTAAAAGTCAAAACAACATAAGATATGAAACATCCATACCAATTTAAAGTTTTCCAGTTTTGCTACAAAAATGATCTTAGAATCACAACGCCGACTGAGCACTATAAATTATCCCTTCTATGTCATAGTGTGGTTAAATTGGCAGCATATATATATGAAACAAATGAATAGATACAAATCAATGGAATTTATCTAGTTCAATTGACTTCCTCATCTTATGGCAATACTAGAAATTCAAGATTGCTTCTACTTGTTTACGTCTTTAAGGATTTCATCATATACCTTTTCCTGCAGGTGACAGCTCCTCTGTTAACCTACAAGCAGTGTTGATCACAAGAAATGACTTTTCAACTGAGCTCGGCTCTTCTCCTTTTCCTTCTTCGGGACTTTCAGATCCTTATCAAGACTGTAAAAGTAAACTACAGGTAAAACGAAATATAGATACACAACATTAAAACAATTGCTTTCCACAAAAGTAGTCATTGGCTCTGTAGTTCAATCTTTTATGATAAGTTGTATTAGGTCAAAGATTTGCGCATAAAAATACCAGGTTATTAAGTGGATGCCCCTGTAACTCTAATGAGGAGCCACACCTGGGTCACCAAATTAACAATTAACAATCCCATTAGGTGAAGAGTTCGTACGCAAAACATTCAGCTTTCTAGATCCTATCATTCTGGAGAAGATCTGAAGATTAAAATATATTTTTAGGATGTGGACATATTAGGGGTGGTAGAGCATAAATACCTACAATATGTACCGTAATCTCAATTGGTTGAGGGGCATGTACACATTATTTCAGCTTTCCAAGCCTTTTTTTCTGGAGAAGCCTGGTGTTTGCAGAATCCTCCGATGGAGGATGCCACAAAATTTAAAGGCAATAAGTGTATAATCTCCCTGCAGGCTAGCACTAAATTTGAAGACTAAGCCAAGGGTGCAACAGTTCATGAAATAACAGACTAACAAGTCAGATGTACATGTAATCCCCCAGTGTAAGGTGTTGTGTGGCAGTGTTTAAATAGTGTATATATTTTATTTTGGTTTACCTCTAATAGAAAGCCAGTTGGAGTTGTGGTTAAAGTCTTTTAACTATATTTTAGTTAGAGTTTTTAGAATTAACCTTAGTGACAAGGGTTATTAGCTTAGAAGTAACTTAGTAATTGGATTTATTAGAGATAGATATCTTAACATTATAGTTATACCTTTCATTTAATTCTATTTGTAGATTTCATCATTGACAACTTCATTTACACTAAGTTTACCTTAGTTATTGTTAAAAATAGCCACTTCACTCAGGTCATGCCCTGTCACCTGCACCTCACTCTGTACCCAAGCTATCTCCCTTTGAACTTTCCTCTCTCTTACAGTCAGGATTACTATCTATTGTCTTCAGCTGTTTTATAAGCACTTAGGTACAGGTTTTAGATTTTTAAATTAGTCAGTTACACTCAGTTTGATCAGATTATTGGATTTATTATCTTCTGTGTTGAGATAGTGTTTTCTAAGGATATTCTATGAAGTGATTTTGAGGATTTGGATTTTCAATAATCAAGTTAGTTTTGGTTATTTTATTGTGTTTTATATCTAGTGGGCTTTATTTCATCCTGCAATGTTTACCAAACTGAACCTTAGTGTACCATTTCACTATGCCAAACAAGCTTACCATTGTTATTGGTTCTTGCACCATGCTGCTGCATTTCATCTGAAAAGACCTTCCTACTTGATGTCAATATCCATGTTCACACCCTCAGATCTTTCCAAGATAGTTATGACAACCTAGTAAACAAAATCAATTTTGAGAAGAACAGTTAAATTATTTGTGAAAATAAATATGTGAGGAGGCAAATATCATCCTACATTGTGAATCATTGATGTACCAGAGAAATAACTTCTATTTTAAACTACTTGACATACTTGATATAGATGCCTATGTGAATATTGAATTGTTGGATGATGACGATGTCTTGGCACTATTTTGTGGTGCACCCCTTGACATTAATGGTCTTACAAATGAAGATAGACAAACTGTAATACTTGAATTCTCACACTATATTTACGATATAAGAATCTCTCTGAGTAAATTCTTCTTAACAATGCTCCTGTAAATATTGCAATGTGCACCGTTATGGTTTGAATTTCTTGTAAATATTCCTTATGTTCATATTTGATAGATTTTGTTTTTGCCTTGTAATCTTCAAATGCCATTGGAGGAAATAAAGACATTCATTCATTCATATCTGTTCAGCTACTCCTATAAAGTAAAACATCAAGTCAACATAGGCAACCACAGAATGTGGCTAGCTGTGCTGGACTGAGCATTCAAATTGCAGTGCATTAGTTTTGATTAGGCACAGCCTTTTTTGCACTAAAATGAAGTGTCATTTACATTTGTATAATCCAGTATGGAACCACAGTTCTGCTCTTTTATACTGGCTGGGGAAAAGTTGTGTCCAATTTTTAAAATGTGTTTTGTGGTAACTTTCAAGCTTATTGTAAATGTTAGAAATATTTAACAAGATTCACGAATAGGCCCTGTCCTGTAAGGACAACAGGTCAGGTGACTTTTGCTTCTTGGTTATGTTCCATACTAGCTTGGAGTTTGTTTTTGTTCTATGTGGAATATAAATTATTTAGATGTTACTTACAATAGTCATAATCTAAACCTTTGAGAGGTAGTTTATGAAATGACAGATTCTTTAAACTCTTTAGTGAGGTGATGGCTATAACTGTAATGTTATGGGGTACCAAATGGGACTTTAATCGCTATATATAGTAAGCTTTTATTTAAATCAAATTAGTAGGCTTATTATTAATATTAATTTAAATTATTAAGATTACCAAATTGATTTAGTAATCTTACCATGTATAGCGATTAAAGTCCTATTTGGCACCCCATTTAATGCAGCCATAACTGTTCACCAGCCAGTATCATTTCTTCCAAACTGTCACTTAAACTTACAAAGATATCTTTGATTCAAGGCAACACATGTCAATGAACATTGAACAATCATCTCTCCCTCAGTTCCAAGCTGAAATGTCAAATTTGTTAATTAATTATTTTTCAAAAGTCATTGAAGGAATAATTCACTTTGCTGAATACTGAATTGATTTAACTATGCTGTCAGGTAAAGCTACGCACAGGTCAATAAGATCATTCATGCCAGTGAAATACAGGTTATCATAGAAAACAGTGTCACAGTTAAAGTTAAGAATTTCATTGATAATTTTACGTGAAATGATCATGCTGTTTAATGCTTTTTAACAGTGACTACCCTCAATAAGGTTTGCAAGCACACAGGCAGGGTTTGAAGTGAGGTGAGGTGATATTGGGTTAAAGCCACTTTCAAGAGTACTTCACTTACATCGCGGCCGCTAGTATTATTGCAGGGAGAAAGCCCGCAACACCATTGTTGCTATGCATTGTGGTGAAACCTGCGAGCGTTGGCTGGAACTAGCAAACCATGGGTGGTACTGCGCAGAAATTCAGTGTAGCATTGCACCCAAACTTGACTGCGTGTAGAACAGTTCTCTACTGCAGACGAAGTTTCCGAGCCCCTGGCGGGATTCGAACCATGGACCTCTTGGTACACCTACAGAATACCGGATACCTACCAGCCATATTGTTTAGTAGCACATGCACTTCCTATATATAAGAAGCACGAGCATTAAAATTCGAAAAAATAAAGCAACGCTGAAATAAAAAATAAACATAAAAATCGGCTTCCTTGAGCTGACTTCCGGTTAGTAAAACTAACCAATGATTTTTAGATCCAAAGGTAAGCTATCGCAAATAAAAAAGATATGTTTCTTTGAAAAATCGGAGCTACGGAATTCTGGGAATTGGAAGGAATGAGCGTGGGAAAATTCTGACAGGTAAGTCCTCCGTGATTGGTCAATTTTCGCTTACGTCATAACCTAGTAACAGCCATATTTGGACACTTTACTATGGAATCGTAGTATTTTCAGCGTTCGGGTATGCGTTTGTGGGACGTCTTTAAGTTATCAGAAGATAAAGAAGAATTATTTCGATTTTTAAGGAACAAGCAACTGTTAGGAAACTGGGACGGGAAAACCTGTGGGAAATGCTCTATTGGTAAATTTTATTTGTGTAGAGACAAAAGCTACAGCAAAGATCACTACTGCTGGAAATGTAGCAAGAAATCGTGTGGTAAAAAACTTTCCATTCGTCACAATTCATGGTTTGAAAATAGTAAACTTGACTGTGGGAAGATTTTATTGCTCACGTACTGCTGGGTATGGAAGCTTTCCCAAGATTTTGTGCGCCGGGAGCTTGATATATCATCTTGTAACACTTCCGTGGACTGGTACCACTTTTACCGTGAGGTTTGTGTGTGTGTTGTTGATGGTGACAGTGCTAAGATAGGAGGGGTGGGAAGGGGTGTCGAAATAGACGAATCAAAATTTGGAAAAAGAAAGTTTAATCGGGGGAAAAGAGTTGAGGTTCAGTGGGTTTTCGGGGGGATCAATCGGGAATCAAAAGAATGTTTTTTCACTTGTGTTGAAAAGCGTGACTCGGACACTCTCATACCAATAATCAAAAATCACATCAAACCTGGAACCACAATCATAAGCGATTGTTGGAAAGCCTATGACTGTCTCAGTAAGGAAGACTTTCACCATTTGAAAGTTAACCACTCGATTAACTTCAAGGACCCCGAGACAGGAGCACACACTAACACTATCGAGTCGTTGTGGGGTGCATTGAAGAGATCTCTTCCTCGGTCGGGAACCACAAAATTATTGTACTCATCTTATTTCGAGGAATTCTGTGTCCGAAGGAAATACCTGAGTGAAAGAGGAGACAAATTCATTGCCTTTTTAGAACTTATTTTCCGCATTTATAACCCACATGACCGAGATCATGAAATTGTTTGTGTGAGACGCCCACTCGCTGCACTGCAACCTACCCCTGAGGCTGATGCGAATGATAGTGCCGATGATTTTATTCTGTAAAGGTAGGTAAGAGTTGGTACTAACCCTTAGTCTTAAGCTAACCCTAACCCTAGAATAACACAAAGTGATAGACTTGCTGAAATCCAAGGGATAAACTTCAAAGTAAGTGAGTAATCGAAAGCGTTTGTCTCGTAAAGAAAGTCGAAATGCAGTTGCTAGGGAAGTACAGCCATGTCGGGTAAAGATACGCACTCGCACAAAACTTAACCTAGTAAAGCAGGATGAGTGTTATCTTGTAATAAATTTATGTCTATGCATCTTTAGGCAATTTAGAAGTAATCATGACATTTTTGAAAAGGTAAAAAGGACTTAATTGTTGATTATTGGCAAAACATCAGTAAAAACTGACAAAATTCCTAGAAAACATATCGTAATCAAGCAGTTTTCCTTCCCACATAACAAATGTTATTGGAAACCAAAGTATTGATCCGACTATCAGTCTGTCCTAACCTAGACTTCAGAAAACAGTTTAAAAATCTATCAAAATCATAATATTGGAAGTGTATGGTGCATTCAAACCCCGCGTGCGTATCTTTAGCCTACACGTGACCACCTACGGGGTATAGGGGGTAGTCGTTGGAAAACTTTCAATGTCACTGACAAACACATTTCAGCATGAATATTTTACATTAATATTATCAGTGAAGCTCTAAACTTTAACAATGAAGTGGTTTTTATCCCATATACTGTATTTTTTCCCGAAGAATGAACATCTATCTCTTAGGTGCGTAGCTTTACCCGACAGCACTGTAAGTTGCGCATACGATTTGCGCAGTTCCAAAATAAACTCGCGTGCTTACAAAAATGGCGGAAGGTATCCGGTATTCTGTAGTCTTTCTGACCTCTTAATCCGAAGCTAACCACTGGCAGGGTTTGGTTAACAGTATTTCCGATATAAAGATTTGTATAATGATCATATGATTAGGCAAGGACAGGTTGATAGTAAGAACACTATTTTGGTTTCATAAACAATAAATTATTGGTGAGTTTGCTAGGAATTTTGTCATTGTTTGCACATTCTTTTAAGACGCTTATCACCATTCCTTTTGACCTTTTCATACTTCATAGTATCTTCCAAATTTTTAAAACATGCAAAGAAAACAACTGCAAGCGATCTCTCAATTGTGTGCTTATCTTTACCCTCTGCGCATCTTTACCCGACACTCTACTCAAAACGATTAGCCAACATCATGATCGACGATATTGTTAAAGGCCTGTTTGACCTTGAATAATGATATGACGCGTGTCTAGTCCATGAAGACAATTAGTATGATAACGGTTTATCAACCTCGCTACTCACCTCGCTGAACCGTGATGTGAAGAACATTGTCGATTGATTCTTCGCGGGCATGGGTCTTGGAAACAGAACCGGAAGTTCAAAAGCAAAACAAATTTCGGAAACGGAAAGAGATTGGGTCGCTAGATGTGTATACATCGGGTTCTTGTATCCTTGTATTTATTTGTTTTTTTATTCTATGGGGGAAATTAAAATCACTATCATCGTGTTAAATAATTAACTTCTAAAGTCTGGTAGTATCTAAAAGTGTTTTCATCTCTGAAAAAATATTGAAACTATACTCGTGCATGGCCTAGCTTTATGCCTAGATGTGAGTAGATGTTGCTAGTTTACAGTACTAAACTTTGAATATGTTCCCCCATGACATTACTTCTTAAAATATGGAGAAGTGTTTTCGGATACCTCTTTTTGGTTATTCATACAACCTTATTGAAAAATATAGATCTAGCTAAGCCTATTGAACAATACTTATGGTATTTCAACTGTTCTGATTAAAATTAGAAGAAAAAATTATTTAGGCCTATTTGACATACACACTGCTCAGCGATTTTTTGCTTTGTTTTGAATTTTGTCAAATTGTTTGAAAGCAATCAATCAAATGGTTTAATATAAAGTAATGGCAAGATGTTAAAAATGACATCGGTGTCAAGAAAATCCTTACAATTAATTAATAAGTTTGGGATAAGTTAGCCGGGAAATGTTTTTGTTTTATTTTTAATTATCATTTGTTTCATCCTAAAGATTCAAAATACTCCTACTCAAATCCTTTTTTGGCAAATATAACAGTACACAGTATGATAAATTTCAAGTACACGGGAATAAAACTATTTTCCAAAATATATTTTTCATATGGTCTTATAAATAAATTATATATAAAATTGAACCAAACAAGACCAAAACAACTAAACATAAGAAAACAACAACCTTTTTATTGATTTTAAAGCTTTACCAATTTTTAACCCCAAAAAACGCATCCTATTTATTACAAAAGACACAGCATTCTGGCTCATGCAGGCTGAATAAAATCACTAAAGAAATAATGGAAACACCAAAGATATGTCAATCAACTTTTAAATTAGACTAAGATTTTCCTTTTTTCCGCAAGCAGCCAAAACCTATAATAATATCGAGCATGCGCATAAGAGGTTGTATATGAAGACATTTTCCCTTGCTAGTAGCAGTAACCTCATGTCTCTAGAGACATGGAGACCGTCTCTGTTGTGTTAGTAGCATTCTAACAAAGCTATATAACTTTCTACTACTAGCAACTAAAGTTTCCTTCATCGGGTGCACTGACAGGTGCCTTGCTAACATTCCAAGCTTGATTTCACTAAGCGTAGGTGAAGATGGAAATGCTAGGTTCACCAGAAATGAGTTTTACGTTCCAACGATTGTTTATCAAACTATATAACCAAATGCTTTTTCCCTTCATGGTGCAGTAATTAGCACGTCGATACAAACAGAGTTTTTATTACTACCGTAATTATTCATGATGTGTAACGGTTTACACATGATAATGAATAAAGTGACAGGTTATACAAATAATATTGGATCATGGGTTTCTATGTGTAGAGGACCAAAATATTACGAATGTGCAGGAAACATCCAGGCCCTAGCTTCGTTTTATTTAGAAGTTGCTGATGGTATTTAGACGCCCACTTTGATTAAAATCGACCGTGTTCCAAGGAAAAAGATTCCAATTCCAGTGGTACTCATGACGTTCAGCGTTATCATGCCATTGCAACATTTTGGATATCCTTGACCCCGACTTTGTTACTCATTTATTTATTTATGCATTACTCGTCCTATATTGATGGGTCAATTACTAATTATCTTCAGACTAATTATTCCCCTGATGTGAAGGGTCTTATTAAGAACAACACCACCCCTTGCTTCAGATGAGCCAAGACATCTAAGACACGCTCAGACATTCTTGGACGTGTTCCACAAACACTTGAACCTCAACGACAGAATATTAATTTCACAGCATTTAAAAAAAACTGATAGAAAATCTAAAAACTGCCCTACCAGTCTCGGAAATTGTGACATAAATAATAACGTTAACATTGCGAAGAAATAATCTTTTTTGTTTGACAATATCAATGCAGTTGACATGGTTAAATATAGTTACATAGTCATAATGTTGAAAAAAATATAACTTCAGATTTTGTAAATAATTATAAGTGAAAACGAAATAACAATCAATAGCGCTCCGTTAGATGAACATTACCAGAGTTGATTTCTCAAAACATCTTTGATATTTTTATATTGCTAAGATTAAAACATGGCAAGTTCCATATAAACGTGTGCATAGGAAGTGTCAGGAACATTACAATATTTACTAATACGAATCTACATGAGACATAGTTGAGTTGATGGTGTATACTCGATGTCCAAACAGCAATACATACATACTCTCTGAAAGTTAAATATTTACATAAGCCTGTCATTTCACTGCCGTCAAAAGAAAGATATTTTTTGGAATGATCTGAAGTTGCATGGCATAATTCTGAGAAAAACATTTCAACTAAACACTCAAAATACAATTTAAGAACCAAAATCGAAAAAACATATGACTATCAGTTTATATTAAATAAAGATAATTTACAATTTATATATTTGAATGGAATACACAAGAGAGAGATTGTTTCTGGATTACAACTTATTTATTGTAAAAATCACGTCATTTCGGAGAAAATGCTTGCTCCTTCATCATGTGAAACGTCCAACCTGATAAAACGTCGTGATTTTCTCAATTAGGAAGTGATTATCAAGTAAATCTTGTTTATCTTATCAGCTCTTACTTGGAGGTAAAAATATCCCTTACAAAACAATGGTTTATTGATAATATAAGCAATGGCCGTGATGGTTCGATATAATTTTAGACATAAACCACGGAGTCATGTTGTATAATACCGGAATATTCATATTCATATTCAGGAGCGGAAATATTTTTTTTTTGATCTGTGGGTTATCTGCGTAATTCATACTATCAGGCATTAGAATTTCGCGATTTTCCTGAAGGATCGTCGTGTTGCTTACCAATTTTATGAGATCGTATTTTTTATTGAGAAATAACCAAATACAACCATGAAAACAACATTGAATACAACCAAAGACATAGTACAGGCGTTGAAAATAAGCATTACAATCGATTTTATATATTAATGATTTCAATTTTGTATTTACCGAATGATGCCTACAAAAATAAGGGACTCATCATTCAAAGTCGAATAAAAGCCTTTACTACTAACGAACAGTCATTTATGTTGATAACAACCTAGTTTGGTTTGATACAAAGTTCAACAACACATTATATAGACATAAAACCACTGGGACAAATTTGAGGTGTAATGTATAAAGTGGAGTCACAAAGTTTGGCCATTAATGTATCAATGACAGACCATTTGCTCCCACCGGCTGTCGATGCCAACAAGTAACCATGCCAGACCAACCACACCCAGCAACGGCCTCCACAACAACAGCCACAACATCTTAACGAACATCAACAACGGATCAAGTCAAGATCCAAGTCTAATTAAAGTCGACCGTGTTCCGATGAATAAAAGTTTCAAAATATTGTGTCTCTCGAGATACGAATTCGTTCCACCTGAGGGTTTCCTCTCCATTCGGTCTGACCGTATCTCCATTACTTACATGTTCTATTACCAGTTAAGTGCAGACGAACCTTGTCCTTAGCTGACCAATCACATAAGGAAGAAAATCCCTAGATGGAGTTCGTATATCGGTAGAATCACCATTTCTAAACTTTTAGTTCGATTGTAATCAGAGTGATGTCCAACCACACCCTTTGAAATGTCTTGAAATATTTTGTTGTAGTGCACTTTGTAGTATGCTGTTTCTTTATATTGCACCATTTCTCTGGGAAAAGCCTATCAACATAGTTAACTAGTAAGGTTTGGTGGCGAGAATAATAACAACTAAAACATTAGCACAGAACAACATAACGGCAAAGAAGATGAGGAACAGCCTATCAAGTCCATCCGAGACTACCTACCACGTTTGGCGGCTGTTCCGTTTTTCATCTTCAGAACTTCGTATGTCCACGTCGTCTGCAGGTTTGACCTCACCGGAAGTAGTTCCAGTGAGACATAACACAATTTTGGCCATGCAACCGGAGACTGGAATGTTCTCAGGTCTGGCGCCTACCTTGAGGGTCAGGACTGAGAGCACAACGGACAGGGCACTAAGGACGAAGAGTCCTGTGACATAGATTGCGAGGACGGAGGTCTGTCTTGAGGTTTTGGGCAAGTTCTCGCTCAGGAGTGTCAGGAACACTACAAATGACAGCAAGATGCTGATCGACAGACCTGCGCGGTCGCCCACATCTGCCGGAAGTACAAATACCAGCGGTATCAAGGTCGATATCAAGATGACAGGGAGCATAATGTTTGGAACGTAATATGTAGGATTTCTGGACAAGCCAATAACAACGTTTAGTTCGTCTGTGTAATAATTTGCTTTCCTGAAAAGCCCACTGGTCAAGGAGGTGACGCCCCAAAGACTGTTCCTAGCATCTTCGTCGAGGTAGTTGTTTGCAAGGGGGGACAACTCGAGCTATTCTGAAGTCATCCAGGGTGAGACCTTAATTTTACATTTCTGAGAGTCAAATGGAAAGTATCGAATATCCATGGTACATTTAGTTTTATATATATATATATATATCGCCAGTGGAACAAACTGCCGTTCCTTTTGAATCAACATGTACGAGTAAATCTGCATACCCCATTGCTTTGACATCTCTCAGAGAGTTGCTTACAATAAGGTCCGGGGTCCAAACTTCCTTCTGCTTGAAGTAGACATCAGAAACGGGGTATTCGCTTTCATTCCAAGCCAGAGCGGAGTCTTCTGTTCTTCTGTTCTTCTGTTCCTGCTCGTTCAGTTAAATCACATACAAAAGAGAAAATTTGACATTGATCACCGTCAAGTTTTCAATTTCATGGAATTATACTAAAACTTTGTTGCGAGCTAAAATCTCGGATTTCAGATTTCGCCTGTCTTCAGGAAGTCCCGCGTAGATTGAAAATATCAGATTAAACATCACCAGGAAATGAATCATCATTGCAAACATGTGTCTAAAAAACAGTGTTTCCACAACGTAACGATGCCAATTTTCATAACCTCTTTTCTACAGCTTGTCAAAACCTTTCTAATACGTGACGCGTTGAATAACTGAAATCAACATCTTGTTTTGTGCTGTTTTATGTATCCAAGACAACGTTTCTCTATTTCGCGTTGATTTATTATTTATAATGATTTATGACCCCCAAACCCCCTCAAGTTTGTTCACTGACCACTCTACGTTGCTTTGTTTCTTAAGTCGAATGTAGTACAGGGCTTTTACTGGACTCGTTGCCAATTTCTTTGAATTGATCTGTATATATATGGTAAGCCAACTTTTGTGCCTGGGGCAGAGAAATATTAATAATTGACAATGATTAATTCCATTGTACATATCTGTTCCGTTCAATTCGCATAGTACGGTTTACTTAATGATCCATGTCGGCCGGCATGTGACTATTGGTCATTGTTCGGCGTGGTTGACTGTGTATTCGTTTACGTCCATTGCAGTGTGGTGATTGATAATATAGACAATGCATATTGTATAATATTTCATTTCTTTTAAAACCCTCAAGCGCTGAATCCGCTGATCTCTCACTCTATTCATTATTATGCTTTAGTCATTGCAAGTCTTTTGTTAGCATATGTATCTTCTTGGTGTATGGATTTATGATATATGTTAGGTAGCTTATATCGCTATTTGGCCTATTATAACAATGTGACTGGTTCAATGGCTGATCTCTCCGCTAATGGCTGAAATATTGCTCAAAGGGTTTTAAACATTAACTCACTCACTCAATGTCTGATAATGCAGATAAAAGTCAACCGACTATTGTAATAAGTCTACAGTTTTTCGACGACAAAACTATAGATGCGGTGTTGTTTATGGTATTTGCTTTATGAACACTTTTAAGTTATATTTTGTAGGTATTAGTCAGAAAAACGTGTATCCTTTCTTACTCAGTAGATATTAATTTGGTTTATTTCACAACATCAAACATCATTACGTTAAAGTTATCGTCAGATAATACTGTTTTTTTAGAGACGAAGCATTAGAAAGCCCCGTAAGAAAAAAACGTTAATTTGAAATGTATCTATGTTACCATTTAACCAATACCAGGCGAGTATAAAAGTCATATGGGGTCAAAGTAGAGAGAATAAATAAATTAACCTATGGCAACAATATGTCTAAATGAAAGTAAATCCAATTCTAATCAGACTGTTTTATAGCCTTAATCGGCGTTAAGAAGGATGAAATTCTATTGGACGATCAAGTTAAGGTGCCGTACGCTGAAAATCGGGCACAGAAAATTAATGAATGCAGCAAGGTTTCCCTCAGCCAGTTGATAGGAGTGGTACGAGTTTGGCCTTGCGAGAGAAGTTTGTTGAAGATCCGAATGTTGGGTTCTAGGATTCATCTTTTCTCACTCAAATAACGACAATTCATGATCTTCTCTTTCTGCTTTTATTCCTACACTTGACATTTGATTGAAGATTGAAGATTGACTGCAAAAATCGAAAATCATATACTTATTACAGCAGTTCACAAGTTACACTTTTTAAGTTAAGTTTTACACTTTTACATGGAAATATGCATTATTGCTTCAAAATTATAATTCTTAAACAACATATAACTTGGCATATTGAATATGGAGTAGTATATTATTTAGCATACCGTTTATATGCGCGAGTGTCGAGTCGAGGGTGAAGCATCGAGCAGTCGAAAAACATTAGCAAAATAACAGAGTTATCTCCCTTTGGAGCTGCATACCGCATATAAAAATAAATCAACCTTTTCGAATAAATCATAGTGAACAAAAGAACTTATTTATCGTAAGTCGAATTCAAAATCCTACACCGAAGGACAAAACCGTTATTGAATGGCGCATCGAATACAACTCCTACGCTGTGCACCGTCCTTTTGCTTTAGAAATTATTGATTTAATGTTACAATGTGCAAGGTTTAGCCAAAACACTCATGGGTAATATTGTCAGCCATCTTTAATCATTTTTGCAGTAATCTGATGGCTGTGAGTTGTTCTGTGTGTGCAAATCGATATCCTGCCTTTTCAGTTTCCGACATGAAAACTATTCCTTTCCAGTTAGCCACATTGGTACAAAGTAATGAGTTGTATTCGAGATGGTTAGTTGTCTGATTGAACTTAATCTATCTATTCTGTGTTCTCTTCTTTCAATGGAATTTTGTCAGTCATCTCATTTGGTCAAGGGAGATAATTGTTATTCAAAGTGTAAGGTTCCTCTTTTTGTCAAGCAAACACTTAAGTGATATCAACACACATATCGTGTTCAAATTTCAAACTTTCCAAGATATATATTCGACTTAACTACATTAACTCCAGGGTTTTATCATTCACAATTCGCCTCAATATGATTTTCTAACTTCAGCTTTGTGACACTTGATATCTCATTTCTCCAATATAGTTAAAACTAGCTGTAATAAAATACGTCCAGGAGACAAATCATTACATCTTGTTTTGACTAGATTGCATTTTCTCATACAAGAGGCCGTCTAAATTTCTTAACTTTCACTCTTTATTTCAATTTGTTGTGAAAATTAGAGACTATTTTCATTTCAGAAAGAATACCTCGTTTGAGTTTACAAGTTAGTCCTCGCCATTACTGGATTCCGATTTCTGAGCTTATAAACATGTTTGTTTTGTGTGTCTCTATTGTTTAGATGTAGGTTTAAGATGTAATATAAGATGTACGCCGATAGAATACTAATATCTGTAAATGCGCGGGAGCTGCCAATTCGTTTTTCATTTTCATAAAAGATATCCCGACATGTTGCATGCTGTGCTATATTTGAAAGGAACTCGTCAATAGTCGGAATCGGGACAATATTGGTACAATCTCAAATGGTATCCATTGCTTTGTAATACTGCATACAACTAGGTCTAACATAGATTCCAACGTACAACTTTAAGATTACTGAGTATCTGAACGAATTAGCCGTAAGGCCAGTCAGCTAACAAATACTTTATGTTAATGGTCTTCTAAAATTAACCTGTCAATCGGACTTTAAGTCATTGGATGTCAACAGTCAATTAATCTTACCATAGAGATGTATACTTGCCGAAAACAGGCAGCTGGACTCGGCGCTCTTCAGTCATATAGATAGTGGGTAATAGTATACTCTTGCTGACTCGTTTTCACAATACACGTCCCTGTATCTTACTAGTTTAGAATGGGCTATCGGGCTGATGTTGATCTTCATCAAAGCCCAACGACCATTTTTAAATTCTTATCAATAATGCCATTTCAAAATCTCTGACATTGTTCCAAAGACTTCTGTGTTAGTCGCAAACAAATGTAATGCTATCTCATTTATTGCAAATCTTCCATAGAATTCCATGTCGCTGCGTCAAAATTAAGACTTGACTGCTACTCGTTATTGGTCAAGTTTCTTTCTCTTGATATTTGCGTCTACAATTTCAGAACATTCCATCAATCACAAGCCACCATTGATGCAGAATCGTTACTTCGATGTCAATTATTCGCTTACTTCAACTAGGGCATATACTATTATTCTTAAAGAAGATTATTAATGCAAATTCGTTGATAATCAAAGTGGATATACTTTGTGTTTGGAACAACTATTTCAGGTCATATCCTGTCTTTCTTACTTATCTTAAATATGATTTGGAGAGAAAACAAATAATCTTTTTTCACATTTTATTAAGAAACAATAAACAGGAACAATAACACATGAACATTATGGTACACCCGTCAGTAAGACCAAAAATCTTAGGTCGTCTCAAATAAAGGATCATGTAAAGATACGCACTGGGCGCCAAATTGAAACCACAGTCGCGTTAAAAACACAAAGTTCCGTTCTCACCATCACAATTTGCATTGAGGTTGCAGTAGCAAAAATACCCGAACACAATATGTGTCCAGCACCAAAGCCACCAATGTTATGGTCCCGTTTCCAACCAACTTTGATAAAGGGCAAGTTGATTGAAATTGGAGATCGGCAGGGTTCGTTCATCTTTCCGATTTGATTGAATTAGATCGGTAAGTTTTTGGCAGTGTGAAAAAGTTTATTGGTCGACTTGAAGAGTACATTGTCCAAGTCTTGAAAAGTTTACGTTCTTGATGCAAAGAACTTTGGCTTTCTTTTCTCGCCTTTCCTTCTGGACAACAACTTCACCCTCAACTGTTTCCAGATCTCTGGAATGTAAGTCAAGCAGTTGGTGACGTTGGTAATAGTCAATGCTGCAGGTCATCATGACCCGGACTGTTTTGCACACGGCACCATTTTTCGTCTCGTGACTGGTCTCTTCCTGGTGACCGACTAGAGATTCGACTGTGACCTTTCCCATGGGTTCAGACTGCATGTTGTAAATAATGAAGACGTCACCCTCTGAGACTACCTCGAGACTGAAAGCAAAACCTTCTGGGTCGCTGTCGGACCAGAAGTAGTTGTCGTTGAAGTTCAGAGAATCCCCCTCGAACGTCAGACGCTTGCCATAGCCCATCCCGATGCTTAGAAGGGTCTTGGCCTCCCCGTTAAACAGCTCCTCGTCTCTCCCGTTATAACGCACCTTGTAGCGGAACCCTGGACAGATGGCCTTGTCCACGTACAGACCTGTTGAGAAAGACGACAAGTTCTTAGAACTTTCTCTCTTGACATTGAGACATGGTTACTACTTAATGACATTGAGAAACGGTTACTAATTTATAAACATCGAGTTAGTTAATCGTTAACGTGTTAAACATTTTCAAACGCTGTTTTTTTGTGAAAGAAAACATGAAATAAAATGAGTTATGTGTAAATGTTGTAAATATTTATTCTTTTAACTGTCATTGTTTGAACACTCAAAGTATAAAAATTATAATTTGTATCAAGCAGTATTTAGGAAAAAGTTCGTTTTGATAAAAGAAATCTGGTTAAAAACGATCTTATGAATATAAGTGTCGTGTAAAATTTACATACAAGAAGTAATTCAACAAAACACTTGTTGGAGTGCGAGAAACTACAGCACTCCTCGAAACTAAGAAATTAAGTTATTGTGTTGTTGTTAAGTAATTACATGAGACAATACTAGTTGTGTAATCCGGTGGATCAAGACAGCAGGAACCCACGAGGTGGGTTGTCTCCCTTGTCAGAGCGATTGATGCGTGCGATCCCCAGTGAATCGCAATCATCTTTCAACCCGAAACATCTGTTCAAAAATGAAATCTCACGAGAATGGCAGCATATAAGAGGTCATGACCAACAATAATATTGGCCACAATGATAAAAACATCGATTAAGAAACGTTAGGCTACTAAACAAAGACGAGCTACCATGACATGATTTGTTATAACGATTTTTTTCCCGATTCCTTTCAAAAAATGTAAACATATCTGAGCCTTATTTACATCTTATCAAATAAAAAACGAATAACTTCTGTCTTAAAGAGATATTCAGAACAATTTATAGCAAAGGATAAATTCATTAATGCTTTGGACAAAAGTCTTTGACGTCATGCTACTTCAGCCGTCGCCATGACGACAGTAAAGTAAAGCATGTTTCTCGAAATTTGTCTCGGCATTAAGAAAGGACATTTGTTGCTTAGAAATGCTTAGGTCAGCAAAAAATTAATCAAGTTGGTGATACACTGGCTGGTACTAGGGTCCGTGACGTGAGCTATTGTCGATCTGTCAACGTGACCTAGTTTACACTTTAAATTGGTCAACAAGGCTCAACCTCATCCTGTACAGGACACGTTAAATGGTAACGTTTTCGTAATTCAATGGAACTGTTTCCTTGTATTAAAGTCTTTGAGGCAACGTACACAAGCTGCCAATAGTGACAGGAAAAGGGTTGGCGTAGCAAATGCGGACATCTGGCAAACGGTAATGTTGCGGACTCGGCTAAAAGGTTTTGTTATGTGATGCGGGTCGTTATGACCTTAAACCGCATTCCTCCGACGCCGTCATCTTTTTATGTCACAAAATGAGCACTTTGAGCAGAATTTTTTTTTACATTCGATGTTAGGCTTGATATTTGAAAACACAACCCCTTTCTCCACAGACTCTTGTTAACGGACTTTCGTGTTCCCGAGAATAAATCAACCAACCAGTGTAACAGCACATGTTCACCCGACATGTTAACTTCAAGATAGGAATGTGTTTACCATTTAGAGGTGCTAAATCACATTACAATAAAATAACTTTCTTGAAGTATATAGGTTTCGGTATGCTAATTCTAAGATTAGGCGCAAAATATCCCTTTTGTTTTGAAACGTTACCTTGGAGTCTGAAATATCCAACAACTACACAAATGCATTTACGAAATTGGATCAAAATCATTGTAATTTCAAAGCCAAAATTACTCATTCCGATTTCAAGTTAATGACTTCGTGCTTTCACTCGTGTTTTTCGTATCTGCATTTGTATAGAATAATCAATAACATGATTCACGTCAAGCGCCAAATTTAGCTATCGTCTGCCACTCCTACGGCTTAGGCTCAGAATCACTAAGCATAATTTATTCATAAGATGAAAATGATGGAATGAAGACTAAAATGACAGAAAGAAGCAATTTTAATGATTGTTTTTACCTATGACGAGCAGTTCATGCGGCAGGAGACCCTTCACTTCGTACTTGGCCGGGGCTTCATTCAATTCCGTCCCGCAGACGATCCGCGACGTCTGGCGCTTCGAGTCGGCAATGGCGGACGGATGGTCGGCATTCTCGTCGTTCACAAGAGCCCGGTAAATATCTTCGGTTCTGGATTTTCCGTGTTGGAACGGAAGAAGATTGTCTTCTGGACTCAACATACGCAGGAGATCTTCCTGCTTGTTGTAAGGGGCGATGTGCCGGAGGATAGCTTCTTCATCCATTACCAGATCACAACCGGGGAAGGTGTCTTCAACGATATCTTGACAAGACAGCATATTCAAAAAATAAATTCTTCCTTTTCTGAAGGAAATAAAACAAGGAACTTTGAAAATTTCTCGGAAATTGGTTTGGTTGGATGATAATAGGCAATCGCTTTCGGTAGAAGTAGATTTGTGACTCGTGTAAGATGAATCTTTGGCGTGCAGCGAAGATAGCGTTCCCTCGTTCTCGACGTCTGCAATGCTAATCTGTAAACATAGTGGGCTACTACGGTTTTCTATACTACTCCGACCAATCAAATTTGATCAACAGAAATGTGATTGGTCGGCAAGAGGCGGCAAGCGAACACGTGGAACGTGCGTGTTGTTAATGAAATTTCTAGAAGCAATTCCAGAATAAGATTTCGAAACTGGATTGCGAAACTCGTTGAAGTTTCTCTGAATAAAACAACATATAACGTTAAATAACTGGCTGTGATTTGAAATTTATGAAAAAAATAATAAGGCAACATAAATATCCATTTATTAGTTTGTTTGATTTTCCATTTGGAGAGAGATATGATAACCCATATACATTTAGTCTTATAACGAGGACAAGGCTTTGAGGTCATTCGGATGGTTCCTCGTGAACTGGTTGAAAAAATTCCGTCATGTTGTTGGTTAGTCCACGTGGTTAGTTATATATGTTATTGTCCAAAGGTGTGTATATCCCCGTATGTAGCCTTCAATGGGCCCCTTGATATGCGATCAGGGATATTTCCCCCCACAAGGCCGAAATAACATGACACTCCTTATGTGTGTGATTGAGATATTCCAAACTATATTTACAACTTTAAATAATTTACCTTCTATATGGTGTTTAATCTGTTTGATGTAATTGCTACAAATAAGATACACACTATTAAAAGTTGATATCATAAATAATAATGCATAAGGCTTTAATAAAGAATTAAGTGAATTCATTTATTGTCAGGACTTACTCATATAATATTCTTAATTCATTAATCTATTTATCCCAGGTGGCATAATATTAAAAGCGAAAATGAATGTTTTGGATAAAATAAATAAAACCTGACGCTAATGAAAATGACACTGGTACACTATGTTACCTTACATTGTGATTTAAAGTGTTATCCCTACCCTTGAATAAAAACAAAATCTATTATTCCATTCGGGTTAAAATCTAATGTGTAAATGTTTGTCGAATATCAAGTGCATCGGTTTACGTAAACAACCGCTTCGTTATAACGTGAGTTACTGTTAACAATGCCGTTGTATAAAGCGTTTTACACACATCGCTGCTAGTATTCCTTATGCACGAGTTGAACCAATCAAAAGATGCGTTACAAACTGTAGCACGTGCCAAGCTCATGCACTCGACTTCGTTTCACACAACGTGCCAGCCCTTCGAAACACGGAAGCAATCACAACGCTGCATTCGCTGATACACTTCTATATTGGTAAGATATTTTACGGATTTCTTTCTATGTTCAATGATTTTATCAATCGCATGATATGTGATTGTAAGTGGAAGATCTCTATACAAATATTTTCTTTCATAGTTTTTATGAATGGAGCGGCTAAGCCGTCTTCTGTCATCGCTAAGTGAATACAACGTGTTGTACACTGCCCATGCCTTGCCGGTTATTATAAGGATAAATTCAATGATCTGACAGAATTTTTATCATTTTTTCCTTTAGAGATATATCTACTAAAATAATCTATTTTGTGCAACAATGTATTACTTTTGTAAAAAAAATTATGCACATGAAGAACAATGTTATACATATCAGATAAATGTTTTTCATATTGATACGTAATTGAACATTTATTTTGATATGTTTCTCTTAAACTAAAATAGGTACCTAATTATACTTTTGTGATGTACTGGTGATTTTGTATCATATAAAACCAAAATAATTAAGATTTAAATGACATTTAAACATTAATATCAAATAGAAACAAAATTACGTAATGTAAATGTTATTTACATTTGTGAAACATAAACTGAAATTGAGAATTTTAAAGATTAATCCTTGATAATTTATTAAATAAATATTTTACTTCCAAATCAATATATAAAGAATATTATAACAAAACCTTTAGACTTTTCAGTACATCTCTTCTATAATCTATAATGAAGAGATTTTCTATATGAGTATATGAGTCTGTTGTAACACAGTGGTACAGTGGTTAGAGTTCTGACCTCTCATGCCAAAGGTTTGGGTTCAAACCCTTATGTAGTCACCAAAAATTATAGATTTTGGCTTCATACTGTGTCTCTAGGCAAGGTACTTTATCAACATTGCATTAAGTCCACCCAGATGTATAAATGAGTACCTTAAATAAAGGTGTACATGACTGAGAGCTCTACATGCTTGGCAGTTTGATATGTGCAAATTATGAACAGATTTCTCATTATCATCATAAACTAAAATGGAGAATGTATACTTGCATAACTCGGTCAACATGCAGAAATGAAGGTAGTCACAGATTATCTTGTCGTGCAAGGTCATACTGCATGCATGCCTTAATGCTCTTTGGCTGACAGATAAGTTCTGATAATATACCTACATACCTATATTTGATTACCCCAGTTTATAACTAGTTCAGTATCACAAATAGGCAAATAATATTTTAATGAATTCAAATTCTTTATAAAAATGAAAATTAAATTGAAATTTGCTGTATTTAATCATTAATGGGGGGAAATTTTCAATAAATTTTTTTCTTGTTGCAAAAAAAGTATTTCTTAAACTTTCTTGAAATATTCAACATAGAAAATTATAGAACAAAGATTTTCTTATTTTGGCTGCTGTATTTACTGTTTTATAAACAGTTAGCAGTTAGAGATTAAGTGAAATAAATACATTTTTAGCTCATAAGGCCAGGTAGACATATAGTTTTGTCCTCTGTTCAATATTTCGGTATTTGGTATTCAGCATAGTTGATAGCCATCCATAACCTTTCACCTTTTCTACTACAACTCCAAAGCTGCTGTGCCAACCCCTCAACCCCTCACCCCAATCCCCAACCCAACTACCAAATAGTCATAGTCATAGGCATTTATATAATGCTCAGACACTAAAATTTTGGGAACATCTTCTGGGTAAGATGAATAAGTTTTATGCTAAGTATATTTGTCTACCACCAATAATATCATAGCTCATACATTTAACGAAACAAACCCTAAAGAGCTACAGAACCAAAGTCTTACAATAGATTACATTTATCTTTTTGAAAATAGATTATTGATTACATTAAGTTTTTAAAGAGAGTCTCAAAAAATACTGAAGGGAGAGCTGGGGGAAGTCTATGTCTAGGTTAAATGGACGCAATAATCTCAAGCTTTGAGTAAGGAAAGTGCATTTCAAGATATCTGCAGAAAAACAACATCCTTATTGCTGACATGGCAGGAGATTTTTGTATACGTGCTGCAGTTGACATTTTCAAAATTTTACAACCAGGAATGAAATGAAACCCATTGAAATATTAACTAATTACTCAAATTATGAATTGATTTGTCAAAACAGGAAGGCTCAACTGAAAAAAATGCTTGACGTTTTCTTTTATTTAAACCATATACATGTTTCTTAGTTAGTAACAGGTACTATGGGAGTATGATTTTTTAAATAAATTACAAATTAGATAATTTAAAAATTCAAACGTTTAACTTTTTTGTGTCCTATCTACATGTTTTTTGGTTAGTAACAGAAATGCTGGAAGTATGATTTTTTGAATAAATTTCAATAATCGAATTTCAGTTTAAAATTTGTTAAAGGAGGTAGTTAATTCAAATAATTTTTAAGTTAATTGTTTTTCTTTTTCTATGATTTACACAATTAAAATATTGATAGGTTGATATAAGGAAAATATTGGGAGTATCATCACTGAAAAAAAAATTCAATAGTTAAATTCGAAGAAATATTTTGTAAAATATGAAAAATAAGTCAAATTATTTCAACTATAGAAATGCTGTGTCTACAAAATGTTGGGTATAAAATATTTCAACAATGTACTTACATTTGTTAACAGAACATGAATAGATTATTTAACATGATACAAATGAGGTTTGTAGTATTTAGAATTACAACCTATTATGTACTAGTCTAGTGGATTTTATTAGAATAATTAATGCTCGGGCATGTTACAATAATTGAAATATATTATGATATTGTGCTCAGATCACATTAATTGATAATTAACTGATTTAACTTGAGATGTTGTAGATGGAGTTTGAAGGTCACCTCTATTTGACCTTCACAAACTGTACAGTAGGAAAGATGGTAGCATAACTATCAGTCTCTAAACAATATTTTTCTCAAAAAACGTGATTTTATCAGATGGAAGAAAAGAGCATTTCAAAGTTTTAGTTGACTCAATATCAAGACTAGCTTTCAAGAGCTTATGTAATATGAATGCATGTATTGTACAAATTCAAATAAAACTAAATTTAAATCCCTCCTGTCAACATCATATGTTAAACTTATCAATAGCTCGACAGGCTTTATCTATCATGCAATGCATTAAAAGTGTTTAAGCTGATCATGTTTACTGTACACACCTGTCTTATTAAGCACATTGTAACACTTATGTACTTATGGGCAGATGGCTAACACCTACACTGTAATAAAGCATTGAATATAAATATTAAATACACTCGTGAGTCAGACCAGATCAACAGCTGCATAATTTGAATAAAAACCTTTTTTACAATGTGAGACAAGTCTCGTAGCTTATTGATAGTGTGAGGGATGGGTTCAACCAATCAAACTCTCATATTCTCTGTAACATGGTTCACCCATCTTATGATAAGCTTTACCAAATCTTGCTGAACTTCATAAAATTTGGTGCAATGAACTTTCAATATGACCTATTGGTAGCCACATTTATGTGTTTGTATATCAATGATGATTGCATAAAAACATGTTCAGTATTACAACTATTATCAAAAGTAGATTGATTATTCTTACTACTACCTTTGACATCACTATTGTATTAAATCATAATTGATGTCAGGTGCTTACATTTATGTCTTAACCATATATTTAGGTAGACGTAAAGTACAATGGTTAATGTTTTTATTGACCTTGGAGAGTTAATAGATGTTTTGATGTAGACTTGCTTACAGTCTACTTTCATTTCTTTATAACATGGATAAAATTAACAGATATTGAAAAGGAGCGCTGTTTGAATTTTCAAAATTGGAAGTAGACTTATATCTCTGAGGTTCCACATGCTTTCATTTAAGGATGAAAGACCTATGGTGATAATGGCTGAATGATATGGGAAACGAGCAGAGAATAGAGTTATACCTATGATATTTTATAAGGCTGGAATTTCTTTTATATTTGATTTTCAACTAATCAAAAAGGATTCTGAAAAGAATAGACCTAAGGCTTCTAGACTTGCCAACAAGGGCACTAAGGGAGTATTCTTAGTGTAGATCGAAGGAAAAATGAAGGGAAAAACATTCAAGGGAAAGAGATACAATTTAGATTTAAGAGCCACTCAGTGAGTTGTTGGAGTCATGTATGCCAAATTTAATCAGTGGTGTCATTTGATCGCGAAGTGTTGACTGTTACCAAAAAGTCACATTTTAAAGCTTATTGGTTTTTTTACAGTGACAAAATGAAGGTAGAACGTAGCAATTATGATTGAAAACTGGACAGTGGCGCGCGTCAAATAGTCTAACGTAATTCTGGAGACTTGTCTAAAACAGGAGGGCAGTTGATAGTGTTTGTTAGGTTATATAACTTTTATCCATGTATATTGGACGTGATATCTACAACTCTGTGCACTCATAAGGCTGTTTTTAGAATATCATGGAAAACCAGTCTTTGTCATATGTATGTCTTTTGGACATGAAAAATTAAGATGTTTTTATATCACCTCATATTAGGTTCGTATCAAAGGTAAATAATGTGTTATGAAAATAACGGAGTGGCTCTTTAAGGAAAAGTGAAGGGGAAAACTTGACTAAGTGATGATATGTTGTCATTATCAAGGGAGAAGCTTAGGAATAATGATAATGCGAATGCTCTTAGTCAAGGTAAAATAAAGAGAATTATGTGATAAAGGAGAGAATAAGATAATCTTCATAAAG
This sequence comes from Phorcus lineatus, assembly GCA_921293015.1. NCBI lineage: Eukaryota > Metazoa > Mollusca > Gastropoda > Trochida > Trochidae > Phorcus > Phorcus lineatus. The sequence continues at coordinate 9,665,272 of OV121085.1, forward strand.
GATAAAGTAAAATGATAACAATAAAAGGGACAAAGATAGTCTAAATCAAGGATAAATTTAAGAATTTTTTTCAAAGGATAAATGGACAGTTTAGATCAAGGGTTAATTGAATAGTTAATTATTCAGTAGACTGTGACACAGGCTAGCGACTGTTTGACTTTGAGAACACTGACCTTATGTTGTCTGCAGTACACCAGACCATATGTAGACTTACATAAGACATTCCATATTGTTATGCAAACTCAACATATGTTACGGAACTCACTGCATCTTGACTGCAACCTGAAGTCGTTCTTGAAATAACTCACAATAGTAATGTTATTGATAATTTTTATTCAATAAAGAAAAAGAAGTAAATTTGAAATGAAAATAAATCTATACCCCAATCTATACTCTAAATAATTATTCAGTTTATTGAAAGTGAGCAGAATTAACTTTCTTTTAAAAAATCTCAAGAGCTTCTATGATTTTAAGGGAAATTCCTTGTTGGTTAGTATTTCTTGTCAAATATTTTATAATCGTTATAAATGTCAAATTATCTTTATCATTCAGTTCATTTCTGCATATTCATTTTAATAATAAACACTTACGAAGCCTTTCATGGTGATGTCAGTCTTCATTCTAAATATTTTTATAAACTTTATTTCTTGTCACACATCGTCGAAAGTCTATGCATTTAGAAGCTGCACTCAAAAGCAAGATTTTCATGATAACAACAGTGTATTGTGAAAATACATAAATTTCACTAGAGAAAATTACCCTCCACAAGGCGCATAAGTGATGTGAAATAATAAACAAACAAACCATTAAAAATGCTCCAACTATTCATAAAGGACCTTTTTTCACTCATCAAAACAGAATATATTAAAAAAAGATTCGAGGAGTGTTTAAACAACACGAGTGCCAAAATGTCAGAATAATTTAAGGGGGGGAGGAGCGTCAAAACACAGGTAGAACAATTGTATAAATTGTTTTCATTTGACCTGATGACCTCATCGTCTGATGAAGGGAGTCGAACAACCCCCGAAACGTAACAATTAAAATGTTGAAATTTATAGTTCCCGAACAAGTTCTGAGACCAGGGTTTAATGAATTCTGTGTACTACCAAAGCAAATTAATGTTTAATATAACACTAAGCTTCTGCTTATAGAATCTGGCTGTCTGGAAAATATTAACATAATTAGGCAAAGACCTAGTTTGTCTATAGTCATCACTGAATAGTCAATGAGTCAAAATGCAAACTACAAAAATTTAAACAATCACCAGCACTCACATAATTTACCAGTTTTGAGACTAGCAGGGCATGATTTCTTAAACAGTCAAAGCTTTATTGGTTATATAGAAGTAAAAATAATGTTAAACAACTTTATTGACACCTTGATATGCTGTATGCACCGGTTTGATATTACCGGTAATTATCTAATGGCGGACAATTATTTCCTTGCACATTTATCAAAATATTTGTTTTCATGATTACTTTTGATACTTATCAATTTGATTTGAATAATAATAAACATGTTTTATCAAATTCATTGGTTTAAACGATAGTGAATTTCATTCCATATTTTTAAAAATAAATTCAATTAATAAGAAATCACTTGTACTAACTAAGCCTCTGATTAGCTTCTTATTTAAATGGACACTTAATAAGTAAAGAATCATACTTCACTTTTATAGAGATCAATTTACAAAGTATTCCTTTAAGAAAGACAGTCATACATCTAAATTATAAATGGTAGGGTGAGATAAGAGCATTCGGACTGGCTTCGGACTTCTCTTTGGCTGATTAGGTAGTGTGTCTGACCCACACCCGGTGGTTCTGGGTTTGAACCCCACTTGAGGTGATCTCACAACCACTTCTGTGATATAGGTGTATAGCTGTAGTAATATGTTCTACCACTCTATTCAGTCTATTTAAAGGTCATGTTCAGCTGACCTTTGACTAATTTTGGACCGACCAATAAAATGAGGGCAGGACGACAGCTTTCAACCAATCAAAGACGGGTTTCTTTTGCATCTTGGTTAATGTCACATCCTGAATTTACCCTATGTTTGTCTATATTTATCCTTTTAACTTATTTCGTCATTGTTTGACCAAATGTGTTGATTTGCTTTTGCAGAAATTACCAAATAAACAACCCCAAAATATTCCGTCAACATTATCAGCACAGAATTTATGCTGTCATCATATTTTTCAACATAATTAACTGCGAAACATTGGTAAAATTTGAATTTTGTAATCGAGGTGAGAAGAACGGCAAAACAATTGCATTGACCCGGGATTCAGAGAGCTGGGTCAGCACTTTTTGATTGGCTGATGTTCGCGCCTGCTCGACACAGAGTAGACCTGTAATTCTCTAGATGTAATAACAGACTACGGGATGTATTATATTACAGCTAGTTTTAACTAGATTGCACTCTATTAGAATATGATCTTTTCTTGCTTAATATTTCAAAAAGACATTATCATTACGCAGACATGGATTAACACAAATGATGTAGGCAGAATGGGATTCTAAAATACCTCTCACAGAAGATTGTTTGCAGGACCAAGCAGACTCTAGGATTTAGTCTCGGTCCATCCGTACATTATTATGATTAGGTGCAAGAACACTAAGGGAAGACAGAGAAAGGAAATTCCATATTCAAATACCATGAAATGAGAGAGATGTTCCGGAACAAAGTAGATTTTCTGGAAGCTTGGTGTTTCCTAATCACCATGTCATCTTCAGATTTTAGAGTACATGGAAATGGCAATCACCCTCCCTCTATCTGTTGCATTGATAAGCTCAAGACCATTCCTAGTGGCCATCTTACAGGATCATGCCAATATGGGAATTATATATATCCAATCTTGGTCACTGGCTATAAAAAAGGCAAGATTCAAATATTTCAGAAACACAAAACAAAGAGCTTTTAGGAAATTAATTTTTATATCTTTGAATTATTTGAAATGGCTTCAAATGAATATTTTTCTCTTTTTTTTGTAAACATTACCTTTAGGATTCCCATGTTACTTTTAGAATTTCTTATTCTTCTTTATTGATCCTATTGAAGGTAACCAGCTTTGATCAGAGCGTCATATATACGTCATTCTATATTTAGAAGGGACCTGTATTTTTTAGAAAAAGCTATACATTTATCAAGGCTGGCATATTATCAATAATTTTTGACAGTTTTGAAATCATAGAGGACTCTACAGAATTGTAGTGAAAAAAAATATATGTAGAGATTTAAAAAATCAAATTTAAAGATCATCATAGAATGACACAAAAAAATTATGACAAAAAGTATGTTAATTACAGATAACCTTTAGATTTGTGGATTTAAGTCTGTGAATATGATATTAGGTTATTTGAAATATGTTTTCCCCATGAAATCTCTAAAAAGGAGCTTTTGATAACAGAGCGTCCTTGATAATGAGGGTTTCACTTCAGAATTTGTAAGTGCCATTTAGTCTTTGCTGCTATAGAATTATTGCAGGTAATCAAGCACTGATTAGATCTCCCATGATTTTCATAATTATTACCATATGTCATTGCATTAAATGGTACCATTGCATTCCCTAAAACTGCAGGCATGGTTCGGCTTATGTAATAATGATAAACATGTTAATCTTTAATCTACTGATACAGTGATGCTTAAGTTAAGACTGGGGCAATATAGTACAGTGTTCAATGTTGCTCAATGGTTCTAAACAGGGTTTGAAATAGCAACGATCATATTACATTAAGTTGAGGCCAGGTCTTGAATACAGGCAGGGTACCGAATTATGCCACATGCATATGAAGAAATAAAGACATGACTCATAAATGACTTATTGAATCTCTCATAATCAAATATAAATATTAATTTATCCCTTTCCAGAAAAAGTTCTCATCGCTGTTTAATATCCTCATGTTCAGTTATATGAATTCATATTAACCCTAGACAAATCATTCAACTTTTCATGGTCTTTACCAATGTTTTTTGTATTTCTGTATGATGTATCTTGCAAAATTGAGGCTTGTATCTTATTAACGTCAAATCTCAAAATAACGCCGGAGCTGAAGGTGGTTTGAAAAATAATGCTGATGGTGTTTATTTGAAGAAATTTGGTATACAGGCTTGTCGCAGATGAAAACCCTGATAGATCGAGTTTGTATCCTGGTTAAGTTGGCAGAACGTGACTTGGTTTACTAGTTATTTGAGACGCATATGTGGTTTATCCGAAATAATACAGTATTATCCAATATATTAAATTGATTGAAATATATGTATGTTTCATTGAAAAAACATAATTTATTATGCTTAATTATTACATAAAACAAATGTAGTCATGAAGAGAAAGTTAAGCTTATCTTGAAATTTTAATTAAAAAGGATTGTGAGATTTTTTCCCCGATTTCATGAAAAGAAAAAGAACTTTAGCATACTTCAGTTTTCAAACAGTGATCATAAATTCAGATACATTTCTAATGGTAACATATTCATAATATCAATGTTATTGAGACTGTTGACATTTTTTGTTCCATAGTTTTGTTTTATCAGCATTGTTGATACTAATAGTCACTGTTTAGTAGAGTCATGTTTTGAATTTATTTTGTATGTGTGTTATCATGAATATTGATCTGCACAACCAATTTCGAGTACCTTAATGATAATGTAGATATCAACTTTCGTAAAAACCTATCTATCCATTAAAAGGGATGACACATCAAAGCACATAGGAGTAGAATACATGATAGACTTCTTAGTTAGTATTCAGAACTGTAAGCTGTCATTTCATACATCTAGAATACTAAACAATGACCGGTTTAATAAAATTTTTAGAAAAGGGTGAGTGGTTTGGTTTTTAAAAAGCGAAAGGGCGTCAGATATCGATACCATTTATATGTTTATAAAAAAAGTGATTTAAATGTAATTATTTTAGTATTTTATTTATTACTTACTGAATAATATCACAGAAAAAGCATTAAAATCTCAGATATTACCATTGCTGATGTACAACTAACATTGTGACGTCAGTGAAGGCGCGATGTTATGACACATTGTGTAATAGTATTGTATATTTATTAAGTCTCCAAAATTACGTTTGACTATTTGACGCGCGCCACTGTCCGGTTTTCGATCATAATTGCGACGTTCTACCTTCATATTGTCACTGTATAAAAACAATAAGCTTTAAAATGTGTCTTTTTGGTAACAGTCGATACTTCGCGATCAAATGACACCATTGATTAAATTTGTCATATATGACTCCAACAACTCACGGAGTGGCTCTTTAAAGGTTTTTTTTTTTTAAAAAGGAGTAAAATGTTAGTTTTTGACGTTTGAGTTGTTCCAGTGGCTTTCTTTGCATTTGCCTTATTAGTTGATTACCATCAACCACTTACATACAAGGTATAGTCTTCAGTAGATCGTTTTATGAAAATTATATGTCTTGAAATTTTCTAATAGAAACAGAAGTTCATGCCAAATGTATAATTTTCAGAGGGTCAAAAATCTCACTACTCAACCTAGTCCCCTTAGTCAAAGAAGAAATTGTCAAATATCAATGAATCTACTGGTGGCCATTTTTGTGTGAGCACCTTATAATCATTAAAAGTAGGGAAATAGATTCTCTTAGCTTAACTAAACATGGTCCGTTAATTTCAAATGACTTTTTGTGATTGAAAAACCATTTTCTTGCATTTGTTAACATTTTTTTCGTTTTTGTGAGATAACTTTGTTTATCTTGAAAAACATGCTACTGCCCCTTTAATGATAAATAGTATCCGATGCCAGAACAAAATGAACCATCAGGAAGTGCCTTATCCTATGTTTTGTCCACCTCTTAGATTCTACCTTATCAGCGCCAGACAAGTCAGTGTATTTGATTAAAAGGAAAAAGAACTTCTTGCTAGAAAGGATACAAGAAAGAAACTAAATTTGCTTTCCCTTTATCATTTAACCTTAAAAATGCTTTTGATTATGTATATAAGACTCAGTCAATCCAGCGGTACAATTGGGTACCTGAATATGGGATGTATGGACCTAAAAGCGCTTAGTAGCTGCATCGAAAGTACAATTCCCTCAGGGTAATAAATATTTAGCGCTTCGAGCATATACATGGAAAAAGCCCCATACAAATGCACATTTATTATTATTATTATCATTTTATGATGCAAATGTCCCAAGGGGGAAATCTCATCTAACCATTATAAAATTGGATGAAATCTGAATGCAATAGAATGATGACGTAGGTGGCTGAAAGATCCTATATAAAAGATTTTTTTAACATTTATAAAAATCTTGATCAACCAAGTGTTACTTCTAACAAAGACAGGTGGTTAAGTGTTAAACTTTTCCCAGGTAAACAGTGATATTTTCAAAGAAAAATATTCATAGTATATATTTCAAAACTGGTTCTATAAGTATGATAGGTAAGTGTAACATAAAGGACTTGTATAACGGCCTGTGACCTGTAAATTTTGTCAAGGCTGTTTTTCCACATTGCTAGTTTAAAACTTAAATGTTCTAAACAAGGTGCTGAGAACAACAATATGAAGCAATGAAATATGAAGCACTTTATTCTTAAGCTCGGGTAAAAAAGTATAAAACTTGTTGACAAAGAATTTATAAGAATCAAAATGATTGTTGAATGGCAATGAATATACATATGAATATGATTAATTATTAATAACTATCTGTGAAACACAAACAGCATTTAATGCACATAATATCAGTACACTTGCATGGCTTATTATATAGTAATTCTAAGATTGCAAAAGTTTATGACCCCAAATATTTTAACATAAGCATATAAATATATGATTTTCTAGTTCACGAGATTAAATATACAAGGTATTCGACGAAAAATGTCAAATGTTCTATTTATTATGTTTCCCGAAACCTCGTAAATGACCTTAAATATGAATAGAGTAGCTAAATTGCTTTGCTAGCGCGGCCGTTGCATGACGTTATTCAATTGTTTCTTGACGTCACAGACAATGTCATATGATTGTTGCATTATTTCACTGAGTAGAATACAATTTTTATTTCACTCAGTGAAAATATGTATTTTATTTTCACCGATAAATGGCATATTTCACCATTGAAAATGTAATAAATAGGGTTTATTCTGGGGATTTGATGGCACTGTCAGTTCTTTTGTAGGATTTATTGTCTATATCGTGTTTTTTTTAATTGCTTTTGAGGCAAGTTTTGAACAAGATTTTAAGGATTTTTCTTTATGTTAATAGATAGTTATTCCTGTCCTCCAAAACTGTGTTCCATAGGAGATATCGCTTGTTGAAGATCAAGCGAGATATCAATCAGATATTTGTAACTTATATCAACTCGTGTTGATAAATTTGATATCAAAAGACACTTGGGTGAGATTCTCTATATACTGACTATTCAGAATATTTTGGCACTCATTTATTCAACAACAGAAGTCCTCACAGTAGGAGGAGCATGGTGATGACATTACAACTATGTGTAGAGGATTTCATTTATGGATTTGACTTTCAAGATTTGTAATTATCATCGAATCTTACTTCACTTGTCTCATGTTATTATTGCACTGCTGCAAATAAACATTAACATTGACTCTAATCAACGCTACATTTCATGGTTATGAGAATAAACGATGCTTAAACCTGATATGTGTACTAAATGGCTTCCCCAGTGAGAATGCATCATCAATTAGTCCTGCTCAATCAATATCTGTCCACGAGAATACTTTGTCTCCTCGCTGGATACACAAACACTGCTTTCCCTCCAACACATTCACAGGATACGTGAACACACTGCTTCCCTGCAACTAATTCACTTTAGCACCCTCGTGACAGGCAGGGCCTCAGCTAGCAGCAGCCAGATAGTGGCAGTCTTTGGAACTCCTTAGCAGATGCCTCTGACGATAGATAGACAGCACACATTCCAACCTTTCCAGTCTCTTTTGCAGATCGTGGGCGGCTGTTGGGGTCTCTTGGTGCTTGTACGATTCAACCATCACATAAACAGTCCAGTCAACCTGTAATGCTACCCTAGAGCTGTATAGAGAGTAGATTCAACCATACCAACTTAAACCGGATTGATCAACAGCCAACGACATTACAAGGACATGTGATATCACTACAGCAGACGATAAATGTGTTTTGAGGCAGACGTCATTTATACCATCATTTCAATCCCTTAATTGTTCACAGTTCAGTCAACCGTAAGAGTGTGCTGTCAACCTTCCAATATTTTGGACACTGTCTGCCAATCTGACATTTTCCAGTCAACTTGATCATACAGGAGCTTTTCCAGTCAAATTGATCCTCTAAATTTTTTCAGTGAGTGTGTGTGTGTGTGCATACAGATAGTGCCCTACCCTTGATATTGGTAACCTTGTGGGGGAAGTGGAGCATATCGGCAGGTACTCTGGATAGTTGCTTGTAGACAAGCTGGAGTGAGAAACCCATCAAGTCTATTGTCTGCTGTACTCAGGTAAGACTTTGCATGTGTTAGACAGGTATATTGTTGCAACACCTGTTGTTTGGAGAATGAAGGTAGGAATAAATGTGTTACTGTACACAAAATCCTCTACCTGCCCAAAACTTCTGGTATAGCCTTTCTTAAGGAAGTGGCAACTACTTGGTTATTAGAATGGAATCATAGTTTCTTTGAACCCTGTTCATTGGAATTGCCTTGTTATTGTTCACTGTGTCCACTACCAACCTGCAGATTCTCGGATAGCCTTTCTCCTGTTAATGGCGGGTTCTGATTTTCCCTTGCTTAATGTGATTCCTGTTTATTGGTCTCTCAAAATGGTTTGGCTTTATTCATTATTATTTCAGCAACTAAAATATTAAACTTTGTAGAATAGGTGATCTTTGGTTGTGTTTGCGCTCTCTTAGAGAATCTGAGTAGCAATTGACTTGTCATTTTACACTTAAGTTAAGGAATCTTAGTAGGAGTGGACTTGCAATCTTACACTCAAATCTTAGAGCAACTGAGTATGAATTGACATGCGATTGTACACTTAGATTCAAGGACAGGGGTGAGGTAGATGGTTAGACGAGATAATGGGTCCCCCCCCCCCCCCCCTTTTGGAATTTGTTGTAAAAAATCTAACGTAAAACGGGTGACCTCTTAGGATAAACCCCCCTGTCCCCCTTCTCAGTTGGTGAAACACCCCCCTTTCAAATTCCTGGATATGTAGCTGATTGAAATTACTCTAGGTTCTAGTTGAGAATAATTTACCCCTGTTGCTCTTATCATGTTTTATACATGCCTTAATCTTACCGTAAGATGTTTCTTTATGATACACACTGATCCCATAATCTAACACTAAAGCCAGTTACAACCTACATGCTATTACTTACCTATATGTTACTTACATAGCAGTAAGTATAATCGGATATCTATGTAACTATGTATCTCTGTTGTTTACTGTCTGGTGGTTGATTTGTTCCTTAACAGTTCATTGTTATACTTCTGGTGAGTGGCTCATTTGTGCTAACAAAGAAGAATTTGGATTGCCACTAGTTAAGACAGTGTTGGATATTGTGTTCTGATTGGTTAAGGGGGAGGGATAGCGCAGTGGTTAGAGTGTTCGGCTTCGGATCAGAAGGTCCGTGGTTCGAATCCCGCCAGGGGCTCGGCAACTTTGTCTGCAGTAGAGAACTGTTCCACACGCAGTCAACTTGCAAGTGCAATGCTACACTGAAATTCAGCGCAGTACTACCAATGGTTCGCTAGTTCCAGCCGATGCTCACAGGGTTCACAGCAATGCATAGCCAAAATGGTGTTGTGGGCTTTCAACCTGCAATAATACTAGCAGCCGCAATATAAGTGAAATCTTGAATTCGGCGTTAAACACCAACTCACCTCACCTGATTGTTTAACATGTCCAATTTTCTATGCGTCAATTCATGATCAAAGATTCCTTACTTACTGGGAACCATTTTACTGTAGCAATTGAATTTAAGTAAGTAAATTGTAAATTGAAACCTAATGCAACACATGAAATTAAAAATGTATTCATTATCAGTCTAGTATAACAAGTGTGTGCAAGACACATTAGATCTATCTTCTAAATACTCTTTGCAGAATATTTTGGCTCAAGAAGATTAAAGGTTAACTAGTGCCTTTTTCTTCAATAAGTTGTAATGATTAGGGTTAAAAAGAGAAAAATTTAAGAATACTTCATTTATATAAGACAAATAGAATTGATACTGGAAGCAAGCTTCTAATCTAGACTATTAAAAAAATAGCTAAGTCTTTCTCATATACACTATTGATGCTTTAGAATATCTTGATTAAAAATTTGGGTGGTCCTTTACTTGTTTTATAGAGTATATATATATAAACTTATTATAGTGATGCCTACAGGTGATGAACTAGCATCACCATATGGTTATCTTAGAGGGACAGAATTTTTCATTGGTGAAGCAGATTTTGGAAAGATTTTCCTATTTGTGCATTTATGATAGTGGATTCAAGATATACCCATATAAAAATTCAAAACAATTCACTTTCATGTTTGACATTAGTATATTTAGTTTCATAAAGATATACTCACTAACAAAACACTTGGTACGATTAATTAGTTAACAAAACGAAAGAGAAAAACATTCTTGAATGAGTATATTGATAGAAAAATTCTATGCCTATTGGTAATAACTGTATAGTTCGAAGTTCACAGAGTGACATGCTATTTATTTGTCAGAAAAGTGGAACACCTGGATTTTAGAAGAGCAGTATATTTCTATATGAAATCTCATGCTCTAATAAATTTGTTGCATTTTCATCAACTTGGGAAAATATTTCAGTGTTTTTGTCTTGAACCTCAGAGGCCAGAAAAGTATATATAAATGCCAATGATTTATAACTTAAACATGAATAATTAGACTTTACGAGAATAATGGACTTCAAACTTTTGATTCAAATTTATACTTAGCTTAGTATAATAATTCATTGAATAATATGCCTACATTTCTTGAAAGATTCTTTTTCACACAGTTTTCTAAATATAGTTATACAAATGGCTCTATTTCTGAAGATTTAAACCATAATTCTATTTCATAATATTAGAGAACTCACACAAAATTTGATATCCTTAACAACATTTTGTAACCAGTGATAACATTTTCTTTAAGTTGTGCAACAGTACAGAGATTTGTAATTTTGTACAAGTATCTACACAGTTATAATACTTTGTACAATATTTCAAAGATTTGATATTTTTACAAATTAATGTGTCAAATGTTTTGAAACTTTGTTCAAATATATAAAGGGTTTTGATACTTTGTACAATGAATCAACGATTTGATACTTAGTACAATGTTTCAACGATTTGATACTTTTTAAAAATATGTCAAGAGCTTTTTCGTTACTTTGTACAAGCATTAAAAGAATGTTAGTTTTAATTAACACTTTTTATAAATATATCAATAGTATCATGTTATGTACAAATATCAAATGATTTTGGATACTTTGTACAAATATGTGAAGAGTTATTCTGATGGAATTTATCAAGAGTTTTAATACCTTGTACATATATATCTCAAGAGAGTTAATAATTTGTACAACCCCTCGGAGGTTGACCAAAATTGCTGAATTGTCATACTTTTCACAATGGTCCAAATATTTGATGAATCACACATCATATGAGACTGTGATGCTTTGTATAATATTTAAGTTTTGCAACCTTTGGAACTCTCGAAGACTATATAGCTATTTCGACACTTTGCACAACTCTGTCAAATTCTAATAATCATTTGATGATTTAACTTTAAACATGACAATCTGAAGAATTCATTCTTTGCTCAAATTTCAGATTTCTGACCTTTAACTTTAAGCATGACACTCTGAAGAATTCATTCTTTGCTCATATTTCAGATTTCTGACTTTTAACTTTAAACATGACACTCTGAAGAATTCATTCTTTGCTCATATTTCAGATTTTGACTGGGAATGAGATCGGAGGCTGGTAAAGTACCGGGAATCCCGGAGGCGTGTGGATTGTACGACCCTCAATATGAAAGTGACGCGTGTGGGGTCGGATACGTCGTCAATATTGATGGACTTCGATCACACAGGGTAAGTGCATAATCAACACGCACATGCAATCTGAATAGGACCTGAGTAAATGTAATTAACCTTTTGTCTGCTTGATTAATGTCTTAAAGCGCTGGTATGATAGGAATATTTTCTTTGAAATGAATAAGATTGGACTTTTTGATTTGAACATTTATGCAAATAACATCTCCTTGCATTATGTTTTGCACTGTGTTAAAAATCATGATTAAAAGCATAAATACCTAACAAAAGATTATTGTTTCAACGGCGATTAGCCCTGTATTACTGGAGAGACATGTCATATCTCCGTCATAGATTTAAAGGGAGATTTTATCTATGTTCTGTTCCCCATCTTTGGTTTTTGGCATTAAATCCAACTTTCCACCTCATTCGGGATTAAAACCCGGGAACTCTTGGTGAAGAGTCAGACACTCTACCACTTCAGCTAAAGGGATATTAGCTAACCAAAGCCAAATGGAATGTTTTTGACCCAACTCTGCCACACCTGCAATAAACCTGCTGTTCTTTTCCTAAATTGACATAAAAAATAGGACTATAAGTAAAGATAGAATATCTACAGATTTACAAATAATTAGTGGTTAAACTAATTAGCATTTACTTGTCATTCCGTAGGAAGTCTTTCTCACTAATACCAAGAATAAAAGATTAAATGTCATCAATTTTTTTTCTTTTGAGTGCTCTGTATATTCTTTGTCAAATTGTAAAATTAGAAGCATATGTATGATCAGGAATGTACCCTTGAATTTGGGTTCAGCATAATGTTTTTCAAATTTCATTTCAACAGGACTCTCCTTTTTCAGAAGACTCCACAGAAATTTAAAAAAATTTTAAAGAAACATTTTGATGGTTTCTTTTTTAAATTCAAATGATTCACATTTTGACAAGCAAACCAGAAGATTACTGCTAAGCCATTTTAAAAACTTGGTTTTAAGATCTTTTTCAATACATCTGGCTTGGAAAATTTCAGTAGCTGGTATATTTAGAAATAATTTTTTCTTTTTTCATCTGAAGGAAAATTGGATTGCCTTGCCATATATGTTTAGAAAACTATTTCATTTTGCCAAATCTAAGATAGTTTTTCATTTTTCATTGGCAAATTAAGAATCAATCTGCTTGACATTTATGTAGTTGCTGAAGTAATAGGATCTAGCATTGTTCAATAAAGTATAAAGTTTTTGAAAAATGAGATAATAAAAATGTTACAATGTTAATTAGACAGTGTCAATATACACTTAAGAAGGAGGAAAATATTCCATTGATCAGCTGGATGCTAAGATTTACTGCAGGGGGTCGTTAAAATAAGAAACTGATTTAAATAAGAAACGCCTATGAGACTTTTTAAAGTCAAGGTTATTAATGTGTCATATTTTTTCTATCGGTGTCAAAGGTTAGAATGACATTTTGCCATGTCATGAATTTTCTCTTCATAAAGTGATTTAGCTTTGTCTTCAAAGCATTAATGTTTTTGAAAACGTAGGCAAATCTTGATAGTACTAGTTTGTTTTATAAATTTATGAAGATTTTGAAATAAAAGATTATCAAAGATGTGGAAAAATGTATTGCATTTATCAATTGAATGTCATGTGACATAGCCGCATGGCAAACATAAATGACACAATATTTATGAGGTAATCTCAAACTGACAAATTGACTGAAAAGCTCAAATGCCTACTTATAAATGGATATTTTTTGTAAATAAAATGTAATAATTTCCTTTTAATGAAGAAATGATTTTATTCAGTCTTTGAAGATTACAGTTGTATTTCTTTTACCAAAATTTGCAGAAGAACTCATAAAGGAGTTAATTTATGCAATTATGCCTTTCAAGGTGCAGTAGACAAAGCAAACAAAGTGATCTCACAAAAATTAAAATTATGTATAATATGTATATAGATGAAAGAAGCAGTTCTCAAACAATTATAACATGTTTGATTAAGATACGCCATTTTCCCTGCTTAAATGATTATGAGTTGTTCACACTAAAATTGTTGCCATTTACTATCTCTTTTGACTATGGATAATTCAATTGCTTATTGAGGCATTTTATTACCCTCTGAAGATAATGCATTTGGCATAAACATACATTTCATGGGGGAAAATTTTAAGACATTAAATTTAAAAAAAAATGTTATGGGCCCTTTAAAGGCTCTCTCCAACACCTTCCTATCTTCATCGTATCTGACAGAACAGGACAAGCTTCGTGTAATAAATTATTTCAATCTACTTCGACCAATGTGTTCAATATTTTATTCTCAGAGATCTTTTCCAATCACCAAGAGTGGTTAAACCCATCTGAGAGTCAACCAGGGGTTTGCAAACTTGAAGGGTTACTGAATCTAGGGTAATACCGTCAATATCGGTAATGAAAATAGCATCAGTGACCGAAGAAGGTTGCCATGACTTGGCCCCTTTTATACCCAAGAATATTGAATTCTATAAATTGATCTTCTATCAACATCAAAACATGTTCAATAAGATTATTTTACAATTGCTTTGAAGCATCTTTGAGAAGAAATTTTAAAATTTTAAGGCATTTCTCTCCTCCCAATTTCCTTACAGTCATCTTCTCCATCTCTAATTCATTCATGTTTTTTTTCCCATTTAGCCCCTTCTTTTCACATTCTTTTCCTCAATTCCTGATACTGTCCCATTTATTCTTCATTCTCCATTCATATTCTACCTTTGCCCGTCTCTGTCTCTATCTCACTCTCTCTGTCTCTATCTCTGTCTCTATCTCTCTGTCTCTGTCTATCTGTGTCTGTGTCTCTCTCTGTCTCTCTGTCTGTCTGTCTCTCTCTCTGTGTCTCTCTTCTCTGTCTCTGTCTCTCTCTCTGTGTCTCTCTCTCTCTCTCTCTCTCTCTCTCTCTCTCTCTCTCTCTCTCTCTCTCTCTCTCTCTCTCTCTCAGTCTGTGTCTCAGTCTGTGTCTCAGTCTGTGTCTGTAACTCTACCTTTTTCCCCCTCTCCTTCAAACAGCTCTTTCCCTACTCTCCATCCTTGCTTGTCTCATTCCTTTCTCTCTCTCTGACCCTATCACTTTCTCTCCCACTCTTTCTCACAAACCTTCTACCTTTTTTACCCTTTAACATTAATCCACCGTCAATATCCCTTTTTGCAACTTTCACTCTACCTTACTTACCCTCTCCTTCAACCCACTCTTTTCTTCTGTCCATCCTCTCGTCTCATTCCTTAATTTCTCTCCCTTTCTTTCCCTCTTTTCCCTGTCTTTCATTCTTTCTCTTTCAGTCATTCCCCCTCCTCTTCTAATCTCCCCACCATACTCTGGTCCCCTAGCAGTGCCTGTCTGTGTCAGCACAATGTCATCCATGTTGACTAATTACAGTCTTGCTTTGAGCTGTGTTGTGAATAGGAAATATTTATGCCAGTGATTACATGTTCTTAAAGACTGACTGCCTCATGTAAAATATAGGATATTATAACATATTAAAGAGGAGCATATGGAATATCAATTTAAGAATGATGTTCCCAAATTCAGCTCAAAGATCTTTTATTGATACTTAGGTGCTTTATATTAGTTCATTAAAACAAATATGCTATGTCTCATTATATCATGTAAAAGTCACTTTTGCACACATTTTTATTCTCAATTTTTAAAAAATTATTTATAGCCTATAAAAACACATAAATATTCTCTCATAGCTTTTATGGTAGATTTCCTGAATGTTATTAAAAATGATGAGAGATATACACTATTTGTGCATTAGTTATATTGGTGTATGTCAGTGCCTTGAAATTGTGGTTTAAAATTTTAATGATGAATTCTTTAAATTTATAAACCACAATTTCTAGACTTAATAGATTTTCCTTACAAAAGGTTATCAGGGGAACTTTATTTAACTATTCAATTATACTGAATTCGAAAGTTGACATGACAACTTTCATATGTGCTTGTTTTGCAATAAAATCAGTAAAAATAATTGGCGAGAATTTTCAGATCTGTGCTGTTAATTGTATAAGCTTTTGCTAAGTTCATCACCCAAACTAAGTAAGCATTTTGAATGGTCAGCATTTAAATTTTGGTTCTCCCCTCTATACACTTTGCAAAATTTATTGCAGTACCTGATTTTTGATATAAAATAGCTGACAAGGATTAAATTCATATTAAAGATTATGTTCCAGGTTGAACGATTTCTGTAGTTTTAAGAAACCTTCATTAACTACCAAATCTGTTATCGAAGAAAGATCGAGTCACCGACATAACTCTGTAAAACATAAAACAGCCATATTTCATAGTTAAACTGGTTTTGCTGTAACAGCAGTGTTTGAATAGTTAAAGTGGATGTCAACATTTGCTGACCTCGACTGATTACGGAAGACACTGAAACAAGAATGAAACTGAGTATTTGGTTCCACAACATCCTGTTACATCAGCGTATTTGTCTCCGCCTAGCTCCATCATACGCTCGTATACCCTGATATCTTTCGGCCTAAAATGCTTGTATCGCTAAATATAGCAAGCCAATGAAATGGATGAGAGTTCAAACAAATGTCAATGTAGCAATGTAGGGTATAAATAGCCATGAGTAACCAGCCGTAAGCAATACGAGCGTTTTAGGCCGAAGGATATCAGGGTATATGATGGAGCTGGGTGGAGACAAATACGCTGATGTAGCAGGATGGTTCCACAATGGTTAGCGCAAAATGTCCCATCTTTTAGACGCTGAGCTTTGTATGAGGCCATTGGTTCTATTTCATTTAGGCAATTCATTTTGAAAAAAACCCTCTGTATATAACATAGGAACCTTTCATGTATTTAGGTCACTTGCAGAAGTTAGGAAGATTTAAAGAAAAAGATGATGTTGCAATACTTTCTTTCATTTGTATATGTAAAAGCAACTTCAGTTTATGTGACTTATGAATGCTTAAAGCTGGGTGACTCAAGGTTTTATATCTTTATAATTGATAATTTTCAGAACACCTGTTGCATTGGAATAACATATAATTCATTCAAGTACTTTCCTATTCTAGGTCGTCATAAAGTTCTCATAAAAGTATTTACTTGAAATAATACTTTGTGTTTTCTTTTAGTCTTTTGTTAACTGTTTAATGTTAGATTCACATCAGAACTGATATCACCTGATATTTTTAAGGAAAATGGTCCATAATACTTTTCAAACTTTTGAAATGACATTTAATCTTCTATTAAAGAGGCTGGTCTACCGGCTACCGCCATGTTGTTTTGAGGGAAAATTTAATAACATATATATAAGGCGCTGTACTTTCACTAATTTTACAACAAAATGAAAATAAACTGTATGTATATATAGATTATATTTTTTGTCCACACATTTACTTATGATTTATGATAATACTAATGAACAATGCTTTGTAATGCTGTAGCAAGGCTTTTCATGCTCGTAGCGCTTATGAATGACTTCACTTCTCATTCTTGTTTTATTTTAAGGAGCTCGTGCCATATTATTTCTCTAGTTGTAAAGTCTAAATCAACCAAAATGTTACCCTAATAACATAGTAATAAGTTTAAACTGGGTTCTATTATAATCATGTCCTGATAACATACTTGTATGTATAAACAGGTCCCTAGATAATTATTTTGACTCAAGGGTATATCACTCCTCAAAATAAAAATTGAAGAATAAAATTACCAAATGAAAAATAATCTAGGAGTATTTCAAGTTTTATCATTTTCAGATCCTCATTCCAAGTTAGCATCTTTTTCGATGTTAGTCGTTGATTATATTTTCCACATCTCTTTTAATCTGTAACTAAATGAGTGATTTCTTTTTTGATGAAATACAGGGTTATCTTTCTTTTCATGCAGTTTGGCATCAAGTTGGCTACTATTCAAGATGTAAATATCAGACATGTAGAAATGAAACTTTGTTTTGACAAGTCACGATCACTCCTGTAAACAGTATCTGACTCGTATTCTGGGAAAGTACTACATATCTGTCACTCGTTGATTTCATTTTTAATGCGTATATATATGAATTACCTGTGCATATTTTATACGCATCTTATCTAGAGCCCTGTATAAATGGAAATGTTCATTGAATTTCATTTAAAAATATCCGAATATGACTGTCCTTTTAACTTATGTCTATTGTATATAGATCTGTTTATTAATGCGAGCAAAGTTATATTTTACATGTTTGATATGTAACAGCTTTCTCATTAACAATCTTTTTTGTCATGCAAATATGAATTTGTTTTGTTTCATGTTTTCTTAAAAAAATCAATTTATGAATGAAATGCTATTTAAAAATTGATGAACATTGAAATTAGCATTGCTAATTATAACCAGATATTTTCAATTTGTATACAGTTGAATGAATAATATAGTTTCAGAACAGGTCATCATGGAATTAACTCTTAGCACTAGCACATTCAGATATCATTCTGAAATTACTAAGTCAAAACCATTTACTGCTCGCCAGATATATCTACACAACCAAACTATCCTCAAACTTGAACTGACCCTTTCAATTTCTGGTCACAACATTTCAACTGCTCAGTATATATTTTAAAACCATGAGCTGCGGTACAAATGAAAATATTTGACATTGAAGAATATTAACTAAAATTAAAAACGATCTGTTCATATTCGTATTCATAGTAATTTGGACAATTGACAGAGCAAGGAGAAAGTTTCTCAGAGATAATATATATATCATCATAGAGTTTGTCAGCTAAATGGACAAAAGACAAATGTCAGATAAGACAAAAGCCTAAACAAGTCTATGGAGAAGATTTGAGACCTGGAGTTTAAGATGAAGAAATATCAATTTCCTTTTCATAACTTAAAAAGAAGAAAATAAATTAAATTTCACATTTATTGATTAGATTTTCATTTCAGAATCATAGGTTAGACTTACCATACTAATATAGTTTCTTTTCTTAGAAATAAGATATCCAAATATGGCATGGCAGATATTTTCAACACTATCTTGAAATTTCCTCATCACCCAAATTTGCAATTTAGTAGAGTAAACAATATTATATATGTTTAAGATTTATCTTCATTTGATGTAAAAGGTCAAACGTTTTTTTTGATAGATATGTGGTTTTATTGTTTTCTAATTTTCTAATTTAATTTTCTAGTTTTAAATTTACTTGATCATTTTATTTATTAAGAAATAGATAAACAAGACATTATCATGTTTTTGCTATATCTTGGATATATATCCTTATTCATATTTGATAGCCTGTGTTTGTATCATCTTCTGTGAAATAAATGATTGTTCTTCCTTATTAATGATTAGATAATAAGCCTTTTGATACGCCCAACCTTTTAACAACTTTTCATATACACATATTAATTGTTTATTAAGAATTTATAAACTTCCTCTGTAAAATGTTTTCTTTATCTTGGGAATGCCATCTCTTGTGAATAAACAGTTCAAATTTTCAGACAAAAGATTGCTTATAAAAGCCTAGAGTATTGATTTTATACCTGATTTTGTTGAAGACTTTAACAACTGAATCAATAAATAAAAATTTCTATTCTAATTTGCTAATTATAAAACATCATAAGTTATTAAAAAAGGCATAAATGTGGAATTGGCAAAATGGCTATTCTGGGAATCAGTAAAGGATTAATATTGTCAAGTTAATTCCTTCGTCAGTTATCAACACATGCAGGTCATGTTTGCAGAAATGAGAGGATTATTTGTCTAAAAAGAGGGTATTATCTCAACAAGTTCTTCGCTTAATATCTCTTATTCCTCACTCAATGGAGACATGTTCATCAACACTGCCATCTGCCTTATATTTAGAATCTAATCACAGCCTACAAGGAGAAGTGTTTACTCAGCAGAAATGGAACCTTGCAAGTGATTGCAGAAATGGAAACTATTTTCTTGATAACTGATTACAAACTCATTTCAAGCCTTAGATGGAATTTGTGTGTTATGGAGGTTTATTGATATATTTAGAAGGATTGAAAATAAATTCATGTTAACTTAATGATCACAAATGGAGAACATTTTCTAATAACTGATCGCAACCTCCAAGTCAGGGCGCCTTCCCTTCGAGTACCTCTACGGTAGTAGCCCTGCCTTCACTTGCGGGGGCATTGTTGTCAGGATTCTTGACAACAATGGGAATTGACGTCATCGATAATCTCGAACCAAATTGTTATTTTACATACAAATAATTTGGTTCGAGAGTATGTTTTAAACGTTAGGCGTATGAAATTCTATGAATATTACAAAAGTTTGTGGAATTTGCTTCAAATATAATTTCCTATTTGATGAGTATATGGTGTACAATTTGTTACATTTCAAAAATTCAAAGACAACTTAATAAAATAACAAAAGGTTTTGTTTGCCGTACTCATTTCTCGAGTTGTTGTTCGGAGTTGCATTGTGAATCCTATGAGTTAGGAGCTTCACTTTTAGAGCGTGACATCAATCGTCGGTTGCACGTGCTGTGTTAGAGCTTTTTCACCTTGAAGCCTTCTGATGGCAGCGAGTATATTAGTGACGTCACGGAGCGGATACTCGCTGTCTGGAGCTAGAACTGATCGCAGAAATGGGAGTACTTTCTTTACAACTGATTCAAGGCTAAAATGAACCTCAGATTAACTCTGTGACTTATATGTATATATATTGCTTTTAATTGGAACCAATTCATTAACTTGTTTACCTATCATCAATGGAACCCATTTTCTAAAAATAATTGTAATAAATCGAAACAAGTTTCTTAACAACTTATTATTATTATAGACTTTAACCAAGAACTTAAGACCAACTCTTTGACTGAAATGAACATTTATTGCATTTTTTTAATTGGAACCAGTTCATTAATATGTAACTCTCCTAAATGGAAACCATTTTCCAAAAATGATTTCAGAAATTGATACTATTTCTAAACAACTGATTTTTGGCCAACAAGAACCTCAGATGAACTCTTATGTCTCTTATATTCATTGATTTTTGAGTGGGAGTCTGAGCGATCTATTTCTCAACTCTTATATCCCTCGGGAACACCTGAAAATGTTTCAATGTTTGATGAGGCTCTCATCTACAATCCGATTCTTTTTTAAAGATCCTTTATTGTCACATCTGTCAAACAGTCGTCCCCCAAGTAGGATGTGCAGCTCCAAGATAGTGTTTGGGCTTGCTGAATGGACTCTAGCTGTTAATGGTTTGACATCCTCCATCCATCATTCATCCCTTCCATGTTCGTTTGGAAATGATTTCCATTTATACGTCTAACATAGACAGAAATCATTTCTTTCTTTGAAAGTTAAGAACTTTTGATAAAGAAGAAAGTTTTGATGAAATTATGTATGTTATAGATACTTATTTTTTAACGAATAGTTAGCAGGTTTTAATTTAAAATCTTCATAAAATTTTATTTTCAAAATGGTTATTCAGAGTTTAAGTCTTTGTGGTAGGATTGACCAATATTAATATTTTACTTACAGTCAGCTGCATTGAATTTTTTTAAAAGTTTGACATATACTAAAAGAATACTTATACTATTTAAATATCTAATTTGAAAGGTTATAAATTTTACCAAATTTTATAAAATGACTTTTTGAACAGACATCATGAGAGATATACATTCAGGTTTTCAATTATTTCTGACATTTTACGTATTGGGATATAAAATGCTGATTCTCTACACACTACTAATGTCTTGTTTTATAGGTTTTCAGCTATGTTACTGCTCAGGTTTCAATATGCAGTTGTCGCTTGGAAACAATGGCCAACAATCCCTATTAACTAATGCACGGGTATTAATTAATTAATCATCCAATGGCATGATCACATGTTAACACAGATTCTTGTATAGAATAGAGGTGCAGATTACAACAAATTTAGCTTATTCATCTGTTTTCAGGAAATAAATGGCTGATCCACCAAAGTGTGAATGAATGCTATTAGCTGAATGAGAGAAAAGAACATTCAAGGATAAGCAAAAATTAACACTGAATGAGAGAAAAGAAAAATTAAAAGATAAGCAAAAATTAACACTGAATGAGAGAAAAGAAAAATTAAAAGATAAGCAAAAATTAACACTGAATGAGAGAGAAGAAAAATTAAAAGATAACTAAAAAGTGGATTGAATTAATCAGATGGAATCTTTAACCCATACTCTGCTTCAGTAAGAGATTCATGCATTGATTAACCTTTTACCTGCTGGGTTAAATAAATGCATTAACTAGGAATTTTTCACAGATTTTAGGCATTAAATCTAAGGAAATACCAATATTTTTGAGTTGCCATAATCAAGACATTTTCACATTATATGAGTAGATAATAAAATAATATCTATTACAAGCAAATCTTTCAAGCCTAATGTCATATATATCTAAAAAAAATAAAAGATAATTTTGAAGATTTTCTAACTTTGGTAATTCCAAAGATATAAAGTTAGTCTACTGGGTAAGTTTAAGGGGTTAAACTATCATTTCCTCATATAGCAAATTAAGCTCTGTCTCTCTTTATTTGCGAGAGAGTAGTTTCTATACTTGCGGCCAAATTCAATTTATACACAAGTCAGACATTATTTGGTGGACTTCATCAATTGCTTGTGACGGCTTCTCTCAATTCCGGAGCACCGCAAGGGAATCTCACGGAGATTGATAGTGCTATGAAATGACAATAACAAGGTAGACTGACGAGGAACGAGGCAAACTTGCGGAGCCAGATATTCGTGGGTGTAAACTATTGGGTTCGCAGGGGGCGGATTATACCCATTGATTTCACCGCATCTGTATCTTAAAGCTTTCGCTGATCTGTATCAAGTGTGTGGTATTTCTGTATTGATCTCGTAATTCTGCCGCGATCCTTCTTAACGGGTTTTCAATATCGCTGTCAGTTCCTGATGTCACATTGTGATCGCGTTTGGCCTCTGTTCTTCTCGTTACTCGCTTCAAGAACAATTTGATTCACGACTAATAAGTCAAGTGGCGCCATCTGTACATATTGTTTTAGTTTTAAAATTTTAGACAGGTGGTTGCAGCATGTTGAAATCTATATTTCATATAGACCTTTTTCATATTGATTTATATATGTACTTAGTTACTCTATTAAAAAGAATTTTTAAAAAACAATCTCAAATAGATTTCTTAGTTCTTATTGATAAATTTCAATAGACTATTTATGTTTGAAAATTTGAAATGTTGATAATGGATAAGAAGTTCCTGGTTTAAGAATCATGTGATTGTGAACTCTTCATGACTGAGCAAGAGATCAAATTTGAAAATTCAGTTCTAGCTTTGGAAAGAAGCAGTCCAAAAGTGCACATTGCCTTGACGTAGCATTTATCTAGACTTTTAATGGAGCACAGTGCTGTAGTGGTAAGCGTGTGTGCCTCTCACGCCAACTTAGATTCGAATCCAGGTGGAGACACCAAATATTTGTGACTTTGGCTTTACACTGTGTTGTTTCATTTGGCAAGTCACTTCATCCACATTGTGCTCAGTCATCCAAGCTGTACAAATGGGTACCTGAATATTGGATGTACGGAGCTATATGGTAGCTGCCTCGAAATTACAATTCCCTCAGTTTTATAATGTACAGTGAGCAGTCCTGGACTTTAAAATTGTAATTATTGTTATTGTTATTATCATCATTATTTATGGGATGGGGCTTTGCCATATTGAAATTTTATTGCTGACATTTAGCGACATGTATATTAGCATTACATACATATTAGCATCAAATCTCAAAATCATTCCATCAACTATAACCTTTAGGCTTCTACAGAATCATATTCTGTTCATAGTATTTAAGTCATAACCAACAAGGACATAATTTACATGAACATGTTTCCTGTCAAGTTTATACTTTTTAGTTTCAACATTTGCGCAATCTATATTTTAATCCAGGATATCTTTTTTTGTTTGTTTTAACCTTTACAAGTGATAAAATATTAATTTCCAGTCAGTCAGATTTGTTGTGTTGTTTATGTTTCATCATTTATGATTTAAGCATATTTTTATTTATGGCAATGAAATTGAAATCCAATTCACTTTTATCCTGCTGAAGACAGCCAAAGTTGCTAAGAAGATTAAAAGATACACTATAATCAGTCAATAATGACTTGTGGCAAAGGGCTCTGATTGTGATATGAAAATAGTCTTGCATGTTAATACTTATATCTTGTCACAGGTATTAGCTCGGTACCATTAATTCCATAGTATTACTTCCTGTTGAGATACTTGACTAACTAAGGAAATGAAGTCTATAAGACCCTACAGGCTTATCTATATTGGAGAAAAAAATTAAAGGAGGCAGAAAGTTTTTAAATTATGAATAATGATAGATTCCTTTATTAACCACATCAGGTCATATGAATCATAAAATTTACAATGTCCCTTACTTATTTTGTTCAGTATATCCATAATTCACTAGGCGTCATCTGTAAGTATCAATGTCTTCCGTACATTTTGTATTTTCTCTACTGTGTCTCTAAAGCCAGACTTTAAGAATTATACATCTTGTTGCAATTAAGTGCTCAGGACGTGCTTACATTAAGAAATATTTGCCTCAAGTTGCACATTTTGTTAAATACGGAAGCATCCTATCTCCTAATTAGGAGATAAAAAATTTTTGACTGTGGCACTAGGGTGCTTCCATAGTTAAACATGCTGAAACTTCAAATATTCTTTCTGTAACAAAATATTGTCATGCCAAGGTTGTTTCATTGTGTACATTTTGATGTGCATAATAATGATAAGAATAATTTCTTTATTATTTATTGATATTTAGGATATCCCATATTTCATCATCATACAGATTCCATCTCATCACCTCATTTCATCATCAAAATACTTTATTTGAGCTATTTCAAAAGTGAAGTTGCATTTTAAAGACAATTCACATACCTATCATATGGGACATCAATAAATCTTTGGTCTATTTATGTCTCTTTCTAAAATAAGCTCAATATTAATACATTTTTTTTTATTGCTGTTGCAGGTGTTGCGAGATGCGCAGATTATGCTGCAGAGGATGGAGCACCGAGGGGGGTGCAGTTGCGACAACGACACGGGGGACGGTGCAGGTGTGCTTACAGGCATCCCTCACAAGCTGTACAGTCGAGTGCTCAGGTGAGAATAAAACTTATAAAGGCCATGCAAGTCTATAGCTTCTAAACAGAACCTTCATCTGCGATGCAAAGAAATAAATTGATTACCAAAAACGGTATATCCTTTTACCATTTTTTAATATCCAAGTTGTAGAAACTGGCATCTTCAGCAACATCAGAGGAAAATAAAGATGAAAGTCGATATGCATGTGTTTGTGTGTGTGAGGGGGGGGGGGGGGGGGGTTATTATTAGTAGTTGCAGGGTAAGGGTGTCTAAAATGATATTTGGATAAAAATAAAAAGTTAGCAACCTCCATCTTGTCATTTTACTGGATTACTTCAAATAAAAGGTATGATTACAGCAACAGTCAGAAAGTATTGACGTAACAACACTATTGATAACATCTAACTTATTTGCGACAACAACATCATCATCTCAAGTTTTTAAATTTAGAAATCGAGACAATGGCTAAGTTTGGGGCATAAGTGGAACATGTGATTTGGATACGCATCACTGCCTCTGAGGGGTAAATAACCTGAAAAAAGGATCATGTTTCATTTGTACCACGTCAAACGTTTGCTTCATGCATCAGTGAATTTCTTTAAATCAACCTTGAATTAACTCACCTAAAAACATAA
Organism: Phorcus lineatus; assembly: GCA_921293015.1. Taxonomy (NCBI): domain Eukaryota; kingdom Metazoa; phylum Mollusca; class Gastropoda; order Trochida; family Trochidae; genus Phorcus; species Phorcus lineatus. Next base: position 9,690,986 of record OV121085.1, read on the forward strand.
GTAGGTAAATAGGACAGTAGGTCACCAAGGTATGACTGAATAATGTTCTTCATGTCGTAAAGCTCAGTATGAGAGAAAGAGTTCTTTATGTATGAGAAATAACAATGATGTTTTAACAGTTTCAATGTTATGAATATAATGTCTCAGGGTGTCTGCTTACTCTTTCACTGTGGTGGGTTATGGAGGGATACTAAGTTAAGATGTAACTTGAAGAAATTCACAATTCCGAGTGCTTGTCCTTTAAAGACCCATTTCCTGTTATTGATTGTAAACGTGATGTCATACCAATGTATAAGTGGAGTTATCACCATTTTGATGTTTCACTGTGATGAGAAAATGATATCAATCTGCATTGATGAGAAAGTGATATCAACTGCAGTGATGAGAAAGCGATATCAAACTGCAGTGAAAAGAAAGCGATATCAAACTGCAGTGATGAGAAAGTTATATCAACTGCAGTGATGAGAAAGTTATATCAACTGCAGTGATGAGAAAGTTATATCAACTGCAGTGATGAGAAAATGATATCAAACTTCAGTTATGAGAAAGTGATATCAAACTGCAGTTATGAGAAAATGATATCTAACTTCAGTAATGAGAAAGTGATATCAAACTGCATTGATGAGAAAGTGATATCAAACTGCAGTAATGAGAACACTTTTCTCCAAAAAAGAAGAAAACTCAGTCTTTCATATGCTTAGCATATAATAAAAATAAGTTAGAGTTATCATATGTGCATGTATTTTAATGGTTTGATGGGATTTGTAGTCCGCCATATCAAATAAGAGCCATGATTACGAAACATGTCCTTATTCCGCCAGTCCACTAAAAAATTCTATTGACATTGCCATTAAATCACTTGAAATGAAGTGATTCACATGGATAAAGAAACAGGAAATTTCAACAAACAGAATATTTCAGAACTTTCATAATTAGATTTAGTTCTTAAGAAACGTGACAAAACGCAGATCAGTTATCAGTGGATTTAAGGAGAGTGCTATTATGATGGCTGCACATGGACTTGAAGAATTTGGTGCAATTGCAGATATGTGTTGGCATGATGCATAACTGATTGTATATGTGAGGAAATGCATGTATGCACATTCTTATGTAAGGTTAGAGTGAACCAAATCTACATCATCAGGGACCACTTTCACAAAGCCCTAATTAAGGTGATCGTAAGTCCTTAAGGTAACCTTAGTGCAATGTTAAAGCATGGCAGTTAAGGTTAACCTTAGTTAAGGTTGCTTTGTGAAAGGAGGCCTAGGAGGAGGAGCTAGACAGTCCTATAGACTCAGGACAGCATATTGCACCTAATTCCTCATTATGATACGTTGCTTACTCTTTACACAGCTCCTGTATTCAGCAATAATACTGCAATATATTAAAAGTGTTATGTTGCTCAGCTCTTCTTGTCTCTGAAGATAACTTCATTATTGATGCAACTCCAAATTTTATCCATGCAAAGCACACTTAGATTGATTGTCAATAATATTTATTCCTATACACTGCAAGTTACTTTTTCCAAAAGAAGTAATTGAAACTTAGACAGCTGTGCTTGCATGTTATGTATAAACATTAAACTCTTCAGAGTACTTGTGCAGCTGTTATGTGTATGAATGACCTCTTAACATTCCAGCATATGTGAATATAAGTTTTTTAGTAAGACAGGTATGCAATAAAACTGTTTGATACAAACTAACCACTTTCTTTGATGGCTGCAATTGAGACTTTCCAAAGAGACCATGTTTTGGGTCTGTAATTGAATTTAAAAATTACAAGTTTTCACTTATTTTCTTCCGCTTAATTTCAAGTCGTTGCTTTCTTGTATTATAACAGTGTCAGTTTATCCAGTGGTTTGTTTTTGTCAGTGTTGCTGTTGCCATCAGGAAGAGGGATATTTCAACAGAATAGGGCTATTGCCATCAGGATTATGGTTATTTCAACAGCATAGGGCTATTGCCTACAGGATTATGGTTATTTCAACAGCATAGGGCTATTGCCTACAGGATGATGGTTATTTCAACAGCATAGGGCTATTGCCACCAGGATTATGGTTATTTCTACTGCATAAGGCTATTGCCACCAGGATTATGGTCTTTGTTCAAATCCAGATGGAGACACAAATATTTTTTAACTTGGCTTGACAATGTGTTATGTCATCTGGCGAGACATTCATCCACATTGTCCACCCAACTTAATGTAACCACATTTGGCTGTTGCAACAAGACAGTGACTGTTGAAACCAGAACATGTCTGCTTAAACTTCAGAGAATGATCTCAGTTTATGTATGGCAGCATGTTGGAGCATATACTAGATAAGATTCAAAGGTGTGTTGATGGTATAAGTTTCATAATGCATACTATGTACACTGTCTGTGTTGTTGTTGTTACGTGTTTGGATATCACAACACACTGCTAGTCATCAACTAGTTGGAATAACTATGAAGATACTGATCAAATTAACATGTGTCAACAAAACTATGTCCTTGGGTAAGGTGTTGTCAACAAGATTGATAAAAATTATTTTGATATTCAAAAATGTTTTTATCTAAAGTTGACAAACTAGGTCTTAAGGCTACAACATTAACATTAACATGTTAAATATTGCTTTTATTTGAATGAAGTTGATATTGTTTTAGATAAATGTCAATTTTGCATGTTTCTCTTTATATTAAAAAAATAATTTTCTGTTTAGTCATACTTCAAGCAGTTGATATATTTAAGTCACAACATTTGTAAATATTTATCTTTGGTATTTTAAGGGTTAAAGTAAAATTAATATTTGATTGAATGGAAGCAATTTGATATTTTATACACCATTTAATCTTTCCTTTTAAATTGGGAATATGTTATCATTACAATGGATGGTATGGATTGTAAATGGCCTGGTACTTAATTAGTACATTACCTGCCTATTTCAAAGTTAGCATAAAAAAGTTGCTTTTGTTATTATCAATGTGGTTAGAAGGTGTACTCAACTATCTTTAAATAGGATTTGTTGTTATGACCTTTCTTCTTTTGGAAATAAAAAAAACCCATTAAGTTTTAACATGTTTCGGTAAACATGTCATCGCGAAGACCTTGAACTATCTATAAATAGTTGTTCATCTAATATTTACAAAAATCTGATGTATCTATTTACAAATGCATTGTTACCTAACTCAAAGGCAATTGACGTCAGCACCCCGAACTTAGGTTTAGTTTAGGTCAGATTTGCTATTTATACATGTTGTTGTTATTTTGTCCTCCTCTGAACTATGTAAAGTTGACTTAAGAATTTTTATATTTTATGGATTCGAAAATTAACATCATTCCATATGGACATTTATTATTTGCAAAAGGCTGATGCTTAGATTAAATTCCTTTCTTTAATTGTATGGATTTAAGAATTAACATAATTTTATATGTATTTGCGTCATGATGTTTTTCGAAAAGTTGATAAAAAGATTCAATTCCTTTCTTTAATTGTATGGATTGCAGAATTAACATCGTTTCACGTGTATTTGCGTCATGATGTTTTTTTCCAAAGGTGGAAACTAAGATTTAATTCCTTTCAACTTTCAAGATCAAATTCTTGCAAAGATATTATCTATCTAGGATGTTTAATTGACTTAATATATGTTCCATTCTTCACAAATTACTCAACAAACTAATATATTAAGAACTCCTCTTCGTTCAAAGCATTTTAATGCTCTGACACTGACATTCAATACTAAAGGATTATTGATCAAATTCTGTTGATATTCTAATACTTGTCCAAAAAAGAAAAGACCTCCAAAGTGCCGGCCTGTTCAAAATAAGAAATATTCAAAATAAGCCATATCTCTGAATCCTGAGGACAAAAGTAAGAAATTTGTAACTTGATTTTAAGGAACAGGATTTGTGCAGTTGTATAGTTGTGACATCACTGTTGAACTTTACATTTGGAGTACGTGTTTGAAACAACAGACTGCCCGCCAGCCAATTACTGGTTTATATCAGATAGAGCCATTTGCAAAATTAGCTAGCAAGCATGTGGGATTTGGGATATAAGGTGTCGTATTTTGGCTCGTCAATGTATCAGAAGGGCTGGTTGTTTTGCAAACCATAAGTGCAGGTAAAAACAAATAAATACACTTAGGTAGAAAATGACCAGTCTGCTAACTACATATGAAAATTAGAATTAGAAATTCAATTGCTATGAAGGTTCATTCAATACTGACAGACACAAAATTCTATGACAAAACACAATTGTTTTTAATTCCTTCAAAATTGTGCTTCACAAAATTTAGTGTCCAGGCAACATTGTTTTGTAGAGAATCGTTAAAAGAATACCTTTTTAGTTCTAAATTAATAAATAGTATCATATTTTAAGGAGGGGATGAATATTTTATGACATTAGTGTTAAAAAATATCATAAGCACAGAAATAGAATACATTTATAGATTGACACAAATACAATATGTGTCCCTGTATTATTTGTCCTTACATTGCTCTGCTTCTAAAGAGTCAACATGTTCAACAATTTCGCAGACTTGACAACATCTCACTCCTTTTCAGCTTTAAGGAAAATTAAAAAGCTTTCCTAATCAATTCATTTGAATTTTCTGCTTGCTGTCTCTGAATTTATTTCTTTGTTATGTCAGAACCATTCACTGATCAGGCATTATCGATTTATGCCATATTTCCTCAAACTTTATAAAAATTAAATGACATTTGATGTAAAAATATGAGGGAACATGTTGAAGCCTCAGAAAATGTAACTGAACAGAGCATCAGTTTCTAGGCAACGGTACTGGTACCATTATATTGTTCCACTGCCACTACCATATTTCCTTGAACAGAGGTCTGACCTGAGTTTCTAGGCAACAGTACTGGTACAATTATAATGTTCCACTGCCATACGATATTTCCTTGAACGGAGGTCTGGCCTGGGCTCTGATAATCTGTGGGGGATAAAATGACTCAATAATTTTTTCCCAGTAATCTAAGATACATAAGTGAATTTCCCCTTATTATATGAAACATGCTGTCAGATGTCTAGGTCCAATTATGAATAAATAACACAAAACAATTCTTTTCAATCGATTTTTTTCTGATTGAATTCATGAACGTTTGTAATTGGGATGATTTATCTTGCAAAAAGATGTTGGGTCTCAAATTAATGCCGGGTTTGCAGATTGTCTGAAAAAAATTGACGATGGGGGCGTCAATTTCAGGAAATGAGGTATTGTGTTCCTACATTGCCATTTTATGGTCAGTGAACATCCACCTGTCTGATCTTAGTAAAGGAGATTTCATTGGCTCCTTTCATCATGGAATTCTAGAGAATAAATCCGTAAATTTGATTATGTGATCACCAGCCCACGCTCTGCCTTAGATCTGCATACTAAGTTGATAAAAAATTACATCCAAGAATGAGCTATTGAGTTTCTTGTGTTATTTTAGAGCCTTGGCATTTTAGACTACCATGTTTATGTTTGTAGTCTTTGAAGTTCTGTAACTTCAAGAAATATTTTTAAATTGTTTAATTTGTATTTTATCCAGAAACTCATTCACTAAAGAAATTTTTGTAAATTAAAAAACTTATGAAATTGTTTTTGGTTAACAAATTCTGAAAAATTCACAAAGTTCTGGTTAGCGATTTTTATTTAACTAGTTAAAAAAATGTATATGATTTTGAATATTAATTGTTCTTGAATTGCATTCATTTGAGGATTAATTTGGACCTCATATGAAATTTTAAAATAGGTTTATAGTTAGAAAGTTGTTATTATAATTGTCTTTTTGCATAAAGCTGTATGATTTTATTCAAAACATTTCATATGTAAATTCAATAATTTTTAAAAAATTATTCTCTGCTTTTTAATGAATAAATTTAATAATAAGAATGTAGCGGCACTAGAGGACCTGTCTAAGAGCAATTATGATGATCTGGGTAACAGTAAATGAATAAATTTAAGGTCCAGTTAACTAGGCAAACTTAACATGCAATTAAATGCAAAGAGTGTATAAATGCAGAATAAATTTATCTACAAAATGCTAATGTGTCCATAGTTTATGGAAATGCAAACTAATATAATTATGTAAGAAATATTAGACAGAAATTATTTTGGTATGTTAACATTCTAATAAAGAAAAACCTTTGAATGAATATCAACCATGAAAAAATAACTGAGTGTTAATCTCTCTGAAATTCAATATTATGCTGACACTGCTATTTGACATTTGATTAGAATGTTGATATGAGTTTTTCACTCATTAGACTCGTATGCCAAGGTAGACTGCTTTTAATGACAAACTGAGTGAGCTAATCAACTTATATTTGAGTAAGGGAAAATATTATTTAAATATGCATCCATGAAAGTCTTGACAATAATTCTTCTATCTTATTCAATATTCTAACTTTAAAAAATCTTTTACCTTTATTTGATAATGTTAGAGTCAGAGTTGTGGTCTTTGATTTTTTTCTATTCTGCTGATGAAGCAATATTATGTTTTAACTCTCATCAGTTGACTTGTATGGGCTAAAAATGGTTTTGTACATATTCAGTATATTTTGCTAAAGCTAAAGGTTCAATGTGAACATCTGTCACTAAGGTCAACCAGAGGCCACAAGTATATTATTGGTATGTTTGGCCATATGATATGAGACTTAGGCATTAACTTATTAACCTCATGATTCAACTTTAATAAATCTCTAATAAAAAATTACACAAATATGACTTTTAGGAATCTCCTGCAAGTTTGTGGCACATTTGCTCAAGTCATAATCATGATTTATGACATGAAAATTTGCATTTTTTGTCATTGCATTTTTTTTTGTTCACTTTTTTCTGTTCACTTGCGCATATGCTAGAGTCAGTTAAAAGATGGCAAACGATAAGTTAGATGTGATAAACAGATCTGAACAGGAGAGATTTGACATGACTTTTGAAAGTGGTTTCACAAGTGGTTGTTTTCAGTTCACGTGGTAAACTGTTCCAAAGTTGTGGCACAATGATGGAGAAAGCTCTTTCACCTGTCTTGCTGGTGGACACTGGCTGATATATTAAAAACTGCTCTATATAAGTCCTGGACATCTTGGTAGTCTCTTTGAAGATGACCAAGTAATTACTTTACTTTGCTTCAGGAATAACTCAAGAGGTGTAACATTATCATTTCAATTACAGCTCACCTAACATAGCAATACCTATTAAATTACAAATAACCAGCATACATTCAAACTTCGCCTAATTCCAACCCCCTGCCCCTCGCCTACACACCTCACCCTCCTCTGTGCAGTCATCCACCCACCCACAGCGAGTTACATACAATGATAAATGAGAAATGGTGATTAAATTTTTTTAATACAGAAACATGCAGGTTATAGTAATTTTCATAATAAAGAAATATTTCGAACATAAATGTGAAGCTCAGTCAACACTGCAAGTATATTGTAGTGACTGATATACTCATGCTCGGTCAAACTGGATATTCCTCATCATCCCATAGTCAGAATCCGTTCCGATGGTATATTCTTTTTTTTAAAAAATTTTGTATTCAAGTTTTTGTGGTACAATATCATCACATCAATTTTCCACATAGTCATTGGGATTCATATTGACAAGGTAAAAAGCAATATTTAAGGGGCTATTACATAGCAACATGGGCATACATAAATACATTACATAAGCAAATAGGATCCTCTGGTTTCAATCAAATAAATGGTGACAGTCAGACCAGAACCCAACGAACGTAGTATAATTTCAAGATGAGATGGCATGTGTTTTCTCGATATAGTCAATTTTATTTATTTCAGTTCTAATTTTATTAAAGCAAGGGCTACATGTGTATGATTTTATTCTTAAAATTGTAAATTTTACAATTGTCGTAAGGAGATTAATGACATCATTCTCAATATTATTAAGAGATTTTCAGGTAAGTGTAGGAGACATTTATAAATAATGTGCTCTAAATGTGGTCCAGAATGGCATGTGAAAGACTGTCTCATGTACAAGGTTCTATCTTTGTCTATAACGACCTCTGGACATACCTTTTTGAGATGAGCTGAACAATTACTCAACCTAGACCCTCATCCTCTTATCTCATGAAGAATAAGAAAGGTCACATTCTTGTGAGGTCACTTACTGACGAAGATTTCTTGCCAAAAAGTAAGCATACCATTACCTGATTTGTCACAAGAAGGTTTTAGCCAATTGAATTCTGGACAATAATCTTTTTTTTTAGACAAAATGACAAAATACTATACAATGCAGTGTCAGATCATCTGTTAGCACAACTTTCCAGATTTTCATTGTTTTTAAGTGCACTTGAGCTTGCGCAGTGAACTTCTTATTTCATCTGATATCTCTTCCGCTTTGACATGTAACTTCCTCGGCCTTGGTAAGATCTACTGTTTGCTTTCCACCATTAATCTAAACATATCACATCTAAAAAAAAATTTAAAGATACAAAATGTGGGCGAATAGCTTTTTCTTTAAACTAAGATTGACATCGTATCAAAAGTGATCTTATGACAACGCTAGTTGCTTGATGTCTCAGGAAAAACTCTAGAGAGACACAGGACCACAAGATGGATATCTCACTTATCATCCAAAATTACTCCATGAATAACTTCTTGATGACAAACGAACAAATTGATCAACCATATATAGATCCTGGAGACCATTAAGTTTTATTTTCATCTCTCTAGATTTTGCCATCATTCCTCTGGTTGTATAAGAAATACACCTACATACATTTTTGCATTCTAGTCAATATCCTATTTTTATCCAAAATGATCCCTCAACAAACCTTTTAGAGATGGGAGAGCAATTACGTGGCCTGTTATCAGAAAAGATCTCTTATATATATATGGTCATTCTGAGTGATCTACAAACAACAACCAAATGTCACGTCAGGAAAACCATCGACCACATATCTTCTACATGTTTTCTTGACGGACTTCTGTTTTATCCCACATGATCTTCTACAACCCTTTTAAGGATGAGCGAGCAATTACTTAACTTTGCCACAGGAAAACATCTCCGCGTTTATCTATAGCGGATCAGAGGAGGTTGGAATGGTGATTAATGGAATCTCGGTTGTGTAAACATGTAGCGCTGATATCCATTTACATAAGACTAGCAGACTTATTGAACTGGTCTAGAGAAATATTGCACAACGCCTGTCTACCACTTAAAGGTCAGTTTGCTGGGTTAATTTTTGTTGAGCCAAATTTTCATATATTTACTTATGAATTATATCAATTAATGCTCATTAGAAACAACAATATGTTTCAAACGGAGTAGGTCTTTATCATGCACTTACAGCATAATTGCTAAAAAATGAAGTCCCAGTTCCTTTGAATTTGGCTACCTGATGGTGCATGTTTTCAAGATCAAGAAATTTCCAAGTATGGGAGGGGGAGGGTTTGGCAAAATTTGTCAAAAAGTGCCAATTTTACTGTGTGCATTTGGTCTTTGAATTTATTCATAGCAGAACAGGGGTTAAGGAGGTGTGGAGGTTGTGGGTTGGTTAGTTTTTATACCCCTTCACCAATACTTCCAGTCCCCTCCACCCCTTGATAAATACTTCCTTACAACTAATCTCTACCAATTAGCTAATTCAAGAACCTGACAAAGGGTGTTGGTAAAACAGTGTTTTTAAATTAGAGCCAGACAAATAAAGACGGAAAATCATGACATGTTAAATTGATTTTTCCATGAAAACATCCTGGAGAACAATCGAGGCATCAACAATCGATGGAATCTACTTGTGTCTACATGTTTGTTGATAACAAAAATCACCTTTGTCTATTCTAAGTCTTTGAAGGCCATAGTAAGACTGTAAGAGAACAGAGAACAATGTTGGTCCAACATTATGCAGTGTTAAAGTCTAATTGTGTGTACATGCATACAAATGTCCCTAGACAATAACTTGGAATTAAGGCACTTACAGAAGAAGCCTACATATATCCATCCTAATCAACACAGGAACTACAAACCTGACATTACACTGACCTCTAAAGAAAGAAAGTTTCTTCATCTTATCTGTACGTGCATTTTAATGAAAGATTCATACTGTGCGATTGTATTCACAAATCTTCAAAATGGCTTATATATTAATGGCAACTGATAGTGATACAATGTGTACAATGCTAACAAATGAAAGCAGAACCACAAAACTAAATATCATTCTCATTTTTTCAAACATGTTTACAGCAAATCTTCAAAATGGCCCTGATATAAACAACTATGTATATACAGTGTGAACAAAAGACTGAAGCAGAAGCACAAAACTAAAAATCATTCTCATCTCTTCTAAAATGTTTCCAGCTTGGCAAAGGCCACTGATAATGCACATGGTCATGGTGGAAGACTATAGCTTTTAATAAAGTATATGTCACTTGATTCCAAAATTCATATTCATTTATTTTAAAACACCTTAGTACTTGACAACTTTTACATCTAAGAACATAGCTTCCAAAAACCAATTAGCCTAAAATCATGAAGTAAAGTCTTTATCTCTGTATATACAACAATAAAAACTACAGAAATGGTATTGGGATCTATCTTCCATCACGATCTGAAAACACCCAAGAGATTATTTGAGACATCAAAGTGATGTAATCCACTTGAGCATACATGCTTACAAATGAGAGGAGACAATTGCATGAAATTGAATCAGTTGATCCTGATATCACCCAGAATGCATCCTCATCTATTCTCGTAGTAATCAATACTCAATAATCTCTCTGCCAGAATGTCTCTGTCCGGGGCAGGTGCTCAGATCGTGGATATCATCTAATTGATTTTCCATTCCATCTTGTTATCATTGCCATCCCACATCATGTATTTAGCAATGATCGACACAGGGCATTTGCTTTGATAACATTAATTCAAAGACGGAAATATTATTTGCGAAAGAGTTATTAACGTTGTACAAGTTTACAAACTTGAGTATCACTGTGATCAATTTTATGGAAATAATGGCTTCAAAAGTGCTGAAGATAATGGATGTGGAAGATGTTGAGTTGCTATTTTAATGGAAGGGGAGTTTGATGGTTTTGGAAACCCTGATAGCGGCAAATATCGTTTTTACTGAGCTATGATTACTTCTTTATTGTGAAAAGACATGACAGTGCGGATTATATACTAACCAGGTTATTTATCAGGTTGAATGTGGGAATAATAAAACATAATAGGAATTATTACATGCTGAAAGGGGGAGTAGTGTCTGGTTATTTTTTGTCAAAATAAAATTTGATTTGACAATTTTTTTATACATATGTCATCAAAAATTATTGTTTCACAAATCATTTCAAATATGTTACAGAGTGAAACATTTTGGTTGTTTTATATTCTAAAATTTGAGAAATAAAAGTGCACATCTATTCATAAATGATGTCATTGATGGCTGATAAGAATATGAAGACCCTTGCTAGTAACTTACATAACAGTAACCGTTACATTATATTGAATGCCAAATTTTCACAATTTTTTCTTAGCTAGTCTTGTTGCCATTTTAAAATGTTTTGGAGACTAGTGTGAAATCAGTCAATTTTTATGAAATGCTGCTTATCGTACCTAGAACCAGACCTGCATTGAAAGTGTTCAGCTGATTTTTGAAAAGCTTCGATTTGTCATATTCCTATCATATTCAATATCTTTATCCACAACATTGCATTTTCTCTTCAGTTTTCCATATTTCCCCTTTCATCTTGTGATCAGGGCAAAACATTTTAAGAAAACTAATGGAAATGAACTCGTATCAATTTGTGCATTTCATGAATAACGAAGATGATGTATTGAATTCTTCACAACATCATCAACCCCCTTGGTCATTAGTTTGTTTTCAGTTCTTAACACATTCATAACTCATTAACATTCTATTTTATCTTAGTTCAGGTATCAAAGATAAATCAACCTGCTATGAACATAGAAAGTTTGTTGACTTTATCCCTATAAACATAGAAGATTAAATCATCCTAACGAATTGTATTAGTTTTCAGTTTTTATGTAGAAACGTAAGCTTGCCCCTTTTTTACCCATTTCTGAGGGACATGAAGGGATCAAATGAATATGATAACTAATTTAATTGATTGCAAGAAAATATGTTTAATCAATGAAAGAAGTTCTTACACAAAAAAACCAGGTAAAGCTGCACCAAGTTTATCTCCAATGCTCAAATCATAAAAAGATGTTCACGCTAAAATGGCCACATGAAGGTTTTGCTTGAGATGTTACTAATGTTAATGTCATATCTATATTTGTCATTTACTGATTCCAGAAACACCTGTAAAGGTGCCTTCAATACCTTATCTCATTTGTAATCAGAACATTGTATGATTTCATCGGTTGATATAGTAGTTATTGTCATATCTATATTTGTCATTTACTGATTCCAGAAACATCTGCAACAGTGCCTTCAATACCTTATCTCATTGATCAATCAGAAATTATCCAATGTAACTCATATTTGATTTTGTCAGTTGATATGGTAGTTAGTGTCATATCTATATTTGCCATTTACCGATTCCAGAGACACCTGCAATGTAGCTGAGCTCCCTCCCCAGGGTTCCTACTCCACGGGGATATTGTTTATGGACGAGGAAACGTCTGCTGAGTGTGAGAAAATGTTCTGTGAGATGGCCGCTGAGTTCAATCTTCAGGTAATTCTAAGATTTTACTGTTAATAAACATCCTAGAGTTGCTTTTGGAAGTTGGAATACTAATAAGAACAATTGATATTGGATGACCGATTCTCTATTCTTTAGGGGTAGCATTTCAACAAATGTTGCAACTTCCTTAATAGGCATTTTTAAGTAATGGCCCAATGCAAAGGCCAAATGTCCCTGAAATACTCTGTCTTCTAATGTTGTTGTAGAAACGTCACCTTCTCAGAATAAAGAGGATGTCACTAAATTGTTTTGAACATGTTTTTGTATCAAACATGCAGTTGATATATTAAAGTACCACTTTGTTTAAATGCTACAAAAGCACCAGGCCCAATATGATGTTTAGCTATTTCAATTTTGATAACCTTGAGGTGGTTTTCAAGGTCACTGCAATGAATTGTGTGACGTGTTTTGACCAATAAATTGATGCTCTTTTTAAATCTTCAACTTTAAACATAAAAAGCCTTATGAAAGACAGAGCTTGTATTTCAGAATTTGATAATTAAGGATGAATTGTAAATTTGGATGGTATAATGGTATTATATCCCTGTATGGAGAGGTCAACAACAAGAAAATACTATTTTTAACACAAATTTCATGTCATATATATGATTCTTTAACATTTTGTTGTAACCATAACAACATCGGATTAACTCACAGAAAACTTAATCCACTGAAAACATTTTCTAAAATTGTGTGAAAATATGATTTAATCCTGTAGTGGTAAAAAAAGTCATGTGCAATACCAAATATAGCCTGTTGTTAGACCCTCATTTAAATAAAAACCAAAAAAAAACTAGATTATGTTTAAGTAAGTGTTGAATGTAACAATCCCAAATTGCTATATGTAATTCAGGATTCTTATCCCTAAAGATTTTAGAATTAATATTTATTATTTTGTTGTTTTATCATTATTGAACTATAATTTCTAAGGACTGGTTTTATCTCATTCACAATGCCAGAGAGCTAAACCTGCTGTAAGAGTTGGTTCGATTGGTAGTCAGTTAGTTTTCTCCTGGATATATTTAGATTTGTCAAAATTATCAGAAAGCCATCTTGTTTCCATGTAAATGCATAGTCAGGTATATTTAACAGTCAGTGATAGAAGTGAGATATACATGTGCTAACATGGATATCTACTATAAATTATGCAGATCTCTTGGGAGTCAGCATACAGCATGAGCCCCTAATATGGATATTTAATACCAGGCTATAAAATTGCGAATGAGAATGTAGTGATAATCATGCATCTCTTATAGGACCATGTGTGGATTAGGAGCCCCTAACATGGATATGTATATGTTGTAAGAGTCAGAAGAGCCCAATGTTTCAGGGTTTTGTGTTGAATGAAATGTGTGTTTGACGTGGCTAGGTCAATGACTTTGAGCTCTACTGAGGCGATGTTAGATAAAAAGTTTCACCGGGTGAATGGTCTTGTTGTTATTGTTAAGTATGATGATGCTGACATGTGATTAGATTTTTGGGGGAAGATTAGATTTTAAAAAATGGGAGATAAGATCCCAAAAGAGGGAAAGTAAGCAAACAAAACACATTTTTTTAGACATAGATATATGCAAGAAAAGAATTAAGATATTCCTATTCATAACAACATCATATCAAAATTAAACTTCTTTTCTTATTTAAAAACAATTAATACATATACTCAGTTGGACGATTCACTGTAAAATATGTCATGAAAAACATTTTGATTATAAGACTAGATAAAAATAATGAAATGTTTCTCAGCCAGTGGCGCGTTACACTTTTATAAGTGCATAACACCTTTATATGTGTGGGTATCAGCTACTTATTGTTATTTTGGTAATACTTCCAAACTGTATTTCTGATGATAAAGATATAATGTTTTCCCCCCGCATCAATATTTGCAGGGGCGGATATAAGATAATGTTTGGGAGGGATGCACCCTATTGGTGTCAGAAATACAACCACGTACTGAAATGAAATTTGATCAAAGAATGTGTGTTGACAGGAAATTCGCTTATTTATTGTGTTTAATTCCTTGCCCTACACTTTTCTTACATATTTTACCATGTATGAGAATTTTGACTCTAAATATTTATTTTATTGGAAGTCTCATGGGAGGGGTGAACACTCCCCCCTCAGGATCCACCAATGGCTTGGTCCAATAAGAAGTAAAAATAGAGTCCCCCCTTGTCATGTTTGAGAAAAAAATGTTGGAGAAGCCTCTAATTATTTCTATGCAGCCTAATGTTCCTCTAATGTAAACAACCTTTTCAGCCCTCTTTGATATGAGACCAGTATAAACTTGAAACATGTTCTCCAGAAACACGGAACTAATTAAATTATCCATATAATTTAATTGAATAGGAGATAATGAACAAATACTGTTGTCATTTGCTTCTCTGAAACAATAATTACTTCACCTAAACTAAAATAGCTAAATGAAGATTTATTGTACTGAAAGTCACTGCAGATTCCCATGTGCACCAACTTGGTCAGGGGTCAATTTGTCTGCGACCTTGACTTCACCTTCAGATGTTGAGGTGACATTGTTGTGGACCTAAAAGTGATTAAACCCTCCAAAGAAGGAAACTATTTCTAGCTTCTTAGGGGATCCAATGTTTTGTGTGACTGTCTTACATTGATTTTCCGCCCCACGTCATTCAGGAATAATCACCCCAAACTTTGAGAACCATAAAAGGTGACATTGACGTAGGTCTGTCTGGAGCTAAGCCTCATCTGAAGATATTATGTGCACTTTCTTGCTTTAGTGGAGTGAAAAGATGTGGCAATGTTGTAAAAGTGAGGGCTTACAACTTACAATATAGGAATGTTATTTTATTTGGTTTTTCCAAATAAGGTGAAAACATTTAAGTTACAAGTTTTAAGATTAAAGAAAAAACATTTTCTTAATACATTTTTGGCAGAATTCTGTTAATATTTATATTGCTTAAGTTACCCCCCCCCCCCCCAATAAAAGGTTATGTGTTTGCATTACAATTTATACTGTGGGAATAAGATATTTTAAAATATATTTAAAATATACCCCAAAAAATTACAGTTTTGGTCAGTAAATGATTTGTTTATGTCATTTGTGCACAGATCATCGCATGGAGAACGGTACCCGTGAACAACGCTGTGATTGGTCGGGTTGCCCGGACCACGGAACCAGTCATTCGGCAGGTTTGTAATCTAGTCTTTTCTTTCATGTGAATGGGTTTGGGAGATAGTTATAAAGTATCCAGGGTTGGGGCAGGAATATAATGGTAAGTAGTGTGGCTTAGTTGATTTTTAAGGAGATCTTAATGATATATCTTATATTTATTGCGGGACAGTTGTTCTTTGGCAAGTAAAATATTCTTTGAGCTGTACTGGGAAATTGCACAATACCATTTTTTGCTAGTTTCTCTATTTCTAGCCCTTAGTGGTATATCTATTGAAATCTTTTGATTTCCAAATGATAAACTTGTCCAAAAAAACTTTTAGAGATTATTTTCTTTTGGCTTAAGTCAAATCCTATCTTTCTCGTGTAAGGATCTGATGAAATAATATACAACAAAAGCCTCAAAATCATTTTTGTACAAAAAGAAATATATTGTTATAAAGGGCTTTTGATTTTTTTACAGTGGTTAAAATTATTTTCAAAAAAAGAATTTTTAGTACTATGCATATTACTGGTAATTGTTTTGGTAGAGTCTTTAAATTTTGATCTTGGAATTCATGAAACCATATTTAATGTAGATTATCAAATTCTAACATTGTAGATTTACTGACTTCTAATAATATTCATTTTGTAATTCTTTTTATATAGATATCTATTGATTATATGGCTATAAAAATATATACATTGGGCATAGAGTTTTATATTTTGTCTATCTGGTACACTTTTACAATCACTTATTCCTTTACATTTGTATTGTTCTACAATGTCTTTTCTTAATATGTTTTAAGATGTGACTATCTTGTCAATGTTCTTAAGATGATGTTGTAATATCGTACTCATATTTCATGTTATTATCATTATTTGACTTTTCCTCTTTCAGAGTTAAACATAAAGATACATGTTTCATAAAATCCATTGCTTTTAAATTTGAGCTGCTCTTTCCGCTCTTGTGCGTAATTTCACATATTTTTTCAGTTTTGCTGGTTCGCTGTTTTCACTTGATCAGTATCGAAGCCACGGCTACGAGCCCTAAGTGAGAATTGAGCTCAAAAGCAGAGAGATCAATTCAGGGTTGCTAGGTTTGTTAGTTCAGTTTGTCAATAATGTTAATTTATTCTTTGTTTTTCAGCATCATCACTTGTAATAAAATTACAAACAAATCTTAAATTGTTTTTTATTGTACATATATGAACATAGATATCTATATATATATATATTTGTTAACACTATACAACTTGTAGCAGAATGTTTGAACTGGTTATATTTCCAAGGTTAATCTTTTATTTCAAATATGAATTGACAAGCTTCAACTTTCCGGCTGGCTTGCTTTTAAATTCATTTCATACAACGTTGTATATAAAGGTCAATGTTCTGAGTTCTGTTTGGCGTCTGTGAGTTGTTAGATTTTGAGGTTTCGAGTTGCTCCAGCTGTCAACTCAGGATTTCCTGTTTGAACTCAAATTCTGTTGAAAATAGGTCTACGTATTTTCTATCAAGGTAAAACAGGTTAGTAAAGAGGGGCCCTGGATAGTTAAGTCGTTTGTGTTATCAACTTTGAACAAGGAGTTCATGTTCAAACAAGAAATCAGTAATTTTGTTTGATGTCGAGCTAATGTTGAACATCGCCTGGAGGATATTTTAGCTTTTAGCCTCATCTAATGGTGTACTGGTGTCTAATTATAACATACAGTAATGTGTTGGCGCAACACTATTTTGAAACTCTCTACAATCCTGATAAGGGCTTGCTAGTTCTAACTAGTTTTAGCAGCTTTCATTACAATCAAGTGTTGAATTTTTGTCCCAGTTCCATATTAACCAACATCATGTTGTGAGTGAAATTTCCTTAAAAACCAATGTTTAAAATCAAATTATCTCCCCTTGCTTCTATCAGTTGGTTTTTGAAGTTGTGAAGTTAAGTCATTAATCAAGGTCGTATTGATGGCATTTTAATATGTATCTGTTAGAGGCGGAGGATTATGATCTAAATAATCTTTTCTCTTACAGATAATAATATTTAATTGAAATATGTTCAGGATGTTGTTTATTTGAATACTTGTATTTTGTATCAGATTACTAATGATATAGATTAGTGCTCTCACGTTTTGTCTTCCTGCTATGGTGTTGGTTCACAAAGGTGGCACTTTTGAAAAATAACTCACTTTTTTGCACAAAAGGTTTATTTTTCGCTTATTATGGAATAGCATTTTTCTTAATGGCAATTTTTTTAGATAGTGTCAACATAAGGTTTTAATGATCGGATTTATTGTCATAGTTGCAAGTTGTTGATGGACATCAGTTTTATCAATGATGAGTATAGTTTGCTAAGATTTTGTTAGGGTGTTGTAATGGATTTCATTCTTCATAAAGACAAGAGGAACTTTGTCTTATGGAATTCATTCATAACATATAAACCTATAGGCTTCTCTATCCATCATTGAAAGAAGATAATATAAACCCTCTCTACGATTAAGATTTCTTTTTTTATCATTTATCTTTCATAATTGATACCAAAATATAAGCATGATAGAATTCAAAATAAATTTTTTTCTAAGTATCCAAATCAGTTATCAGGAATATTGTTTTATCAAATTTATATATTGATTCAAAGATGTTCAATATTTTCACACAGACGAATATATCAGTTATTGGTGAATCAATCAGGACATGTTTGTTAAAGAAGCAATCTCTGTATTGACACCTATTGAAGTGAATATAAACTCCACTGCACATTCAACCATTTAGTTATTTGCAGTCATTTTAATATACATCTCTTTTCATATTGTCATTATAGGTCTAACCTACTGCATGCTTTAATGACATTAGTGAAAAATAGATCTTTAGTAGACGAAAAACTAATTTTTTTCTTTCATTGCAGGTGTTTGTGACGGGGGCTGATGGCAAGGAGGAATTCTATAGACAAGTAAGTATTTTTTGTTTAACCTGGTGCATAATATAAGCCTGTGAGTGTATAAGATATGCCCACCCTACAACCTCTTAACCTCCTGTTGCTTTATATTTACAAGTTGATAACCACAGCCTTTTTACCATTAAGGGTTGATAACCTCGGCCATTTTACCATTAAGGGTTGATAACCTTGGCCATTTTACCATTAAGAGTTGATAACCCCAGCTATTTTACCATTAAGAGTTGATAACATCAGCTATTTTACCATTAAGGGTTGATAACCTCGGCCATTTTACCATTAAGGGTTGATAACCTCGGCCATTTTACCATTAAGGGTTGATAACCCCAGCCATTTTAACATTTACCAAGACTAAGAATTGCTGCAAGACTTAAATCATCCAGAGATGGAGAATGCCACTGCTTGAGTCTTGCAGGAAAAACTTTTTATCCTGATGCAGATGTAATAGCAAGCAGGTTTCACTGTAACACCAACGTAACTATGATGCTTTAGCCTTTCTTCCCCTAATGATAATACTTTCCCTTTGATGAACTTTTTTTAACAGATTGCCTATTAAGTAGCAACATTGTAATTGTGATTTTAGGCTGAGTACTTCTAAAGCTTATTTCATATACTATGAAATTCTTGTAAAACATAAGCGATGTCATAGATACATATGTCATTTTTACCTTTGAACCATTAAATGTTTCTGCTAGAGTTCCAAATTTCATTTATATCTCTTATCTAAATTATTAATTATGAGGCCTCTAAAGATTTGTGTGTCAGGCCTACTCATCAATGCGAAATACCAAAGTTAACACTAACTTATTATGGTATTTTGTATTATATATTTCATGTAATAATTCTCAGTCCAAAGCTTAATTACCCAATTATACCCTGCATAAAAATTTGATTTGGGGGAAAAGGCGGTAAACTGCGAGTTTGAATCAACCATGAACTTTTCAACTGTTCTCAGGCAGTAAGAACTGGGTAGAATTCAGCAATGTTATCCCGTGCAGTACCATTTAAGTATCCTGCATCTTCCCCTGCAAAGTTGTGCCAGTCTTCATCACTGGTTAATCTAAGCCTTGCTGGCAGGCACCAAATTGGTTCGAGTGCAGTGCCCCTTTTGACAATAAGTTGCAACCTTAATTAGATTTCTAAAGCACTATCAAGGTTTGCAGCAGCAGGCTTAGAAGGTTTAAAAAATGTTGCAGGACTTAATCATGGAGAGATGGACAATGGCACTACTTAACCTTTGTAAGGGTTGGGGGGGGGGGGGGGGGGGGGGGCATGCAGATTTCTAGTGTCAGATTCAGGTTGATGGGAGTAAGGGAGATGTGGTTTTAGGCAGTAGGAACCTCCCTTTTGGGTCAACACCCCCCTCCCCCCTCCCTACCCCCTTTCAATAGGTGATGACCCCCTTCAAGTTCTTTGTCCAGCCACAGGTTTCACTGCGACTAAGAGTAACAACGATGCTGCAGCCTTTATCCCCACATTGAAAATGTTTTAACATAATGCTAATTTTGCAAAATTATATTCTTGTGAACACTAACTGTCCCTAAAAATTGTAACATGTTTTCAATCTTTTACTCCCACAAGGTAAAGTTGTCTGACCAGGTATGGATGGAGTGTTGTAACACAAATTTTTTATTTTCTTTTAAATTACATCTTTTTTAGTAAAAAGAAAAGTTATCTCATTGATCTATTTTAATTGTTGCACAAGGACTATCACTTCTCTTGACACCATTAGTATTGCTGTGTTTCATATGCAAAATTCTTTCAATGTACGTTAATGAATTTTTTTCTCACTGTCAATCTCTTAGTTTTTGATCAAATTATAATTGCTTTGAGTCACTAACATAAAACGTTTTATTTGATTCTTTGTTGTTTTGTATAATTTACCTAACAAATCACTTTGCATGTATTGTATTTTTCTTTTTTAGTTATATTCAACAAATTCTAAATAACTTAAAATTTCCAAAATGATAAAAAATTAAAAGGAATATCAAAGCTCAAAAGATATTTATAATGAATATATGAAATATAAAAATTGGCTTATTGTGTAAAAATACAGAAGTTTTAAAGGTAATAAAATATTTTTAAAAGATTTATATAAAATACAAAAGTTTCAAAAGTAATAAAAAATATCCAAAAGTATATTATGTTCTACTAGATTTACCGTATTTCCTTGATTAAAACTCTAGGGTTCTCTCTTGTAAAGTGCTCCTTTATTCCCCGGGTTCTATTTGAGGTCCAGGTGGTGTTTGAAGTCAAGTTGTATATGTTGTTTACCAGAGTTGTATTTACTCAGCACCCAAAGACCACCCCAGGGTTGTATCCAAGGCCTGGGTTATATTTGAGACCTGGGTTGTATTCAAGGAAATACGGTACGTCATGAAACATTGACTAATGTTTGAAATAAAGTGAAATTTTACCCACAGCTTAACAGTGCTAGCAATATGGACAAGACACGTGTTATATATGCTCATAGATTGATTAGGATTTAGAAAGATAACCAATTATTTTGTAATGTATTTAACAGTGTTTAGATATAGGCTGAATAGGCTTTTAGCAACTGAAAAAATTGACAAACATTTTTTATAGTTTAAATTCTTGAATTAAAAGCACATGACTTTTTTCATTTCTATTTTTATAATATATTCCTCTCTTTTTCTATCTGTTTATTCACATTATCCGTAATCTATTTAAAATATCTTGTTCTTTTTCTAAATATTCTATCCCATCTGTTTGTGTCTATATCAAGAATCGATTCTCATCTATCCCTTCCCACTTCTCTCTATTCTTTTCTATCAACACTCTTTTAAGATTTCCAGAATCCATTCTGATGTATATCTACCGGTATCTATTCTTATCAATTCTTACCAATTAAAATATTTCGATTACTTTGAAATCACTTTGATTGTGTGTGATTTCGATAAGGGAAGTCTCTGACTCTAAATCTTTAATATTTTTGTGTGCTTTCACTTTAAGAAAAGTTTAAACTATAGAAAATGTTTGTAATTAATTCCACATTTTTAAATTACCAATAAAGAAATTGTCACTACCTTTGTGATGTTTGTGTTCCAACAGATGTATCTTCTGAGGAAGTTTGCGTCTCACCACATCCCGACAGACAACCGTAGATTCTATATCTGCAGTCTCCACCACGAGGTCATTGTCTACAAGGTGAGTAAAATAATAATAATGTTGATAGTAATGATGATGATTATTATGATTATGGTGAAGATATTTATAAAGCACTCTGTGGCACGTAGAAGAAAAATACATGATTATAGATCTCTGATGGTGACCCATGACACCTGTGGGGCTAAACAGATGTAGCGTAATTTCAACATCAAGTGACTTAATGAAATTTTGATATGTTACATTTTCTTGCCGCTATCTATATTTGATAACACTTTTTCTCTCCCCAGGGGCTGTTAAGCACAGATCAGTTGTGGGGGTTCTACTATGATCTGACAGACCCGGAGTTCGAGACACACATCGCCCTCATCCACAGCCGCTTCTCGACCAACACCTTCCCCAGCTGGGAGCGGGCTCATCCTCAGAGGTAGATAGTTTGCTCACGAACATTGTATTTGACATCATATTGTGATAATTAGATCATTTACCTAACGATGTCAAGATAACAGAGGTAACTTAACTAGTATCATTCCACATCACCTCTGTTGCAAGTGGAATATTTTCTTGGTTGGGATTGCAGAATCCTCATCGGTTTATTAAAAAATTAATTGAGGTGAGTATTTGGTTTGACCTTTGAAAAGGCTGGAGTCTCCCAACCTGTCGAATATTCTGATATCTTTTAGGACACATAATAGTAAGATATGCAAAACCATCTTTTTCAAATTAAATCATTGCATTGTCTCTTGGTTGCTTATTTTCATCACAAGTGGATTTTGAAATTTTTTAAACTGAGGGGTATTGCTGACTTGATACCTAATTAAGGTGGCCTACTTGTTACAAAGGTTATGTGGGAAGAAAGGACTTGAGTGACCTTTGTGGCAAAACATAATGATACAACAGAATTGAACTATATTTATTGTAAAATATAATATTTCTTAGGAGATGTTGCAAGTGTTCAAGTGATGAATTTGATTTAGTCTTTGAAAGACAATAAGTAGTGATATACAAAAGAAAAGCAAAGTTTTCCCTAAATTTTTATTGAAAATATACAAAATGTCTTAGTATATATGCCTTCTCTTTCCTCAAGGGAAATAACAACATGTGCTAAAAATACAATATAATGCAAACCAAAGAAAACCATTTATCAGTCATCGTCAGTGCAATATGTTTCACTGAAATTCAACTAAGTACCACCCATGTTTTGCTAGTTCCAGTTGATGCTCGCCAGTTTCCTTACATAACCACAATTGTGTTGCAAGCTTTCACTGTGCAGAATACTAGCAGCTGTGATATCATTGAATCACTCTTGAAAGTGGTGTTTAACCCAAAATCACCTCACCATATCTCTATTTATGTACAGCTTGAACATATCGTCTTTTCTGCAGATTTCTGGCGCACAACGGCGAGATCAACACCCTGCGGGGCAATGTCAACCTGATGAAGGCCCGAGAGGGTGTGATGCACAGCCAGGTGTATGGGGACCGTCTCAAACAGCTCTACCCAGTGGTTGAGGCCGGCATGTCCGACTCCGGCTGTGTGGACAATGTGCTGGAGTTCCTGTGTATGGCTGGCGGGAGGTCTCTGCCTGAGGTATGTCGAATATTGACAACAATATTCAGACAAATTTAGCCCTGGATACTAAAATACAAGTTTGTATGGTGAAGAAGTTACAGTTAAGCAAGTTTTCATTCTTGTAGAGGTAATATTTTGTAGCTTTTCTCTCTCAGAACAGGATTGGTTTTCATCAGATAGACTCTTTCCTGTTATGGTGTTGGCCATGTCAAACTCTGTATATGCACTGTGTCGACATCTTACTGGGCCATCTTTCACAAAGCGTTAAGTTTTTTATATGTGATCAAAGACACCTTAGTGTAATTTTTGACCTTAGTTAAGGTTGCTTTGTTGCCTTTTACTTCCTCATTTTCCTGACAGTAGACAGTGTCACCTGATATATGATAGATTTTGAAAAAACATCTTGAAAATCTAATAAATAAAATCGGTATTGCTGTATCTGTATATCAAGAAGAGACTGGAGTTTTATGTATATTTCTGCGAATGGTTTGTTTGTGAAGCTGATCCCATGAATGCTTTCATTCCTGTCTTGAAGGCGGTGATGACTATGGTGCCGGAAGCTTGGCAGAATGACAAG
Source organism: Phorcus lineatus (assembly GCA_921293015.1). Taxonomy (NCBI): domain Eukaryota; kingdom Metazoa; phylum Mollusca; class Gastropoda; order Trochida; family Trochidae; genus Phorcus; species Phorcus lineatus. The sequence continues at coordinate 9,714,972 of OV121085.1, forward strand.
AACATGGTTGAAGACAAGAAAGCTTGGTACCGCTGGAGCGCCTATGCTATGGAGCCCTGGGATGGACCTGGTAGGCAAAATGCATACCTTATCCATGCCAAGAGTTAATACAGCCTTAGATCACCTTGATCTTGATATTTAGTTGGTTCAAGTCGAAAACGCAAGGCAAATATGAAGTGGATTTTACACTAAGAATTATGACACTTTTTGTGGAAGTTTTTTGGGATATCGGTTGAGTTATTCTGCATGATTATTTAATGTTCTTCTTCTTCACAGCATTATTGACCTTTACTGATGGACGATACATCGGTGCCATCCTTGACCGTAACGGTCTGCGTCCCTCCCGGTTCTACGTGACCAAGGACAACTTCATGTACATGTCCAGCGAGGTCGGCGTGACCAACAGACTACCCAGCGAGGTCATCCAGAAGGTATGGAGACATTTTGCAATAGCTTTTAATATTTTTAAAAGATTTATTGTATTGAGTTTACCTACTTATATGCAGATCCCTGTATTTTCAATGATAGCTTCTCTCAAAGTCACTGGTCAGTCTTTGAGGTTATGAGTTACAGTTCCTGTAAATTGACCACCCAGGATAGTTTGGAACAGATAAGTAGAAAAACCTATTAAGGTACTAAGGTATTAAAAAGGCTTTGAAATTGATCACAAGGTAAAAATCAGTTCATGGAACATAACCTACTATTTTTCATGTCCACAAACCAAGCACCTATGAGTATTCTAAAGATTTGTAAATGATAAATGCAACGACTGAGAATTTGAATTAGATAAATGATTAAATACTGTTGTACATTTTCGTGTTCTTTATGTTTGGTTACCGTGAACTTAGATGATGAATACTAAATATTTTACCCACAGGGTCGACTGAAGCCAGGTCGGATGTTGCTGGTGGACACGAAGGAGAAGGTCTTCATAAAGGATGAAGTGCTGAAGAATAAGATCTCCTCCCTCAGACCTGTCAGCAAGTGGCTAGCTGAGGTACGTCACCTGCAATTTGCTTAATCTTATTTATATTTATATAAGGGTTTCAACTGGGGATGTCGGTGATAGAGCATCTGCTCATTGTCCAGAATGATTGGTCCAGTTTCTGGACACTTCATATCAAAAGAAAATGGGAGTTGTTGCTTCTTTGCTCTGTTCACAGCATTAAAAGGATAGAACTTGCTTGAAATGCAGTGAATGAACTAGGAAAACAATCACTAGATATATATAATATCCAAACTTCTAAATGGTATGTGGATCCTTTATTTAACTGAAGAACATGTGCTGCTTTGTACAAGTGTAAATACAGCAAAGTGGTTTTATACGTTTTTTGCTAGAGTATCCAAAAAGATAATTCGACTGTTTTTTGTAGCAGTTCCAATGTTTATATACCTGAAACAACTTCTTTTTATCTTCCGATTCTATCAATGTTTGTGTACCTGAAACAACTTCTCTTTATCTGCAGACTGTATCAATGGCGGAACTCCGTAGTTCCTATGATGCTGGCAGCCTTGACCCCCCAGAGATTGTGCGACATGACCTTGGACGTGGGGGATGTGTAGAAGAAGACGCTCGTCTACCCATGTTTGGATACACCATGGAAACCATCAACATGCTGGTACTGCCTATGGTCAAGGAAAAGTGAGTCAATGGCTATGATAATGTTTATTGATATTTAGTTCTTATTCATTTCACTCATAGTTTGTTTATCAATGAGAACATAGATATGATACTCCGGAAACTTTATATGTACATTTACCAAGCTTTGAAAGGGTTGATTTTGAATTTTCAGGATTATATTATTTTCTGATTTACACATTGGTATAGGATTCAGTGCAGCAATTTCATTTCTTTTCAAGAGAAATTTTCAATTTTGAAAACATCCATATTTGGAATAGACTCATGACTGTTGGCATTCATGCACTTTGTAACAAAGAATTATTAGTTTGACTCTTTTTAACCGATCCTTATCTCTTTCTATTATTCATTCTTCCAGGAAGGAGGCCCTTGGCTCGATGGGTAACGACTCCCCATTGGCCTGTCTGTCCAGGTTCAACCCTCTGGTCTTTGAGTACTTTAAACAGCTGTTTGCTCAGGTCACCAACCCTCCTATTGATCCCTTCCGGGAGAAGATCGTCATGTCTCTGGTATGTGACTCAAATATTACGATTTAGATTTTGATTTAATTTGATTTTAACATATTTTCACTAGATCAATGAGATAATGAGAAGACTCACAGATGTATCACAATTGGTTGCTTTATGACAGAAGATTTGTTTGCTGAACCCAGATTTAAATACAGTATTGAATTAATATGCTGTATTCACTCTACAACCTTTTTCTTCTAGGCATGCCCTGTGGGCCCAGAGGCCAACATCCTTGAACCTAGTGGGGAACAGTGTCAACGTCTATGGCTAGAACAGCCAATCATCTCTCTCTGGGACATGGAAGTGATCAAACAATGCTCTCACAAGGGGTGGCAGGTAGGTCTACAGTCACTACTCACACAAGGGGTTGCAGGGTAGGTCCAAATCACTGCTCACACAAGGGGTTGTAGGGTAGGTCCCAATCACTGCTCTCACAGGGGATGGTAGGTAGGTCAACAAACACTGCTCACAGAAGGGGTGTCAGGTACTTGCACATAACTCTGTTTAAAAGATTTCAATGCTGAGGGGAAAGGCAGGGATGGTTAACTCTTTTAAGTACAAAGGATAGATTGGTACTGAGTATAGGTTTGGGAACCTTCATAACCAGAAATAGCATCATAAATTTAACCAGAAGGTTAAAGATGGTACATTGAATTTGGAAAGTTTTAAATGGTCCATAGTTTTTTTTTTATATAACTCATTAAAGAAGAATATGCATTTCAGCCCCCAAGTTTAAAATATTTGCCAGTTGTTTCAAGTACTGGGATCGAAAATCAGTTCAAATATAAAAAAATTAATTCAGTTGACCTCTCAGGTTGAGACAAAGGTCATCAACATTCATACTCGAGATTGAGCCTCCACAACCAATGTACTCCAAATACTGACACTCTTGTTCGATAAGATGGTACCATTTAAGAATATGATATTTTCTTTGTTCAAGACAAAGGTGATTGACATCGTATTCCCAGAGTCTGCTGGAGAAGGTGGCCTACTTCCAGCACTGCAGGCGGTGTGTGAGGAGGCGGCAACGGCGGCTCACGGAGACTACAAATTGATAGTGCTCTCAGACAGGAAGGCAGACAAGGACTTTGTGCCCATCAGGTAATTCCTGAGATTAAATAATTTAAGAATCAGTTTTAAGTGTTATTGTCTCATTTTGAGCTCAGATATATGTAATTGACAATATTCATCTTTAAAACTTTTAAAGGTATAAAATCAAATACTTGTATGCGCTTTAAAATCATGTTAGAAATGTATTATGGAAAAAGCTAAAAAAATTAGTATTAGATAAAAAATTTACTTAGTGTAGTAGTATTTTTTCAAGAGACATTTGACAGTGGTTCACCCTACATTTCCAGTTCACTGCTTGCTGTCGGTGCCGTCCACCACTTTCTAATTGATCGCAAACTCCGGATGAAGGTGGGACTCATTGTGGAAACTGGGGAAGCAAGGTAAGTGAAAAATAAATGCATGCTGACTGCAGCTTTCTTGCTCCGCTTTCAGACGAATGAACTGCAATCAAAATAATAATTTTAAACTGTATGAATAGGTCCACCATAAACAGAATCCTAATAATTGAAGTTGACGTAAGTAAAACTTAAGAAATTATAGAAACACTAAGGGCTGTACAACAAGATATGAATAATGGCATATATATATATATATATATATATATACATACATACATACATACATACATACATACATACATACATATATACGTCTCCTTCCAGAGAGGTACATCATCTCTGCACACTGTTGGGTTACGGCGTTGATGCAATCTGCCCCTACCTGGTGTTCGAGACTCTGCGACGACTCCGGGAACAGGGAATCCTGGACCCGCCCCTGGCTGACGAGGAAATCTACATGAACTACCGGGCTGCGTGTGCGCGTGGTATCTCCAAGGTCATGGCCAAAATGGGCATCTCGACACTACACAGCTACAAGGTGCAGAAGCTCTCGATGTCTTTTTTCATAAACACTGGAAACTATAAAGTTTTATCTCGTGCAGGGAAAGTGCCTATGATATGGATCATATTGAATGATATTGTCAAGGGGAACGTGATCTGTGCAATATTGTGAAATAGAGAACCCACGTGTCTTCTGATATCAAAAGTATCAATACTCATTGATAAAAGTTACAAATATCTGATATCTGACGACAAGTGTTGATATATTTCATATCAAAAGACAAGAAAGTAATATTCTATTTATCATCCAATATAATTTTTCATTTTGTTCCTGTGAAAAACGTACATCCCTTAACATAGCACTACCGTTAGACTCCAACTTAGAGATGAATATCACTGTACATGTGTAGTGTCATTACTTGATGATGTAAAACAATTGTGATGTCATGTGAAGATGATGTCAGGACTTTATTCAAAATCTACTTTCAAAACGACCTCACTGAGGATATTTGCTTTATCTCCCACGCATAAAAATCTGTATCATCATTAATCTAAGCATTATATTCTATGTCCGCAGGGAGCTCAAATCTTCGAGGCAGTTGGTCTGGACAAGGAAGTGGTCAACATGTGCTTCGAGGGGACGGCGTCCAGAATCGGAGGAGCAAACTTCAAAGTGCTTGCATCTGAGGTTGGTAATGATAATAACTTATCTCTTAATCATTTGCCTTATTTTTATTTGCCAAGAAATAATCATTAGGCGAACCTGAGTTACTTATATTGGATGGGAAAAGTTTGTTACTATTATGTGTATCTGATAATAGCAATTTTCACTTTTATTATCTAAATGGCTTTCCAAATGTTTTTAATTGTCTGGCTGTATTCTTGAGATACAATAACTAAAAATTTCTGTAAATATTTTAAAAACTTTTAAGATATTGTTTTAGCTTTTGTCGAATGATGATAAATCTATATGCCATATCATTCAAAGAATCTAATCCCATAAGAATAGCATAATATACAACCTATTTTGAGAGTCATCAACTAAGAGAAGAACTAAATCTAAGGTTTTTTAGTGTGTATTTTGTTTACATATGATATTTAGTCAAACATATCAGAATATGATTATGATTGTCACTATTGGAAATCAACTTTTCTCTCTCCGTTAGTTGCTGAACCGCCACACCTATGCATACAAGTTCCGTGAGAACGACAATGTCCTGGTTGCTGACCCAGGATTCTACCACTGGAGAGACGGTGGAGAGAAACATATGAACGACCCTCTCACAGTCGCAAATCTTCAGGTTTGAATAAATTATAAATAAATTATTGATTCTAATGGCTGATTGGTAGGGGTGAATCTTTGGCTGAATCGGTAGAGTGGCTGACTCTTAACCTGGATGGGAAGATTTATATTTGTTACCCGGCTTCGCAAGCAATTGTAGATATTTGATGGTTACATCAATATAAAAAGTCTATTTTATTTTGCATATCTAGAAATTTGTACCAGATGATTTGTGAGTAAAAGTTTGAATCCTTCAGATATTGTCAAAATGTATTCACCGTTTGTTTTCAATTCCAATTTGAGGTAAAACTGAAAATTTTCAGAAAAAAATATTATTTTAAAAACCAATTTTTCTTACCATCAGGAAGCAGCTAAGAACAACAGCAAGGATGCTTACTCTCGCTTCGTGGAGTCGTCAAAGTTGTCTGCCCAGCAGTGTTCGCTGAGGGGTCAGCTTGAGTTCAACTACTCTGATCATCCCCTCGACATCAGTGAGGTAGAAGAGGCCAAGTTCATTGTCCGCAGGTTCTGTACAGGTGGGAATCTAAAAAAAAGTTATTTTTTTTATTTTAAAATGTTAACAATATCACTAAAATGTTTTTGTAATGCAGAAGTAGCAGGGTGATTGTAAATCTTCCTACATGAGGTGAGGATTTCATGCTTGTTGTCTGTAGGGCCTGTCTGTTACACCTGGAACCATATAAGGCTCCCTCAACAAGGGCTTCATCAAAACTTAATTCCTGTCCTGACATTATGTATGGTGCATTGAATGAAGAAAACATTTTGTAATGATATACATATCATTGTTCCCAGACAAGAATGTTTTTAGAAGTGCATCAATACAATGCCAGTTAAAACATTTTTCTGTTCATTTGATGTTCCTTGAACCAAACCATGGTCTTCTTGATGATAAGCTGTCTGTTGAGCTACTTCCCTGGATAAATGCATTCATGTACGAGGCCTGAATGACCCAAGCTGCATGATTTTTAGTTGCATGTGTGGCAGGATGAAATAAAAGCATTCCTGGCTTTGGCCAGAGGGATATCTCTACACCCTGAGTACGTTCAACTGAGGTGCTTGATTACTCGAAATGGCTTGACTCAAGGACGAGTTACTTTGTGGAGGGGGTGTATGTGGCAGGGTGAAGTAAAAGCATTCCTACTGGCATTGGCTTTTTTTGTCATTTCTTATGCCTTAATCAACTTGCTATCCCCAGGTGCAATGAGTTACGGCAGCATCTCGTACGAGGCCCACACAACCCTGGCTGCCGCCATGAACAAACTGGGAGGCAAGTCCAACACAGGGGAAGGGGGAGAGAACCCCGAGAGGTACCTTAACGAGGATCCCAAGTTCAACGTCCGGTCCAAGATCAAACAGGTGAGAACATATGGAAGTCACATTAGCTCACAGATGAAGAATTCTTAGTTGTAAAAACTTTAAAAGATGAGATATCACTTTATCATTTCATTCAGAGGAAACAGATAGGAACTCAAAACCCCCCAGCACAAGGATTTCCAATGATTATGAAATCAAGACAAGAGATTTATTGTTGCAAATTCTATAGAACATAAGAAACCTCCAAATTTGATCTTGAGTATAATAAATAGGTAGTTAAATCAAGGCGTGTCATTTGAAGAACACCTTCAGGGTTACATTTATTACTAGTGTGTTGTCTCCCTTATATATATGATACTTAGATGGGTCATAGTGAATTTAATTCTGTCATTTTTACTTTTACGTGTATGAATAAAAAAACATAAGTTTTATAGAGGAACAGAATTGATGCTACAATGTATTGAAGCAAGAGTTTCTGACTTCCAAAGATCGAGATATGATTAGAATCGACAAGCCTATATATATATACTTTGAAAGTTGGCATAATTTCAAGTATTAATGGTAATGTTTCAGGTCGCATCAGGTAGATTTGGAGTAACGAGCTCCTACCTGACCCACGCTGACGAGCTGCAGATCAAAATGGCACAGGGAGCTAAGCCTGGGGAAGGGGGAGAACTCCCTGGCTACAAGGTGAGAATTATCCTCGTTCTCTACCCTCTCTGTTCTGTGACAGCGATAGTGCCGTCTTTCTCCCCCTCAGTTCTGTGACACGGATAGTCCTGTCGTGGCCTTCCAAATGGTTATTGTCTTCATGAATTAAACAACTTATTAGTTGTTAACTTCAATAGTCAGTAACGGTCAGGTGGTGAAAACTTTTTTCATGTTATGTAATGGCCAGCATTTGATTTTTGTGCCTTAAATTTATCAAATTTTGTTGACATCAACAAACTTTTGTGAGATCAACCAAAGATAACAGGGAAATGTTGCTCCTTATGGCATTGAAATGAAAAATCATGTATTCTTGTAGGTGCACATTTTCCACCAAAACAAAATCCTTAGAAGACACATATTTTGATTATTCTAGAAATAAGCATCTGAGTTAAGTTACTACTTGATCATGCAAATGGTATTGTTTGATTATTTTTTCATTTCATCCTTTTAGTGATTGATTTATCTAAAAATAAAAACACTTAAAAATCAGTATTAAGCCATTGTGTATAAATGGTTAATCAAACATTATGTACTTGCAGGTGACCAAGGGAATTGCTAAGACGCGACACTCCATCCCCGGGGTGGGTCTCATCTCGCCCCCTCCCCACCACGACATCTACTCAATTGAGGATCTCGCTCAGGTACGTGTCTCTATACTCCTCAAGGAGTTGAAGAGGAAGTGAAAAATCATAAGGTCGAATGCTTTGCTTATTTGATTAGTTGACAAGAGCTTAAGAAATATCTGTCACAATCGAGACCTAAAAAGAGGCACTCCATGAAATCTCAGTTTTTGAACTGCTTTGAAACTGTTGAAAAAGATTCATGTAGGCCTGAGAATTTGGTTTGTTGCTGTTGCGTAAATTTCTTTTCATCCAAAATAGCTAATCCTTGAATGTTTGTATGTTAAGCTGTTTGTTAGCAAGTTTTTTCTTCAGCTTCTCAAATGAAACACTTCATCATTGTCTGTTTGTATGTTTCAGCTGATCCATGACCTGAAAGCAGCCAACCCAGATGCCCGCATCAGTGTAAAGCTAGTGTCTGAGATGGGAGTCGGGATTGTTGCTTCTGGAGTGGCAAAGGTTAGTAAGAGACTCCTTAGGATCATGATTTGTTTTCTTACATCTACAGATGTAGATTTTCAGTCACCGTTAATCAATTCAGGTGATCATTTTATTGTTTTCATCAGTAGCGGTAATACTTACAAACAATCAATCCTTTCCCCCAGGGCAAGGCTGAACACATCACAATCTCTGGCCATGATGGTGGAACTGGTGCAAGTAGCTGGACAGGAATCAAGAATGCTGGGTTGCCATGGGAACTGGGTATCTCAGAGACTCACCAGACCCTTGTTTTGAATGACCTTCGGTCAAGGGTTGTCCTGCAGGCTGACGGACAGATCAGATCTGGTGAGTGTTGATGATGAGTGCCTATGCCAAACTTTTCCTAAATTATGATACCTAACTTCCAAGAATTCTGGGATGTGTTTGAGACAAAGACTTACCCATGAAAGTTGAAAAATATATCAGGCACTTCAATATTCAACTATTAATCTTCATAAGATATAGGTAAATCAAAACATGTGGTCAGCCATTTTATATTTATTACCCACAAGGCAATTGGTACAAAAAAGCCGGAAAAAAGACTCTCGTTAACCGGGCCAAACACATAAATTAAATAAAGTAAAAATACGGGCATATTGATGCTATCTTCTTGACAAAAGTCAAACTATTGGTGTTAACGATAATTGAGCTTGAGTTTATGTTTTCCATGCCTATATTTTTAGATAAAGGACGTAGTAATCAATCTACAATTTTCTCTTTTACAAGTATTATCCATATATATTAGTTGTTTACTTATCAGTTCTGGTGTGTTCTATTTTAAACTTGCCAGTCAAATGTTGTGATTTCTATAAAGTGGCCACTCACAATGATTTCAGAAGTTTAAATGTTAGAATATTATTTTGCTTGAGGAGATCCAAAATATCTTATCATAATTCTACTTCAGGCCGTGATGTGCTGATCGCCGCCATGTTGGGAGCTGATGAGTTTGGTTTTAGCACGGCCCCTCTGATCGCACTCGGCTGTACCATGATGAGGAAGTGTCACCTCAACACCTGTCCCGTCGGCATAGCAACACAGGTAAGCAAAATTTGAATATGGAAATCTTTAATGATTGATAAAATAATGTATCAGATTTTGTCAAAAGCTGCATGTGTTGGTCTCTCCATCTAAATAACTTATCTTCAGTCAGGAGCAAATCCTTGAAATGTTTATGGTTTGCAATTCCTGAAAATGAGCCTGTTAATTGTCCTAGTGTTAGAGAAAATATTATTGATGTTTTCTTTTTGTCTGACTGAAAACGTTTTATGAATTAAGAATTAATGTTCAAGGAGACATCATCACAAGTTTTAATAGATCATAAAGACTAAAAAAGTTTATTTTATAAATAATTATTAACAAACATTGTGATTTCTATTGAAAACAGGACCCTGTGTTGAGAGCAAAGTTTGCAGGAAAACCTGAGAATGTGATCAACTTCCTGTTTCTTCTGGCCGAAGAGGTGAGATTACCTGAAAATGCTCTATATATATGGGTCATAGCAAGTGACCTTGACTGTGACCTTTCACTGTCCATAGTTTCTACAAATCAAATCAACAATAATGCTCAGATGATTTGTCAGCCTCAGTGCTTATTAGCTGAATGAGAGGTCACTTGACATGACCCCTATGGAGCAATACTCAGAATGCATAAAGAAGAAGGTTTTTATGTTTGGTTTGGTCTAACTAAAATGAGACTTACTGAAAATGATAAAGACAGCCAGAAAACCAAATAGAATTGGGTTACTGAAAAAAATTCTACATTTGGATAATTTATCCTGACTCACAGTTTAGTGTATTTTAAATTATTATATAAAATATTTACTAGCAGGTATAAATCACACATTACACTTATATGAAGAAAAAAATACAAGATGACCAGAATTTAAAGAACAAATTGATTTTGTTAGACATTCAGTTGCAAATTTAGTAACAATATGATAGTCTTGGACTTTAGATATAATGTTTGGAAGGTTGGCAGCCCTTTTAGTTTTTTTTGGAGTTCAGAATAGTAATGTTACATGGGTCATTGTTTCTGTCTGAGAAGCCAATAAGAATCTTTTGTTTATCAAAATGTATTTGGATTTGCGCTTTCTCTTTCAGCCAATTTTCCAGTTTAGTCAACAGTGGTATCACAAAATCAAAATAAAAAAACCTGTTATGTTAAATGTATATTATCTAAGATATCTCAATGTAAACACAGGCCAAAAGCTGGTTGAAATTATGTTTACATTTACCCATCTCCACTCAGGTCCGTGAGATTATGGCCAAGATGGGTGTCCGCTCACTACAGGACATTATTGGACGGACGGACAAGCTCAAATTCAGTCCCGACCCCAACAACCCCAAGGCTCAACTTCTGGACTTCTCAAACATCCTAAAGAACGCACTGGAGATTCGCCCTGGAACCAACATCACTGGGGGGTCTGTCAGACAACTCTTTGGATTTGAGAAGCGTCTGGTGAGTAGATAGATGTAGATGTATGAAATATATCGATATATTTCTAGATGCAATTTGTTCACGAGTTTGATATGGAGATTTTTAGTGTCCGAGTTGTATAATGAAAATGAAGCTTAGCCTTCATTACCAAATATTGAGACAAGGCAGGTAACCCTTTGGTGAGAATCCATGTTACGGATTTAAGTGCATGACATAGTTTAGAATAAAAATCATGTATACAGACGGCATATGGTTTGCAGTCAAATCGAGATAACATTTTTTAAATCAAGACATCAAAGTAAAAGTGAGGCAGTTCATTGTAGTGTCAATTAATTATAATTTCGCTCTTCTTAATTGTACATTACCAATTGTGATACATTTTCATAATCATTGGACATATTGTTGATATTAAAACTTTTCATTTTCACAAAAACAAAAACTTTACAAAAACAGTCACAGAATTAATCAAAAGAACTTAATGGAATTTGACTGTTAATTATAGAAAATTGGTTTGATATCTCTCGCAGGATAACTTCCTGATCGCAAAGGCCTCAGACATTTTTGAAGGTCGAAGCAAACAGGTCGTGATTGATCTCAACGTCACCAACGAAGACCGAGCCTTCGCCTCGACCCTCAGCTACCACATATCCAGGTGAGAGAATGATGATAATATTGATAATAAATATAATTACCTATCGATAGTATACCACATGCAGATATATGAATTTGCAAACAAGTGCACATGGTAGCCATTGTCCACCGCTAGTTAAAGTGACACTGAGTATGTTTCATAGATTTTGTACGTTGCTTAAATTAGAGCCAAAGTTCCTTCTGTCTTGGGGCAATTAAGTTGTAATCACCTTTTTAATGTTACATCTTTATCTCTTAATTGCTAAAATTATTATATATCTTCCTGTTTTCATTTGTAATAGAAAAAAAGCCATATAAATGTTCAGAAATCAAAATTCTATGTTCCATTTACATGTATATCAGATGATTGGCCTGCTAAGCAATACCAAACTATATTTGTCATTGAGTATCTGTAAATACATATCCAAAATTTTGTTTGTGTCATTGGAGCGCCATTGTCCAATTTTTTATTACAAATCTTGACTTTAACCTGTTTATTGTCACTATACTGATCTCATAAGCAATTAGAAATAAGAACGATGAATAATTGTTTTACATTTACCATAGACCAACTTTGCTATTTGTTTCTTTAAATTTTCCCCCCAGACGGTTTGCTGAGGCAGGTCTACCAGAGAAAAGCATCATCTTGCGACTCACAGGGTCAGGAGGTCAGAGTTTCTGTGGGTTCATGACCCGAGGGGTTCACGTGACCCTTGAAGGAGATGCCAACGATTATGTTGGCAAGGTCAGTAATTGGTCTTTGTTTTCATGAATGCTGAATTTGGTAAAAATTCTTTATTTTGATTGCAATTGATACAATAAATTAACTTCTAAATGTGGTACATACTGGAAATATTGGCCCAATGTTTCTTCATAATTTGATAACACATTTTATTACCACCAAATAATAAACAGGAGGGTCACAGTCTGCATAAAAGTGGATTTATTACAGTTACTAAAATGAATATGAGTACAAAATGAAGACTGACTTATGAAATATACTAGCTTTTGTTATGAAATGATTCCAGCAATCTGTATTGATAACCCAAATATTAATTCTTCAAAAAAGAAAATAATTTATTTCACTATGACTGCAGGGTCTCTCAGGAGGGGAGATAACCATCTTTCCCCCAAAGGACATGCCAAGTGGCTTCAAGTCAGAAGACAACATCATTGTGGGCAACGTGTGTCTATACGGTGCCACATCCGGCAGTGCGTTCTTCCGTGGGCAGACCGCCGAGAGATTCTGTGTGAGGAACTCGGGGGCAACAGCTGTCTGTGAGGTAGGAAGTTTTGAAGAAATAATTGGAAACCTGAATAAATCACAAAGGAAAAGGCAATTGTGTGTCTTGTGATTCGATGTTTCTTTGAGGCAGGTGTACAAACTTGATTGAGTCACTTTTAAAGATATTTGCTTAAGGGACAACAGCTTTAACCTCATTTTGGCCTGTGTAAGGGAGTGATTCAAGAAGAGAAAATCATCTGTGCAAATCCAAACGAGTAAAAGAAAGGAAGAACATACCATTGGAACATGAGACATCTATGCCACAAATATTTATTAATTAGACTTACATGTTTCATCTCTTAGAGAGCCTTCATCACAGTTTGAAAAGTTCAGTGACTAAAAGTTTGCGGCACAGAATTCTTAGGTTTTGGTGACTCATTCTCCCTTTCTCCCGCTTCTTACCAACCCTCAGGTTCATCTTTAGCCCCAAGATGTCACAATTCTGCTTGACGTTTTGTTGGCAGCTAATTGCCAAATCCAAGGGAGTCAAGGGTCTTGGTGGAGTCCCAGTGACTTAATGAAATACAACTTCATATATCTTTGAATAATCCTTCACTGTTCTTGTACATTTATCATTTTGAGATGTCAAAGTTTAATATTTCACTATTATCTAAATTTACAAATTGATGGTTATTCATCTGCAGGGATGTGGAGACCACGGCTGTGAGTATATGACTGGTGGCCGTGTCATCGTTCTCGGTCTGACAGGAAGAAACTTTGCTGCTGGAATGTCAGGAGGCATCGCATACTGCTATGACAAGTGAGACCTTTCTGCAGTAATTTCAGATATATACATGTTGAAGGGAGAGACAGAATTAAACAAGGTTCATTGTAAACAAAATTTTGCGTTTCTAGACCTGGTTTGCTTCACCTATTTTTATTGAGAGGCATTTGCTTGAAAACAGGGTTTGTATCTTCACTACATCTTCACATGTCATAGAAGTAAAGAATTGAACTACAGACTTTGTATTTCCTTCCTACACCTCTCTAAAGTTCATGAAAATTTGTGGTTCTCATCAAGTTACATCTCTTCACTTCAATATTAAGGCTACTGCACCTCATTCGAAGAATATGTGGATCGATCACATCAAGTTCTGTGTCAACAAATGATTTCTTGACTTCTTGACTACATGTTATATTTTCCTTGTCCCTGCTCAGCCTAAAGATGTTCCATGACCGATGCAACCAGGAGTCTGTAGCCCTGGAGAGTCTGGGAGCTGATGATGAGGTGTTTGTGCACAACCTTCTCAAGGAGTTTGTGGAGAAGACCAGCTCAGAGGTCGCTCAGAGGATCCTTAGTAACTGGACAGAGGAGAAGACTCAGTTTGTCAAGGTGGGGAGAACAAGGACTCAAAATTAGGATTACTTATCAATGGTGATCATATTCTGAAGTGATGAGATATTGAGAATCAGGTAGTCAAGTGTCATGTTGAGATGGCAGAGAATGAGTGGAAGGCTGTTCATGATCTTTTCAAGAAGTTTTCAAGAGGCCTAGCAAGCAAATAGCTTAGAAGACCTTAAAGCTAATTTGCATCTAGGCTCAGGAAAAGGCTAAGAATGTGAAAAGAATAAGATGTAGGAGTAGAAAATGTAAATTATTAAGAAAGAGGTTTTGTTTGATCCATGGCAAATGTTGTGGTAGGGATTCTTTGAAGGAATCTAAAGGCTTTGTTTGTGAAAATGTTTAAGTTTAGATGAAAGAATTAAGTTGCCGATTTGGGGTACTGATGGATCTACAGCTAAAGGAGTGTGGATGGATCTTGAGCCAAAGGGTAGGGATGGAACTCGAGCACCAGGGTGGAGTCTTTGACGGGAAAGAGAGATGCACCCTGGGAAGTAGACAGGACCGCGTCCTCTGTCTTTCAGTTTCTTTCGTTCAGAAAAGTACCACCAGTGTTAACTCAATCTCTGCTTCTCTCCTTCAGGTGTTCCCTCACGAGTACCGACGAGCTCTCCAAGAGCAGGCTGAGGAGGAGGCAGCGTTGAGGAAACAGGAGCGACCAATCATCAACGGCGCTCTGGGGTCATCTGGTGGGATGGAGAAGGGGCTGTACAAGGAAGATTCTATCAACGAGCTGGAGGACACAACCGACTCACAGGTACTTGTATGGGGAACGTTCATGTTTCTTGGTTAGATTGTGTGTTGAGTGTACCAAATACACTGGGCTAATGAGAGCATCTTACTTGGTAACAAGATGTAGGTGATATCAAAATTGTTTATGTCAGACTTAAGAATATAGAATTAACTTATGTGCCCAACTTTCCCTGAGAGTCTTACCTCATTCCAGTTTCAATCCTTAGCTTATTTCTGCTCTTCTGTGTCAGTTCTTTTTCCTACTACACCTTAACTTTCCAATCTGAATTCGACAGCTTGCTACTTAAAACATATGCACATATTTCTTGCACAATGCAGCAAGGCTTGAATGAGCCAATGATCGAGAATTGCATGAGTTATACCTTGCAAGTAAAGTTGCTCTAACTTGTATCGACGAAAGACAAGTGATTGCAACAGACAGGGCAAATAAGTTGGTGACCTTGTCATTTAAGAAACAAGCACAAATAAGACAGAGACAGTTGAATGATGTTTCACTTCTCTTGCAGGTGATGAAGACGCCCAAGGTTGTTGACATCGAAGCTGCAATCCCAGACACAACCATGGACCAGAAGAATCTTGACAAGACCCTTGACAAGACACGTGGGTTCGTCAAGTACAAGCGTGCCACGAACCAGTACCGCGATGTCGCTGAGAGGAAGAAGGACTGGGGAGAGATTTTCAACCACAAGGAGATCAAGAATGGACTCCGAGTGCAGGCCGCTAGGTAGGTTTTTATAAAGATTTTGATATCAGACAAAATCATTGATGCAAATCATGGTCCGTTAATTTGACATATGGCTTTGCAAAGGCATTATAGAATTTGAAATCATTGATTTGCAGAGTAGGGACAGCTACTTAAGTATCAATTTCCTTTGATCAGTATTTTCTGCAACATCAAGTTCACAGGAAATGAAGAAACTTCCAAACAGGGCATACATATGTAGAATTTAAAAACCTTGACCAAAGAGATTGTCCACTAAACCAATAAGATACCTCCAACAAGTTTACTGAAATAACTTTCATCCAATTTCTGGTGATTAAATGTGCATTTAAATATGGCAAGGACATGCCAAGAATAAAGTTTCTCAAAGTCTTTGCTATGTTTTTAAGGAAATAAGGACTAAGGCTTGAAAAGTTTAAAAAAGACTTAGAGTTCACCAACCAATAACATTAAATTTCAGCCTCTCACAGGTGTATGAGAGACTAACCCATTATTCTTAAAATATATTTCTAAGCCAAATCCAAAGAGAACATTCAACACTTCCATCAAATTTCTGTCTCATACAGATGAACAGACTTTAGAAAGGATCGGTTCTTTAAACCAAAGCCAAAGATTGGTGAACGCTTTCATTGAATTCTGTCTCTGTTAAAGGTGTATGGACTGCGGCGTGCCCTTCTGTCAGTCTGACCACGGCTGTCCTCTCAGTAACATCATCCCCAAGTGGAACAACCTTGTCTTCCAGGTCTGTTAACAAGTCTAAAAATAAAGCTTTTTAAGTCTTGTAACTTATTTGATAAAATTGGAACCATAATTGTGATTTTTGTGCAATTAAATTCTTCAAAGGGCATTTGGAAGTGCCATACATTGAATTTTCTTGATTCTGACACAACAATTTCAGGATTGGTAGTAACAACTATGTTATGTTAAAAACAATTTGCTATCATATCCCAATATCTTTCAAATACTACAATAATCACAGGTTTAAACCTTGGGTTATGTCAGTTAAGGCCAGAATAGACTTTTCCTTTTAACAATAAGACTTATGATTTTATCTGAATAAAATCTATGACACATTACTTGTCTAAAGCAGTATTCATCTTAAACTGTTATTGTCAAAACGTCTTGTCCTCTAAAGAACAACTGGAAGGAGGCCCTGGATCAGCTTCTGCAGACCAACAACTTCCCTGAGTTCACTGGCAGAGTCTGCCCCGCTCCTTGTGAGGTATGTAGAAATCTTGTGTCAACAGTCAGGGCAGTTTAAACTGGCAGCCATTGCCACAGTTTTATACGTTTCTCATCATGGAAGAAAATCTTTGGAACCTTCTTGACAATTTTTCTGGCAAACAAAATAAAGAAATGTATAAGATCGCAAGATGTAACACAAAAGAATTCCTCGAAATCAATCTTGGACTTGCACAATAATAATGGAAATGTTTTATGCCATATTCAACATTGGCAACGGTGGCAATAAGGTCCAAGATGAAAATTGTAAACTGGCAATAAGGTCCAAGATGAAAATTGTAAACTGGCAATAAGGTCCAAGATGAAAATTGTAAACTGGCAATAAGGTCCAAGATGAAAATTGTAAACTCGCAATAAGGTCCAAGATGAAAATTTCAAACTGTTTTGTCATTAGGGAAAGTGTTTTGTCTGTACTGTAACATATCGACTGCAGGGTGCATGTGTTCTTGGAATCAACTCCCCGGCGGTGACCATCAAGAACATCGAGAACGCAATCATCGACCATGCATTCGAACAGGGGTGGATTAAACCCACTCCCCCAGCACATCGCACCGGCAAGAAGATCGCCATTGTTGGAAGTGGACCCGCTGGTCTGGCTGCTGCTGCTCAGCTCAACAAGGTAAAAGGAATTTGAGATTTGTGGGTATGTAAAGATATACTCTAAAGAGAATATATGGGCAAAGCATATCGATTATGCATTGTAGATTTGGTTACCCTTTGACCCTGAGAGTCCATAAGTGCTCAAATATAAAAATCAAAATTCAACATTTTATTTGCTTAACAATAAGGTTCTCCAACATCATCAGCTTCTTCTACAAAGTTATTTATTCTTGTATCCTTGAATTTCAGAATCATCTTTTTTTTTGTTGAAAACTTCTGTTTAGTCAAAAAGCCAGGATATCATTTCTTTCGATTTCGTTGATACTTGCTGAAACTTATTTGTTCATTTTAAGAAACATGATGTCTGCTTTTAGTAATATCTTTATTAACTTAGTCAAATGTGAGTAAACTTTCAAGAGAATCACTGATATATATTTTTTCAGGCTGGTCACACAGTGACAGTGTACGAGAGAAACAACAGGATCGGTGGACTGCTGCGCTACGGTATCCCAACCATGAAGCTCGCCAAAGAGGTGGGACATTACAGATTGGTTATGTGTCAGTAATGAAAATAATGAGACCTTCATGACCTTATGTACCTTATGAAACTGTATGCACAATCCAGTCTAAAGTCATGTGCTCAATAGCTCTGAAAAGTTCAACTTTTCTATGGGCCAAAGAAGTTTCTGAATAAACATGTCTGTCTGTCTGTCTATAATGAGCATGATTTTTCTGTACTTCAGTCAATATTTCTTGAAATGTCCTAAACATTTCAATTTAGTAGTATCTATTCTTGGACCCAAATGTGCATCTTTCATGTGCATCACCTCCAAAAGGAATCCTAACTTCATTTCTCCTAAAGGGTAAAATGTATATGCTGACTCCACTCTAGTACCCTGGGTTACAAGTTGTAACTTACAACCCCACTTTTTGAATTTTTTTGTAACAATTCTCCAGCAGGAAATGAACAAACGGCTTGTCTAAGGTCTGGTTCCTGGTAACTTTTCGTCAGAACTTTTGATTTTTCTATATTTTGCAATTAATTTAAACAACAAAAATAATTTGGGGTTGCAACTTTTCATGCTTGTTTCATACACTGCTGTGCAATGTTTCTAAGTTATTTTATACAATACTGTCAAGGCGGGTCCTAAACTAATCCATCTGTTCCAGGTTGTCCAGCGGCGAGTTGACCTGATGACGAAGGAGGGGATCACGTTTGTGACGGAGACTGAAGTCGGGAAGGATGTTCCTGCTAGTAAACTGCTGCAGGAGAACGATGCTGTTCTTCTCACCCTCGGAGCTACCTGGCCGCGGGATCTGCCCATACCTGGTCAGTTCAGCTAACTAACCAAATTACCATAAAATCTAGATATTGTTGATGTCCTGTTGTCTTCATATGGGATCAACTAGTGATTGATTTTCAAGATTTCACAGCTTATTAAGCAGAATTATTTAAGGATATGCATTAGTTTTGAAATTATTGATAATGATCTATTTATTCAATTGCATACTGATACTGGTAACTTATTTAGTACTTTAAAGTGGCAATGATATGGTTAAGATTCTGAACTGATGTTTGGCAAAACAGTGTTTTCATCATGATAACGGTTGTTTTTCACTAATACTGTCTCTATCATTGTTTAAACTAATCACTCGATGTTATTTAGATGTCAGTGTTTATTATAACACAGTTATTTTTAACATCTTTTGCCACAGGTCGAAACCTGGAGGGAATCCACTTCGCCATGAACTTCCTGGAGACGTGGCAACAGAAGCAGCAGGGGACTGACCTGCAGAAGCCAACACTTAATGCCAAGGGCAAGAATGTGGTCGTCATCGGCGGCGGAGATACTGGCAATGATTGTATCGGAACATCCTTGAGACAGGCAAGTTAATTTGACATGGTAGTTTCAGTGAAGAAAACCTTGGATGCACAATTAATAACCAGTATGATAATAATTTCAATGTTGATAAAATAATTCATTGGCAAAAAACACCATATTACTGAGAGAAAGAATATACCATACTACTTTGTGAAATAACATTTTTAATCAAGTGATGTCATCACTGTTTTAAGGGAAACATTAGGATAATGTCTTGAGATGACAGTGATAAGTACCAATCCATTTATAGAATGAATGTCACTTACGTAACTTACTTATGTACCAATGAATAGTACAGTTTACATTTTTCTTCCATTACCATGTATATCTCATCTCTCTTGCTGCACCACTTGTGAAAAAAAATAGATTTCTCCTTCATTTGATGATATATTCAGGATATTTTATGAGAAATGTCAATATCCTTATTTCTTAAAGGCCTTAAATTAAACAATATTGTCACGGCCTTGATGAGAGAACCATTGAGAGTCTCCCTGGTATAGATAGCTGCGATTACCTATTTGTAGTCGACACAAGGAAATCAAATAAATATGCCTTAAATGGATACGAATGCCCTTATTTAGAAAACAATACAGAAAGCATGATACATACTGGTACTCTCTTCTGAAAATATCCAATTTATGGGCATTTGAAAAAAATTTTAGTCTAAAAGTTAAGAAAACATAATCCAATTGTACATGATTTTACTTCATGATGTAAACAAAGAGTAAACCAGCAAAGTGAAAATAGTGTAAACATTTTAAGCTCATACACAGTAACGGAATATTTTCTCTTGCACATAACTGAGCACTGTTCACAGTCATTTAGTCAAGAGAGCAGCGGAAATCTAAAATTTGGTAAGTACTATTGTCGCAATACTTATTGATATACTTTTTTCTGTTCTGCAATGTATGGCAAAATGGAATTGAGGCACGGTACACATCCTTACCAATTAACGTATAAATTTTGGTGACAGGGAGCTAAAAGCATCATCAGCTTCGAGATCCTCCCGTGTCCTCCCCCCAACAGAGCTGACAATAACCCCTGGCCCACGTGGCCAAAGATCTTCAGGATGGACTACGGCCACGAGGAGGTTAAACTTCAGTTCGGGAGAGATCCACGCATCTACAACATCAAGAGCACAGTGCGTTCAATTTAATTTTGATTCATTCTTGAAAAAGAAGCTTATGATGAATAAATACAAGGCTTATTTTCTTGTCTGGTGGAGACGTGAAATGCATGATTTTAGTTTAAAGTTCAGGATTTTCAACATGCGACTGATAGAAACTCTGAAGTGAGTAAATTTACTGATTTACTGTTATTAGTAAATTACTCATCAATACATGATGTAAAAGCAATTGCTATTAGAGACTAGGTCCTTGTTATAGACATGGAACTATTTTTTAAGCTTTCTTAGTGTAAGATAGTTGTAAGCCAATTTAAATGTATGGTATTTGACTATCATAGCACTAAAAGACCTTAAAAAGTATCAGCCTAGGTATAAAATCTCAAATTCTGGTATCATTTAGTCTGAACTATTTTCTTTCTTTATTCACTTTTGAATTTTGTCATTTAGATTGACAAAATTAGATAAAATGGCTGGCAATTAAACAAACTTGTTTCATACACTTCCACTAGTTTTGCTTAACTTAAATTCATTAATTTACTACTTTACTTATGGCTTAAATATGTTTTGGATTTTGGAACAAAATACTGTAATTTATTTGCTTTCAACTGCAGGGTTTCCTTGACGACGGTAACGGCAATGTGAAGGGAATTGAGACCATGCTGGTTGAATGGAAGAAAGATGATGCTGGACGCTGGCAAATGTCTGACGTAGCTGGTAGGTCTTATTCATATCATCGTTTAGTGCTCTGATTTGAACTTGACGATTGATTTCAGTAACAAACAGACAAGACTACAGAACAAAGAAATGACATCACAGACATTGTTAGGAATAGGAAATTAGAATCTGCTTGAAATAATTGATTCAATACCCATGTCACGTTCACAGCTTTGAATACAAAATAAATCTTTAGTCAACTCCACTCCTGTGTTGTATACTCATCCATGGAGAAATTATATGTGGAGTTCATGAAGTCAATTTTGAATATCATGAAAAAACTTTGACCATTGAGAAATTGAGAAATGACGTTAAGAAATTCTAAAGAGGTATGATAGTTGCAGACTTACAAAAAAAGTAACAAACTTGTTTTTTCATGAATTTGTTCATATATTCAGGCTCAGAGAAGACTTACGAGTGTGAAATGGTGATGCTTGCGATGGGCTTCCTGGGCCCTGAGAGGAAGATTGTGGAAGAGTTGTCTGCTAAGCTCGACCCACGCGGGAACCTGAGCACCCCCAAGAACAAATACAGCACCAGCGTGCCCAAACTGTATGCTGCTGGAGGTGGGTGCTTCATTAACTGATTCCACTTTAGTAATTGACTTTCTTTGCATTCATATCTCGTCCTTTGCTCTAAAGTTTGTCGGGGGTTGGCAGGGTCAAGAAGGTAATAGAGGTTTCATGGCTCAATAATTGTTTTATATAAAAGAGAAAACTGCTATAATGTAGCTTGAATATTCTTTTCATATGAGTTATTATGTGGGGTGTGTGTTTATGAAGATTGTCTATACTAGAAGAAGTTGGAGTGTATTTGCTGTTTCAAAGAAATAGAAGGGGTTTGAAGAACATGGATATTGCTCTTAAATAATTTGTGAAAAGGGGTTCACTGGGTATTTATGAGAATGGCCTACTCTTGTAGCTACTGCATGATTCCATATTTGGTTTATAAGAAAGATAGAACAGCTATAAAGTAGCCTGGATATTGATTTTATCTGAAAGCTGAACTTTTAACTAAAGTGTCTGCTATAGTAAAATTGTAAAGAAAGAACTTCTATGTAGTAACTTTGATATCTCTTCAAATCTGTTTTCTTCAAAAGAATGGCTGTACTCTGTGTAGTGAATGATTAAGTTTTAAAGCTCCTTGAATGACGTGCTGCTATTAGCTGAAATATTGCCCAAGCTGTGTTAAACAATAACTCACTCACTCACTCCTTGAATGACCTTAATATTAAAGTTGGCGAGAGCATTATAAATTCATTAGGAGTATTAAGTCCCCTTGCGTCCAATGGCACAGATTTTGTTCAACTATTTCAATATTGAACACTGCTGTTAACATTTTTGACAATCATCTCTTTCAGATTGTAGACGAGGCCAGTCGCTGGTGGTATGGGCTATATCTGAAGGACGTCTTGCAGCCAGACAGATTGATGAAGATTTGATGGGACACACATCTCTCGCTGGTCCTGGAGGAATCGTACACACTCAGTGAGCCTGTCTCAGCTTGCTGGAACCAGTTGGCACCGGTACAAGCCAGATTAGATCAGCTTTAACCGGTTTACACCAATTGGAATCAGTTGAGAACAGTTGGAGGTATTTAAAACATGAAAGAATGATGTGGAACTTGTTGGGGCCAATTGGAACCAGTTGAAACAAATTTCAGGTTTCAACCTGTTGAAAGTGCTTTTAACAAGTTTGATTCAGTTCAAACAAGTTGGATCCGGTTTGGTGAGGGAATAAGTTTGAAGAGTTGGACAAGGGTTGTGATGTAGCTAGACGACCAGATTTCAAATAATGCAACGTGATGTTTTTTTGTGCCATCAGGAGATTATGACGAAGGATTTTAGGAGTTTCTTTCCAAGAGAACAAGACACTTCGTGGAAAAAGGATCTGAAAATCTAGCATTCCCATTTTATAGAAGAACTCTATTTATGACTCTTTTTGTCCAACATGTTGATTGTTTTGAACATGTGATGATGTTGAATGTGCTTTTAGATTGCACGCGAGACATCATCTAGTATAGTACCAGCCCAATCCAGCTCTATCTGCTGTAGATGGAGATATTAACCACTTGTAGACTGGATTATTTCTTGAAGCAGAACCAAAAGATATGTGCCGGCAGCTTGGAGGGTTAATCTGTTAACCCTCTTCCTGCTCGTATGTTCTGAATTTCATTTTAGGCACCAGGCTGAGTAAAGAAAATCCCATTTGTGACAATTTTAAGACCTTTAGTCTGACAAGAAAGAATATGCATCGAATATTAGGGTTAAATGTCAATTTAATTGCTGTGACCCAACCATTAAGTAATAATTTTTCAGCAATGAAATTAGCAGAATAAGGACACTTTTATGGATAAACACCTTCTTTATTCTGCATTAGATATGTTTCAACATAGATACTATTGTCGTCATAAAATTAGCAGTAAAAAAATTACAAAAATTAATGAGTTCTGTAATTAAGAAACACAGAATGGTTAGATGCTAAGATTTAGTAGTTAAGAGGATGATACTAACAGCAGGCATAGATTGCTCAAATGAAAAGATTGCTGTAGTCCACGTAATAGTTTGGTGCTGTAATATCAGACGTAGCTGTTAAGTACTCTATCTTAACAGAAATGGCTTTATGTCCCAAACCTTTCATTCTGGAGTAGGTTAGTACCTTTTATTACACATGCTAAGGGAAATATCACCAGCTTAGCACGTAACGATGACATGATTCCTGTACTTCAGCTACAAAAGAATGGGATTGTACTAAGTATTTCAGCACTTAAAGGGTTAATGATGACATGTAATGTTAGTTGTACCCAGGAACTGGGTAGAGTATAGTGTGAACATGCCTTGTAGTAGTTTTCTTGCCAGAGATTTTTTTCCGGAATTATATCAACAGACGGAAACATATCCATTTACAAAGTATTATTTGTATTTTACCTGAAAATATCATGTAATTTTACACACAATTGTCAGAAACGGATGAATTTGACATTACTAAAGATTTTAATTGGAAAATGATATTCTGAAATTTTGTTTTAAGTAATAGAAACTGACTTTTAAAACTAAAAATTCTATTTTATTTATGGTTAGATTCATATGAAGATCATACTGTCCTGATCACATAGTGACATTGTTCACGCTTAAAAATGCTTGAATGCTTTCGAGATTATGCTTGAGCACTTCTTGCAACCAACTGTGATACCAATATCAAGTGTCACCACAATTTCCTCTATGCATAGTCTATATTTAATCAGAGATGTTATCATATGATAAAGTACTTTCTGTAATATACTGTAATCAACATTAGCTCCCAGGGTGCTTTGCTAATTAATATTCAAAAGAGACCTGTCATTGTAACCTGATTATTTTGAGTGTGCTGTGATCAAATTAATTTTTTTCTAACCTTCATGGTTTTTGAGCAAGTTTGTAATAAGGGGCCATGCATTTTATATTCAGCATTGTTTTGGTAGAGATCACACACTTTTGAAATGCACATGGTTTTTTATTTTCAGTTATTGACAATTTAAGGGAAAGGAGGCGTTCTGATTCAATTTATAAAAGGGGACATTTTATTGAGAGATGGTGAAAGTAATGTTGATTGCGGTACATTTAACGAGACCTTCAGTTGCGTATTTAATACTGATTAATAACCAGATACTGTTAAATAGATAATCGATTGCATACTGAAGCAAATAATATATTTGATGTTTGTGTTGACTTAACAATTTATTAATTTATTAGTATTAGTTGGTATCAAAGGTGCTGTATTTGCTTTGTAAGAATCTTGAGATATGTTTTGTATGGTTCATTCTTAAAGGTGTATACCATATAATAGAATACATGATTATCAAATTTAACATCATGATAATAACATGAAAAGCACAATCTAGAATTGAAAATTATGTTATACATTTTTTAAAATTAATGTATATTTTAAAAGCATTGGGAACACTAAGCAAGTATATTTTTTCAAAAAAGAAACAATGTCTTTTCAGACAGTATAAATTGTGCTTCAAAACTGTTAAGTCTTCAGCATGGTTAAGTATTTTCAACAGTAGTCATCAAAAGGTTTTCAGGCAAATATTAATGAAGTTGCATTTTCATCTGTATTTGATGGGTTTTTTTTGGTAACCGATACTAATCTTTAACCAAAAACATAACCAGGATGTATTTAAAACCTAGAGCTTCATCATATTAAGCCAAACCTAACTGAGTTCTGTAGATTTTTTATTTGTTCATTTCAAAAAACTATTTTAAATTGCTAATGCATCACTATTGCCAAAATTATGATTATATTGTAAGAAATTAAAATATTTTAAAAGAAGATCTATTTTATTTGATGTTTTTCTCTACTTATATTTGATTAGCGGAAGGTCCTGAAATCTTTGCAAATTATATCTCATGTCATATAGTTTATCAAATTTTCTCTTAACGCACGCTTGAAAATAAAAACTCACCATTTTCAAACTTTATATTTGTCTGTTCATGGGCAAGGCAAGACAAGACGGGACTACCTACCATATCTGAACTACATGTTGTTGAAATGTACATAGCCTGAAATGTACAATAGTTGTTGATATAAACTCTTTACCCATGTTAACTGTTAACATTGTTACCCCAATTGCTCACTAACCGGAAACTTAGAATGATGGTTAAACATAGTTTTAATGATTGTTATATTAATCGATCCTAGCCTGCACTGAAGAGCCATTATCTTGGCAATATTCTGATTCTCTACACTATATCACGCCTGGGATTTTGTTTGAGTAATATTTTTACTCTTATAATCTGAATTGCATTTAGAATTTGGAGCGATGAAGAATAATGACATTTTTTTTATGGATATACAACTTCTTTATTCTGTATTATCAATGTTTCGACTTTGATACTAATGTCGTCAAGCAAGTGTAATTACCTGCCCTTTGAGTCAAGTT
This sequence comes from Phorcus lineatus, assembly GCA_921293015.1. Classification (NCBI taxonomy): domain Eukaryota; kingdom Metazoa; phylum Mollusca; class Gastropoda; order Trochida; family Trochidae; genus Phorcus; species Phorcus lineatus. The sequence continues at coordinate 9,741,113 of OV121085.1, forward strand.
TAGAAAACATTAACTAGTTAAAGGCTTGGTAAGTGAGGAAGGATCATGGCAGTATGTTGCTTAGCAACAAGTTTTTGAGCTATCCCATTGGCCGGAGACAGTCATGGATAGTCACACAAATTACTTTATGTAAAAGCATATGCCTATTAGCAAAATCTCAAGGCGTAACTATGACTTCAATTGCAATTTAAAGGCTTTTGTGAAAGACAACCACTACCAGTCAGATGTTGTTTAAAGGCACATGACTATTTGATATAGCATTTGATTGAATGAGATCAAGGATTTGATTAAAACTTTGAAAAAGGTGTTATAGTGATGAGGATTGGACCATTTTGCTCGTTACGACCATGGATTGCAAAGAGATGTAGCGTTTCAAGGGTTTTTCCGCTTTATTGTTATTTCAACATCAATGTGTTAAGTTTAATTATTTCACCTTCATATTTTTAAAAATTTGTTTTATATATTCTCTAAAACTTTAATTATAGTTTCCACTAAAAAAAATTTTTTCTATGAATTTGAATATTTTAAATTGAAGTATTTTAACTGCATCAATGAAAATTTAATCAAACATTAATCTAGATATTTTAACGAAGTTTATAAGATTTTAATTTTCATATACATTGAAATTTTGAATATTTTCATATGATTTTAATCATTTTGAAACTTATTTTTTATTGGCTTACATGATTGAAGAATGTCAAAACATTTGTTCCTTATGTTACAAGTAATCTGTTTATTTACACTTTGTGTACCAGTGGCAAAGCCTAGTACATTAAAGTGCAACGTTTGTTATTTTTTGATTTAGAGAGTATGTTTTTTGCAGTGCTTATCATTTAATTAAATTGTACCTGTCTTGATTTATATACTTATGTTTGCGGTCCTATTTTAGCCAAAATTAGAACAATGAATATACTATCTATTGTTTAATGTCATTGATAAAGTTTTGATTTCATAATGTTGGATATTTACAATGAAAAAGGTAAAATAACAATCATGAGTGATTCTGTAAAAAAACATTTGACTAAACATTTTAAGGCCTTAGGAAAATCAAGACGAGGACTTTGCTATCAAAGAGTAAAGAATGAAATTGCAATAAAAACATATTTGTTTTAAATGACATTGAGATCTAAAAAAAACTGGCATTGAAAATAAATGATTTTACAAGATTAACAGAAGGACTTGGCTAAGCCCCGGTCAGATATTGATTTGTATGGCCTGTCTGGAAATTGTCAATGCTACTAAACTGTAGAACTGTAAAATTTGTTACGTTGTTCACCTGCTAAAAGTGATATGTCAACTATCAATAAAATATCCACTGACTGACATGGATTTGGGTTTTTTTGTTTTCCCCAGCATCAAGAAGTTGATTGGGGTTTTCCTTTCGACATTGTGTCTGACTCATGACTTTGTAACTAATCAACCATTTCACTTCAAATTTGTCGTGGAAATTCAGATATATATGTAATGATGTGTCATTGTTATCAATTTCGAAAATATCTTTAAAGATTTAGGAAATTTTACGGGAAAAGGTTATGAATTTGTAAGAAATTTTAGTAACAAATCCTGTCTGGCTATTAACTTCTAAACTAATCTTCTAATTTTGATCAAATTTGGTTTGAAAATTCATAATTGCATGAAGGTGTGTCATGATTAACAATTTTGAAAATATTTTATTTGAATTTCACTTTCTTTGACAAAAAATGAGACTGTTGAAAAACAGTTTCAAATCCTGTCCAGCTTATAAATTCTAAACTAGTCATCTGATTTTCATCATGTTTGGTATGGAGATATATAATTACATGAAGGTGTTTCAGGATTAACAATTTTGAAAATATCAAAGTGGTATTAGATGCTGAATATGCATCATAAATGGTTCTCTATTTTCGCTCATTAAAGGTCAAATTGATCACAGAGATCCAGAAAAACATGAAGGTTATAAAAATAATTTCAGATATCATTTTAAAACATCATAAACAGACTTAAATGATCCTGTTTATGCTATATTTTCTATTGAATGTTAATTATGATCACAAACATAATTGAAAATATCCTTTGAATTATATGAGTTTGTCCAAAATACGTTGATTTCATTTGTTTTTTTGATTGAACAGTTTCTATTTTTATTCTTTACAACATCACAAATGACATGTAATTCAGCAAAATGACATTAGCTTGCTCTGTCATGAATAATTGGATGTTACAAGAATTCTTTTGTAATCATTATTAAAACACATATTAGCAATCAAAATGAGCATTGGCTTTCTAAACATTGCATTTACATTTTGACTTATGTTAAAGATAGATGAGTTTCCAACCAATGCTCAAAGGTTTCACTGAATAAGAATCATAATGTCCCAGTAGGCTTTCTTCCTGCATTTATACAAACAGCCATAGAGCTTGGGGAACATGGACTTGGTTCCTTATCATTTTACTACATTTATTTTGAACTGTTTTCTGGTGTATTCAAAAAGGTGATATAGGATTGCAATCAGTTTGACAAGGACATACTTTGATGAACCTGGAAGAATATAACTAAAAGTACACACTGTTTGATAAGATAGTGTGAATAATTAAGATTGAGACGAATTTAGCTATGTTATTGATTCCGCTGTCTCAAAGAATACAACTTTATCATCATTCTTCGCCATCTTACTGTCCCCTTACCAAGTACCACTTATAAATGGAGATAAATTTCTATTTCAATTCAAAACATTAATACAAATTCTTGAATGAGTTCTATGAGTAAGGCTTTTGTTTTCTCAATATCTACAGCTTGTATATGGGTAATAGCTGCATTGTTGCTTGAAATGGCACTTTAGAAACAGAATTTATAAAAGACAAAGGTATTGGAATCATTCCTAGATTTTCTTTACCGAAACTAGATGTCATAAGTAGAAATGAATATATTGCCTTAAATGCCTTTCCCCATAAAATGAAATGTGTATTATGGAAGCGTGTTACGTGTAGAATAAGTTCGCGACTTTTACATACGTAAAATTGCCTAAAGTGAAGCACCCGTAAAAGTAACCAAATTCGTAAGGCGTAGTTTGAAAATATTTTTTGCGACTCTCTGACCATTTTGAAACGTCCTCACTACCTAAATCTTAAGTACATATTTATTTCCGATTCCCCGCCGACTGTATAATTATGTTCTGCAATTACCATCAAAGGTAAAATTTCAAATTATCAAGTTTCGAAAACTTAATGTTATCATGAATGTGTATCTTTGATTGGCCTTCTAGAATTTGGGTTAGTGAAGAATGGATAGAGTAACGTTAAAATCTATTTCAAAATCTCAATTATTTTTAAAAGTTTTAAACTTAAATTAAACTTTTTCAAGCAATTTGCAAAGGATCAAAACTTAAAACTAAGTACGTGGTACCAGCAAAAATTGCGTAAAAGAAAACGTGATGTTGTCTTTGTATCAAAGCATTATGTCTTCCTTATGACATTCAACTTATCGTTAATGAATGATTGAGATGCAGTGATGTATAACGTCAGAAATAAGAACGGCTGATATTTTAAAAAATTTCTCACTTCTACGACTATTCAAGTGTCCAAACTTATCACAATCCAAGGGACACAACTTTTGGAGCCTCAACCAACTTGTGTGCCATAAATCCATGCTTGGCTTGCTATTAAATTATTGATATAGGAATTTTAGGAATAAACAAAATATCAGAAATTTGGAAAAGGCTAAATTTATTATTATTTTTTTAATACTTTTACCTGAATATAACTATGTCATAAAATTACCGCAGTATTTGCCCAAGAAGCAGCCTCCTCTCAGGTGTTGCAAAAAATAATATTTATAATCATTTCTGTTTATGAAATTTTAAAAATATTATTAATCAGTTTGTTTTCTTAAATCAGGACATTGCGCTAATGCATATATGACGAAAAAAGTAACTCCAAGGTAATATGAAGTAAATCGCACATATATTAACTTTCAGAACAACAACTATTTGTGAAATTATCATTCATGTATCGAAAGGTAATTCTCATATGAAATTTCTTTACATATGACACAGTCTAAAGTTAATTAACACTTAAATAAGATTTAAAAGGAAAACATTATATATACCAGAGGATAGAAGAGATGTTCACAAGTGCAAGATGTCGTGCTCAGTAAAATTTTACATAATGGGTTTATATTATTCATATATAACTATAAGATAACTATTTATTCCGTAACCACTTTCTTATTATATTTTCATTTATTTTTAAGGTATATGAGTAAAATACAGTTTATCATAAAACAAACTATAATCTACACAATTATAATATATAAAAGTGACTACTTTTATGAAAAACCAAAATTGTTTTCATTATTTAATTTTTCAACTTGACAATGTAAGTAAAAAATAGACATAATCCTTCAAGTTTTGCAAATCAGAAGATGGTTATAAGGATCACAAATCTTCAATCACTTCAAGAAGTATTAATGTGGTTTGAAATGAACTAACCTAGAATAATATTCTTTCTAAAACTGTGATTAAAGACCCTGTCCTATCAGAAATCGGTCCGCCATTTTGATTGTTTCGGTGTATGACATGAAAAAAGGGCTGAAAGTTAACTAGTTTTACAACATTATATAAATACACTATATGTATGGATAGAATATAACACTTACAAAAGATTTATGATAAGACTAACCAACAATGCCTTGTGATGCCGTAGCAAGGACTTTCATGCTCGTAGTGCCAATGAATGGCTTCACTTCTCATTCTTGTTTTCATTTACCGACTGTGCGTTCACATTCATCTAGTTCAAAAATCTAAAACAACCAAAATGTTACCCTCAGATGTATAAACTGTGTTTTGTTATAATCATGTACTAACAATATTTATGAATAAACATGAATGATCCCTTAAAATTTAATTTCCTCAAAAAACACCCTGAGAGGAACGCCTTCAAAGCAAGAATTGATGAATTGAAACTCCTACTTTAAAGCGCTGTTTTTGATTTTGTCAAGTTAAATGATTACAGTAACAACAAAAAGCCAAAAAAGAAAATTAGTATTTTTTCAAAACATCTTAATCTAGAGAGCCTTTACCGAATTTGGCATCTAAAAGCAAACTGATATCTTTGCATTGGTTGGGATAAGAAATATTTCAGGACTAAAAGGATAAAGTATGAAGCCATCCCGTACCATTGAATTATTACACTGCGACAAAAGATGTGATTAAAATTGAGAAAATGCTATGAGAATACACTATTCGGACAAACACTTCTAACATATGCATGATTGTTGATTATAAAAGTAAACATTTTATATAACACTATATTATTTTATATTATAACATTTGATTTTATTTACAACATTATATAATATATAAAATTCGATTAAGTCTGTATATTAGCTTCGAAAATCTTGTCCTCATCACTTCAAACGCTTTGAATTTGAAGAAAAGGATCTTTTGGAGAGAAAAGGGAAGAATAATATTATCTCTGTGGAGGCCTTCTCAATCATGAACTGTGTGATGGCATCAATGATACAACATGTTTTTAAACATTTTCATCGGAAATCTGCTTATAAGAATTCAATTATCAACTGTACACATCAGCAACATGCATTATAAAGTTACACCGTGTCATTATTTTCTCATTCCAATAACCACATGCATGCATACATCAACGTATTATTCATTGGATGAAATAGACAAGCTCTTTTATATTTGCATATTTGCATCCTGATTCTTGATTTTTTCACTACAAACTTATTCCTTTTCACTAAAACGATTGAATTTGTAAACATTGATTTTACCATTCTTCTTTGACCATTCACCTATTTATTATTACGTCGCTGATAGATAATCTATATATTTTTTTAACGAAATTTATATCGTATTGATGCAAATTTTCTTCAATTAATCATAGGTGAATGTGACTGACAGCACAGTGTATTCATAACGTAAACTTTAATAAATATTATTTATTAAAACAGCAATCAGAAATGACGTAACTATTGAAATCAGATTCTTTTAAAAATAATGTCCCAAAAAACAGAAACATTGAATGTAAGAAACAACATCGGAGTTGGTCAAAGCTTCAAACAGAAAGAGACCTTTCAAAATAAACTACCAGGCAAAAGTAAGGTTTCACTCATTTTTAAAGTCTATAAAACAAAAACAAACACAGATATAAGAATTATGACGATTGGTTTATAATCAAAAATCATTTTCATCTATTCTCTTTAAAAAGCATCAAAATATCGGCTTTTTATTTCCCCCAATACACAAGGAAATAGACAGGGGGTCAATATAAAAAATTACACAAATGTGGAGTTAAAAGACAAGTGCACAGAAACTCTCAATAGTCACAGGAATCACCCAGTCTGTCATCAGTATCGAGTTTGACCACCCTTGGCATCAATAAAAGAGGGTACACGCCTCCTCATTGAAGTCGTCAGGCGTCGGATGACGTCAGCAGGGATCCTGTTCTATATGTTTAACAGAGCTTGCTCAAGATCCTGCTGATAGTTTGGAGGTGGCACCAGCTTCTCAAATTACGGTCAAGGTGATCCCAAAGTTGTTCAATGGGGTTCATATCTGTTGGGTTGGCTGGCCACGGCAAAACAGTGACATTGGCGTTCTCGAGGTAAACTCTAACAATTCGGGCAATGTGAGGTCTTGCGTTGTCGTGTTTCAATATCAATCTTCATGGCTGTTGTTGGATGAAAGGAACGACGAAAGGTCTCAGTACCTCATCAATGTATCGCTGGCCAGTCAGAATCCCTCGCAGAAGAACCAGCGTCGTCGTCATTTGGCCACAAATCCCTCCCCACACCATGATGCCACCGCCTACAAACGAGTGAACCACTTTAATGCAATTTGGCGCGAGATTTTCGCTCCTTCGTCGATAAACTCGAACCCTGCCATCGTTCTCGCCTGTAAACACCATCTAGAAGTCACGTCACAAACCCCCCAATACAAATGTATTATTCTCTTTTGCTTAACTATTCTTTCAGTGATGACGATTCATGTAAGTTTAGTTAAAAAATCTACCTAAATAAATTACCATGAGGCAAAGTATGTATTGCGAATAGGTTTTTAAACTTTCATTTTCTTGGCGTTATATCATGATCCGTTTAAGAAAGCAGTTTTATTCTTTAATTTTTACTCCTTTATTTCTTTCAAACGTTCATAAAATCCTTATAAAGATAGTTTCGATCCATGTGTTGATGTTTATACAGAAACAAAGATCGGAAATCGAATCGAACTTCGGCAAGCAGTGAACAAGAGCATTCAACTAGCACGTAAAGTTGACTATTTTCCAGCTAAAAATATATTTAAATCTTCAATTAGTGACAAAGCCGAAAGTGGGAAAAGGTACTAAATGAACCAAACACGTTATACAACTTTGAAATGTTATTGATATACCATGTATATGATTTCACATATTTCGTCCTTGAATTTTCAACTACCGGGAGTTACAACGTGTTTTCATTGTCTTTGACATATGACGTTTGTAACAATGATTTTAATCATCCAATTCCCAAAAGACAATCATAATCCACGCATCATTTACACGATTCAGGATTATAACAGTTTCGGGAATAACGGCGTCTTCAAAGTCTCTGCAAATCCAATTAAAATATCTAATGAATGAAGACATTTCATTATCAGTCTCAATACAAAGACAAAGCAGTTTATACACCCAAAACTTGAGCTCACACCTCTTTAACCCAGACCCAGATTTATCTTTCTTGGGTGTTTTGACTGGAAGTCCAATTTACAACTCAATTGCCAGTTTGTCCCTGTGCAGTTCTCTCGATTCGCTTACTCTCAAGACATGACGGCCGTTTGACACTTAGGTCCCAAGGGTGCTATCATATGCTTTGCTTGAAATTGACTGTTTCTCCGTGACACATGGAACTGGAAGAGGTGGGGGAGGAGATGACTTGTGTGGGTAGGGGCGGTATGGTAATTACCAAACCCGGTGTCAGAAGGATTTCGGTGGGAGGGACAAGCACCAAAAGTGGACGAAACGTCACTAGGGTATTGGCAAGGTGCTTGTTGTTACGCGGGCCTATTAATTCAAATTGTAATATTATATGGAAATCAGAATTGACTGTTGTCGCTTTGATAAACTAGATAATACAACGGACACGCTCCATATGACAGGTTCGATACATATACTTTGAAATGTTCATATTTTACTTTTACTTTGTTAAATTGGAGAGAGAGAGAGAGAGAGAGAGAGAGAGAGAGAGAGAGAGAGAGAGAGAGAGAGAGAGAGAGAGAGAGAGAGAGAGAGAGAGAGAGAGAGAGAGAGAGAGAGAGAGAGATAAAACAAACGTTTGTATGGAAGTTGTGCAAAGAAGAAAAGTTTTTGCATATAAGTAATTTATTCTGCTGGAAACTTAAAGATGTCAAGGTTATCCATAAGAATATTTGTTAAATACACAAGCAAATATCATCAGCGAAGTAACTGATTGCACTGTTCCTTGTTAAATTTTTAGTTTAGCAATTTCCCTTGATCAATCTGATTAAATTCAGATCGACACTATACTATTAGAATCCTAATATTTTTGAAAATGTTGATCGAGATTTATTGAGATTGTCCCTAGATATACAAGAAAATATATAATATACCATACGACTCAAAGACAAAAACGGGGAATATTGGTTAAAAGAAAAAAAAATATTTTCAAGGTTCACAGTCTTGGACAATATGAATAACAAAATATTTATTACATGAGTAACATGCTTTACAAATTTACCAATTGAAGTTACCTACAGATAGATTTGCAGAAATTCTACGGAGTAAATCACGAGAGCCAATAAAACAGTAATACGAAAGGAGTGGTAATTGTACCACATGTATCTTCAAAGTTCAAGAAGTTACCAATGCAATAGACCTGTGATGTACCTTGGGTATAAAATGAGCTTCCCAACACATAGTCGTACGTAGTATAGTCATGATGATGTACGTTGTTTGCATAAATTTGCCAATTTATAAATCAAGAAAGAAATTTCACTCATTTGTAAACGCCGCAAGTCTCTTGTCACCAGTTATGCCATAGTTTTGACTTTAAATTGTGTTCGTAAATCTGCAAATTGTAAAATAACAAGTGCCACTTTTTTAAAAGCAACATCTCTTTTATAATCAGAGTCGTTCCAGTTCGGCTTACTGCAACGTGTATTTATAAGGAACTCGTGTGTTTTCGCTTTTAGTGCTTGTTCCGTTAAGGCAACCAAGCATATGGAGCGTCTTTGATGTTGTCCATAACATCGACAAGCCAGTGACTCACTGTAACAATGCTTGTACATTTCACTCCCCGTGAAATCGATCAGAGTCAATCAACCCGGGTGTATAGAACGCGGCGTACAAAGACATCGGAAACTGCCTATGTAATATTCTTTATTGTGAAAACACGAATTACCTGAATCCCTGGAGTGAAACCGAACGCTGGAGACAATAAAAATAGCGCCGTAGCTACCTGGCGCAGGTAGAACGCTCAGGTAGAACGCAGCCCGCTCAGGTAAAAACAATATGGCAATCCAATTAGCTGGCCGCAATCTTTGATTAAATTCTAATTCACCTGTACTCTAAAGCCAATTTAATCAAGATGAAATTAGAACGCATGCGGTTGGGGCGAGAGGCTTGGGGCTTTGGGAGACAAGCCCACCATAAAGCACCATTGTATTTACATTATAGTGAATAATTTATCTCTTATGCAGGTATATAGCATTACACCTTGAAAGCTGGACCGGCATATCCTCCTGATTAGTTTTTTGATGTAACTAACTTCGAAGATAACTGAGTTATCATGAGATTTTACTGACCTTCATCCATTACTCCTGAACGGGTATTTCAGATGGCTATCTTCTTCCTTAAAGGGACAGTGCGATCGAGATATTTAGGTAAAATTATTCTTCAAAATAAGATTTAAAGGTCTGAACTGAACCGTCCCTATGAGATAAACGGAAAGACATCGTTCGAAATATTCTGTAAGCTATTTTCCTTGATAATCTAAACCCTGCTACAATCCGTTAGATTAACATTCTGACGATGAGAGAAAACTTAAACGAATAACTATATGAAATAGTTTAACATCTAAAATTAAAAACACCTTTTCTTTACTTACCTTGAGTCCCCGATCGACAAACAATTAATATTGATAAAAAGTCATATTAACACCAAAATGAATCATGATGTTCAGATTGTTTATGATATGCCAATTTTGCACTTTTATATCAATTTTATTATGTAATTATTTGTAAATGGAAATTTGGTATACTCGCTATACGATTCAGTCAGTCAGTCAAGTTCTATTTACCTGTAATCGTTAAAACTTTATTGTCTTGAAAGAGCAATCAACAAGTGTGGACGAGAAGACACCTGGAAAATGTTTCATTTGTGCCGTAATCCGTCTGAAAATCAGGCAATTGCATATTTTCAATAAAATAAAATTGATTTAAATGTAAAATTAACAATTCAAAAACATGTCATATGAATTGAGCACACGTTTAACAAATACTTTGAATGCATAACAAAGAATTAATGTCAAATAAAGCATCGCTCAAAATAATTAAAACAAAATCAATATTACAAAATGAATAACACAATGTATCACAAAGATGCACCTCACAGAATCGACAACACATAATTCATCACATAGAATGCACCACACGAAATAAATTACATAAGTCACACTGAATGCATTACTCACATATTATCACACAGAAATAATGTATTCAGAATTTGTGAATGAAATAATTCACTCTGAACTGCACAAATTACAATACATAGATTTTATCATACAGAATAAATCACACAGAATGAATTACACGGATTAAGTCACACTGAATGCATTACACACATATTAACACACAGAAATAATGTATTCAGAATTTGTGAATGAAATAATTCACTCCGAACTGCACCAATTACAACACATAGACTTTATCATAAAGAATGCATCACACAAAATGATGTAACATACGAAAAACTGTCATTTGTACTATTGGCCTCATGGCCACTCTACGAAATAAATATTTCTGCCTGTCTGTCTTTCTGTCTGTCTTCTTCACACAGAAATAATGTATTCAGAATTTCATAACGAATTACACAAATTACATTACGCAGGCTATATCATACAGAATGCATTACACAAAATACGACATTCGGTTTAAACCTCTCTGAATACGTGTTTGATAATATAATGTGTTGTAAGCCCAGCAGAGTTTGAAAACTTCAGCATTCGTTGATTTATATCAGCCATTATTTTTTCAGATTTTTCAAAATTCTTAGTTTTTCATTTTTTATTTTTCAAATTACAGGGCTCTATGTTGACTTTATAGACTAACTACATGTTCAAAAGATAAGAATGAGGTGGATTTCTTATCCAAGAAGAATTTGGTCTTTAGTGAAGTTGAAAATCATCTCGGCTTTGAAGTTCTTGCCACATAGAAGTCATTTCTCTTCGATTATAAATAGATGTGTTCTGTCTGTTAAAAACAGGTACAAACGTTTGATAAGTAATGATGGGTGCATTGCATGTTTATTGTTTAACAGATAGTGCAACCGACGATGTATTTAAAAATATTTAGAAAGACTTATTCAAGGGATATATCTGTTTGTCCTATTAAGACGCTAATGTTAAAAGATGACTATTTAATCTATTCCAAACTATTCTTAAAAACAAAAAGTTGGTCGTGTATATCTTCAATTTGAATTTTTTTCCAGCTGGACTTACCTGATAAAATAAACATGAGAGAAATGAACGGATTGCATCAACAGGAAAATACATGTTACCAATTGCAAGACGATCGTATACCACTAAATGATTTCTTAAAGCAAGGTACAATGTTCGGTTAAGCTCCTCGAAGCCAATTTCCTAACTGAAACTATAAAGGTGTTCACACTAAAATGGCCGCATGCAGTATTTTGTTTGATACGCGACGACTTATCATACGACCACAGATGGTCATGTGGATCAATGAGATGTTTTACCCTCGGTGAAATATAATTTGAAAAACAAAAATTCAATGGGTAAATTTTTAAGAAGTAAAATCTAAAGATAAACGTGTTTGAATTCATATATCAAGATAAGGACATGGCGGAGAACACAAGGGGGCGGGGATGCCGAGAAACTCCTTGTATACAACCAACGAGTTCACACGAGTTCTCCCCATCTTAGAAATACTTGCCCTATTCTGGATAATTTTAAGGCACATTAAACTTTAACGATTTGTCCATTAAAAGAGTTTCGATGTTCAAATGATGATATAAGTAACTAAACATTAACACTGATATTTAGTTAATTTGATAAACAAATTTATACCATAAACACAATAATAAATACAATGTGAATTATCAATGAATGGTTCATGTAATTCACAATGAATGTTTCATGTAAAATCAACAGGGAGTTAACATTATTGTAGTGTTTTAAAACGTTCAAAGTAAGATTTAACATTGAACAGGGACGTCTACAACCATTTTAGTGTGTAATTTGTTTACAATATTACTTGAAACAAATATATTATGTAATATCTATATCTAATCTTCACACAACATTAAAAACACATTTACATAATATTACACTGCAAGAATAACGTTTTGATTTTAAACATGTTGCGAAATGTGTTTAAATGCTAAACACATCAATTAGCATGTGTTGTGTAAATCAAAACATGTTTCAAATATAAACACATTGCACGATTTGAATGTTTTATGATTGTCGTATACTAACGCCTATTAATATACAATATCTGTAAGACTAACAGATAAAGCTTTTATTCACATTAATATCAGTAATCATGTTAAATCGCTGTGAAATTAACTATGACGTTAACATAAGGGGCAAATCCGTTCTTGTTAAAGTTGAGGTCAGGTGATTTGAGGTTTAACGCGGCTTTCAAGAGTATTTCACTGATATCAAGGCTTCTAGAATTATTGCAGGGACCATTGTGCATCGGCTGGAACCAGCGATAGGTGGTACTGCGCTGAAATGCAGTGTAGCAATGCACCCAAACAATTATTGCGTGTAAACAGTTCTCTCCTGCAGACAAAGTTGTCGAGCTTTTAGTGGGATTCGAACCACGGACCCCACCTCCGCTCTAGTTGAAGAAACACGGAGTATGTTGTAGGGAGGGGTCAAATGATGCCAATTTTAGATGGGGTTATTTGATTGCAGTGGTTGTTTCTGCAAATTAGAATCTGAATGCTTATCAGTTGAGTATTGTGACAATAAACAGTGTAATGCTAAGTTTTGTGATCGAAAACCGGACCATGGCGCGCTCAAAGGTAATGTTGGAATCTAATTTACAGAAGACACAACGACAAATATAGTGATAAGTAGGCCATTTAACTGATATATACATATAAAATAGGACGCAGAATTTAGACTTTTTAAAATTTGATTAAAAGACGCAAATCTAATAATGTGCGCATTCTTTTTAACTTTACTCGGGGCATATTTTTGCGTGTTTTGTGGCTCATAATTTTTGCCAAAATGTACTAAACATACTTTGTATCCCTTTAAGTGTGAAGATATTTTTGTAAAGCAGAAACGTGAAATTATGGAATAAATGGGTGATCTAATCAACTTCAAGCATAAAAAATCGTACCATTTAGAAATACACAATTAACATGAAATTACGAAATTTTACAGGAAATTTGTAATCAACAAAAAAGTAAGATACTCTGAAACAAAGTTAAATGAAATGTACAAGACTGTAATGGATTTCGAGAAGACCTGTCAAGTGTCACTAATGACATATAGGACACCTGATTGATCGGAGACCAAAGTAATTTACTTGATCAATTTATCACACTTTTGAAATTGATTCCCCGTTTTTACTTAGAAAAAATATATTTTGCTGTGAAGACCAAGAATCGTGCAAGGTTTTACAAATGATATGAACTTGTAATGAAAACAGGCATTTTCTAGAATCCAATTTCCAACCTGCTATGTAGATGGTTTGTGAGGTTTGGAACATAGATGTTATGCTAATTTAACAGATAAGTTTAGCGTGTATCTTGCAAAATTTTATTGCAAAATGACTGTTTCTTTATAGTTTATACACTTCTGTAAGTAAAATGAAATAAATAAATTGGAAATTACACAATCTAATATTTTGGTCATATGTTTACAAGTGCGCCTCTATACCATCCTTTTTACTGCAAACACACAAGACAACATTTATGAACTTTCCATCAATATTTGCATCTTGTTTTTATGTGAGTGTTCTATATTAATTTTATAACATAAACAGATTGATTAACATACATATGGATAATGGAAGGATAAATTCAAGAATCCAAGAAACAATTCCTGAAAAATAAAAGTATTATATGAGTCTATTATGTAACATTGAAATTTAGAAAGGAATGTCATGTTTGCATTCAACTTTATATCCTAACAATATTTAGGACAATGTTTTAATTCAGTCAATCTAAATTCTTGCTTATCATATTTTGAAGAAGACAAAATTTAAATTTTGTGAGATTGCAAAATATTTTCGTTTACGACAATACAGCAATGCACATATTTTAGGACGAAATATGTAAATCATTGTGTCTCTTTCTACCAAACTTAAGAATTCAATTTTACAATAAAGTTACTTATCAAAGTACATCACTGTTGATTAACTCATACATAGAAAAAATAATAGTAAAAGAAATCAAAAGTACGTGATCATCTGAAAAGAAAGGATAATAAATTGGGATGTTTTGTCTCTTTGGATGAAAAACTATCAAAGCTGTATCAAACTGCTCAGGTTTAATTTTCGTTGAGGTCTTCACATCAAAGATTTACAAATTACGTCAATCGTTACGAAATTGAAGGCGAGAATACATAATCAACGTTTTCTTTAGCTGTGTCGTTATTCCGCAGTATGCGAAGTCACTGAACAGGTTTTTCAGAGCCGTTGTCTTTGATGTAGTCTTTCCATGCTTTATCCCCTAATCAAACACCGCTCTATGCAACTACCGGGATATTCCAGAGAGTCAAAGTTGGGCATCTTTGATTTTTACTTCTCTGCCTCTAGACTCATTATCAATGATTTGCCACTTGGAAAAGAGCATCGCATCACGCGAGGAATCTCGTTGCTAAATAGTTCCATTCTTGGCCTATTAACTTTAGCATCACCCCATCTTCCTTCCCCGTAAGGTCAAATTTCGACACAATTCCCTCTCCTCCTCGCATTAAGGAATCGCGTGCGAAACCCGGCACTTGACAGTGGAGATAGTTTTGGAAGTGCTGGATTGCGTGAGCGCGGCTACGAAACTTGGGCTAGCTCCGCTTCAACCAGAATGGCCAAGATGGCGGCCATCCATTAATCCACCTGTCATTTCGACGCAGCGCGCTGCCTCGCAGACATATGACGACCGCTCCTGCACTTAATTACCAATGATTAACAAACTAATTATTTCATGATTAGCAGTTTGGCTATTTAATCAAGTCATGTCGCGGGATGCCAACTCGGAATAACCGCTAACAATACGAAGAGCACTTATTAAATCATCCCGTTATTGAGTTGCGATTGAGAGGAAAGTGGAGCTCTTGAGATGAAAGCGTTATTATAGAACTCGCACTTGAGTCGAGGGCAGAGTGATTTGGATTGACTATGCAACCAAGAGAGAAATACTTTCGATTTCACTAGAAACACTACCTTAGTTCTCTAAATTCCAATTTGAAAATCATTGTTTAGGGGTATGTCGTTCAACTTGTAAAATAGTAATACAGAAGTAAATTTAAATAACCTTATAGATTGTATGGTATGGCCGAAAAGACATTGTTTGCAAAATAAGGTAAATCACTAGGTTGTGTATATCGAAATATAGTGTGAAAACCCCCCCCCCCCCCCCCCCCCCTTGAGGTTACATGATATTTAAACCAATTTATTAAAAATTATGGTGGAAAGTACAGGATGAAACCCAGCACAAAAGTAATAAGCATATATTGCGATGAAAACATTGGAAGGTATATTCCAAGGGCCTTTAATATAATTTTATCTTTAGTATCTGGGTAAAAAAGTAAGTGAAGAAAGTCTGCACGAAGTTCAACGAGAAGACGATGTCGCACGCAATGTTCAGCACTTCAGCTGTGTATTGTTTACTTGTCCTATTTTATACTTTGGCACATCGAATTGACAATTTATTATTTTTTTTATCATTCTATTATTTCGATGAAATCACAGTGACATTTATATAATTTGGATCACACTATCTTAAATAGCATGAAACTCTCACCCTCAGAGTAGGCAGTATCGGCATCAATGACTGTACAAGTAGCTTACCAACTCGGCAAATTCACCTCGGCGAGTTGGTTAGCTACAGGTAAGGTCAATGCTGGCGGTTTTGCCTGACGCTGAGGATGTGGGTTCGAATCCTAAAATGGAATAGACCCGAAAGAACAAGAGCTTGTACTAATGACGATAGCGTGATCCCAATGTATATTACATTTGTTCACTAGCTAAAGGACACGTATTTCTCAGATCATTGTAATTTCATAACAGTTGAATGAGAAAAGATATTTCGATGTTATTGCAGCGTGAGTTGGATAACATATATTCTAAAATAAGTTTGTTAAAAAGAAGGTTGATAATCCATTTAAGTTGTGATTTAAACCATAACCAACGGAAACAGTGTGGGTCGTTTTTCAAATTTCTACAATTCTTAAATATTGATGATATTGAAATAAGAGGGGATGATCAATTTAATCACCTTTAAGCGAAATATAATCTAGTATCATAGTGTGAGAAAAGTATTGAATAGTAATGAACTTGCTAAGAGTAAAATGATATAAAAAATATGTTGCAATTGTTGCTATCTCTATTCTTTCTAAGACAAAATAACAATTGGCATTTGGTCATTTACGAGAATAAGTGATACGTCACCCTGGGGAGGACATAAAAAATCTAGGTTGTCCATTAAGTATTTTATAGTATGAAAAATATCATTTACAAAGAGATAGCCTTCACACGTTAAACAGAATCTTTCGTGACACAGCCATTTTTTTCAAAATTATCCAGACTCCTTTTTTCTAAGTAGGCAAATGTGAATTGGATGTCTTGGTAAAGCCTGATTTGCAAAAGAAATAGGCAAGTGATAAGTGTATTTCACACGATATATGATCGATATTTCTAACCAAATATTCCCATCGGTTCTATAATTTTCAATATCAACTTATCTAGGTCATAAAATAGTGACTTTGTAATGATACGCGGTGACATTTTATTCTTTCAATAAGCCTTAAGGAATACAAAGGATGGATTAAAAAACTTGGTTTCCTTTGGTTTGAATTATTTGTTGGTTTGTTTGTTTTTTGCATTCATTTGTATCATGTTGTATAAACAATTAATAAATATATTACAAGTTCTAATGGCAAAAAGCAATATGTATTGAGATTGACAAATGGTCATGGTATTATCAAAAGACAGGGTAACATATATTTCAGTCAAGCATAAGTTATGTAAATATTTTGAAAAAAGATAACCATTTGTTTGAGAATTTGGCAAAGTTATAATTGCTTCTGGAAATAAATTTTTCCACAATGTAAATATCCTTAAGAATGCATAGGAAATTGCCAAAATTTGGAAATAATTTCTTCAATGGGCAAGTATATATACATCTTTTAGCTGATAGAATTATATGAATCAGAAGCGGGTTATTACATATATTCCTGGTTTAAATGTTAAATGGTCAATGAGATGTTCAGCTTTTGCTTTTAGATGTTAATTTAAATTAATCAGCTCTTTCTTACGTTTTTGCACCAGATAACCTAGCAAAATATTAACCGACGAAACAACAGGCGTCGTTCCGGTGTCAAACCCACCCTGCTAGAAACCAGGTATCAAATGAAGAGTTTAATGTACTGTAACTATGTGCAAGACGGTTATTAATCCATTTTATTGAAATTTAACCAAGCAACTCGGTGGGTCAGCCAGCGTTTCCCATCGTTTTAACGTATGAACGAACAATAAGTATTCGGTAGCGTCTTAATGACAGAAAACAAATGGTGAAGAATGGCCTTAGCTCTCGTGAACCTATAAAAGCTCCAAACAGTCTGGAACAAGCATTTAAGCCGCCCAAAAACGTCTTGGGTTGAGTGTTGGCGCATCGATGGAGGACCCGAAATGCAAGAGGTTGATCATCGATATCTGGGTATATGACCCCAACAGCCTTGAGTAATTCCACCTGAGGGTAGGCGTTGGAGCTAAGGGGTAAGGCTCAATTGGACCAAAAAGCAAGTATACCGTATTTCCTCGAATAAGCCCGGGTCTAAAATACATGCTGGCGGGGTCATGGGATGCTGAGGTAAAAGCAATCTTTGTATACCACATAAAACTCGACTTCGAACACAATCTGGGCCTCGAATAGAACCAAGGGGTAGATGTGTGCTGGGTAGTAATCTGGGCTTGTATTCGACCACGTTACCTTTGGGTAAAACTAAAAAAGTGATGGATAAGAACTAATAAGATACTGACACATACTGTTTTTGGTACGCGTTGGGGTAAGATAATTAGATGCAATATGTCGTTTATACATGCATTCTCAGCCACTACCCAAGGCTTCATGTTCACAAGGTGAAAAGCGCATCAGAACATCCAGTCCCTCGGTAACGGAGGATGTGATTCATTAGGATCCGACAAAACAGTCTCGAGTATGATCTAGTGAGGTAAGATGTTCACTGACAATCTTAAAGCAAGTGGTGCTTTAAGAGGGGAAAGGGGTGGAATAAGACTACGTTTGGGTCATTATCTTCTAACATAGGCTATTCATATTATTTCTTCCATAGAAATATCTGGTACAATTTGAACACTTTCTTGTATAGAGGCAAATAATCCTGAACATGGTTGCAATCAAAGCTAGTTTGCCAACGGCGTTGTTTCAAACTTACCACAGTTCACGAAATAGTCGGGAAGATTTGGGTTCCTTCATTTGTGCGACCCGCACGTAATTTGCCCACGTATTAGGCTATATATATACGGCTATATTCGCCCACGTGTAGTATATTTACAGTACTCAGGGCTTCTTGTTTACAAAGCGAAGAGCACATCAGAACACCCCCGGTAACCGAGGATGTGAGAGTGGTGATACAAGAGGGGAAGCGGTGAAATTATTATCCTCCCACATATCCTTTTGATATCTTTTGTTCCATAGAAACCTCTTTGATATAGTGACATGGTTGTAATAAAAGTTAGTTTCAAACTTCCCATTCTGTTCACGAAATAGTTGGGAATATTTGGGTTCCTTCAGCTGTGCGACGCGTAGGTATTCCTCATAAGATAGCTGGCGGTCGAATATGTGTGACGAAATTTTAATTAGATGGAAAGACGGCATAAATGTTGCTATTTGCAACACCAGGTGGTTTTGCAAGTGAAATAGGGAATACTTGTTACAGAGGTTTACACAAGCGAGTCTGGTAACCTCAATGAGAAGAAGCTGTATTGAGTAAGCAATGGGGCTTAATGGTAAGCCTCAATTCCCCCATGGGTGCAAATTATGATGTGATGAAAATATCCTTAAATAACTAGGGGAATAATTTATTGATACATTTTGCCTGATTCGATGCAAGTATATAAAGACACAAAAAGTACGCAGATCATGTTGATTTGTCTCGGTTCCAACCTATGCACAAGCGTTGATACGACCCAATCAGTTAAATATAAGAGTCGACGCTGGCCAAAATGTCTGGTTCACTAAGCGAGGCCCCAGCATAAAAGGGTAGAGAGAGCGTCGTAGGGTATAGGTATAGGTATCGGGGACCTGGGTCAGGAAAAGGTGCAGGGTATCCGTTAGGGAGGCGAAAGGTTGAGTGAATCCGTGCGAGGGATAGATCTTCGGCGACACTTAGACACTCGATCCTGAATCAGTGACACGAAAGCACGCCTCGGCTAATATTGTTTTTCTTGAAGAGTTGAACTTTTTAAAACCTGATTTGTCAATTTCACTAGATATATATCATGCTTAATAATACCTTTCTATGAAAGGGAATTTAATTGTTACATGTAATTAATCCATTCGTTGTTCATGCACACTTAATGAAATAAAATAAATTCTTTTTGCTGTGATCAGTTGTAACAGTTAAAGTTCTGATTTTTATTTTTGAAAATTGTGTCGTTATGATATTCCCAATATCTGATTGGCTGCAAATGATTTCAGTTGAGTAATCAGTGACCTTTCCATGTGGAAATTCGGTAACAATGAATGTGTGAACCATTTATCGCTTTCGTAGCCTTCACGAAATTCTGTGGCGGGAGATCATGGCCAACTCCAAAAATTGTGAAATCATCGGATATTTCATTTGAGGTGCAATAAAATACTAAATGTTTATAACCAAACTAACGGGACATGGGAGGTCCCAAGGGGTTGTCCTTTCTTCCTAGCCCCTCCCCTTCATTAGACACCACAGGAGAGAGGCGATGCCAACCACTTAGAGGAGGCGCGCTTGAATCACTGCTGCGCTTTGGTCACGGCGTACGCGCTGTCTAGGGATTTGCCGGTCATGTGACAGGCGCATCGTGATTTTCGTGAAATATGACTTTTGTTTAAAGAGATTATAACAATTTATAACGGATTAGATTGACAAAGAATTAGACTCGTCTGCTAACTTTTACAGATGATCAGATTAGTGTGGCTACACTGGATTCTCATTTGATTTCATTTTGATTCAGAGTATTTCATCGTAATGGTTACAGCTTGAATTTTAAAAAATTGTTTTAAATAGATGTAGGAAAAAAATATTCAACACCCAATACCTGTCCGTTTTCAATAAAATCAATCATATTATTTGCGAATATTATCACAAAACCGCTTTTAGCAATAGTCTATACCAATTTTCTTTATTATTTGTATATTTGTAGCCTTGAATTGCGTGTAATTTGAACCCAAATTTCTAATACTAGCTAATTATTAATGAGGCAAAAGTTAATGCTATGTTGATTTAGAATTTTATTTTCACAAATGGTAAACGTTATTTGAAAAAGGGCGTACCACGTTTTAAAGGCTTCACTGTGAACATTTTACTACAGTGAAAACATGTATACTAATAATTCCTAAATGAGAGGATCAAGAATCTCATATCGTCAATATCGAACATGGTAGGTGTAGTGTGACCCTTTCTCGTCATAATCAATCTCATTAAAATCAGCAAGAAAGTTTTGCTTGCAGCTAGGTACAAGCGACATGTTTCTAACTGATTTCAATGAGATTGGGTCATTGTTCTACATTTTGAACTTACTTAACTAGTTTATCATATGATGAGTACTGGAATAATACTCAGAGAAATTGAAAGTCTAATTACAATGTAAGTAAATGAAGGGTAATTTACAACTTCGAATTAATTCATTAACATAATGTTGATATAATCATATGATAAATAGAGTATTTAATGAATTAATTTTGTCGAATACCAGGTTTATTCCATCTCGTAACTTTCCCCATGTCGCTCGATGTGCATCATGTGCCACATAGTGTGTAGTCTGAAAGGTAGAAACGAAAAATGCCGAACAGGACAGAGGGAAATTAAAAGTATTAACAAATAATTATCAAATATTATTCCAGTAGTAAAATGGTTTTCTTTTTATCTAATTAAACATAACTTACATTTGCAGGAATAATTATGAAAAAGACAATTTTTAATATATTCTTATTTTCGCTCATTCCAAGGTAAACAGCAACCTTATAATTAGCTACTAGACAGACATGTTTAGACTGGTACCATAACACTGCAGGTACCCAAAGCGTTTTCACCAGAAAAAGTTTTTCTGATAATATATAAAAACACTGTGTCAGATCAGACATAGTAATTGTATGATATGAAAGAACCACGACAAGTCATGTGACTACACAGGGTGACACAGAATACTATACTTGTCCCAAAGGAACTGTATTACACGGAGATCGTGCATTACCCTCACCAGGTGATATCAATAAAGAAATGGAATAACAGTTCAACGACCGGTGGTGCTTTCGCAGTGCTTCAAGCAGTCATGGTGTCTGTCTGCAGAAGAATCTTCAAAAGATTGTCACTATGTAACGTATAAGCGATCTCTATCTCAAGAACCTGACTTGTTGCAATTACCTTATTGGAAAGACTCTAGTTATCTAAATTTAGAACATCAAACCCACATACAGTCCTTGGAAACAGGACGCTGGTCCTGCATTGAAAGGTGTAATGGTACCTGCAAATTTTGTACATTATCTGTCGGCGTTAAACTTCACTTGTTAATACTGGCCAGCATTACATGCCGCCAGTCGTTAATTACTTCCAATTTTTTTTATAAACACCCCAATATTGGAAATATCAAATAAATCTAAGGAAATTGTTTATTCACCACTTAATTGTAAAGTTTTCAAAACTATGTTATAATATATAGAATATTATGTATGGTCTCTGTGTCACTATTCATTTTCGAGAATAATGATTTTCTGGTCATAATGAAAGTTGTATATATTGCATTTATGTACGATTGTCCAAATGGTCGGTCATACAAATCAATGATTACTCTTTTAAAATCATTTTTATATTTCAATCTTTTCACAAAATCTTCTATAACAGGAAATAAGTCTAAATCAGCACAATCAAATATTTTTTTTTCGCCCATGACATATATATATATATATATATATATATATATATATATATATATATATATATATATATATATATATATATATATATATATATATATATATATATATATATATATGCAAAAAATATTTCCATGTTCAAAGATAACGTCGAATGAACACTGAATACTTTTGAGAATGTTCAATAATTAGCTTATATATATATTCGTTTTAATTCTCTCCTTCTCCTTCCTTCATTTACGGAACAAGTTTTTTTCCAGCATAAAGACAAAGAAAACCTTTGGTATAGTCTCCGTTCGCACGTTCACTGACTATTGTTGTATGGTTGCGTGTTAACAGGAAGGCGTGATACCAAAATACCCCCGGCAATATAACTAGGACATTTTCACCCACCTTCACACCTTCCCTTTCAATCATCGAATCAACCTATCCACTAAAAACGCGAAACCGAACAAATGAAATTATTTCGGGGAGAGCTCGACTAAAAAGCTGAAAGTACATGAAAAAGGCTTGGCGTGAGTTTGAATTTGCCCTGTCTGTGTTGTTCTGAGATTGCGTGATCGTGAGAAGATCGACACAGAACCCACCTCCAGCACGCACATGTTGCATCGCATTCTGGTCTGTCTAGGGGTACACGCGACTCTGTTTATGTTTTGGTGCAAGAGTAATAATTGGCCAGGGACAGAAAAACATTCCCTACGATTTAAGGATATTCATCTCTAGTAATATGTTTAGCTATTTCGGTTTCGATACATTTTAAGGGAGGTATTTGAAGATGTAACATTGTTATCTATGATTCTCGTTAGACTGTATCATTGGTCAACATAGGAAAGTTGTAACATATTTTGAACCTCTTCCCTATGTACATTTTAACGAAATTTCCAAAAATATTTGACAATTATATCAATTCTTTTCTTTTCATTATTTTACAACTTCCTCAGCAATACTTTATTGTATGCATGACACTCCGTTGGTCCTGCCATGTCAAACTTTCTTTAATTTCAATGTCTTTAAATTTCTCAAAAAGAAAAGTGATATTGATAATTTTTTTAACAATGGATAATTAGGAAAATAGGAAGGTAAACTGTAACATACTTCAGAACCACTTTTTGTCCTTATTGTCTTACTGCTTTTAATACAGAAATACTGCACGCATGACACTTTCCCTTAAATAAGATTATAAGCAAGTTCTACATTTGCAACGCTTCAAGAAATAGTTTTTCTCTTGACGCCATTTAGACTTGGCATTCCTCTATAACATGTTTTCTGTCTGTTCGTTCACGATATTGCACTTGGTTAACAACTTAATTAACAGTTGTAAACATTTTGGAGTCTCTATTCACTATCCGTGCGTCTCTGTCAATGACAGGTTTAACAATTTTTTTACAGAAATAAATGGAAGATATTATTTTACCCAATCATTTACAAATCTATACTTAACTGGTAACACTAAATTCGTTCTATCACTTACACTGGTCCTTTGCATCGACAGAAAATAAACTTCAATATACTTTTTTTTATTCTTTCAACAAATAAGTGCTTATTCTACAAGTTGTAACGGTTAACGTTTCGGTACCATCACGTGCCTGATGACCTGCATTCCATACAATTCTATTTTTCATCATATTTGGATTATACCTTTTACTAGTTCTATTTTTCTGAATTATTTAGTAATATGTCATTTCTGGACATCGTCAGTTACTTTAAACTTGTTATGAGTTCTGGCATGCTTCACAACTTCAACTTAAAGTTTTGAACAGAAGTTGTCCTCTTGATTACCAAGGCAATCATATGTCATGAATGGTGAATGTCCCCGTGTTTGCACTCTGCTCATAACAAACCTTTGGCACCAACATATATCATCACTGTTATTAGATAATTTGTAATTTTTCAATTTTGAGCAGTGGAATGATCGCATCTCGAAAATATGACATACTAGTAATCAACATCGAAATAGTGGACATATATGTTATTTTAAATATGTTTTGAAAAATAAACATACAAATGATGAGCTTGACTCAACTATGAATGATAAAAGCGTTATGCTAACGTTGAATTTTTCTCATTTTATCATATTTCGTACAACACATTAATTCATAAGGACCATGCCTTACCTCACAATAGTCCTGCAAATATTGTTTTAAAAGCATAACCCAGTCGCCCATCCTGATTTTGTTCACAATGCATTAAAGTATTACGAATTAATACCCTTTATTGCAATAAGTTTCTGAATATGATATGGATTGTTAATTGCTATAAGTTAAGTACGCTTTTTAACAATTTGTATATATTTCAACGACATGGGTTATGCATTGCCACTTACTAAGGTTAAAAGAAGACAATTTGTTAAGAGAAAAATATTGAATTGTTATGAGTGCTTTAGTACAGAATAAAGCTTGTCCAAGTGATGAATGTTTAGAGTAATATCTCAACAAGACATATCATATATGCCGCCTGCCATTATCCTCTTTCCGATAATTGTTTTCTGAAAAATCTTTACGATTTCGCTTTAACATTGAAGACAGGAGCACTTACCCTATGTAAACTAATGGGAAAACTATCACATCGAAAAATCTTTATGGACTTGTAAATTACGCTAAGTACCTTAGCATCCATTTCTTTGATCCAAATCCATCAAAATAAATAGGAATTATCGGAATATTCAAGCGCTGTAGGACCCACCCTCTGCAAGCTCCAGACGACGTCAGGCCCGCAGCTAAACCGGAAATGGTGAAATCCTACTCCTAAAGTGTGTTTTTATTTCAAGGAAATGGGCGAGAGATGTAAGTTATCTTCCATTCGAGGCCACACGTCGGTTAAATTTGACGTGCATCAATTTGGACAGCGTTGTGGATTTCTTCTGCTAGATGAGATCCTCGGCCGGATTTGTATGAAATAATTACAGCATTGGTAAAAGATGGCCGACATTGGCTCGATCAAACTCCGTACACTGACACGAGGAGGAAGCGTCAGTCTTGCTATCGAGAACATTAAGTGCCATTTAGGCGACTTGGCGCCGATGCTGACATTTGCAAATGGATGACGATCCCAGTCCTAAATCAAAACGGACCCCTAAAAGTGACACCTACCGGACGTTTGCGAAAGTCCGTAGCCGCAAACCTGGGTCGATCAGTTGACGTCTTTCCAGATTACCTGAAAATATAGTCGGCTCTTTATAGTTGGGAATGGATGAGATGCGAACAATGTCATCTGCTTTCGAGGAACACAAAAGAAAAACATCGATGAAAGGATAAATTTACCTGATAATCTCAATATTTTGCACTTTCTTTTTCATATGAGGTTTTATGCCATATGCGCTTTTCATTAAACACTTGAAAAGCTTTGTTGACGGCCATAAAACTCAAGATTGATGATGTCCTCTTCTCTAAAACCGCTTGCTAGAAGAAGTTTCTAAATCACAAGATACGCCTTTAAAAAATAAAGTGATGGCAATGACCATTTAATAAAATACGAAAATAGAAAAGGTTTATGTTTAATACAATAACTTTAAACCTAATGGTAAGGTGCACGAATATATCACTCCCAACCGGAAGTCACCTGCTATGATGTCAGGCTAAATGCATGATGGAAATATGTCAGTTTAGAATTAGTTCTACAAACCGGACGTCGTCTGCTATGATGTCAGACAAGATGCATGATGGGAATACGTCAGTTGGAGCTGTTACAATTCAGTAGTTTCAGTGACATGAAAATTGACAGGAAATGTTTCGTCAAGTCTTTCCTGGGGTCTCCGCTTCCTCTAACCAATTGAAGGAATCGACTTCCTTTCCACTATTGCCGGAACGGACAGAAAAACCGGGGCTCTTAGATGCCTTGTGGCAATGTGACAAGGACATTTGGCCATGACATCAAATAATTGGAAACCAAAACATTGTTCGTCCGTTTTGATAATAACGAAATTGATGTGGTTATCAAAGGCATTCAAGAACCACCAAAAGGTGATAATTTGAATTCTGAATTTAAGATAAGAGGTTTTTGTTGTTGTGTTTATTAAAAGTCGGGCTGGGGAATTTCTTTTACCAAGTGAAAACAAGGAAATCTGATAGAGAGTGGGTTTTGTAATATGATGAAACAAGGGCTTAAATTATCACAATAAATATCTTGCATTTGTCTATCATTAGACTTCTATTGTCCTTATTTGGTAACACTAGATGAAAAGGCAGATTATCAAGCCTTGATAAAAGTCCTAAATCCATTCACCAACGGTGATTTGACGTTTACGCAGCATTAATTGTCACACCGGAAGTAAAGCTTTCCACGACCTGGTGTTCAATCCGTTATAATCTTCACAAGACAATGGGATTTGCAGTAATGGAATTTTATTGCATGTTTAGTAGCATAATTAAATCGTCCATGTCAAGAAAAGCGTTTCTGTGTGAAACCTTTTGTAAGCACGATGCTTTCTTACTTCTTTTCAAAACGCTCTTTAAATGAAATCTCTATATTACCGTTTTGTGAAATGGAACTTTACATGATTTTGTCCACTTTAGTCAAACGAATGGTCGTAAGAAAATTGATTTAGTACAAATTTCAATACTGATTACAAGAGTTTACATTTCTTAAGTTTTTATGTCATCAAGGCATCGCTTGATAAAAAACATACTTAAAAGTTATTTACTGCCTATCGCTCTAGATAAATGCTTGATTACAAATGTTCACAAATGTTGAAATGTATAGAACTACTTTAAATGGTAAATGAATAATGGGTGAGAGCGTGAGGCACACAGAAACGTTTTAAAACCTCCTTCTGTTTACCTAGTCTGATGAACCCTTATGCTAAAATATTGTCTTTGCACACCTTGACAAGCAGATAAGAATACACATGTGATAAAAAAAATCATCGCTACCTGAAGGCTTCTCTCAAACTTAAAAAACATAATATAGAAAGTCTGATGAGCCACAGAGGCAAAGTTTTCATTGCCTTTGCCTGACAGCAAGAGCGATGCAACAGTACGAATTTAAAGCGGTAGTATCGCTCAAATAGGTCGCTGAAACGTTAAAAAATGTCATGTCACTTAGTAAAACACCCCCTCTGCATCCGTAATCAAAACCAAGAACAGATGTGTGTGGTTCGGTTAAGCTATGGCAATGTTTTTTTGTAATTCTAACTAATAAAAGGTGCTAACATTAAAATGACCGCCCCTCAGTTTTCGCTTTCTCACGGGAAACCAATTCTAAATTCTAAAGTAAATATAAAATAGCTAACCTTTCATCATAGATGGCATAATGTAAATAGTATTACTAGCAAAAACGTGCTACAGTCCCTTTAAAGGGGCATGGCGAACCGACACACTCGCTGATCACCCTTTTACTTCATCGGATCAAAAGACGTTTGACTAAAATTGTAAACGCAGATCGAAAAGATGTATCAAAATGATACATAAATAATCAAAATGATTAAAAGAATATCAACGTACTGAGGAAAATAGCCCCTTGGTTTGGTTTTAACGCCGAAAATACCCCGTCGCTCTGTTCAACCTCGGGGAATGAAGGAGAAAGGCGCCAACCGTCGTGTTTAGGCGGAATGTTGATGTGTTATATTAATCAAGATTTTCTTCAAGACGGAGATCTATTGTTCTTGAATTGGGTTGGAGTCGACGTATGACAGTGGTCTGTAATTATGACGGGCTTTGAGGATTAAGAGCGGTAGAGATCATAGCGGAGGGACGTCACACCGAAGTAATGAAGAGGGGAGACAACTTGGGAGTCGCACTTCAATTCTCACGTGATTATCGCGACGGGCGGTATTTGACACTTTATTCCTTCTCCCATCACTTATCTCCCTTTATCACTGCTGTCAACGTTAAAGTTTGCGGAATATCGGTTTGAGATTTAAAGTTTCCTTTTACAAGAACAGAATCAAGAATATATTTTTCTTGATAAACACTTCCAATATACGGTTAAGTCTCTTATTCCCAAGAATCGATACCTTCTAAGAAATTTCTTAAAATCAATCGCACCAAAATTAATGTCTACCAACATTTCAATACTTCAAATTATCGTAGAGCTCTATTGAATTTCAGTTTCAGCCTTCATTTAGTGAGTTATTGATGTAATTCTCAATTTATTAATCATGACATCCACAAATCTTTTACTGACAATTTAGAAGTTGGATCGGTGTAGATGGACGACTATTTCTATGCCCTAACTTCTTTATTATGTATAGAAGACATTCCAACATAGATTTTAATGTCGTTGTGAAGCAACAGAGACACATCACCCATACAGAGTAAAGAAGATCTATATCCATAAAGGTTGAATATCCATAAAAATACTCGTCATTAGTCCTGCGAGTAAGCAATCTTTGAAATGTGTGAAAAGTTTGAAATGGTTGAATATTTTTAAATGTTTGAAATTTTTTATGCACAACGAGATATTCTATAATAAATACAAATAGAATGTGAGAATCTAACATATACAAAAATGATGACGTCAGTTAATGATTTTAGTAAATGATATTGTAGTTTCTAAGCCGGTTTTTTTTTTTATAAATTGTGACAAGAAATTTCTTTAAATAGTGCCTTTGATAATGTTTCTTATTTCTTCAGAAGTGACACCCTTAAAACGGTTCTTATGAGATTTTATGAAGTTTGTATCAAAGATACTGTTTGAGTTATTTACTCTTTGGAATTTGTGTGGGATACTTCTGTACACATTCTCTACCGTTCTCTACTAAAATCATAATATAAGTATGCATGCATTTATATTAAGAAATGAATGGGTTGGAGAATTACTCAATTGGTGTCATTCAATTGGTTTTTTTTAGTTAAATTTATTTAGTCTAGCTATATAAATGGGGAAATTGGAGATAAAATTTTAAAAAATATAAGCTTAATGAAAAATACTCATAAACTGATTTCCTTCTTAACAAATTTTTGAATGAAACTTTCTTTTCTTATTACTAACAACCATTTTCTTATATACTTTACAGAGTGGTGACTCCTGTCAAAATACACTTAACTCATACAAACACACTCAGGTTCATAATTGAAATGTCATTGAAATGAAAACAAAACTCCCAATTTTTAAAAAAAATAAAAACATCAAAAATATATATTGAAAAGAGAAAGAGTTGAAAGAAGGTCACTTATGTGCAAGCGTTCCCTCCCATTCAATTTTACCTCCCATACAAACGGTCAGTCGGTTTGACAACCTCTCACGATTTATCTACGGAGTTGGAGCAAATTATAGCTTTTCTCCTCCGTGCTATTGGCAGGCTATTGTTTGTATCCCATGAGGCCATATTGAATAATTGTAATGCAGACCATGTGTATGTGTGTATGGCACGTGTATTGCTCTCTGGCGCCATACAGTTATATACCGACGTATGTTATTATTTCTCAGCCACTGTTACAATCTTAATGGTGTGCATTATGCATTTTTTCAACATTTTAGACTTTGAAATACATATTTCAAAACTCAATTGCTGGGTTCGCGTTTTCGCATTCGTCCTTTGAAAGCACTTAAGCATTGTTTAAAAATAACGAAAACATTTTAGTTTGTTTCTGCGTTCGCCAAAGTCTCTAATTTCGTGTCCATTCTTTCCAGTTCAAAACATTTGAAACAATCGCAACCCTAAACCAACCGTGATATTTGAATGATTCAGTTGAGAAAAAATATATGCCAAAGACAAATGTACATTTTCAATGACCTATAGCGGTTATCGATTATTGGATATCTCAATAGTAAACTTCATATCGTATTTAACTGACCAACAACGACATGTTAACGTTTCAAACCTTGTAATAATATGAAGGCAAGGATAAAACTATGCGCAACTTTCATCGTCTACAAAATCATTTACCCAACCTTTAAAATATCCTCCACTTCAAAACATTTTTGTCCATATTGATGAGTAAGATCAATAATTAAACGATTCTAGTCACATTACCATACATTCATCGATGCATATTAAGAGTCATATTTAAATTTTGAATACCTTTATAGATATTTCCATAATTTCAGGCATTAAGACAACGAAAACATGATATTTGAAAGCGAATCAATTTAATCCCGCTTATGCTAACAAACCAATTCAGACTAGAAAACATGTTTTCGTTCCAGAGAGGATCGTTTTCAAAACAAGCTGTCCTTTTCCAGAAAGGGGACCCAGTGATTGTCCTCTGGGACAACGGTGTCAAAATAATGTCAAATGTTAGGACAGGACTTGACAAATCTAGTTTACTCCCTAAGGATAACCACTGGCAGATATTCATGGGTTACTCTTGGAGGCTTCCACTGGAACCATATCCAAATCAAGCCTGATATTTGCAGATGTCTTGAGGGATTCACTGGAACCAAGGACATATGAGTCCTCATATTCACCGTTGTCTAGAGTTCTACGAGTTTCAGGAAGATATTAAACTTCATATTCACCGATGTCTTGAAGAACCAGAGGGAATATCTGGTGGCGGTGCCAATCATTGTTTTGTTTTTCTTCTTTATAGAAACACTGTAACTTTTGGATTGGCAATAATGTCTTTGTTTTATTTAACTCTACGATGTCTTCTATGCAAATATTTTCATTATGAAATCCTATACGAAATAATGTAAAAGTTGATTGGTTGAGCTTTTAAATGCTTGGCGTCGCATTGGAAGAACATTCACTTACTGATTCTTTATTTTTATAAAACCGTTTTTGTGTTTCAGTGTACGTAAAATTTAACCAAATATGAATATGAAAGGGAAGGTGAAAGGGCATTTGCGTTAAATGCAAATATAAATTTTGCCCAGCAAAGTTTGTTTAAAGTTGAGTTTTATCATACAATTGTCGTATGTGACATAATTTATTCAATTCACCATGACGCCACAAATCAGAATGAATTTCGATCAAAATTTTTACTCACTGTATAACATGATATAAAAGTGTCGAACTGAGTTTATTAAGATAAAGACGCCATGGAAATAGGTTGTTAAACTGGCTTGCCTAACGTTACAAAATTTCTGGTAAAAAAAACAAGAAATTGAAAAGAGTACTGAACGACGTATACAAAACCACATATACAATACGCTGGTTGTAATTCGTACATACTGCATCTTAAATAAATGCTTTATTTTTACATGTTTCATTGATGGATCAAGGATTTATGAAAGGGGTGGGTGTACCTATTGAAAAGGGTTGGTTCCCAACTTATGAAGTCCATTTTAACCATTTTTCCTGGACACCCCATCAGCGGAGAAGGGCAAGGTTATTTATTAATCATTTATTAACGGATCATGGGCCTTTCCTTAAACACTTTTCAACTTTTACTTTCACTTAATATATATAGTTCGAGTCACCTGTTGGAAGCCCAACGAGGTTTAATTGATTGAAAGCCTAAGTACACGGTTGCATGACAAATCATCATCAAGTCATCACCTCTAGATGTGGCTAGTTTATCAGGAGATGTGGTCAGCCAGAGATGCTTAATGATCAGCAGATCTGGACACGGTCAATCAAGTGGTCAAGAGATGGTGAAACTACAAGATGACCGATAGACCTTTTGTTTCGAACTCGAAAAAACGAACCAATCTGATCCAGAAACATCTCAGAAATCCACGAAGTACAAAAGCTTTCCTGAATATCGTCAGGGCTGAATAAAAAGGATATTGTCCGTTACACATTAAAGGTGCGCAATCGATGCTTTCATGTAATTTCACTGGCGCTAATTAACCTGGTGTCTCCGCCAGGTAGCTCCCCCCAAACTTGATCGCTCCTCCCCGTGGATTTGGCCATTCTCTCGAGACAAAGAGAATTATTAATACGTCCTGGCCGACTGCATCAATCCCGTCTAATTCAGGTAAAAACAACACGTCCATTCGATTAAGGGTCTACAATCTTTGATTAAATTCTAATTCACCTGTGTACAGGGTCCAATTTAATCAAGGTAAAATTCGCCGCACCTGTCTACGAAGCAGCGATGAGCCTCGTTTTAGACTGGTAATTTCCACCAACTCGGCCCGTCTTTCCGTCCGAATAAATAATGCAGTGAATAAAGAGAATATTGAAAACGATCATTATCACTTGTCGATCTTCCTTGCCCGGGGCGCTACCCCTACCCTTACCCCACAACCCCGATTCCATGCCCCCGGGCAGAGCAAGACACGCGCCCGGCTGATTGAATGGATACGCCCTCGTTCATCCAGTAACCGTTCAGTATTGAAAACGACGTTTGCTTTTATTCCACTGGACTCGTAGAAAAGTCTAAATGATTGCCGACCAAACCCGAATTGATCAGCGCATTCTATGGGATTTGCATTCGGCCACGTCAATGTACGGTAATTATGAAACTAAATCGTTCCGCGGAGAGTGATAATTATATCTAATTATACATATTTTCGTTTCGCTGAGATATCATATTTGGTTCAATGAAAGGGCCATTTCAAGTCCGAGAAAGCGATGAAGGTTTTCCATAAATTAGCAGAAAAACCAATGCGGGATGACAGACAGTAGAGGATTATTTATGAAACAATAAAGCGATTTGGTACCCCTATGCTGGAACTTTGTAATTATAGTTCTCGAGTCGAATTAAAATACTTCGTTTGAAATAATTAATAGGATTCTGATTATGAAATATAAGTGTGGCCCTTTAAAGCGTTAATTGAATTAAAACATTTTGAACTGAACGGTGTCTATGCTTGCAAGAACTGAAGTTCTTTTGATAGGACAATGCAACCTAGGTATTGTAAAAACAATATACGAAAAGTTATTTCCAGAAAGCCGATAAAACATGAAATATACAATACATTTGTTAAATGTCACATTGGATTATTTTTTTCATTGCAACACCTTTTTGAGTAGTGAATAACCGGTGTTCATATACTCTAATTCTTTTAACTATAGGGATAGCGCAGTGGTAAACGCGTTCGGCTTCGGATCAAGAGGTCCCTGGTTTGAATCCCGCCAGCGGCTCGGCAGTTTTGTCTGCAGTAAAGAACGGTTCTACAGGCAGTCAGATTTCGTTATACTTAATTGCACTTTCACCCATGGTTCGCTAGTTCCAGCCCATTCTCGCAGGTTTCACCGCACTGGATAGTCTCACTAATGTGTAAAAGGGCTTTCTCCCTGCAATAATACTAGTGATCAGTATAATTCAGTGATCAGGATTTTTATCATTCTATAATGTCTATATGTAAACAGGCTACTCAGCAGATAAGTACGTTAATTCATAACGGACAGTAATTATGATTTAAAAGCTCTGTAATATTTTCTTGATATTTTATTTGTTCCAATTTTCATCACTAGAAATTAGTTTATGCAATTATGCCAATTTAAATCGATGTCCGTAGTCGCTGAATGAGACCTCATGTATCCAGCGATACCTGCATGCTGCCATTTGAGTGTCAACACCTTTAATCATTTCAGTTCGAGAAATTGATACGCATAATTATCCGGTAAAATCCTTTCATTGATTGAACATATTACCTTGCAGTTGTTTAACTTTATATCCCTGAGAGAATACGTCACAGTTCCTTTAACACCTCTTATATAAGTGTTATAAATAAACTATGATATCGGAATGTAATTCTTCTGTATTTTCATTAGCAAAAACAAAACAAGAAAACTTCTGAAACTTCGTGTATAAACACAACGAAGGAGAGTAAATTAAACGCAAACAAATTGTGTCTTCTTCATTTCTAGATGCTTCCTGTGAAGATAGATACTTTTTAGGATATAATATATATTCATTAAAATAAAATCTGAATGTCTATGCACTACGTTACAGTGACTACAATCTGAGCAGTGCCGCAAAAGTGTGAGTTTCTTTTAATGAGATTGAATGGATAATGTTTAATTTCGTAGGGAAATAAATATGGTAAGTATATATTTTTACTTATAGATGCTTGTTATGTTATTTATTCTGTATAATACTTCTCTATGCCTTTTATGTATCTAATTCCACAGCATCTTAAACTGCATGCTTGCAGTTGATTATTTTTATTCTTCATCCGTACCGACTTCTTATTCATAACGTCAGAAAAGGGATATTTCAGTTGTCTTATGGTTTGATATTTGTCAGTAATGTTCCTTAACAGTTGTCAAAAACATTTACAGAATATGTCATATTTATACATAATGTCATATCAATATACAATATACAATATGTCATATTGATACAT
Organism: Phorcus lineatus; assembly: GCA_921293015.1. Lineage (NCBI taxonomy): Eukaryota > Metazoa > Mollusca > Gastropoda > Trochida > Trochidae > Phorcus > Phorcus lineatus. The sequence continues at coordinate 9,775,784 of OV121085.1, forward strand.
GCCATACGCAATGGATATTTTATGTGACCTGTACGAAAAGCAAAGAGTGATAAAAATCGTAAAGCTAAATCAAATAATTCTATCTGTCTTAGACAATATCATACGTTTTATTGGCTATTTGGGCATGAAACCAATATTCAAATTTCGGAGCAAGAGACGTCAATACCCAATAACATCAGAAGTAAAAAATTCGAGCAATCTGTCATATAATTCAAAAAATCCAGATTTAGAGAAAAAGAAATTCAATACTAGCCCCTAACATGATTTTACAATACACAATCATGATCACATCATGCTATGGCTATATATTACATGGATAAAAAAAGTTTCAAACTTTTAAATGAATTGATTAGCAAAATGATCATAACCTGATATGGAAATATACGTATCCATTTTGAAAACAAAATAATTCAAACGATAGCCCTTAACATGAGTAAATACGAACATGATCCAAACACGTTTTTCCTTTACCGTAGGTGGTAAGTTTATGCGAAATCAGTTTCTTGACCTCTTTTATGATAGATTTGTCTGAATGACTGATCATTTTTCTGGAAGGTCTGTGCAATAGGCTTGTGCCCAGAAAATCTCTACACTGCTCTGTATTAATTGATTCTCTCACGCAATCCTTGCAAGCGCTCGGCACAGCGAGATCTGGCTTTGGAAGCGTCCTTGCCCATTGCTTCCATGGTTCCTGGAAATTCTCCAAGACAAGATTGCCCCTCATTCCCGAATAACAAATATCACCCTTTTTAGAGCTGATTCTATATTTTTATTTTCTATGAGCTTGACAGGATGTTTTCTTGTGTTTCCATAAAGTTGCTTAATATATATTGGGGATATTCGGATGCTTGATTCGAAGTTATCCTTTGCTTGTTATGAGTTTAACGGAATTACAATATCTTTCAATATTGGAGCTAAATTTATATTTTTGTGTGATAAGAAAGTTGTTTTGATTTTTTTTTACGATTTTAAGGTTAAGACACCACTTGAATACAGTGTCTATGTGTAAGTGTTTACTTTGTTTATATTGTAGATATTTAGCATTTATTTAGTAGTTATTTCATGTATGTAAATTAAGGTTTGATCTTTCAACTAGTACAGATATGTAGACGGTGCTTATTGTACGCTTGGAACAATTGTCACTTCTAAATTTGATCTGAATTTATGCTTTTGTAATTACTGAAAGTTAGTTCTATAAAGTGTTTCCATTAATGTCTTAAATTGATCTATATTTCAGGTTCTAACCTTATAAATCATATTTTATCAACCTACGTAACGACAATGTGATTAAATATTCGTTCTTTCGAGAATATTTATTGAAAATTGTGAACATATTCACAGAATGATTTTCTATATTTTCTGGAGTGATTTTACTCTGAGATTGCAAAGTTTCACGTTGTTGTGTCTACATTTAAATCTAAATTTCCATCCATTATAGGTTAAGGAAACGGGAAACAAAATTTTCAAAGTCAAGATTATCGTAGGCCTAATTTTTATATATTCCTTTTATGCTGCGTTGACTTTGTAAAATGAACCCTATCTTCAGTTCGATCTGCTTGTATTCTGCGTACTGTTTTAACCATGGTAAGCACGTCAAAGATAATGTTCTAAGTTGTTAAGGTATGTATTTTAGAGTGTGTGTATATTTTTATTTGAAAAAATAGATTGTATATGCTTGAATACTATATAAATGTGAATCCCTGTCATCTTTTGCATATCACAACAGGACGATGAATTTCTGGAAAAGATTTATTTCTAGGCACGCATGACAAGCACATATCTATAAATGTCCTTATTCATGAATATTCATCTAAAGAAATGTTTTTCATTGGTGCAGTAGAATAATATTAATGATCGATTCTAATAAGCCTTTTTAAAATGATTACAATATTATAAATGCATTCTTGATCATAATTTAGAATGATAAAGTCATTCTAGATTAAACTTTAGAATGATAAAGTCAGTCTTGATTATAATTAAGAATGATAAAGTCAGTCTTGATCATAATTTAGAATGATGAAGTCTTTCTAGATTAAAATTTAGAATAATAAAGTCATTCTAGATTAAAATTTTGACTTAAGGAATGAACATCAGCCGAGTAGAAATAGTAGCATTTATATCGTTTCGTGATAGAAAATCTTTGTGAAACGTGAGACTTAACGTGAAATGGTTTCAGGGCAGCTCTGGATAGCTTTCACAGTTGTCAGACTCAAGCCATTTATGCTCGTGTTAGCCATGATAATCTTGAAAGCAGATAGCGTATTTTATCATTCTACAATCATCCCATATCATTACAGAACAGAACGGTAGGTCTATTGGTTTGAAACGAAATAAGGGTAGTTTCTCGCTCTAAAACATATTATTAAAGAATGTTCTTTTGTAACATCTTTACAAAATGTATATCGCTAATAAGTTTTGATAATACTTGAAGAACACACTTCAGATTATTTCAGATTGCATTCACCCAACTATAATATTATGATATTGTACATATGGAATCTATGTGCCTGAGGTTTTGTTAGTGTCGTTTCAAAAATTTAAAAATCATCGAAGTATTTAAAACAACGTAATATTATTTAATACTAATCCATTTAGGCCATATTTGTGTTTCCATGTAAGCATAGGATGAAGAAGTGAATGTTTGTTTGTGAAATTCATTTTATAGTCACCTTATTTTTTTCTGAAAAAATGACGATGTCCTATTTGCTAGTTATTACACACATGTAGGAAGTATTCAAATTTCAGTCGGAACTTAATTGCATAATTTGGCCTTTCTGAGCTGAGTTGAAGTCACGCGAGACTCCATGAGATCTGATTGATTTTCGATACGTTGAACAGCACGTTGCTTTGCGTGTGATGTTTACTGACAAAGGTCGCGTCGTCTCAAACAAACAATACAAACAACTTGTTGATCATCATTGTTGATTAATAAATCTTCATAATGAAGATATGATTTTTAAAAATTGAACAAACAAGTTTTGATTTGCAACTGAACAACACCTTTAATAAAATATGTGAAGTTAACAGTGTAAGCATTTGACACAAAATATTTCTTACTGGAAATACTTTAAACATAATATGAAAATGGCATGTTGATTGTCGACAACGACATATACTATGAATGTGCTAACGATTCAATTTAAGCAATATGTAGGTTTCTGTTAGAGAAATATTATTTTGATAAAGCACTGATATCATGAATTTTACCAATAATAGACAAGATTTCACCGCTTATAGTGAGGATGTTGTGTGGTTATCTATGTAATACCCCGAATCACGTTTTTCAAGTGTAAAAAAATGAATCTTGTTCATCAAAAATGAAAAATAGATAATAAGGAATTAAAAGAAAACTGTCATGTTCAAAACCTTTTTGTTTGATTAGTTTTTGTTTTAATTCGTGACGTTTCTATTTCTAATGTTCTTGAGGCGAAGTAACCCCCGTCTAACGGTTTCAAAGTATAGTCTTTTTAAAAAAATTAAAATTCTTTAAAAGTCAGGATACTGTTCTTTGATATACGATTTTGTTATAAAATATGAAATTCAATGTTTTGTTTCGTTTCAGTTTGACAAGAGTAACAATCCGAGGCCTGGGACATATCATCAGAATTCTGTCCTTTAGATTATATTTCCTCTGAACGCTTTTAAAGTGTAATTATTAACATTAGATTACTCTATAAAATACTAATGGTGAAAATGAAACTATATTGCATGTTTTCGTGATGAGTCTATTTATCGAAATGTCAAAATACTTCTGCTACAAATTTACACTTAACAGATACAAAGGGTTTCTATTGATAAAGGCTTTGATATTTATGAGATGAACAAAAACTCGTTCAAACCATTTATTCAAAACAAAATAAACACTTTAAGGAAATTTAGTAAATGTATACACAATATTAAATAGCTACAGCTGTAGAGGTCAAATTGACGTACATTAGCGAAATGGAAAATTGCATTTGCTTATGGCATATAATAAACATATACACGTACATAAGCACTACGTTTGCATATTATATGAAAATCCTATCTAAAATAAGGAAAATAGAAAATTTCAAAAGGTATGCAGTTTAACGACAAAATATTAATTATGGTAAAAACAGCAAAATGTTATGATATTGTAACTGGTCCCCACTTGGTGTATATTTGATACCACCAAGAGACAGCGTAATTAAAGGGGCAGTAGCATGTTTTTGAAAGATATTTTCCTTCAAATGATCCCAAATAAGTAAGTTTATACCAACTGTATTAACTTAAAGAGGTTCAAAACATCTCATTAGTCAACCCCATCATCCATAATCGATGAGGAAATAACCAAGTATCAAGCAAAAACCACTGGCGGCCATTTTTGTGTGAACACCTTTTAATCATTTGAAGAATGGAAATGGTTTCGTATAACTCATATTTTTTATTAGAATACACTGTCTTGCAATTGGAAACATTAACTTTCGTTTTCGATATACACTTTTATCGACAAAAAAACACGTGCTACTGCCCCTTTAGGGTAGTCTTGTGATAGTAATTTTATAAGGTGAAGAGTGTGGAAGTATTTGTATATTGTCAACGCTCATCAAATTATCAAATGTTTCTAATATCCTGTGTCTTATATTATACCTTTGTGTAGACATGTACAACATAAACATTTGGTTTTCAAAATAACTAATCTAACCACACTTGCGATTAAATCCACATGTTGATTTCAATTAATGGATAATCAAGGCACCAATCAACCCAATCAACATTTTCACACATCATTGATTAACAAACGCTACTTGTCTAGGTCTAGGTTGAGTCTCTAAATGAATTTGACAAAACACAAATATAACACAACATTTAATTATTCAAATGATACAATAATAAGCAATCCTGTTAAGGGTTATATGATACACTGTATAATGCTTAAAGTGAAAAAGAGGAATTATCTACTATTGAAAGGTGTAAAGACTACAATACATGCAAATATACATCTGTAAATATGCAGATCGTCAAAACATACAAATTATTTATTCAAGCCACTCAAAAATCAAGAAACGGGTTAATATTGAAAACATGCTTATATACATTTGCTACATTTGTTTTACATATTCTTCACGCTGATATCATAGCTTAAGTGTACAAAATGTCCCCTCATTACATCTGTTTATTTCCTACCTGTACGAGAGGTAAGATCTGGTCTCCAATTTTCCAATCACCATGATGATGATGATGGTGATGATGATGATGATGATGATGATGATGATGATGATGATGATGATTATGATGATGATGACTAACCTTTCGAACTTCGGATTAACACGCAGATCACATGGTTATGAAATTCGAAAACTAGTTTCATTGTTTCATAGTTTTGTATACTACAATAACTTTGTTTTGAATTAAATGAAGTTTTGATTAAAAATATAACTTTGGTTTTGGTTACATTGTTCTCATACTACATGGGTTGAAACTTAGTCAAGGTTGAATACTTCGATCCATTATGAACAAAACAACATAATCTTTCCGTGAATATTCAAAGCAAACTTATACCACGACAACTCTGAGGAAAGTGTTTAACGCCTTAAAGTCTAATAATTGTTATTCACTGTATGTAAGTTTAAATCAATACAAGTATATTCATGTATACAGTTTATTCAACATTTAATAACACGGCGTTGACAAAGGTTATTTGTTTATATTTTAAACCAATACAGAAATTTTAAAAATATATCATGCTATTACAGACAATTTATCTAACTTTGCACAGCGAAATACTGTAAATATTCATCAGTATGATGCAAATTTGGGTCATGAATGTAAACTATATCTAATTTGAGTAGTTCCAAAAAAAATACTGAAATATTTAACATCACACTATCTGCCCTACCAAACATCACTGTACTCTTGTTAACATCAATTAGTGAATCAAAGGGTGCAGGTTCGAATCCTTAATGGAATTTGTTCCGAAAAGCAATCAGAATCGTATTTATACCACGATCATTACCACTTCCCAGTAGTCCCCAAATCACTACTTATGATTGAGACATATATCAGATATATGTAGAGAAATATTTCATAATAATCATCAGACAAGAACCTATTTTACATATTATAGAAACAATATGAAAAGGGTATTTGTGTGAAAAAAGAAAATGGAGCGGATATAACCATATCAGCATTTTAAATTTTCATTCATAAAAACAACATTCAAAACAATCAGTTTTCGAATCAATGTTGCATATGATTATGCACTAATATCAAATATATGTATGGACAAACAAGAAAATATACTTTAAATGTTATGACATTATAAACACCTTCTAGTAGTGTATCTATAACACATATACATAAGGATTGAAGATACACTTAATTGGCTTTTCGGTTCATGTAAACCATGCAAGCTTTAATATTCGAAAACCAGCAATTATAATATGTTTTAGGTGATATTGGCCGATGATTTCTGAAAATGATACTCCACAATGCTACGGACTTCGACAATACTGATGTACAATGTATATTTAGAATATTTGTCATATTGAAACATGGTATTAATGTTGTTTAACATTAAATGTTAAAAACATGTATTTTCAGTTCACTATGCCCTTATGATTAACTAACATAAAGGTCTTACTACTTATTGTCTTTGTATAGATTCTATCATTATTAAATGTCTCACGCCTATATAGATATTTTCATCATTCAAGGTTGATCAAGCAGACCATAATATTAATATGAAAATAGAATTTCTCCACAGTTGACCTTCTATCACGTTATGACTAGGCAAAGGACTGGAGGATTTTATATGATAAAACAATCACAAAATTTAACATGATATTCACATAAATGAATAATTCTTGCTGATTCTCTGTTTATGAATATGCATGCATAATATAATAACGTACAATTATAAACATCTTAACAAAACTATTAATGAAATTACAATGCATAATCTGAATAAAGTCCTGCTTTTGAATATGCATGATCAACGCTAAGGAACACTACGTTATACTACAGTTCCAAAATATAAACGAAACCACAACGTTAATTCTCAACGTTCTATCCAGAGAAAATGAACCGGGTTCTGACTTGTAAATATGCAAGTTTAAACAGGTTCGAGAAGCGAGCTGCGTTATCGCTGCCCACGGGTGACTCGGGTTGCATTATCTGTCAAAATTATCAACATTTGCCGTTAAGTAAGCATGGACTTGGCGATAGAAATCTTCTTAGAAATCCGGTTTCCGATATGGCCGTTAGAAGTAGTTCAAATAAGCCCCCTTTGAAAGAAATCTACGTAAGCATCTTCTAAATTTTAGCAGATAGGGGGCTCTATACTACAAACCTTGTTTTATGTACCGATATCTTATATTCTCAGTTTTTTGCAAGTATTAACATTTCAACGTGTCCCTTTGGTATGATGTGGATCGTGTATGGAATTGAAGTTCGCAAGTGAATCTATGAATATTTTAGAAATGAATACATTTATTAACCCATTTGAACTGTTTTTGTATTGACAAAAAGATTTGAGTCTTGAATTCAAACGAAGTGTTAAAATTCAAAATATTGAATAATGTTTATTTCTTTATATTGATAATATGCATTCATAATGATTATGTACAAATGTTACAATACTATAAACAAATTGCATGGAACCTTAAATGTTATTTTTCACACTGAAGATATCAATTTGTCGTAAATCCAATATACTCGTACATGTAAAATGGTATATCAATATGGTTTGTAAAATCGCAGTTTTCAATGCTAATGCATGCATTTTGAATTACAGAAAGGGCTTTAACTTTGAGACACAGGTATTTTCCTAAAAGAATTTATTTCAAAATATAATAAAATGTTCTTAAAAGTAAAACAACATTACCAAAATATTACAAGTGACTTTAGATTATGTTTAAACGTTTTAAAAATATATAATCTTCAAATAAAATCTAAAATCCTTACGCACAAATCTTCAAAACAATATTCCCGCATGTTGCAGTATGTGAGAGCTATTTAGCGATTGCCTATTAGTGGAATTGTCATGTATAACATAAGTGAATATTAGCAATAAGAGATGACCCATTATTTGCTTTTCAAGAGCAACCTGTTTTGACAATGGCCCAGTTCAAAATCTCCCCAGCCGTCAAAATATTGCATTAATTATTCACATTACAGATCAAATGTTTAATACACAAGTAAAAGTTAAATACGACTGCCACTATGGAACCATGCACGTGTATTTGTTCAAAAATAAATCGGGTCGGTGTGTCTAAACTTGGGAATATGGATGACGTAGCATTAATAGAAAGCGCTTCTTCTTTCTCAATCGTTATGCTACCGTTGGGATTGTTGTATACATTATGATATCATCTTTTGCATTTATTATTGATAAAGTAATTTCACTTCAAATACTGTTAAAATGTTGATTGAAATCCATGGACGGAGATTAGGATTAAATATTGATGGACAGATTCCAATTAAAACTCAGCTGAAATTATGTTCACATTGCATAAGGATAAGCTCTGGGAAAGATTAAACTAATTAATTCCAATCAATACAAAACATCCGAGATAATAAAATAAAAATTTCAATTTCTGCTCTTAGAAACATTTATTACAACTGAAAACTGATTCAAAGAATTGAATATTCAAACTCTTATTTTCAAAGGATTTTTTTTATAAGAAACGTATTTGTTTGGATCGTTATAAATTCATGTGAAATATGTGATTAAATTGCGACTTCTGAATAATGCTTCTTACTATTTAAAAAAATCTACATATCACTTAAAGGCGTGTGTAATATGATTTTCTTATTAAACATATCACAATCATTTTCGCCTAATTTTTAAATAAAATTTCACATTCTCGGTAAGTACAATTTATCACGATGTACAAACATTACAAAATATTTTACAGACTCTCGATATCGGTTTAATTACATTTTTCACGCCTTTTCCATTTCTTACAGTGAGCAAAATTTACAAAAAAATACAATAATTATCCTTGAGCGATAAAAATGTAACTTGTTGGTTTCATGTTGAAAACCATCATACTATATTATCTACATTGTTTGAATAAGTGATATCATATTAACCGAAAATGCCGTTTGATCAATATTTATCACGACACAGGAAAAGTGTTGATATTTTCACCGCACGCATATGGTGTTGAGAATATTGATAAAGAATAACGTGTATTCGAATCAAAATAAGTGAGCCTAAACAATATATATTGTCCTCAACTCATATGGAAATATATTTATTTATCACGAAATAAACAAAATTCTCATAGAATATAATTTTTCTCATATTTTAACCTTTTTGGAAAAGTAGGATTTACAGATTGAGGACTTTCAAATTTAGGCAAACGAAAATGTTTTTTTTTTTAATAAAATGATTTTTTTACACCGACTGAGGTTACCAAAATGTATACAAGAAAGTTTCATTGTATTTAGAACGAGAAGAAAAGTATGTTTTCATGTACACTTTCTAAATAATACAAAGCGGTAGTTTCTATTATAACATGGATAATTCAAACGTAGCAATATTTCAAGATAAAATCATGATATGAATCTTATTGACTGATTTCACAGTAGATATAAATTTACAATTTCTTTGACCTTCGCATGCGAAAATACCTTTACGGGAAACAGTGTTAATTCACACAGCGAAGCAGCCTAGCCGAGCTCCAAGGGTACAAAACACACAAGCGTGAGGGAATCAAATAATCCGAGCAGAAAACATTCAAAGAAAATTCACATTTTCCTTAATCCGCTCACAAGTACACAAATGTACGTCGAACATTGTAAAGTAAAAGCACATATTCTCAAACGCGTTTTCAAGATTTCGTTAGAAGAATTTCCTCGCGAACGAATGATCAAAATGTGTTCTATTCCTTTCTTGATCCCGACTGCTACTGCTTCGCAAAGAGAATTTAGTCGCGTTTTATCATGACAACTCTTGCATGATGCCTGCAATTTAGCCCCTCGCCTTCATTTTCGACTGTCGACGATACATAGATTTAATTGGCCTTATCCACATGCGCTGTGTTAGACCGTCGTTGGATCTGGTTGCGTGTTACACAGCTTATTGTTTTCCATCGCAAAGGAACGGACACCACACGAAAACCCGCCATCATTGACTCGAAGATGGCGAACACACCGACTCCGACCAGCACGAAAACCGGGAAAATTTAACATTTTTCGTCATGCAAACCTAATAAAGAGCCAGTGTCTGCAATCAAATCAACGCTTGCACGACTCTAAACGTTATACTGTATCAATGTTGAAATCTGGAATCACGCTCAGAAATATCTAGTATTTGTCAGTTTTAAAAGTATTTATAATCAATAGATATAGATAAACGTACACGGTATTCAAGGATACAATGTTGGAATCAGGAATCACGCTCAGAAATATCTTGAATTTGTCAATTTTTTAAGTGTTTATAATCGATAGATATAGATAAACGTACACGGTATTCAAGGATACAATGTTGAAATCTGGAATCACGTTTGGAAATATCTAGTACTTGTAATTTTAAAAAGTATTCATAATAAACAGATATAGATTAACTAGTATCTAGTATTTGGCATTTTAAGAGTATATATGATCAATGGATATAGATAAAACGGTTACGGCCTAATCCATCGAATTTTCAGAACTTGACAGTGCCGATCCGTCCAAGGTATCAAAGCCTTCTATTCTGTAACCACCGATCTGTAATGAAGTAAGTTGATATCTAGTCTTCGTCATCATAAAAGTTATTTATCTAATAACAGATATAGGACTAAATCTTAGTATCATAATAATGACTTTGAATTCATTTCTATACCATATACATTTGAAATGTAAAATTGTTGAATCCTCTCTAGAAATATCTGCTATTTGACATATGAAAACGTATAAAGTATTATATAATGTTTGATAACACCAAAAGTTAATCCTTCTGTGAAAAGAATGATTTGTATAAGGCTTTCCTATACCATTCAGATCTAGTAATGCTTACACGTGTAAGCATATTCCATGATATTGAAAATTCACCATTTCATAAAAATAATGATCACAAAGCGCTAAAAAGATAGCATATTAACATCTTGATTTATTTACTGGATGAAAGACAAAAGAATACAAGACATTCTGAACAACAGCTGCTTAATTGTGAATTTTTAAGAAGTTTGGAAGTATAAGTCAATGTATAAGATTTCGGAGTTATATGCATATTCCTCAGCATACAGCATCACTATCCCACCTGATGAAGTAGTAAGCATTTACTCCGAAACGTTGTGAATTTCACAATATAGAAGTTATTTTCCAGAAAATCTTGCCTTCCTAATGAATATCACTACTAAATGTCCTTCAAAGACTTGATTTCTATACATTTATTAGGTTTTACATTCTCATGATGACACAAAATATTAAGATGTACGGTGAAGGAAAGTAGATATAACCTACACGTTGTTATGTAGCACTTAATTATATTAAATATCATTTAATCTACTGTTCTGTTACTATTCATTTACTTACGAAAGTACCATTCACATATCAAATTTAATTTACCTGTTAACATTCATTCAACCAATACAACATAAGACATGTTTAGATGAAATCCGGATAAAATGAACGTCTGGTTTATCAATTCATCTATATGTTTAATTTTTCTGTATATAACTTAAAGCAAAACCTTAGTTAATTTAACGTCTGGAATAACATTACTTTTTAATCTCATCTCACCAATTAAACGCTTGGTGTCATAAAGCAACGCTATGAGCTATTCAGGCCATATTCAACTTCTCCACTGGCAGCTTGAGAGAGAAAATATAGCTATCGAACACGACGTGGGGCGGGCAAAGATGGCTGATCACAAAAGGGAGGCTTAACACGGAATAGTTCTCTGTTAAACTGTTCCGCACGCTTCTAGCATGCAGGTGAAATCAGCGTCACGAAATCTGGAAAATCGTGCCAGGATTAAGTTGTTCATATGACACGAACATTTATTATTGTTTGGTAATGTCAATGATGGTCGAAGTGTGTAAATGTTCATATGAACTCATACAACTATCAAAGATGTAACACTTTGTTCATTAGGTGAATGATTAACGCGTTTTCATCTGTGGATATTCTTATATAGACAGAAATGGCTTTTTGTTGAAGCAACGCATTAAAGCATATCACTGCAAGCAGAGACAGAAATAGGTTTTTGTAGAAGCAACGCATTAAAGCATATCACTGCAAGCTGAGATAAAATGCACAAAATAATTATTCTGAAAGTTACGGGCGAAATTTTGAATAAATGAATAAAAAAAGATAAACCAAAATTAGAAAATTATTTTGAAAATAACGCAGACATATAAAACAGTTCGGTATTGGGATTAAGATAAATTCATTTATCTGTAATGTTAAATTTCACAAATAAACGGGGACTATACCTTGAAAGAGTTCACTGTTTATTTGTTTCTAGCATGCAGGTGAAATCAGTGTCACGAAATCTGGAAAGTTTTGACAGGATTAAGTTCACATGGTACGAACGCTTTATCATATATCATTATATAACTTCATAATTATAATTTCAAGATGTGGATATTCTTATACACGTATAGACACAATGTATAACGGTCTTTAGAAGTAACTCATAAATGCGTTTTAATAAAAGCAATTATGCAAAGGCGTTATTCACGAACATATATTACATCTATAATTCTTATGCAAAATGGGAAATATTTTCTGTGAAAATAACGCAAACTTCTATCAAAGTTTTTAACAAGAAGCGGTATGTTTATGTGTCTGTATTATAGAAAAATCATAAATAACATGAATAATTTTCAATATTAAAGACTTCACTTTTAAACTATCCTACACGCATTTCGGACGCAGGAGGGGCAAGTGTTATGAAATCTAAAACACCATTCCAGATATTGTCTATATGGCTGTCTGACGGTTGTTATTGCTTGAAAATAAAATTTACAGACGAACTGTGTAAGAAGTAATTGGCTGTTATGAATTAAATACTTGAATAATAAACAATAACAGAAATCATGTTTGTTTTCTCAATGAAATAAATGAGTAACAGTAATGAATTCTGTTTTCAAGGGAACGTCGTTAAAACGTCTGTTGATTGAGTTCTGTAAAACATTAATTCAAAATACTCGACATTCAGCTTATCTATCTAACTGGTATATAAAGAGAAAAACACCTTCTATATCCCGAATGAAAATGACAGAACGGAAATCACCCCTGAACAATTTAATCTTAAAATGGTTTTTTATCCATCACAGGGTTTGTATTCTATAAATCCAATATTTTTTTCAGAAACAAAAACACATTAATTATCGATCTCTCAATCGATAACGATTACATATGTAAATTATAAATCGACTTCCGCTCTTTCTGTCGCATTTATATCTTGTAAATTATGATTTATGAACGCAATTATGCCAGTACAATATTGTCGAACAAAGGTTCCGATTGAGAGCAGTTCATACAGCAGATTGCAGCACAAACCTAAGAAGGATTAATGCTATAATCCGATTAACGCGGATCAATGGGTTTAAAGAACAGGGATGGTCGTCCCGCTCCGACGCATACCCAACGAGCACTATTAACGTTTTACAGAGGTGATTTGGGTATTACGGCGCTTTTACGAAGTGTTAACTTACATACCTACAGCGTGTGTTATTTAACATACGAAACTAGTGTAAATATTTTTAGTACCCAAGCGAGGTCACAAAAATTGGACTTTTATATAAAATCATATGACAGTGTTTGGAGTTTTATGATTTCCTTTATAGCCTTCTAATTGATATAGTTAAGACACGAATAAATGGAGAAGGAATCGGAAAGCAGTCCACTTTAGTGATGTCATGATCCTATATCAATGACGTCACAGACGGCAAATGTTGGACACTGCAAAAGAATACTTATAATCCAGGGGCTTGAGAGAGATAAAAAAAACCTGGGTGCATCTGATATGAAAAAAATCAACTTAAGCTGATAATAAGATGCAATAATTATTATAATAATTGCAAACTATTTAATACGATAAATTCTGGTTTCTCAAACTGAAGGTACTATTCCTTAAGATTTTAGAACATGTCAACATTAAAAACATATATTAGATAAATATCAGTGTATGGAGTAAAAAAACAACATATTATTAATATTTGAAAAGTGTTTTAGCCATTATGATATTGAAAATGTTTTATATTTGAGAGTTAGTCAAGACGATATGGGCGAGTTGGTGAGTTGTTAGTACAAGCACATGATATTGGTTCATTGGAACAAATGTTCATTGGAAACAAAACGTTTTTATTTGCTTAACATTCATGTACCCGTAGAATACCTTTAAAATACGCCTTAATACACTATAGCTTTGAGGTATATGACAATATTTATGTTTCAACAGTGGTTAACTATGAACCCAGTGCATCACCAACGGTATGGTTATACTTAATATACGTTCATTATCTTATCATTATTCTAAGTTGGGAACAGATTTGATAAATAGAGTAATCCTGTTGATTTGTGAAATAATTATGCGTTGTAAATGGCAAGTGAAATAAATACCGTTCCTTGTCCCAACGAGGTGAGAAACACTTCATGTATATTTCATAGACGTGTTGTATATTTCTGTCAGACAGGCGTCAACTTGAGACTAATATGAATAATTAATGATTCATAATATCGTATCAATAGCTAACACTATATATCTAAACTTAGAAAGATTTGTTTTCAGATATATAAACAAAAAAGCGAGATATTATGATAAAAATAATAATGATTCTATTTTGCAGAAAAAGGATTTTCGTAAGATAGAATTTCTTTCCCAAAGAGGATATAGTTACGGTAGGTAATATTTACGTATATTATTTAAAACTAGGAAGGATAACCATGTTTGTTTTATAATATATTTAATCTTAGAGAACTTTAATTTTTAACAAAAGTTTATGAATAAATTTTATAGTACTACCACTGTATTTTTGGAAAACGAAAATGAATTGAACGATCCTATGAATGCATAAAAAATCAATCAAAATGATATCCTGGTCTTACGTGAAACACACGTGTCAACATGTAAAAATAGTAACATTTTATGCCAGATACACATACACTCACATAAACTCAAACTGAAATGGTAGAACAAATTAACTCGATTGCAAATAAGATTTGCAAATAAGTTTTTGGTTTGTCACAAATAAATTCATTCCCTGGTATGTGAAATACATGTAAAAAGTCAATCACTTACACTGAAGAAGCATGATATGCAACTTGTAACAAACACGTGCATGCAGTAACTTTCACATTAGCATACCACGTACATGTGCAATCACATATAATCTACATGTTATGTGTGATTCTCTTGCACATATAGTTTACCATATTAATTCACATCTCACAAACACATGTAATTACATATATTGAAGTACTAAGGTATTTCACATTCACGCGACACACATACACAATGTGAATCAACCGTCACGTGCAACTGCCTATCATAGACACTGAAGTATCACGCTATGTAATATACACGTGCACGCATATGCACTCACATTGACCCTGCAGCTGGTATGATATACTCATATATAGGTGTGTACAATCATATGCATTTGCATTAGGTCACATACCCATTGATGGCTATATACATACGTGTACCCGTATATGTCTAGCAAACAATTGTTCAACGCTATATTAGAGTGCTATAATATGAAATCTGTGATAAAGAAATCAATTTCTTTCATATGACATAAAAATACTACTGTACAACTACGTACTAAATGTTGCAGTGATTAAACAAAATTTTACGACATTAAAATATTTTGATAATATGTACAATGTCTGATTGTATCTTAATACATCTAAAGAGTTCCCTGTACGGAAGTACGATGTTAGAAATAGCTTGGTCTGACGAACACATCTTTCGTGACTTAGAAGATCAGCGCGTTCAAATTATGCTCTTAGTTGATAAACTTAACAGCTATGGGGAAATTACCAGGCCGGTCTATACTCAAGCTAAATTTACTGCTGGAGAAGAAGTGCTCTTAAAGTGTGAACGAAATTACTTTTTGTCTACAGTTTTTACAGGCAATCAGCCTATGTCCAACCACACCATAAGAGCAATAACGCCAATACCACTGCGTGTTTATTCTCTGCTATCATAGGATAGGACGCTTAACGTGCCATGGTAACCACGTTTATTCGAATTAAACACCACAAATTCGAAATAGAAGCGAGTTTTTCTCTGAACCTGGGAGTAACTAAGAGAACAATCGCCCGTCGAGTCCTCAGCGCCATCTTGCAAAAGAATGGCAACTTCTAAGTGCACAAGTTGGCATCCCTGGCACGCAATTCTCTGCTTCTCTGGCCGAATGACTGACATCGAAGACTCCTGCACGCGATGTCTTAATACAACACTATTAGGGCTCTTGATGAGATTTGGTCTATAGAGGCCGACTGATGGGTCAAAAATCAACCTTTGATGGGCCTCAGAGGAGCCGAGTTTGTCATCTCCAAGAATGCACTACAACTTCCGGTTAGGACAAGCGCCACCTGGCGTCGTATGGGACTGCATATGGTCTAAATTCAGATCTAGATTTTGGTCAGTGACCTCTGTAAATCTTGTTCAATGGTCTCGCACATGTTATCGATGCATCATGGTGATAACTTAATCAAACAAATTAATGTAAATCTAATGTACTTTTTTACTCGGCCTATGATCTATGAAACTTCAATATGGCCACGTCAAGAACCCAATGGAACAATGGTCTTCAGGGTGGATTTTCATGGGGACATCTTGTCTGTTTAAATTGGCTGGATGCATTTCAAATAATTGTTTGGTGCAAAATGTTTAACTATGGTGTGTTTTATTGTTCTCTTGCACCTCAGAACTCTTTCACACTTCGCAGCTGAGGCAGTTACATTAGATGATGCTTATATATTAAAAGCAACGACAGTTAGCTCGATACAGAAATTGGATTGACAGCCTTTGCATTAGCTTCTTGAGAGTTATCTCTCATTCAAAATAGATGCACATCTTACATCGCGAGCGATATCCTAGTTCGGGGTATAAAAGTTGCTGAGAGTTTTATAATTCGTGAAATTGAAAAAAGGTCATTCTAAAGTTTGACGAACATGCGATACAATTCCAGAGGGCAAACACTTTCAAACAAACATCCTTTGTTTTCTGTTTTAGATGCGTGTATTGAAACACACATTACAACCTGTTAAATGATTTGAAGTTCTTTTCAAACGATTGATATAAACGTAGAAAGTTTTGTTCATTTCATGTTTGGAAAAATTTAACAATTTCTGGGAAATATGCACGTTTTTACTATACGTATGGAAATTCACACTCACAAAGGTCAAAAACGGAGCAAAGTGGGTCGTATTCGATTAGTCATAACGGAATTTCAGACGAGCTAGGTGAGATGGCGGAACGAGATTATAGCGTGACTCTGCGAGATCGGCAGAAACTCAAGTTAACAAATTATGTCGGGAAACTGGGCAGTTATGATACCCCAAGCTCCTGGCTATGTTTTAAAGGATACTAGTTGTTTAAGTGGTGTTTCTTTGCCAATTCTAATTATTTTACCAGAATTTAAGTTCACGTCCCCGGAGAAACGTATTGTTCGAGAACTAATTTTGTTTCAGGGTTGCATGACGACAAGCTAGTGTCTATAAGAATAAAGGGATTTGGATGCGCTGTGAATTAACTGGCATATAGACATATGATAGTTCTTTCCCCATTTCATATTGTACATAATCAATTCTTAACTGCTATTATGTAAGGATGAAAGGGTTATTAATTTGAAACTAACTTGGACATATCTTAAATATATTAAACGTGTTATCGTTCTTTCGCTTTTTGTCAGACAGGCAGACAGATTCTATGTATGATTCAAATGTTATGAAAATATACTTAGCTAGTTTTGGAGTAATTAGAGATAAACAGCATGAAAATGTACTTATATGAACTTTTCCTCTTGACATAATTTTTTTTTGAAAAGGTAAGATTTATTTTTTTTAACTTTCGATTTAATGTTTTGTTTATGACTCATTTGTTTAATAATAAGAAAATTGTCGTAGATAATGGTTAAATCATTATGTTGATAGTAATGTACATCCTGTTTTCAATATATTACAATAAGACTAGATGTCAAGGTGGCAGCTCAGTTGTCACACTCCATTATATGCTTATACTGTTGCGTGTTTCAACTCATTTTGCCCTTTAATAATAGGTACTTGAGAACATACCTTGTTTGAAACTTGTTTTAAGACAAATATTGGCCCATTTTACAATACATCAACTTAATTTTTAAAATATGCTTAGAGACTGCTCTTTATCATATTTGCTTACCCGAGATGCTTCTTAAGAAAATCAACTTTTCTGATTTTTAAGGAGAAATTCTAATCTTTCAAACTTTCCCAAATTCACAATACATCAATTTCATTTTGAAAACACTTGTTGTGTATAATTTACAAGCATATATTATTGGAAACTATCTAAACGTTACTTGCCAGGTGGATAAGAATTTTAGAAAAGAATTAAGAATTTAATTAAGATTTTATTGACAAATATTAAAAAAATGAAGGAGCTGAACTATAATCGTTATTGATAATGGAAGTCTATTTATTTAATATCTGCTTCAGGAGTAACAGAAAGGTTGTCAGATATTTCTTGATGTAGTGATGATTTCATTTAACTCAGTTCTGAATAAGATACCACTTTGTTGACTCCAATGACTTCTGGAGTTTTCAAAACAACATTCCATATAATGTTTTCAGATTAAACGTTTTTTAACTAAAAAACACTGTTTCTAAAACATTGTCATCCAAAACTGTGTGCCATAAGATATAACGCTTAAATGAGGTAAAGCGATGTAGGAGATAAAATTTTAGCAGTAAATTTCGATAATTCAATCATAAAGCTTATATATTATCAGCTTCAGGATCCATAATGCTGAAACGAAAAAGTACATCTTGTGAGATTATGATCTTATCACATAACGATATTACGTCACCGTATTGAAAGTCTAGATCGTCATACGAATTTTCAGTTTAAATGAATTAAAAAGTAAATCTGATAACAATTATAGTTTTATCCTTACTTTTTATTCCAAATATATTAACACTCGTGGCTGGAAGCAAATTGTCCTTGGATTCATCTTAATCTCTAAACAACCTTTGCTGATAAACTGATTTCAAAAGTCACTTGTCTGAGATTCTTTGCGAAAAAAATGCTTGGTAAGTTCTGTTTGTTCGAAACATTTTATATCCTTGTGTTGATAAGTTTAGTGTCAAAATACACTTGTGTTAAATTCTCTATGTCTGCATACACATGAATGCCAATTAGTTTAAGAGAAATACGCCGATCGTCCTGTCCATTTGTGACTTACTCTTGGTAAGGTCTTTCAGACACACTTCCGTCACATTTTGCAACGAGAAGGATGTGATACAATTTGTTTGTCCATCTTAGATTTTTCCTGAAATGCATTTAATCGATATTCTTTGAACACCTTTCTGTGATATATCTTCTCTGTTGTATGGAATACGTGATTCCAGTTTGTTAACCCCCTTACTGCATTTGTCCAGACTGAATTAGCTCATAGTAGGTTGCAACAAACATGCCATGTTAAGGTCAAAATGACTTTTGATATACGGGATCACAGTATCTAAAATCGTAACAAAATCTTGAACTTGTTTGGAAAAGTCTCTGTGGTTCGTAACAACCTTCAGAGTAAGGCACGAGTTGCAATCATGGAATGTCCCTTCAGTGTATCCACTCAGCCAACAGAGCTTTGTGAGTCGCTAAAACGGCGGCCGATAGTGTGATTCTTAATATAAAGAAGTTATTCTTTTATGTTTAGTTGCACGTACGTCAACAATTTTGTTTACAGCTCGTTGTATTCAAGTTCTTTGTATTTCAACATTGTATATTTCTCCATATTTTCGTCGATGGCTATATACATTATCAACTAACGTCAACATAAACATAAGCTAAGATGCATAGTCAATTGTTACTACATCTTCTAGATAGATACACATTTCATAGACATGTTGATATAATGTCATCTCGATGATTTTGCAATGCAGTGATGATAATGTTACAGCTTTTTATGTTACTGAACCCAAATATTTTCTGCCTTTACATTTAGTTTATATGTATTATTATATCATATATATTTATGTAAATATTGTTTCGGATTAAATGCCTTCTAGTTATTTTAAGTTTCAAGAAAATAAAAACTGAAAAATATTATCGAAAATGGATTCTTACCTTAGTTTGTTTTGAAAGCAGCTATTATCGACATCAATTTACCAAAGTAAGCTATTATCAATTTACCAAAGTAAGCTATTATCAATTTACCAAAGTAAGCTATTATCAATTTACCAAAGTAAGCTATTATCAATTTACCAAAGTAAGGTATTTGCAAAGATGATTTTCTTGAACCTTACAACCTTACCTTATAATTGAATTACACTTTTACGTATAAGTGATCGGTGTGATATAATGCTCAATAAAAAAGATTTAAAATCACTATACACCACACTACGTACAGGTAGAAATGGAATTCCCCTCCCCCCAATTTGGTAAGGACTTGACCAGGGATCGTATAGATGTCTATACGATCCCTGATTTGACCTACTCCTTACTTACCCAAAATTATTCATAAAACCGCAGAATGATGAACCCCATATCTTTCATGTTGAAAATTACTGTTTAAGCAGATTATGTAAATTTCTGGTCTTAGTATTATCATGAAAATTTAATATATATCTTAAGGCAAGATAATATTACAACCTTCCAAATTTAACATCTAGACATACTACGACACTGAATGAAATAGACACCCTAAATCGATTTCGATTTCGTAAGTGTTTTGTTGTGCAAGATATATTATCATAACATATATCATATTAAGTAAAAAAGTTTTAAAAGATTTTTCGAACAAAATAATGTTATTTTACTGAAGTGTAAACGAAGGCTAGTCAGGACGCTCAACTATTATTGAACGTTGAAGGTAAACATTTAAAACTCTCTCCGCCTGCAATAATTCTGTACGTCCAACGCGGATGTTCCTGTAATGGCGGCAAAGTCCGTTTACTAATGGCCGACATCAGCATCGACTTCAAAGCCTACACTACTTGTAATAACCCTATGATTTCGGCTTGCTCTCAAAGTTAATAGACCCATCAAACCACGTTAGCTACAAAAACGCTCCCTATCCGATTTCGCCGTTTCGCTGATGGCTTACGATTCTTGATGTTGCAAAGCTTTCTCTCTGGCCGCTTCATCAATCCAGATCACTTCGAGCTAGCCTCGTGTGCGTTAGCGACGTTATTTACGATGAAACCGCCGTGATTTACGATTTCCACTTCTTCCGCCGTGCAGCGATTAACTATGCAAGCCCTCCGTTACGCGGATCATTCCGGTTCTGGAAGAAGACGTATAGATGCTTTATAATAGGTCCAGAGTCAGGCAAGGGCAACTTTAGGAAATAGGCTAAATGTGATTCAATGCAGGGTTAAGGACTAAATTACACGACGGTATGCTTGAATTACCTCCCTTTTAGGTCAAAGGTTAGTTTTATGACCAGGTGCATGTCGGGATATTTATGTTGGTAATAGCCATCTTTGACAAGATTGACGTTGCAATAGGACGTTGGCTGGGTTGTAATTAGGTTTTATTCTCAGAAGATTGTCTTTGATTTTGGTAGATGAGCCTCTCATGTGAACAGAATAATCTTTTAGAGAAATTAATGTGAAAATATTGGCAATGATTGTTTTATAGGGGACGTAGATTAGAGAGCACCATTGATCCCGTGTTATGGATAGCATGGAGATTGGATAGAAGATGCATAGAGCGTCGATAGATAACTAGCTTCGTGATTGATTTAGTAAGGTAGATCTGTTGATGCTTTTGTAAATAAAACGATTGATGAAACATTTGCAAGATGGATTGAAAGCTGAATTTGATCTTTTTAGTCCAGATAGAGCAACCTCTTGTTTTGCATTTAATGCATTTGAGCATCACCATAGACAACGCTGTTCTGTTCTTTACCACGCTAAGGCAAGAAGAACCTCGGTCCATAAATGTTTGAATAATGATCTATAAATTGATTTACGAATAATGAAAATAATCAAGTAAAAGTAGTGTGTAAAACATAAAACATTAATAACCTGAAGTACAGAATGTAGCTTTTGAAGAATTCATATTTAAGAATACGAAGAACTAATAAATTGATTGCTGTTTTAAAGAATATCAAGATTTTTTTCACATTTATCATTCAGCCGAGTATTGCTGCTGGGAGAAAGACTGAAAAATCATTGTGACTGTGAAAGTGAATGAAAGTTGTAAATCTGGCAAACCATAGGTGAGTTGCACGGAATTTCAAAGGAGCATTGCATCCGAATTATATTTCATGCGAAATTATTCACTACAGTTGACAAAGTCGTCGATTCCTTGGCGAGATTCGAACCGAAGACCACTTTATCCATGGACGTGACATTGAAAGATATTCTAGGGAGATGAATTGACAAGAATTGTAATGTTGTAACTTGCGATTCGTCGTTCATATTCACCATATTGTATCACCCTCCATAAATGTTTACGGATAAAATGTTAAAAGTATATAAATAACTCCCAATTCAAACGTTGACAACCATCTACAATTAAATATTTCTGGAAGGTATCATTCCTGGTTTGATCTCGACACAGAAAAACATTGAATTGATTTTTTCATTTGTTCAAGACTAAATGCGTCTAGCCAAGAGACTGAAATCATGTCAAATTAGTTCTCTATCGTGCAAGAGAGTAATTTTAGTCACAGAGGTTGAATATCAGCCAAGATCACCAACTGTTGACATGAAAGTTTATTTTCATTTTCACAAATGTTAATTTATGCCCGTGCACTTAAAAGATAAAAATGCCAGGTGGAAAATGGGTAAAAAGTGAAACCAATTTCATGTCAAAATTTGAAACATTTGTGAAATTTACGAGGCATAATGTAGCAATGCAATGAGCCTCTGGCAGGTCATCGAGTACAAGGTCGGTCCAGGTATTGTACGATGGCGCAATCAAGGTGTACATTTCAGTTGAGTAAAACTCTGGCCAGGTGAGGTTAATTGGAGGTGAACTTTTTAGGCAAAGTATGCGCCTATTGCAAAGTTCGTAATTAGCTTATAATTATTATAATAAGCTACGATCACCTTAGCAAGAGCAGTTCTTTGCACGTGGGTCCTTATATTTGAAAGCAAGTCGTAAAGTAGACGTGATTTATTGACAATATAAGAAATCCATCAAAGTTTACAAGATATTATTATGTGTATGCAAAATGATATTTTTTGATGATCAGGATCTTTATTTTTACAATTACTATATTTTGGTCATTAATATCATAACCGTTTCAGGCATGTTAAAAGTAAAGCAAGGAAAGCCGGTATAGACTGTTGCAATAAAGGTGATGATGAAAATGAAAACCAGTTGCCCAATGATTTATATTGGGTATTTGCGAAATAAAAAAAATGCCCACTGGTACCTATGGCACCAACACGGTATCTTTACAGCCAGTTGTCAGTAAGTACATGTAAGTAACACTGGTCATAATCCTTTTCTTTATTGACAACTAAATGTTTCCAGTATGCGTCTAAAGGGCAAAGACGACAATGGTATAACTTTTGTTGGCGACATTCTGTACGTTTCGCTAAATGTGACTCCTTGTTTGAATGCTCGTTAAGTTTATATTCTTAGCATTTTCCCTTTAAAGAAATAATGATAAATAATAACTAAAAGCAGTTATGCACAAGGCATAACCCCTTGAATATTGTTCCAGAAAGTGTCCATCATCCCTTTTATTTATGTTTTAAATTTTTAGATTTTAATTTTGAATGTGTATTTGTGTTTTAAATATCAAATGCTTCTGTACCTCATTCACAAATTCGAAAAAAACAACAATTAAAAGTGTTACCTATTGTCATTTGTGTATTTAGCTAATAATAGCAGGGAGTGAAACAATTTTCAGGAGATACAAGCACAATCAAGGTTTAAGCCATGGCTGTGTCATTTTTATTGGCAACAAACATCAAACGTTGCATCTCTAAGTACCTCAAGAAAAAAGCGCCTTTAACGATATTTAGTCGGTACTCCGATACAGCAAACGCAGATTAATTTTACTGAATGCAAACATCTTTATATTCTTTAATATATTTTACTTCTCATTTGTATATGTTATGAGTGAAAGAAAATATGATAACATATAAGATAAAGGCAGGAACAATTTTGAAAAACATTCAGAGAACTTCATGTTTAAATGCTTATGAATATTCATGGTAAATCGAAATATAACGAACGGATATTACATTATGTTAGAAAACGGCGTGAAAAGGTCATGAATGAAGGTGCTTTTATATTTTCAAACAAAGTATTGCTACTAGCTTTATACGTATACAATTCAACAGTTTTGGCATGTACACAAATCTATACACAGAATACCACCCACTTTACTCAGTGTCCTGTTTAGCGATTATCGATGGCACCTTGACAGTTTTACACTCTCAGTTCAAGTCTTCTTCTAATGCCAATAATATTCCTAATTTTCATGGCCATTTTAATGCCATAATGAACATGTTTTAACAAGCTAAGTCGTCAAATTGTACCTTCTTAGCTTAAAATACTATACTCTATAAAGAAAAACTCTTTTTAAGGGTTTTGACAGCAAGAAAATGTAGTAATTTTGTCTAATCCCTTTTTTCGAATCACTAATCTCTGAACCTTAAAACAGCAATTTTTACCTAATTACCCTAATTGCCAGCGACTTATCCGTTGTTGTTAGATATCGTGAGAGATGATAACTATCTCTCCAAGAGGGTCATAAATCGTCGATTTCCTCGAGCAGAAAATCCCCCCTAGGTTTGACCATTGTTCTAAGACAAGACCATAACTTGACCAGTGGTCAATGTCACTTGACACCGTTATCTGGTCATTTGACCCTGGACATGATGAATAACTACCTTGAGACTTTGCACCTGGATTGGGAGGTATAACGTTGTAAGATGGATCCACACTTTCCAATGTGTATCTGACAGTGTTTCTAATACGATATTTACACAGACAATGCTACTCACATATTTGGTTTACTACTAATTCTGCTACTTCTTCTACTACAACTACTACTACTACTACTATTATTAGTACTACTACTACTATGTTTCTAATACGCTGTATACACAGACAATGCTACTCACATATTTGGTTTACTACTACTACTACTACTACTACTACTACTGCTGCTGCTGCTGCTGCTGCTGCTGCTACTACTGCTACTACTGCTGCTGCTACTACTACTACTGCTGCTGTTGCTGCTGCTGCTACTACTACTACTTCCACTACTTTTACGACGACGACTTCTACTACTGCTGCTACTACTACTTCTACTACATATTCTGCTATCGTAACAACCACCACTCTTTAACTACAATTACTTTAACTGTCAACATTAATAATAATCTTGGGTCAAATAAAGTATTTCGTGGATCACTGTTTTGCTATTGCCTTATGACTGGCAAACCATTCCATGTTTTTAAAATAGCATGTTTGGTGCTATAATAACCACATCGTTTATCCGTGTTCCGCAAATGGTTAACAGTGGTAAACGTTTTATCTTATCATAAAGTGTCAAGTTTCAACCAGATCTATCCTAACATTTTAATGCTATATTCAAATAAAGTTTTATGTTTTGGAATTCGTGTGTAAGATTGTTAAATTGAAAATAAAAGAACGTTATTTTTTAAAATTCATTTATGTAGTATTGCTAATGATGCTTTATGTTTTGCTATTATTTACTACTCCGTTCACAACTTTCTGAGTTTATAGCAATTGGTAAGATGTTTACACCAATTGTGAACGTATAAGGAGAGATTTGATCACCGTGTTTATACCCTCTTCCAATATAAAAAAAACCTCCAAAGAAACTCCAAAACCATTTAGCTAGAACATATATTTCTACATCATGCAATAGAATAGACATCCATTTCTGTGAAACTTATCAAAATTACAAATGTAGGTGCACTCATTATGAAAATATTATAAAGCGAGTCAAAAGAATTTAAAGGGTCACCTGAAAAAAACCCAACATAAATCTGCGTTGGTTACCATCCATATCATTGTTAAACATGTAACCGTATCAGTATTAAAATATCTAATCATTGCTGTGGTCACTTAGTAAATTCATATCATAAATCAGAGGAAAGCGGGTATCACTCGTCAGTTACCCTCTTTATAAGATTTTCCTTCTTCCCGTTAAAAACATTTGTCAGAGTGCTAATCTAACGGAACTGATTGTCCTATTGGTACGTGACAAGTTGATCCTGGATTCGAACCTGGACAATATGTACCCGTGACATATAATAACTCTTGCACCGGCAGGGAACCCCCGCTAATGGTCTTCCCAGACCGCATATGAAAACCAAGATGTGATAGGGATTAGAAGAACAGAGGGTGGTAGATTGGTTTACAATGCAACGAGTGTTTAAGTCAGCTTTAATACGCTGACTCACCTGAATAAGACAGCAATCAGTTGTGAGTCATTTACAGGTAGATTGTCTTCCACATCAGTGTAAGGGTCATCTCGGACAAAAGTGACCTTAAGGTGACCAATCTTAAAAAGGCAAATCTCCAGTAATTAAGTAGAATGTCAGACTCTAGAAGGCGTTTCGAAACTAAACGAAATTAGCATGATCATATTCATATCAATTTCATTCTCGCGGTTAAAATGACCTTAAAGGGCCAAAAGCATTTTTTAAAAATATTCCTTCAAATTTTCCTCGATAAATATATGGTTCATCTACAGAAGCTCAAACGCCTTATGACTTAATGCGATTAATTGTAGCATAAAGTATCAAGAATTAAACAAAAACTACCGACGGCCATTTTAGTGTGAGCTCATTTTAATAGTTTGAGGTAGGGAATGGATTCGCGTAGATTAACCGAACCTGTAACGTTCGTTTGAGAACTGTTTCTTTTGAATAGAAAACATTTCATTGTAATCGGTAACATAGGTTTTCGTTTGCGTTAGACCACTATGTTTACCTTAAAACGAGCAACTTTCCCTTAAAGTTGACCACTTGAAACAGAAATCTTCAATAATAAAGTAAAATGATAGACTTTGGAAGTCGTCTTGAAACGAAACGAATCTGCTCATATCAACTTATTTTTAAAATCCCGTCTTATCATCATCACTTATGATAATGACTGACCATATGGTGACCTCTCACTTTTTCAATATCGTCTTTTGAACACCTTTTGTACCGAAAGAAAGTCATTTTGAAAAATTTATATCATCTCCCATAGCCAATTGCACCTTACGTTCATGTCAGAGAAGAGCGTTATACGTGTAAGCTGACGTATTCTTACTCTTTCAAATATTGACTTTACCTAATAAAATCTTTTAAAAGCAAACTCAGACGAAAGGAGCATTAGGGAAACCACTTGCTTCTTTTTTTCTAAAAAATATTTTTTGATTGAGGTTCTGCTGGCAAAAAAAATTTCGGACTAAAAGAACACAGAGTAATTTAGATTTCAAGGTAGTGAAGTTGTTAAGTTAAATATTATAGAAAGTCATATGATTAATTCCTTTGGATTATCCTGCTTATCGCCATATACGACACATAAGAAATTTACATTTGAGAAATATGCCCCCATTGTCATTTGGAACTATAGTTTCCTTTACATCACCAAATATTCGATGGGATTCGAAAAGTAGGTGAATATTATTTTGCCTCTTAAAAGCATTGGAGTGCGTCTTATATTTTGTTCAAATTTTTACCATAATATATTAGTTTATGCAATTTTATAGGGTAATAGTCTCTTTACGCAACCTGATTATCCAAAGTCGTAGCATATGTGTCGAGTATCAAGTGAAAACTCTCTGTGGCAATTTTAGTGTGAGCCTCTTAGAATTTCATGCAGGGAAATCTTTTCGGGTACTTTAAACAACCGCTAACCTAGACTTCATCACTTCTCGATTTTCGTTCAAAGATTTTCCAACAATATAAGACCTGGGCTTGATTTTTGTTAATTTGTCCAATAAACACTTTTAATTAGCATTTCATTAAGACAGCATAATTATCGGCTGTGAAAAACCCACCTGTGCTAGGGGTAAATTTCGCGTGGGTGTGACGTAAAAAACAGACTGTACAGAGTGGCGGATCATTATTTCAACTGAAATATTATTTAAATGATTGTTTAATTACCATTGATGTGGATATCCTATACGTTTATTAGTGTTACATCGTCAAATGATTTATCTTATTGAGTGAAAAAAATTCTCTGGTAATCGTTAATTATTTTTTTTTCTGTGATATTGTTACGATAGATGTATAGATCACGAGGCAATAGGATTCTGTTTATGACGTCACCAAAAGGGCGTGTGACCAGTCACGCATTCACTGGTTTGTGGCAAGATAGACCTAAGCGGCCAATAACAAGTGTCATTCAAAAACGGCTTTCATTACCAAACTGAACATATGTGAGAAGTGACCTTTGACGCACTATACAATATTGTAATCCGACATTGATATATTCCAAAGAAAATAGTGAAATATGTTTGTGGTTATGTAAACTTTAATCAAACTTAGAAGGTTCGGTTTGAGGTCCATGAAAACTTCTTGTCATGCAATTTTTAACATTTGTTTTCGTTTAAGTAAAATCACCTTATTGCTGTTAAAACATGATACAGTTCCTTTCATTTCACAGACATTCATCATTTAGACAGGACAGTAAGGAACCACATCATTTAAACAAACCCTTGGAAACTTCTTAATTAAGACAGAATAGCTTTGAACTTCATTGTGTAACTAGTACCCATGTAGTTAACTTTTGACTTAACATCAATACTTTTCAATATCCATTCCACGTCTTGGACGTAGCTAATATCAAACATGTAAACCCAAATGGCCATTATTTTAATAAATATTTGTATTACGTGATGCGAGATAGTCGAGAAGGTAAATGTGTCTGCCTAGTTAGTTATACCTTCCACAGGATGTTGGTATCGACAACATATCCATGGTCATTATTTAATTAAATTTGTCTGAAAGTCACGGTACTTCATCATTTAGACAGAACCCTTGGATATCCAAGCAGTAGGGAAGGTTAAGTATGGGTATCGATGTGTACGTTACACGCACTATGGACATGATGTGGACCACTGTGTACTTAATAACGGGATAATCATGTCTTGTACAAAACACGTTATCTCCAAGTTTCAAAGTTATAAAAGTTACACTGTGTAAGCTAATAAGATTGATATTAGTCTCTCATTGACATGAAGACGTCACTGTAAACGGATTCCTGTGTAAAGGACGCGATTTTGGAAAATGTTATGTGTGATATTTGCTTAAGGTGTTCATCAACCTCTTTATTTTTCATTGAGTTTTAGGGTCATACTGTATACACAAAATTACATAAGTTTAAAATTGTGAATATTTTAGTTAGTAGAGGATACTAAACGACTTTCGATTAAATACGATCTTAATTAAACGAGTTAATGATTAAGTGTAAAACGAGCGCAAGCGAGTTTGGTAACAAATCATTAACGAGTTTAATAATAATAGTATTCAATTGAAGGAAGTTTAGTATTCTGTTTATTACTTGACCTTAGTAATCAAGCATAATTGCCGAAATTGTACTGAACGAAAAATTCCCACGACTTGGCCGCCAATGTGTCACAACCACACAACATTGTGACGTCATACGAGCAGCGGTATTACACTGGTTTAATATCGTCGTATAAATATTACACTGCGGTATCTAACACGGGCGAGTAATAAATGAGGATATCAGAACTTAAGTTAGCAGAAAGTGAAAAGATAGCAGTAAGCATTGGTTCAGTACCAAACTTCGGCGAGACTTCAAAGATTTGTTTACTTTAATAACACAAGTTGTGTTTTAAGGTACAACACCAAAGCATGATATCTACGCGGACTAAAAAGTGTGGATTAATTGAATGTAAATTTTTCTTGACCTTTCGGTCCTATCCAGAACAATCAGAACCCTGAAAAGTTATACATTTATTACTATATTTCAGCTGTTGTAAGGGCCATTTGTATGCCAGATATGTAACCTCTGAAACTAACTTGATGCAATATATCCTATGTTTAATTATTTCTATTATCTGGATATAATTATTTTATGATTTCTAAGATATTATTACTAAGGTATAATATACGACGAGTGAACAACCTCTTGGAAAAGGGAATATGTTTTATTTCAGTATATTAGGGTGATTCTGTACTTGATTGTGTTTGCTTCCCTACATAAATCATGCTATTATAAACTATAAAGAAATAAGAACGGTATATTCGTAACAATATATCTCGAGTAACCGGATACTATCAATTATATTCGATATCGTACTCAACCAACTAAATCATATACAGAATACTTATAATATTAGCGTATGATTATGAGTAGCTGTGAAATTTTAAATTCTTTATTATATATATTTTATATATAGAAACTCGAACAACATCGTATTCATTACAAAAAGGAAGCTGACAATCGATTGAACATCAGCTTTCTTCAGTAACGACTACCATTCAATATGGAGGGAAATCAAATTCATGGATGGTATTTTTCTTGCTATAAGTATAATAAGGTTTGTCTCAGATGGTAACAAATTTGATGTAAACGCCAACACAGTAAATACGCAAGTGTATAACACGGTGGTAACTGATTCACACGGAAACATCCCATTCATGGCGTTCCATCCATCAAAGACCTAGTCCTTGCATCCATATATACCTTATGTTCACAACTTCTATAATACCTCACAGAGAATACTTTCGAAATTGATTCGTGGCAGACATAAATTGACAAGAGTGGTAAGAAATGACTCAGAAGAGCTACTATACTATTTACACTGAACACCAAAAGAAATGAAAATCAACAAGGTATAGGAAACATGATGTATTTGGTTAAATCGACATTTCTCTGTCCTCAATTCTGGTAAGGGTCATTTAGAGACGTTTAAATTTTCAATTGAACCATAGACTCCAGCAATTTTAAAATCAATTTCCAAGTTCTATGTATTCTCTCCCGACAGGAATTTAAGATGGAGCTATCTTTGTTGGGAGAGAATGAGTTCTACGTTGAAGATTTGACTTTTCTTTTGGTGTTCACTATGCATTAAAAACAAGAGAGAAAATGATTTCTGAACTTTATTCACAAGACTGATGGGATGAAGATAAAGAACCATGGCAAGTTTGAGACGTTTCATTTGGGACCGAGGTCAACCAAGGTCAGTCAAGGTCATGGCAAGGTTATTGCCAGGTTGCGTTGTTATTGGCCATGGCAAAGCCCTTGGAACTAGCCATAACAAACTAAACAACCATTTGGACAATTTGAACATAATGTTACATATTTACAACCATAAATACACTTTTGAGCATGGGACATAATTAGAAGAGAGACAGGTTGACAATAGTCATTTTTGTGGAAAAAAATTGAAGCAATATTTTTCAACTGCATGGACAATGTTTGATATCATCTATCAATAGCAAACATGATTTCCAATATCTATCACTTTGAATTTCGTTTCCACATAAAATATCCAAGTCAAAATGTCCCTTTCATAGAAATATTGAAAAGTCCTGTGAGCACCTTTCGACCTTTTATATTGAAACACTTTCATTATCATAATGAATTATAATTTATCAAAATAGACAAATACAATGGATATTTCAGACAAACACCTATTTTTCTTCTCAATAAATTCTAAATCCTTTCAAATAACAGCTACACTGTACAATGTACCACTTTTTGCAGGATATGGAAATATTAGCCACCTAGCCCCAATCCCCCATTAAAAAGTGATGAAACATTTTGATTAAATAAATTAAATAAAGGATAATTTAACATGAAGGAAATTTTCCTATCTAAGTCTATATGTGATATATTTCTAAAATAAAAATTCTAGCTTTTCCTCTTGTACCTCATTTGGACATATTTTCAAAATAATGAACAATTGAAACTACAGAAAATATGCACTTGTAAATTAATAATTTTACAATGTATATTCATAAAGAGTATCAGAAAAATGGATTGACAACTTCTTTATTGCAAGACTTTGACATCTTGTTGGTGATCCTAAATAATTGTTTCTTTGCTTCATCGTCTAGACTGCCTTTTTAATAGGACTATTTTCAAATTCCTAAATAGGGAGTATATGACTATTTTCAAATTCCTAAAAAAATTTAAATGCCCCATTGGTATCATGAAATTGGTTTGTCACTTTAACTATATAAATAATAAAGGTTCAAGATAAATTAAGTGTCAAGCCAGTCTGAGCATATACAGGAAACCTAACTTTTACACAATAAAACAATCCGGCAAGAAAGGCAATATCTAAGTGCCAACTGGTAAATGTTGAAGTGCAGTGGCAAATTCTGGAATATTTTAGCCTGGAATTTTTGACTAAGTGTCGGATTTCATCATTTAACATCCAAAATTTTTTAAAGCCTTTGAAATCGCAGGGCCATTGGTTCTGTCACTTAACTAAAACACTTATCAAAAAAGATATTTCCTTGTTACAGTAATCTTTTTATATAGAACAGAATAGATGATAATTTGATGATGTGATGAATTTTTCAGATGGAATAAAATTATAATGAAGTGAGACATCTGGCATCAGAATTTAAATAAAGTGTCAAAAAAAAATATCTTATAGGGATAATACTTTCGGGGTATTGCATGTGCACACAAAATGAGGATATTCGTTTTAGTCATTTTTAAAAATTTAAGCTCATCAGTGTAAAATCATCATCATTTCTCAAAAAATGAATAGCAATAAACATCATGCATTGACAGCATCAAAACGAAAAAAAAGATTTCTCTAATGATTTCTTTCTCAAAAATACCCCGATCAGATTATTCCTTTGTACACACTGTAAATATTCAGCGTGCTTGCATTACAGTTGTAAATAAATAAATAGCACTTGTCTTTTCTCAAAAGCGATATATACAAATAAACAAAAAACAAATAAACCACCAATACATGGATTCTAATACTGAACATATTCAGTGATTGTCAAAAAATCATAAGTAAAAAACGTAGACGTAAAATCATTGTCGATGCAACACATATATAAACCTCTCTTTGAAATCTACGATAATAACCTTTTTATATACACATCATTTTGATAAATCAAATTTGATAGAAATAAATATAATGTGAAAAATCAAAATCAAACATTAAATAAATATTAAAAAGTTTTAATATGAATAGTGTTTCATATTTTGATGACAAAAACTGGTTTTCTCTACAACAATCTTATATAAA
The DNA here is from genome assembly GCA_921293015.1 of Phorcus lineatus. Lineage (NCBI taxonomy): Eukaryota > Metazoa > Mollusca > Gastropoda > Trochida > Trochidae > Phorcus > Phorcus lineatus. The sequence goes on from OV121085.1 coordinate 9,809,074, forward strand.
TAATGTTTCATCTTTATGGAGTTCTTATAGTCTAAGCAAACACTACATCTTGACATGTTCCCATTTTATTTTTGCAAGTGAATGAATATGGAAACTTTTTCAGCATCTTCATATTTAAAAATCATATTCAAAATGCTTATTAAAACCCATTGGGAAATTCTTTTTGCTTTTGGCAAGACACAAAAATGTATTTCTTAAACAACATGTGTAGCCACCAAGATAAGCTGAAAAAGTAATTTTTTGTGCCTTTTTTCCTCTTATAAGTATTAATGAATCTGTCACAGATTATAAGGTGATTCAAAGTCTTTAAGGTGACCTAAGAGAAACATTATAGAAAGCAACTTCTCAAAATAACCATATAAAAGGTTGCATCATGAAATCTGATAAGTTTCATGGATATACCATTTTGAGGAAATAAATACTATATAAGTGTGTGGTAACCTTTGGGCATCATGTCTCAAAGATGTTTTAGTGCTAAGATGGTAATAAGTACCATACATTAACATTGACCCATGACTAGCTCAGGGCTATGAGAATTTTGAGAATCAAAGGTAATATGTAATTAAGAACACTATATTTAGATATTTGTCTAAATTTTCCTTTATTATCTAAATTGAAGGGGGAAATGTAAAATCAATCAAAGAACTAATTTTTTTATAATAATATTAACATTTTAATACACAAATCAAATGCTTATAATATATTTATTTATGCTTAAATGCTTAAAGAACTCATTTGTTGAGTTAAATGATTCTTATTAGAAGAAATAAGGTACATTAGGAACATAACAACATCAGCTAACCAGTGACAGCTAATTCTTAACTAATGTGATTAATGATAATATTTTTGCATAAAGATGAAATGGTTCACCTTCTTGTAGGAAGATAGTGTGATTGCAATTTCTAAATTGGTAAATTTTGTACATATCATCTATGGAGCTTGAATTTTTACAAATTTAAATTATGACTTTGTATAATCACTCTGTCAATACACAAGAACAATAAATAGATTGTGGTCCATACATACACACTCAGAATAACCGAGAAAATAGTTCATGACACAGAATGTTCATACAATATTTGTTGGATAGGACAACATTTTATCTTTTCTCTGTGAATAACATTCTCCTTGTTTTTCAGTCATCAAGGAATCCATTCACACATTTTTATCCAAGGTCAAGGTCAGTTCAACTTCAAATTTTGACCTTCAGTTTGGTCAAGGACACAAGTTCAAGGTCATGTATACTTCAGACGATTGGATCCCATCACAGATCCGGCATAGATTATTATTTTTATTGTCAGTGAGTACTACTAAGCAATGTGTGGGTCATCTCCGAAAAACTAAGAAGTGGATTTTCTCCCCTGTCAGTGACGCTCTTCAGTGCTAAATGCTGAAAGAGAAAAGGATAATGGTTAATACGAGGAATGATGATGGTGTGTTAATTGATGCATCAAGTTGAGATAATTGAACTGTCTTTGAGAGGACCAGAATGACGCTCACCGAAATAGGTTGTGGATAAAGTTACTAGGTAATTATTCTCACATGTGTTATGTCCGATACCCTTGACAGCAGATTTAGATTTCTACAGAACATCAATTACACTTGAAATATGGTTATTAATGGTAACTGATGAAAATCATCAACTCAAAGTAGTCAAAACTGACAACATGAAGAAAAGTGATTAATATTAGCTTTTTAACATATAGAGGGTAAGGTATGTTATTAACCCTCCCGCTTGCATTCTACACAAATGGTTGACAGCTTAGGGAAAAGGATTAATGATTCAGAAATATGTTATTGAATTGAATAACCAACATTTTTGAAAATATGTGTTTTTCATTTTTATGAAAAATATAAAACTGAATCAATAAGAGCGATAATTAAAGAACCTATATTCTAGTAAATGATATTTTAAGTGAAATTAAAAAAGATCAATTAGCCCAAAAGATAAAGGAAAATGTTTTTTTAGAAGAGCACCACGAATTATAAAATAGGATAAGGCAAAACCAAAAACGAATAACAAGAGATGAATTGGATTGAAAAATAATATCAAGATAACATTGAAACTTTTGCTTAACTGACAAATGAGAAGTAAAATTTAATAATCTCAAGCAAAATAGGGTATAAGACGCAAAACACTAACATTTTATTAAAATAAAAAGGTATAAAGATATAAAGATATAAAAAAAAACCAGAAATAAAATTTACAAATTTTCAGAACAAATGATTTTTAAAAACAACTTGCTTAAGAGAAGACAGGAGAAGATATATAAAATATACTGAAGGTTAAGGAAAAATGGAAAATATTACATATTACATACTTGAAGTCAATCAAGCTATACCAACTTTCTGATGGTTGACACTGTCGCCTAGAAGGGCTCGTTTGCTTGCACAGGCGTACATGTCCGCCCCGACACCCCAATCTTTGTCGGGGTATGTGTTATTGTTATTGTAGTGTGTTGCCCATGGCGACGTCTTGACAACGGGGACAGGAATACTGCCCATGACAGCCTGTTGCTGCTGTTGGAGCTGTTTGTCACAGGAAGGGCTGCAACAGGAAAAGTGGTATGTTCCTCAGTGTGTCAATATCAAGTTTAAATCTTTAAATTTACCCTTATGCATGAGTGGCCAATATACAGATAACAAAATGTGTATACAAATGTCATAATACAGGACTAGCACCACTAGACTAGAAACTATTATGATTAGGGAGCACAATTTCTGTGCTTCAGGTGTTGGTGTTTTAACAAAAAGTGCCAATTATTTTGCTAAAGGAGTTGACCAAACAAAAGAACTTTCTTTCACTAGCTGATGGATAATGCACAACCTAATTACATGTATTATCCAATTAAATATTTAAAAAATGGTTCAAGACTCGAATTCATTTTATAAACCTTGTTTGGTCAATATTTGTAACACATATTTCTTGTAGAGTAATGTCTAACACAGAGGAGCAAGACAGAAATAGTCTAAATAAAAGTGATATCTTACTTTGTATGAATAACAGATGCAGGAACTCCTGTAATTTTGGGACTCGTCCTCGTATTTGGAGTTCCAGAGGACATTTCTGATCCACTGAGGTCTGACTGAGCAGGACTTGTACCTCGATCAGACCCCGATCCTAGACTCCCTCGATGGTTATATGCAGGGGGACCCTTCCCACAGTGAGCCCAGGAGCTGCCGTTCATCTCTGGCTTGCTGGAACTGTTGGTCATGACTGGCGCCATTGGACCTGCCAGAGAGATGTTTGGATTTGGACCAACACTTTTAATCACAGAACTATCCCTGTGGTTTAAAGCCTGTGGAATCAGTTCTTGACCATTGACTACAGGATTTGGAGACACCTTGTCCAGTTTATTGTCTTTAGGGTAGTATCCCTGATTGTGGACCGACCTGAAGAGTGTCGAGGATGGGATACAAGGGGGAGCAACAGCGCCCTCTATAGTGTTCATGAAAGAATTTGCATTGTACACAGATGCTGAACGGAGGTCCACAGGCTCCAGGGACCCGTTCAGACGAGGGGGAAACCGGTCGTGGTGAGGAAAGTCATAACCGAACTTCCGAGAGTCATTTTCATAAATTGGTATCTCCTCACAAACACCTTTCTTGGCCAGATCGAACCCGTAACCATAGTCCAAACCATACTTAGGTGCTGAAGAGATGATGTCTGCATAACCATTTGTAGAGTAAGGTAGAGATGTTTGATATTGCCGTGGGTCGATGATGTACCCATTTGAGAGTCCATGCTTCTCTGCATCGAGTCGGTACGCATCTGAATTTGGATACACAGATCCTGTCAGGGATCCATAAACATTGGATCGATAGATGTCCGAGTCATACCCGTAATTGTTCGGATACACAATGTCAGATTTGAACTCGCCTGTGTCGTAGTTGAAAGGAGGATATCCCCCGTAGGTACTACACATATTGATAGGACACGCTCCTTTCCGCTTTTTGGTGTTCTGCGGGTATTCCCGACCTTGGGCCTTTTTCTTGTTTTTGTTTGGCTTCTTAGAGACGAGGTCATCTTCTGGGAAGCCGAAACCAGCGCACAGGTCCATATCTAGAAGGGGGTAAGGAAGCTTGAACTCGTTGCCTCGCTTTCCGAACAAGTCTTGTCCTTCGTCATCCCTGCAATGAAAGAAATACGATATACAATATTTTGATGAATGAATATTTTGATGTTTATTTTGTGGGAGAGTGTTTGGAATAGATGTTGGTCGTGTATACACTGATGTCCATATCAAATGTAATAAAAGTTATGAATTTTTAAACTTACGTTAGCTGTCGATGTGTACAAATGATGAAGTCGGGTTTGCTGTTCTTGTAAATGACTTTACACGAAGACTGTAGCCACAACCAACGATACGATTTGGTCAACCAGCGGTAAGCAATCAAACCAGAGCTACCCGTCTTTATCACTGAAAAAAATAGGTCCAAAATATTAAATATCTCTCACTGAAATGTAAAAATGTTCACTGAAATGTTAAAATGATTACTAAGATATAACACAAAATATGATGCTATATACCATCATAGTTCCCAAGTCCTATCTATCTATCACAACAAAGGTTTTGCACAATATGCTGTCTTACTTCAACAATGATAGCAATTTGTCCTTCTATAAACACATTTATTTCATTGTGAAAAAAACAAATCTATTTTTATTGATTTAAACTCACAGGAACTCATTATCAGAAGTTAAATAAAGGTCACAATGCACAAACCCTCAGCCCATAAAATATGAAATATTCATATAGTTTGTTTATGTTTATCTATGTTAACTTATACATCAAGTCTTTTGTGTGTAAACTTCTACTCTAAAATGTTATCTTATTCACATTACTTTTATTCAATATTAACATCTAAAACCGGTGATATCATGACTTGAAACTAAAATAAAAACTTTCAAATGAACATTATTTCAAAAGGCAGAATACCTTAAAAAAACTCAGAAATATTCTTGTCATGACAAAGTAGATGAAATCCTAAATATTATCTCGCTTTGAAAAGTCAAACAATTAAATGAAATAATTTCTTTTTCAAGGAAATGCATGACCTTTGTTGTAAAATCCTCAAAGACAAATTCAACATTATTCAATCTTGCCAGCCGAGAGAACCAAGGAAACATACAGTGCACGTTAGTGTCGGCTTGCCGTCCTCTTCGATGTGAAATTTAATTCTATATATTGACATTCGTAATCAGTTTCTGTCACACTCGTGGCACTGGCGTAAATTAGTCGTGAATTGAGATGATTCCGAGTTTGAGAAACCAACACGTTAAAGTATCATTTACACTCAAAGACTCGGGCGCTCAGATGGCTGTTCCCTACACAGGAGACAATGGGATGTCATTATCAGTAACTAACCCGCCAATCAACGTAGTTGATCACTATCATGTACATAACATCAATCAAATATGCGCGGTGCAGTGTTTCTCTCAAATTTATGACTTGAGTTAAATTTCCACTGAACTATGCTTATAGATCCTTTGACTTCAAAACAAAGTGTCGGATCTTCTTTTATCAATGAAATACCTACCCAGGATGTCATTAGCTGAAAGAGCTTGAGGTCTTTACACGTGAGATTGAAATCGATTTGTGTTAATAGTCTGGGGGTTTTTCAAAGTGAAATTGAAAATTCTTGGCAATATGATACTAAAAGGTATTTCCTAAACATCGGCTCTTATTTTACCATTGAATTTTTAATAAAACATATTTGAAAAATCTAATTAATTGATAGTTTGTTATCAAATAATGCTTAAAAGAATCTCAAAATTTTCTTTTTTTCTTTTAAGAACAGGAACAAGAACAGGAACAAGATCAGGAACAGGGAAGGACTCTCTGAGTATAATGCCTCTTATGCGTTTTAATCCTGGAGCTCAAAATGCTGAGATTTTAAATATTTTTTGTTTGTTTCACATATCAACATACGTGTCATACCAGCTCTACAGGAACCAATTTTAACATTTCCCCCATGATAATATTTAAAAATTATCCTATACTAAGATTAATTGCAGGGTTTAGACCCATTTAATGGAATAAAAGCACTTTGACGAAGTGGAGATACCTAAAAGTGATCTGTTTTTAATATCATAAGTGTCGAGATTGAAGGCACTTTTAAAAAAGAAAGAGAAAAACATTCTTACATTCTTGATGAGCTGCTGAGAAGTATGAGAGGTCGTCGGGATGTACAAGGTCGTAACCGGACGTTGAAGCCAGTTCATGGTCCGCATAGTTAAACATCATTTTTCCTCTGGAGCAAAAATAAGAAAATAATTTACAAATCAAATTGAAACAAGGTTGAATCTAATTGATATTGTTTTGAATAAAAAAAAAACATTTAATGCAACTAATGTAAGGGTTCATGCCTCAATCTTTTTCTAAATTTTGTTCAATAATGATTTGGCATAGAAAAAATACTTTCATATATATTTGTCATTAAATCAATAAATAAATGTAAATAATATCTCATTTTTACATCAACTTTAATTTTGTTGTTTTAATAGTTTTAACTACATTTTTTTTAAAATGCTGGATTCTTTGTTAGGTAATGTAGTGTTTACCATTATTCAGATGAAAACTTATAAAAATATTGACAAAATTTTAAAGTGTACCAAAGAAATAAATTTACTATTTGACATACTACTAAAGATCTATCAAGCTTTTTCATCTAAAGTATTCTTTTTGTATTTCAAATGATTATACCCAATTTCATTCTAAACATGTTTTCAGTTTGCAATCAATATTACTTTTTATAATAAACCTCCCCTTTTGTAATTGAGAAATTTTTTTCTAATCTATAAATCTATGGCATATTTTATTTTCATTTCCTTCAAAATAAAGAAAACCTTTTTCTATCAATTTTGAATAACCAGTTTAATCGTTAACTGATTATTGACATAGTTATTATCATTTGCCTTGTATGATAATAAAAAAATCCCTGGCTGTAGAACTGTTTAATCTGATTAGGGGATAATTAATTAGTGAACTGCCATGGCATGGATCTCGCCCAGCCAATGCCAATGTCATTTTGAAATGTACATCAATTAGCAATGAACATGGTTTTTGATCGTCAATTTCTTTGAACATGATGGAAATTGCAAGCTAATCTTGTCAGGTGTTTCAGCGGACAAAACGTACCTGTCGAATAAGGGTGATTTATCACATTCTCTTCATTAGCTTTGAGTTAGAGATTAATACGGGACCCGTGATTATGTTAGACCCTGGAACGACGACGACTTTGACTGCTTTTGAAATACAAAAGCCATTACTGTGAGGTCAATTTTCTGATAGTTATCTTGAAATAGATTAGCATGTATTTGTAATGTACATAAATGTAAGAGATAACTTGTTTCGTTAACTCCTAAAAATATTTGCATGGATTTGTATAATGTAAATAAGTTTTAAAATTTCAGAAAACATAAAAATCTTTTATCCAAACAATTAGTTCAAATATCAATTATCTATATTGGAATGGTCAATTAGTCATTGATTTCAATAACTAAGAACTTGATTTGTTATATTCATCATGTATACATATAGTAAGAAATTGATACCCAGGTAAATACGTCCAATGAAGAGATATAAATCATTGGTACAAAACTGGTTTAAAAGCTTTAAAAAAAACTCCTACAAAGGCAAGGTGACATATAGTGGTTGGATTTGTCAATTCTATTTTATTTATGGCTTAAAAGCTGAAATATGGTTTAAAAACTGGGAAATGTGATCTACGCACTTGTGTTATACAAAAGAATAAACTCAACAGGGTACCAAAAAAGTTGTTATCTATACCCCTTTAAAGGCATTGTTAATCCTCAGTTTTGATCTAAATAACTTTTGAAATAGGCATGGACAAGAGATGTGTTTGAAATGTACATAAAAGTGGTTGTCAATGTCTTATAAGCATGCATACAAACTGTGAATTGTATTTGTGATACATAAAAATACATAAAAATAGATGTAACATACTGGTATCTATATAGAACTTCCCATCAACGGAATTATCAATCCCCTCTTTCGGTCTCCATAAATTTTGAAATAGACAAGGACTAGGGTGACATGTGTTTGAAATGTACATAAAACTGGTTGTCGATGTCTTATAAGCATGAAAAGTGTGAATTGTATTTTTGATACATGAAAAAAGACGTAACATACTGGTATCTTTATAGAACTTCCAATCAACAGAATTATAAATCCTCTCTTTTGGTCTCAACAACTTTTGAAATAGGCAAGAACTAGGGTGACATGTGTTTGAAATGTACATAAAAGCAGATGTAGATGTCTTGTTAACCAAGCTGACTGTAAAGATTTGTAAAGTCACAACACTCGGGTTACAGTATCTATTGTTCAAGGCGAAATAAGCGCTATACTAGGGTTGTCAGTTTCGCAGACATTAGACATAAACGACCATAAGTGTGATTGTGTAAAGCCACGACTTGCTACTTGACACTGAAATAGACGATGTCATGTAGTAAAATACACACCTTAAACAGACAAAGGCTTTTGTCAGCCCACACATTGACCCATATAAACAGTTTTGAAGTCGTTAGAAAAGCAGTAAAAAGGTATATTTCATACAAAGTGTAGTGAACAAATTTTGCTTGTCCATGTCACATGTCTACAAGTTTTGTAAATTTTTTTTTCATTTTACGTGTTGAAATGGTTAGTGCAAAGACATTCTTAATGGCTTTAACAGGAACTGCACATGTTTATAACAAAAGGCGATAATAAGGCAGATATGTTAATTTTTCCTCTTCTCTTAATATCTCCACACTTCTAAAGTCATTACATTCCAGGGAAGAAATATTTTCCCCATGAAATATAGTTCTAATTAATTTGAAAGGTTATTCTTGGTTGATTCCTATTTCATATCTGAGAAACTAAGAGAGATACTTTCATACGTTGAAATAAGATAAAGAGCATGGAATAATTTTAAATATCATCTTCAGAAGAAAAAAAAATCATTTAGAAAATTTAAGTTAGGTGATCAACATCAAAGATTGATGTTCTTCAAGATAAGAAAATTTTCACACAGAGAGACAGAATAACCTAAGCTTTTATGGATCCCGTGAGGGTGCTTTCAAAATTATTCTATTTTTGTAAAATTCTAGATTTCAGATATTCACATCTGTATTTCACAAAATTTAAATAATTTCAAACATTCAGAAAATTAATAACTATAAGCTAATGATAGAGGACAGTTCATAGAAATCAGCCACTAATTACAAGAGTTCTGGACAATGGTTAAGTAACAAAGGATGACCTGGGAGGTAATCGCTAGCAGGTGGAAGAGGGTTTGACCTCTCACCTGGCAGGTCATCAGAGGTCAACTTGACCAGTAGGACAGTGATCATCATCATGCATTGGTTGTTAAGGAATAGTTGAGAAAAATTGACAAGATGAAAAAAATTCTATTTACACTCTAACATCTTATGACTGTATATGTAGTATATAAGTGCTTGATTTGATACACAAAGATCTATCAAAAGAGGTGAGGTGAGGGGATTAGGGGTTTATCGGCGCTTTCTAGAGTATTTCACTTATAAGACTGCTGCTAGTATTAATTCATGCATGGAGATAGCCTGCAACATTATTGTGGCTATGCATTGCTTTGAAACCTGCAAGCATCGGCTGGAACTAGGAAACCATTTGTAGTATTGCGCTGAAATTCTGTTTAGCGTTGCGCCCAAAACTTCCTGCATGTAAAACAGTTCTCTTCTGAAGACAGAGTTGCTGTGCCTGTAACTGGATTCGAACCCCTGAGACCTGTTGATACGAAGCTAACCGCACTAACCACTGTGCAAACCGGCCCCTTATATTAAAAGAATATTGAGCCAACAAATGATTGGCAGTCAACTTCACCAGTTAAACCTATCAGACAATTTTTATTATCATGAATTTGCATTCAAAATTTATCATAAATGGGAAAGTAGAAAAACGGCAAAATGTCTTAAATTATGTTCTATCATTCCCTTTGATTTGTAAAGCTGTTTTTATGTTTTCAATGTTGAAATAAAAGTTGTGTACTGGCAGAATTTCTGTCGAGGCCATCTTTTGGAATGACAAATTATAATGATGTCTTGAATCTGATTGAAAATTATCACCAATACTATACCTATCATTATGGGGGACATTAACGAAAGCATCAGTGAACTCATTTGTTCTAAGATAATTTGTATATTTCATGACCATCATTATGTTAGAAAATAATTGTAATCAATATCGAGCTTAGAATTAACTTCGAACTGAACTTGAGGTTAAGAGATTCTCATAGAAAGATATTGTACATATCATGATAAATATATACCTGGCCATATGATGTGTCAAGATACCTAGTAATTAAAGAAGATATCAAAACAAAATTTTGTGTGAAGATCTCATTATTTTACTTATATCTAATAAGAAGATATCAAAAACCAAAATTTTGTGTCAAGATCACATTATTTTACTCATTTCACAGAGATTGGGTAACATTCATTACTAGCATGGACTGACCCAAGCACTTTGACCAATGGTCATTATAATTTATAGCAGTGTCCTTATGCGATCTCTGAGCTTAACGAGTGATGGACACTGGTCAGATGATACGGAATCATCAGAGGGTTGTAATTACTCACGCACAAAACTACTCAAATACTCATCAATTTCATCCAAATTTATGTCAAAACAGACACATTTGCAATCGAACACCTGAAATTAACAAGAAACAAGACTATCGGACGTTGCGAATTTAATGGACACCTTTATACTTAGGCAACTTCTGGCGGTATCTCTGTAGTCAGTAAAGGAAAATTAATTTTTTTTAGAATTTGTGTATCATAAATATATATAACATAGTTTTAGTTTATATATATATTTTAATCAATATCTTCTATACTATTTTTTATTTTTGTGCGTTTTATTTGATTTGAATTTTTTTTCTCTTTGCACACTACAGTTGATGATACAGATTTGTTTCAGTTAAGGTTTGACAAAGTTTCAACGTCGATCAATAGTTCTTATCTTCAAAAGGTTATTCAAGAGTGGAAGAAACACTGATTTTTTATGTGTAGTATATATATCACCATTCATTTTATAACAATTAGGTACAAAAAAATTATAATACAAATCTATATAAATGTCACTGATTTACCTAATTATTTTGGTTTCCAAATTTCAAACTTGTAAAAAATCTTCTATCTCATTCGAAAGGGAATGTTACTTTAATCAAAGCATTATGCCATGAGGATTGTAACTTTTATACTAGAGCATTTAAGCAAGCACAATTTTCTATCTTGATGAAATAACTGAAAACCTTCAAACAATCTCTGTGAACGCAATGATTTTTTTTGCATCGTTGTTTGATAGAATTATATACACATTAGTCTAAAGTCAAACTCGATAAAAATGGTAAATTGAATACTGAATGGCATTCCTAACGTCTGAATCACTGGATAATTTCAAAATGGGGTTATGGGAATCGGCAAAGATCTTCATAGGGGAGGTAATGAAAGCACCCTGTACTGACTTGACTGCAAACCAATCTTTTCCGAAAGGAAGCAAGCATCGTCAATGTCATGCTTGGAGTCAAGTTTAGGAACCCAATACCTGTGGTTCTGATCTCAAAGTAGATACCCATTTGCGCTTGTACGTCACAGTCAAATACGAACATACACCTGACCACACAAGTTTGAGTGGCAATTCGATACCTCTCGGTACAGATGAAGGGTTGATTTAAAGATTTGATAACTCCAAAACAGACATAGGTTGCACTGCATTTTTTCTCAAACAAATTTTTTGAGAAGTTTGGAAAACATTTTCTTTGTGTTTACGGTGGAGATTAGGATCGTAGTTTGAGAGGAATAAGATCAACGAAAGGTGAAACGTTCCTTGGGAAGAAGAGTAGCAGATTAAGGAGATAATCCAGCCTAATCCTGTGTTAAATGTCAAAGTGCACATATTTTGACTTTTAAACCATAGTTTTGTATGCAATAGCACTAGGTAACAATCCAAAAAACAATTACACTATTTTCTTTAAACTAAATCCACTTGACTCAGATATATGGATAATTAAAGTTTTAGGAAACGACTTATTTTTCTAGAAATGAAAATTTAAGGAATATTTCCTTCCTGCTCAAATGATGTCAAAACAACATCCTGTCAATGTGTTCCAAAGTGACCTCTTGTAAATAATCCATTGACAGCATAAATGCACAAAGTGGTTCACCTTCAAATAAATTTTCCAGAAAAATTCTCATGTCATACAGTTTGTTTGAATCAATATATAATTGAATTCCTTTGCCATCCAGAAATTCTTTAACTATACACGATTTGCTCTCCAAACATATTTAATGCCTTTAGAATGCATATTTAATGCCTAATAAAGTAATTTTGCATCAAAACTAAATGAAACTAAAATATTTCTTTTCCTTTTGGTATTTTCCAAATATATTTTTCAGAATATGCGTATGCTAGCTGTGTTTTACAAATTTACATATGATTTTTAGAGTAAGAAGTGAAATAAAAAAATTTTTTAAAAAGTTGATGAAAGAAAAAAAGTATCTAAAATAAAAACAACAATAATGTTATTAATCAATCAATAAAAAAGCAAACAAAAAAACGTCCAGGAACAAAGGAAACAATCACTGATACAGAGAAGCTTTAACAAGACCAAAGAAAAAAAACATCTGCCACAAATATAGGTTAATTGTTATTGACATGACCAAATCATGTATGAAACTGTTTCAGAAATGAACACATCTCTGCTATTGACACTGGCTTTGTTGACAAAGACAAGGGAAAATCTGAGACTGTATCATCGAATGACATAGTCAACGAAGTATTCATAAACAGCCTATCAAACTGAGCCCTAGAAACGTATAGTTGAAGTAATTACTGACCCATAGTGTGGAGTGTGGGAATGGACATTGAGCAGGAAACTGATATATATGTGTACATAATGTCGATTGCATGCAATGTACGACCCAACAGTGACAATGACATTTCACTAATGTGATTTTTTTCTGAAATGATTGATTTTAAACAAAGAAGACACAATTCATTTGGAATATTTGTAGGAACTGAGGCAGTTTTTAATTTCAATCGTTTTCAAAAAGTGAATTTGATATAAAAATATACAAATATGAGTAACAATCAAATTGAAAAACATTATTTCATCTGAAAAAAATTTATGGATTTCAGATACATGTGAAAGGTTTTGAAGGGCAATTTAACATATTTCAGTGTCAAATAAACAATAAACCATATGAACTTGAATACAAATACATATTTCTTATAGAATTCTTTAGAAAGTTGTCGGTTTCCATCTAACTAAAAGTGAAATCAAGAACAAATGAATTAAAGGATTTAACATTTTTTCCCGTTAACATTTAATTAAACTGACATAACTTGCAATTACAAGTAAGTGTTTCCTTGTCTTAAAGTACCGGGTACTTCAATTTTTGGTGGTCCAGAGGATATATCGAGATAATTTTAGTTGATAAATTAAATTCTGTAAATTTGCTACTCAGAATAGTATTGCGCTTATTACTTTACTGTAGATAATGAATAATGAAAATTTGAACAAAACGTGATCTCTCAACATGAACATTGCAACTCGTTCCTATGAAAATATGGCTATAAGTATTATCATTGAGGAAAATTGAGTAGAAGAGGAGGAAGGAACCTGAAACTAAACTGCTTACATTTTAGTGAAAAGATTAATCATTTTGGAAAAAGCTTGACATCATTAACAACTCCCTATTTGATGAAAAAAACAAGGAAATGTAAATAAAACCGTTATGTTATCTGATCTTAGCTTTAAACTAACATTGATTGTATTGTCAACAAATATTGTATGAAATAATCCTTTATGATTTATTTTTATTTCCTTAAATGAACTTCCCGAAAATAAGAGATAATCTACTGACGAAAAAGAAAATGACCAGAATATATATTTGCTATTTCTACTATCCTCAAACATATAACATAAAACAATGTTGAAAAAAAGTATGGCGATATCAGTTGTGTATATTATCATTCGTCATGATAGTCATAAATAGTTGTGTCTTTGTAGTAAATAAACCACTGCAACAGTGATATTTGACCTGCAGAATTATTAGTTTATTGTTTATCTTTGTTCATAGTTGATCTTGGTTAATTGCAGATCTTAGTTCATTGCAGATTTCAGTTCATTGTATATTTTAGTTCATTGTGTATATAAGTTCTTTGTAGATCTTTGTTCACACTGTTGGAATTCTTTTTATTGATAATATCCTTATACAACCTTCTTTTTTATCAACATATAAATGATTTGAAATGAAACACCCTTTTGCCTGCTTGATACAAATCAAATTGTCTAGTATAAATGGTATTAAACAGTAGGACCTTTAGTATCCTGGACCGAGATTTTCGAAGCTCTCTTAGTGCTAATATAGTCGTAAGTACAACATTAACATTGGCTTAAGACAATCTTAGCCCTAAGAGAGTTTCAAAAATATAGGTCCTGGTATTTTCTGCGTTTTAAAAAGAAGAAAGGTCAACATACCTGTTATCCATTGTGATTGGAGAGAAATCCATCTTGTGCTTGCTTTTGAACGTCAACTCTCGAGATGGAATGTCGAATAACGACAACGGACCAAATGGACAACATGTTGCAAAAAGCGCCAACTGAGGTTCCTCTGTTCGGATATTTTGTCCATGTAATACTCGTATCCATCCATTGATTTCTAATGTCTGAATAAGAAAGTATGAAATTTATCAGCACTTTATTACAATGATGTTATCAGAATGGTATCTTAATGTCTGAAATTGCATTTTCTCAATTTTCAACAAATATCAGAAATGTAACTTAATATTTCAAATTGCAGTTCTAAATGTCCATTAAAAAGTGTGAAAATCAACATTTTATTCAAATAATGTCATCAGGATTGTTTTTTACTATCTGAAATTGCATATTCCGTGTACTATAGACCTGAGACCTTTTGAGTACAGGAATAAAGATTGATTGATATTCCAATTAAAAAAACATAAATTATCAAATATAATAAATTGATAACCAATAATATTAATACTTACAATAAACCCTGATGTGTTGTCTAGCAAACACCGGAACCGAACAGTGAAGGAACGATGAAGATGATGATGATTTTCTGGAAAAAGTAAAATTCAATGATAATAGTAGTATAAATATGATGGATATTTATATTCATAAATCTTAATTCATGCCTAGCACAGAGTGGGTCACCGATCTGGTTATAAACCATGTCAACTGTTGCTGAACTCCATTGACATTAATCATTGAACATTGCACAGGGTCACAACTCCAATTGAGAATTAATTCTGCATTGGGGATTGCTGGACACTCAACACTTTACCTAGCACATTATCTTTATTATTGCTCTGAAGAAAGAAACAAACTACTGAAACAAGATGAAAATAATTCAGTTGAATATCTTACTAAATGTAAGTAGCTTTTTACAATTATTTTCTGTCATATTATATGTTATATTTTATGTGTCATTCTTTCTTAAAAAACCTATTTGTTAATTGTATAACGTAACATGCTAAAATATATGTATATGGCCCTATGGCCTATGTACAAAATAAATAATGATGATGATGATTATTTATTTTTCTCTTTTAAACGTAGGATGCAACAGCTTGAAATCATGTACTTGACAAAATAGATTATGGATATTGTATATTTTAAAATATTTGCTATATTCTGTATGTATGATTTTATAACTCAAATAAAATTGGATAATAGCTTACAATCTTGTTAGTTTCATCATAAATAATATTCAAAGTAAAAAATTGTGTATAAATCCTGCATTCTACATATTGTAGTTCTGATGACCGATGTTCTATGTTGAATATAATCATTCATAAAAAAAAAAAATAAAATAATAATTTTATAATTCCTTAAATATCCTTAACTATTATTGTGTATATGACATATGAATAATCATGAAATAAGGCACCCTTTGAAAATAATTATTAGTTAAGTTTGACATCTAATTAAGTGATTTCACAATTTCTGTCAGAGCATTTTAAAAAAATATTTAAAGCACTGGTAAACATACCGGGTAACATAATCTCATGCAGTGGCATATTAGATTTTTCTTGGGGTAGCGCTGAGGACCAAGAGAGCTGCCGTTTGAACTCGTCTCGGTCTTCCGAGTGTATCAACTCCATCACGCTCTGGTGAATGATATCTGACTGGAAATTTAAAAAATATATAATATTATAAGGGTGATATATTTTTTATGACATTCCCAAAGAAGGTGCTGACTGAAACTGTTTCCAACATGTGAAATTTGTAATTAATAAATTATTACTCAAAAAATGAATTTTTTAATTTAAAGGTAATAGCAGATGTTTTACTAAATTTCAAGATAAAGTCATGAGGTATTTTTTTGGTGATACTATTCCTTCATTACCTTTTATAAGTGGTGAAATCACTCTAAATTGAGGAGCACTTTCTTTCTTGTAGGTTGTTTTATGACATGTTAGATGATTACATATTTTATTTGCATTATGACATTGTACATGTTTAACTTATGGATAATTTACATAATGAAGACATGTAAGTTTGGCTAATGTTCGGTGAATAAGTTTGTCACTCTTATTAATGGTAATGATTTTCATAATGGCTTTCCGCAAAAATGTGTTCTTATAATTTTCAACAATTTTCCTGCTATGATTTGAAATAGGATATCAAACTTTTTTGTATAATAGCTATTCCTATATATTTTTATAATAAACTTTAAATTACACAAATTAAAAAACCTTCTTTAAATCTATCATCATCTTTTACAAGATTTTTTTTCATTAATTATAATCTTTGTTTCTTCCATTTAACTGAAAAATTGTGAAATAATATA
Organism: Phorcus lineatus; assembly: GCA_921293015.1. Classification (NCBI taxonomy): domain Eukaryota; kingdom Metazoa; phylum Mollusca; class Gastropoda; order Trochida; family Trochidae; genus Phorcus; species Phorcus lineatus. The sequence continues at coordinate 9,825,938 of OV121085.1, forward strand.
TATTGATTGTTTTTAAATACGAAACTGACAATATGATTATGCTGTTCGCTACAAATATTCACATCAATATGTTCACACATTACCAAATACAATTATAATTTTATTAAGCTCAGTAGGAAAACCCATTTTCCATTTTCGTTTTCATGAATAATTTCCATATCAAATATCATAATACCAAAGCCAAGATTTTAACAGATTTTATACTGATATAACAATTGTTAGTTAATAACTTGCAGATGGCGTCTATGTCATCTTGACCTGAAATAAATTACCCTTTTTGATAGAAACAACAAAACCATTTTAGACCTAACCTCAACAAAGTATAATATTGTTAAACATTTTAAAAAACAATAAGTTTCAGTAAAAAAAACTCTTGAACCCTAAAAAAATAATGTTCAAAATCATTTCAATGAAAGTCAAAACCAAAAATGAATGATCCTAATCAAATACAAACAGCAAATTTCAGACTGATTGTTGAGTTCAATATAAATTCCTAACCAACAATTAATTTTTTAATATTTTGCAGTTTACAACAAATATTTCCTTTTGCAAAGGACAAAAAATATTTGGTATACTCTGTATGTATGATTTTATAACTGAAATCAAATTGGATAATAGCTTACAATCTTGTTAGTTTTATCATAAAATAATAATTAAAATAATAAAAAAAAAATAAAGTTATGAATAAAATTGAGTACCAGTATAAACCCTACATTCAAACATTAAACCACAAATTTTAAGCTCTAATTTTTAATACTTAATTTTGTCTACATTTTCCAAAGTCCAAAAAGTATGTATACGCTTGTTTATCTAAGTGAAAGATTGTTTATGACCCACAATGCATTAACACTAGGTCAGAAAAAACTGCCACCTGTGGATTTCATTACTTTTTTAGACGCATCAGGAAAATCTAAAACCCAACCAGACGAGAATTACGAGAAATTTTCAGACCCCATATAGGTTTTTATCAGAGGTCATTGAGTGCATTAAGGGCCCTTTTGCAAATCTGGTCAAATATCATTGATATTCTCACTCCTGAGGATAATCAAACACTATTGTTATTGCTGTGATTATTAAATTATCACCTTCCTATCAATAAATGTTGTTTCATTTCATGATGGAGTGAAAAATGGAAATTGAGATTTGTTTTTGAAGTTTTGTCATGTGAAATACTTTATTGCAAATTTTGATCATTCATCTAAACAATATTTGACAATGCCAAAACACTTTATGAATTAAATATCAAATAAAGTTAAACTTATTTTCATTGAAAGTTTCTAGAGAGTCTTCTTTCCAAACCACACCCGAGCATTAAAATCAAATATTTTGATTGAAGTAAAATGTATGAGTAAAAAAGACATCAAAATCATGGATGATCATTTTAGATTAATAGTTTTCCACCCAAACATCTGTCAAAAATAACATTAAACATTTTCCAAGATTTTAATATGAACACTTATAAGAGATAAATCAAATATCTCATTTTCTCTTGTCATTGACTTAAAGATTAACTCGGTGGATCAGATTTTCAAACAAGAAGATTCACACTTAAGCCACAAGGTAATTCTAGGTTTTGATCCCCATGGGTAAAGCGACCCCTATCCTATTTGACCTAAGTCATTGTTGGATGTTTTGAAGGTTGACATGTCAATTTCAAGCAATGAGATGTTTATTCAACAATTGACACAAGTCATGTCTGATATTGACGACACCGCTCTCATTGAAATCGGCGTGCTTGGGCTATTATTCTGGGCTACTCTTATGCCATCTGCTCCCCATGGAAAGTCATAAATCTTTTAAAGCTTTAACACTCTTTAACCATGGACAGGGCCCTGAATTAAAAACTTTAAGGTTATCATTACAAGAAATATAATGTATTGCTTGAACAAAGTTGTGTATTTAATCTTATCTTCTAGTTTCTTTGAACTTTTGTGAGTGACATTTTGAATTTGTTTTTATTGACAGTATTTTCGGTTCGCTAAGTACAGGAGGGTTAAAATGGTATAAACTCTACTCAAGAGTGTAATTCCTCAACTTGTGTTTAATCTTTTGCAGTTTAATCATTATTGCCAGAGATTTAAAAAATCCAAAACCATGACATAAAATTTGGATAAATACAAGGAAGATACAATCATTTCTCCTTTGAAAGACATTTATTTGCTTCATGTTAAGGAATAAATAATCCACAAAAGAAATATAATATTTTTAACAATGTAATTCAAATTTGTTGATGATTAAAGAAGAAAGGTTTTGAAGAAATTTCAAAGATTCAAATCATTACCGTTTTGAAAATGGATTAATAATACCTTACATCAAATAAAACATTTTTCTCTCTTTTATTTAAAAATTCATTGATCTATTGAAAATTGAATCTGTATGAAAAAGAAAAATGTATTGCTTTCATGAAAATATTGCTTACAAATATCAATATTTTTTGGGGTTTGTCATCTTCAAAACAGCTTTATAAAATAAGTAAATGATTACTAAAAATAAGGTTTGATGATATTTACATACTTTTTTTCAGAAAATGTTTTGGGCTCTTTATAGATCAGATTGATTATGATTCAAGATGATTAAATAATAACAAGAGAGAAAATCTTTTTCATTTTTGTTACAAATTGAATTTATTTTTTTGATTTCATGTGAATTATTTCAGATTATTTTTACATACACATATTTTTCAAATTTATATGTGGTGTTGTTTTTGCATAGTGTTGAGCATATTCAAGGTGGAAATTAGTAAACATTGGCAATAGGAAACAAAGAGATATAGATGAGAGAATGATCCCAAATTTCTAGAAAAAAAAAATTAATTAAGGTTTACCTGATGAAAGCCCAGGTACTGTTCCACTGTCCTAGATGCAAAAAATACTTCTCCATCACAGGTGACCACAAATAAAAACCCGTAAAGAGCCTGAAAAAATATGAAAAAGCAACATATTAGATTTATAAAAGAACAATTTCAGAAGACCAAGAGGGTTACTGAATCAGTATACCTTAGCCCTAAGGTGATAATTAGCTAATGCTGAGAAGATTTTCAAGATTGGACAAGATGCTGAGTCTGGTTTTGAAATGATAACCAGTCTGAAATAATGCTGATTGTAAATCAATTACATAATCTTGGTATCATAATCAATGGGAAAAATTATATTCAAAAATCCTTTCATATTAAGTAACATCTTTTGATTTCAAACTTGGATTTGAAAATTTGTTTTCATAAGAAGCAATATTCCAAAATTAACTCCAAAAATAGAGTTTACATTTATGTAATTGAAATACTTCTAATAACTTCATGCATTCTTTAAGTGCCTTATTAAAAGCACTTATGAAATTAAACAAAGGACAATAATAAATAAAATTCTTGGTATGTATTTCAGGGTGTATATCTGTAAAGGGAACAAATCAGATGCAATTTATAACAAAGGATGAGAAAAATTGAACCAAAAGTGTAATGCGAGTCTGTCATATTGGCTACATAAGGCACTATTAAAAGCATAAAACTATCGTCTGATGGAGCTGCCCTCATGGGTGGCAAAATATTATCAAAGTTGATTCCATATACTTCCACTTGGTTGTCTATTTGTAATCTCATCTCCTCTCTCCCATGTAAAAATATGACAAAAATATATTGTATAACAATTGTATCTCGACTCAAGGTCTAGATTTTTCGAAGCTCTCATAGCGCTAAAATAGTCATAAGCCAATGTCAATGTATGGTACTTATGACTATCTTAGCGCTAAGAGAGCTTCGAAAATTTAGGCCTATGTATTTAGTAAACACCTTATCGGAGGTTTGCTAGTGAAGTTGGAGGTCCAATACAGGAAATGCGGTGGTTGTCAGATGCGCTGTGATAATAAAACACTATGCCAGTGAGGAATTGGACATTACACTAATCATCATCAAAAATGCTGCAATTGTTTTAACTTCAAATTTGATTTTCCTACCTTAACGAGAAAATTAAGACTTGCAGATGCTGTGCACCTATTTTACCTGAAGAATAAATAATTTAAAGACACACATCAAAGCAAGTCAATGTGTTTTAAAGCCTTGATTAAGTGTTAATTTGGGACGGTAGACCTGCAGTAATCTAATTCTAATTCCTTTCTAATTAAATATTTACATCATAAGAGTCTATTTCCTTTGTTGCCACTGATTAAAGGTATTCAGGTGTTCAGATTTTCACCTATGCAATTAGCGACAGGTATGGGGAACAAAGGTATGGAGCATCTGGGCTTTACCTGTTCGGAAATTTATAATTTTGGGCCGGTGATTGACGAATTCGTCTCTCAGAGAAATGAAAGAGAAATGATGTAACGTCAATCATTCTTGAAATGGTATCCTCTAAAAGCAGCATTGATAGAAATCTCTCATTAAAAATGTATGAAACTATGTGATTATACTGAAGAAAATAGAGAATAGCATTTTGATAATATCAACTATTACCCGAGAATTGTTCATGGTTAAAACTTTGGTAACATGGATTTGAACACCATGGTAGCATTTTTCAGCATTATATGGATTGATGGGCATTATAAACCTAAACCATAGAGTGATAACCAAACATGAAAGATTGATCGATATAATGATACAAATCTAAAACTTTGGAGATAATAGTCATTTCGCCCAGTGTTTTAAAAAGATATACTTTACATCCTCTATTTTAAATGTAAAGTAATGTTTTCCAAATAACATATCAAATTTGTTTGTTATCAAGTATTCTATGATCGGTTATTAATGATTGTTTGATCTATCGATACCTATACTCTTATGTGGAGAGAATGATTCAGCCTGTATGAGACATTGAGGAAATGTAATAACTTTATATATTCCATTTCATGTATATAAAAATACAACATGTTTAGATTTTATGTTCATTGTAGGGTTATAGTATACTGGAGTGTGATGCCAGGTAAAAGTTTTATATGCCCATACGCACCAACTAATCATATGACACTGGTTACATTTATTCTAAATATGAACACCAACAATACTGAGAATATCAGAAGTAATTTTGTTTGCTATGAACAAATGTGATATAAGGCTCATGTGCACACATGATACTCATTGCGCTGGTTCATTCTCACAATATATGTAATAAAAGATTTGAGAAAACTGAAAGAACTGCAGTTGTTATGCAAACATGATATTGCACATGTGCACTAATGGCATATATGACACTGGTTATGTTTAACAACACATTATCAGTACAAACCTGCAGTATGCTCTCCCCTTCTGAGAATCCTGGTTCCTGGAAGAGGTGAGATCTGCCCATGAGGTGTGAGTCCATTCCATATCGGTTCGGGAGCACAGCTGCAACAGACAGGAGATAATATTATTAATGTTGTCTACGAACGTTCATTGCAAAATTATAATGAATACTCAACCATGTAAGTCAAGGATCACCCTGATTATATACAATATGATTATTATTATTATATATATCTATTGACTATGGTTCATATTATAATCCATATGATACATATTGAATAGTGGGCGGTCCTTAATTTTTTGGTTTGAGTATAAATGATATTGTGTATATTGACATAGGAATGATTTTCAGTGGCTAGTTATGAATTTGTTAAACATTCTTTATGATATGCATATCTAAAAATCTTAGATATAACCAGATTAATTTTAAACATTTTATTTTTCAGATCATTTTTTGGGGCTAATTTTCAGATTTTTTTATAACAATTTATTTTATTTACTTCCATTAGAACGCTGTATAGACAGTTTGAGTTCCATGTCAGTGTCATATATCTGACAATGGGTTGGTAAAATATCTCTTCGTACTCATGTAGAACCCACACGTCACAACCCTCTTTTATATTTCAACGTAAGTCATTCAAACAAGATTTTAGAGTAACTTAATCCTTATTTGACGTTTATTTGTAAAAAGTGGAAAATTGAGGAGAAATTTGAGTGAAATGAGGACTGTAATATCTGGTGAAACAGATTAGATAGCTGTGAATATGGACTTAGTAAACTTGTGAAATATACACTGGTACATTGCCAGTGTCCATTTCAATAGAGAACCAGTCATGTGATATTCAAGGTGTAATACAAGTCGTTAGCACATGTCTTGAAATGGACGACCATCATTCATGGGGACTCTGGTATTTGACATCATGACAAAACATGCTCTTTAAACCTCCTCAGTGAAACAGTTTGGTTGGAATTATTATTGTTAAAGATCTTACCCTAGTACTACACAGTAATTTAAGACGAGTTATTATACGCGAAATGTTCTACTTCTATGATGACAGTTTCAGATAATCGTGTTTTCAGTTCTGAGTGTACAAATTGCCTATTTCGTACTTTTCACGCTGGTGTTTCGAATGTTGCTGAGGTTATAAAGAACTCTTTTTTCAAGTAAGGAAGTGTCGTATTTCGGAAAACAAAACTTTGATTGAGTTATCAGATTGCGCTGGGGGATGAGTCACAGGGTATAGCGGGGGTACTCGAGTGGAATGAAAAACTGTACCCATTCAACTCTCAGGGACGTTTACAAATGTTGAAAAATATTTCAATATTCATATCAAAATAGACAGAATTCATAGAATTAATTAGATTCAGGGTATGGTTTTAGAATTTGAAATAATTTTCTTTGATGATTTCAAATGTTATCTTTAGTAATATATGTCTAAAATGTTTCCTTAGTCAATTCAACATAAGGAATGTTTTCTCAGTTTTAACCTGTTTTTTTCCATTATTTAATGCAATACAAATATGAGGTATAAATTACATACACACATACATACAAATTTAACCCTTAAATTGTTTAGATATTATTGTAATTGAATTGGAAATTTTCCTCATAAGTTTTTTAATGAACACAAATTTTAATGAAGATTTGTTGATTAAAGCATAGAAAGAAAGCTTAAACATGGAATTCACATAACTTTAAAAATCAGAGATCATAGGTTTTAATCTAAATATCTAAAAAATATTAATAATGGTATTGAAAAGTAAATATTAAACCTGAATTATATATATGTCAAACAAAACCATTAAGATGCTGATACTAAGAGTTAAGGCACATCTTCAAAGTATAAATATAAAAAAATAAATTGTATCATTTTGTTTGGCTTTCTCTTTGAATAGCGAATCGCTCACAACCCCTCGAGTGTTTTTCTTGCTTAATGATAATCTTTTCAGTCAATAAAGCAAGTTTGATCAGTGATCAGGAATGTTTGTACTGTTTGTGAAACAAACATCGCTATGAAAGAATCATTCTGAGCGTGAATGGATTTTATGACTATTTAAACAACTCCTGAAGAAATACTAAACAATCCCCCATGATGCATTATCAACAGAATTACAAAATAATATGCGTAATCAAGTTAAGCGAAATACGTCGATTTGATCGTCCCCGCTCTACTTGGAAGCGTCTAAGCCCATCTTTGTGTATTCCTTCTAATATTAAACCATTTTGAGTGAATTCGTTCACAAGCCCTGTAATTTATACCTCTAAACTTTAAACAATCAATCGTTAGGTTTAATCCTCCCGTGGCATTATCATTTCAAATAACATACTGGCGAAAAGAAGCCAGCTTGGGAAATTACATGTCTTGCCGCTTCAAAATGATAATCAGGCAAGGGGGGAAGAGTAAGGCTGTATTTTCAGAATCATCATGGGTAATTTCCCAGAAAATCCATTTCACAATGGTGGAGCTATGGACCAGTCATCTTAGATACATGTTTATTTCATCTTGAGTGATGTCCATTGCATCAATTCAGAGATCAGTTAATTCAAGTCACAAGCTGATTTACTATTAACTCTATTTTATAAGTTTTTCCATATTTCTTCTTTATTTATCAACCAGTAATCCAAAATAAGTAAAAAGGCCGGCATTTTGCCATAAATCTTCTTGTCAATCTGTCAATATACATTGTCCACCATTGGAATTATATTTCTAAAATTTCTATATTCTTATTCTATTTTTTGTTTTACTGTTATTTGCTGTTATTTTATCTGTAATATTTTGCTTATGTTTGACTGTTAATAGTATTTTCTTAAGTACTTATCCAAAGTATCATATATGACAATATCAACTGTCAATCATTTTTTTCATAACTAGTCAACCAATTATTTCATTTGGCAAAGTGAATCCTTGTTTTGGCAACATAAGCTCTTTTTATAAATTTGCAACATCAACGATTCATTTCAAATGATATTGCTAAGTCTCTATTTCACATTTACTTTAAAACCATTAGGTTCACAAGTACTTGTCAACCATTCACATCATTAGAAAAAAATTTCATTGCTGGACTTCTTTTTACAAAATGATTTTTAAACATTTCAATTTGATAACTCCATAACAATTCAGCTGCTTTACTGCAATAATTTGGCACATATGAAATAAGGATACATAATTTTGTTTCATTATATTCTTATCATCATGAAATCTTATCATGGTAGGCCAAGTTGCCTACTATGAGGAAACTTTTCTAAGATCCTTCGGCAGTAGTTACTGCTGAAAGATCAATTTACCAAACCTATATAAATAAATATTCATATTCAATATTTCATCATGTCAAAAGTGTTCTGTTTCTGACAGTAAATGGTAAAAGATATTTTCCACCTATGTATTTAGCTAAACAATACACTTAGAAAGAGGAAAAACAGCAGCAATTTAAAATGATGTATATCACTCAAACTTCGACTTATCATGTTAATTTGACACAAAATTGTTCAAAGTATACATCGTTGAAACATAAATTCAACAAAATAAGCCCACATAAGTGAGTTGCATTTGTTTGATATCAATCACTTGTAAATTGCATTGAAAGCAATGTCTCATTCTTCAAGTTATGGTGTGTTACTCTTTCATGAGGTATTGTTCTGTCTTATAACTGTAGTATTATTCATATTATAAGGGGAAGAAGAATTTGTTTATGGATACAACATAATTCTGAACAGTCGATTCCTCCACATAGTTTCTAATGTTTTCATTCACTTTCAACTTGATTTAGAACAACATACTCTTCATTCTTTATTAACCCTTTGAATCCCAATCTATTAATGTCATCACATACTCAACAAAAAAAGTTAAGGACTCTTTATTAACCCTTTTAGTCCCAATCTATTAATGTCATCATATACTCAACAACAAAAGTTAGGGACTCTTTATTAACCCTTTGAATCCCAATCTATTAATGTCATCACATACACAACAACAAAAGTTAAGGACCACCCCGATTTTCATTCTTCCGGCATCATATGGATCATTTCATGAAATACACAACATCTTAATATCTAAATTCAGGATGTTCCTTATATTATTTTGCTGAGTATAAATTTTGATGATACTGACTAAACTGTTGTTAATAGCTAACACATTTCACTTCGCTCTTCCTGACGTTTACGACTGATGAAAGAGCGACGCCGATTAATTTTCAGTTAATTAATAATGTCCAGTATAACATTTCCATCGAGTTGATTGAATCTGCAACACAAGCCTTGTCCCTGTCACAAATAACAAAATACTGTAATTAACTCAAAATTCCAGCTCAAACAAGATGATTTGGTAGTGAGTTGCCCATCACTGTTTAATTAATGCATTTGTCTTGCCATGTCTGAAATTAACGTTGATTGATGGAGAATGAACGCACTGTATTATCATCAGACTGACCCACGTTCAAATAGAAATGGTATAGTGCATGTCTATCCATGATCAGAATTGATATAGACAAGAAAGTATAGTAGTAATCATAAATACTTTTATATGTAAACTTGTATACATTCTTTAAATTGCTTTTTCACTTATCCTATGAGGCCGGAGTGGAAATACAAATTTTCATATCCAGTGAGATTTGAACTCAGGACCTCTATGATGAGTGTCAGACACTATACCCATTCACCCAGAGGGATATCCTTGCCAAAGCCAGAAGAAATGCTTTTGATCTCATCCTGCCACATTACCAACCTCCACAAAGTAACTCATCCTCGAGTCGACAATTCAAGAGAAATGTCTGTGAAGAACTTACCTGCCTATAAATAAGGAATAACAAGCCTGAAAAGGACCTAAAGGTGTAATGGAATTATTGAAAAGGAACTTAACGAGTAATTAAATTATGTAAAAGGTCCTAAAGGTGTAATTGAATTATGGAAAAGGACCCAAAGGTGTAATGGAATTATAAAAAAGAACCTAAAAGTGTAGTGGAATTATAGAAAAGGACCTAAAGGTGTAGTGGAATTATAGAAAAGGACCTAAAGGTGTAATGGAATTATAGAAAAGGACCTAAAGGTGTAGTGGAATTATAGAAAAGGACCTAAAGGTGTAGTGGAATTATAGAAAAGGACCTAAAGGTGTAGTGGAAATAAAGAAAACTACCTAAAGGTGTAGTGGAAATAAAGAAAAGGACCTAAAGGTGTAGTGGATATATAGAAAAGGACCTAAAGGTGTAATGGGATTACGGAATAGTCCCAGACTGACATTGGGAACCAAAAATCAAGCAAGAATGAAAAATACAAATTTCAGCATAAAGTGAGACTTAAAACTAAGACCTCCGGTTTAGAGTCAATCCTCCCCTGATTCAGCCAAAGCAAAATCCCTTTGCCAAAGAAATTAGGAATGCCTTTGTACCCGCCAACATACAATATTCTAGTACATTATATATAACATCTGTCTATCTATTACATTTTGATGAGAAGCACAAACTTAGCACTTAAGTAAACATGTCAATTTCTATGCCTTTTTAACAAAAACTATTAAATATAACTGATGACATGTCATTCTAACTGACAAAGAAATTAATATAAATTTACTTCTTGACAGGAAAATAGCATCAGAATTGTTTTTTTGTCTTCATGTTCCCCTTGAGACAATCTGTTCCCCGTTCTAATTTTTCCAAAGTGATACTTAATTACACCTTTGCATCCAGTTCACAGCTTTGCCTGGTGTTTGGACTAGAAATGAAGCCTTTGGTCTGGAAATGGACGATTTTGGTAACGAAATGAATGACTTTGGTCTTGAAATGGACGACTTTACTACATTGGAGCGAAGTTGGCTTTCATTATGATTGGCCGGATCTCTCTTAATGGAGGCAGCGCCAATTAGGTGCCATAGATGAAAAGCCCGTCACCAAAGAAATCTTCATCTGAATCTAATCAAATCGCCCATGGAAACCTACTTCATTGTTACACCTTGATTCTATTTTCTCTTCTAATCGTCGGCTGTCGAGAAAATGTTTATTCGCTCGTCACAAAAGATGTCACAAAGGGAATGTTGAGATGATCTAGAGATAACGTTCGAATACATGGAACGTTCATTTTGGACAAGGCAGGCCATAGGTGCTCGCTCGGCCATGACATGAAAGAACTGATGGGGAAAATATTAAACTGTCAGGGAATGAAAGAACATCGGTGAAAATGCTATCGACAGATTTCCGATTATTTTACACTTTGGAGAAAAAGGTTGTACATTTGGTAATTACAACTTGAAAGTGAATGATAACATTGCAATCAGCATATGTGCACACAGTGAGAAGCCAGTCCCACGTCAATCAGTTGCCAGAAATCTTGCTAACTTGGTGTTGACAGTCAAAAGCATTTGTACTAGATTGACATAGCAAGATATACCTTTAGCCAAAATTAGCAGAGCAAATCTTTGAAAAGCATTTAGAGGTGATATGCATAAGGAAGACATGTTTTTCTGGATAACAACTTCTTTATTGTAAAATTCATTACATTTCGGAGTATATGCTTACTCCTTCATTCAAAAACGTCATAAAGTTGATATCCAGAAAATCTTGTTTTCCTCAAATTGGCAGGATGTCTGATTCAACCAGATGTCTAACTTTTTCTTCGTGTTGGTGACTTCATTTTCATTCCTGCATCATGTATACTATGGACAATCACTTGCATCCTTAAATAGATTTATATAAACCTTTTACTATGTAAAAAGCTTTGTCAAGAATTTGTTTTTCAAACTCCCTGATCTCCCACCTGAAATGACATTTTGCCCTCAAATGAAAGAATGTGTATGGCTCTAAATGTCTTCTTCCTCAAAATAGCGGTTCTAACAAACCAACATTCTTATGCTTAAGATAAAATACCAATGATATAAAATAAACAGACGTAAAAGAATTTTTGAAACATCCAGCAACTCAATCATTATGTATACTTAGATGACTCAAAATTTCATGCATGGAAATAAATGCAATTGTACAAGATCTGAACGTCGTTGAAGACAACTTGATGAAAAAATCAAACTTGGTAATTGTGACATTTCATTGAGGTTGGAGGATGAACCAAATGATCAGAGAATGTAGAAAGTAGGAAAATCATAATTGAAAGAACGAGGACGTCTTTGCCTCTCCCCATCTCATTTCCTTTACGACATGCTCCCCGGTTCCTGGAGATTCCAAGAAATGGCAGGAGACTTTGGCGCCAAGCTTGTCATCGCCGATGTCTCTGATTAGATCAGCTGGTACAATACAGGATACACAAAACCTCTGGTCCTCTCGCTGACAGGCTCTATAGGGAGCCAGTTGGGAGAAATATGGAGTTGTTGATATAGTGACATTGAATGATGATGTATACAATGTTCTCAATGAAATATACAGTGGTTTAGGTGAAATATACAATGGGTGGGGTGAAATTTGCAATGTTTAGATGGAATGTACAATGTGTTATAGAGAAAACTTGTGTTGTTGATACATTGGGATTGAATGATGACATATTCAATGTTTGGGGTGAAATATACAGTATTTGGGGTTAAATATACAGTGTTTAAGGTGTCATATACAGTGTTTGAGGTGAAATATACAGAATTTAGATGAAATGTTGTGAAAACAAAACTGACATTTAAAAGGGATTGAATGATGACATATTCAATGTTTTGAGTGAAATGTACAGTATCTATGATGAAATATACAGTGTTTGGGGTGAAATATGGTATGAAAAGATGAAATTTACAACATGTGGATTAAATATAAAGAAAGCTGGAGTTGTTGATACAGTGAGATTGAATGATGACATATATAATGTTTGGGGTGAAATATACAGTATTTCAGGAGAAATATACAGTGGTTATGATGTTATAGACAGTATTAAGATGAAATATAGAGAATACTGGAGTTGTTGATTTAATGGGATTGAATGATGTTTGGGGTGAAATATATACAAAGTTTGGGATGAAATATATAAAGTTTTGGTTGAAATATGCAATGTTCAGGGTGGATCATGCTATATTGAAAAAAAGAAAGAGGCAATGTTAGGGATAAAAATTAAATGCATTGATGATACATACAATGGATTATACACCTCTCAGGTATTTGATAAAACAATTTTGATAAAAAAAAGATTGAGTTGGAATATACAACATTTTGGAATTGAAACAGTTGTTAATGGGGTAGTTAACATCAGTTGGGAGTGAAATATACATCTAGAACAGCCGCGATATAAGTGAAATACTCTTGAAAGCGGCGTTAAACAACAACTCACCTCACCTTACATCTAGAAATACAACATTTGGAGAGCAAACATACATCTGTATATATAACATTTGGGTGGCGGGAATAACACTACATAATGCTAATCTTGATATGATCAAGTGACAGGCGTTGTGATAAGATATACTTCTTCAGTGAATACATACATTTTCAGGGTAATACACAACAGTCAGGTTGAAATACACATTGTATGAACACCCTGAATGAGGGAAATTAACAATATTGAGCCTTGTTGACAGATTATTTGGAAATACATTTGGATTTAAATTTATACCAAGTTGGTGACTAGCACATTATAGTTCTCTTCCAAATAACAACTTAAACCAATTACTTGATAAGTAAATGATCAATAAACACAATTGACAACTGGAAAGTAATTCAAGGGTGTGTAATCCAGCCAATTCCACAATATTTCAACGTCAACAATCTAAAGATTTTATGAAAATAGCTCAAATATTAAAATTAAGTTTCTTGAATAACATTAATTATTATAGTAATCATTTGCAACCGAATGCAAATTTAAACAAGAAAAACCCTAGACTTCACTCTAAAGTCTATTAAGGTTATTTTCATTAAATCAAAATGTCTCTAATGTAAACATTGTGGCACAGTTTGAAATGATACCAAATTTAGCATTAGCAATCAAAAATCAAGTCTTAATTGACATTTTCTACTGCATTCTATACAATGACTCTTGGGCTTTCAAGCATGAAGCAGTTCAATGGTGCATGAAATTTTCTTGTAAGTTTCGGCTCAAAACATTCCCTTCAACACATTTATCAAATTAATGTTAATTTCATTAGCACTGCCTCACGGATGAACGGACAGACTGCTTACTGTTTACTGCATGGAGAGATTGACATAGTGTTGTCGATGTACATGACTTGTCATGGAGTCGGGCCATTCAAGCGCACGTCGATTGCGGAGAAAAGTGATGAATTACATGTGCATTGCGCTAATCAGATTTGCAAAGCCCTCTGTGACCAGCAACTCATACTTCAGACTTAAGCACGTCTCAGACAGATTGCATGCTAATTAACGATCACCCCATGCACATTTCATCAGAGAAACTGACATGTCGATAAGTGATGTGAACCTGCTTACTGTACGTAGATTTCGGTCAGACATATTGTCTGAATTATTTACATTTCATGACTCTATGAGGCTGTTTGAGTACAAAGCTGTGTCAATTTCAGTAACTTTCATGTTGATTTCAGTGATGAAGTGTTTTGTTAACATGCCAGAAGTCATCTTCTGCTTGTGCTTTTGGAATTCTCAGGTGAAATCATAAACATTTTAGCTCTGTTTCTTTGAAACAGAAAACCAAGGTGGAACAAATGTAAATATCTTGATCACATCGTTGATACTGCTCAAAGATACAAAAATATTGAATTTAAAAAAAAAAATCAAAGTTTTGCCTGTTTGTTGTTACTGATGTGAAATTGTTTAACATCAATTAATTATCACATTTGCTATATTGTTATTTGTTGATATTCTTTTGATAATTATCTCCAAACAATTTTTCAAAATTATCAAATGGGATTGTAAACTATTGAAAAATGAAAAACAAACTTACGTCATTCTGTTGTCATTCTATATAAATAACATAAACGTTATAGAAATCTTGATTATATATTTTAGCTTTTTATCAAATGATTGACATTTTGATGATTAACTGTTCAAGATGTATTACAAAGACCAGATAATATTTACTGATGTTCTTTCAGTAAATTTTATCACAAGGTAAAAATATATTATAATCAATAATCACATTTTTAAAAAATTCTATGGTCTTGAATACATGTTCATAATTTTCACAACAAAAGGAAATAGATGACAAGCAAAGAGATTTAAAAAAATTGAAACCATTAAATTCAATTGACCAATCTCCACATGTTTATGTTTCCAATTGACAACCATGAATCTGTCTGGTCAGAATGCAATTTGGCCACCTTGGGTACATTACAGACAGAGTGGGGGACGTAGAATGTAAATATTAGTTTATTTGTTATGTACGACGACGGACAGCGGTTCAAAATGACAATGTTAACAACCCGGAACAATTACCCCCCTTTGTGCTTGACGCTCAGCCTCGTGTACTACACCCTCGTGTATTGTCAATTGTGCTAACGGCTCATGTGAAGTGGACACGCGCCGTTGCCCCGGGATATTCACGAGGATGCTCTCATTGTAATGTTTACCAAACAACACACTCATGAATTGAACACTGCCCCTGGACAGTAGAAATCTGATGATGTAAATTTTATGGCTAATCTTGAGGAATTTATGAAATTGACAACGCCATGACGAAATAGACGATGTCATGGATGAAGTCGACAACAGACGGGATCGCTGTTTTTGCTAATGTAATAATTTCATGAAGGGATTGTTGGATTGAATTAACATGTATGCTTGGCTAAATGTATTGACTCTCTTTCACATCTAGGTCCTCCTCTCAGACAGATTTTTCATTTATTTCCAAAATTTATTGACTAATTTAGCTTTCAGAGGTATACTTTTCGGATAATTTGATTGAGTCCAGGGTTATCTGCTTTTGAGAGGTACATTACTTGGTCTTGATACCATCTAAATCTTTCATAATTTACTAATTGAAATTTACGCATTTTCAATTTTGTTGATTGATTCATCTAGCAAAATAGTTGTCGATAAAATTTGCAAGTTCATTGTGTATGAAATTCTAGAGATGAAGAAACATAATTACTGATCGGATTCAATTAAATATAAAGATTTCCTGATAGGTTGCATAATTACAAATTACATAAATTATTTATACTCCAATGAAGATATGAATGATAAAATCAATTTATTAATCATAATTTAAATGAATTTTTTTCTCTGATATCTATAAACCTTTCCCAATAAGTTGCTAAAAATTGAACATTCCCATAAGAAAATTTGAAGGTTATACAGAATATACATACATTTGCATAATTAAAAATGTTTTTTTAACTTAAAATAGGCTAGAAAATGCTAATAACACAGGAACCCACATTCAGAATGAAGGCAATGAAGAGGTATTGTAAGCGATATGTACATCTATTGGTGTATATTTCCAAGTGTGACTGACTGATATGAACTTGCTAAAAACGAGAGTGAAATTCTATACTGGTGTTAATTAGCAGGTTAATGAACCCAGACATAATTAGCTCTGATTGCTTCCATGTGAAATGAATTTGATTTATATCAAGATGAAATTGACACCATTTTGGGCCTTGATTTATTGCAAGGGCATTATACATCTCATCTTCAAGATTATCCACTTATTTGCGTTAAATGATTTGAAGGGATGGTACAACTGGGGTATTTTTGCGGAAAATTTTGTAATACTCATATTTCTGCAATTTTGCTAATGAAGACCAAATACTGTTGTGTTTACAACAACTAGTCTGATGAACCGGCTCTGACCAGTGGTCAAACAGTACAATTGAATTTCTTGAAGTTGTCATCTGCATGGTTGTTTGAGTGTATATCAACACCCCTTAATTCTCTTGATATATATAAGTGAATATTAATTTTTTCAAATATAAATTTAACAGTCTTAAATTGAATAACAACGGGTTTGATACAACCACAGTAAAGTTCCTAACTAATTCAACGAATAAATTAAATTTAAACTAACTTTTAATCTTAGGTCATATACTGCATTTTTCCACAAAATTTAAATAAGCCACTGTAAATAATCCTTCGGTTAAAAACATTCATTAGATATAAAACATTTCTAACTCTTAAACATAGACATGTTTTCATAACAGGATATTAATTAACCTTTCAAACTCATCCTGCAAAGATTAAACTAAATATTACAAATCTCATTCTGTGGGTATTAAGTATCCTTCCAATACGTATAAACATATCCGACTTGATAACCTAAGATATGATTCCGAGTCAATCTTTAACTTAAATAACGATTCTATATTTTTAATTCAACAGGATTTTAAATAACCAAAAAGTCATTCAGCCATGAATGAGTAAATATAACAAGTCGCAATGTCAGTATTGTTCAAAGTATGGTCCTATTGTATAAATACAGCACACTTGATAACCTAAGATATAATTGCTAGTCAATCAGCTGTGGTTTACCATTCACTCCGAACCAAGCATTTAAACAGACAACGGACATTTAATAGATTTCAAGCCCCACACAAAGGACTAAATTGTCTGTATGGGGCACCCCGCAAGAGCTCTTTAGACGTCAGATCACGAGTCTTTAATGTGAAACTTAAATACTCTCAACGTTTCTTTGTTTTCCCTCCAATAAACTGTCCATAATGGCATCAAATTCATGAAGAAAATGGTTTTGAATATCCCAGGCAAGAGGTGAAACAGTGAATTATTCCAGAGTGCTCTGTGATTTCACAGAATTACCAAAACCTATTAACAGCTAATTACACCTTTCTTTGACATGAGCAGTATTTCATTTTGGTAATAACTTTTATTGACAATATCATCATATTTCTCTCAGTGTAAATGCATTGATTTTCTGACAGGGATTTTTAAACAGCTATCAAAATTGCTGTTAGATAATGTAACTCTGTTGTGTAAAATGTAAAATTAAATTTTCAATATGAACACACCACATGATGTTAAGGACACATTATTTAATAGCATATCATCCATAATATCATGTCAACAGGACATAATACCATTATTTTGTGTCTTGATATTTTTGTCCTTCAATGGTTTGCTGTAATGGGTCAAATTTGGAAATCGACCTGCTCTGACATTGGCTTATTTTACAGGTGCAAATGTTCCAATTTTTAATTGTCAAATATAGTTTCACTACAATCATAGACAATAGGTGGAAGAGTCTGAGTGAGTAAAGATGCTCACCCCCTGGGGAGTATAGAAAGAGACTCACTTTGAAAGTAGCTCTTGGTTCTGAGGTAGCTGACTGCAAGTCTGAGGATAGAGAGTTTGTCCAGTTTGGATATGACGCTCTGTTCGAAGGGGAGTAGACTCGCCAAATGGTCCAGTTCTGCGTTCAGACGCTCTCGATGTCTCTTGCTCGGATTACTTTTGGGCGGATCCTTTATAGGCGCTTTTGGGCTGAAAAAACATTAATGAATAAATAAATTGTGAATAACTTGCTGGAATATGAACTGTAAAAATATTTTGTGAATATTTTCCTTAGAGCATGTATGAGTAGTGACATGATTATAGCCGGTGAAATTTTGCTTTACTGTACATCATCGAGAAAATCGTACAACGGTATAAAGATCTATACCGAAACATTGACATTCTGTAAACAAAGAGGTTGGATATCCATAAAATCTTGTTCCTTATTACATCAACAACTTCTAGAATGTCACTCAATTGAAGCATCTTCCACACTGACTAGATGGAGGTCAAGAAATAAATTTTTATCCAACAATATATTGTTGATGTTTTAATGTTTTAAAGATATATTGCCGAGGTTTAAATAGGATATGCTCAATATCCTTAAGTTTTACTAATAAATTTTTTGAAGATTTTTACCTCAGAAATGGTTCATAATAATGTAAAAAAATTACACAAAACAAGAAATATCTATCACAAAAAAAATTTGAAATATTTAAAAAAAATTTTTAATTGACATGAGAAAAATTTGAAATGCAATAATTCTACTGTCCTCCAAAGAGCAAAAAACTGAGTAGATTTTTAAAACAAGACAACTGCATTCTAACACAATCAGTTTGACATATATTGCTTTGGATGTTATTTTGATGTTATTTATTATTATTAACAAAAATTCGCATGATTTTTCATAAAGAATATTCTGGTCATATTGTTCCTTTAACTAAATAATATTAATAAAGAGATAAAAGAAGACTGTCGGTGTCTAACCTTAAGACGTATCTGAATTGTAAGACTATTGGGGCATAGCATGTCAAGTCAATGTGAATCCTTGTAGATTTCAATCTCTTATCATTCCATCATATAGGCCGTTCATCTCAGGTCTGTGGCCTCGTTAAACCCAAAGATCGTACATATAATCTGAGACAAGCGTTCATATCGTTAGTTTAAACAAAGGATTATTTCTTTACTTAAACCAATTTCTTAAACTATCTTCTTAAGAACTGCAATGTTCTAACAACTGCAAAATTACAATAAGCATATTCATGCATATGTATTTCAAAGGTAAATATTAAGGCTTCTTGACTTTCTTTAACCAAAGAAACTGCACATATCTTCAAAACAAATGTAATATATTGTAAGCAGAAGCATGAATACATATATATTTCATAGGTAAATAAACATTTGATGGACTATTTTAAATCAAAGAAGTTGTACATATCTTCTGGACAACTACATTATAACATAAACAAAAGAATGCATACATATATTTAATAGGTATTTGTAGTTTATTGTCTTACTTGACTTACAAAAACATATGATCAACCTACATCAAGGTAAAATGAATTTAAACAAAATCAACTGCCTTACTTAACCTTAACCTTAACAATCATAAATTTTCTCAGGTAATTGGACTTTAAGAGGCTACCTTAAAACAAAGGATTTAACATATCATCAAAAAAAAGTGTAGGTACATATGTAACAAAATTTACTTAAACCGACAGAAACTGTACTTTTGAGTTCTATAACTCACTATAATAAGTAGAGAAAAGCAACTCAGTACATTTTGATAAGATCATTAAAACAATTCTAAACTTTCTGAAGATGTCAATGGTTCAATTGAGTGCCTTTTATGAAGAATTTTATTACTTCGGTTTCTGGACTAAGTCAGTGCACATTGATCAATTGATAGAGACCATCATTAATTTCAAAGGTGTTTCTTGTATTGGACGTCTATAAACTTTGACTTTATGACTTGAGTTTTTGTTTACAGGCATGAGCTGAAAGGGCCAGAGCTTTGAATGTGATATGAATTATTCTATGTTAATTCATTTGATGTAGGGTTTTATGACTTTGGTCTTTGTACTCCATTGAAAGAGGGTAGAATATGACGAAGGTAGATTTTAAGATTTTCGACTTTCATATTTCATTGAAAGTAATGTGACAACCAATTTGAGTGTACAAGATTGACCCCAAATGACCTCAAGTACAAATATTTCACTCGAACATGTTGCACACTTTTAAGGAAATTAATGAATGAGATAACGAATAACAGTATCAAGGAAATGCTATCAACGACCCAAAATGGACACTTGTTCAGAAAATTAAATGAGAGTTTGAAAAAGGTTTTGTTACTGTAGATCATAGTTAGCAAACTATCTGTTTTTACATATATGACCTCAACCATGTAGATTCATTGTAAAAAAAATTCTCATAATACAAAAAATTTGTGAAAGAAAAGAAGATCAAAGGAAATGCTGTCAACATCATGAAATGAAGAATCTGTCAATTACAGAAAAACAAAACAGAACCATGGAGATTTTAAAAATCAAGTTATGATGTTTGCATCGATGATAATTATCAAATCCATGTTGTTAGCGTTCACGATAATTAACAAATTTCAGTCCCTTGCAAGAAATTACAACCTCTAATGTTTTGTCGGCACGTCAGTATGTTTCTGTTAATCGGACATCAGCTGATCTTTTGACCATGGTCAGTGAAGCAGATGTCATTACCTCACAACACCGACCAACCTGGCCCTTTTTAATTGGGGATTAGATTGTAAATGGCTTAATTTGCTGAAGATGTGTGTTCTTGGCAAGAAACCACGGGACAATCCTATGGGACCTGACAATGTTAAAATCTCATTATGGGACAAGTCATTGTCATTTTGCATAATGCCTCCAATGAGAACCATTCTGTTTTCTTTATCCAAAGGGGAGACAATCATGGACAGATGGACGAGAACAGAGCATTCTGGGTAAGGGACAACTTGCTCGACCCTTGTGTCATCAATCAACATTTTGATAAACCCTCAGCGTGAGTCTCTTTACGGCAATTAAACTGCTGGAGTTCAAGTGTAGTTGAATCAGATTCAATGGCCGTGGTATAACGCATCATTTACTTGCGATACACAGTTAACTAACGACGGGTTAGCTGACAGATTCTGATTACATGCTCCCTAGGTTTATTTCTTTACAATTACGAGAAGGAGCCTAAGAATAGACAATATGCTTCTGTATACTGAGATCAAACAGTCTGATCTACAACAATACAGAGAAAATCTCCACTTTTGTCTGACTTCAATAAATTCTTCCTTATCTCCATGAGTTGAAGAGCTTCAAAGTATCCTTTGAGTTTTTGACATTCACCTCTTACTAGATCCTTCTAAACGTAAAATGATTGACAATTGTCTAATCAAGATTATAATTTAAAAAGGCTGTATGACCATGGTATATTTATGATGGAAAAAACATAAAAGGATATTTGTAAATTCTATAATGATGAATAATGATGTAAGTATTCTTTAACACACTAATAATGAATTTTATTCATAATAATTCCCATATCCCTTACTTATTTTGTTCAGTATATGATTGAATAAGTTTTTGGCATAGTTCATCAAAATAATATTAATTATTGCAAATATTTCAAATGAAGTGATGATTTTATGATAAATTATAATGCTTCTATATAACAGGAATATAGCGCTGTGCAATTGCCCTCTTTCCCCAAGGATTTAAAAAAGTTATAACTATAATAAGTTATAGAGTTTGCTTGAAACAAGGAAAGAAATTCAGGTTTACTTATGCCGAAGAAAAGTATTTAATGATATGTGTAAAACTTAACATTTTTAGTAATGATGTTTTTCTTTTTTGATATAATACTGATAAGATATCTAGTTTTAAAATTCAATGTAAATTTTTATTTATTTTTTAAACATTTAATCTCAATTAAAGTAAAATTTTGGAGTGGTTTCTTTTCTAATTTTATTAATCTATGAGAATATATGTAAACATTAACCTACATACAACTGTTTGATATTGAATGATTGTTTTGTTTACAATATGAACGTTATTTTGAATAATGAACAGATGGCTCACCATAATAACATTGACAGTAACAATTATGAACAAAAGTGTTAGTGAAATTTCATCGAGTGATTAATTTCATAACAATAAAGAGCATCTTATTCAACTACAAAAGAAAACTCTGATTCTACTATAGAGGATTTTTTGTTAAGGTGAGACATTTGCGAATCAAATACAAAACAGTTCTAATTCAATAACAGAAAAAACTTGAGTTTGATATAAAAAAACAGTTGTCAAACTATGTTATTCTTTACAATAGACACTTCAAACTCTCAAACTGCTCCTTATTAACATAACCTTTAAAACGGGTAAATAGAAAACGACATGGTTCAAGTGCCCTCAAAGCTCCTTACACTGTTAAAGTGGTAGTCAGAGCTGTCTAAAAAGAGTGGAGCATTTGTTCAAATATAATAACATTATCCTAAAATGATAAACTTTACTAAAGTAGAAACAAATCAAGAATGAATTAATTTCATTCTGAATAATTAAATCAAAGGATTAAAAAATAAATGACTCTAATTGAGCTGCTAATCTAATTTACGCATTAACAGATCAGGAACGTTGAATTCATCGAGACTGCGTCTTTATCAATAAGAACTGGCTTTCAAGACCATGGCTGTATAGTCTGAAGAACGGCCGTTCTTTGGGTTAACCATTCACAACTCTTTTGTTGCTTGGAAAATTAATGAAGGCAGCATGGGATAAAACCATCATAAAACCGACATAAAACCGACCTACAGGGGTCACGAGTCTCATTTCCTAGCATTAAACCTTGATATCGAGGAATAAGACGAGAAAATACAATTTTGAATTACAATTATGGCATTATTGATTCTTGGGATAAGAATGCCTTTTCGCTATTCATAAACCATACGTAAAAATTTTACACGGCAAGACTCTTACATCATAATGTTTTAAAGACTTTTTTATTTGAAATTACATTTAGGCGTGAGAATGAATTTCAAAATTAGATTTGATATGATGGTACAAAATATTTCAAATTTTTCCCCCATAAAAATATTCATATGTTGCTAATCAGTATACCATTTTAAGCATTTTAAGCAGTACAGTACTTGAATTCCTCAAAATGAATGTAATGAGTTATAATTTTGAGCATGATGAATGGAATCGACTTTGTCCAACAAAACAAATCAAGGAAATTTAGATTAGTAAACAAAAAGAAGCATAAAAAAATGTAAACAAAACCTTAAAGCTTATTTTCACTTTTAGATATTACCAGGAATACAAAAAGAAAAAGTGAGCAAATAGTAGTTTCTATTATGTAAAAAAATCAAAATCACCATGAACTTGTAAACAACACGAAAATAATTATTTGGGAAGTAAACTTTATCAATTGTAAAAAGTTTAGCTTTAGGTGCCATATTTTTGGCCTACAGACCAATGTGCACTGTCAATTTAATCATAAAGAATATAAACAGAGCCATGTAATAGTTAAAAAATCTAATTTAGAAGTCTTAAAAGCTTGATCAGTTGTTTTAGCTATCATTATGTTGGACACTTTTCAATTGAGTATTCAAAACAATAGTTAAATTTTAATTTGGTTGTCATCTTTTCTTTTAAGTTAGTCATCATAACTAGATCAATGGAGAACGTCTGATTAAATTGTCAATATTTTTTACATCTAGATCGATGTAAAATAACAATTAAACACCCAGACAGGTACACCATGTAATGAACGAGCTATTGACGGCAGATGCTATGGGGAGATTCCTTGACATGGTTGATTGGCACCTGTGTTAACGAGAAAATGACATTAAACATTTATTGCTAAACTTACAAAAAAACTGATACCATCTGCAAACAAAAATTAATGGCATGTGACCACTCTGATAATTATACTTTTGATGAACACAGTGGAGTTATTATTCACAATGGGCAGGTAAATTTTCTCAGGTGTTCTGACGCCATATGATTTATGATGATTTTGATGACTGGAAATCATCAATATGATATTAACTGATCAAGGTGTGAATAGTTATGATATTTTGATAAACGGTGAATTTGCATTTATGAATTATGATGAATTAATGTGATGAGGGCATCAACAAAATATTGAAGAAACTGCAAGATTTTCTGGTTTATCAACTTCTTTATTGTGAAAACCTTGTTGTTTCGAGTATGTGCTTGCTCCTTCATCAAGTGGGATGTGATGATGAAGAAAGTATATTCTCTGAAACATCCTAAACTTCATGATTAAGAAGTTGTTATCAAGAAAATCTTGCTGTTTACTACTTCTAAATGCCCTTCAAAGACAACTTAATGTACGTACGTTTTCAAATAATTGGATGACTATATATAATATCTTATTTTTCCGAAATCTGGAAAAAAATGAATCAATGAATTTGTAAACGAACACAAGAAATACCCTTATAACTGCAGGGCCTAGAATATTTCCTTAGTTTGCAAGTTATATTTAGTTACATTAATTGGGAACCTAGAATGCATGGTTTTCACTTAGGAATTCAACAGCTAAAAAGATCATCTTTTTTCTATCATTTCAAACGTGAAATTGATGCCAAATAATGGCACAGAGCGTTGGATAAACAAAAAGTAAAATGTACCACAATTTGCAATATATTTCAATGCTGAGATATATATATTATGATATGATGTATACAATTATGTATATAATGATAATATTTCAATTATGAGAGGTAATGATCAAATAGTAATATCAAGTCAATTCTTCCCTAATAAAAGGAAAAAAACCCAAAAAGGTGTTCAAAATAATTGTAAAATTAAGTCAGATTTTAATTTTTTTGGTACTGATAAGTATTTTCAATGTGAGCATGTGAGGTGTCAATCATTTATATTATATCTGTGATAAGCAGTAATTTATTCATTTCAAATATTAAATATGAATAACATCAATAATTTCAACAGCAAAATTTAATCATTTACACTATAACTAAATATTAATAACGTTTCTTACATCATCGCACAACATCTGTTGAGTATCATACAAACTGAACACAATCTCAGCATATGGTTAAACAAATGGTTGAATGAAGATACTAATTATATTTTACATTTAATGTTGACATAAACCTGAAAACCTTTCCAATATGAGATTGATTAAGAGCTTTTCAATGTTGTCAAATTAATTATTAATTAATTAAAAATCTGTCAATAGTAGTTGTTGAATAATGGCAATCTTGAAAATCAATGAAGACAGAAAATCTAGAGACAATCAACTCATTAATAATTGATAATCTGTTGATTAAGGTGTATATTTCATACACAGCCAGACGTGATATTTTCGTAAAAGAAAAACTTTCAGAATATTTACACACATTTTGACATAAGTTATCAATGAAGGTCATCAGAGGCTTTCAAATCATGAATAAATCATAATTTGATAAACAATTGACTATCTGATAAATCATTAATATTCTAGTAATCAAAGTGTATATTTCAAATTTTCAGACAAATCATTTTCAAGGTGAATGATTAATTTTTTAAATTAAGAAACAAGTTTCAATAAATGATTAAGGAACAGAGGGTGATTTGACAAAGAATGAAAATAATTAAGTTGATGTTAAATATGTATACAAACCTCATTACTCATAGCTAGCAGAGTTGGCAAAGAGGTTATTAAAAAAATCCAATTTTTTCAGTGGAGGAGGTTTCATCAAATTAAAACAATTTCTAAAAATTGTCATGAGACAAAAACAAAAGATTCCTCCTCCATCTGTCTTCCCCCTTATAAAGTCCCCAAAAGAGCAGGGGGGTTTACCAATGAGGAAATGGGGATATACAGAGAATATATGAAGAAGGTCACAGAATCACCCCCCTCCCCAATTAGCACAAAAAGGTCACATTACCACTCAAATGAGCAAAGGGGGTTATAATAGGTCGAGGGGGATATATGGGGAGGATGAGGGATGTAGAAGAATATAGGTATTAGCTCAGGATACGGAGAGGGGGCCGATGAAAGAGGGCTTTAGGGCTTAGATTATGGATATGTGTCAAGGCATATTAGGGGCTATGGGTGCCAGATACCGGAAGGGGGTAGGGGGAGGGGTGATCTGCGGCATATACAGGGAGGGTCTTTGACATGTTGGGTCTCGTAAACACATTCACGAGAATTAGAGGATTAGTATGGTTAAAGGAGTTGATCACATTCCTCCAAATAGAATTTAGGTTTATTACTTTTTAACTGCCCTTGATAGAAACCTGGATGTTGATTCCAAAGTCACTATTATAAGTCTTCCATGGACAGATCAGGGTTAATGCAGGGTCATCTTGGACCTGACATAATAGCACAGAAAATCAGAATCTTATAGAACTATATAATCAGATAGTGTATTGACCTTTTCTACTTGTATTAGTTCACTGATTCAATGTGAGATGTCTTAACATGTAAGTGCTTTTATCTGATATCTAATTATCTAACTTATTACTCACTCAATTAACCATTATAGATGGCATATTTACAGTTGAAAATAAGCATTTCCATGTTTTTCCCAGACTCTACAATTCTTATGTACTGCAATGACTAAACTATTCTCTGAATAATAATAATAATAATGACTATTGTCTCTTTATCTCAACCATTTTATCATTGATAATACCATAAGAAACATTTAGCTAAATGTCATTTACAAACCAGTGAACAACAGAGCTCATGCATGCTCTCAACATAGAAATGTCTACCAGAGGAGATCCTGACATTTTTTTAAAGTTCTAGGATAAAATGTCATTTAAAACTGATCATTTCTTCACTATAAACATGTGAAAAAGGCTAGAACTGCCTTTTTCCTCTTCCCCTTTCTGCTCCACTCCCATTCGTTCCCCTCCCCTCACTAAGTTCTTTACAACAAAAACACAGGGTACTTATATGTGCTTTAATTCCTTCATTGCAGATTGTTTCAGACTAAGTATATAGAGGATATTTGACATTTTTCGTCGAATACCATGTATATCTCATCGAGTGAAGTAGAAATTTGGATTTTCACAAGTGGCGCAGCCACGAGTGTAAATATATAACTTTCTACTTCATGAGATGAGATATACATGGTATTCGATAAGTAATGTCAAACGTTCTATTTATTATCACATTAACTATATGAATGGAGTAGCTAAATCGCTTCGCTAGTGCGGCCGTTGCATGACGTCATTCAATCGTTTCTAATTTCTCATCTTCCTCAACCATCACCTCTTCACCACCCCACTATGCGATCTCCCTAAAACCACCTTGTTATACATCTTCCCTAAACTTACAACAACCCCCCTTTCTCAATTTCTATTTTCTCATCTTCCTCAACCATCACCTCTTCACCACCCCACTATGCGATCTCCCTAAAACCACCTTGTTATACATCTTCCCTAAACTTACAACAACCCCCCTTCTCAATTTCTAATTTCTCATCTTCCTCAACCATAACTCAGATCACTACCCCACTATGCCATCTCCCTAAAACCACCGTGTTATACATCTTCCCATCCCTAACCTTACAACAACCCCCCTTCTCATTTCAAATTTCTTAACTCCTTCACCACCTACTCAGTGACCTCCATCAAACTACTATGTTATACATCTTCCCATCCCTAACCTTACAACAACCCTCCTATTCAATTTCTAATTTCTCATTTTAATCAACATTCACTTCTTTTTCCATCTCTAACCTAAATACCAACGAATACAGCTTTCATATCCTGAACCTTAAAACTCCCATACCCTCCCCAGCCCTTTCCCTCTTCATCATCAAACTACCTTTCCTACATGTACCCCAAATACCAAGGTACATCCCTTCCTGTCTCCCCCTACCCCTTCACTATCCCCGTCCCAGACAGAGAGTGGGTAAGCTTGCTCTGTATAATTTCCACATGAATTGCCGCAACGATGGCCCGAGGCGTGAGGTGAGCCCGTATGGGGACACAATGGGGCGCATGGCCGAGCGTCGTCCTGTACAAGGACTGTCATTGACGATGACTTCCGCTTCAATGTAAACAATCTGCTTCCCATCATGTGTTTAATTATCAGATCTTAAAGAAAAGGCAGGAAAATTGCTAAAATTGGAGTCTAACGGCTGTTGGTTTTATCAATGGTGACGGTGAAAGGTGATCAATGCTGGAGCTAAAGACATCAGCCTTATATTCATAATGATATTTTCTCAAATATCTTTTTTAAAAATTGATTTTAATATAATATCATTTTGTCAACCAGCCAAATAATTTAGGACATTATTCAAGTGTGATCGTAAAAGAAAATCATGCTGAAATTATTTTTATAAATAGTCTATATAAGGATATTCCGTGATCAGTAAATTCAGTATCCATAACGAGGTTAATGAATTTGGAAATAAAATATCTAGAACTAGTCTGTCTGTTTACCAAAACAAATGATATAAAAAATCCAAATATTGATTTTAATATTCAACATTAAGAGAGAGACTACACCGTCACATAGTAGAATATCAAACTCATAGACTACACCGTCACATAGTAGAATATCAAACTCATAGACTACACCGTCACATAGTAGAATATCAAACTCATAGACTACACCGTCACATAGTAGAATATCAAACTCATAGACTACACCGTCACATAGTAGAATATCAAACTCATAGACTACACTGTCACATAGTAGAATATCAAACTCATAGACTACACCGTCACATAGTAGAATATCAAACTCATAGACTACACCGTCACATAGTAGAATATCAAACTCATAGACTACACTGTCACATAGTAGAATATCAAACTCATGACAAAATATTTTAAATATTATGTTCTTCGATCCTGCTTCAGATATTTCCATAAAACAAATTTAACTTTTTGCACTTCACATCTTTTGCTCTTTTTCGCTAAAATGGAATATTTACAAACACGACAAACAATCATCACTGCATTGAAAAAAATACCATTGTGGCTATTCATGATGTTGAAATTTGCTAGAGCTAGCTGGATGAAGTAAGCTATATAGCTATAAAAAATATCCATGTCTCACTGAATCCATGTCTTTTTTCAATATAGAACTTTCAATTGACCAAATAATCCAAATCAAATATCCAAACCACTGCATAAGCATGCATTTGCATCAATAAATGTGGCATGTATTAATCTATAGTTCTTCAAACAACTGGTATTCATAAAAATATACACCTTGACCAATTTCTCGTATTTCATACCCTGTGACGTCATAAAAGAGCTGATTTGAAGCAGGCTGTTGCAATATAATTTAGAAATTATGAATAATGAAAATATATATTTCATTATTAATTAAAATCTAAATATAATGGAATTCCAATATCTCTTATTCTTTACTGTCCATTATATATGAAAACATTATAAAAGCAACAAAGAATACATGCTTCCAAAATAGAAATCAGAAAACCTTAAAGAGACAGTTCAACACCCAGAAAGCATGTCATCCAATCACCTGCACTTCTCAGGTATGAGAAAAGCAAGATATTTGATCCGACACCTGGTAAAGTCGTCAATCGCCGGAGGACCCATGTCAATTTCATATTGACTTAAGCTATATCTGCTGCTATCATGTCACATTTCAGCTGAAAACCCAGTTAATTGATGTTCATTGCTGCATGAATCCTCACGCCTAGGGGTGGTCATTACTTCAATACATTGCACATCCATTGTCATTTTTTGCAGGTTTGAAATTTGAGATTTTATTAATTTACATATCTGAAATTATAATGACTGGAAATTATGATCTTTTCAATAACTACTTTTTGTGTTCTTCGGAACGAGCAACCACAGTGCTACCTTTGTTCTGTCCTTTAATGCTGAGCACCTAGCAAGGAATATACAACTCCATTAATTGTCTTTTGGTTTGATGCAGTTGGGTTCCAACCCTGGCCATCAAGGGTGCCCTACCAAAAGAGCTATATCCCTTGGTTATGCTAAATTCACATAATTCATTATAATAATCAAACTTATATTACCAATTATTGACTGAAAGAATATAAATGTACATTAGAAAATTGACATCATCAATTTCATCACCACCATTATCCTCACCAACATCATCATTATTTGCTGACATTAAAATTGGTACCTAATTTTCTCTCACATACACATAATTTTTATGATAATCATGAGAATCACAATCATCATCATGAAATCAAATAAAACCTGCAATCTCATTGAAATGAAATCTAAAGCCTAGTGAGATCTATAATCTGCGTTACGTAGTGCAGCAATATTAGATTTTATTTTAATGAGATTGATAAACCTGTTATCAAGCATGGTGGCTTTTCCTCTCAAACAAAGGATATGAGTTTTTGAAATTTGGATATTTCCACAATTTCAAATCATTGAAGGACGTACATTACAAAGTGCACTCCAAACTGTCTGTAAAGCCTGCAACCCTCATGACAAAACTGACATGACACATGCGTAGTGAGGTTAAGCATACCAAGTGGAATCTACAGAAATACACACCATATCAACTATGAGCGATTGCTTCTTGCTAGGAAAGCTATTTCCGGCTTTGCAGGAAATTTTTACATGTCAGTTTATTCTTGGAGCAAAATTACTGTAATGGAAGAGGCCAAGCAATATTTTAGCATTCGATGCTCATGAATTTGACTGATTAATTCATTTGTTTTATTTAGAAATTTCATAAAATTCTAAAGTTAAATTAAATGGCTTGATATGAATTAACATCATATATTATCTTGAACTGAATTTTGAATGTTTATGATTGTTATAAGTTCTCACTGGATCCATCTTAGTTTTAGATATTGCATTTTGAAAGTCATATATAACTTGAATATTGAAATTGATAATGAACTTAAACTTGTAAACAACTGGCAGTGGTGGATCTGAAGGGGGATTAGGGGGTTTTAACCCACCTTTTTTTAGATAGTCACCTAAAATCAAAATGTAAAACAGTAAATAACAACAAATCGCAATGAAGTCAGCAAACGACATTGTCACTGATTGATAGAGTCTCTGCTGTAGATGTCTATTAAATAGAAGAGATAGATAGAAAAGTAGAATATCACTCAATATCATACTGTTCTTCTTTTCCTTTAAAATGTACCCTTAAAAGTCATTCAAAATCAAAAGACAAATCAGCAAATAACAATAAATGAGAATGAAGTCTTGTTCACATTTCATAAGCAAGCCGTAGATTTCACCTTATGCAAAAAAACCACTACAAATAAAAATCTAAATCTCTAACAAGCTCTTTTCATCAAAATTGACCATAGACAGTGCTCTAAAATCTAAAGAAAAAGCAGCAAATAAAATGTAATCAAGTCTTGTGTACATTTCAGAACAGACCTGTAGATTTCACACTCTGAAATAGACGACAACAAGCCACGGGTTATCACTGCACACAAATCAATATTGATATGCACCATAACAGGTGAATACCTCCCAGACTAATTAATTTCCCTAACTTTCTCAGACAAGCATAAAA
The DNA here is from genome assembly GCA_921293015.1 of Phorcus lineatus. Lineage (NCBI taxonomy): Eukaryota > Metazoa > Mollusca > Gastropoda > Trochida > Trochidae > Phorcus > Phorcus lineatus. The sequence goes on from OV121085.1 coordinate 9,857,760, forward strand.
GTGAGTTCAATCCAATCAGGCAATTACATACTGGGGTTAGATTGATATGAACAACAGACTGACAGATGGGTATTCATTAGCTATGCAGCTTACCATATTTTGAAGTTTACGATATTGACCATATGCCGCAAAAGATTAAAGGGACTATATTCAAGTGGGGTTCAGTAATTGGTATTCAGGTAAACATATCAACAGACAGATTAACACTTGATCTGTTGTTAAAAAATTGAGTAACTTCAAACATCATGTTTTTTTTAATAAATCATAGGATGGACACAAACTTTTTCACTCTATTTCTTTTTCAAACATTTAGATTTAAGTTCATGTCTAATCAACCTCTTTATACAAACGTGAATTACGTGCATTGAATATATCAGTGAAATGAACATCTTAGGGTTCCTGCTAGCATCGTCACATCACTTAAATTGACGTCATGGAGAATTGTTTGTTGATGTCACTCAGAAACAATTATTCAATACGGAATAAAGAAGCGCAATAATGTGACCATGTTGAACACGACAATAGAATTATTTGTGTCAGTAACATAATGACATCAAGCTTTTGCCATGAGAGCGCAGAAGCTACTTTTTGGGGAATTCTTCAGGCAGTAAGAATTGATCTATATTTTGAGGTTGACACACCCAAATGAATAGAAATACACTAGGAAAACTAACAGCGGCAGATCCACAGGGGTGTCTGGCATGGGGGTGGAATTCAGGCAGTTTGAACCACCCTCTCTCCACTCCCCTCCCTCCTACCCTTAGCCCTTGGAATTATTTCTTTACATTGACCATAAAGATGGTGAACCCCAAGATAACCCCCTTGGTAGTATTCAAACCCCCCCCCCCCACCCATCTCAAAATTTCTGGATCCACCCCTTGTACACAAGCGAAATGTCAAAGAGAATGTGAAACTTAACAGTGACATACCTAAAACGCACAAAATAAAATTCACAACAAAGATGAAAAGACAAGAAAAACACTAAAGTGAAATACACAACTCTCGCTATGTCCAACTCATGATCATACAGCGCGACAGAAAACACATTACTCCAATAAGGCGATTAGATTTTCCTGGCAATTACATTATGAAATGAACAGAACTAAGCCAAGCATAATCAAGGCTCAAATCTACCTTTGTTCTCTGGAAACAAAGCATCAAGTGAAATCGACGACGTCGTAAGCATCTTACATGATTGACCGTCACTACGATGCATTGATACACCTTACCATTTGCATAAATCGCATATTGAAACCGCTAACTGGTCTTGCAGTTGGGAATCAATTTCATAACCTCAAAAAAATCATGTGAATGTAAAACCTCATTATGTATTAAAATACAGAATCTCCAATGGATGGTGATCATGGATGTTTATTTTATAAACCTTTTGAAAATTGTACTCAAGAATCTTTTCACAGAGGTCCAAAATGGTCTTATATGTTTAGCACTAAGACGATGGTTTTAAAGTACAATTCCTTCAGGATAAAAGTGAACATTCTACTGACACTGAGCAGTTCTAGACTGGATATAAGACGTTGAAATTGTAATTATTATCATTACTGCAACATTCTTGTAAACAATAACTTCACTCATGCTCGAACTTGGGTAAAATAAAGATTCCCAATTGTTTCTTAAGATTAAAAAACCCCACTTGCTTCGGTTATGATCTTGGTTTTTTTTCTAATTATTTCCAGGGTTTGGTAAATAAACAACTAAATACTCATCATATAGAATATAAGATATTGGAATTTGTTAAAAATACTTAACTAACAATTAATGCATGTTGAACATATTATGACAATATTCTATCACCTTTTCTTAAGTCAAAATACTTGCTAATACTTTGAAACTGAGTATGGTTCAGTTTGTAGTTCAAACTTTCTTTGATACAAGAATACTTCATTAAACCGTGAGTTAAAAGAAAAAACAACTGATTAATTTTAACGAAACATCATCATATTCAGTTCAACATGAATGTAGTCAACCAAATGCTTTATCCAAATGAAACTTTTGAACATCTATGTTTGAAAGTTTAATTCTTCATATATAAAACCGATCACTTGACTGAAATGAATCACATTGTTCAACTATGGCTGCTTAATAAAACCATTCTTTGCCATGAACACAGTGTTGTTGCTATTGACGACTATCTGAAGGAAATCAACCCACACATGCACTGGTGAATTTCATTGATTGACAGAAATAAACATGATATAAATACACACTCTACTTTGGCTAGCTTCCATCAGATTTATACATGCAGTTTTGGGGATTTTAGTTCAAATGACATAAAACTAACCTATAATTGATTTGAAGAAAATACCATTTGCCTCAAGGATATAGGCATGAGTTAATTACATTCTATGGTTTTTTGGTCTTCAGCAGAAATGATGAAAATTCAATTTAAATATTGTTTTAAATGATTAACATATGTTTAGTTCATTTTACTTATGATTTTGTTCAGATAGGCATACTCAGTCCAAGTTATTTTGTTCAAAATATGTAATTAACTCAATGGTTTATAGACATTTGATTGAAAATAATTTCCAATGGATAGGGGAACTCATACTTGTGATTTATTTTTTCTCAAAGCGACAATTCTGCATTAATTAAAATAATGAATAAATACCACTTTTTTAAAGATGATGAAAAGTGTTATGTATGTAGTGTGCAATATAAGAGATTCCTAAATGAGCAAGCGTGGCATATAAATGTGTGTTACTGCTGTGTTTAATCAAAATTAACACATATGCAGAAGCATTGGTTGATGATAAACAGTGATATTTGCACATGTGCACATATGATGTATAAAACACTGGCTATTTTTGTCAATGAGCATAATGAATTAAATTATTATTTTCAAAATCTTAATGCATTAACAAACATCATTGTACCATTGGGGGTGCTCTTTCTGTTGTTTCACGATTTGTCTCAGAGATTCACATAAGATTTTCTTTTAGAGTATGAACAAATACTATTTCAAAAAGTAATAGAATTATTGGCTGTTAAGTCATGAAAATACCATATCAAAGAATACATATAATATATATCTATATGCATGTCTTAGCTCCAAAAATTTCTAAAAACATATCAAAATCCGTATTTTATTGAGTCCAAATTATCTGAAAAATCTGTTAGAAATTGTTTACAGCTTTGTTTTAAAGGAACAAACCATAATGATATGAACAAATATAGAAAAAACATCATAACTAAATAACTCAATTGTTATTTCCATTCAGACCGAAATAGTATGTTCAATTTAAAAGATGTGAGATAAATAAGCTTTTCTTCAATCATATAAGCTTTTGTTAGATTTAAAAAAAAAATTGTTAACAAAAAACTATATGGCTCTTCCAATTTATAAAGGTAAAGCTTGTGTGTATATCTTTCTATAAAAAAATTCTTTAAAACGACATTATCATATGAAATGTGATAATAAATCTCACCAACCATATAGACTATCTTTTCTTGCAAATCATCATAGTAAATGCAACAAATATCAAGTAAATAGCTAAATAGGGAAACTCAAAAAAAAATATTTGAAATTCACAGAAGCACAACTATAAGAATGACGTTTTAAGATGTTTAATATATCCTTATTATTTCTTTGGGAAGAAAATCATTTCTTAATAATTGTATTGTAAATCTTACACATTCTGTAAAAAACCTAAAAGGATAATAATGTTTTAAAACTTTGGTTAGGTTTAAATCAATTCTAAAATTATCATTTATTAAAAAAACCCAACTCCTTCGTGAAAAATAAAATGTAACAATTGTATACATTTATATACATATCTATAGCTATTTTACAAATGTTTTTTTCTCCATATTTTCTTACCTTATATGGAGGCAGAGATGAAGTCATACTTCTAGATATGTTATTTTAAAAAAATCTTTAAAATGAACACTGGAAAGATTAAATCAAGAAATAACTAATTTATTTCCATAAAATCATCTAAATTTAAACTTGCCTTCTAAGACCATATTAAATAAATCAATTTCCTTTTTTCAATTTCTAAAAAAATCTGTCTCATATATGGAGGTTAAAATAATAAAAGTACAAATATCTGTTTTTTTATTCATCCCAAATAATCATGTTCTTTCAATGAACTGCCGTATGAAGGTAACGATTAAATCAATTTCCTTATTTTATTTAGAAAAAAAATCCATTCTTCACATGTGCAGGATAAAATGATAAAATTCACAAATATTTTCCTTCAGATATTTGAAATGACGGCGACTCTGTGGTTCACCAATCATGCGTCAAGAGCGTAACTTTGAAGTCTTGCCCGAGGCTATGGTTTCAGTGCGGGGAGTATTTTCGCCGTCATTAAATTAATCAAACTAATCATATGTGAGTGATAACAATCAGAACATTGTACACATCATATCGATGATTATATGACATCCAACACCAAGAAATAGTATAATCACATGCTGAAATTGATTATCAATAATTTCATAAGATATATGTTCCCTACAATGAATTGTCAGTACAAAATAGTTCAGGATATATTTTATAATCCTAATGAAATTTCCTATTTTGGCAAAAATAAATTTTGATATTGAAAATTTTTTTGGGGGCGGGGATATATTTTTTAAATGCTGAAAATTATACTTGAAGGAATTTAAACATCACAGCTGTCATGCACAAAAATACTAAGGAAAAATTGGCAGAATTTCTGTACATATTTATGAATAGTGTGTTGGAAGCGAATACAATTTATACCCATTAATCTAAAAATATTTATTTAATAATTTTTTAAAGTGTTCTGTAAATCCTCCAAAGAATCTATTGAAACAAATAAAACTTTTTAAACATTTATCAAAAGCAGATACATATTTCTTATACTCTACTCATATTTTATAACCTTGTAACACACAGTAGGTAATCATGTCCAAAATTCATTGTATTTCTTCCGGCTGTAATAACTTTAAGACTCAAATAAGGAAATAACCTGTTAAATAAAGACAGAAATAAAGAAATTTGATATAGGGATAAAAGCATAAGGAAATATAGAGTTTGAATGCTTATATTGTACTTAAAAATCAGTTAATAATATAATTCAAAGTTCCTGAATATTTGTAAAAAATCAAGGTCTGAATTTAAAAATTAAGTCCTTGAATAAATAACTCTCGATCCTTACTCATATATACAAGAACACAATACAACATTACCCAAACCTTGTTTAACCTTCAACTTAAGAAATTTATTAAAAAGAATACCAATCTAAACAATTAAAAATTTTGAAAATCCATATCAAGATTTCATTACAAAAATTAAAAAATACAATTGCTTGAAAGTAACAGAATAATGTTTTCATGAAAAATATAAAATCATTAAGTATTTTCTTTTACATAAAAAAACATAAAACAAAGACTTATAAAGAAAAGAGTTTATGAACCCCATTGGTCTTCAAACTGTTTGTGACTGATTGTTTGTTATGTGACAGAATTGTGTTCTGGGTCAGATAAGCAAGCGGAATCGGTAAACAATCCTTGTCATGCAACCAATGCATATTGACCAAACATGGCGCCGTTCTCTCGGAATTGCATCTCTTACCTTTTGACTGTCCTCCTGCGGCGCTTTGTTGCATACATAGTTTGAATAACCCAATCTTCCACCATTAAGTTCCAAAGAAACGGTCCCTTCCAAGATCAACTTCTTTCGTGTCAAATCGTTGCAACTCTTAGCGTATATCCACTGACACTAGATAAACTTGTCACAAAAACACCCATAACAGCAAAATGAGGATACCCAGTTCACATAACCCTTTCGAGTTGACTGCTACACCATCGCAGACATCGCAAGACCAGTCTTGCAATAAATTAGCTTCCGAAACCAAAAATGGCAGCGTGGATTGTTATGATTCATATAGTATTAGAAGCTACCATGCTTTCTTGGTCATCCCATTGCCACGCGACCCGTCACTTTAATCAGAGGAGGCGGACAGAAAACCCAAGCTCCGCCCCCCTCACTAGCACAGCCAATCCCCTGCTGTGTCGGCCAATCACCTCGTCAGCTTCTCTTTGAAGTGATTCCCACAAAAAGTCGCGTTGACTCCAAGTCCGCAGTGGATCTCACTTTGTCCCAACAAGAGCGACAAATTGGATCTCAACTGCAACTTTTGTCTACATTTGACAGTCTTTGGAGTGTGGGGAAACGCAATCAGGCAATAAAGTTGAAGCGACAATAGAGAGAGCGAGGGAGGTGTTCATCGGACCATGACACATGATGTTTATGTCTGCGCCAGGGCTGGATGCTAGGCCCTGCATCATTATAAAGCCATTACTTTCTCTATGAAACTAGCTAGGTTTATAATTGAGAACAAGCACTTCTTAAGGGACTTGCTACAAAAGGAACAAAGTATCAAGTACAGGGATTAGATAGAAAATCATATGTTGGTGAAGTACTTGACTAAATAAACTTGTGAATCTTTTGTTGAGGTGTGTAAGGCATAGGGAGGGGACGTCAATATCACAATGACAGGCGAGTGTCACTTTTGGCTCGTACATTTCACAAAGTCAACACAAATGCATGCTCAATACATATTATTACAAGACAATGTGTCAATCAGTTTCTGAAAAATTAAACTCTTATAATGAAACAGAATAGAACTTCAAATGAACAGTGTATTTACCATGAATATTTCACAAGAATATACATTCTTGGAAAAAAGTAACACACTTTTGTAATTAGGAGAGGAAGAAGTTTTAAATACCAAGGCATTGGAAGATATGGGATATAAAGATTAAATGTTTCTAATACAATTCTGAAATATCAAACTTGAATAATCGGGCATGAAAGAACTTGCAAACTACTGATGCTAAGTGGAATTACCATTCAGCATAAAGAAGAAAACACAATAATAAGATGAAATTGGTTATTTAACAAATTTTGATGTCTCATAGCCGAACAATGGTTTTACTCTTACTTCTATAAATTACATATCTGGCTTTTTAATTTGACAGCTAGTGTGGAAGGATTTAGTGTTGTAGTAACTAAATACAACAGTTTTATGGAATTAAGCAATACATGCAATAACCTTTTTGGATATTGAACAAAATCTTTTTCATCCAAGAAAATTTTCAGTTATTTGATGATAGCAAAGCCATTGATACTTTCAGAAAGTAGTCAAAACAGAAATAAAAATATATAAACAGACCTAACATAGTCGACATGATTTCACTTCAAATGAAGACTTTTATTCAAAATTATCTACAAAGATTTTTTCATTTCAAATAATTGAAATTTGCACATTTGTTTGAATATTGAGTTTTGGTTTCCGTTTGTTAGTGCAAAGTATGACCAAATTGCATCCAAACTTTACTATTTTTGCTGCCATATCAAATCAAATATTAAAAAAAATGAATTCCCTTTGCTGGGGTGATAGTAAAAAATGTGACAAGACATTATTTGTCAAAGTTTGTTGACTGACAAACTGAAATGCTTGAATAAAGGCAACAAAATTTTGTGCATTCATTTTATCTTATGAGATAAAAATCATGAATACTTATTCCTTTAAGGAATACCTTTTCTCGTACCAATTATTCTATTATTCATTATTTCCTATGTAAAATCCTCCTTTTCGGAATTTTTAAAATTTTTACCAATTTTTAACAGAGTAATTTACAGATCAGACATTTGTAACAATATGCTTAGGGTTTATTTCTAAACTTCATATACAAGGTAGATATATGTCGTATGATGGAGACAATACTGGTTTTACCCATAAGAGGTATGGAGTAAAAAAAAAGATTTTCATATATCTGCAAAAATATATTAATTAAACATATTTCCGGCAAATTTTCTACAAAATAGTATGAGTAATCTATTAAAATTTAGTTTTTGCATTTTTGACCCAAGTGTTTTAAAATACATACCAAATGTGTTCTACTGGAAATATGAAAATATTATTCAAGTATGTGAGAGGAACATGATGTTTCTGTGTCTCCTAAAAAAATCATAAGTTTGGCAGAAACTTGATGAAATGAGTCAAACTTAAGAGAATACGTAATTACGATTTTTTTTCTACGTGTGAAAGTAATGAAACAAACTTTTGTCTAGAAGCTAAATATGTAGCATGAAATACATGTTCATGTTAAAAGTAATTTTGAAACATCATTCCATTATCCATCATTTTTCAGGGTAAAATTAAACCATAATTTCATTTAAACATTATTCATTGCATGCAAATTGAGCTTATCATTTCCAAATTTTCCACCTCATAAAGCATCAAAACTGAAACATCATCTGATAACCAAGCTCTTAAATTTCCAATAAACCTTTAAATGAAGTGTCTCAAATTTTCTCTTCATCACATTGTCAACTTAATAACTCTTTTGTAGACATCTGACACTACTGTAGAGATGGTATAATTAACCCCCGTGCAGCCATGGCACCGTAAGTGTCTTTATCAAAGGGAATCACTGGAAAAATTTTGTTCTAGTCTTTGACGGTGGGGTTAGAAGTGATGTACACAAGAAAGTTAAGATAAACTTCTTGTTTAGTAATAATTTCTTTCTTAATATTTTTGTTACTAAACTCAAATTTGCTTTTAAAAAGTATAAGCACATCTGTTTATTGTATAGTTTAATGCTGTGTTTTAATTCTGCATCTGATGCACTGGTTAATGGTAAGTTATTAACCTAGGATGGTATATACTGCAAAGAATTTCAGTGAACCGTTTCACCTAAACCTTACCATATGTAAAAACAGTTTTCTATAGTAGACTATGTGCTTATACCCTACATAATGTGTAGAACAATTTTCTATGGTAGACAAACTGTCCAAACCTTACTGTGTAGAACAGTTTTCTACAGTAGACAACATCCCAAAACACTTTTTTCTACAGTAGATGAAGTGTCCAAACCTAGACTAAATAACAGTTTCCTACAGTAGACAAAATGCTAAAACCTTACCACATGTAGAACAGATTCTACAGTAGATAAAGAGCCAAAACTTTACTGATTGTAGAACAGTTCCTTATTAAGACGTGCCCAAGCCTTACCACATGTAGCACATTTTTCTACAGTAGAAAAAGTGCCTAAACACATGCAGAAAATACTGTAAAATAATCAAAGTGCCAAAACCCCAGTTTTGATTCAATCCACAGACCACTTGATTTGAGGTCTCAACAAAAACATTTCTGCATTTCCTTCTACAATATCAATGTAGCTTGCATGTGCTGAATACCAGTTTATACAAAAAAGGTTACATAAATCAAGTGAATATTGTATGAGACAATAACTTGTTTACTAGCTAATCTATGTATGTCCCCATATTTTCTTCGAATTAACTTCAAAAGTATCACTATCAAATTCAAGCTTAAAAAACACAAGAACTTTTCATGACTGACGACAACTGTCAAGACTTGTCAATGATTATTTCTTTAATGAATTTGAAATTAAGGATCACTTGTGAAAGTTTTGATGTACTATTTGTACCTGACAACCTTCTTAAATAATGTCATCTTGATGTATTTGGTAGCTGGAGACCAATGCAAACTTTCCTGTGTTCTATACATAATGAGTTGACGACTTTTCATGGATCCAAAAATATGACATTGGGAACAGGATTAAATGTGTCCGTGTAAAAAATGAGATTTAAGGGACGTTTAACAAGAGCTTGTTATACGATTCCATCCCAACACCAGCACAATTACTGTCCATTATCGGAGTACAATACAACCCCTGCGGTCAACAAGTGTGGTCAGCGAACCACTCAAGTGACCACAATAAAGATCTCATCCGAGAGTAGCCCCAGGGTACATCACGCCTTTCAGAGAAAAAATGAACTTGCAAGTGAACAATTCATGTAATGTAGAACTCAAGATCTTTTGCTTGATAAAAACTACATTTTTTATACGATGAAGTTGTTAAGAACAGCTGTTTAACACAGATGGTATCCTTTTTTTTATCATAGTACAAAATATTGATAATATTTTGAATTATTCAGGACAGGTATTATAAAATAAAAAGTTGTTAATCCTCAAGGTGTTAACTTGGGGTGATTCATTTTTTGGATAATGATAATAAAATTTTTTTTGTTTATTGTTTATGACATATCACATATTTCTGGCGATAAAGTCCCTATATTCATGTACATGTCTTCGTGTATTTGTTTAAGTATGAACTGCTGACCTGTCTCTTAAATATCATTTTTAAAACAAACATGGGCACTTGAATGAGGAAGAATGGAAATGGTGAATCATATTAGAAAACCAATGTACAGAAACTTTAATCAAAATCTACTTTCATAAAAACCATTGTCTAAATATACAAAGAAAATATGTACTTTTTACATAATTACTTACTTTTCTTGTTACTCTGGACATATTTTTTCTATGTGGTTTCTGAAACAAACAAAAAATATGATTTTTTTTCTAACATTAAGGTTAATGTCACACAATTGATATCTTTGAAGGAGAAATATAAAACATGAAAATAAAAACGGATAAAACGGATGCATGTAAGATTAACATATATTACATATGGAAAATATTGCTTCAAACAAAATCTGGGAAAACAACAAGAAGAACAAAGCACTTTTATAAAGGACAAAAGTAACACCAATCTAATTACTAAAGAAAATATGAATGAAAAGATCTGAATACTGGATGTACTGACATAACACTAGATTAAGTGGCTGTAAATTCCTCCAAAGGTATTGTGCACTGCACAGCCATTGAGGAGTCCAGTCATTGAAAATTAGGAATCAAAATTGAAATTTTTATTAACATTAAGGATATTTATGGATATACAACTTCTTTATTTTCCCATTTTCTTATTATAACATTATTATCATTAAGACTAATTCATATTTTACAAAATCAACTTTGAAGGAACAAAACATATTGTGTATTGACACTGTCCGTATTACAGATATTAACAGAGCTCATCCCCATTGACATCCACTAAAGAGGGATGATAGATATAAGAGCATTATAGCTACTGATCCGCGACTAGTGCACGCTCCGTTGCCCTGGCTCAGTGACCGGCTCGGACAGGACCAGGTGGACTTCTTGACAAGGTACAGCTGGACTGTACTGGACAATAGTGGACAATATGATGGACAAAGATGGACAATGGGAAACCGTTGTGACATATGTTCATGCCTGTTCTATGAACTTTAGCTTGTATGCTGGCCAATGATGAATTCCAGATATGGCATCTATTTTGGCAGTTAGTGGAAAAAATTGGAGTGAAAATTTTTGGAGAATAGTTAAGTATGGTTTAAAAGTTTTGTTCTAGGAAATATTACTGACAAAAGAAACTTGACAATTGGGACTGGTTTGACATTTGTCAAAGTTCTTCAATGATGATTTTTGTCCTATATACACATTTTTAGTTAATAAATGTAAAATAAACTAGTGAGGTGAGGTGAGTTGGTGTTTATCGCCGCTTTCATGATTATTTCAATTATATTGCAGCTGCTAGTATTATTGCAAGAAGAAAGCCTGCAACACCATTGTGGCTATGCATTGCGATGAAACCTGCGAGTATCGGCTGTTAAATAAACTATCATATGAAAATGAAATGTTCTTAGTTGCACTGATGTCAAACTGTTGCTTGATGATGTCATGTCACCGTTCTCATGAGATCATATGCTTGTAGCCCTAAACACTATTCTAAATGCCTCTTTGACTGTAAACATATATATTTTATTTAATTTCCTTTTGAAATCAACAAATTTGTAATCAACACAAGTGTGATTGATGTGTGTATTCTGACATTACCTCCTTTTAACCAAAAAGAACATTTGAACCTGATGTTGAATATATTTAAGCTAGGCAGGTATACAAAGTGATTTGTATGTTCCACTTTGTGTCAAGAACTTCCAATCCTGTCTATAGTTCAAATCGCACAAACTCAGATTTATTCAAAGCAGGTAGAATATAAAATTAGTGCTATATAATTAGTATTCATGTTTGGTACACTTGATTTTGCCATCGGCACAGACATAAGGATGTTTTTATTCATATTACAATATTATTGTATTTTTTTGGCATTTTTTGATAATATATGAGATTCTTTTGAATGAAAAATTATAATTGGTGTTTCAACACATGCATGTATGGAAGCTAAATTTTGAAAATATTTGAGCATTTCTTTAACCTGTGATTATAAAAATTTAAGGATGTTTTGTTGTTGGCAAACTTCAGGTTTTCAAATGAAGACAGATGTTTACAAGAGTGTTAATTACATTTACAAACAAAAAGTAATCTGTAAGACACTAGTTGAAGTATAAACTATTAATCAGCAAGTCTTCTGGGAAACTGGATGTAAAGTTGGAAATGTGTGGGAAACTACATCAATAACCTTCCCAACTCAAGGAAATAAAGGACTCGATTAATATTTCACAGGAATTAGCAAAGGTTACAGATTCATTAATGTTAACTGGATATTACTTCAATTGTTGTGACAATAAGTACTGGCAGGACAATTTATCTTCTCCCTAAGATTGATGTAAAATATTTATATGGGTACTCTTTTTTTATACAAATACAGATTGAAAAATCACAGCAAGACACTTAGCTTTTATATTTTTCTTCTAAAACTTTACTTAAATCTATCAAAGTTGAGATCTAACTATCTTTGTTCTGTTTCGAGTCGACTCCCTTGTGCAATTAAAGTCAAGGTGTGGTGGGCCAGTTGGTTAGCTTTTTGTATAGTCAGTGTCACCAGACTATGAGGATGTGTGTTCGAATCCCAAAAGGGGCTAGCCCTAAAAGAGAGCAATAATTTGTAAAATTGAAGATAGTGTGATCCAAATATAACAATAATACCTTTGTTCACTATATCTACTTGATATGTATTTCTAATGAGCTTTGTAATCATTTTGAAAAATTCATTCATTTCGTTTCAACTCATTTGTAATTATGATAATGGTAGGTCTACAAGAATCAAATCTTTTTTACTACAATGCTTTGAACATTAATTCAACAAAAAAAAGATATTATATGCCTTTCCCTGCAAAACATAAGAAATCTACACCTAAGCTATCAACAATAGCACTCTCTGTGGCAAGCCCAAAAAAATGCAATTCCCATGGTTTGATAAAAAGTTGCCGTGTGGCTATGACCAATGGCTTGATTCATATTTCTTTGCAAAGAATTCTGTTTATAGGAAGAGGAAGAAGAAGAAGAAAAATAGCATATTTAAGTGTCACACAACATACAAAATTGGGTGATGGCATTTTAGAATATTGCATAAAAAGTTGCATGATGCTCGGCCAAACATGGCCTACGGGACACTATTCAACAGTTAATAACATATACAATGATATTTAAACAAATTCAAACATATAAATAAGTACCTGGAAATAATGAAAGAACAAAAAGGTATAGGTTATAATGTATACCACTCCCAAATTAAAGAGGAGGTTGGGTGGAGTGGGGAGAATCTTACAGTTTTATATTCTTGAGAAGTAAAATATGAAGGAAGGCAATGATATTATTGATGTACAACTTCTTTATTTTCACAATGGCCATGTTTCAGTAAAGATCCTTATACCATTATCAAGCATATGGGAAATGATGGGTACAGTCATTTATACACAAATACATATTGGTAAGTTAAGGAAATAACAATACAATATGACAATGTAATAATAATACCTTTGTTAACTAAAACAGGGCAACAGATAATTATTTGGACTCGAGGGTAATTCACTCCTCAAAATGAAAATTGAGAAGTAAAATTACCTAATGAAAAAAATTTGGAGTATGTCAAGGTTCATCGTTTTCAGAGCCTCTTTCAAGGTTAGCATCTTTGATGATGTTAGTCATTGCATATATTTTCCACACGTTTAATCTGTATATAAATGAGCGATTTTCTTTTAATGGAATATAAACTCGGTAATCTTTGTTTTCAAACAGGTTGGCATCAAGTTGGCTACTATTTGAGATGTAAAGATGTAGAAATGAAACTTTGTTTTGACAAGTCATGATCACTCCTGTAAACAAATATCTGACTTGTATACAGGGAAGGTTGTGCGTATTTGTCACTCATTGATTTCATTTTTAATGCGTATATCTGAACTACCTGTGCGTATTTTACGCAGATACGCATCAAATCTGGAGCCTTGTAAAAGCTCTTGAATTTACAATTTTGTTAATGATCTATTAAGCAACTATCAATTGAGTTGTTAATATTTTGATAATTGATAAATTTTCTTGCCTCTGTAATAAATTTTTCAACTTTCCTTAGTGTTGTAAATGATATCCCTATCAATTCGGATTGCAATTTAAAATATTTCAGACACTGTTTTAACTCGAAATAATATATCATATCTAAATATTTTTCAAATTCTTCCAATCTGCCAAACCAGAACACTCTTTGACATTTCATGAATAATTACTCTAAATAGTAAACTTTTTTGTAATGTCATAGCTCTTCAAAGATTTACTCACTTTGGCGCCAAGGAAATGGCTTTATTAATTTCATATCGTGGAACAAGAAATCTAACCTCTATTCTGAATATTGAATTCATATCAGGTAACCTAAGAGGACTGGGTTTCAAATACTGAGTAATGGTATAGGCTTTACATGTTTTTAAACAGTTTGAAAGCATGGAGATGAAATTCACAACAAATCTATAAAAAGTTTAACATAAATCATTGAAATACTCTTTCGAGGAATTATAATATGCATGACTTCTTTTTGAAAATACAACAAAAAGACAAAATCTGATAGTTGATTTAAAAAAAAAACTAAATGATATTTAAACTTAAAGAAAATTTTAAAAATGCTTTTGATCTCTTGTGAATTTGGAATATTTTATGAATTTCAGAATGTAGGGAGAAACTTGACAGTAAAGGTATTTGATAATTGGATTAAAGGAAAGTTATAATGATGAATATTAGGAGATATATATGTAAACTTAAAAAATTGATATTGATGTTTAATCTGCGATTTTACTTTTGTAATCAAAAGCAAACAAAATAAAGTTTTCAATTAAGAAAGTCTTAAATTGAAATACTCAACTGCACAAATGTAAACTTTTTTTTTATCAAAGAATAACATGAAATATATAAATACTGATGTATTATATTTCATATTAGAATGATTAAAATACAATGTGACTATCGAAATAAAACACATTCCTACAACTTTGACCCAGGAATTCAAGTGGAAATGCAGTCTTAAACATTTATTTATTTAGATGGATATAGTATTAATTTGCTTTCGTTCTCTAAAATTTTCAAAGAAACATAACTGACAAAAGATCAAAATTGCAAAAAGCATATCTCTCAGTTACATGCCAAAAAACAAAACTTTGATTTGAAAGTTATATTTTTATCTTTTTCATTAAGTAGATATCAAAACAATTTTCTGCTTTCTCTTAAAGCCAACACAGAAATATAACACTGCAACACAGCACATACCTATAGTGATTATTACCCTCGGAATAATGTCACTAGATATTGTTAAAACAATTTTCAATTTGTACAACGGCCAATTTCCAGCAGCCTTCTACAGAGATACAAACATAAACAGGTGATGAAACTAGGACACTCACTATGATACAATGCCTGTCAAATTTAATATGGACAGATGTGCACATTTGAAAAATATGATTCAGATAAGAAAATATAAATAGCTTTGTCAAAAATGAAGAGAAATTCAAGTTGAAATACAGTCTTATTTATGCAATTAAGCAGATGTAAACCTGATTACCTTGCAACATTAATATATACACATGTGCACACATGCAAACTATGAAGTTCATATGAGAAAATACCAAATATGTTTGTCAATTTTAAGAATGAAGAAAACATCAAGTTGAAAGACAGTCCTATTATTTATGCAATTAAGCATATATAAAACTGATTGCCTGCTTTCTCCTAAACCCACACACAGCAACATAAGCCACATTTAAATGTTATATATCCCACACTGAGACAATGGTGAGCTTTAAAGTGACTCTTGGAGAAAGGCTATAATTACTGCAGTGCAGATACAAGCCTGAGATAACAGTCAGTATTCAAGCTAATGTTGTTACCACTGGTAGGCTAATCCTAGGGATTGACCAATCAGCATCAAGCACACCGGTTCACCTGTAAACAGAAACTCAGAGATTTCGAGATAAACTTCATGTTGCGGTGTTGAACCTGGCCTTTGTTAAGACAGGGAACAACCATATTTGAACATAATGTGATGACCATTCCAGTCAGCTTTGTGTATGAATTTTGCGAAAGACGATACAAAAGGGTTATAAGCGTAAGAAGATATTGAAAGGTTTCTTGGGGCATGGGCTGCATTTGTTCTTGGAGTTGGTTTCGGGGAGTGTATTTACCTACAAGGGTAAAATCATGCTTTGAAGTTCCACAAAGGAATTTCGACTTTTGTAAGGAATTTCAGATCAAAGAGTTGATCTAATGTGATTTGTACTTATTCACACCTATATTTTGTATATAACATGTTATTAAGATATAGGTTGTAAAATGTATAGAAATTTGGAATGCATTGAATGAGCTCATTCGACATAAAGAATTTTAACTTTGTAGATGATAAAATATATGAAGTCGTTTGCACATTTCTATAAATTTTTTATCAATATACGTAGACATTAAGTCGCCTTGAAAATGTTCCTAGTCAATTTTGATAAAAAATATCTAAAAATCTTTAAAAAGACTAAGTAAAACTATCAAAACCAGAACTATTTTGATCTCTCACTCATATCGCTTTTCTGGTTGTATTTGTTATTGTGATAATCATTGTCACTATCATTATCATCAAATGAGAACATCAAATAATTTTTAAACACATAATGAATTTATCTATGTTTAAAAACTTTATTTCAATAAATTTTATTCTTATGGTTAGTTCTATTTCATTTGTTATGTTATGGTGAAACAGGTTTGATCTGTACAAGATATATCATTTCGACCAGGATTTTTTGGGTCAAGGTGACAAATGAACAGAGTTATAAGTTAACAGTGATAGTGGGTAACTGAAATAAAAAATGGATTATCTATAGATTATCTTAACTAAAAAACATGCATATAAATGTGTTTACCCGTTGAATTTTTAAACACCTTTGAATAGGCCTACCTTAAATATTCATGTGATTCTTGTAGGTTGAGTGTGAGGTTTTGATGTTATCTCAAATTTCCTGATCCTCCTGACATGACAGGTTGTTAATTGCACACTTATCACCCTACTTAACACTGTCTTTATGTAGTTATTGGAGCGTTCATTTCAAAATAATAGAAATTTTTCTGTACAGATAAATGGTAGGAAAGTTGAGTCTTAAAGGGACACAGAGTATGTCTTGAGTCAAATTTGTCAAACGTTATTAACGATGTGAGTATGTTTTGAGTCAAATTTGTCAAACGTTATTAACGATGTTAATATATCTAGAAACATCAGTTGTTGAAAATCACAATCTTAGAGCTTATCAGTTTAGTTTAGAGATGATAAACAGGATTAAGTTGTAATTTGTGATAAAAAACGGACAGTGGCACGTGATTGACTAAAACGATATTTTTTAAAAGCTTTTGTACATGAGGCACAAAGGAATTTAGTGTTGAGTAGGTCATTTAAGTTATATTCATGTAAAGTGGACAAAAATTTTGACATATATATGACAGTTTTGTACTATAAAAGAAAACAGGAAAATGTGTAATAATTTTGGTAATTTAGAGATAAAGATGCAAGTTTAGGGAAGGTATATGAACTTAACTCAGGATATGTGGTATTTTGAATCTATCTAAGACACATGTAAAATCATAAAACAAATTCAGTGTCCCTTTAAGGGTCATTTGAAAATTAATAAACAAATACAGTGCATATCTTTTGATGAAATTTTGTTTTGTTCGGATTTTTACTTCTTGACAATTAGCTTACAGAAATTCTTATACAAAAGTACATGAGGATGAATCTTAGTATATTGAGGAGAATACGAAATTGGTGTTTTCAATATATTACTAGATTTTTCAAGATGAACTTTTAAGAAATAATTAATACTTAATCCTGCATCAAATCAATCAATCTTTGAAAATGTTTATTTCATATAGATTTCAACTTCACATTTAAAGATCAAGAATACATTTCTGGAAATAATGATGATTAAATAATTCATCATCCAAATCTCACCTTTCCTTCCAGGTAAATTTACAGGTAAGGTATGCAAGCTCAGGTAAAATCCCATGAGGGAATGGCACTTGTCGATAAAGGGTAATTAAGGTTACCTGTCGATTCTGATAGTGTCTTGAGACCAATTTCTACCTGGCGATGGTAATTTAATCAACTCGAAAGTGACGAGGCCACAGGTAGGGTGTCACAGGTAACAATAATGTTATTGAAATATATTCCTACCTTTGTTGGTTAATAAATCAGCATATAGGGTAATGATCAAAACGTAGATTAATCAGTCTGATTGATATTCACATATTGTAATTTCAGAGAGTGGATTTTTAGTGGGCATGTAAAGGTGATTTCTAAAAATTATTTCAGGTGTAAAAAGTTTATGCTTTACATTTGATCATTATTTGCGCTCTCATGAGATAGTTATGAAACTGAAGTTCTCTTAGAAGTTTTTGTTTTTGATTAATGTTAATCAAACTATCTAATGAAATAGCTTGTTAATATCAAAGATAACATTTCCTTTGCGTCTGATGATAATCATCATCACCAATATTAACCACATCACTATGATAATATTTACTAGCATTACTCTCATCACAATCATCATCTTCATTATCAAAATTAACAACATTACTATGAAGATATTTACTAACATTACTCTCATCATTGACAACCTTATAATGATTCTATGAATCATCACTCAATCTTAGCCAGCATCTCTATCATCACCTGTTTATCCCGTTAACTGTTTTAAGACTACATTGTCATATCAGTGAATAATGATCAATTTCAAAGAAAAAAGTTGATGTTATATATATTTCGACAATTGGGGTCCATACACACACCCCTTCCTATCAAATATGGAGATGAAGAATCTGGGTGACCAAGTACTCTGAAAACAAAATTTGGCTCTTTTGGTTAAATTCATAAAAGTTTACAACACCCAGGAGGTATTGTCATATGACACACTTCCGAGGATAATAATTCATTTCAAAAGCATGGAAATATTCAGAAAACTGCCTCCTTCCCTTCCGACGGCCCACTACAGTGACGTCATGAACAATGATTTTTTGACGTCACAGACGACAAAATGCGGTAAATTGCGCTAAGACAATGACGTTGCTAGGCAAAAGTGATATGTGCACATGTGCACACATTGAAAATATGACACTGCTTATGAATAACCATATGGGTAATAAATAAGCTATATGTACCTGTCAAAGGGTTAATATCTTATCCTAAGAAAGTAACAACACAAAGGAAAATGAAATAACTATAATAACCTCTTTCACCATACTTAAAAAATTTCAGTTGAAAATAATAAGTATAAATGTTTCAAAACAGAAACTGAAAATTAGACAAAAAGAAAACAATAAAGTATTTCACCTAAATATCTTAAGCATTTCTTTTCTAACGAGGTCTGCAATAATCATGAAATTGACGAAGCTCAAGTTAAACTCTACTTGATGACCCTCGAAATGTACACCTGAAAATCACAGTGGAAATAATCTGTCAATAGCGGGTCTGCAATTAACGAAGGCACACCTGGTCAGGTGACAGGTAAAAGTGTGGACATTGAGTGTTTCTTGGTGCAGCGAATGAATAATAAACACTCAACTCGTAGGTAGTCATGCATAGAAAAGTAACTCATTCTCAGTAACAGGAGATCATTTAAATAATAATGGCCTAAACAAGTTGGAACCAATTTTAGAATATTTCAATTATTTTGAAAATTTGGTATGGGATTTTTTCCCCCCTCCAAAATATATATATTTCAATATTAGTTTGATCTTCTCATATCCTGAAGCAGTAAACTTCAAATAAAAATTTTGAAAAAATTGGGAAATAAAAACTGTTTTATCTTAGTTTAATCTGGAAGAAATGCTTTGCAATTCATTTAAATGTTTTTGAAAATTACCTTTTATGCATGGATGTAATTATTAATGCTGAATGTCTCAATAATACCTGATAGGCAACATGCACAGAAAATTTTGATTCTCTAGAAGAAATTTACTTTAATGATTAACCCATGTATGAAATGTAATGTTAGTTTTGAGAACACATGGAGAATTGGATAGATCTGAAATAACATTTTCCTGTTAATTCCTCAACCATAATAAAACCAATAAATGGTAGTCATTTTGGATAATTTTGAATAAGATTTTTACAATGTTTACAATGAAAATATTATTTCAGAAGATTGATAATTCACCACCATCCCCTATATTTAATTTGCACCTGCATGTTACTTTTTGAAGTCATGTTTACTTTAACTTTGACATATGGTATGAAGTGCAATCAAGGATTTGTTTACATTTAAAATAATGGGTTTGAACGCTTGCTTCTTCTAGGTGAAAACTGTTCTTTATGCAGTAAGGAGTTTGTGCAATGTCCCACTGTAACAATGATTTCTTGCAGACTAGATGTTTTAATACAATATATATAGCATAGGTACTGCAATCTCTTCCTGATACATTGTTAACATCATATTTACCATTATTGGCGCTTTAAACATTTGTAGGAGGGGGCACTTCAAAATCATTTAATATTTAGTTGAATAAACAAAATATCTTGATATTCTAATCTTTGAAGGATATATAGCAGTGATGTACAGAAGTGAGTCATAATTTCTGGATAACAACTTACATATTGTGAAATTCACTATAAAGAAATTGTTATCCAGAATATATTTTCTTCCTGGATATTCTAAAAAATTAAATTTTTTTAATACTTTCAAGACATGAATTTCAAATAATCAGCTTCTGCCTTGGGTTACAGTAGGGTAAACAAATTCTCTTATTTGAATAATACCAAACTGATAAACGTTTTTATTTTTATTTTTTGCTTGCAGCTATATATCAACTACAAGGACATTTTCATAAACCCATATATATTTGCAAATGGTAAATTGAAGAAAGAGGCGAGATGCAAGATGCAGCACTGTTTTGTCAATAAAAAATCATACCTTTATCACATATGGTAAACTCTGGCTCGGGAAGGGCCATAATGCGTTTACTCTTTCTTGATTGAAAGGAGATTTGAGGGGGTGTTTATTGGAGAGGGAACTTATTACATTGAATATGGTAAAACTTACTGCAGTGTTAAAAGTGTTTTACTCTTGAAAGCAGGATCAAACCTTCTATCAGCTATTCCCACCTCCATTGTCAGATATTGTTTTTTTCATAGGAATATCAGTTTATATTGTTTAAACATATTTTCATTCATATAAGAATCTTGTTTGGTAAACAAGCAAGGCTTTGCTTTTATGAATACCTCACCAGTACAAAATGTAGTAGGCAAAGTTCACAAGAATGAGACAAATAAAAGAGAACAAAATACATGAAAAAATCAACATGACTTAATATGTGTGGGTACAAAACTAGGGGACAAAACGCTTTCAGTTGCTTAATTTTTATCTTTTATATACAATTAGAGATGGATGAATACATGGATCAATATATGGATGGAAACTTGTGTATATGAATTGATGTTAGATAGATAGATAGGTGAATATATATAGATGTAGAGTGGAATGGTTGGATTGATTATTCATGAATGAATGCATAGATGGATATCTGAACTGTGAAGTGAATCAGTGGATATATATATATATATATATATATATATATATATATATATATATATATATATATATATATATATATATATATATATATATATACAAGAATAGATGATCATGCATATCTATATATCTATATATATATGGTGAATGAATGGATAAATGCACTTCTTGATAATTCATGAATTTACAAATGGGTATATAGCTAGACCACTGAGTGCATTGGTTGATGAATGCATAGATGGGTGAATGAATGCATGGACGGAAAGATGTAACAAAGAATGGAGTCATGAGAACCAATTTAGAAGAATCAAGCATGGATTGGTGGATACCAGGAAAATAATGGACTGTGATGGAAGGATGGATGGATAGGTGAATGCATGATTATATAGATGATGCACACACAATCAAATGCATGATGAATGCATGGATGCATTGATGAATGGATGGCTTGAGGTTAACTGACAGTTAATTCTGTCAACAAATCATAAATAAACAATTGCAATTTTCAGAAACATTTGTAATCATAGAAATTAATATCAAATAATTTTCTTTCAAAAATGATCAGACCTTATCTGTCCATCAAGGCTTTACCGAGACTGCTGCATAATTATCCGGAGTTAATACAATCAGAGAGACTAAGTTGGGATTATTTCTGTGTAGATGAACAATGCTCTTGACAATAAATCAGGTAAGTATTAAGCCTCTTAAGTGGTAATAAGATCAACATAAGACTTGATATCTATCAAAACCTGGTATGAAAGATTACACTGGCTCTCTTTGTTCTTTAGTGTCCTCTCATGTCTGGGTCTGGTAGCACAAAATGCTAAGGTGACCTTAGTCGCTATATAAATATCGTACAATTAGGAATCAAAATATTTGGATAGCATTGCCTAAGATAGAAATTCTAAACAAAATGATACTTTATAAATTCTTTGATTTAATAAAATATTATTTGATAAATGCTTTGATTTAATAAAATGATATTTGACAAATGCTTTGATTTATTAAAATAACATTTGATAAATGATTCTCAAACACAGTAGCTAAGTATATAATTACAATTGAACATATTTTATGTTTATAATCAATACCACACATAGATTTTGTTCAACATGTAAATGTTAAACGTCCAAGAATGATTTGAAACAAATTTCTTCAGAAGCCAAAGTGTTCATATATGATTGTGTTAAAACCAATGTTGTATTATTTACCTCTATATTATCATTCTTTGATCTGGAGTTGGGATAAGAAAAACATTCTACCTGAGGAACCAATATTACAAGGTCCCAGGATTCCACACTCTAAAAATAAATTGAGGAAATGGAAATTTCTGGAGCTAAAAATGCATAACAATGCAGAATTCCATCCTACTAAATCAGCATATTTGAATCCGCTCAGCTCCTTCCAGATAACCTGATCTCTTTAAATTTAAAAGCGTCGTATCGCTAGCTATCTAACCAGCCAATGAGATGACTCGCATTCAGCAACAGCGGCACAACCTGGATGGAAAAATCTGTTGAGTTCAAGATAGTAGCTTCAAGCTTCTTGCATAACACCGCTTCATTGGATGAAAATATAACAGGTGAACTTAGCTACAGAATATAAAGCTGATCCAGCCGAACGAGGCATTTGGCCCAAAGAAAATCAGGGTTGTAGGAAGGAGCAGACGGATTCAAATACTCTGATTTAGCAGGATGGCAGAATTCCTGCAGACTTAACGATCTACTCATTTTGAAAAACTGAAAATAAAAGTACAACATTTTATGTCAAAATAATGAATGGTTACAAAAATGCAAACTTGGATATTGGCAATAAAGTATTATGTAACATGCCTGAGGAATTTGCAGTAACAACATTATCTCTTTTACAAACTTTACTCAAGTTTAGCTTAGCAAGACATACAATAATTGAAGAAAAAACTTGAATTTCACCATTTTTGGTTTACGTTTTCAATTTCAGGATGCAAAATCTTATGCAGACTTCTGTTAAATATGATGCAGAATTTGCATGAAGTTGATGACGTATTCTCAATAATATTTCCGGAATCCTGAATCAAACCTAACTCCCCAACCCCCCTTTTGAAACATTTTTTCTAAATTTTATCATAAAATGGGTGACCCCTAGGGTGGGCATGCCTTTTCCAATAGCGAACCCCTCCACCACTTTGAAAATTCCTGGATCCTTCACTGTGATATGAGAAAGGAATCATATTGACCTAACAAACCTAATTTTCACTTTTAACAGTTAAACAATTAGGAATGCTATAATTTTAATAAATTGTTCCCTATCCTTTTCTTGAATTAATAAATAAATTAATTGCAATCAAATTCAACCAATCCTGTAAAACAATAGAATAAATAACATTCCTGTTGTTCATAGAAATAAAAGATTAAGTCTTAAACTTTAAAAAAAAGTCTTAATGTTGTTTTCATTTACAATGCAGGTTATTTTTTTGGAAAAATTCCAATCCAAGGGAGATAACAATGAAACCCTAATCAGACATTTTACAGCAACTTCACATTTTTAATCTCTTTTGGAAAGTTGTTTTCTTGAAGTTTATGAATAATTAACGATGTTGAAATGAGATATACAATATTTCCTCTATTTATAATGTTTAAGGTTTTTTATTTGAAAATTAAAAGGATTTATATTATCTTCAATCTTTGCTAAAAGCCTAACTGCAATATTTCTGTGAGTTTTGACCATATCTATATATACAAATTCTATGAAGATATACTGCATATGAAAAATATACATTTAATAGAGGTAAGGTTCAGTGTTACATTGACTTTTACAATCATTGAGAAAATGCATAGAGAAGTTCATTGTTTATCCTATAACAGTGACAAACTTTTGCAGATATGGTGCAAGGGAGGTAACCCTGAACAAAATATTACTGAAGCACTCCTAAAATATTGCCGTTCCACTTTCTCACGCCCCAATCTGTCGCATTAGACTTCAATCCTGACATACTTTATTTCTTTGCCGGATACTGACAGTTTATAAAAAAAAATTATGAAACACATATTATAGATTTATGTATTCAATTTCACAGATTTGTAATGGTCCAAAAACTTTGTGATGGGTAAAAAGAAATCGTTCACTGACACATATTATAGTTGCCAGTGGAAGATTGTTTTTCATCTTTGACGTACTTTTTTAAAGAATATAAATCACTACGTTAAAATTGTGAGGGGATAACCAAATTAAACTACATACGACGTACTACACTATAAGATGTAGCGTTGTGAGAAAAACAATATTTCCCTAAAATCACACGTACTTCATGGAATATCGACAATCTTCATTTACATTCTAGCACAATGTCAAATATTGGTTCCCAAATATAAAAGCCAAAACCATTTTTAATCCCAGATGTACTTGAAATCGAAGACCACAGAGTGAGTATGAATTTGACATATAAATCATATGGATTTGGAATCTAATTGTTAAACCATAATGAATTTTGATAAAGTACATGAGAACTTACATCTGTCCTACCTGTCTACAGGCTGCGGTGAAACTATTGATGTCGATTCCTACCTCAACGGTGAAGAGCTTTTACATTGCGGCTTTAGTATTTCTAATTTACCTTTAGCCAAGAAATTTGGTTCCGTTTCCTGCCCACTATAAACAAATTGTATTTTTAAAATCCCGTTTGTAATATTGCTTTTAAGGTATGGCAAAGACGATGGTCTGAAACAATAGTAATTTTTTTAACGTGTTCTATCACAAACTGATTTTCTTTCCCAATAATTTTATATGAACGTTCTAAAAAAAACGCCTTATAATAACTAAAACGAATTATTTTCAAATGCTAAAATTAAAACACTGTACCTGTAGTATCTCAATGTGGATCTTCCAGCTTAAAGAGCCACTCCGTGAGTTGTTGGAGTCATATATACCAAACTTAATCAATGGTGTAATGTTACCGCGAAGTATCGACTGTTATCAAAAATACACATTTTAAACCTTATTGGTTTTTTTACAGTGACAATATGAAGGTAGAACGTCGCAATTACGATCGAAAACCGGACAGTGGCGCGCGTCAAATAGTCAAACGTAATTTTGGAGACATAGCTAAAACAGCCAGGAGGGCAGTTAGTAGTTGATAGCGTTTGTTAGGTTATATAACTAGTATCCATGTATATTGGACGTGATATCTACACCTCTGTGCATTTATAAGGCTGTTTTTAGATTTTCATGGAAAACCAGTATTTGTCATATATATGTCTTTTGGACATGAAAACTTAAGATGTTTTGATTATATATCACCACAGATGACATTTAGGTTCGTATCAAAGGTAAATAATATGTTATGAAAATCACGGAGTGGCTCTTTAATGATATGAATAAAATGATGATTAAAAAATAAAATGATTTGAAAATAAATATGACGAGTTTGTAACCATACTAGACGATGATCGTCTCTGCAAGTTCGTAACACTCATCATGAATCGGCACACACTAAATTCAATCAAATGATTTTTATAACTTAAGAAAATTTATAAAAGGGTATCAGAAGAAAGTTGTGTGAGTTTTTTCTAATTTTTTAATAGAGAAAAAATCATTGTTATTGAAACAGATTTTTGGTAGGAAGGACGAACGGTGAGCAAAATTTTGTCCTTCTCAAACTTTTTCGGGAAACAATGATGAAAAAGGAATAAACATTTAAGTACCAAAAAGACTGAATACTAAATTATGTTCATCTGAAATCATGTGGAAGCAGATAAGGCTTAAGAAGGTCAGTGAACTCTCTAATAAGATTAAGGACAAAATCCTTAAAGGCATAAGGCATGTAAGCTGTTATGGCGGTGGTATTGACGAAAAAAGACTGCGAAACGTTGACGTGATTTTTTTGTTCATATAACATAACATTAACATAACAGTTTGCAACATTTCCAATAAGCGGTGATCTTAAGGTTACATGGACAATAATCATTGGATTCAGGGGTTAATGTCGTTATCCTATCAAGATAAGATTCTTATTATTAGACGAGATTCAGTAATTTATCGTTTTCAATAGGCATTAGGGTAACAGTTAAACCAAAATTGCAGAAACATCGGTCATATAGATTCTGAAATCACCGATATTAGTCGAAAGCTCTTCCCACAGATGTATAGAAACAGTTATGTCTTCCTAACATAATATATTTTAATTCGTATGAAACCATGCATGTTCCGCAAAGAATTTAAATGCACTCAAAATCAGTTCTGTTCATGTAAATACAAATCAAGCTTTTACCGTTAATGAAAAGCACATTAAAATTCCAAACGAAACAGTTAATTCACAACCTTTACACTAATACATATTTATATACAATATGATGCTGCATGACCAATTTAATGACAGTTAACCAAAGGCTATTCTATCCTTCATGGTAAACAGATAACGAAAATGGCTGATTAAAATGAATCCATTATATTTAATGATCAGTTTCAGTATCTAAATTACGAACCGGGTTTAAATCTGTAGCCACCCGCACGGAAAGACTGCGTTTGATTGACGACCAGCGTAACATTGCGCGAAGGAAATTGACATCGGGCTTGAATGTCGATAGTTTGCGCGATAAACCGCGTTAATCAAATTTATGTAATTTGCCCGTTTTTGAGAGACAGATAACATTAGTGGTTAATGTGCCGTGTCCATAGGTCAGCGGACTGACCCTTACTGACCCATCTTCGGACACTGTGGTGATACAACGTCCGTTCACCATGCAACTAGGCCGCTGCAAGTAAGAAATTTGTTGGCCAGTCTGTGTGTGTTTATATATATATATATATATATATATGCCTACTTTCAGGTAGATTACGTTTTAATGCACAATTATCTCTCTGGTTTTATTGCAGTTATCACTTTAAACTGACAAGTGCTTTTCGTATAAAATAAGAAAATATATATCTTCAACTTTTGAAATAGATATTTATCAAACACGTGAAAATTAAATGTTTTGGAATAATTTAATGTTTTTAACAACAACGGGTTTCTACTGTTCATGTTATGGTCAGTAACGAATTGGTCTTGTCCATGAACCTGAATAAACAAAATATCATAAATATAATCTAGGTCATTATTCTGAAGGCCTAGAGTCTAATGAATATGAAACAGAAAGCGTATAGAAAAAAAAAACATGAGGGAAATTCTTTTATAAAAAAATGATAGAATATAATGTAGATATTGCCTAACTTTTAGATACTGACACATATTTAAATGTATAAAAATAATAATATATATATAACTTTTTGTAAATTTTGTATAATGTATTTTCTGAATTCGATTACACGTCGACCTGACACAAACATTTTTAAAACTACGGCCTTATAAGTCACGCATGGTGTCCGATACGGGTCGGCGCTTGTCCTCTAATAAAAGTGTATGAATTACACCTATCCGCAGTTTCAATCTATCTTCCAAAGGCTGACTACATATCGGAGAGATACTTTTACTTATGGCGGGATTGGATATTTCATACTCTTCTCATGCGTAGATACAATCTATTCGTCTACGATTCTCAAAACTTGTGTCGATTTCAGTACGTTTTCGATTTTGGGATATTCAAGGTCTCATGTTTTGACGAGTTCCTAATGAAAACGATATGTTCCGAATGCACCGTATTGTAAACAGCGTCATTATTCTATGACGTAATTTCATTGTCAATGGCTTGATGAGCAATAAACAAGGGAGATTTTTATTGTCACGTATTTGGGGAGTACAGAGTACAACTTAAGTAAGTACCACATGTTTTCTTCCATCTTCCAATTGAAAATATTTTCACTATTTATATGTGGCTAAAATAAGTGCACAAATACAATCTGTCGTGGGTCAAATTAAAAAATCTAATGTCAACATTATTATTTTTTCTTGTTTTCAATAATACAAAAGGACGACCATATAGATGCTAGTAAGTCAACATTCTATGTCGAGTCTTCATGAAGATTAGTTAACACTACTAAACCATAATTGTCTTTGTATCTGCTGTGAAAACATTTCCAGAATAACGTTTGAGTCATTGACGCGCGCCATTGTCCGGTTTTCGATCACAAATCACCGCTTAAACCTGTTTACTGTCGCTAAACTGAACTTATAAGCAATAAGAGGGTGGTTTTCAGAAACAGCCAGTACTTCTAGATTAATTAACATCATTAATAAGGTTTGAAAATTTTGACTCCAATAACATACTCTGTGTTCCTTTAAGTAAATATAGATATATGCAATTTGGTGTATTGAATAATACTTCGCCTGTTCTTTGTACCTCAGGACATGCTGCAGTTTCAAAATTATTTTTTGTCACTTTGAACTATAGGGTTCCCATAACGTTAAGTTAATACACCCTTAAAACACACATGGCATGCAGCATTGCGACAACATACATGTAGGTCTGAACCACACTTAAAGGCATCATTGCACGTTTTTTTAAACTTATTTTTTCACTTTTGTGTTACTAAATGCGAGAGTTCGCAGTATCATTTTGACTATGCATGATGTGTGGCAGTTAAGCGCTACATTAATATGGCTTTCGTGTATCCATGATTCTGATTAATTGACTTAAAGAGCCACTCCGTGAGTTGTTGGAGTCATATATGACAAACTTAATCAATGGTGTCATTTGATCGCGAATTATCGACTGTTACCAAAAATAAACATTTTAAAGATAATTTGTTTTGTACAGTGACAATATGAAGGTAGAACGTCGCAATTATGATCGAAAACTGGACAGTGGCGCGCGTGAAATAGTCAAAAGTAATTTTGGAGACTTTTCTAAAACAGCCAGGAGGGCAATTAGTAGACTAACGTTTAGTCCCTGAAAAAAAGATTTCACCAAAAATGTATTGTTCAATATTTGGTATGAAATAATAACATTTTCTAGACTTAAGAAGGCTCCTTTACTATTTTGCCATAGGGTCTCGATGACAGACTAGGCAGTTAGGAGTTGATGGTGTTTGTGAGGTTATATAACTAGTATCCATGTTTATTGCACGTGCTATCTACACCTCTATGCATTTAAAAGGCTGTTTTTAGATTTTCTTGGAAATCCAGTATTTATCATATACAATGTATGTCTTTTGGACATGAAAAGTTAAGATGTTTTGATTTCATATCACCACATACGACATTTAGGCTCGTATCAAGGGTAAATAATATGTTATGAAAATCACGGAGTGGCTCTTTAAAACAATGCCTTTGTTGATTGATTTGGTTAGTTATTCAAGGCCTGTAGAATCAACAGTTTGATAATTCGAATGGCAGAACAGCTATAAATATGCCTCTGAGGCTCCATGTTTTGGAACTTCAAGGTATTATTGATTATTGTCTAAAATGCAGTTCTCATTGAGATTTTTACACAAGCATATGGCCGAAGCGATATAACTGCATGTTTTTAATTACTCATCGGAAACAAGGTTTATACTAAGATCTCTGAAGTATCTCAACAGAGGCAAGAGAGACCCTCAGGTATAAAGGGATTGTATTATTTAAATATGGAAACAAAGGAGCAGTTACGTGTCTATCAACCAATTGGCTTATGAGTTTATAGACGATACAAGACGTGCAGAAAACTCATGCATTAGTAATAGTTCGCGATCAAATATGGTATGAGCATTTATTACTCGCCCGTGTAAGATACCGCATTATTACTCGCCCGTGTAAGATACCGCAGTGTAATATTTATACGGCGATATTAAACTAGTGTAATACCGCTCCCGTATGACGTCATAATATTGTGTGGTTGTGACGTCACAATCTTGGCACCGACGTCTCAATGGCGGCTTAGTCGCGGAAATGCTTCGTTCAGTACACGTTCTTGATTACTGAGGTCAAGTAATAAACAGAATACTAAACTTCCTTCCATTTAATACTTTTTTTTATTAAACTCGTTAATGATTTGGTATGAAACTCGCTTTCGCTCGTTTTATACTTAATCATTAACTCGTTTAATAAAAATAGTATTAAATGGAAGGTCGTTTAATATCCTCTATGTGTAATATTTATACGGCGATATTAAACTAGTGTAATACCGCTCCCCGTATGACGTCATAATACTGTGTGGTTGTGACGTCACAATCTTGGCACCGTCGTCTCAATGGCGGCTTAGTCGCGGAAATGCTTCGTTCAGTACACTTTCGGTAAAAATGCTTGATTACTGAGGTCAAGTAATAAACAGAATACTAAACTTCCTTCCATTTAATACTATTTTTATTAAACTCGTTAATGATTAGGTATCAAACTCGCTTTCGCTCGTTTTATACTTAATCATCAACTCGTTTAATAAAAATAGTATTAAATGGAAGGTCGTTTAGTATCCTCTATGTATAAACGCATGATATGCATGTTGTTGGTAACGTTTTCATTTCTCGGCACGACCAAGCATGTTCAATGTTGTAATGACCCCGTGTCGTTTGACTAGTGTAAGGAAAATGTGCAGTTTGCATACTCATCAGTAGTTTCCCTACAATCAACATTTTTGCAAATAAGTCCACCCCTCCCCCTTGCCCAAAATCATACATCATAAGAAAAACAATATTTTCTAGAGATCAACTCATTTTCTACTTTGATTATTTCATGAAATTGTTGTCCCGGGAATCTTGCTTTTGTTTTGTATGTCACTCATAGAAACCCTCGGTATAACATACTGTGTCTCATAGTCCATTCTTTCTTAATGTAGATAGGTGGAAAGCAGCGCCATGATAAACATCTGGCTCGCATCATCAGCAGTGGCAGCAGGGATGTACATTGCATGGAGAGGTGAGAAAAATCGGTTATAAATATCGGTACATTCACGTCTAAATTAATCGCCATTCGATGAGCAAAACTGTTCAAATCTCGTTTCTTGATCTGTATGGAGAAATATTGTATTAACTTTAAGTTTTTCTATTACACGTGTCTTTTTTTATATCTTATACAGTAACAGTAACCGTCTTCTCTGATATTATAATAATAATACAATAGTGAAATGAAATCTTATTAATTGCCGTTTCATTCAATGCATCTTCAACAATTTGGTAATTTTATCCATACCATTGATCATAAAATAATCTGTGTATTCATTTAGGTTTAAGAATATCCTTGGTAATTGTATAGAAATTGCATAACGTTCTTAATTTGCCAGTTTAGTGACTCCAGTTGTTGAACAAGGAAAGTGTCCCGTTCGTTGACTTCTGAAGCAAACAAAAATTTCTAACGAGGTGACGTTCTTCAAGTTCCAGTAACGGTTATTAAAACAGGAAGCACCATGTTTCTAAACCTCACGAATGTATGAGAATAAGTTTCTTTTTTGAAAATCTGTTTTAGTTGCTAAAAGCTGGTCTCGAACAAACGGGAAACTACCAGGAACCGAATATAGCATCAACATCATTCCACCAGCCTCGCTATCGCTTCTTCCGTGGCACCGGAAGTCATCAGTGACGTATTGCCGGTCCACAGAACCAATCGTTCAGCTTCAAAGAGAGGCGAATCTGAGACGAGAATCTTCTAGTCTGTACATCCGTTCCAGAAACTCCCTTACATAGAGTATTTGAATTGTAGCCAATACTGAGACATTTCTGATACAGAATATATATTATATTGTTTATAGCCATGGATATAAGTGTTTTGTCTTTTTTGAATGAATGAATGAAGATAAACTTTCAAGTTAATTCAATGCTTAATAGATTTGAATATTTGAATGAAAAGAGAACAAACTGCATTAATCATTTAAAATCACCTCTGTTCTTACCACATAATTATGTGCTACGAAAGGTTCACTGAGGGCATCACTGTGCTTTGTTAATTAAATGAATTTTCGTATGTTCTCATACATTCTACGAACTTTTTTCTATCAAAAGATGCAGTTGAAAACAATGCACTGAATAACAGGGAAATACGAAATTGACACATTGTCATAAATCATCTATTCGATTTCAAATACGATAACAAAATTCGTCAATATAGAGGCAGCAAAGATGTGAAAAGTTCCATTGGTTTTAAAATAAAATAAAAGATGTTTATCTTAAGGTTTATATTTCAAAATAGAAAGGTCTATTTCCCTTATAATCCCTCTCATTTCAAAACACAAAGATTAAAGTCCATTTAATCTGTTTCATCATGGTATATGTTTCTCACTTGATCTAGATCCCAGATGATACTCTATGAATATGATTACCTTTAGCGATTAGAACCTCCTGCTACATCATCGTAATTGAATCCTCTGATCCAGCTCCTTACATATACCGTTAACTCATTCGAGCCAAATCCCTCGTACGGCTGGCGCGGCTTGATGTTCGTGGGCTGTTATTGTTTAAGCCAATGAAATGTCGTTATCAAATGAGCTTGAAGTTACTCTTGTGAATTTAACGGAATTTTCCATCCGGGTTGTGCCGCTGTTGCTGGGTGCGAGTCGTCTCATTGGCTACTTAGATTGCTAGCGATACGAGGCTTTTGGCCTAAAGGATATCAGGGTATTTGGAATTCACTTACGCTGATGAAGCAGGATGCAATGAGAAGAGGTTGCAATGTTTTTAATTTGGACATTGATCCAGGAATGGTAAAAGGAATTCTCCCGAAAGTAGTTTAAATGCCGCAAACAAACACGTTAAGAAAAAATATAACGTTTTTAAATTTTTCTAAATCATCTCATTCCAGGGACGATATCTCAATTAATCTTGATGGACGTGTTAGATCGTGAAAAAAATGGCTTCTCAACAGGAAACGGCGGAATTGTATAAAACGTGTGAAACCTTTCGCAATACATTTCGCATGTACACAGGACTGCCCCTGCTCGCACTGACGCATGAACAACTTTTCTAGGGTAGATAAGTAAATAATTAAGATTCAATGTATAGCAATATCACTCAAGTCACTGTAGTCCATACCTTTTTATTTCGTCACTTCACAAATGTACAATTTCTACGTTTCTATAATAATAAATAGACAGCATTAATCATCGTTAAATATTATTAACAAGATTTACATGACTTCCCATTTAACGTAAAGCAAGTTGGTCATCTTCGAAAACTCACAAGTATCTAAAGTGAGACTTTTGGTCTTGCTCAAAAATACCTATATCGGCAAGTCAGTATTGTAAAACAACTCTTCTGAGAAATGGAAAGCTTAGGATATTATGAAATTTCAATAAGCCTAAAGTGAGTACCAATTTCAATTTTGTTATTTCATTGCTATTCACGGATAGTGTCATTTTATAATTTCATTAAAAGTATCATTTTGCAATTTCATTGGATAGTATCATTTTGCAATTTCATTGGATAGTATCATTTTCTAATTTCATTGGATAACATGATTTTGTTATTTTATTGGTTAGCATTATTTTGTTATTTCATTGGATAGCATTATAGTTGTAATTGTATTGGATAGTATCATTTTGCAATTTCATTGGATAGTATCATTTTTTAATTTCATTGGAAAGTATCATATTTTAATTCATCGGATGGCATCATTTATTCATTTCATTGAATGGTATCATTTTGCAATTGTATTGGATAGTATCATTTTTTAATTTCATTGGATAGTATCATTTTGTAATTTCACTGGATGGTATCATTTTGTAATTTCATCTGATAATATCATTTTGTTTTTTCATTGGATAGTATCATTTTGCAATTTCATTGGATATTATCATTTTTAATTTCATTGGATGGTATCATTTTGCAATTTCATTTGATGGTATGATTTTGTTATTTCATTGAATAGTACTATTTTGTAAATGCATTGGATAGTATTATTTTGCAATTTAGGAGAGTGTCATTTTGCAATTTCATTGGTTTCGTTCCCACTGTTGTTGATTTGAAGGTGAAGTTTGTATCTAAAGATACCCTACGATTGGTTTATACCATATAAAACACTTCATCAAAGAACAGATTAGGGCACATTCTACTTTATTAATGTGTAAGAGAACTAATGTAGGATTGTAGGTATGTAGGATTCTGCATGCAATATTTGATAAATGTAGGACTAAAAGATATTTTCGTCATGGTTGATTTCAGTCGTCTTTCGTCATTAAGCCTTTTTCCCGTTTTAGTCTAGGTTTATATGTATAAACGTTGCATAGCTTTAGTGTTGTTTCAGTAAGGTTTTAATTTTATAAAAGGGGCCTATATTATGTTCAATTACCGTAGTGGCTAGAACGCTGGTCCAAAAATAATAAACTGTGAAATTTGTTCTCATAATAAACGGCTATTTTACTGTGATTATTTGTGACACCGAATCAAATCAAAATGAATGACGAAAAAAGACAAAAATCGGTAACCATGAATTAGAGCCCGAGGTGATTAAATGTCGCTATGGATTCGACACCTGCGAGACTTTTAGTCTGTCATACCTCCAAAGGGCCGAGTGTATCGACTCGGAGCAGGTAAGATATGAGAAGCTGCCGGGCATAAAGCAAACATTTTGACCATCGTATTCGGGAGTGTACTCTAAAACCTGCTGTTGCGAATCGTCGCACAGTACGCCGACATAATCCCCGTCAGGTACGTAGTATAATACGACGGAATCCTTCGTCTTTACTAGGACAAGTGTGCCATCATCTGAAATATCTGCAGCTGTGGGGGGCTTGTCGAGGGGCGATTTGATGTTTGCGCACCCTTCCCATATCTCCGAGGTACTACTTCCGCTTTTGATTCTGATGAGGTCAGACGGTGTTTCCTCTGACAGTAGGTAAACATCACCGTTAGGTGCGACGAAACTAGCCTCGATGCTTTCAGAGTGGCTGCAAAATTGGAAAGAATGAATGAATCAGAACCTTGCTTTATAAAAGCAGTCTTTTCTCCATGGAAAAAACGTGTTAGGTTCACAGGGACGTGTGTCGCTTTAAGATAGTGTTAGAAATACAATCATGCAAATAAACAATTTCCTTTGACGATTAAGCGATATTTAAAAGAGATACACGGGTCCTTTGTTTTGTTTTTACTGTAGCCACTCATATCGTTCCATCATTTTGAAATTCGTTGTAAAATTGTCAGTTATTTTACACTTGAAATTATTGCAACATAATTTTTTCTTGACATTCTGCCCCTATTATATACATATGAGTATTTCCCAATTATGAGTGACCGTTTTCGATGGAAAAAGGTTTCAAAATATTGAAATATCAAGATACGAATTTTTCTATCAGAGGCTTTCCTCTCCACTTGTTTTGAGTGCAGTCGCTTTGCTCGCATGTTCTGTCACCAGTTTAGTGCAGACAAACCTAGTCATTAGCAATCAAAAGGAAAGCAAGCGGCGGTTCACAGGAGTTACTAGCCTAGCTACTGATACCAAAGGCTTTTGCCGGATTTTTTTGCGATTGGTTTGCTGAGCTTAAGTCAGAAAATGCTTGTAATGGGGCTGCAGTCAGAGACCTTTTTCCTTTGGAAAACAGGCGAATTTAATCGGACTGTTAGAGGTTACACTAAATACCAGCTTTTTTCTCTTTGCTTGTTTGTCGAACTTTTATGTGACTGAAATTTGATTATTTTACAAGCATTACTTTGGAATGTCTGTTTGTTTTATCACATCCTTAAGTTGTGCTTACAACTGAAAAAGTCCTAGTTACGCCCCTGATTTGATATATTTCAAATCCTTCTTAATCAACAATCATCAATTGTAATAACAATTATAGTTGTTGAGAGGGTGTCGTTGGTTTTAAGGTTTTTGAGCAAGATGAATTTGAATGGGCTACTTACTCAACCTCATACACCCATTCGACATAAATAGTATGTGCAGAGAGCGGGTTGTCTGGTTCCTGAAAGACGAGGATCTTCTTGGGAGTCTTTCCCGTATCGGCAACGTAGATGCAGGTCGAGCTTGATCCGATACAGGGGCCAACGGAGATATCTTCATAGTCTCTATATGTAGCTAAGTTTCCGTCTATCTGTAGGCAAAAAATAGCTTTTTGAGAATATAAGTCACATATTGAGGGGGCAGTAGCACGTTTTTTAATTTCGTTTAATTACTTCAAATGTCCCCCAAAACACATTGGCATATGCATAACATCACATAAACCCAATCATACGTAGCCTTTGAGAATTAATCAATTATAAACCAAAAACTACTTAAGACCATTTTTTATTAACACTTTTTCATCAATTTGGGATGGTGACGAGGTGATGGAATAGATATCACAACCACATACTTGAAGTTCTTGAAGATGATACATATAGTATATCATATAGTATAGTAATATAGCAAGCTACCTCATAATGTTAAGCCGTGTCGTCCGTTAAATCATAGTGCAGGAATAATAACTTTCTATTTTTGATGCCATGCACCTGTTTGGGTAAACAATTAAAAGTTTGACTTGCAATCCACAAATCTATTATCTGTATATGTAGTGTTAAAATGATCTCTTCACAAAATGATCTAAAAGTTTTAAGTAGAAAGTGTTTTGCTAAAAAATGGTGACTAATTAAAATTAAATTTAAAAAATGATTTTACAAAGGAATTACACAGTGAAACAAACTTTTGTTGTAGTGTTGTAGTGCATGAAATTGGGTTTTTTTAGATTGTAGGCAAAGTGCCCTGTAAGTAGCATCTTCACTGTTACCGGGTAAAACGTATACGCCCCCACTCTTAGGGGCCGGTCATTTATTATAGGGGGTGGGCCGGAGATTTCTGTTGGGATTGTATATTGTATATATCGTAATTTTCTTCATGGCCCTTCCCATTTAGCGTATTTTTTAATGACCTTCCTCCAAATAATATGTACAAAACTTCTTTAAATTTGTCTTTTGAAGATTTATGTTCAGATCTACATTCAAAAGGTTTGTTTGTGTATATTTTCAAAGGAGAAACTTCTCTATAGTAACACTTAAAAGAATGTTGAAAAGAAACAAATTTACCCTTCCATTGATGGCTTCAACATGATGTCTTATAATGTTCTATAGTGTTTTAAATTCAGTTTCATTAGAATTTTGTTTACAGCAAGCATCTTTGAACATCAACTGCATGTCAAAAAAGGTTTTGAATACCACTGCTTATAAAACACAGATATGTTTAACATAGTGTAAAATTTATCTTTCCAAGTTGAATGAATGCCTTCTAATTTTACTTTTAAAGGCTCATTCTTTATTCATTTTAAAAGTTCAAATCACTATGTATTTTTATCAATAAATAAAAAAATAGCTGAGAACTGCTCACTCATGTACCCCTCACTTTCAACAGTGATCAAAAGATCTTTAGTTATTGCACTTGATTAAAATTCCATCAAAATATGTCTTGCCCACATCATTCAACTGAAAACTTGAAACAATGAAACTAGCGCAGCAAAGCAATTCAGAACGTGTTTATTGATCATATATTATGAAAAACAATCTTATATGAAAGATATAATTTAAAGAATCACACATAAACACTTTATGTTTTTTATTATACAAATTAAATAATGTTTGTTTTGAAGTCTCGTAGACACGTGTTACTAGATTTACCCACGGAGAAAGAAGTTCACGCAGCCAATCTAATCTCGAATTATTTTTAGAATGAACTGTAAATTAAAACCAGGCATATGTGTGTCTGCTTGGGTATGGATGTCATTGAATATAGCTCTTCCGGGCGGTATTTGACTGGACCTGTGTATTGTGGCCTTAGTTGCGAAACGATATATCCCGATTCCAGTTTTATTGGGCGAGACAATATATCATGGAAGTATTGCCAAAGAACCTGCGAGGCGATTATCGTCACGATACAGTGGTTACGATACAATACATATCCCGATTATCTATAGTTTATGAAAGCACTGTAGATAGGACATAGATCAGTAATGTTATTTCTTAGATACCAACCTGTCAGATATTACATGAAGGGAAATAATTTTGAGACTGTGAAATTGCATATAAAATATCAGAAATATCATATATTCTATTTGTCTAAACATCGTTATCTCTAAAATAGAATAAAAACCTTTTTATTTTTTGTAGTTACTTGTTTGAAAGAAATTATGTTAATAGTATCAGGATATATTGTCTCTTATGGCGATAAATCGATGTATCGAGGACCCTCATGATATAAATATCATGATATATTGTCTAAACATATTTTGTATCGATGCACTCGTATCACGTAGTGGACGATACAAACATCGATACTATCGATGAATCGTTACACCACTTTATTATATAATAAGCAATAAAATACTGGGATTTATCAGTGAAATAAACCTTGTATGTGGTCACAGTAGCGATATAATATATCGTCACTGTTGACAGTAGCGATATAATATATCGTCACTGCTGTGAACTTTTCAGGGCCTCTTTGTGCTGGGACTACTTTTAGGGTTAAGAAATGTTTATCGACATCATAAACACTAAAATCAACAAAATTAGAATGAAATTATATAATAAATAGAATATTTTATTAAGTTTGTGAAATACGATGTTTATCTCATCTTGTGGTTGGGTTGAAGTTGATATTTTCACTCGTGGCTGCGCCACTCATGAAAATATCAGCTCCAACCCCACCACTCGATGAGATAAACATCGTATTTCACAAACTTAATTAAATATCCTCTATATATTCGACCACTTGATCAAAAGATATAAGTAACATGATTTATATATTTATTCAGCCTTACGTCAATTCTGTTGAGGTATTCACCCGTAACGGAGTTCGCAACCATCAGGTGTTCGTCCCCTCCGTCGCTAACCATATAGAGGAGATCCGGGTGAATGCGACTGTGCGCAATCCCCGACACGTCTTCCGCTTTATACGAATCAATAAACCCTGACCACTTCCGGTCACTGTAGCCTGTAAAAGGGACATAGAGAATATTGTTTGAGTAAGACAATAAAATGGTATTTTTATATCAATAACTACTGGTTGTAACTGAATATCAGAATGTTAATGCTTATACCAGATCGGTATCAGTGGCGGATCCAGGATTTTTGAAACTCATAAACTGCACCCTGTATAAAACGTAGGTCAAAAGTAGATGAAAAAATACCTGCACCTATATAGAGGGTGCAGGTATTTTTCATCTACTTTTGACCTACGTTTTATTTACGATATCAAGTTCCTGCGGCTTAATACAGCGTTTAGAAGTGAAAAACATACAGAATATGAATATGAAAACAGTTCCTCAACTGTTTAGCTAAGACACGACTGTTCGAAGAATCTACCGTCTAGAACGACTACCATAAACAAGATTTAATAATCTCCTTAAAGTTATTTTTAAAGGGGCAGTACTACGCTTTTTAGACAAATAAACTGATCTCACGGCAACGAATATAAACGTTCCATTTGTATGACATTACTTTTCATTCAAGATTATTTCTATTATGGATGACGAAGTCTAGAAATGAGATGTTTGAACCTCTAAAGATGCCACATATTGAATAAAATAATGTCGATTATGAACAATTTGCATAAATAAAATTTGAAAATAAAACCCCATCGTTACTGCCCCTTTAAATGCTCTCCCACAGAGGTAGCTCAGAGGTAGTTATGATAAGAGCTCTTCTCGAGCTTCCGGCAGTTTCCCTTGGCGGCACAATATTGCAACATAAACTACCTCGCAACATTTCAGTAAATGAAAACACCGAATGCATGAATAACATTTTTGTTTGTCACACAGGCAGATGCAATAATGCAGTCACTAAATAAGGCGTATCTGCCTTGTAAATAAGACTCAAAGTGCAAAGTGCGTATTCGAATAGAGTTTAGCTTTCCGAAATGTTACGGAATTACCTTAGGCGATTTGAATGATAAGGGCGTCGCTGATTGCACAACTAACTTTGATCGCATCCAATCGGGTTTCTACATTCGTAGACCGAGAAACGTTTGTATAATGACAGAGGTTGTATAGGAATTTATGACGGAGCTACCTCTGTTAATAGAAAATGTCCCTTTAACAGTGGAAGCACTACTCACGAGTTTGAATGCCTTCGGTGAAAGAATCGACAAAGGGGGTCTCCCCGCCTCCGCCGCCTCCGCCACCTCCTCCGGGACTGACAGGCGGTTGGTAGTTGTCAATAGCCTCTTGTAAGGCAGTTATTCGGTCCTGTATGTCAATCAACATCTGTTTATTAGTCACAGGTGGAGTGGAGGGTAGACGGATGCCGTTTTCTTCAACAACTTCCTCCTCTGCTTCTTCTTCTTCCGCCGGAGGAAGAACTCCAGCATCAATGAAATACTTCGTCATGTTGTCCAGTCGTTCTTGAATCTTCATCAAGTTGATCTTATTGGTTGACTTTCTCCTAGCGCGCTCAACAATCTCCGTTATTATGGAGCTACCCGTGAAGGTCGGGGGACTTCCTCCGTCGTCTTCATTTCCCGATTCTGTTGACGGGTTTCCAAAAGAAGAATCAACATCTGGAATTAACCCTCCGACGGTACCACTTTGGGTGATCCCGGAGGAGACCCTTCCTGGGAGCTGAGAACCAATGGAGACAGCATTGAACTGGACTCCAAAGGCAGAAGCAAAGGGG
Source organism: Phorcus lineatus (assembly GCA_921293015.1). Classification (NCBI taxonomy): domain Eukaryota; kingdom Metazoa; phylum Mollusca; class Gastropoda; order Trochida; family Trochidae; genus Phorcus; species Phorcus lineatus. Next base: position 9,898,825 of record OV121085.1, read on the forward strand.
AGGAATGCCATAGAAATGCTTACAATTCTTAGAAAGAATGCCATTCTGAACTCCTGGAGGTTACCGTCTGTTGTGACGATCATTTGTATGAGCTGGAGTTTATAATTAAGGCTTCACAGGAGTGGAGCGTGAGATGAAATGTGAAACCAGTCACGATTCTGATAGGGTAGGACCACTGGTGGTGGAACAAATTTCAAGTTGTATCTCGAATGTCCCTCTTGTCTAAGACATATCTGTAACTCAAGTACAATATATTCTGAGATAAAACGTAGAGTATCTATTGACATGAAAATATGAAAAACATTTTTACAGAGCAAGATCAAATTCCCGGAAATTTGTTTTTATATTGTATTCAAAAGCACTTCAAAGATTTAGATGCAAAATTATTATACTTTTTTGACACTTCGCTGCTTCAATATGATTTAAATTTCTTTAAGAAAACGCCTAGGCTTTAAAACGCACCTTTCTTAGGGAGAAGGGGGGGGGGGGGGGGGGGGGGGGTGTCACTCTCTTTGAGGATGTCCGCTCCTCAAATTTAAAGTATTAAACTTTTTTTTTCAAAAGTTTAGTGTATTTGCTTGAAATATCAACCCCCAAAAAGGGGGTTAGTGTGTTTTTTTTCGAAATAATTTAAGACAAAGATCCCTTTGTCAATCAAACCGTGGCATTAAACATGGAAGTCAATGGGGAAATGATGACCTTTTTTGGGAAATCTTAAATTGAAATCAGTTCATGTATTAAACTTTTTTTAAATATGAAATTTTTTTAGAGTTTACATAATGTTCTTCCAGAAAAAAAGTAAAAATATATATGGTAACACGTGTGGTTGGTGCAAGCATGTTATTTAAACTATTTTCCCCTGTTTTGAAGCAAACTTATGAATTTCTTTTAAGGGAATTGAAGATTAATTTGTCATGTTTATCATCATAAGTTTACTTATAAGATAAACGATCGCTTTGTATTTTACTTCAAGTTTTATGCCTGTTGTACTGTCAGCTAAAAATTGTTTTGAGACATTTTTTTAGATGACATCCCAGCTAACAAATCTACGTTGTCATGACGTTGTCACAACGTCCACTTTACGTTGTAATAACGTAGATTCATGACGTTGTGACAACGTGATTTTGTAGACTCCCGTTCACGTTGTGACAACGTGGTATTTCTACCTAAATAAGACGTCGTGGCGACGTTGTAACGACGTTCTTATTTACGTTGTCCTAAGGTTGATTCCTGACGTTGTCACAACGTGATTTTGTAGACTCCCGTTCACGTTGTCATAACGTGGTATTTTTACCTAAATAAGACGTCGTGGCGACGTTGTAACGACGTTCTTATTTACGTTGTCCTAAGGTTAATTCCTAACGTTGTCACAACGTTATTTTGTAGACTCCCAGACACGTTGTCACAACGTGGTATTTCCCTAGATAACAAAATTACGTTGTGAGAACATTGTTACAACGTTACTTTTACGTCTCAGGGACATCAGCATGAAACATCCTCGGAACGTCCCTCTTCTGGAGTCGATAAGTCCCAACAACGAAAGTATGGACTTTAACGCGATCTAACAATAACGTTCCTACAACGCACACGACTTCCAAATAACACTGGAAGTTTAAAGGAATACTTTGTTAGGCTACACGTACCATATTTGTTTTAATATATATTGTACCTTTAGACTTTGAATTTTTATCTCACAATCGTACCTCATAGAAAATAACCCGAAAAATCTTAAAACAATGAGGAACATCATTTTCATGTCTTTTGATGTTTTTCCGAGAACATTTTCATAAGATTCTTTTAAGAATTTGTTTTCACTATGACATAATGCGCGTATGTTTCAACATTAGTCATCTTTTTCTTATTACATTGAATTAAATCCTACAAAGGCATTTAGAAGTCAATAAGATAATTAAAGTCACCGGAAGAAGGGACAAGAACTGAAGAAGTAAATTAGTTACCCAGAAACGTCGGGAGAAATCAAAGAGCTAGGTTGTTATTCATTATATTTGCCTTGTAAAACTATCGAGTCTCTTTTATTTTCTGGCGTTCAGGTCGAAATCTATCATTTATTCATTGTCACTCAGAGCAAAAATATTCTTTGTAAAACATTGATGTGCCGCTACATAGAAAATAAAAAGGAAAATCGGGCATTGGGATTCGAAACGGTGGGTACAGCTCTACACAATTGATCTTAGCTTTACCTGTACGTTGCTACTCAAAACAAAGATGGCGTCGATGAGTTGATTATTGAGGTGACCTCGATACTGCAGAGGTAATAACAACAGCAGGCCAGTACTGAAGACTGCCAGTTCTCCAGGTAATTTGATGATGAACTCAACTGACAGTTTGATGATTACAACTCATCTATTTATTCGTTATATAACGTCTACACACCACTCCAACATTGACATGAATTTACTAACTAGAAAAATATAGATGCTATTTTGAAGATGGTGCATTTTCCAGTTGTTTAGTCGATCCAAGGATTTATATAGACGTACATGTCATTGGTCGATCATAATTACCAACGTTCATTGAGTTTCAAATTGGTTTTCTTGTGCCAATTTGAAATATTTCAAAATAAATTATTACTCATCTTCATTTGTGTAAAAAGTTTGGAAGAATAAACAAAACCGAAATAATTAAACGTTATACATATTACTGAAAATGTTTTCAGTTTTTTTCACATTTCTTACAGGCTATTTCTTCAGCTTTAGTTTAGTACTTAGTCAGTTAAAGCACATATAACTTTTGTCTTCTAAATCTTATTTCTTGTAACATAATAAAAAATTTTTTAAGGTTCTATTCAAATTAGTGTTATTGGCTTGTATTTTTCTCCGCTTACTTTCTCTCAGATGTGTTTTAGGCCTTAAGTTGCTTTTTAATTAATAAGATAAACAAATTTCAAGTTTTAAACTCATGTATAATGAACCAGTTTTCATCGAAGTTATTTTTCAGACGCATAATTATCATTGCAGATTATAAACCTGATTTGACTTGAAAATAAAACATGGGAAAGAAAGGAAAGAAGGGGAAGAAAGGAAAAAAGGGGAAGAAAGGAGGAAAGAAGAGCAAAGAGCCTCAGATGACTGCAAAAGAAGCTATATTAGCTTATCAGTAAGTTATTTCATTATTGAGTGTGTGACTCAGTCATAAAAATATAAAATTCAGTCATTTCATGATAAACTTTTTTTCCAGTCACCGACCTACTCAAGTGAGGATAAGTTACTATTGGAATCAACTGCACAATATACCAAAACCGTGATATATTAAGAATAAAATTTAACATATATATGATAACATCTTAAACTAATATTGCCACGATAATGTCGTTGGTTGCATCTCAAAGAAATTTGATAGAAAATTTCATGGATTACACAATCCTTATTCATAACATCCTCATTCCTTATGTATTTTCACATTTGTATAAAATGTGATGTGTGATTGTCTTCTTTCTTGTTTCAGGATTAATATTATAGAGAAAAAGTTAGAAGATGTTTCCTTTGAAATAAGAGGTTGGGAGGAGAAAAACAAGAGACACACGGACAGGGTAGGTGTTCGTGATATGTATGAAAGTGGAATTGCAAAAAAGTAAGATAAGGATACTTTACAACTGTCCATTGAATTATTTTTTCATGAATTATTTAGGATAAAAAGAGCAAAAGGGAGTTTGATACCAAAGAATTTACAAACTAAAATAATGTGGTAGCATGTGGACCTTTGCGTAGTTCACTTGACCACTATCAGTGAAGTTCAGCAACATCTGCTATGGCTCCCAGGATGGATGGGTTACCTGATTGTTACTGTATAAACTTAGAGTATAAAAGGTTAATCCTTGCCCCATACTGAGACACAAGTTTAGAAACTTTTGGTTTCTCGTTAGGCAAGAGACATTATTCAAAATGTATCACATACCAGTACAGTCAATATTTTGAAATGGTTGCTCCTCCAATCTCATTGAAATGAAATCTAAATGCTCCACGTGTATAGATCTCACCAGCTTCCGTTACGTGAGCTGTCAGGTTTGCCTCTGACATAATTCAAATCAGCCAATCAGCAAATTCACCCCATAATCTATGGTGCAGGCAAATTGCATTTCGCTTGTACGCTTTTCAGATCTCGGAAACGAAAACCTTCCGACTGTATTCCGAATGTTGAACTGCCTAAATACCCGAATTAATCTATTTAATGTACATTCGATTTACCCTAGCTTGGTTTGTTGGACAAACAAGTCAAACTGAAAGCTATGAAGTTATCTTTTGCAATGCAAACTCTGCATTCCTCAACATTATCCATTAGTAGACCGTAACAATCCAAATGCTTATTCTGGTAAATAAACATTTCATCTTTTAATTTTATAGTAATCATTGAATAATTTTAAATTTCGGGAAACAAATTAACCTTAAACATGCTGAGAAACAAAAACAACCAAAACATGTACAAATACAAATACTAGGTTTCTTAATAATTATATATTAATCATATGTGACTTTTATATGCTAATGAGATTGACCCTTGTTTCATCAAAGACTGAAACGTTATAAGTAAATCTGCTGGGTTAATTGGTATTAATAGACATATGCAAATGACTTCAACTTATTCTCTGTAAAATCAAAAATTTATAAGAGTTTCAACTTCGACTTGCGTTATTACTTGCAATCTCTTTGAAGGCCACCAAGAGACGCGCATTGTGATTGCTTGAAGGTATCTGCAGCAAGCCATTGAGATTTAGAAGTAAAGGTTAACCTGATAGCTTGTATGAGGGAGCCTAGTGAGATCTATAATCTGCGTAACGTAGTGCAGCAATATTAGATTATATTTTAACGAGATTGTTGCTCCTTGAAACTGTGTTGATTTTAATCAGGCTTGTGAAATATATTCAATTGCACAATTTATGTGTACTGAAATGATGCAATGACTTTATCCATTGTATTTTTCCTCTTTGTCTTGTTAGAATGACAAACTCAAGTCCGAGCAGGAGTTGCTAATCAAGCACCTGCTGAAGCAAGCCAAGATGGCGGAGGAGATTTTCGCTGCAGAGGAGATGAAGAACAGAGAAGATGTGATTGTTGCCATGAAGGCAATGTGGCTCAGACGTCGGGAAAGGCAGAAGCAGATTGAAGGTAGGTCGATTGGCTTGCTTAGGCCGCCACAGTTGACTTCGACTGCTTCACCTTCTTTGCTAAAATTAAAATTTCTTAGATATATATTTGTGGGCAAATAAACATGAGTGTCTAAATGAATCAAAATATTGTTACTCCTTTACTGCTTTTTCTTTTAAAAAAAAATCTGTTTTCAATCTTGTATCATGATATCAGGAATATGATATGGTTTTATTGATTTTCTTTCAATTTTGTGTTAAGACATCTTGTTTTATTCACTGACACTTGAAATTTTGGTGATTTATTTCTCCTGAAGAACTAACAGGTATGTATCTTTATAGTCTTGAACATCCATTACAAAGGCTGATGAGCTACAGAGCCCATTGCTCCAACTCTTATTTTAAATTTTTCATAAACATCTTGCTTAGGGCTGATTGACTGGCCGTAGAAAGGGCTCAATGCTGGCAAAGCAGCAAAATAAGAACAATCTTCTTCATCTTGAAATCTACAACTGTAAAGAATATCACATCTTCTACATTCTCATTTATCAGAGCAGAAAAGTGCAATAGCTCGTGAAGAGACAAAGATTGAAGAAGTCAAAAAGGAGGTGAGGTATTGGTTGGAATACCGGGACAAAGGCTCGCTCGATCATCAGAAACAGATCCGCATTCTGGAGCAGGAGCTACAAGATATGCAGAATAGCTTTGACGAGATGGCATGTAAGTTGAAAATCCAGTTCAGAGGTCTTAATTTTTGACAAATTTTTTATTTCAAAAATTCAGTTTTATTTGGATGAAAGGAGACTTTCACTTAAACATAACATTTAAGACATTGATTTTGAGGTTCAAGGTGTAGAGTTTCATTCAAAGTGAATAAACTGACAAAGAGTATGTTTCCAATAAAAAAACAATCATCTTAACACTACCGATTCATGTTTGTCTTCGTATGTGCTGTTAATTAGTTTAATAAATTTATGTTTGTGTTGCTTGCGAGCCATTGACTAGTTTTCGATTACAAACATTCACTTTATTGTCACTAAACTGGACTGAAAAGCATTTAGGATGTCATATACATAAGCAACCAGTTCTTCTCCATAAAATGACACCATTTATACAGTTTGACAATATTGACTCCAAAAACATAGTCTGTGGCCATTATGTCAGAGGGGGTGGCATAGCACAGGGGCCTAATTTTGGATGCAGTAGAGAACTGTTCTACATGCAGTAAGGTTTGGGTGCAATGCTACACTGAATTTCAGTGCTGTACCACTCATGGTTTACTAGTTCCAGCCAGTGCTCGCAGTTTTCCCCGCAATTCATAGCAATATTGGTCTTGCAGGTTTTCTCCCTAGCTCACTAGCTGCCCTGATATAAGTGAGATACTCTTGAAAGTGGAGTTAAAGTTAAACCCAAATCACCTCACCCCACCTTTTATTTCAGGGAATGACAAAGTTTTCTTTTCATTTTCATATTTAATACCTTTGCCATATCATTTTTGGCATGCTTTGCAAACTTTTATAGAAATGTTTTTGAAAAAGATATGAGCGCAAACTTGAAAACTGAGGACCATCTATAGAAGATTTATGTTGTTTTTTGCAGCACATTTGAACAAATCTTTAGAGAAGTCACGATATGAGATTGGCAAATATACAGAGGAGACATTAGCAAAACAGAAGGATCTAGCTTCAGAGGTGAGCAGGAAATGTTCATAGAGATTATAATCATTAGAAAAGAATTTAGAAAAAAGTGACCATTGTAGTTGGTGACTGCCAAGGGTGCATCTGCCTATTCAATAGGTGCCCCCCCCCCCTTTTTCAATAGGTAACCCCCTCCCCCTCCTCTTCAAAATTCACTACTGATTTTTATATTATCGTCATTTCTTTTTCATACTCGTTTGTATTGTATCATTACCAAATGTTGATATTGAAAGTGTATGTAATGTTTCAGAAAGCGATGGCCCAAATGGACAAATACAGTCGTCAAGAGGTTCTGGATAACGATTGGCTCAAGAGAGAGGTTAGTGTTGTTCTTTTCATCTATCCATCTTCATTACTTTTAAATCAGAGATTCTGGAGTATATTATCCCTCTGTTCTGTTCATTTGTCCAAAATACCATTGGTAGATATAGAGGGGGTTGCGGGGATGTGCATCCCTCCCAAGAAAGTTGAAATTTATTAAATTTTGAGAATCATAATTCTCATACATGGCAGAATATAGTTACATACAAGAAAAATGTAGGGCATTGAACTTAAATTCAGTTATTTAGCTATTTCCCCTGTTGACATCAATTATTTGGTCAAAAGTTATTTCGATAGTTTTGACACAAATTGGGCGCAAGGGTCTCAAAGGAAAATCCTTTATCCACCCCTGAATACCTTATATGCCTCTGATAATGTTTGATTGGTCAGCGATAGATCATCTGTCCAAAATATCATTGACAGATCAAGAGGAGGCTGCGAGAGTGTGCAACCCTCCCTTGAGAGTTGAAATTTTGTAAATGTTTAGAGTCGTTATTTTCAAACATGGTAGAAATATACAAGAAATATGTAGGTTGTTTAACTACTATTTAGGTAATCATCTAATGCTCCTGTGAAATTATTTCAATAGTTGTGACACTAATTGAGCGCACCCATCCTGTATCAACCTCGGAATACCTTAATTACCAAGTTCAAGTTCAAGATCTTTATTCACTAAAACCACTCACAGTGGTACATAGTAGATTTTTACACAATCATTAATACATTTTTCTCAACGAGGCAACATCATATTTTGAAAGTTGTTCAGAGATACATCTAATGAATTTACTTAGTTTGTCAACAATTGTATAACAATTTTCTGAGAAGAGACTATGAAGTTTAAAATAATTAGGTTTTGCACAACAATACTTAGGTAATAAATTTTTTCTATTTTCTAATAAACGATTACACTAAAAAATATAGTGGTATTCATCACCCACTTCACCAGAGTTACCATTGCCTTTAATAACTTTTGTTTGGTCAGCGAGAGATAGACTTTGAATAGATAATATGGGCATTGTTATAATACCTCTGAGACTAGGCGATTTAAATAATTATAAGATGTCTAAAGCATGGACCTGTGCTTACTGACATGTGCATCTCTTGCAATGACCTTTACAAACCGGAAATAGTTAAAAAAAATTACAAGACATCACTTAAATTTGGCTTTTAATAATGATCTAATAAATAGTCTCATATAAAAAATATTGTTTAAGCAGATGAACACCTTCAATGCCAGAAAAGTGAAAGAGATATAGTCCTCAACTGATATGTGGTTTACAGAAATCATCACTTTTGCAGTCAACTATTATTATTGTTAAACACTTGGAATAAAAAGTTCATGATTTCAAAACATAGTCTGGTGGAAAACAGTACTTTATTGCAAAACAGAGGCTACTCCACTTATATTAAGACTCACTGTATCCTACACAGACCAAGATCCACAGGAAGGAAATGGAGGATCTTCACTCTTCTGTGGAGGAGTTAGAGAAGGAAAATCTCTTCATCATGAGCCAGCTCTTTGAGTGTACTGTTGATGATCTCAAAATATCAAGGTTGGTGAATATATGATGATAAAATACTAGAACTTCTACATGTCTTGTTCATCCAACATTATTTTTGAGATATATTGTTGTACATATTTTTTTTTTTTTATGAGTTCCAAACTTTACTTTGAAAACACATAAACAGCAAATATGGTTTCAATAAAGTTGAAAAATGACCATTTTTAAAAATTTCCCTGAAATTTACAAACTTGCATACCAATAATTCTTTTTTCTACTCTGTATTAAGCCATTCCTTATTAGTCAAGGAAATACCTGCAATGATTATCTTTATTCATTATTTTGGTGGTAGTCAGTTTATCTTTTCCCTCATGAAAAAGTTTTGCTTGTTGTTATTGCTCCAAGGAGACCTGTAGTGGTCTGAGGAGTAAAAGTTTTTCTTTAAAATGTTTATGACATATTAGAATTAAATTAAATTAAATTAAATTAAAATAATTTTTGAATGGCACATTTCAACATCAATTCTATTGTCTTTGTTTCTCTTGACTTCTTCTTCAAACATGCACTGCTTGATAATGTAAAGAGTCTCCTGCTCTCGTTTTAATCTAGAAATAATCAAATATCTTAATTTGCTGCAGGAAGTTTTTCCTGACACAGTTCAGCGAACAGGAAAATCTGGATGAGACCGGGATCCTAGAAATGGACCTAGCCCAACTCACATTCCCAGTTGAAGATTCAAAGCTTGACAAGACACCAAGTAAAATTCCATTAGGTTTGTGGTAAAGTCTCTTTGTGATCAAGTGCTGAATCAGCTCTGCCAAAAGCTGATATAAACCACTATATTTAAGTCTCCAAGTACTCTTTATACTATGGCTGTTATTAATATGTAAGAAGAAAAAAGGTGTGTCTGGTGAATTCCTCTTTAAATGGAATCAATTCCTTGTTTTTCAATGGTGCCTGTTGTTCAAATTTATGGTAATTTTGTGTCTTTTCTAAAAAAATTTAAAATTACACTGATTTTTTTACTTGAAAAAGAGGAAAATTCTACTTTAAACATTTGTTGCTGGAAAAGAACTTCACTTTTTTATTTATATTAGTAGGTGTTAAAAGTTGACTCCAGCTGTTTAAGGGACGTTTCTTTTTGACAATTCATGTCCTTAAGCCTTGAGGCCTCCTTTCTCAAAGCAACTTTTACTAAGGTTTACTTGGACTCCAATTCTTTAAAATTGCACTGAGGTTACCTGGAGGAGATATGATCACTTCAGGGCTTTGTGAAAGGAGACTGAGTGATTTTACGTATCACATGGATCTTATTCATGCAATGTTATTGCAGCTCGCCCTAAGAGTGCAACACAGAGAGCTATAGAGGAAAAAGTGTTTAGTATGGCTGTCCCCACAGTGGAAGAGGACACTGACGAGGAAGATAGTGGTAAGACAGAATCTTTGTTTAATTCTAAATAGTCGAGAATTTTAGCTGATGTGTAATGGAAATGGATATTTTAGCATTTAGGGGGTGGGGGGTTTAGGGGTCCAAACCCCCCCTCCCCCTATCCTTTGGAATTTTTAAAGACAATAAACTGTAAAATGAGTGACCTGTGGGGGAATACCGCCCATGATTCCTGGTTCCGCCAATGGGAGTCCAAAATTAGTAATGTTTGTCTGTAATTCTTTTGTTAAGTATTGCATAGATATATAGGAAGACTGTAGAAATAGCGAAAAATAGATTAATTAGCATACATAGGTTCAGGAATTCTGCATGTGGAACTATATTGGTTTTCTTAAGTTCTGATTTCGATTAACTAAAATACGTTAATGATGCTACATATAAGCATAAGTATATAAAGAATATATATGATGGTTTGCCAAGATAGAAAAGTTTAATTAAAAAAAATCCACAAATTTGTGATCAATTATCAGAGAAAAGTAAAATAACACTTATTCTTCTCCAGGAACAGAATCTACAGACACAGGCCATGGAAGTGAGATATTTGATAATCTTTTCTATGAAGAGGAAGATTTTACAGTAAGTAGCATTTTAAACTTCAGGAATCATTTCAATAGTAAGTCTCTGCCTGAACATTGAAAAATAAAACAACAGCCCACATCACATTGTGTTTAACCTGATTAAAGAATTGGATTGAAAACTGTGTTCTTTATTTCAGGACTACCTCCAGCTTGGCCCTCTTGAGCTGAAACTATTGAATATTACCGGCACCCAAATGGCCATACACAAACCATACCAGCCCAGCAGAGAGGAACTAGAGGCACTCAAGTGTAATCCTGAAGATTGGCCGGTCACACAACCCATGTTGAAGGGTGCCGTCACTAACTCCGCATAGTTCAAGGGAGGTCACTCTCAGGAACAGGAAACACATCATTTGTAATCTAATTTAGATTTTCAGAAGGATATTGCCCTATTGCAAATATCATTTGTTTCAATATCAAGCAATTTCATAATTGAATAATTCAGGGGAGATAATTCTAAAGGCTAATGAATGAGATGAATCACTATTGTAAATAAGTCATTCAGAATGGTTTAATACTGATGTAAATTTCAGGGTACGGTTTGATGGTTTATGCTATGTCAAGATTATCAGTAAAATAAGTAAGGATTCGATTATCATTTACATTTTGTGTAAAAAGTTTGATGTGATCAAAGATGTGTATCCATCTATATTTGTCCTTGATGTGATGTTTTGTTGTTATTCTTAGGGATAAAGACCTACTCTGTTTATCTGAAGCAAGAAACCAAGAAATGATGTGTACATTAGCTCAAAATTGAAGTTGTTTCCCTGAACATTTTCTGTCTTATATAATTATGTCACTTTTAAAGACTTATTGAAACATCTATGACAGAAAAGAAGATTGTACTATTATTATTCTGACAAAAGAAATGTATGAAATAAGGCCCTTCTGCCAGCCAGAATCTGGTTACTTTTGGTTTTGACTTGTAACTTTCTATGGCTTTTCTTTAATTTTATGTTAAATTTGCAAAATACCACTTTTTGGCTGGATGCTTATTGTTACATATTGGTTTAATTCTTACACTGTCAAAAGCACTACTCTTATTATGCAGGTCAACTTCTAGGGTTTTATGTGACATCACAAACACTGGTTCATGATATCAGAAACATTGTATGATTTTTTTAAATTGACTTAATTTAGTATTTTTCTTGGAGTCAAAAGTTACGAGAAAAAGAGTAGGTCAACCCCAAATCGGAATTTTGTCCATAATTTCAATTGTCAAATAATCCACCCTTGGTCCTTATGCTTTTATTAAGAAAAGTTCAAAGCAAGATGGCTAATTCTAATGTAATTAAACTCATTTTTGAAACTATATGAATTATCATTTTAGTGTAATGTTGAACTAATAAACTGGAAATTCATATTTGTATATTCAATTTATGAAAACCAACACCACAGTTTTGTTTGAAAAACATTTTTGTCAAATAAGTGCCAGTAATTGGATTAATGTATCAAATGTATTAACTGAATGTACATAACATATTATGTATAAATATTACATGATTATTTCCTGACTAATATTTATTTACCCAAAGATATTTTTATCTAACCCTTTTGGTGATTTGATTTGCTCACTTTATTGTTGTAAAATGAGTAATATCATGATTTTCAGTATTATATTATCATTATTATCATTAACATGCATTCTTTTTAAATATTTTATTTAGAAAATATGTTTGTGAATGATTGTTTTTATGAGAAAGTTACTTACTAAAATGCCAGTAATGATGTGTTAATTTTATTGAAAATCCCCCAATATGTTTTGTTTAATATGTCTTCCCAATAAAGTAATTCCATTCAGATATTAGTGAAAATATTTCTGTTAATGCTATAATCTTTGGTCAGATTATTTTGTTTATAAATATCTGAATATGATGTGAAATATGATGTTTCATTCCAAATAAACTGAATTAAGTTTTAAAGGTATCAGCTTTTATTAGCTATTTCAAATCAAATTTCCGTTGGCACTGGTCAGTGAAGGACAAGTGAGGATTTATATTATCAATTTAATTTTAGTCAAATTATTGGCTAAAATACAGGAATGATTGATTATCTTTTACTGAATTGAATCTGTGTTGAGACCATCCTCAGTTACATCGCTGAACTCAGATTTGCAGATAGAAAGACTAATAAAGAGGTTTTTGAAATTGAGATTATTTCTCGTTCCAACTTTGTTAAGATGAAGATCAAATACAATGCCCATCCTTTATTCTACAACAAGAAGAATAAGAATAATTTCCACTTGAATCAACTACATGTAGTAGAAGAGAAATGTAGTAGCCTGATCTTATCATTAAACAGAACAAATATGCTTATAGAAAAAGGTATAAAAAAAGTTTTTAGGCGATGAAAGAAAAATTGATAGATAAAGATATGATCACTGGTTGGGGCGCCTCTTAGCCACTGAATAACTAAAGGAGGTTGGTCTGGTTGGATGTAATCTCCAATGGATCCCTAGGAAGTGCTAATGTGGTTAAACAATAGAGAACAAGTGGATGATGCTATCCTAAAAAGTAGATCATGCTTTCCCAATATATTGATATGTAGATGAGGTTATCCAAACAAGTGGATGATGCTATCCTGACAAGTGGATCCCAACTTACGATGTCATTGTCCTAACAAGTGGATGTTGGTATCCTAACAAGTGGATGTTGCTATCCTAACAAATGGAAGTTGCTAACTTAAAAAGTGGATGTTGCTAACCTAAAACCTGATTTGTTCCTGTAGTACTTCTAGTATCATCTGTAGGTATGCGATAGGAATATGTTTAATCATTGTCTTTCTATCTATTTATACATAAATCCTGTTCTTACAGTTAGTATTTTAACAAGTTATAAGATAAGAAAGCAAACAATGAGAGTGTGTGGAAATGACTAAAATGTAGTAACTCCCTAAGGGCTATAATATTTCATAAGAATTTATTGCCTAATTGTAAGATATAGTAATTTTGGTCTTTCACATTTTGGTGATTTTGTATTTCACTGAGAGGTCTAAGTGTTAAACTACAAACAATACAAAGTCTGATGAACTACAGAACCCATGGCTCTATTTTTTAAATTACAGTGCAAGAGATGACAGACGTTATAACATCAATCCAAATCTTGTATACAGAGTTTTATATTACCGAAAGTATTGAATTCTTTGAATGGCATCAGGAAGAGGATATCAAATGAATTTCTTGATGACATCTTTTTTTCGTGAACAAACATCACATTTGGAAGAAATGTTTACTTCTTCAATTAAATGTAAACCCAAAAAACAAAAGGGCCATTAAATACTGAACGAACTGAACAAATAGCATATTATTTGTATCGTATTGATTTACAATAATAATTCCTTTTCTGTGTTTATTTCTTTCATTTTCGTAACGTGTTATTCTAATCGATTAATGTGTTTTGTAAATGACATTTGTGTCCGTCTAAGCACACAGAATTGATTACACAAAAATATCAATTGCGTTTTTTGTTTCTGTTAAACCTGGCTGAAAGGTATCTTGATTAAAATCATCGATCAAAGGTCAAACCCGTTTTTGGCAATATTCACATCTGCGATGAATCCGTACAATTAACAATTTTGTAGAGATAAAGCAATATTTGTGGATTTTGGTAGGTAACATTTTGGCCATAAGAATAACATGAATAGTTTTACTGTAAGGTAATTGCATTACTGAAACATGTCCTTTTTCCCTTTTCAAAGAACAAAGATGTTCGTAATGAGCTTAATCGATTATTATTTTAGTTCGTGAACAGTTAAGCAATACTTCTATCAGTTGATATGAGGATGGGTGATCTATTTGACAGTAGACTAATACACGTGCAGGCATTGTGACAGGTAGGGGCCATTGGTCAATTTGCCTACTGGTTGAAAAAAATACCAAATGAAATAAGAAATTGTACCATTGCTACAAAGAGAATTGGCCTCTTCAAAGTTCAGAAATGACTTAAGAGCCATAAAATTGCCCATTGTCAAATATGTCTTTCTCAATCCCCGGAAATACATTGCTGAAAACAAAGAACGGATAGTCCCTTATATCATAGAAAGGTATTTGTCTTGGTCAACTATTACATGTATTTTTCTATGATCATTAATAATTCCCTATTGGCTCGAGCAAAAAAGTCCTTTTCTGCCAAAACTGTGAGATATGAGTTGAAAGACGTGTTGGTCACCCCACACCGAACGGTTGAATAATATATTTGTGTAAAGAGGAATCGATATTTGAACACTCCGGGTCTCCTTTCACAAAGCACAAAGGTGATTGTAAGCCACTGAGGTAATTTTAGTGCAATATTAAAGAGTTGGAGATAAGTATATTTTTAGTCAGTGGATGCTTCGTGAAAGGACGCCCTGGTATTTGAATAGAGGCAACCTCTCAGCCTTAATTACATCTTCCCACGGCAAGGATAAAATGTATCGAGATAGCGCGAAGAGTTAAGAACGTTAAGACATCATGGAAATATTTAGCAAAATTAGAATATCCTTCAATTTCGGCAATTCAGAATTAAGAATATTTAATTATCTGTAAGAAGTTGTATGGAATATTTCTCGTTAATGATATAACTATACGAAATAAATTGATCACAAACCAAGGATCTAGATTGTAAATCGGTCTTTCAAATTTACATCAGTTCGAATTTTCTGCAGTGTAAATTCAATCTGCATACCAATTTGTCCTAATTACATGAACACTAATTATATGACAAATACAAGACTAACAACCCAAAGTCTATATTTTGGTCTTCTTTAGACGTATCGCTCTTTGGCGCGCACCATTTGCTGCCGATGGTTTTCGATTTATCATTTTGAGCTCCCGCCGTTTTATTGTCACTAAACTAAACACCTCAGTACTAAAATGTATTTTTAACAACTTAACCATCCTCCTTACAGTTCAGAAATTTCCCCAAACCACTCCTTTTGTTTCGCAATTTAAAATTACATTTGCGTGATACAATATTTGGCGATGATGATTAACTCAAGACAGGTACTGAGGCATGGCTGAGAAGCCAGTCAGAAGACTTCTACCTCAAGGGCATTGACAGTCTCAAAGATAAATGGGCAAAGTGCATCCAGGTCCAGGGAGATTGTGTTGAACAATAAAATCAATGACACAGCCATTGTCTTCTGTTTTATATATACACTTCTACGAACTTATTGACTTCCCCTCGTAATAAGAAATATTGTTTGCCTGTTAAACTAACGTAGGTACCATGTATAATGATATAGATTCATAGATCTCATAATTACCCATAAATGACAATATACATCAAGTAATATTATAGGTTTAAATGAAAAAAGAAAAAACCGTATTAAGATACAAACACCAAAATAACAAGTACAATTTTCATGAAATTTAGACTAACTAAATAATCTATTATCATCTCCTAACTCTGAAATACGTATGGCAAATTGACGTGAGCCATTTCCGATTCTCGATCTAAATCCTGACTTCATCTCTTCATACTGCCACTGCACTAAACCGATTAGCTGAAAAATTACTTTTTTTTCTGCAACAATCGGTACTTCTCGATGATAGGAGACAGTTAATTAAGTTTGGCAAAGGCGAATCCAACAATTCAAGAAGTTTCTCTTCTCTGTTCACAGAAAATACATCAAACTGATCAAAGACTGTCACGGTGTAACGATATCTAAACTCAGACGAGACCCGTTTATCCGACAGAAAGATAAGAAAAAAAATAATCAAGCCAATAAATACTAGAGAGAAGCAAATCAGTGAGTCCAGTGATTTATTTGCAGTCTAAACAAGACGATAAACGGGCACAGCAACAAGCTACCCGTAATCCACTCAACCGGAGTTAACAGCTAATTAAGGAAGTCAACAACCCATGAATAAACAAATAGACAAACTGTAGGGAATCACTCTAGCATACAGTACTTTGTACTTTCGATATATACAATAATTGGTGATATTTTATGCAAGTACATTAGGGGAGAGGCAGAAAAAAGGTCGTACGCTCGAACCGCGTGACAAAGACGTACAGGGGGCTGATATCAGAATAGTTTGTCTCTTACCTCCTTAATATATTCATTTAAGAATGTCATAGCTTCTTATATCGATAGCTTCGTTCGTTAATATTTTCTTAAAGGGACAGAAGCAAGATTTTGAAAGATTTATTTCTTCAAATTTCCACAATTAATTTATGCCAAATTTGTCATCTTCAGAGGGTCATCTCATTACTCAACATGATCATCCGTAGACCTAGAGGAAAAAATCACGTATCAAGCAAAACCACTGTCGGCTATTTTTTGTGTGAACACCTTCCAATCATTTGATGTAGGGAAATGTGTTCGCATAGCTTAAACGATCATGTACCGTTCGTTTTATTACTGATTCTCTGCCTTGCAATTTCAAACAATTAATTTCGTTTTTATTTATTAAAAGAAAACGTGCTACTGCCCCTTTATATATTCTATGTCACGTTTTCTGACATAGATAGATTTCAAAAAGCGCAAAACAACCTTTTTTGATAAAGACGAGGAACTTTTAGAGCCGTTTCCATTTCCCTAACTGAATGGTTAAAACGTATTTACACTTAAATGGCCGCATGGTGTTTTCAATTGATTTGTGTCACCTTGTTCCACGATTGCGGTTAATTGGGTCAGGGGCGTAGGAACAGGGGCGGCTTGTGGGGGGGGGGCGGGGGTGGGGGGGCTTAGCCCCCCCACTTTTTTTCGAAATGTTTTTTTTTTCCAACCATTTTCCCCTTTCTACTACATATTTCCCAATAATTGGTCTAGTACGTAGTTCTAAAACTACTCTCAGCCCCCCCACTTTTTTACGAAATGTTGTTTTTCCCAACTATTTTGCCCTTTCCACTACATATTTCGCAATAACTGGTCTAGTATTGTTACAGTTTTATGTCTTAATTGATGATAAGATGGGATAAGCAGCCAGCTAGTTACCCCCTTTTTTTTTTTTTTTTTTTTGGTTACAAAATTTCAATTCAAGCCCCCCCCACTTTCAAACTCGCTCCTACACCCCTGTGGGTTAAGTAGATAAATGGTTTCCCCTCTGATAAAGGCTAAATTTTGCATTTACATTTAACAAACTTATTTGTAAATGGGGGATTGAAAGAAAAACCGTGCTAAAATGACTTAACGTTTATACGTTTCATAGGTTTAGGCCAAATGTTTTATCAATAGAGGGTCAAACATCTGGACACTTTTATCCCTAGTCGTAGAAGAGTATCAAGTACCAAACGAAAGCTGCTACTGGCCAATTTAGTGTGAACACCATTTAAGGTATGGAACTTGATTCGCGAAGCTTTACGCAAAATGTTATTTTCGTTTTAGAACTGCTCTATTTGTTTAAAATGGTTGCCGTGCAATTTATGACATTTTTATTTTCATTATCGTGAGATCATTGTTTTACCTAAAAGCGTAATACTGTCCCTTTAAAATGCAAGCACACCTTATCATATGCTGTGTTACTTTACATTTAGGTTACTTCGGAGCTAATATCGTATATGATTAAAGTTAAAGACGAAAATACATACTTTAATCACTAGTTTTATTTCTTATGAAGATAGATAAAATAATTGTTTTTCCCAAAGTAGGGTTTCGTTAAAAGACAAAAAAAAAAGACGAAAAAATACCCCATTGTATTCCGTTTGAATAGGTAGGTAGGTAGGTGGAATTGAAGGGCGACGTTTGGGCGAACAGATGACCTCCATGCTCCCGGCATTAAAATGGTTCAAGGTTATAAAGGGTGAAAACGAAAGATATTAAAATGTTACACGCGATAATTTTTACCCGTATGATCTTTAAAAGGGTTCTTTGAATGTCATCGAACATCAAGTTGTCTCCAAGCATAGATTAAAAGTTCTTGATCTTTCTTAACAACGGCTTTGAGATCTTCTCGCTGTTTAATTATTTTTTAATTCAATAATGTCCTTCACGTCCAACTAAAACGTGAAAAACAGTCTCTGCACAATTGCCTGAACAATCATGTCACATTAGAGATTCATCCTTCTCTAGAATTATTTGTATCGCAGTTAGGCCACAGTTGCCGAGTCCAAAACGACTAAGGATGACTTCATATCTCTTGTTTCTACGCCGAATCTTAAAACGTTTTTCAACTTTAGGACAGAGCTTGTACATGTGTCCGGCATTAGTACCAGGGTCCTAGTCAATTTGTCACTGTTGACAGATTGCCTTATTCACCACTGAAAATTAGTTTTTGGGTAATGGCCATAATTCCTCGACGTTGATATCTGTTCTTGTAAAAACAGACTTGGCAATTTGATCTGCTCCGTTGGAACAAAACCTTGTTACCAACCCCACCGCCCCCAGCCCCCTTTCAAAGTTTGTGAAAAGATATAGTTCATCTGGATAATCTCTTATTCCGCCATAGATATGCATCTACATAAACATATCAAGACAGTTATTTTCCAACATGATTTCCCTAAATATTCGAATGCGCCCATCAAATCCCAAGAGAAATATTTTCGAATAAAGACGGTATGAGAGTTACTTCCAGTTTGTATATTTTCAATATATCGTATATTTGTAGTTTTTTTAATTTCAAATTTCACACATTAAAACACAAGCTGTGATATTTTCAATGATAGATGAATAGGGGACATCCCGTATATGTTTTCCCCAACTGAAATCCAGAATTGCACACACACATCACCAGTTACATTCTCTTTGAATATAGATGAAACCAGAGTCGCTTCCCCTCGAAGCTTCATCGACGCCATACCAGTTGTTATTATCAAGCCAACAGTCTCCCGTACTGATTTGAAAATCAGCAGTTTGACAGACAACGTTGTCCACGCATTGGGTTCCACACGACGAAAGCGTCTGACCAGAGAGGGAAAGAAAGTTGTTGTACCATTTAACATACCCGGGAAACTCACTGATGGTATTGGCAAATGATGTGCATTCTGGAATGAAATGACGATAATCAAATTAGTTTAATATTATATTCATGTCCAATTGACGTGCATCAAATACATGTATACTTTGATACCTAATGAAAATAGGGTTGCACGCCTAGTTGTTTTCACCAGTTCATAAAAAGGTAACTGTTTTAAATGATAGTAGCATTATCTAGCAGTTTACAACCGAAATTTCAGATAACGTTTCACTACTTTAAAGCTTTTGCATGCAAATATTTGTTTTTGAAATTTGCATGCAAGTATATGCATATGGGCCAATTTCCTTCATACTTTATTGACGACCAACATTAAACAAATACGAAACGAGATTTCGCAAAACTATATTTCTGTTATAGAAAGAAGTTTAAAAATAAAAAAGTCCTACCAAACTTAGCTAAATCTTTCTAAATATATCAAAATATAAACTTATCAAACCAAAAAAATCTAAAAATTATCAAACCAAAATATAACAAAAGTTAAATGTCTCCTCTCCGTTTTAAAAAAGAATTTGAAATCAAATATAAGTAAGCGAAAAATATATTAAAAGTTTCTCACTGTAGGGGCTTACAATTTATTATCTATCCTTGTTCCTATTACTATAAATAGAATTGAAAGGGTCTTTACCTGTAAGGTCTCGACAGTGGAATCCATCCAGACTGTACCCAATATCACATCGACACAGGTTCTCCTGGCAATGGGCTGGTCCAAAGTTTGTCGAACAATGGTCGACTGTCGAACAATTGGTAGAGAGTGCTGAAAAGTGAAAGGTTTCTAATAAAGAGAATATGGATCATGAATACCATTATGGTTGGACAAGGAGAATACCTATCTCCACTTTTATTCTCAATCTTCCTAAATGATCTGGAGAATCACCTATATAGAAATGGCTGCAAAGGGGTGAATGTTGAAATATTAAATGAGAATAACTTACAAGATTGGCTACAACTTTTATTGTTTTTACATGCTGACAATACGGTTTTATTTGGTCTCACGCCTAATTGACTGCAAGCTTCTCTTGATTCCTTTTATACATACTGTACTACTTGTAGTTGAAAATGCCAAAAAGGCTATGGTTTGTCTTTTTTAAAAAAGAACGAAATTTGAACCTTCCTTTACATTGCTTGATATCGGCATTTGATGTAATGATTACTCCTATTCTAACTTATGGTTCAGAGGTATGGGTATTTAAGAAGCTTGATCTATAGAAAGTATACATATAAAAAAAAAATTAAGTTGGCATCGGGTTTAAGAAAATCTACACCAAATTTCATGGTATATGGAAGAAAACCAATCCACATAAAGATATACCAGCGTATGATATCCTTTTGGCACAAACTGACATGTACTGCTCCATTTAAATTATCCAATTTCATATATCAATACAGCCTAAACAAATACAAAGAAAACCATCAATCAGACAAGTGGATTCCAATACAGCCTAAACAAATACAAAGAACACCATCATTCAGATCAGTGGATTCACATTATTAAACACTTATTAGATAGAAATGGATTATCAATTGTATTTGTAAATCCCTCCATATGCTTCACTTCATTCCTAGTTTAAAAGCTGAACAAATTTTTACAGACCAGTTTATTTAACAATGGAGAGAAAACATCATCTCGAATCCACTTGGTTTTAAAAATAGCTACTGTTACCCAGAAACATTACTATCCCGATTTTTAAATTCTTTTAAATCTTGATATACCGATTGAAACGGGAAGATGTCAAAGCATACCGAAAGATGAAAGATGTTGTTAACTCTGTAACTTCAATGAAATCGGTGACGAAATGCACGATATACTTAAAAGACCAAGATTTAAATGCAGATTGCGAGCGATACTTACCTACCATAAAAAGTAATAACAATATATGCAACTTGATATATGCCTTATCACCATCAAAGATATAAGAACAATTTGTCAAGCTTCATTATATGCTTACAAAATATTTTATAAAATGTTCCATAAGCAATTGTGTCTACTTAACTATTTAGCTACGAATCAAATAATTATGCATGTTTAATTACTAATTATGTATGTATTCAACTGTCTGTCACCAGACGCGTGCAAAATAAAAAAAAACAAACCCACCTTTGTTTGTGCGCTCTTGTACCACCAAGGGTAGTTTTTAGAGTTAATATCCACCACTAATGCGGTTTCGCCGTTAATATTAATATGTTTCATCAAGATTGGCATTCTACCCTTAATGGTATCTCACGGTATGATTGTTACAGGACTTTCAAAAGTTTACTTCAACCAGAAAAATATTTGTCAATTTTATATTCCAAAGACGTAAGAACATTTTTCATCAGATTTAGACTTGGGTTGTTAGACTTAATGGTAAATGAAGGGAGAAAAATGTGTATGGAAAAGAATAGAAGAATTTGTCCATTATGTAAATCAGCAGTTGAAAATGAAATACATTTTATGCTAGTTTGCCCATCTTGTTCCGTCCTCAGAAGAAAGTACATTGCCTTTACATCCTTAATGTCCTCTCAAAACGAAAATGTTATTCTCCATTTATCATTATTTATCAAGCATAGTTTAAGACTTAGAGATGAACTGTTAAAAACTAGTAACTAAAACGGGATTTTTCAACTGTCATTAGTTGAATTGTATATTATTTGTGTCTTCGCTATTTGTATATGTACTTTTGTATATGGGCCGGAGGCCTTAAATACAATAAACTCTTTGACTTGACTTGAGTAATAAAAACAGTGAAACAGTTAATCTTAAGAAGTGACATATATTTCGTATGTTCACATTTGTCATATCATAGTTGCCTAGCAACAATTGCTTGAGCGCGAGGTCCCTTATCATACATACCGAGCGAGAGCGAAAGCGAGGGTTTTACACTAACGTGTACGAGTTTCGTATAATCATGGGGAACACTTCCGAGTGTAACCCTTTCCTTTATTACCGGTTTCCCCCATTTGAATCGTATGGAAATGGCCAGAAAACGGCCTGCTGCCTGCTCGACGGACCGCTTTTATGACGTCACAGACGACGAAATACGACGTGAAATAAACGTTACTAGGTAAAATCGATACTTGCACTTGTGATAGGCACGTATGGCTATGATATGATTTGGGGCCAAAATTGTCACATCGTAGACCAACCGACCAACCTTAAAAAATCCTAAGCAACAGACTTTTGTTATATAGATTTTAACACTCACTTTTGACGGTTTCATAGACCCGATATCCTAGCACTGCCTCCGTCTCGACTGTCCTACCCTCAAACTTCTGTTTGAATCCAATGCAGGTGTCGGCACCAGGGGCAACATTTACGCTTAGACACAGCGAATCTTGGTAACATTTTTCAAGACAAGCGGTCAAAGATAGGCTAGTCGTCCAGAGTGCCGTATCCAGATCTATCACCCTCTTGTCATTGCACTGCGGAACTAGCTTCACATTTATATCAACGCAAAGCTCTCCGGAAGTACATGGAATTATCACAGCTGTTAGAGATAGCCACAGTATAAACCACTCCATGATTGTTTCGAAGTCTTCGCGGTTACTTGTGGATGCCTTTTGCGTACACGGTTTGCTTTAGCTTACAGGAATTCGAACAATTCTCGAACAAGCTAAAGCTAATAAGTCCTTAATAATGCGATCGGTAAAAAACCGTACGAACGAACATCCTTGGAGTGATCTCATTCTTACATTGAAAAGGTCTTGTTCTCTGGGTCAATAACTTTTAGTAAATTTGGTGAAAGCCTCATTCGTTCAACCACGAATTAGCTTTTATTACACTTTTGAAATAAAAGAACACGTTTCGAACATATTGAATCCTCATTCAGTCCTTTGCAAAAAGGTATAATCCTCAATTCTTTATGAATGCCGTGTCCTTTGCAGAACTTGGTCTTGTTAATTCTTGAATACGTTGTTAAAGCTCAATAACTAATTTGCATATTGGGTGTCAGTATTAACCGCAAAGCATTTCTTGCTAATGAAGGACTATCCACTCTCCATCATTTGGGAAATGGTGCAACGTTCAATGAAGCTTTGACAAATAATGCATTATCCATACCGAACCCTTTACAAATAACCCGTAGGCCTCTATAAATCCTTTTTTAAAGTTAAAGAGTCAGCCCTCTGTGGATGGTAAGAGTTTAAGTCACAATACACAGGTATCATGTAGATATAAATGTCATCGATCATACAAGTATTCGGCCTACTTGATAGATGACCATCTCAATAAGTCATTTATGAGTAGGGAATGTTGGCATCAAGACGCATTGAAGACAAGAACTCACGTCCTAAGGTTACCATGGAGTCATGTACGCTTGGATTATTTAGGTAAGTCAGAGCAACAAAAGATTTTGTCCAACGGGAACCCGATATGAACACAACATGACTCCTGTACACGGTGGACCCCTCGGGAATAAGACCTATTTCTAACACAACGAACCCTTTGAGAATAAATGATTTTTTGTGTTGTATTGATCCGCTCCACTGATCATTTCGACAAGATCAACGTGACTGTCTATTGAGTGTTTGAGTATAGCTACCAGTCTTTTAATTAAACAAATACCTATTTTACTACAACAATACCCCAATTTGGAAAGTTTTTTGTTATCAGTTGTTAAGTTTACTCAGCAAATATAGCCTATTGTTCCACTGTAATTAAATTGTTCAGGTTTTTTACTTACTTATCTGTAATGGATAAAGTAGTCGATTCATTCGAAACAATTTGAACTTTGTGCATATTGGGGGCTGTAGATGCTTTTTATGGTATTTGATGTATGTGTAAGTATCAAATGACACATTCCCTACAAAAAAGAAGTTGACAAATATATGAGACCCTTCCTGCACTATTAAACTTCACGGGTCATTATTATGTCAAGTTCATTGATGCTAATATATTAACCTTTTTATTATATATTTGGTATGGATTGTTTCTGGTATAAGTGGCAATAAGATGATAAGGTTGGATTAAAAGTTTGAAAGGGAGACATCACTGTGCATCACATGCATATATTTCTAGTTATTTCAGCAATGAAAAATGTCGTTATTCAAGGAGCATGAAGCTACTATCTTGAAATCAACGGATTTTCCATTCGATTTGTACCGTGGTTGTTGAATGTGAGTCATCTTATCGGCTGTCGTTGAATGTGAGTCGTCTCATTGGCTGTTGTTGAATGTGAGTCGTCTCATTTGCTGTTGTTAAAAGTGAGTCGTCTCATTGGCTGTTGTTAAAAGTGAGTCGTCTCATTTGCTGTTGTTAAAAGTGAGTCGTCTCATTGGCTGTTGTTGAATGTGAGTCGTCTCATTGGCTGTTGTTGAATGTGAGTCGTCTCATTGGCTGTTATTAATGTGAGTCTTCTCATTGGCTGTTGTTAAAAGTGAGTCGTCTCATTGGATGTTGTTAAAAGTGAGTCTTCTCATTGGCTGTTGTTAAAAGTGAGTCTTCTCATTGGCTGTTCTTTAATGTGAGTCTTCCCATTGGCTGTGTTTGAATGTTAGTCGTCTCATTGGCTGTTATTAAAAGTGAGTCGTCTTATTGGCTGTTGTTGAATGTGAGTCGTCTCATTGGCTGTTGTTGAATGTGAGTCGTCTCATTGGCTGTTGTTGAATGTGAGTCATCTCATTGGCTAGTTAGATAGCTAGTGATATGAGGCTTTTGGCTTGGAAAAATCAGGGTATTAGGAAGGAGCGAGAGCGTATTCATATATGCTACTTTAACAGGATGAGTTTATCAAGATAAACTCGTATTCCGACTAGACATCTAGTTTTATAAAATTTCCCTTCACAATTTCATCCATATGTAAGGAAATTTACGTACGTTACTTCAAAAATATATGAGTTATGCATCTACATATTATATATAGAATCGGCTCCTTTCCAGCATAATTTTCCTAAAAATTATAGATCCGCAGGAATACCAATGGCTAGTCACCTCTGAACATTGTGAGAAAATGGGCATCATGGGCGCAACTCTCATCGTCAATATTGTGTATGACCTCCGTGTGCGTTCAACACGGCTTGACATCGACGTTCATGCAATTAATCAGTGTACGAAACCTGCAGTTGGATCCAGACATGTTTGATAGGATTAACCACTGGTGGACACTGCCGGCCATGGCATCCTCGTGATTGTTTCGCGTTGCAGATACTCATTGACAATCCATGCACGGTGGGGACGAGCATTGTCGTCCATCAGACTAATATTTAGACCCATGGCTCCCGCAAACGGCCTGGCAATTGGATGCAGGGTAGTGTCCCTGTAAATAGCGCTGACCGGTCAAAGTGCCCTTGAGAACTACCAAGTCTGTACGACCACCATGGCAAATGCATTACGTCTACTAATGCATTACGTCGAGGTATGCAGATTATTGCATTACAAAATAAAAATCCATAGCTTTCGATTTGACTTTGTTGTTTAACAAACCGATCTAGGGTTAATTGAAAGCAACGTAAAATACATTCATTATTAGGCAGTTAGACAGTCAAAAAACAGTCGGAAATGTTAGGTTTCCGAGTGCTGAAAAGCATTGACTTACAAGCGAAAAAGAATTCGCCTGCATCCTAGATTACGGGGCGAACTCGCAGATTGGCTGATTTCAATTATGTCAGAGGCAAACCTGACAGCCAGCGTAACGGAGCATGGTGAGATATACACCCGTAATGGAGCATTTCAGATTTTATTTAGTGAGATTGACGCCGAGTTGTTCATGAAAGGTCACTGCGTTATATAATAAGCGATTTCATTCATACTTTATTGCGACCAACTTTTTTACAGTTACGGAACGAGATTTTGCCAAACTATTTTTCTGTCATAGAAAGAAGTTCGCTGCTATTTAAGAAAAAGGATTTTAAGAAAAAATAATGGGTAATGTTTCAAAAGTTTCTCGCGATATACTACAACTGATTATCTATTCTTGATTCTTATATTTCAAGACAATGTAGCAAGAACGTCTTAGCAAGAACGGTAGGTTCAGTTGACAAAATTATTACGTGTACGGTATAGCTGTGAAATTATTGTCTGCCCATCTGCCCATCTGCATAATTATAATGGTCTTTACCTGTGAGATTTCGACAGTGGGACCCATCCAAACTGTATCCAATAACACATTGACACACATTCTCATTGCAATGGGCTGGTCCAAAGTTAGTCGAACAATCGTCGACTGTTGAACAATCGTTCGAGAGTGCTGAAATGTGAAAGGATTCTTTTAAGTGATTTTCAATCTTATAAGTAAGTAATCTTGTAAGTAATGTCATATATTTCGTATGTGCACATGTCCTCATTTCACTGCTGCCCAGCAACAATTACTTGAGCGCGAGTTCCCGTAAGACACCGTTTTACACAAACTTGAAGAAGTTTCGTATAATCATGTGGCATACTTCCGAGTGTAATCCTTTCCTTTATTACGAATTTATTCAATTTGATTCTTCAGAGTGTGCCCAGAAAACACCTGCTATCTTCTCACATCCCGCTTAAGTGACTTAACGAACAACGACGAATTACGACAACTAGCGCTGAAATAAACGTTACTACGTAAAACTTATATGTGCACCTGCGATGTGTACTTATGGCTAAAATATGATTTTGGGCAAACATTGTCAAAAGATAGACCAACTGAACAACCTTATAAAAACTCTAACCAACAAACCAACAAAAGTTGATCATGCAGATTTTGACACTCACTTTTGACGGTTTCATAGACCCGATATCCTAGCACTGCCTCCGTCTCGACTGTCCTACCCTCAAACTTCTGTTTGAATCCAATGCAGGTGTCGGCACCAGGGGCAACATTTACGCTTAGACACAGCGAATCTTGGTAACATTTTTCCAGACAAGCGGTCAAAGATAGGCTAGTTGTCCAGAGTGCCGTATCCAGATCTATCACCCTCTTGTCATTGCATTGCGGAACTAGCTTCACATTTATATCAACGCAAAGCTCTCCAGAAGTACATGGATTTATGACAACTGTTAGAGATAGCCAAAGTATAAACAAGTCCATGATTGTTTTGAAGTCTTCAAAGTTACTTGTGTAAGTATGTTGCGTGCACGGTTAGCGTAAAGGAATGATTCGCGAACAAGCTAAATCCTTTTAATTAACTTTACTTAAGTAGGAAATCAGTTTGTCGTCAAAAATGCAATCGGTGTACACCATGCGATCATCGGTAAATTGATATCAATGAATCCTTGATGATGATATTTAAGCTCAATAACTAATTTGCATATTAGGTTTCTTTATCAGCCCCATACCATTTCTTGTGTAAATATTAATGGAGCTTTGACAAATAATGCATGAGCCACAACGAATCCTTTACAAATAAAACATTAAACTCTATCAAACCTTTTTTTAAAGGTTGAAGAGTAAGCTCTCTGTAAATGAGTTTATGAGTTTCAAGATGCACACATCATTTAGATAAATGTCATCGACCATAATCGTCGTCGACCTACTTGATAGATGAAGATCCCATTAAGTCCCTTATGAATAGGGAGTGTTCAATCAAGATGCGTTGACGACAACAGCTCGCGTCCTAATGTAACCATAGAGTCATATACACTTGGATTATTTAAGTAAGTCACAGTAACAAAATGTTTGGTCCAACGGGAGCCCGATATGTCTACCATATGAGTGCTGTACCATAAGGCTTTGTAAAAGCCACAGCACCTGCCTCTGTTATCCACAGTGGACCCCTCGGGAATAAGACCTATTTCTATCTGTTACATATAAGATCGGAATAATTACCGTGTGTTTTAAACTATTTGATTCCCAGATACAACCGATCATGTTATATGGATCTGATATTTGGGGATACCAAAAGCATGCTTGCCTTGACAAACTCCATCTTTTAGTTTGTAAAAGATATTTATCCTTTGGATTATCTACACCTAAATGCATGATTTACGGTATGCATGAGACCAGAATCCCTAAGCTAGCTCCTAACATGCCTCTCCATTTAGATAACATTGGCAAAATTACATGGGCATCCCATATAAGAAACCTTCTGTTCTCCCATGGGTTTGGTTTTATCTGGATGAAGCAAACTATCGGAAACATTGATCTCTTCATACACGATTTAAAAACCAAGCTATCAATATGTTTGATCAAGATTGGTATTCTACCCTTAATGATAGCTCACGGTATGATTGTTACAGGACTTTCAAAAGTTTACTTCAACCAGAAACATATTTGTCAATTCTATATTCCAAAGACTTAAAGATATTTTCATCAGATTTGGGTTGTTAGATTTAATGATAGATGAAGGAAGGAAAATGTGTATCGAAAAGAATAGAAGAATTTGTCCTTTATGTAAATCAGTAGATGAAAATGAAATACATTTTATGCTCAGAAAAAAACCAACATAATATTACTGAACTGTTTTTATCAAAATCACTTAACGTTGCCTTAACATCCGTTAATGTCATCTTAAAACGAAAATGTTATTCTCCATTTATCATTATTTATCAAGCATAGTGTAAGACTTAGAGATGAACTGTTAAAAAGGGAATTCGTCCTAGTAACTATAACGAGATCTTTTAACTGTAAATTGTTCTCAATCATATTTGAATTGTATATTATTCATATTATGTTCACTATTTGTATATGTACTTTTGTATGTGGGCCGGAGGCCTTGAATACAATAAACTCTTTGACTTCAATATTCACGTACATGTAGTTTTCTCTTATAGTAAAAGATAAACGGCTTTAATGGGGGTGATTAAGATGATCGTGAGGATGGTAATGATAAAGGTGATTATTTCATGATAGTTGGATTGATTAGAAATTATGATAGGTTGGTTATGATGATCATTATGGTGATGGTGATGATGATGATGACGGTGATTATTTGATGACGGTGAAGGAACTTAAGATAATCATGATTATGGTGATGATAAAAATGACAATAGGTCTCAGCCTATTGATTGGATCGCTATTTAATTCAAGACATGCCGAAGATAACTTGAATTAACATCAAATGCACCAAACTGCATTGATATTGGCTCTTTAATCGATAATAACTCAAAAGCGCAACGTTTAGTGACATTACGAAATTAATTCATTTAATTCTTACTTATATTTTCATTTTCATGTTATATTTATGAATAATCCACTCAAGCTATCCATGTTTGTTGAGCTCATCAATTCAATATTGTAACAATCAATTTTCAAATTAACTTTGGTTTGTTATGCATGCTAATAAGTGCACAGAAATTAAAACATGAGAACGTTATAACGGTATCAAGTGTTTTGAACAAACCTTTTGAACTCTGTATATAACGTTTTACACAAGAAACGATAAGTACAAACGTATTGTGTTCTTAATGTATACAGTCGTATATTCAATTGTTTTAGTACAAACTAATTGAATAGTAAGTGGCTTTCTTTATCAGGATCCGTCATTAGTTGCATATTCCTGCATAATAATGGCAGGTAAAACGTTAAATGCAAACAACTCTAAAAACAAAGATAGAACAAATAAGCGTTTCACTTCCAGAACACAATACGTCTTATGGTGTTGCTGTTCGCACTCACAGATAGCGATTAAATCTTCTCCTAGTGGGTATTGAGACAGCCTGCACTGTTAAAATTGATAGCTCCATGTTTGAAATTCATGAGCAGAACCATTCTTTCATTTATTTTATATGTTCAGGACATACAAAGAGACGCATCAATAGATTCAATCTTTGATTACACACTGGTTTTTTTAGGACAACTAAGGGAAACTGGATGTTGATAATGCACCTGATATGAGTATGAACACTTTATACGGTTATTATTTTTTGAAATTAATCTTTGCTGAAGTTTTAAAACAAAATAAAAGTTCATGCCAAATGCACAATTTTCAGAGAGTCAAACAACTGAAATCGGTAAAAGAAAGTATCAAGTATAGTATAAGTAAGTATGTCGTTATTGTCGTTTTCGTGAGATCACTTTCTTTACCTAAAATGCATGCTCCTGTCCCTTTAAATGAACATATAGTTGCCCTTTAGTATTTTATAAAGTGAAACTTTATAAAACATCTCACATCAATGTATTCAAATCTCTCGGCATGTGTTAGATTATCAACCGGTTTGTCTGAATATTTCAAATGTAACATTGGAACCCGTCAGGGATGTGTTTTGAACCCAAATTTAAAATTGTTCATAATTTACTTAAATGAACTCATGTGCCAACTGGAGCAGAAAGGAGGAGAACAACAGATTTTCAAAATATGTATGCACTGTTGTATGCAGATGATGTGTCTTAAATAGCTGACAGTGTTTTACAACTTCAGAAGAAAATAAATGTGATAGAACAATTCTGTGATTCTACAGGTATGAAGGTTAATCTAAAGAAAACAAAAGTGATGGTATTCAGGAGAGGGGGGACTTAGAAATAATGAAAGATGGACTTATAAGGGTAATAAACTTGAAGTTGTTAACTTTTATAGATATCTTGGAATAGTATTTACCCCAAAACGTTCATGGAGTAAAACATTCAGCTGTCTGACTGCACAAGTTAAAAAAGCTATATTTAACATCATGTCTTTCCAAAAGAAATTTGGGAAATTGTCATGATGATATTTTTAAGGCGTTTGATACTATTATCGTTCCAATATTATGTTATAGATATGAGATATGGGGAACTTCATATAACAATTTGATTGAAAATGTACAGG
The DNA here is from genome assembly GCA_921293015.1 of Phorcus lineatus. Taxonomy (NCBI): domain Eukaryota; kingdom Metazoa; phylum Mollusca; class Gastropoda; order Trochida; family Trochidae; genus Phorcus; species Phorcus lineatus. Next base: position 9,929,992 of record OV121085.1, read on the forward strand.
CATCATTTTGTAAAAGATTTCTCAGACTGCCTTAACATGGCAATAGGGGAGTGTGGCAGGCGTCCCTTCAATATATCTATATGACAAGAGCAATTAAGTACTGAATAAGATTATTTCACCTTGGAAACAACAGACTACCTCATCAAGCATATGATATGCTCAAATCTCTTGATGAAGTGGAAAGACATATATGGAATACATCTGTAAAGAATATCCTGTTCCCTCTTGGGTTTGGAGGAGTTTGGATACAACAAAATATTGGTGACATCAATCTATTTCTAAACAACTTTAAGCTTAGACTTTCTGACAATCTTTACCAAAACTGGCACGCCTCACTGGACTCTTCCTTAAAATGTGAATATTATCATCAATATAAGTCTCTACTCAATGTTGAATCATACATAAGCAATTACATTCTGCAGTATTTAAAATAGTTCATATCAAAGTTTAGATGTAATAATTTAAATTCAGACTGAAAGTTGAAATTGGAAGACACAGGATTATACCCCATGAAGAAACAGACTGTAATTATTGTTTAAAGAATAATTTTAAAACTGTAGGATGCATATCATGTGCTTTTGAAATGTGAAAAATATTCTCTACTCAAGAAAAAATATCTTCCACCTCGCTTCACGGACTATCCAACAGTAAGCAAATTCAATGATTTGATGAAGACTACCGATAAAGAAAAAAACTTACAAATTTGGAATTAATTTATCTTAAGTATACAATGTTAAAGCGTCTGCAGAAACTTAAATTAAAGCATGCAGGATAATAATATTTGCATTTGCCATGTATTATGGGCCTTTGGCATCGTTACCGAATACATTTGTCTGTCTGTCTTTAGTATTTTAATAAGCTACAGATATATCATTTCATAACAAATAAAAAAGAATTTATACATATAAACATCTAGGTTTCTTGATTGGAATAAATGTGTCATATTGACATATCAATATCTCGAAAATCACGGAGTGTCTCCTTAACATATACCTTGCTATTCAGATGCTTCCATAGACGTTTTAAATGTATTGCCTATTCCTTGTCAATCAATAAACCGATTATAACATAGTGTAAGCATTGTCGATTGACTGAAAGATTAATAGCTGCCGGTTCTGCTTATCCTGTTCTGAGCAAAATTTTGATTTCATGCGTGTTTAATGCAACATTGCAAGGTTGCATTACATTCTTCCGGCCTTTTGAAATAAACTTTTTACATCAAAAACGTTCATATTTGCTGCAAAACTTAAAGTGGAAAGTCTTTGCTCGTATCGCCAGTAGTATCGAAAGGTATGCAGTAGCTGTGCATTTCTTGTGTTTACGAAATATTGGTGTGCACTGATGCTTTTGATACATGAAACGGCACTGCTCTTACCGGGTCAAAAGTTTCAATTGGATATGGTAATGAAAATCTTTATTCAAAATTTATAGACAAGGTATCAATAAATTAAAATTCCCTAAAATCGCTGAAAATTTGATTGTCTAGAGGGTTTGTGTCTTTCAATTCAACTATCTTTTTAATAATGTCTTTTCATTTTGAAAAAAAATGATTGTATGTTGTTGTTGAATTTTCATTCTGTCCCCTCACTAAATTTTGTTGATTTACATATCTCTTTATCAAGATGCCTTCCTCTCTCAAAAGATGCCATTAGTCATTATCAATCTACCATTATTTTTTTGTGAAGATGTGGTTCCAGAAGAGAGCCATGTTGCGTTTAGATGATAAAAAGTTGCGTTGGAAAAATTTCCGGGATTCATTGTTATTCAACACCCGCAAATTTAGTTTAAAACCGACAGCGTTAGTCGGAGGTTTTAAACGCTTAAATTTGCGGGCGTTGAATAACAAAGAATCCCGGAAATTTAACAAACGCAACTATTTATCAGTATTGTAACATGACCGTTAGTTATTAGAAGTTTAAGAGCGAAGTCTGTTTTTGCGTACTTATTTCTGTGTGGAAAGGACTTTGCGACTGTTCTATTTCTGTAAGAGGTGAGATAAGGTCTAACTAATGTGAATTCACGGCATTATCAACATTACAAACATCGTTGTGATATTAGCAAATAGTGGCATTCGTAACAGCGAGACCTTACAACATACTTGTTTAATTCGAAACCGAAATCAACAATTATAAAGCTCGTAGAAAGATATCGTAATACCCCGAGTACAAAAGTCTAAACTAGCCCAATACCATTGTGACAGCGAGGCAAACATTGCGACGTCAAAACGGTTTGCCTTTGTGACGTCATACCATGGGAACGGCATTCGAAAGAAGGCGGCCGCATGAAACTTTGCGGCAAACTTGGACTAAATAAACCAGTTGAAACTATTTTCGTTCTTCAAACATAAATCAAATTAAAGTCTATTTGTGATATCTACCGGTAGACACAATATAGAAAAGGACAAAGACAACTGTCAAATCGGAGTACGGCACGAATTTTCTAAGAAACTGGAAAATTAAAACTTGAGTCGGGTCGGCACTAGTGAACACGTTGTATCAATTCGCGGTGATTCGCCTTTGCTTATTTGCGGGTATTCATTGTCATTCAACATAGGGTAATTTTTTCGAACCGACCAATCAGAATCGAGGAAACAACGAAGTCATGTGACAATTTTTAATACAACTTTCAATGAAAATATGTTGCTGTCCTGATGGAACAAAATGACTCCCGTAAAAAACGACGTACAAGGCTTAGGGTGAAACAGTTCTTAAATGAAAGGAAATAACGTCTAATTTTCTTATGCTTTGTGATTCGCTCAATAACCAAGCAAGGTGTAATTACAAATTTGGTATACTATTCATTAATGGAGTAGGTGCTTCTGATTAGTAGCAATAATCAATGATGTTAATAATATGAAGTTGACGAGCGAGCTATAATACCTGCATGACTGTAAGGCCAAAGATTAATTGTCAATGTACTGGAGAAATGAGTTTACGGTGTTATAGTTTTGCCAATCTATTCGCCATTAGGAAGTCTCATTCTTTAATCTTTTATGAAATAAAACATCCGTAAACACACTTTGCCGTTAGTCGAAAACCGTGAAACCAATTTAGGTTCTTTTTCTAAAAATCTTATGAGATCTGTCATTGAAAAAGATTTTAACAATCAGTTCAAGAAGCCATCCAATCAGAGCTCCAAACATTAACAGTGGACGGGAATCAAGGCAGCATTGTGTTCATCTTCAAGTGAAAAAGGCAAAGGCAATTACTTGTGAACTTGTTTTTCCAAAATTTCGTGACATCTTGGAGTGCTGGATCCTGAACAACATTGCTGATAGCTTGGAGTGCTGGTCCTGAAACCTGGTTCTGAACAACATTACTGATCTCTTGGAGTGCAGAATCCTGGACAACATTATTGATAGCTTGGAGTGCTGGTCCTGAAACCTGGTCCCGAACAACATTACTGTTATCTTGGAGTGTTGGATCCTGGACAACATTGCTGATAGCTTGGAGTGCTGGTCCTGAAAACGGGTCCTGAATAACATTAGTGATATCGTGGAGTGCTGGATCCTGAACAACATTAAAGATAGCCTGGAGTGCTATCTGTATAACTACAAAGTTTAACGGCAAGTGAACATCTTTTAAATCGCCAATATAACGATAAGATTTTGCATTCTAAACGTTGACAACAAGGCCCTCAAAACTTTCCCCAATTATTCATCTAAGGAATTTCTCAGTGCATACAAGACATCATTTCTTGTTCGCGACCGTCGTATCCCATTCGGGTTCTGAGAGGCATTAAATCGGTGCCATTGTATCTACAAGGGTCAAGTGGAAACATTTAATCTTTTCAAGAATTCTGATGAAATGAAAATGTCAGGACTGTGACGATCACTGTTCAAAACTTACCTTCTTGAGACAAAAAGATTAAAAAGTGAATTGAATAATCCATTGTTTTATATTGGTTGTTCTTTTTTGCCCATTTGAATGGATTTAAAGCAACACAGTGTTAAATTACTTCAGTAAATTTAGTGTGGATGAAGAAGAAACATAAAATGCTATAAAGCGTACGTAAAAGTGTAATGAAGTTGTAGGTTCTCACCTTTGATTGACAAACCATATATATTGGAAATCAGCAGGTAGCGTAAGGCATGACCATGTTTTTAGCTACCACTTGTCTTATGATAGCAGGATTAATCTGCCTCCATGCCGCTAATGATGCCTGTACCCCTATACATATAAATATCAGAATAATTTCGGAGTTTGATGACAAGAGAGTATCCGAGGCATCGCTGTGGATTTCAAACTTACCAAAAGCCAAATGTTTGAAGAAATGTCATATGGATTCTCTGTGTGTCAGTGTTAATCTCTCCCCTGAAACTCAAACTTGCATTGGATTCGACCGGCATTTCGAGGATCTTGTTGCACAGACGGAAGCTGTCCCAGGATACCAGCTGTTCCAGATAAGTGAGTCTGGGATTGGTTTTTGTCTACCTTTTAAAATCAAACTCTGTGCAAATCAAGATAGGCAGAATGATTAAGTTGCGAGAATTAGGTTTATACGTTTTTTATTTCTAAATTGCTGCAATTTGTTTTGAAAAAAGTTCATTATTAATGTGTCGTGCTTACAGAAAAACTGAAATGTATTTATCTCAATGTATGTATGTATCATTACAATTGGGTGATGTTCAATTCAATAACGGTATCTTTTCTTAAATGTGAAAAAAGATTCCATACAAACTTTTCATGAATATTCACTAGTTTTAGAATTTAGATATATGAAAGGCTATGTAAGGTGAGAAACACCACAAAACATGTTACATTGTAGGTTATCGTTTTAAATTGTTAATGTAATTGATATGTTAATTTTATCAAGACAGACATTCGTCATATCATTATTAGAATTTAAAATAAATCTGTTTGAAACAGAACCATCCTTCGTGTGTACTACAAACGAATACTGTTCGACCAACTTTGGAAGTTCTCATTGCTATGAAGACCGATGTAGATGCGATATTGGTTACGGTTTGAATGGTATCACTTGTCGTATTTTAACAGGTTAGTTAAAGTAGCGTAATTTTATTTATTTTTTTACTAAAATGAACTAAGGAGTCGCAGTGTTTTCCTCTCCTGTAAAGCTAAAAGTGATGTTTTGACACTAGGATGTGTAATTTTTAATAGATAAAACAAATATATTTAAATAGATATATAAAAAGATAAACAAATATATTTGTCAAAATCTCAAAATTTAATACAGACATGTCAGAATATAAAATTGTTAAAATTCAAATGTATTGAAAATATTTGTAAATTTCCTACTGTTACAAAGGGGTATTTAACAAAACATTGCATGACATTAAAGAGGAGACGTAACGCATAATTGTGATTATTACAAATTATTATCTGTAGTCGCTTCACTTATAAGAATCAATAGAGCCAAAAAATTAGAAAATATAGGCTTTAATTCGACTACTAGGAGACCTTTTATACCCCTGTTTTGGATAACCGCCTAATGAGCCTGCCGAACGCTTAGACAAAATCACCGAAGCATGACTCGAAGCCAAGCCCAGTGTGTGACGTGCTACTCGTCAGCTTAAAGTCCAGCCCTTTGTTTTCTCTGTATTTTTAAGCTAATTCAACGGCAAATTAGAGGCAATAGCATGACCGTAAGAATTCCAAAATACGATATGTAACTGCTTCTGCTCTTAGTCGTCAAATCCATTTTGATTGGACTGTCACAATCCTTGGACGCGGTTTTCTTGGGTGGGTTTATATCAAAAAGGTTAAAAACTTTGTCGGTGAGAGATCCATTACTATGGGATATCACGTAGTGTTACAACATTTATTATCGATATGAAGTTCTAAATTGTCTCGAAAAAAATGAAGGTTTTTGTAATAAACGGGAGAGAATGGACAAACTTTTTTAATGTTTACTGTAGAAAAAATAATTTTGTTTCACTTCACTTTATGACAACTTAGTACTTAGTGGATGATTCGTTTGTATTTAACTAACGCATATTATATTGTTAGCTAGTATAACGACTCACACCGTGTTGCAATATCTTTGTCTTCGAATTTAACAATCAATGACATGAAAACATACCTGGCGCAAGCGTTAGAAACATCCTATGTAATCCTGAAGAATGTTGGTACCCGTTATTCACGATGTACTTTTTTAAATGTGTGTCATCGTCCGTAGAAGTGCATGAGCCAAATTTCCTTCTCTTAATTTATTGGTTGAATATATATTCTACAAGTTCATTGGTTCAAAATGACTGGACGCCGTGACAATAAATTAAGTAGCAGTCGAATGCCAATATTACGCCATTATGACAGGACATAAATTGCGCTTGGTGGGTACAATGCGTTAAAATTCAAAAGGTAGAATTAGAGACCATTAAATCAAGAATTGAAATTGAATGCGATAGGAATATATAACGGCCACCTGTGTGTCATAAAAAATAAGACTATTTAAACCAGTCTGATTGTTGTGACAACATTTGGCAGACGTCGTAATTGAAGTACACATGCTATGGGATAATGCGCATAGCATCACATTTAAACACTGTCTTTCGCTTGGAACAATACAAATAATTAAAGATATATCTAACATCAATTCATCGGAGGTTTGAGTTGCTTGGATGACTTTAGATATGTTTAAACAGTTGTTTAGAATGTGAGATTTCCTATTGTTTTATCATTAAGGAGGTTATACTTCCGCCGACTAGCACGTCACGCGGCAGGACACGCGGCTGGACACGCCTCAGTGACCACGGGCCAGTTCAGTTCTGTTCACTGGTGCTAATTAGCTGGTGATTGGAAAAAGCCGTATCAAAGTTGTTTATAAGCCGATTTCGAAAATTTAAACTCAAGTTACTGGCAAATTAGAATACGTATTTTATGAATCACGAAAGTTGCCATGGGTCATTTCAGTCGATCTTTAAAGTATGAAGTATTTGTTGTTACTTTTTGAATAAAAACGTTCACTTAAAAGTTGAATTGTTTTGATGTTAAAAACGGATCTCAGAAGGAAGAGCTTGACATGATGATAACAAATATCCTCATTTACATTAAAAATGTATTAACATAAAAAATGGGGTATGTAAATATATTAGACAACTACCTTTTGAAAAACTAATCAATGTTTCCTTTTTCAGAATGCGTTTCATTTTCCGACAACTACAATGTGTATCCTGGTTTTGTCAAGTCTGGAAACGATTTCCCAACATATAGTGGACAAACTCTATTGTCATGTGGAGATCTCTGTACTAATCACACATCTTGTGAGACGGCACACTTCAACCCAAACTCGGGAAGTTGTTGGATAGATGACAGAAACTGGTTCGATGTGACAGAACAAGAGAGGCACACCAACCCTATCCTTATCTACATCCAGAGAGAATGCAACTGGTGATTGCAGACTCTGAAGGCAAAGTGAAACTGGGCTCATCAGCACACAACCCTCTTGGTGTTTTTGATTTTAGATCAGAACCTTTGCAGTACGTGAGAACACGATTGAAAGTTTCTCATCTTTTTAAAGATTTGACAATCACTGCTGGTGTGATGTGACTTAAAGTGACACAGAGTGTTTCATGATTTTTTATTTGGATTTAGTAAGGACCAAAATTCCTTATGACATGATTTAAGGTCAAATCGACTCCCTAAACTTGCATCTTTATCTCTAAAATAGCAAAATTATAATCTTTTCTTCTTTTCAATAATAATCGGAAAACTTCCCTATAAATGTTAAGAATTCGACACGTATACATAAGTTAAATGACCTACTTTACACTATCAACCTATATTTGTCTTTGTGTCTGCTGTAAATAAGTTTCCAAAATTACGTTCAATAATTGACGCGTGCCACAGTCCTGTTATCGATCGAATCACTTAAACCCGTTTATTGTCACTATACTTAATTAAAAAGCATTAGGATTAGCATTTCTAAAACAACGACAACTTCTCAATAAAATAACACCATTTATGAAGTTTTACATAGTTGACTCCAACAACATACTCTGTGCCACTTTAACCAAAGAGACACACAAAGATGTTTCAAGGCTACAAGTATGTATTTTCCCTTTCACAAAGGGCAACCAACGAGAACAATCACATGCTAAAGGACTCCAAACGAGATCATTTAAGTAATGTCAATATGATGTTCTAGTTACATGTCCATGTTAACAGCCAACCAATGGGTAGTTCAGTTTTTGGAAAGATTGGAAAAGGCCGCTTTTTCAACTGTGGTAGCCATAAAGGCCTGACTACTGTTACTCTTTAGCTCCAAAGGACTATGTATTTAAATAATTTGATTGGCATAAAGTCACAAATAAAATATTTGCATTGAATAATATGTTTTGTTTTATCAGCTTTTCTGAAGAATGCGCGAAATTTCAAAAGTCTTCCCAAAAGAATTATGTATTTTTCAGATAAAACAATTTCGTATAATCTAAAAGTAAAGCTGAAAACATTCAAGTAGAACATCCAATCAGCTATCGGTTCTCTTGTACCTTTCCCTGATACCACATGGGGTAAAATCTACACCTTAGATCCAGACGTTTCATGATCTGAGTACTGACCCAGGGATCTTGTCTGGTAACGTTTCACTACAGCCAATCAGCAGCGGGGCTAGGAAATCAACGGTACTAAATTTGGTCTAATGGGGAAAGGTCCACGAGAAGGTTTATGACAAATCCCTTACTGAAATTTTATAATACCTATAACTGGTCTGGTAACAAATAAATAACTAAAGTACTCAAGGAAAAAGGAATAAAATGCGTTTTAACGATTATATCTTATTTTCGAGCCAAATTGTAGTTTAAATGCGAAATATTCATCGACAATCATTTTCCCAACTTTAATCTCTGACAGTTTTGTGAGATCCCCTAAAAGATATGACTTAACAGAAGAGACAGTCAAGTTATTTTTACCATTTGAATTAATTTCAAGTCAAATGTACATTTCTTATGGAAGCATGTAGATTAGCTGTAATCTCAATACGGTCATGAAAAATCTACATTTATTGTAAAAGTTTTCATTTTCATGACCTTCAACAGTTATAACTTATGTTGAATAAATAACTGATAAGTTTACGTAAACTTGCAATATGCTTATGCTTTTTACAAATTGCCAATCAACATGCAACTTACCTTTCCGTATAAACAGCCTTTCACTATTGATTTGACATAAGTTGTAAAATGTAACTTAATCTATGTACATTTTTGGCATTTTTATCTGTTATAAAAATATTATGCATATGTGATATATTCATACGGCATAGTAGGGAAACCCTAGTTATTTCAACATCTGTAATAATGACATATTATTACAATACGAAAATAAATGCTAAAAATCATTTACTTAAATTTCCATGACAACTATAGGATGTGCTTAAACTGGAATTTAATTGCTTTAATAGTGAAATCGACACGACTGACTATTTATCACCTAGATCATGACATTATTGAATGGAAGCAAAAATCTACTTTGAAATAGACATGCTAGACGTAATTAGTGCATTTTGAATGAAAAGTCATAGACAATTCGTTATGGTATTGAGCTGTTAATGATTTCACATTACCATAGCTAAGTTATATATAACTTGGTCATCATATGATAAGCACTAACCCAATTATGATTCTCCTTATGGGTATAAATTAATAAATTGTAATTATTAAGAATCTCAGAGGTATTATGATAAATTAGTTTCAACCTGCGTTTGTTATATTCCAAATCCTGACTTTGGCAATCTCTTGATTCTTGATAAGCGTTTACATGGCATGTGTTTATATATTGTAAATAGGGTAAAATAATTTCTCTCAAAAGTAGAATACCTTTTTTGTCATCATTTACATATAATAGGAACAAAAACTATAGTTATTATATTGTCTTCTGAAACTGAATATTTTTTAAAGTGCATTTCACATTGTCCGGTTATCAATATAAAATCTTTACTTTAACCTGTTTATTGTTATTATACTAAACTTATAAGCAGTAAGTTGCTTATTTCCAGGAACAAACAATGCTTCGATGCAATAGCACCATTTATGAAATTTGACATATTTGACCCCACAACGACATACTTGTACTCTGTGTCCCTTTGAAACCATTTAAACCATTGACTTTAGTGTATAGCAATAGCGAAGTCCGAGCTTTTTAATACATGCGCTGTTTTTATTTTATTACAGCCTCAGCCATCACTGTATCCTTATTGTAATTGTTATCATTCTTTGGATCTTATTGTCAAGATCAAGCCAAAACTACTGAAACTATTGCAACCAAACTTACCATGCTGGTAGACCTTATTGATTAATATCAACAAGAAGCTTTTGGGTACAGAACGACCCCAAATTTGAAAATTAACATTGTTTTTTTTACGAAATGCACTTGGAGACTTGAGAACTTGAAAATGGTTTTTAAAGATCCACAATAAAATTACAAGGAAAATAATAAATCATGACGAAATTCACACATGAAGTAGCTGAAGCATTGGCAAATGCGCCGACTTTTCCTCGATGAGCGAACTCGTAATACTTTTCTCACAGTGATCGTTCAAAATGTTTTAATTTAAAAAAATGGCCAACTTCAAAGGCAGGTTACTCAAAACCCTTAATATGGAATTTGATGATTTTTAAAGTTAAACATGGCTAAGGTCTATATAAAAAAGCTCTCACGAACAGTTTCTGGTTATAAGGGAGGATGAAACAATATTTTTGTTATTAAACGTGTTTATGCTATGTTCTTGTAACATCAGTAGCTCGTACAACATTATCCTACCTCATGTAAGAATGCCGTTCCCTGATTGGTTCACGTAACCCTGAAGAAATATCCATATACACCGTCACCGAGGGATGATAAATCCCTTATACCCCGCCGGGTCTTGTCACATGAAGATAACATGTTGATACAGTGTGTTAATACGAAGGATCGACAAATGCCAGACCACTCATTGATCATGATAATTTTATAAACGAGTAAACCCCTACTTGAAACAATCAAGGTTAAGTGCAGGAATATCAAATCAATGGAAGCATCAGCTTTCAGGAATGATCTGAAAGACTCCATATTGATTTCAAATCCTCCGGATGATTAATTCTTTGGATGAACTATGTCAGCTACTCGATTCGACCCTTACATCACTTCTTGATAAGTATGCTCCATTTAAGGAGAAAACTATTCGTGATAAATCTACATTTACTTGGTTCAGTGAAGATATTCCGATAGCAAAGAGGCAACGACGTGTAGTAGAGCAGAGATGGAGACGTTCAAATCTAGAAATACATCGTCAAATGTACAAAAGAGCCAGAAACTATGTGTCTCAAATGACCAGAGATGCGAAAACTCAATATAGCATCAATCAACTGGAAGAGACTAACAGCACTCCGAGTAAAATGTATAAGTTCATGTCATCCTTGCTTGGCAAAAACGATGAACAAATCCTTCCAAAGCATACTGATCTGCAGCAACTGACAAATGACTTGAGTTTCTTTTTCAAAGACAAAATAGAGAAGATCAGGTGTAGTTTGGATCGTGACCATGTATTGATCCAGCCTACAAGTAATTCATTGTCTACTGATACGTTTGATGGAGAGCATTTGAGAACACTGGATTCCTTTACAGTTGGGGAGGTCGAGAAGCTTCTCAGAGAATGTTATATCGACCCGATTCTAACAAAGGTAATATTGGCTCATGTTGATATCATCATTGAAGTCATCACACAGATCGTTAATGTAAGTCTGAAATTGGTACGCGTGCTTGAAACATACAACAGAGCTGTAGTCAGACCACTCAACAAGAGGTCTGACTCTGATCAAAATAAAATGCAGAGCTATCGCCTTGTATCAAACTTGTCGTTCCTGTCTAAGATGCTAGAGAAAGCAGTCAAGCTTAGATTGTCAGATCACCTATCCCAAAATGATCACATGGACAAGTTTCATTCTGCCTTCAGAGAGCGACATGGAACCGAAACAGCGCTTGTGAAAGTGTTGAATGACTTGTGTTCTGTAGACACAGGTGATGTGACATTGCTTGTCCTTTTAGACTTATCCGCCGCTTTCACACCATAAATCATACAAACCTGCTTTGGAAACATGAACAATTTTTCGGCATTTGTGGTACAGCCCTTTTGTGGTTTACATCCTATCTGAAGAACAGGCATCAGGCCGTCATAATTAATGACAACATTTCAGACAAGGTTGTTATATCATGTGGTGTCCCGCAAGGTTCAGTCCTCGAACCAATAATGGTCACCATGTACATGTGCGACCTTGCTGCTGTCATAGACCAATACCTCATGGACATCACTCTTATGCCGACGACACTCAGCTGATCGAATCGAGCAGTGTTGAAGAATTTCAAGATGTCATCACACGTACGACTAACTGCACACGTGATGTCCAAAAGTGGATGTCGTCAAACACTCTCAAACTCTCACTCTCAAACGATAGCAAGACCGAAGCACTGCTGATCGGCAAGTCTGCTCAGAGAAACCCTACAGGAGTTGAGTCAGTTCAAGTGGGCGATTCCCTTTAGTGAAAGTGTCACGAACTTAGGAGTTTATTTTGACTCTGAACTTAGCATGGAGATCCACGTAAATCACATTATCAAAACAAGCTATTACCATCTTAAGAACACCAGTTACATCCGCAAATGCTTGACAATTGATGCAGCACATGCCCTAGTAAGATCACTTGTTCTGTCAAAACTAGACAATGGCAATGGTTATGGATTACCATCATCATTGCTCAAAAAGATGCAAAAAGTTCAGAATGCTGCAGCTCGAGTGGTGTGCAAGGTACCAAAGACGTGTCACATCACGCCAATACTGAAGTCCCTACACTTGCTCCTTGTGAAAGCAAGGATCGAGTACAAGGTGTTGTGTTTGGCATACCAGTGTTTTCACGGCACAGCACCTGGATACCTGACGGATCTATTGACCAAATACTGTCCTGAAAGAACTCTAAGGTCAACTGACCAACATCTTTTTGTTATCCCTAAAATGAGACTTAATACTTACGGCTACAAGTCTTTCAGCTATGGAGCCGCTCACCTGTGGAACAATCTGCCGACAGAACTGAAAATGCGACCATCTCTAGACACTTTTAAGAGAGCTCTAAAGACAATACTGTTCAAGCAAGGCTATGAGTAGAACTGCGCATTGAGCATAAACTTGTGTATGGACATTTGCGCAATACAAATACACATATTATAATTATTATTTAGTAAAGCGTGTTTCCACGTCAATCAATCAAAGTCATGTGATCAGGTCATAGGTGTTGTGTTTGTTTTTTTGATAATACATAAAGGCATTCGGTAAGAAATTCGTTATAACATTCCGTCAAGGGTAGCATAGGGATATATTATATACCCTTGACGGAATGTTATAACTCATATTGTATAATACCTCAAAGACAGGCACAGAAAAGATAAATTTCGATCATGCTCATAACACCTGAGAGACGGGCCGTTAATTGGTCAATTTCATTTTTTCGTTTTCCGAAATACTGAGGCCGCTTCGGTGGGAAGGATGTACGGCAGATCTTTAGTGATACACGTATATGTGCAAAACATGCAATTTTTACACTGATTGATTAAACCAATACAGTTTTATTGCAACATTTCATTGTTCAAACCAAGTTTTAAAGATATTCAAATATATCTTACATTATACAATACTGGTGATATATATACCTGATTGAAATCCAAATGTTTTTGATTGGCAATATACGATATTTTGTAATATATAACCACCCTTTAGCGCTGAATCCTGTTTTAGTCTATTGTGAATATATTTTGAATTATTGCTTCTATTGCGTTACGAATCAATCTGAAGGCCAAAGACAGATACAGAAATTGTATTCAGTGTAAATTCCAAAGGTCCTTAATACAAACTATGTTACAAAAGATCACAGCAATTTCAATTGCAACAAAGGAAAACTCTTTTATCATCTGTATATTCTTCTTCTTTGTTTTCGCCCATTTATGTTTTTCGATCTTTCCGGAAATAGGCAGTAAAAGCTGGAATAATTGCAAAATATTGATCAATGATGTTAACAAAAGAAATTAACTATCTCAGTACATCTAAAAGATATAACATTATTTGCTTTAACACCGGAAATTAAGTTCCCCAAGCACATACATTTATTCGAGAAGAAAGCTTCACGAACATACATAATTTGATAAATAACTGCTGTTATTTACTAAGAATGAACACGAAAATCTCTTGTCTTTCAAATGTTTTGATAGTCCAATGTATGAGTACTTTTAACCATCCAATCAGAAATGACGTATTTATACAAAACATCCATTATAATGCTTTCGATCGTAAACGTGAACTGAATATCTTTGAAAACGCTTGGAACATTTTTAGGTCGTTAAGTGCTAACCTTTAGGGATACAATATGATTTCTTTCATAATCGCATAGCTTATAAAGCAAAACACAAGCATTGAATTGAAGGGACTTTTTTCAGTTGTCAGGCTTCTTATAAAGTGATTAAATTTATTTAGTTTTAAGAGGAGATGACATAAAGAGACTAGACTGGAAACTATTCATGATCAACAAGTTTAACTAATTTCAGTGTGTCTAATTATTGTATATTGACGATCAGATTTTCAAACTATCTGATTTGAATGCCACACTTGGCTGCAACGATTCACCAGTTTGGCATGTATTTTTCTATGCTCAACTGAAACGTCTTTCCAAGGATGTTGCCATAACAAAATTGAAGTTTCTAAAACTTTGAACATGAAACAACATGAAAATTGTTCGAGGCGTATTGTAGTATGAAAAATAGGTATTGGTTTTTGACAATCACTGCCTAAATTCTCCAAAAATCCAGGAAAATACGAGAAAACCTGACAATGTTTTTCGCTGCAATCTGTCTTTTCCTGACACTTTTACTTCTTGCACTTACATCTGAGGACGTCTGTAACCCTATAGATACCAATATCAGAAGAATCCAAGAGTTTGATGACAAGAAGATCACCGAATCATTTCTGTGGAGTACAAACTTACCAATGGCCCAATGTTTGGAGAAATGTCATTTGGATTCTCAGTGTGTCAGTGTTAATCTCTCCCCTGAAACTAAATCATGCATCGGATTCGAAAGATCTTTCAAGGATCTTGTTGCACAGACGGAAGCTGTCCAAGGATTCCAGCTCTTTGAGAAAAGTAAGTGTTGAACTGGTTCTTATTTATGTATTATTTGTTGCCTGTGTAGGTGTAACGACAATTGTTTATGCGGCGTTTAAGTAAATTAAGAGTTTCCAACTTTTGTGTAATCACGGATTTTCGCGTTTATTCTAAACTAGTTAATCACCATTCAAGGTAGATGTAAGAACGACATTCATTATAAGGCAATAATGTCAAATGCATTTCAAATTGTTTATGACTTCAACAAAGTAAATGAATATGCATTCTCGTCATTGCATCTTTGATGTACCTAGAATATTTGTTAATTGTGGTCATCATAGTGATATCAAAACTTACATCAATTTCTTTGAATGAAATAAACATCCTTTAGTTGGCATCAAAACCAATTCGTTTGCTTTGATAATCAGGGGTAGATATTCTCAAAATACGTAAAATATGTTTTATCAGGTATGCAGACCTCTGAGGGCCTTTTTCAACCATCGTTAAAAAAAGAATATTTTGATCAACGAAAAAGTATCTTAATTTTGAAGTATACCCCCCTATAAAAATTGCTGTGGGTAAACACGAACCAATAATTAATTACCACAATGTTTTTGTGTACTTGGGTTTCCCTTTTTGTTCGATGAAGGGAGTTCGCAACTGTAACGAAGCTTTTTACCTCAATCTGGGCACTTCCGTCTTACGATGACGCCATAAAACTCTAATTCACTAGATTTCACTAATTGAAGTAACGTAGCTCTAATTAAGAAGGTAACATAGACGCCATTCCACTTTAAAATTGTAGGTTGGTCATTCATGAATACGTTACGAGTGATACTTACCGATGTCATTTTATGAGTATGTTTATAACAGTACATATATCGGAGCTTGATATGACTATGTGAATTACCTTGTATATGACCTGTTTCGATGTCTCCCGTGCTTGTGTGCGCGAGTAGGCAAAGTTCATTAATGTTTAAGAGATAAATTTGGGAAATTAAAGCATTCTTTTACGCGATCACTGTTGCTGAAATTACAATATACTCGTTTTGTTTAGAGTTCTCATTTACTGATTCAATCGTTGGCAATGAATGTCAATTGCACAGTTGCCATTGCAACGCACGTGCAAATGCATCTTCCTGTCGAAACGTGTTGCGCGGATCATTTTTGTTTGAAGATAGATCATGTTTCTTGAGGTGTTTACGAGTACGTCTCAAAGTTCTTTGCGGGGCTCTGCAAATATTACGTCACTTTCTATTTATAGCAGTAAACACTTACGGGAATGCGTTTATCCGTAGTTTATAACCATATTTCTATTTTTGTTTTGTTGGTAGCAAATGTTTTCTAAATAAACAAAGAATACTTAAAACATACTTTTACACTAGGATCATGCTTCATTAGGTGATTCATATATTTGACATTTTGCAACGATCGAATCCTCAAACTAAAATTCAGATTATAAAAAGTATAACATTATTGCATTTTCATATGAAATATATTTACATTTTCTTATTGTCTTGTTTTGGTAAAAATTTCGATTTACGGTTCGGGGAAATCCTCTTCATGACAAAGGTAGGGTCTTTGTAACCGCTGCTAAATTATTGAAATGTAAACCATACTCTTTACTCAGCATAAGATGTCATCCATTATCCTACTATGTACATCAGTCACAATATCAGAGGATTTTTATGGTCTGAATAGAGAAGAATCACCAAAAAAAATTTAAAACATGAAATGAGTTTGAAAAATTCTTGAATAAACCAATGATTCGGAAAATTTGTTTTGAACTTTGATTTGTAAACTGCCTTACAAAACTTAAATACTTTCAGTTAAAAAATAAAAATTATGAAGTGAAAACAGACGGCTTTCTTTCTATTTTTTATATCATAGTTAATGTAAATAAATGGTATGGCCTACCCTTGCTTGCATGCCGGCTCATACGGTCATACTTGAGTTGTATTGCCGTTGAAAAACCACCTGCTAGCAATTGGAATGTATTGCCATTCTTCATAGCTCTCTAGACTTGTGGGCTGTGCCTTATGCCCCAGTCACACTTACGTTTATGAACGTAGTGATGCAGAACGTACTTTAACGCAGTTAACTGTACTTAAGCCTAGTTATCCGTAGTTATACTTAGTTATCCGTACTTAAAACGTAGACATAGACGTGAGACAAACGTAGTTTGTGATTTAACTTTTGGACATGTTCAAAGTTTAGCATTTCCGAACTACGTTTCCAGAAACGTAGTTCAATGTAGTTGGACGTAGTTAATTGAAAATGTGAACTTTGTTCATCGTAGTTGAACCTAGTTAAAAACGTTCTTTAACGTAGTACAACTTTTCCACGATTTACTACACTTTACTAGGTATCCGAGTACGTTTTCGTACGTTTAAGTACATTCTAGAACGTTGTACTACGTCTGACTACGTTAAACTACAATAAACTACACTAGTTTCATCTGAGTTGAAGAACGTTTTAGTACACAAAACTAGGTATTAGTACGGTTAACTACGATATCAAATACGTGTAACTACGTTTTGGTACGTTTCGTATTTATACTTTGACGTTTAAGTACGTTTCCCTACATCTAACTACACTTAAGTAAGTATAATTACGTTGAACTACGATAGACTACGCCTAACTAGGTAGCTTTATTTATTTGTACCTTGTGTCACAAGTGAGTGAAACACCTGGTATGCATTTTAACACTGTTCATTTCACAACTGAGAGAGGATGAGTGGAAGGAAGGTGAAAATGATACAGTATTTAGCTGCTATCAACAGAGAAATGATATAATTTGCTCAATATTTTCCTCTGTCACATCTGATGTTCCTTCGTCAGGATTGACAGAAATGACCGTCGTTTCAGGAATATCTCTCGCGGCTTGATTTCAACCAGAAGGTGGAAGTGGGCGACTTTTCCTGCCTCTCGTTTTACCCATAGTTGATAAAATTAACTAACACTCTGTTGGCTTGACAATTAAGAGAAGGAATGAAATACATAAACGTGTGTCTTTATATACCCTTCCACTGAAGTGCCGTGATTGACCCTACTTTAACGTACTTTGACGTACCTAAACGTGTTTCTACGTAGTTCAACCTACTTAGTTGTACTAACAAACGTTCTTAAATGTAGATCAACGTGGTTTAACGTAGCCGAACGTAGCTAGTAAGTTGTTCAATGAACGTAGTTATCCGTTGTTAAACCTAGTAAAACGTACTTATATGTACTTAATCGTACTTACACGTAGTGAATGAACTTATAATGAAACGTTGTTTTACGTAGTTACTAAAAATGCACTCATTTTCGGCACGTTAGCGGTTTTGTGGCTACGTTCAATGAACTACGTTTAACTAGGTAAATGAACGTAAGTGTGACTCCCCCATTATGCTGCGAAGGCGATCTGCAACATGTTCCACACATGCTCGATAGAATTAAGGTCCGGCAGCGTGAGTGCCATTCCTTACGGGCGATTGTCCCGAGCTCTAAGAACTGGTTCAACCCTTAGCGCGACCAAGACGAGCGTTATCATCCATCAAGTTGAAGTCAGAACCAGCATATTGTATCACGTACACACTAAGCATCTCAAACCCCATCTTCCTACGCAAAGCTTAACTATTGCCAGTCTCGAACTGTCCAAGTTAGCCCTTGCTGCCGACACAAGACTTTCCTGTGCTAGCTCTCTAACTCACTAGTGCTGCAAAGGAATTAGATAGTCCAATCAGAAAGCTCCTAGCAAAAGCTACATCCGGGGACTCGAACAAACATGACTGCACCCATGTCGCAGTCCGTCGACTGAAAGATTTGTAAAGAGGAAGTGCCTCCTGCAAAGCGATGAACAATATATTCAAGTTCATTTATGTTTATAGTCAATTTGCGTTATTATATGGTGCTACAACCCTATAGCGCACAGCGGCCTTTCAAAGAATTTATTCTTAAAATGCTAATCAAGCTCGATAAAATTTACCATGATTTGAAGCACCGACTCGATGCACTACACCCGGCAAGACTTTATCTCCTGTCATCGTACAATTGTTTTATCATTTGTGCTTTAAAAACCTCGAATACCCGTTGAACCGAAACATTAATTAAATTTAACATAAATAAACCGATAAAATTTGAACATATCTCGATGTCTTCACACTCGAAATGTAGTAGCCTGCGACCTCGTTGTATCGCGGTGGTAAATGTTTCTATCAACAAACGTTACTTCTTGCAGTCAAAACCAGGTATTTTTTATGTGCACCATTTAAATATCATATCGTCAATAACAAATCAAAAAAGTTATAGTTGTTATGTTTTCTTCCATTTTCACTGATTTCACTGGGTTATTTTCAATTTTGAAAATATTATTGTATGTAAAAATTGATATAAACATTATTCTCTCTACATTAAATATTACCCGTTTGGCTTGTACGTGTGTTTATGAACAGTTGGATAATCAGAAATGAGACTTAATTTGTGCACATGATAAAGATAGAAAATTGTTAAGTTCTTGATATAGTGTCAAAGCTTACCAACTAAAAAGGTGTGTCTGGTAAAACTAAGAGAAGTTAAGTCCACTTTTGTAGTAATTGTAGCAGAATATTTTTCGTAGTTTTGCAAATGCTCTTATCTAATCTTATGATCAACTAAATTTAAATCAAATTTATTGTAATGATAATATTACTTTGTTTCGTTCACAGATATTAATTTATCAAAAAAATCATAATTGCCCTGAAAATAAAGACCCCACTGTTAACATACATTGCATAGAAAATATATACTTTTCATTGTATGTCTCAAAATATATGCTCCCCTGATAAATTTGATTTTCACATATTTTCCAGGATAATTGTGCAGCTAACTGAAAATAAACAATGTATGAACTGTACTTATTTGATGAAAAAATACAAGTATATAATGGTACCGCCCACGATAAATGGGCTTACATACTTCCTTTGAAAAATATATGGGGCGCAGTCATATATTATTTATTTACATAAACCGGTCCTAATAACAACAAAAACGTCTTTTCCGTCCCTCAATACATTTATAAACTCAATCTTCTTGTTTGAAAGGTTTGCAATGCCAACTTCTTTGTAACCTGATCAAACAGGCAACTTCCATGGGCGCGGCCATTTTTATTATATCGCAAATGACACGGCGTCGCCGATTGGCCATAGTAAGGGAGGTAACTGGAGATAACAAAAAATCGAGAGAGAGGGCGCTGGTTGCCAGCACAGGAAAGTCTTGTGTCGGCAGCAAGGGTTAACTTGGACAGTTCGAGACTGGCAATAGTTAAGCTTTGCGTAGGAAGATGCTCAAAACCGTAATGTACCCAGGTCATCTTGTCTTCCCCATGCAATGCACTTCCGTTCTACCGTTCCTGCTTATTCTTCCGAAGACCATAATTGATTCACTGGAATAACGGTCCTGTTGCCAATGTGGGTTTAATCAAATTGCCCACCTTCTCTTCCCCGTACCCGTTGCCTCAAGTCGACGCATTATCAGGATTCTTCAGTAAAGAAAACTAGAGCCAAAGTGACACGTTCAATCCGAACGTTCCTGCCAATGACGAACGTTCAATGAGATACCAAAACATGCCATTCTTGAGGTTAGGGTGGCATTGTAATGACGAATCAGTAACGTTCACCCCAGAAGCTTCAAGGATGTCCTCTGCTAGAGTTGTGCCTGTCCAGAAAGGATGATATCATGCGTGAAATCTGAGTGAGTGGTCTAGTTTTGTACTCGATCTCTGACTAGAGATCTGATGCCAGTTCCACGCCCTGTTAAAATGTTTTGGCTGACATTAGCAAAAAACGTGAAGTTGAGAAAAGCAAGACTTACGAGGGGTGTCCCAAAATTGTCCGGCTTGACCATCCAAATCAAAGAATCATTCAAATTTTTAATCACCCTTGACCTCAATGCATTTGCTCCAGCGTTTTGTAACATCTGCAACCCATCTGAAAATCAGTTCTTATCACGAGACCCCCAAAAACTCCTCTACTGCAGCAATGACGCCATCGTCAGTCTCAAACCTTTGGCCACGGAGCTCTGTTTTCAGTTGATGGAAGGGGAAGAAGTCTGAGGGGGCTAGGTCTGCAGAATAGGCCGGGTTTGGGGAGAATCTTGAACCCACAATCCTGTGCGGGACTGTCTGCAATTTGGGCGGTGTGAACGGGAGCATTGTCCTGCAACAGCCACACACCATTGCGCAGTTTACCCCTTCGTTTCTCTTTGATTTTTTTCTTGTAACTGTAGTTCAGTTGCGTAATAAGTGCTATTGATTGTAGAACCTTTCTTTAAATAATCAATCATTATTACACCCTGAGATGCCATAACCTTCTGACTGGAGGAACAAGATTTGAACTTTTTAGGGGTGGGTGATGTGCAGTGTTTCCATTGCATGCTTTGGCTTTTGGCTTCTCAGGGTCAACATGATGAACCCAGGTTTCATGTTGAGTGGCGACATGAGTGAAAAATGATTCTGGGTCTGCGAAGAAGTTGCTGACTGACCATGACACGGTTTCGCTTTTGGCCCTCAGATAACATTCTTGGGACGCAGCGTGCTGATACCTTTTTCATATGTAAATGTTCACGTATAGTTCGTTTAACTGATGTTTTAATGATGTGTTGAGTACGAGCTAAGTATCTGATAGTTACTCACCTGTCTTGCCTTATTGTGTCAAGAACAATCTCAATGTTTTCACCTGAGGTGACATCAGATGGACGACCAGGACGGGGATCGTCTTTAGTGCATACTCTACCCCGTTTAAATTCAGCACACTAATGTTTAATGGTGCTATATGAAGGAGCAGAGTAACCTAATGTTTGTAACATATTCCCATGAATTTCCGTTGGAGTGTACTTTTTAAAACTCTGATATTTGATAACAGTCCTACATTCACTTTTCTCCATTTCGGTAGAAGATGTGAGGGTACCTTTGAATAACAGGCTATTATATGCAATTGAAGAGTATGCATCTTGTGATTTCATGCAATTTACACGTCAATGAAGGTTCTTCATGCATGGTTGCGTTTCAGGCATGTTTTCATATTCAGACCGGAAACTTTGGGGACAACCCTCGTAAGTATTCCAATGCAAGTATTCCGATGCTCCGAAGTAAAGCGACAGCTAAGAAGTTGAACTGACATTCTTGCCTGACAAAAACTTTCTGATTGGTTCCTCACATCAATTTTGGAGTAACTATTTCACTAAGAATTACTTCTTAATAATTACGACCGATTCACATTCCTCAGCGAACCTCAGTGTTTTTTAATCTATGTGCTTACATGAAAATCGTAACTGTGACAATATAGAAAATATGTTATAACTTTATATGTATTTATATTGACAAATATCTAAAATGCAGAAATCATGGATGGTAATGCTCCACAACGCATGCTACTTCCCCTTTTTTCGAAATAGACCATGAAACCTACTGACTGTCCATTTATAAGAATTATTAACTATTCCATTTTATCTCTCTAACGAAAATGATGTCTAGCAAGGGCTATTCTTAAGCTAAAACATGATTTTGAAATATCATTTTGCATTTTCTTATAAGGACTGCAGCCTAAATCGAGATTTCAGTAACATATAACGTTGAAGATTAACAGCCAAACAAAGAAAACGAATGAAAATACATAAAAAATATAACTTCTTTTGGAAGCTCGATAAATCGATCCTATAAATAATCGTTTGTGTCTCATTAACAGTATCATTGCAGTTTTGAAAAAATCTGTATGTATACTATCGGGAAAACAATGTTTGCTGTGGTTTTTTAACGATAAGAATAAATGATTTTGTTAGCACGATCTGCATAAACTGTATTGGACTTTGGATTTGAATAACTAAGTACATACTTATGAGTAAATATGTTAGCTTTTGAAAAATAATCCATGAGAAAAAAAATTGTAACAAACTACATCTTTTGATATCATAGTGCAAATAAAACATAACTTTATAAGAAGTTTATTAACTTTAGAAAACTATCTTTTTTCAGCGCTTTCCTCGGTTTGTACTTCAAACGAATACTGCTCGACCAACTTCGAAGGTACTCACTGCTATGAGAACCGGTGCAGATGCGATATTGGATACAGTTTCAATGGAACAGTCTGTCGTGACATATCAGGTAAACACGTTTACAAGTACTTTCATCTGAAGAAATAAAATTACCACCATAGAATTATCAATATAAAGACATTAAAAAATTAATTAAAAGGTAATTTCTGAAAGATTACAGAATATTAAATGATAAAATTGGAAATGTGCCTAAATTTGAAAATATGACTAGAGATTCCAGTTGTATGAAAATTGTTGGCCTACGATTTATAAACAGAATTTTATAACTGTAGTCAGCCAAGAGAAGAACTTGCCATGATTAATATCAGGGTATGGTAGGAGGTACATGGATACAAATACTGTGATGTAGCAGGATGGTCGAGACATATTCCTGTTTAACAACCACCTGCCCCTATACGCATACCCTCCTTTGAAGACCTTTATTTGAGATTATTAAAATGTATACTTAATAACCGGCTTTAACCAATGAAAACCATTCTTTTATTTGCCTCTGGAAATATGGAAATCATTAAAAATGTATTGTTCAGTGAACATCTTTAAGGAAATATTTAGGGTTATGATTAATAAATCGTTACTTTCTCATAATGCTTTTTGAAAAACTCTCGAGATCTTTTACATAGAGAATACTAAACGAAGTCCCGTTTAATAACATATTTATGAAACGAGTGTATGGTTTGATATTTAACGAGCGAAAGCGAGTTAGATACCGATACCATTCACGAGTTTCATAAAAATGTAATTATACGGGACTGAGTTTAGTATTTTATTTATTACTCGCTGAATTATATCAAAGAAAAATCATACAGATCGCCAGGATAGCCATTGTCGTTGCCTCGCTAACATTGTGACGTCATGTTTAACGATTGTGACGTCATGTGACGTCAATCAACACGCGATGTTATTACACAATGTGTAATAACTTTGTAGATTTATTAAACGGCGGTATCTTCAACGGGAGAGTAATAAATTGATTTATCCATTTGTTAACATTATGTCGTAATTTGGAGATGACTTCTAAATGGACGCAAAAATATTTCAAATCTATGATTTAAGGAGGTTTTGACAAAATATTTGTCACATTTTTATTAGTGCATATAAATATGGTTTAAAAATAAACTCACTTGACCCATTGAGAGAATAGCTCCTACAACTTTAAAAACAAATCATATTTATATATTTTTCAGAATGTGTTTCATTTTCGATGAACTACAGCATACACCCTGGATATGTAAAACGGGGAGATGATTTCAAAGTTCTTTCTGAACTTACGCTTGCAGCTTGTGGTGACAATTGCATCATCGAAGCTACTTGTACAACTGCCGATTTCGATTCTAGCACTGGCGTATGCTGGTTGGGAAACACCAATTGGTTCGACGGGCCGGACGGAAACAGAGACTCTGACCCAAATTTTCGATATATTCAAAGAGAATGCAGCTGGTAATGAACAGTTTGTAAGACCGAGGTCGCTAAAATGGTCTGGCACTAACATTTGTCTGGTAGAACGAAAAAGGGCCATAAAGTATGTGTACTTTTTGAATTTTGATTATATCGTGTTAATTTCTTAAACAGAATGGACTGTGTCTGATAATTACCATTTTGACATTCCACATAAATGTTCAATATAGTGTGGCTATAAGGATTATTGTCATTGAAATTCATCGACAACTGAAAATCTTTTGCCGCGGGCCAATAAGTCAAATGTAATTTTGGAAACTTCAAATTATTTGTTCGAAGGTTAATTTTATAATATTTAAGTTTAAAATCCACCTGTGAACACTAGTGATAATTAGATTCTAAAGTTCTTGACCCGATTTTCCCATAAAAATACTTTTTCAAGAAAATGTTGTACATCTCTTTGTTTAAAGCTAAATCCTGTACAATAAAGTGTTGTTCCCTAATGACATTTCCTTCAAAATGATTGAGATTGTCATAAATGAATGTAATTTGGTGTTTGAAATTTAAGTATGTTTATAATTCTTGTTTATTTTACATACATGTATGTTATGACGCATGTTATATAACACCAAGTATAACATCAAGAATGTCCCCATTACAAATTGTATCAAAATTTCAATTATTTTTTCTTGACTTTTTTTCGTACAATCATTTCATATTTATACCCAACTTTAGTTTACAAACTCTACTACAGAAAATATTGAATGCTCAAATTCAAAGATTTTCGTGATATGTTTGTGTGTAAATCACAGGATGAAAGCCGGCCAGTATTATGTGGACTGTTACAAAGGACTTCTTTTTTTTCTCACTTTTTTTCTTTTCTGAGGGTACCGTACATAGTCATTTCACATAAATTAGCAATATCTACATTAAATGTTTTCAGATAAGCATGATAGGATTTACATAGTATATATACTCATCTATATAAACTATAGGTCATATAGCATATTCTTTCGAAAAGAAGAAAGACAAAGCAAAAGGAACAAACAGAAATAAACTTTTCAGAAATAATTCTATGTAAAAAGACTGTGGAAAGAAGACAAAAAAGACATGAATTTTTCATACCTATATTCAGTATAGAGTATCTGCTAACTGAAGTTATATGTTTCTTGAAGAGCTGATTTCAGACCGTTTAAAGAGTAAAATGTGTTTGCATTTACAACTGTATATGTAGTGTTTGGTTACAACAGGACTTGAGATAGCTGACTTTATACTTGAAAAGATTAAGATAAAAATCATTCTTAGATTAAGGTGTGTGGTGGTAAGCAGGTAACCTATGGCTACAATCCAGAAAGAACACTGCTGCTGTCTGTTTTGTTGGCAAAGGAAGTCTATTTTGTAAGCTATATTCTGATTGACCTATGCGAAGAACATGTTAGTTGTGATCTCAAGGACAGTGTATTAGAGATGGAAATCTGTACGTTTTGGTCGTGACTTTGTCAAGATGGTGCAACGTATGAAGATTGATTTTTGAGAATACAAAACATAATTTTGTTGACAGTCTTTATGTTTACGTAATTACTCAGTTATATGTATCAAACCATAACTGGTTTTGAATATTTCTACATGTTTGTCCATAGTTGGCAAATAGCCGGGGAGATGGTATTTTATCTTATTTCACTATGGATTCTTAATTCACTGCTGATATAAGATCATTCGATGTTTACACAATTATCATTATTATTGATAACCTACATCACCGTCGCAAATTGTTTGCAAATTCTATTTACAATGCACCAACGTATACCAATAATACAACCACCTATTTCAAAATTGTGTCCACAAGGGAAGTAAAAAAAGTTGTTTAAACTTGTTAAAACGATCTTAAACAAATAATAAATTATTACCTCTAATGTGTTACCATTAATCTCCACTCGTACCCGGCTGATTCAAGTTCTGTAAAGTGTCAAGGTACCAAGAACTTTGAACTTTATGTCTCTTATTCGTTGCATTTGTGGTTTGAGAGCATACATTCATTCTGATCATTTGTGCACATGTGCACTCTGTGTTTAAACATTCTTATTTCATTTTATATTATTCTTTCTATTTTGGTATAATGATCAATCAATCTGTAGGTCAAAGAATTTGAATGAAGATAATGAAAAAATTTATCGTCTTACCATGTATGCTTTGTGATTTTCTCATTTACCCACAAAGACGCATTTGTAGCTCTGCCGGGAGTGGTAATTAACCTTTTATGTGTGGAATAATTGCAACATGTTAATCAATAATGTAGCCAAAGGTAATGAAATAGTTCACCGAATGTATCTTCTCTTTACATTAATTCCCTAAACGTTCTACATTTAATTCATCAAGTAAATTATATGGTATATTGCTCTACCAGCAGGGTATTATCCCGAATAAGAACTTCAAGTAATCCTCTTTAAATATTTTCTTTTCAATAAGACTACTGTTCGGTTTAAGTCAAAGACTAATTACTAACCTTTTTGAAAAATAACTCGAATCCAAATTTTAAATATACAAAAGATTTGCCGATTTGCCGTCTGGAATCCGTATGCCTCATACATTTACATGTCAAACCCTGACAATCATACCACTGTACCAACTCGGCTGAGATGACAGAGAAACTATTATAGTCCCTTTTGTTTCAAAGGTAGTATGTGTCTTTACGTGATATTTTGCAAACGCGTCTATCGGTATTATAATTTTATGTTAACAGTTGAATCAACGTAATTACAAATAGTTCAAGGTTTATGAATTAGGTAAGTATTATCTGTGGTCATTATTAAAGGAAACGTCGCTATCATGTATCTCTGCGGTTGTATTCGACTCAACTAAACCTTGATCGGGTTGGCCAATCAAACCCCTAGAAGTGTGAAGACGGCGAGGCTTGTCATTTACATTATTTCTCTGATGTTTTTTCGGTATATGAGATAGATAAAAAGCCTCATCCTCTGGCGATCTAGAAAAAAAATCTTTGCCAACGGGACGATCCTCGTGTCCTTTTGTGCTATCGTGCTATAGCATTGATGCACACTAGGGTCTGTGCAAGAGCAAAGCCCTCTCTTTGCAATACCACCCGAAGATGCGAGTCTTATCTTTTACTCAACCACCTCATCGAAATTTCCATGAACTTATTGCCTGTTCATTGTACAAGAATTGAACCGACGTCTCTCTATTCAATTGTCAGGCTTTGTGCTAACGAGGAGATCAATTACTTCAGCTTTTATGAGCAAATGACATAAGAAGATTATACTTGCAAAGTATTGACGATTGGCATCCAGCATATATAACCCGTGAATTATTTCTGTGTGTCTAGACGTACATTGACATTCAACTTCTCAAGCTGTTTCATTGCAGTTGCCAGGGTTACAAACTTTCTCCATATTACTTTCGACGCCTTACTGGATAGTAACACTTCTCTTAAAGGCTGTTCTCCTAACGAAATCGAACTTGGAGACAGTAACTTTATTCAGACGTTCCTCCAACTTGCATGAACCAAGACTTTCTTTTATTCGGTGGTGTGTCAAATAATTTTAAAACTGGCGTTTTTTTCTTTTTTTAGTTCTTCTGTGTGGGTCTAGAAGTTCTAACGATTAATAACATCAACGTTTTCGTGAAGTCTATTTTTGATGGAGTAATATCCCTAAACTATTGTAAAAGTAACACAAGAGGAAACCTGATAATGTTTTTCGCTGTATTCTCATTTTCCCTGACATTTTTGCTTTATGTACATGCCTCTGTTGACATCTGTACTGATATAGACACCAATGCCGAAAGAATTCAAGAGTTTGATGACAAGATAATTACAGAGCCATTGCTGTGGACTACAAACTTACCAATGGCCCACTGTTTGGAGAAATGTCATTTGGATTTTCAGTGTGTCAGTGTTCATCTCTCCTCTGAAACTGAAACTTGCATCGGATTCAAAAGATCTTTTAAGGGTCTTGTTGCACAGACGGAAACTATCCAAGGGTATAGGCTCTTTGAGATGAGTGAGTATGGAATTGGTTCTTGGTTATGTATTGTTTGTTACGTGTGTAGGTACAATGAGACTTTCGAATGATATTCAATAGTTTATGAATTTGCCTTTTATATGACATTTCAACTTTCGCTTCTTTGTTTGCTGATTTTCCCTTTAAAAAACGATGTGTAATAGTTTAACAATACTTCCCTGAAACTTTCTGAAACCATATTCTTAACGAGTAAATTATATTTCTCCAGGTCCTGATAATAAGGATTCGTGTTTGGAGAGTGAGATATCTTTGATTGGGGAGATATTGTATGAAATTCCCCCTCATACGTTCGTAATATCCTTGGGTTTTAAGTGGTAATGCAGTATAGTATCGAGAAGAAATTGCAAAGACGATGGACAATTTCGTTTTGTCCTTTTGTAATAATTTTGTACATTTGTTCTTTAGCAATTTCGCATAATCACTGTATCTCGCAACTATTAACTGTATTGGTACCTATCAAAGATATAGGTAATTACGTTAATATCATAACAACTAACCTATTCAAAAAGCCTTTTAAAAAATACATTTTATATTGGTGTTTTTTCGCAATAAAATATATATGCGCTGTTCTCATTTCTTTGATTAGAATTTTTTTTATAAATTGTAATCCTTTAAGTAGTTCCATAGGCTTTTGATTTGGCGTCAAAGGAAATTCGTTTTCTTGAGTATGCAAATTCGGGGGTAGATATGGTTGTTTATTTAATTATTGATCATTTGAATTGAAAGAATGTTGGATGTTAAAATTACATCAAACTTAGACTACCTATTTGACAATCGACAAGTATTGAATAGGAGTCTATTGAAACGAAAATCTTGAACTCAATTTAATTGTGTAATCTAAACATTCAAAGGTTATGTGGTTATAAGGTATATAACTTGTGTCATTAAATTGTAAATATAATGTGGATAATTATTATATAGTTCTCCTTGTTTTCTCTTAATGAAATAACGTTTAGTTGATTCTTATGTTTGACATCTGAAAAATTTTAATCCTCAAACAAAACATAAGATAAACTCCAAGGCAAAAGAAAGGTTTCACTTTTATTTCTTTCATGAAAACATTAAGACGGCTAGTACGGGTTTGATTCTAAGCAGGACGTGATAGTATTACTGCATCGTTTCCTTTACACAAACGAATCGCATCTAACGCATCAACTGGAATTGTGCATTCACAGATACGTGCAAAACGTGTTTTTGAGGCATGATTTGTGATGCAGGGGCAGCAATGTTGCATAAATACCCTTGTTGAACATTCAGGTACATAAGAACACTAAGACTTAGGCAAGTGCAACGTGACCAAGCGATTCGATATGTCCAGTATGGGGGCTCCCTAACGTCCAAATTGCAAGAACCTGCAACTGCATCCAAACCAGCATCAAAATTACTACGCTACCAGCAGACAGGCCAGACACAGGACAGACCAAGATCGGGAAGAACGAGGATTACAACTTTGGCCGAAGATCGCTACATCAGGCAGATTCACCTCCGAATCCGATTCGTAACCGCGACAGCAACAGCGTGGACGGCACTCGGTCATGTCATTAGCACAAGAACCCATCGTCAACATCGTTTGGCTGGTATACAAGCCTACCGCCCCTCCCGTGGTATGGCTTTGACACGTTTACACAGGCAACGCAGATTACGATGGACACGTACTGTAGCGACGTAACTGGGAGAGGGTACTGTTTAGAGACGAGAGCAGGTTTTGCCTATTCAGGAACGATGACAGGGTCCGAGTTTATCGACGAAGTGGCGAGCGTCTCGGTTAAAACTGCATTAAAGAGGTTCATCCGTTCGAAGGTCGAAGACGCCGCCGCTGTTTTTTTCTGCGAGGGAATTTGACTAGCCAGCGATGATACGTTGATGAAGTACTGAGGCCTGTCGCCGTTCCTTTCTTCAAACAACAGCCAAGAAGATTGACATTGCAACACGACAACGCAAGACTTCACACTGCCTGAATTGTTTGAGACTACATCGAGAACGCCAGCGTCGCTGTTTTGCCGTGGCCAGCCACCTCACCAGATACACTGGTGTACTTGCTTGCATTGATGCCCAGGGTGGTCACACTAACTTCTTATGACAGACTCCGTGGTTTCTGTGACTACTGAGAGTTTCTGTGCACTTGTCTTTTAATACCAGATTTGCGTAACTTTTAATATTGGCCCTCTGTCCATTTCCTTGTGTATTTGGGCAAATTATATTTGGATCCTTTTTAAAAAGAATATTGGAAAATGATTTATGTTTATAAACCAATCGTCGGAATTCTCATATCTGGGCTTTTTTTAATTCATAGACTTGAAAAATCAATGAAACCTTTCTTTTACCAGGTAGTTTAGTAAAAAGTATAAAACTTCTCTCAAGAAAATAATAATTATTACAATTTTAATTGAATGACATATGTTATGGTTTGCTACGAAATATGGTGAAATTGTTGTAAATAACGATTATGGGAAATTACCAACATCAAAGAAAGAAGCTTTGCAACCTCAGCTGAATTAAAGAAGGATAAAAAACGAAAGCGAGGCTTTTTAAAAAATTCAAAATCCAAGTAAGGAAAAAAAACCGAAACCGGAGTTTGAGGATTTGTTTCCCTCGAAGCTTTCATTCCGAAGGTTTTGTTTTCCCAATTATAACCGAGGTCGAGATCTACTCCGATACCGTAATTAACAATGTAGAATCATTATAAGTCTAGACTGATTATCCTAAATCACTTTGCTTACAAAGTGTCGATGAAGTACGTTTAGCTTATTCATCTTAACATTCATCTTTTTAAAAAAAAGTTATTTTTGATAATGTTATTTTGATTCTGACGCTAGTGACAATTGAAATTAATTTTCATGGAGACAAATACTGTGTTTAACTTTTTATGAATAAAATAACTCGGGTCATTAACATTTATCACAGGGAAACATACACTTTATATTAGCTGTATATGTTTTCTATGTCTATCAAATTATATAAAAGTGTACATGGATATTAAAAGACTGCAGTGCCATAAACAAAAGCCTGAATACGTTATTACCTGTATGGCAGATTACATGAGTTCCAATTTTAGTGACATCGAGACATGTGCATCATCTGTAAATTGTTGTAAATTACATAAAATGGATGTGCGTGAAAAAAAATATCCTTAAGTCTGGCTAAATAAAGAAGTAGTCTTTAGGATAACATAACCTTCTGTATGGCGCATGAAAGAAGGAGTCTTTAAGATAGCTTAACTTTCTGTCTAGCTTATTGAAGAACCAGCCTTTAAGATAGCATAACCTTCTGTCTGGCTTAATAAAGAAGTAGCCTTTAAGATAACATAACCTTCTCTCTGGCTTAATAAAGAAGTAGCTTTAAAGATAACATAATCTTCTCTCTGGTTTATTAAAGAAGTAGTCTTTAGGATAACATAACCTTCTGTCTGGCTTAATAAAGAAGTAGCCTTTAAGATAACATAACCTTCTCTCTGGCTTGATAAAGAAGTAGCTTTTAAGATAACATTACCTTCTGTCTGGTTTATTAAAGAAGTAGCTTTTAAGATAACACAACTTTATGTCCGGCTCATTAAAGAAACAGCCTTTAAGATAACTTAACCTTAATACATTTGAAACTTTTTTTTTAGCAATATCAACCTAACTTAAACATTTTAGTTTTATGTAACGTTATTATTTAATGTTACAGCTTTAACAGAGAGAAAGAAAGACTTTTCTGCAAATAAGAACACGATCAATCGATCCTGTAATAAGTTGACAGTCTCGCTCGTAATGTCATTAGAGTTGTTGAAAGATATCTTCATACATAATATTGGGAAAAGGAGGTAGGGTTTACCTAACGATACCGATCAATTCGTCTGTTAGCATGAACCGTATACCTCTATTTTGGTCTTTGAACGTAAATATCCATGTATATATTCATGAGTAAACATACTCGCTTTGGACAAATAATTCTTGAAAAAAAGTGTTAACGTAATATATTGTTTGGTTTCTTTGTGTACATAAACTTTATGAGAAGCTTATAAAAACTCAGGAAACTATATTTTGCAGCATCTCCCTTAGAGTGTACCACGAACGAATACTGCTCGACCAACTTCATAGGAACACAGTGCTATGAGAACCGGTGCAGATGCGACATTGGATACAGTTTCAATGGAACAGTCTGTCGTGATCTATCAGGTAACATGTTCTACATCATCCTCTCCCAACAGAGGTAGCTCCGTCATAAATTTCTATACAACCTCTGTCTTAAATCAAAGGTGTCTTCCGGCACTTTTCCCTAGCGGGACAATATTGCAACTTAAACTACCTGGCAATATTTCAGCCAATGAAAACAACGAATGCATGAATAACATATTTGATGTCACACAAGCCTGTGCAATGTACAGTCGATACGAGACTTTTGTGCTCTGTAATTATATATACGACTCAAAGTGCAAGGTGTATATTCGAATAAAGTCTAGCTTTGTGGAAGCTTACGGAAAAAAACTATTTGAATGATAACTTTTGAAACGGCGTCGCTGATTGCACAACTACACTGCATAAATGGTGTTTGGATATTAAACACAAACCCAAACACATATCTTGTCCTGTTTTTTAAACACATGGAATTTCAAAACATGTTTAAATCCCAAACACGTTCCGTAAAGCGTTTATTATAAAAACACATTTGGGTTAGAACATGTTGTAGAAAGTGTTTTGATTTTAAACATGTTGTGAAAGTGTTTTGATTTTAAACATGTTGTGAAAAGTGTTTTGATTTTAAACATGTTGTGAAAAGTGTTTTGGTATTAAACATGATGTGAAACGTGTTCTGGTATTAAACATGTTGTGAAATGTGTTTTAATCTAAAACATGTAGTGATAAGTGTTTTGGTATAAACCATGTTGTAAACTATTAAACTAAATATTTTCTAAGATATTCAAGACCTTAAACAAAAAAGAGATGTAATCTTTAGCAAACAGACAACAATCACAAACGGCAATGAATTGAATATTAGTTTTTGAAGTAAAGTGCAATGTGTTTATATTTGAAACATGTTTTGATATACAACACATGATAATTTATGTGTTTAGCATTTAAACACATTTCGCAACATGTTTTGAGTAAAACACGTACGCAACATGTTTAAAATCAAAACGCCATTTTTGCAGTGTAACTTTTACTGCATCCAATCAGCGTTCTACATTTCGTGCACAAGAAACCTTAAGAAATTAAGACAGAGGTTGTAAAGAAATTTTTAACGGAGCTATCTCTGTTGGGAGAGAATAGTTATCACATGAAATACAGTTATTAGTAAAGAATGATGACACTAAATGCACTGAAGCATACCCATCAAAATTTTTGAAAGATTAAATAATGTGAAATGATATCATTGAAATTATGTCTGAAATATATCACTAGAGATTCCATTTGTTTGGTTGGCCTGTAATTCATATACAGAAAATATGGGGGGAAATGAGTTGTTCAAGACCAACCTTCTGCAACAAAAAAGACAGAACCCTGGATGATCTAAACAAGACTTCGTGCTTATACTTATTTTTCAGAATTTGTTTTTACTTTTTTGTTTTTGCATTTATCATTTTCAGAATGTCCTTCATTCACCATCACTTACAGCGTATACTCTGGATATGTGAAACGGGGAGATGATTTCCATGTTGTTTCTGGACACAGTCTGGCGTCGTGTGTTGATCTTTGCATCGCCGAAGCTACTTGTAAAACTGCGGATTTCGATACTAGCGCTGGCGTTTGCTATTTGGGCAACACCAACTGGTTGGGAGGACCGAACGTCAAAAGACAAATTGACGTTGCATATCAACACATTCAAAGAGACTGTATCTGGTAATGAACAGTCTTGTATGACTGTAGTCGCAAGAACGTCCATGCTTTAATCTCTGACTAATTAAAAAGAAACATATATACACCTGGAAAATTATTGAAACATCTACTTTTTTAATGACTGTCTTGAGAACAAGTATCTGACTTATATTAAAGTATTTGTTTCAGGTTTAGCAGTATATAAAGTTATAAAAACAAACCAAGTTTAGTAGTAACCAAATTAATACTTTTAAATGAGGTTATCGACGTTAGCCATGTTCACCGAATTTTTTAAAGCCGAAAATGTTTTGCTGTAGCAATAGAGGAGTACCTCATTCCACCGATGAATGAAGATATAGAAACAAGAAAGTCAGTATTTGGTGCAACCCCCAATGAGTACAAATGGTTTGCCCAAACCGTCTCCTGTTTTACTAAACAAGACGTTGAGCTGCCAATGAGATCGTTGGTTCCATTTCGTTTTGGTAATGCATTTGTCAAAGGAGTTCTGAACATAACTCAAAACCTTATGTGTTCATGTTGCATACAGAACAATGAAGAATTAAAGAAAAAGTATTTGTAAGTTGTCACTGTTGCTTATATGATGTTATGTTCTTCAACTTTTTTCTCATAATTACCATTTTAATACACCATTTAACTGGTTCAGTATAGTAGGTCTATACAGGTTTTGGTAATGAAACTTTATCGAAAACGTAACAATCATTCAAGCGTAATTTTCGGAAACTTATTTTTAACACTGAATAGGACAGATTTTTGTTGATAGTTTGATTGTGTCATAAGTTAGTTTTAATGGTCATAAACTATATCTATGTAAATTTTTAGATTTAGATTTAGACAATTGCTTCATTATAACTGAGAAAAGTATTTGATAATTTAGACATTTTTTGAGGAATTTGCATGTCAGGTGCGATAGATACTTTTTTTTAGTACATATGGTATTTTGGTGCGTATTCGTACGACGTTACAGTGTTATGCGCAGTAATCGTTTCAGAAAGGGATTTCGTGATTATTTTAAATAAAATCGCCCAATAACTTTATTCACGTCGCGGGGACAAAATTATTAAATCTCATTGAAATAAGATCTAGTATTGCTGCATTACATTGTGCAGATTATACCAGTAACATAGTGAAGCGATTTAGATTTCATTTTAATGAGATAAAAATTATCTCTCCAAATTACTTGAATAATATCTACATAAGCTATCGAACACTATCAACTACAATTTTTCTTACTTACTTTCTCACCTTTTGAACCGGTTAAATCTATATGCTCCATCAGCCTATGTGTATCCGCGAAGATCCTATAATAACCTGATATATACGAATCTGGGCAATTGACTCGTTTTGCTGTCAGCCGGTTATTCATTGCCATACATAGTACGTAAGTTGTACAGCCTGTGAAAGACAGACAGGTAGATAGGTGTATTCAGAAATAAAAGCGCAGTGGTCAAAGGTACAATTACAGTTGCAGCATGACTGGTTTGATCACGTGATAAAGACAAAGCTTCAACTCCGGATTTTCAAATGGATTGTTTTATAAAATAGAGACAAATTTGATTTTTAATTTAGCAGATTATACATCGTTTGAGGAATACTATTGATTTGACCAGAAAAATCACGAACATGACAGTTCATAATTGAAATAAATTGTTTAATTACCTACGAAGTAAATCATATCGGGGGTCATATTTTTCATACGATGCCCTAGGGCGAAATATCACTTTTTCATCGTGACGTCACGTCAAAAACAGTTCTTTGACGTCACAGTTCGCCTATGACGTTGAGTTCTAAATGCGCCTATGTCTATGCTTGAATGTTGATTATGATAGTTTCTTTGATTTCTCGACTTTGGTAATAAACAGAATATCATATTCATGCCCATGTCATACTATATTTACGATTTACGGATCTTGCTCGGGAAATACTAATATTAAGCACTCGTGTCGTAAACACAGTATGTCATGGACACGCGTATATAATATCCTTTATATTTTTTCTAAACGTGAAAGGTCGTTATGTGGGGAGCATGGCGCAAAATCTCTCGAATACATAATTATGATTATACAAAACAAATTTCCCTTTTGGGACAATAAAGATTATTTCATCTTATGAATAGCTGTCATGTTATTTTGGTATTGTCATCATAGCTGGAGTTAAAGTCATTCCATCTGCCTGCAACACAAGGCAGTTGTGTTGGTAGATATCAGCGTATTGTAGGAGCGCCAATGATACAAAAATGCTGATATCCTAGGATTGATAAGCATTTTATTGATTATTTTTAGCAATAGTCAGTACTTTGCGATAAAAAGCACCTCTTGGTTAATGTAGTTAATTCAACACCCGGAGAATTTCCTTTAATGTTGTTTTATTGGTCTTATTAGTTGGAAGTCGATTATCCAGCCAAGGGAGACACGGCACATAAAAAGATTTCAATCTTACTTTAATCATAAATTAGTTTACAAGATCTGATTCCTAAAATGTTAGAACAATACCATCAAATACTTTGATTTATTAGTTTATACAAACTGATTGTATGAACATATAACACTTCTGGTGAAAATTTTATCATGATACTTTTCAAAGTGAAAGCAGCCAGTCCTTTCCGAATCTTCTCTTAGTCAATGGGAGTATCACGACTGGAACAAAGTATAAAAAAATGAATGTTAAAAAAGAAAGATGATACCTTTTTATCCAAATTTTCGTGTGGTGAATAATTTGACGATAGTGGGTATTTAGTACACTGAACGAAAATATTCAGGAATATATGTATATAACAACTGATAAATAAATGATAAAGATTTTAATTAACCTACTGATGAAATATGAATCATAAACATTTCAATATTCCTAACTTATTTTGTTCAGTATACTTCCTTGTCCTTACATAATTAGACGTATTTGGCTGACACATTTAAGTAATAGTATTTACTATCTCTGAGGTTAACTTACAGGACAAATAATTAAAAGGGATATCACATTTTGCTATAAAAAAACTGCGTAATTAACTGCTATTACTATAAAACTAAAAGGTACTTCATTTCTCGATATGTTATAAGAAACATTACATTATGATGGCAAGTTTCAAGTAGTACTGGCACGTAGTTATTAATTGTTTTGGTACGAATTGGATCAATCATTGTTCTGAGTTTTGCACCAAAAACTATGAGGGACCCATTGATTGCTCCGTACAAACGCGTTGTAATTCACCAATGTTTCTGGTACTTAATTGATTGTTCAAATTGCTGCTTAGAAATACTTTCAAATGTAAAAGCATACTTAATTTTGCAGCCAACAGTAACCTAAACTTACTGTCGTTCACATAAGTAAGAGTACTGGCGTTGGCAGTCGACATCGGCCCATTGGAATCCCTGTTGTCCATAGAGCATAATGCAGTCTTCGTCATGGCCATTGTGTCCATTTGGTTCATTCGGAGCCCAGTCGAAGACGGTTGCATTTCGTTTTGTGTTTTCCCACTCGAAAACACCTTCTATTCTCATGTCGGCAAGACCAATCCAGATTCTCCTTTCAACTGAAAATAACGCATCGAATGAGGAAAAGGGAAGGGTATGAAAACATGCGAAATAGTTTGTTAGGATAATGTTAATGAGATACTCTTTGTGTTGCGCGTTTCAGCCTAGAGGCACCTACAGTAGCTAAATTTATGTTTATAATGGAAATTGAAAAAGTTATTAATTTTCAAAAAAAAATCAATGGAGACCCCATCATAGACTGTAATGGAAGATGTATAACCACGAAGGTTCCATCAATGTAATTTAACATGGAATGCACATGACAGAAGTTGGATTCACGTGAAATCTTATAAAGCCCGAATTTCACATACACGGCTGGTCAATCCTGGGGTTGATTTCCTCTCTCCTCAAAGAATTAAGAATTCCAACTAATAATTGTCACAAAGCCCCTACAATACCCTGATATCTATCAAGTTAAATGCGTCATTTAGCGTTGAATAACCAGCTGCAAGCGACTTGAGGCATTTGCAGTGACAAATACCAGGTTACTAGGATCTTTGTTGATATAAATATGGTAAAGACGCTGGGTGGCATTGTGTAAGTATTAAGAAACATGATATGATCATTTATTAACAGAAGGAATTCAGAAATAATTTCTTTTCACTTTTGTGAGTTTTAATGGCAAGATCAATTAATGAACAATAATAGGAGTGAATTATCATTTACTCAAAATATTTTCACCGCTGAAAAATTATCAATTCTTTAAGGGAGCTGGTTTAGAATTTTTTTTATTTCAGTGCACACAAAACTCGTTTAAGTTAATTTAAAGAGCCACTCCGTGAATTTCATAAGATATTATTTACCTTTGATACGAACCGGAATGTCATATGTAGTGATATTAAATCAAAACATCTGAACTTTTCATGTTCAAAAGACATATATTTGACACAAACTGGTTTTTCATGAAAATATAAAAACAGCCTTATAAATGCACAGAGGTGTAGATGTAATGTCCAAAATACATGGATACTAGTTATATAACCTAACAAACACTATCAACTCCTAACTGCCCCCCTGGCTGTTTGAGATAGTTTCCAAAATTACGTTTGATTATTTGACGCGCGCCACTGTCCGGTTTTCGATCATAATTGCCACGTTCTACCTTCATATCGTCACTGTAAAAATACCAATAAGCTTTAAAATGTGTCTTTTTGGTAACAGTCAATACTTTGCGATCAAATGACACCATGGATTAAGTTTGGCATATATGACCCCAACAACTCACGGACTGGCTCTTTAAGGAAGTTAGTAATTTGTCATCATTGCAGAGGGAAAACTGAGGTATCACTCACTTCCCAAGCGAAGATCCTTCATCAGCTGGTGAACGTTGCTGATCTCTTGTGTGTGGTCTGTGACTACCAGGTACCCATTGTGTGTCTCACATTCGAACTGGAAGGGTGCAACATAGAAATATAAATTTGATTTTGTAGAAACCAATTTAACTGTGAACTAATAATGTAATGAAACAACAAGATATAGAGAGAATTATGTGATTACTGTTTCTCTTAAACTGAAAGGTAAAATTTCTGACACATCGATCTAAATATAAGCCATTGTATGGGGATCTATTGTTTCGGAGCTTGCGTCACGGTAACAGATTTTTTTTTTCTCGTTTCTTTTCATATTTAGCACGAAAAAATCTTGGAAGTCTTTTTCTCTTCTGATCTCTTCTAGAATGAATCATCGTTCAAGTGATATCAAATCCTACACAAGTAAACTGTCAGTTGTGAGAATCATGCTCGTGTTTTACGCAAAAGGCTCCCTAAGACCAGATTTGAATCCTTTGAAACATGTCTGGGACATCATCCTCATCCACAAAATCGTTGGTTAAAAGACTGCATTGCAACAGTAACTTCCTTCAACGAATTTGCAGATCCACAAGAGGTA
This sequence comes from Phorcus lineatus, assembly GCA_921293015.1. Lineage (NCBI taxonomy): Eukaryota > Metazoa > Mollusca > Gastropoda > Trochida > Trochidae > Phorcus > Phorcus lineatus. The sequence continues at coordinate 9,969,791 of OV121085.1, forward strand.
TCAGGAAAAGGGTCGACACTGTCATCCGGGCTCTTGGCGGGTACGGGACCGTTGGTAATTTTTAATTTTTGAGACCTCATTTTACAATTTCAAGGAGAAAGGGTCTTTGAAACTTTGGGTGTCGCATAGTTAATGTCCATATTTATCTATAACTATGATCTTCGGAAACAAGAGATTAAATAGACTTTGATCAAGTATTCACAATATAAACTATATTACAAATATCCGCCACATAGAGTTGTTTCTCTTTTATCTCTGTTATTAAGGTTTTACAGGGGTTACATTAACATAAGAGTATTCATATATCAGTCCTTTCACCAACCTGTGCCTTTGCCCAGATAACTTTATCCTCGAAGAGTCTGTAGCAGGACAGGTCGTACGGCATCCAACCGTTTGGGCATTTGCTTGTCACTTAAATATTGATTAAAAGCTGGTTGGTAATAATAACTATGATGGCAATGGTGTTTGTGATAGCGACAGCAACGATGATAATGAGATGATGAGTATGATGATGACGACGATGATTATATTGATGACGATGAGTATAATTATGATGATGAGTATGATGGTGACGACGATGATTATGGTGAAGACGACGGTGATTATGATGATGACGGTGAGTATGATGATGACGACGATGAGTATGATGATGACTATGGTTACGATGAAGGTGATGAGTATGATGATGACGACGATGATTATGATGAAGGCAATGAGTATGATGATGATGGCGAAGATTATGATAATGACGAAGATTATGATTATTATGAAGGTGATGAGTATGATGATGACGCCGATGAGTATGATGATGACGACGATGATTATGCATATGATGACGACGATGATCATGATTATGATGAAGGTGATGACTATGATGTTGACGACGATGATGACGACGATGACGGTTATGGTGATAGAATTTAGCTTTTTATGTAAAGTACAAAGTTGCGGATTCAATATAAGATCCATTTTCCCATTAAAGTGGTTACATGAGGACATTTCTCAAGAGATAAATACGTAACTAATGGGACCCGTCCTTGGCTAGGAATACCCTATCCTTATTGGTTTCGATCAAATCAAGTTGTACAATTCGCCACGCTGTTTCAACTGAACATTTGAATAAAAGTGTACAAATAATTTTCAATGGGACTCAAGTTCCTTCACTTTTACAATACGAACATATACATTACAAGATATTTGTCATTTTGAGATCTTAGAAGACATTTGAATAAAGATTCAATAGTCACCGTGTTGAAAATTTTCACAGACTGGTGACATTTTACGAAAATTATATCCCACTCTTAACAGAGGTTTCGTGAGCAGAGCTGATTATAAGCCGTGGAGAGAGAATTGAATCTTGCTGAAAAAAGGAAAATTTGATCCTGCAAACAACAAATAACATCAAATGCAGTTGTCCCGAAGAAGCGATCGATTCTAAAGAAAACAATGTATAGGTTTCTTGATGAGGTACTTTACCTTGAACAGAGTAAAGCGCAAGAAACAGAAGCACTGAGAGGTGACCCATATTGTTGGGGTGTGAGAATAAGATCAGTTTTCACCTGAATGGTTTGACCCTTTCTTATCAAGCATCTGGCACGAATTCTTGTAAAGCAACCCATAAAAAGATTTTCTGATAGCAGTGTAGACAAAAATTTAGTCTACGAAAATTTTTACTAATTTCATGTTCCTTCGTCCATAATATTTTTTTATTTGGGCTCATTGTATTCAGTCAAACTAAACTTGCTGAATGTGGACCTAGACTGTATTACAAACTCCTTTATATACAACAGTGAAGCATTATAGAAATTATCCTACATGTATCATTGCCAATATGGCCGACCCAAGGCTTTGAGCAAGTTACTTTTGTCAGATTGCAGGATAAAACTATCAAGCGCAAAACAACCCGAACATTTAATTAGATTTTACTGCATACGGTGTGACATCATTTGCACTATCAACTTCCGTCTAGATTACACATTTTGTAACATTGAAATTTTTATGTTTATTCCTCTAACTTAGTTGTAAATTACACTTAGAAATGAGCAATTTTGATTGCATGGTAATTAAATATCTAAAGTAAAAACACTCTAGAATGTTTTATTAGGCAAAAAAGAAAAACGAAATAGAAAGAAAAATGGTAACAATTGCAAAACAATACTATTCAAACAATGAAGGTAGTCCTTATACAGACGTAAAAATTCGGTTGAGCTTTGCAATTGATGAAATCCATTCCTTTCCAAATGATTGAGACCATATTAAAATGGCTGAAAGCAGTTTTTGCTTGATACGTCTTAATTTTTATCTATGACTAGGGATATGAGAGTCGGAATGAGAAATTGGATGGCAGACACTCAATAATACATTTTGAATAAAGTAAGATTTATTCCATGAAATTTTGAGAATACAATTTTAAACCAGGTACAACATGTAATCCTTACCTTTAAAATAGAAAACTTAGCATTTGGAAATCAGCAGTTCGTATTAATAATGTAATAAATGCATACACCTCTACGTCCTCTCTATTTGTAAACGTGATCATTATATGATTTTAAAAAATAATGAGTATTGAATTTTCTATTGATCGTCTTTATGCTTTATTGTGTACATGAGAGAATTTATACTCTGAAATCACTTAATTCCCCTTTTCAATTATTGGAAGTATTTTACGTGGAAATCAATGTCAACAGCCTTCAACCAATTTTATATAATTTCAGGTCAAACATGAAATTATGAAAAAATCTATTTAAAAAAGAAATAGAAGCTCGATAATGTTCACCTTTCTCTATCAGGATATTTATATGTGCGGATATTTCTTAACTGAATTCGAAATTACTTAAGTAAATACAAATTACTAAAAACATTTAACATTTTATGCACAGGGTCGAAGTCTAAGTTATTGTATTTTTCACTTGTTATTTTTAAACATTTAATCACACTTGAAGCTTGCATGCAAATGAAGGTAACACAGAGAGTAAAAAGGTTAACCTTTATTCTTCACTTTCCCCTAATTCTTCACTTATATCGCGGCTGCTAGTATTAATGCAGGGAGAAAGCCCGCAACACCATTGTGGCTATGCATTGCGGTGAAACCTGCGAGCATCGGCTGGAACTAGCGATCCATGTATCACTGCTAATATGGCCGACCCAAGGCTTTGAGCAAATTACTTTTGTCAGATTTCAGGGCAAAACTATCAAACGCAAAACAACCCGAACATTTAATTAGATTTTACTGCGTACGGTGTGCCATCATTTACGAAACCTTCCGTCGAGATTACATATTTTGTAACATTGAAATTTTGAACTTAGAAATGAGCAATTTTGATTGCATGGTAATTAAATATCTAAAGTAAAAACACTCTAGAATGTTTTCTTAGGCAAAAAAGAAAAACGAAATAGAAAGAAAAATGGTAACAATTGCAAAACAATACTATTCAAACAATGAAGGTAGTCCTTAAACAGACGTAAAGATTCGGTTGAGCTTTGCAATTGATGAAATCCATTCCTTTTCAAATGATTGAGACCATATTAAAATGGCTGAAAGGAGTTTTCGCTTGATACGTCTTAATTTTTATCTATGACTAGGGACATGAGAGTCGGAATGAGAAATTGGATGGCAGACACTCAAGATAATACATTTTGAAAAAAGTAAGATTTATTCGATGAAATTTTGAGAATACAATTTTAAACCAGGTAATCCTTACCTTTAAAATAGAAAACTTAGCATTTGGAAATCAGCAGTTCGTATTAATAATGTAATAAATGCATACACCTCTACGTCCTCTCTATTTGTAAACGTGATCATTTTATGATTTTAAAAAATAATGAGTATTGAATTTTCTATTGATCGTCTTTATGCTTTATTGTGTACATGAGAGAATTTATACTCTGAAATCACTTAATTCCCCTTTTCAATTATTGGAAGTATTTTACGTGGAAATCAATGTCAACAGCCTTCAACCAATTTTATATAATTTCAGGTCAAACATGAAATTATGAAAACATCTATTTAACGAAGAAATAGAAGCTCGATACTGTGCACCTTTCTCTATCAGGATATTTATATGTGCGGATATTTCGTAACTGAATTCGAAATTACATAAGTAAATACAAATTACTAAAAACATTTAACATTTTATGCACAGGGTCGAAGTCTAAGTTATTGTATTTTTCACTTGATATTTTTTAACATTTAATCACACTTGAAACTTGCATGCAAATGAAGGTAACACAGAGAGTAAAGAGTTAACCTTTATTCTTCACCTTCACCTAATTCTTCACTTATATCGTGGCTGCTAGTATTATTGCAGGGAGAAAGCCCGCAACACCATTGTGGCTATGCATTGCCGTGAAACCTACGAGCATCGGCTGGAACTAGCGATCCATGGGTGGTACTGTCCTGATTTTCAGTGTAGCATTGCACCCAAACCTGACTGCGTGTAGAACAGTTCTCTACTGCAGACAAAGTTGCCGAGCCCCTGGCGGGATTCGAACCACGGACCTCATCATCCGAAGCCGAACGCGCTAACCACTGCGCTATCCCGCCCCCTTGAAAAACGACACTGACGAAAGTGGGCAACATGATTAGAAAAATTCTTACATGCTGTAACAATAAGTACTTGTTGAAAGGATATTGGGCGATCCCGGAGTAGAGGACAACTCTTGACAATAGATATATTTACATCTTTGTTTGAACAGGATAATGAAGGTTTTTATGACCAACATCAAACTAAAATTGCGTACCCTTTCTCCCCACAGAGATAGATCAAGTCATCAAATCCACAGACCTCTGTTTTGATACTAACAATAATCGGGTCTTCCCCCGCGCCGCAAAACATTGCAACACAGTCAAGAAGAAAGTTCAGCCACTGAAAACAATTCATGCGAGGAAACCTTACTGGCAGTCAAAGGCTAGGCAAAGGTTATTATTCTGAAGTCACTTAAAGTGTCAGTGATCAAAATACTTGTTTATGAACTTTACAATCGCATATATCATTTCACTGAACAATTTCCCTATCACTGACCAAGGCTCTACAAATGGTAACTGTAAAATTTGGTGCGCTGATTGCACAACCAAATTTGATAGCATCGATATCCAATGGTGCTTCTCCTTTCCTAGCCTGATAAAATGAGTTAGAGAACATAATTTATCTTAGTATTTTATAACTTGATCTACCTCTGTGAGATTAGATTTTTCAGGTAATTCAAATTTTGTCGAATTTTTACCAAATAATTTTTGTAAAATCATACTGACACATGGATGTACAATGTAAAATGAAATACAAAATAGTTGTCCTTACGTTCTGAATATGACATAGTATTTAAAGAAATAACTTACTGATAATACGAATTCTAGGGGCACCTTGCAATACATTTGTTACAACAGCGAAGTAATTCGGATGAAATAAAACTTTACCGACTTCTACCAGGGCAAGAAAGTTCAAAGCATAATGCACTTGGACGGACATTTTTGAGTAATGGGTCGTGGTTATCTTGAGAACATTTCAAGGACCAGATTGGCTCGAATTGTCTCTAGGAAATGGAATAGCTAAGAGTAGAGACAATTTAACAAAGCAGTAAACCATTACAAACATTATTATTCAAAATTAAAAAATGATCCATTAGATTTTGATCAAACTAACACACTTGTCGATGATGATTGTCAACATATTTTGTTATTCTTGTAATTTTGTTTTCAGCCACGCATTTAACGTTATCTAAGTTAATATATATTGATTTTCTCTATCCCATAACGTTAATCGATTGCTTTGGGTAAGATAAAACTTCTTATTTGCTTAACAACGCGAACAGCAGACACAACGAAAACGTCAATAATTGGAGTTTCGACAATCGTTATATCTTAGAACTTGGAACTTGGAACTTGAAACCAAAAACGGGTATCAAAATTTGAAACCACAACATCGACTAAAATATTAAGATTTTTTAATTAGCAATAGTCTGGATAAACTCAAGGTCAATCACAGTCATCTTAAAAGAATCGTCAAATTTTTGTTTTGCAAAACTACCCGGAATACCGAAATACCAATTTCATTTTGGACAGAACGTTTGAACACAAGCAAAGACCATAAAGTGGAACCTAACCTGAAAATGCATCTAGTTCTTGTTGCTGCAGTAATCAACTACTTCTTTAACGGAAATGATGTGGGGACACACATCAACATGTGTTCATGTGTCTCCATGTGTCGTCATGACACATCCTGTACCGGTTTCTTCTACAGTAGACAAGATGGCGTGTGTTACTTGGCTGATGCGCTTTACTCCATTGAGATGACCCGTCACCGCAGACTGGTATGGAAGACCGGTTATGTATACTTTGAATATCAAAACGGTAAGTATTTTACTTTACTTGAGCTATTTGATAATAATAATAACAATAATGATGATAATAATACAAATAAAAATAATAATAATTGCACTTATATGCCATATCACACTAGATTGTATGCCCGGTGCGCAGTCAACGGTAACACTGCTGGAAAGATGGGTTTTTAGTTCCTTTAAGAATGTTGTTCTGGATTGACAGACTTTTAGAGTTTCTGGGAGAGAGTTCCGTCTTGATGCTGCTGCGAAAGATAATGTTCTATTTCCAAATGTGGTGGTCTTTACTTTAGGGACAATAAAATGGTTTATGATATATTTGTTGTCTTTATACATTCTTGGAAGTTCCAGGTTTTATTTTGTCTCTATGTGACGAAGAAGACGTTGACATTAGAAAAGGAATATGCCATATTTGTTCAGCTGTTTTTATGTTAAGGAATTTCTTTGAGATAACGTCCATTCTGAAGCTTCGATGAATGCTTGTTTATCCAGAAATATTCAGACATTCGAATTTCAATTTATGTCAGATACAAAAGCAAAACCATCAAACGGATGCAAAAAGAATTCATCAGTGAATATATTCTTTATTAACAGTAATTTAAGTTCCTTTTTATGAAACCAGGATTTACAAAATACATTTACGAATTACAATCATGTTGGTGGTAATAACCAGGGCCAAGATTTTCGAAGCGCTCTTAGTGTTAAGATAGTCGTAGCTAGGCCAATGTTATTTGATGGTCCTTATGACTATCTTAGTGCTAAGAGAGCTTCGAAAATCTAGGTCCAGGGCCACGTGGCTACATGTATGCTAAGATGGTAGTAGGCCAATGCAAATGTATGATAAAATCTAATTCCTACATGTTACATAATCATATTTGTTCTACATTGTTACAACGTTTCTTTTTTTATATAACAAGAATCTATCTACATTTTTCTTCTTTTCAGAAGAGTGTAATGACTTGTCTTGGCGATACCACCGATCCATGCGGACCTGTTTCCGATTGCCGAACGATATATCGGAACAGATTGTGGCCCTTGAGCTATGTACATCGTTCAACAGTTCCTTGCTCATCCTTGAGACCGTGGAAGAAATGACCTTCTATAATGGGCTAGCAAAGGATCACTGTGAGTAATTAAGTAATTGAATAAATAATTACAAAACCACAGATTTTGATGAAGATCAGTCATGATATTGCTAAAACTTTCCTAATAGTCTAAAATATCAGAAATCTCATTAAAATAAAATCTAAAATACTCCACTACGTATTGTATGCGTAACGAAATGCAGCATTATTAGATCTTATTTAAATGAGATTGACGTATCGGAAGTTTTGCGCAATGAACAGCGATCGGACCTCAACTACATCAGAGACGTTCGTTGTCCTACTTTCACTTTTGTATAGAAATATGCGGATTGTTTTGACAATTTACTAGCATAGCAGAACGAAACCTGAAAAAAAAATTATGTAAGAGTGTTTGATCAAAATCCTCGGCCACCTCTGCTGATCCATCTTGAATATTCAATTGTTCAAAAGTCAATAACAACGGGACAAGTATCCCTAAAGGCATAGACTACGCCAGTCTCCGTGGCTTGCTAATCTATTCCCAAACTTTTTTTACTCCAGCCTTACGCATCTACTGGATAGCGGAGGCGTTACTACTTTGAAGACGTTTACATGTCTATATTTAACTTTTAAAACCTAAATGAAATATTATACAACCTTTTGCGAAGGAGTGTCCGTTTTGATCCCCTCTATTTCAGTCTATTTGTTTCCTGGAAAATATTGCATTAAGCCTACCCTTTATCTATTACTCAAAATGTACCATTTCATTAATGTTTCAAAGTTCCTCCGCAAAGGCTAAGGTCACGTCTGTCGAGGTCTGTGGTTAAAATTGACGTCAATGAACGTTCAGGCGTGTGTTTCTAATTCTCGGCCAGCATTTGATTTTAATTTTGTCACCAAATATTGCAGAAATGACTTACGTGTATTCAGTTATAACTATCTTTGACCTTACTTTTGCAACTCTCATGTTTATAAATCTAAACAAAAATGACAAAAGTTTTTTTTTTAAAAGTATAGCAGCTTTAGCTAAATGTATTATTTCAGATGACAGTTTATGGACATCTGGAACAAAGGCAAATGGATCGTGGCGTTGGGGCAACGGGGAACCCATCGTATTACAGGACTGGAAAGATGGCGTCCCCGGGCCGAATGTCTGTATGTGTGTCGACAGCGGTGGCGGGGGTTGGGAAGACAGGCCCTGTTCTTTCTGGCACCGTTTTGTCTGTGAGAAACAGGCTCGGGAAGAACAGGTGTCTTGCTCACAGACGAAGTATATTCTACCATGAGTATATTTAACCTTATCCTGCATTTCGCCGATAGGAGATCAGGGCATCGGAAGGAGCTTAGCGGATGCAGATAGACTGCTGGCGCAGGGTGACTTTACAAGGGATCCTGTTAATGAAGGGTTCTTATTCCTGATTGATATATTTCCATGTATCTTGTAAACGTTTTCAATGGCATTTAGAATAGGGCCTGTGGTATAACTTGGCTCTATGTACAAGGGCATATTCTCGTTCTATAATTTCGGTAGTATGAAAACACAGCACCATGTTTTATTTTTTGGTACATACAAATCAGAAGATGAAAATTTTCTAAACCTGCATTCTTCTGTTTTGTTTTCTTTCTGTCCTCGTTCCTTCTCTTCTCATTCTTCCTTTTTACTGTTTTTCCCTTATTTATTCCTTATTTAATTCTCTCTTTCTTTTTTCTTCTATTTTTTCCCTTTTACCACAATGAATTCTCCAATCCCCCTGTTCTTTCCTTTTTGTTTCTTCACCCTTTCTTTCTTAATGTTTTCCACTTTAGTCTTATCAGCAACTAATTTCTCAAAATTCAAAACTGTCAAAAAATAGTTGACTACGATGGAGCAAATGATCTTCTCAGATTCCATGTGCGGCAAAACCCATATACAAATCAACCATTTAGGAGATTTTTTACCCTTGGCGATTCGGTGACGGATTATGCAAGGCAGGGAATTATCATTCGAAAAGGTAACGCATTTAGTTTTCTCTCTTGTTCCTGCACTCATTAACTGTTAGAATATCTTAAGTTCTTCTGAGTATGAATAAAGGTTTGTGCTCTCCAAACTAAAAGTAAAGCATGTTCAAGTGTTTTCATTGCATGATAAATTGCACCGAGTTACGTTAATGAACTTTCATTGATTTAAACAATACTTTACAGCGGAAAATTAATGCATCCGTATCGAACCACGTGTATAGGGCAGTGATGGGAATTCACTGAACTTTCATGATGTAGAAAGATAGACTGTAGATGATGTCTAGATGGGCACGTTAAAGGTTAATTGATCGAGAAGAACATGTAGTTATTATGATATAATGAAAGCCATTTAAAGTCAAGCAGATAAAATAACACAGAGTATGTTTCATGAATTTTGTAAGTGGCTTAAATAGAGCCAGAACATCATATGACCTGAGTTAAGTTCAAATCGCCTATCTTAGTTGCATCTTTATCTCTTAAATACCAAAATAATGACATTTTCTTCTTTTCGATTGTAAATTTAAAACCACCATGTTAAGAATTCGAAATTTTGCGTCCCATTTACAGAGATTTAGAGGTTATTTAATCTACTGAACAAAACCAACCTATATTTCTAGTCGTGTCTACTATTAAAAAATTCCCAAAATTACGTTTGGGTCGGTTGTCATTGTCCGGTTTTTGATCATAAATCTAGAGCTTTTCCTGTTTATTGTCACTACGCTAATTGGTAAGCATTAAGATGTTAGTTTTCAGAAACAACCAGTAGTTGTCGATGAAATAACACGATATAAGAACTTGGACATATTTTACCCTAACAACAATCTATATTGCTCTTTTTAAAAGCAACTGGCATATCTTATTTAAAAGCATCTTCACAGGGGAAAGGGGAATTGGCCATCACGCTGCATAATATTTTAGCAAATTACCAAGCATATTACTACTCGATAATCTGGCTATACAAATCACGAAGAGGCAAATCACAACTTTTTATATTACAGTGTAGATAATATTTATTCATGTTCTAAATATTTTGTTTATAGTACATTCTTAAATCGCTGAATACATTAGTACCATAATATTGTGTTTACAAAACGCATTTCTTAGCGACATCTCATGATTTTACCCCTTTAAATATTCTTTCTGTGAAAGAAGATACATGTATATGGTATACTTACGTATGTTCATCAAAATCCTTGGCAAAGTCAAAAAAGAGAACGTAAAATCTCCCTTGTCACTGAGGTACCCATTTATTAAAGCTTGAAGAAAAAAATCTCTTGTCTGATCAAGTTTGAGTATTGTCTCGCGTCTCTTATGTCCATATTCCTACGCGAAACTTAACCATTGCCAGTCTCCAACTGTCCAAGTTAATCCTTTTGCCCTACATATTTTCTTTTTTAAGGTGAGGTGAGTTGATACACCGCTTTCAAGAATATTTCACTTATATCGTGGCTGCTAGTATTATTGCAGGGAGAAAGCCCGCAGCACCATTGTGGCTATGCATTGCGGTGAATCCTGTCAGCATCGGCTGGAACTAGCGAACCATGGGATTGCACCCAAACCTGACTGCGTATAGATCCGTTCTCTACTGCAGACAAGGTTGACGAGCCCCTTGCGGGATTCGAACCACGGACCTTTTGATCCGAAGCCGAACGCGATCTCTTAATTTTAAAATGATCACATTCAGCATCATTCCACTTACATTAATGTTGAGGCTTTGAATCTCCATCTTCGCATCTGAGCCAGCTAATTTCAAAGCGTCTATCAAACAAATGATACATTAATATCTGACAATGCTGTATTGACTTACTGGTTAATTCTGAACTTGGCCACATAAGAGCCGATCTCTAAATGTACGCGTTTTGTCATTATTACTTACAAATTTTAATGATTTCTTAGCCTGCTCATCTGTCTGTTTTAAGGACTGCTTATTTTCTTGTTGTGGCAATCCTGCAAAGATAGCCTCCGTCAGGGTGGCTAATTCTTCTCATACAAATCTCATACTCCAATACAAATGACTCCACAAAACGGTTAAAGTTCAATAACGATTTTGTGGTGGTAACACAGCAACAGAAACTCAAGATATATTCATCCAGCAGGGGCGGATCCGGGATTTTTGAGAGGGGGGGTTCGGATTCAGAAATTGTCAAGGGGGGGGGGGGGGGGGGGGGGGGGCAAATCATTTTTATTTAACTTGAATCTATAGTTGATTTTCAAAAGGGGGGATCCGGACCCCCTGAACCTCCCCCCCCCCTCCCTGGATCCGCCACTGCATCTATGGTCGGACTTCAGTAAATACAATCTCTTTGATTACAATACTAGTTTACCACTTCATAGTATGGAAAGGTTCACACTATCACTGACTCAAAATCAGGATTCTTGATAGAAGACTACTTCTCCAATAGAACCGAGATAAAGTCCTGAGAGATATTAACAACCACCGGAAAAAATTATATAACAGTGCTTCAGCTAAAACCTGACTCCGAGCTAATTAAATAATGGATCAAACAAGGAAGGTTTAGTTAATATGAACTTTATTCACTTTATCTTTAATACTTTGAATTTACACGCAGAGAACGTTCGGAGGTGAACACGAGATGATAATCGGTAATAATAGTGGAGGTATATACGTTACTCGCAAGTTTCGATATCAACGAAAGGTCAGGGACGCTTGACTATTTCTATTATGGAAAATCATAACGGAAAAATGTTATGATAAACTGTCCTCAGCACCTTACAATGAGGTTGGCTATCAGGTGAGCCCTAAGACTGTTCGTGAAGTGTCCAAAAATCACAAAGTACGTCATTACCCTCAAGGCCCTGACCACACCCTTATCCTTAATGGCGACGTGAGAGTATGATCGAAGCTGTCACCTGTATTTTTCTATCTTTGTGTGTCTCTTATTTCACTGTTATGCATAATCCTCCATATTGCACAACCGAAAGATATATTAAATGTGTCGTTATCGTATTATATATATATCATATATTATATCATAGCACAAATAAATACTACACGTACGATGGCAGTAAAGCACAATGGTATGTGTTGCGTCACAAGGCGTATTTAAACCACCCAACTTCATATTTCGCATGCAAACAAAAAAAAGATCGCATACGTTTTGATGCTCCCGTATTTACTATCCAATGCCTTCATCGTTCTGCTCATGCGCATATACATCGTAGTCATTTCCGTCAACTTTTAAAACCCGGAAAATAATCATTTTAAAAATCGGATCATACCTGGTAAAGTATTTAGAAACAAAACACTACATCACCGATAGAAAACTGTACCCATGAATCTTAGATGTCGATCAATACATCTGTGCATGCAGAATTTTATATATCAGTAATGATAAACATATTTTTTTCTAATGGCCCGAAGGTGACATGTGGTATATGTAACTTATGTCTGAATACGATACCCTCGGCACAACAGCGACATGGACAGATGTATTATTATAATTCAGACTGCCTCTGTATGTTTCCGTCAGTGCTCCGCACGGGCGTAAGAGCGAATTTGAAAGTGGGGGGGGGGGGGGGGGTCGCTTGAATTGAAATTTTGTAACCAAAAAAAGGAAACTTGCTTATCATCAATTAGGACATAATACTGAAGTCAGTTTAGTTCTACCCTCGGAGTAGTTTTAGAACTACCCTCAAAGTAATGCATAGTAACTGTTTTGTAACAATACTAGACCAGTTATTGGGAAATATGTAGTAGAAAGTGCAAAATAGTTGGGAAAAAAAACAAGCCCCAAGCCCCCCCTGTTCTTCCGCCCCTGCTCCGGGCCCAAAGGGAGACGTGCAGTCACGTACCGACAATGTATGTATACCAGGCCTTAGATGGATATTATTAGCTACACAGTGCTCTGAAATGGTGTGCTGGAGCTTGGGACCTTTGTAGACTTCGTATTTCCAGAGGCGTAGCGAAACAAAAGCGATTACTACAAGTTCCTTACAGTCCCGTGAAACCTTTCAGAACAACGTAATTTATTACTATTAACATATTTGATTTCTTCATAATTAATTCATCTGCAATCATATCAAGTTATATTATATCAATTTGGAAACAGGAAGAAGGAATGTCTATGAGGAGTGCGCCCTTTATCATGGGAAATACTTCTGTGACTAAAACTATTCGAATTCAAATGCTTGAATGTAATTTGATTAAAATTAATATAGAGATATATTTGTTCTTCTAACTGATGAACATAGAACTCAAAATTTATAAACATTGTAATTTTGAACACATATTCAGAAATTGAGAGTGGAGCGGCTATAACAGCTCTGCATTCCAGTTAAGGTCAAGGTCATACCTTAAACTTGTCACATGTCCTGGGTCCAAGAGGGACATAGAGAGATACGCCGTCATGGGACATGGGATGACATACCATCTATGTTTGTCTTCGCTTGCACCAATAAAGGACAGGAAATTCATCTTTTAGGTTCCTGGATGATTGTACCATTCAATCATACTCGTTGAGATAACATTGAAACATAAAACATCAACAGGTTGAAATAATTTACCATTTTATTTATATCTCTTTGTAGAGTTTGGTATCGATATACAAGCACTAATTATCGACACAAGCACAGTTCAAGCAAACGATATGTACACACGGTAACACCATTTAAATATTTTATGCTGTAAAATGTCTGTATTCCACTTCTTTTCACAAGTGTAGTGCTCGCTTAGCTTTAGCACGTGCATTCTGGAACCACACTTTGGTGACCTTCTTCGTGAGTGCAGCTTCCTGTGCGATACGTTCAAGGTCAACGCCACTTGGATTGTTTTCCATCTCGAAATGTCTTTGGAGGACGTCCAGTTGGTCATCGGTGAAGGCTGTCCGGAATCTCTTGGACTTGTTTCGTTTTGAGGAGTTGTCAGTGTCGGGGTTGAGGGAATGGACTCGACATAGGACGCCTCCATCGTAGATAGCAAAGTCTTCTCCCGTAGACAGCTGTCGTTGACACGTGATGCACGAGAAACACGCTAGATGATACACGTGTTGACCAGCTGACCTGACCCAGTCTCCGGACTCTATAGGAAGGAAACAGCAACTACATTTATTCTTGAAGGTGTTGAGGAAGTCTCCGCGGCAGAAGATGTTGTCGTCTTTGACGTAACAGGAAGTATGGCTGTCTAGAGATGCTTGACATACACAACAGCGGAGACAATGTTCATGCCAGACGTGTTGTCCTGCTTGTAAGAAATATTGGTCAGTGATGACGTCACAGCACGTGAAACAAAGTGCAAACTCGATTTCAGGACTCTCACTACACAAGGATGTAAAAACTTCATCTTCCTGGTCAGATGACGTCATCAGGAGAGAGTAATCAGATGAGTAAGACATCTTATTATATGATAATAAGAAAATCAGGAAGTAGAGAATTCTGACTATCACGATCTGTAATGACCTGAGAATGGAGCTTGATAATATATAGCATGTTTTGACACCGAGACGAGTGAACGCCTTGTGACGTCAAAGAGCGATATCAGTGTTTTGACGCGTCACAACGATGACGACAGAGTACGGAAGCACTGATTGACACTTGGTTGAATGTAATATGAACACTCATCACTGGATTCAGATAACTGTACATCAACAATCAATAAGTGATAGGAAAGGTAATATCGATGTGCATTTGGTTTGTGATTAGATTTATGAAAATCAATTGATTTCACAGTTATAAAATAGTTAGCCATTTTCTTACCAAATGTCTAAATTTCATTTTTATCAGATTGTATATTCATATTGCTATCATTAAGAGAAGCAGTTTTTGTATTCAAATAACCAAATACTAAGGGGGGGGGGGGGGGGGGGGGGGGGGCACAGAATACACACCTGTACACACGATCTCAGCCTTGTAGGTCATTTTGTTCGTGAAAAGATTATGTTAATAGGCATTTAAGGCATTGCCCCCAAACCCTCATTTGGGGCCATTGATTTATCAAGTGTACAATTAAAAATTCCCATTGACTAAGGTTTCACCATTTCTGTGACTTTATTCTTGAGTAGAAGATAAAAAAGGTATTTTATGCAATCCCCTTAGGCCTTTATATGCGGCCACTAAGTCACCAAATTTACAATTTTAATCTCCGTTTGTCAAGGTACCTATATAATATGTTGTTAATATGTAATTATCTTTATCATATGTTGTTATCTGTGGTTTATTTTTGGTACGTAATCATATCTATAATCTGTATTTTTTCTTTCTTGTTTGGAATTTGGTTTGAGCGGTCTTTACATAAGCTCGTTCGCCAATCCATACAATAATTGTAACTTGATGACTAAAATATGTTTAAATCACATGATTTTGGATTGCTTTTATGATTGGTATCTATGCTCTAATCTCCATCGCAATCGTTGATTAGTTTTCATGAATAACAAGTCTCTGACGACGATATTCAGCGCCGTCAGGTCTCAGTGCGTCACAAGGATGATAACTTACAACAGAAACACTGAATGACACTTGATTGATCGTAATATGAACACTCATCAGCCTATCTAAACAACCAGCCAATCGAAGGATAAAAGGAATCCTCGTTTTCAAAGGTGTTAAGCGCCCATACAATGATAAACCATTTGATAGAGCTACTGTCACAAGCGATTAAAACCAAAGACGTGCTGGCAATAATTATCTAAGCTTAAAATCCCTTCATGAAGAAACCATTTCTCGATGCCATATTCGTTCGGAGACTGTACCTGTGACGTCATCGAGCACCACAGCGCTGCGTCCTGCTTCAACCACCCTGCTTAATTGGCAGTCTCTATCACTAGCTGTCTCTGGCTAATTCAAAACTTGCTGCCGACCCGTCAAAATTCGTGTTTTGAGTGAAGCACTCTTTTTGACGCTAAGTTGAAATTCTCATATCATTTCTCATTGGACTATCGCGATCCGTCGCATAAGCCTTAGCGACACGCACAAAGAAGTACGGGAAGCCTATCTTAGCAAGTCATTGGGAATGGTGTAAGAATAGGCCATGCGTGGGAAAAGGAAGTTCTTGTTGCTTGGTGTAGTTGCCCCAATTAATGCTCAACTCAACTCAACTCAAACTCTTTATTCTCTGTTAAACCGCCATCGTCTGTACATGAGATAAACATATATACATTTTACATAACGTACAAGATAGCAGCTTACTACAGTAATCAAAGATTTCTTTAGTAAGACGATTTTTTCAAGCTTCTGTAACAGTGTTTTATAGGACTTTATATTTACTTTGGATCAAATCTTCAAATGATGACGAAACAGCCTTCACATTAATGTATAGTTTCATACACATACAATTTGAATGTTTTCTGGTGTGATACTTATTTCATCAATCTTTCTTTGACAATGAGTTGGAAACGCCATCAGGAATATGTTTAACTTTTATCAGATGTATAGAAATCGCATTTTCGGAGACATTTTAGGACCCAAATTCTTCTTCGTCCCAATTACATGCATATAGTTTATGTATAATCTAAAATACTAGCAACTGATTCAGATCTTGTTTTCTAAGGAAAACTTTCCAAAGTAGGTTTAGAAGAAGAATTTTATTTCAAGTTTTAGGCCATAGACCCATGGAACATACAAATGTTACAAAACGCAATGAACATTTTATGACACGTAATACTATTGATAAATGAATGACTCTCGGTGTTTAAAAGCATGAAAAGATAGTTCGAGAGTTGCTTTAAACATTGTTATAGTTAGAAGACATTAGAATTATAAATTTTTCATATGATGGATTTATATAAATATATTTATCTATAAATGTTAGCCTTAAAGCTGAGTAAGAGTTACCTATTAACAGAAAATGAAATTCATCTTCAGTATAATCAAAACATAATGATTGGCATTGTGGGCATACTCATTTGGCTTTTCGATTATCAGTTTGTGGCAAAATACGTATGACTCATCGTGATCATTTGCTCTATATTGTCCGATTTTCGATCAAACATCGTGACTGAAAGCGTTCCATTGTCAACATACTTAAATGCACTAGTGCACGCTTTTATTGTTGAAATTGGATATTTTAAGGTTTAAGAGTACTTATGCATTCACTTAAGCTTTCCATCGATGCAATAAAATACTTAAAATTCTTTACAATTGACCTGCAATCAACAATGAAATAATTTAGTCAGCCACTGTCGGCTTGGACATATAAAAAATCTATGGTTAGCTGTGCACAAAACGGATAAATCATAGACAGTTGAACGCGGCTGATCTAGTGTTATGTGCAGCTGTTGAATTTACCTAAACTCTGAACTGAGAACAAAGAATGAATTATTTTTTATGAAAGCAATGTTGTAAATAAACCGATTTGATAACACAGCATTAGCATTGCTATTAGATTGACCAAAGCGGCTGCCGTTTCCGCTTATTTGGTTATTAGCAAAATCTTAATATTTCCGATATCGTAGTTCATGCGGATTTTTAAGTTACGTTACATTGAATACTTCCGGTCTTTAAAAATCAACTTTACTACCTGAATACGTTAATATTTGTTAAATAACTTACGAGGTAGATTACTTGAGTGAGGATCTTGATTATATCGAGAGATATGCAGAAGCTGTGCATTCGTTGTGTTATTGGCGTGCACTAGTGCGTTTAACGAATTAACATTGAAATAGTAATTGACGAAACTTTTAGTTCCTCTTGATGAACTACCAGCATTTACAATTTTTGACAATATTCTCTATGTTACTTTAACTTCGTAAATAACAAATACAATCATTTTAGCCAGGATTAATTATTCAAGATAT
This sequence comes from Phorcus lineatus, assembly GCA_921293015.1. Classification (NCBI taxonomy): domain Eukaryota; kingdom Metazoa; phylum Mollusca; class Gastropoda; order Trochida; family Trochidae; genus Phorcus; species Phorcus lineatus. The sequence goes on from OV121085.1 coordinate 9,987,936, forward strand.
GTCTTGCCAAGACATCATTAAATCATTCAAATGCAATAGGATCTAGATACCATTCGACCTATCATTTGGTACGCATGAACTGAAGAAGGTAAAAGCATACACATACATCGGGCATGCATGGCTAAGTATTGAACCTTGATCAATAGCTATAGCCAGTATCAAATATTCCTACCCTGTGGAGTTTAAATATCTTTCGTTTGTCATTACTGCAATAATAATGTTATCCATTATTCATACCTGATTTTGTTTTACTTGCCCTTTTGTTAATTGACATGCTTTAGATAACTCTATTTTTCTTGATAATGTCTTATCAAAATAATATGAAATGTCTCTTTAATAAATAAAACGTTAATAGTTATGAATTGGTTTAATTGAATGAAATATGTGTTTACTCTGTGTAGTAATCATCTTTCGATTCGTTTTATTCTTAGATTGTTTTTAACCATACTAATCAAATAATTTTTAAAGATACGCGTCTCCTCTTTAAGATTTATTTATTCTCGATTCAATACTTTGCGAAAATGTTTTCTATGTTTCTATTCTTATTTTTTCATATTATGAACGAAATCTGCAATATATCATTTTATTAACTACGAGGGCAGCCATATCGGGTGACATATTTTTGATGCGATGCCCTAGGGCAAAATATCCCTTTTTCATTGTGACGTCACGTCAAAAACAATGCTTTGACGTCACAGTTCGCCTATGACGTTGGGTTCGCCCGTTATTGACTGTAAGTTTTGATTTATTTGCTGATTTCGAGAGGACATTTACCCCGTTTAACCGTTAAAAACAGCCCTACATGTATTCACGGATATTATAAACCTTAACTTGACTTTCATGTTTTCAACTAACAACTTTAGATTTCTGATTTTGAATGAAATGAAATGATTTTAGTTCCAAACTAAGAAGAAAATTAAATAATACAATAATGTGTTATACAGGATTGAAGTTTAATATTATATTTAACAAAGTGGGGAATTATTAAAAAAAAAATTAAAGATTTTTTATCACTTTCTGACAAGAGAACGAATTATGACGCAGATACCATAAAAGTGAATCATGACCTATACCTACTGTCACAATATGATTTCATTAATTCAATTTTCAAATATTGTAAACATATGTTTTAGATCTCTCACATCGATTATAGTATGAATAAGTGCTATTTTTCACTTATTCTTTCTTATTTTTTCCTTCAACCGTTTCTTTTACGTTTATGTTTGAGGGCGGATCAATTTCAATTTGTTATGCATGACTTGCGGCTACTTTCAAGAAGCGACACCTGTGATCAGTTTAATTAGAATTAAGCCTTCGAAGTCTTTGATAATTGTGCTGCTGCATGCCAAAAGTTTGTTCACATACCTGAATAAACTAGTGCAAATATCATGTTATTTGAGATGCCTTTGAGGTATCGTAGCGTTGCGAAAAAGAAACGTATAGTATTGAATTCTCAATACAGATATGCAGATCCTTTCTTCTTTAAGGCAAACGTTCATCTTATCCCCACAGTTACCCGTAAAAGTTTTGGAAGGCCATTGAAGTGAACAGAGATACAAAATTCCGAAAACACTAATTTTTATTTTTCTCCGTTATAAGTTATCAACTTCTTTAAAAATTAATCACATTAGGTTTTTAGCACAAAGTCAAAGTGGTTAGGTTAGTTTTGATCTCAGAGAGTCGATGTGGAACATTTCTTTTGACATTTAACGGAATCGAAATTTCGAAAATATGACCCCTTCTCTTTATATCAATATGCATTTTTCAATATGAATTTTCGCACTAGAGACCAGAAGATCCCAAAATGAGTTCAAGAAGTGGGTGATCCATTTTCAGTTTTGCTGAAGTTATTCTATTGACATGGAAACGAAACCCAAATTACATGATATTTGCACTACGATTTAGTAGTAAGTGAACAAACTTTTGGTATGCAGCTGTAGTAGAGTGTTTCAAGTGTAAATAGCAAACGCTTTTGTTCCAGATCAGCGTTTCGCCTGAATTAACCGGAACTCTCTCAAGAACAGATCATGATCTCTCAACCACTGCAATCTCTCAAAGCAAATATATTTATGAAATATGGACAAAGCTAAAATGTGTAGCGCCATGGCCAAAGGAAAGTGACCAAGAGTTTTGAAGCCCTCTCAGTCTAAAGGCCAATCGTGATGTAAAGTACAACGACCATCTTCACACTAAGAGAGATTTGAAAATTCTGGCTCCTTTGAACTTCGGTGCAATGCGTTCATATCTTATTGTTTACTCAAGTATTTTTTATGAAACAAAATGTGTTCATTTAAATAAGAAATACATCTTTTTGGTTAATGGTAATTACAGAGTGGCAAGGAGTAATATAAACACGATCGGACAATTGTCTTGTGATTATTTTCGGTTGACTTAGCTCTAAGGACAGAATACTAGATGGAATAAATATTCATGTTAATTAGACAATCGAAGAAGTAAACATGATAGGAGGAAGCACACCTGTGCATGAAAGTCAGGTAAACTGACAATGGCCACTCATGTTCCATCTTTGAATTACCACTCTGATGGATAGATATATCAAGTATATATATAGAGTAATCAGGTGACATTGTGTTCATTCGTTTCTGTACAAGTAACGAAGACGCCTTAGCATAACATGGAACACACATTTCGAAGTTTTGATTTGGTGATTGTGACAATATTGTTCTACAATTCGGGTAAATAGTAATTTGATATTCTAAGTATGCAGGTAAATGGTAATTTGATATTCTAAGTATGCGGGTAAATAATAATTTGATATTCTACAATGCGGGTAGAAAATAATTTGATATTCTAAGTATGCGGGTAAATGATAATTTGATATTCTAAGTATGCTGGTAAATAATACTTTGATATTCTAAGTATGCGGGTAAATAATAATTTGATATTCTAAGTATGCGGGTAAATAATAATTTGATATTCTAAGTATGCGGGTAAATAATCATTTGATATTCTAAGTATGCGGGTAAATAATCATTTGATAATCTAAGAATGCGGGTAATTAATCATTTGATATTCTAAGTATGCGGGTAAAAAATAATTTGATATTCTTAGGTCTTACTGTACATGGCAATGATTCTAAAAAATAACATTTTTTTAAATTTACGTAAGTTTTTGCTTACAATATATTCATTGAGTTTGAATTCAAATTTAATTTTGTGATTTAAAACCATGATCGATTTCATGTTTGAATTACAAGGAAAATTTGATGTTTTTTATATGTTTTTATGCCTTCAAAAGCATGTACATGGGTGGTGTATATATGTATACACATGCATGTACATGACATACAAGTGAGATAAATGCAACATCCGAAGTATATACACACATTGGGGATTGGTTATAAAATGTTTTACAAGAATATGAAAATGATTTTCAAATCGAGTCTTTCAAAACGGAATAAAGAAAAATTATAGCATATATGAAAATTTCTATTAATGATCAGAAATGTTTGAGAAGAGTGGATGGAAAGAAGACCAAAAGAGAAAAAATGGCCATTCTTTGCACTTGAAAATATTATATCTTTTGTAGTCTTGTAATATCAATCAATCAATCAATCAATGTTTATTTCCTCAAAAACCACCCACGGTGGTACAAGAGAATATACAAACATACAGTATATTATGTAAACAGACAAGAATGGTGATATAAACAACACAGCTTACTTCAATTTTTCATAGACAATACATAAATATTTTGATAGATTTTTAATTTCTGACAGTTTTTTTTGTGCATAATAAGCTTTTATGCTTATACATATTTGGCCATTTGTGATAAAATTCATTAATGTAAAGACGTCGTTCTCTTTCAAAGGCTTTACATTTGTATAAATAATGTATTTCATCTGCAACAGCTGGAGAATCGCACAGAGGGCATGTTCTATCCTCACGGGGTAGACCACGCCATCTGCCGGTTTCTACTGGAAAATTATGATTACTTGTTCTTAATCTTATAAGTGGGATATATACTGATTTTTGTAATAGTAAATATTGTTCGAAAGAAGGGGTATCTTTGAATAGGGTATAATATATTCCTTTAGAGCTATTGAGAACAGAACTTCGCCAGGATTGATGAAAATGATCTCTCAATATTATTTCAACTTGTAATGAGACCCATTTAGGAGAATAATTGTATGGGTTTCTAAACACATCACTCAGTCCGCATGTATTCAGTATATGCTCAACATTTTTAAGCCAACTATTTTCCCCACCGTTATTAATTTTATCATACATCAAATGTTCCAAGATGGTTTTAGATATTTTACAGGTTTCAGTGGTAAGAGTGTTGTGCCAAAACGTAATAGTCCTCTTCGCTATTTTTATACTCAATGGTTCTCTGCCTATCTCGCCGTAAACAAAGAAGTTTGCTGTAGAATTTCTTAAGCCAGTTGACAGTTTTAGAAATTTAAGGTGAAGTTTTTCAATAATTTCAATATTTTCGTAGCCCCAAAGTTCACAGCCATATAATAATATAGGTGCAATCATGACATCAAATGCTTTAAAGAGAGTGTCTAACGGTAAGTGATTATTCTTTGCTCTACGTAGGAGACAAAACATAGCTTTAGATGCATTATGCGTCAACTGTTTAATGGCAAAATTTAATTTTCTGTTACGGTGTACGGATATACCAAGGTAAGTATAAAAATCTTGGAAACCAATTTCTTGATCACCTAATACAAAGCGTGTTTTATACTTATTAACAGGACCACCTCCGAATACTATTACCTTGGTTTTTGAAATATTTACTTCCAACTTCCAGCGTTTACAGTATTCGTTAAATGCATCTAATGAGTGCTGCATAGAAACGGGATCATCCCCAAATAAAACAGTGTCATCTGCATATAGCAATACTAGAACCTGTAACATGAGACTCATTTCATCATAATTACAATCAATTTGAGCTCCTTTGGAGCCTGCTTTGAAAAGGTGCGACTCTAGATCATTCACAAATAATGAAAATAATAGAGGTGATAAATTTTCACCTTGTCTGACACCGGAGTAACATGGAAAATATTCTGATTGTATATTGTTAACTGTAATGCAGGACTTAATATTCTTATATATGTTTTCGACAACAGAAAGACATTTACCTTTAATACCATAACTCCGTAACTTATGCCACATTCCAATTCGCCACACATTATCAAACGCTTTAGAGAAGTCAATAAAAGTACAATACAGTTTTTTCTTCGCTGATTTAAAAAGTTGAATAAGCATGTTCATAACAAAAAGATTGTCTATTGTGGAAAACCCTTTTCTAAAACCTGATTGTGATGGGGATATTATGTTATTGGTGTCTGTAAATTTCGTCAAACGGTCATTTAAAATACTTGTAAATAGTTTCCCAAAGCAACTAAGTAATGTTATGGGTCGGTAGTTATTCGGATCGTTCTTATCTCCCTTTTTCTTGTAAATAGGCTTAATGATACCACACACCCATGAGTCGGGGACATGACCTTATCTAGAACAAGGTTGAACAGCCTCACATAAACATGACCAAGCTTTTCAAAAGATTCGATTAGATATTCGTTAATTATTTCATCATTACCTGCAGTCTTATTTCTTTTTAACCGTTTTAATGCATTCTCTATTTCAATCAAAGTGATGTCCTGGTTTAGTAGTGTGTCGTCATAGTCTACATGCACGTCCGAGTCGTCCGGTAGGTCCGTGTCTGGATGAGTTTTATTATTTATATCTTTGAAAAAATCGTAGAAACTATTTAAGTCAACATCAATGTCACTTTTCGTTTTCGGATTTAGAATCTTCCAGAAATCTTTCGGGGATTTTGAACTCATTTGTCGCAGTTTGTGACCAGTCGCGTTTCTGTATTTACGCGCGGTTCGCTTTATGCAACGTTTATAGTTTTTGGCCTTATTTTGGAAATGAAGTTTTGTAATGTAACTTTTACATTTCTTGTAGCGGTTTTTGGCTTTTTTGTATTCTTTTCTCTGTCTTTCACATTCGGAGTCGAACCACGGCTTATCCAGTGAACTGTCGCGAGTGTTAGTGTGTACTGATCTTACACCGAACGTAGTGCATGCAGCGTCCGTGAGCACGTGCGCTATGCTGTTTGTGAGCATGTTTATGTACTCGGGTGTTTGGCAGTTTTCACCTGTGGATACGCTTTCCTGGAGTATATCAATGATAGGTTTTATATCTATATTATCACGAAACAACTCGTTTTTATCTGGCATGAATCTACGTGGACTTTGCCCTGAAAGTGGTTTGCCGATGGATTTACTTGGAAGTACAGAGTCGGAGGTAATGTCGTTAGAAATGTCATTATTAAGATTTTCAATCTTCAGTGTGAATTTAAGAGGACAATGTACGTCTGAAAATAAGGGATTAAAATCGTCGATACTAAAGTTATCAATTAGCTGTAAACATGACGGGGAGGCTATAACATAATCCACAACACTTTTGTCTCTACACGTCGTCTTACCCCTGAGTCCGTCGTCTCCCACACGGCCGTTGCATATAAACATATTCAAGTCTTTGCATAAGCTTAGTAACTTGTTTCCATAATTATTTACCTTTCCTGTGTCTTCTGTACGTCTCATGAATGCCAAATCTAAATTAGAAAGTACATGTTCAGGGTCAAGTTCATTTCTCATTTCGTCAAAATCAAGATCGAATTCATCAATGATATGCTTGTCAAATGTACAATAATCTTGCAAATTACTTGTTCGTGCATTGAAATCACCTAATAGTACTAGGTATTCAGTTTCAGTAGCATGATTGTAAATTGTTTGTTCTAGTTCGGTAAAGAATTTTTCAGTAGAATATTTAGATCCTTCAGGGGGTATGTAGATGACATCAAGAACAAGATCATTATTGGTGTTGAGAAGATCTTTAGATATTTTGAACCACATAGAATATGTATCTTTTTTATCTATAACAGTAACGAAATCCTTATAGGTGTTTCTAACTGCCAGACCTAAACCCCCCGATCTATTCACACATCCTGATCTATGCTGTAAATATAGAGTATAGTTTCTAATTTCAAGCTCATCTAGATCACTTGTTTTTGTTTCCTGTAAACCTATAAAGTCATTTTTCTGTAGCATATCAACAAATTCAGGACAATCTAAACGGTTTCGCAAACCGCATACATTCAAACTTATTAAGTGTAACAGTTTATCAGATTTTTGAAAATCTGTAGTAGTGGTCTCAGGGCGAGGCGACTGAACAAACGACTCATGGTTGTTACTCTTAGCAAATGGTACATGTAAAACGCTTAGTAACGATCTGCAAGGAAATGGTGTGTTAACATCATACAATGGTATATTATTGTGTCCGCAGTGGACTAGGTCAATGTTACGTATATCTAACTGGGAAGTATTATACAAATGCGAATTTATAGGAAATTCATTGATGGTTTCACTACCAAAGGATACTAAAGATTGTTCATAGCTAAATGAAATGTTATTGCTGTTGAAGTAGTTCTGGTAATGTTTAGAATCGTTTATGAAGTGTTCGTGGTTATCATTGACGTTGGTGCTAGTTTCACAATTTACAACATGAGCACAGTGTCTTTCATAGTGACATATAGGTGTCTCACAGAAGTCAGACTCGACAGTCTCTCGCCCACCGGCGCACCAGTCCTGGGTCTGGTCCTGCTCTGCTCCTGGGGTACTCTGTACGGGGGTGGGGGTACATCTTGGAGGGCGTTGTTGACGTATAGTTTGTCTATCACAATAACAGCTTTCTTACCCTGGAGTTTTGCTTCCCTGAGTCGTGGTAGGAGTACGTCCTTCCTATAGGCATTAATTTCCTCCGGGAATAGAAACATCTGAAATTTGGCTTCATATTTTGTAGGCTTTCTTTATTTAATATACTTCTTTCAGTACATTTTCAGAATATGCACATTCGCAACAATAAGTGAATAGTTAGTTGTTTCAGGCGCTGTTTCACACACGGAGCATGATGGCGCCTTATTGTATTTCATCTAATATAACTTATGACTTTTGTCATCAGTATATTAAGAGTAATTTTGAAATGAAACCACTTTAACTGTACACACTTGGTACAACTATTTGCCATTAAATACATTTTTTACTTGATGTTTTGATACTCTAGTAATTCAGCATGTCTTATACATTGGTTTGGGTTTCTAGTTTCAAAATCTACATTTTAATATTTTCTTTGTGTGTTTCCATATTCAATGTTGAAAAATAGAATAACAGAAATCATAAACATATCTTTTTTAACACATAAATTTAGCACTTTATGTTGCATAATTGTGTATTTCAAGTTTTAATTTTCACAATCTATTTTGCAATATGCATTTTACATTATTGATTTAAACATATTTCATTATTTCAATTATCATTCATCGATGGATCCTGTCAAATTTAAACTGCCTCTAAACTAGCTTATACAAAACAGCATTCATCAGATTGTCATCGAAACGGACCAATCAGTCACACAATGACATGGTTTCAATTAATTGATTTATTACTCGTCCGTGTAGGGTAATGCAGTTTATTATGTTTCGAATGGTGAAATATGCCATTTATCGGTGAAAATAAAACCCGTATTTTCACTGAGCGAAATAAAAATGGTATTCTACTCAGTGAAATGACGCAACAATCATAAGACGTCGTCTGTGACGTCATGAAACAATTGAATTACGTCATGCAACGGCCCGCGCTAGCGAAGCGTTTTAGCTTCTCCATTCATATAGTTAGGGTCATTAACGTGGTTTTGGGAAACATGATAAATAGAACATTTGACATTTGACATCTCGTGAAGTAGAAAATCATATATTTACACTCGTGGCCACGCCACTCGTGAAAATATAAATTTCTACTTCACTCAATGAGATATCCATGGTATTAGACGAGAAATGTCAAATATCCTCTATGTAATATTTATACGACGATATTAAACTAGTGAAATACCGCTGAGCGTATGGCGTCACAATATTGTGTGGTTGTGACGTCACAATGTTGGCACCGCCGTCACAATGGCGGCCAAGTCGCGGAAATGTTAGTTCCGGCACCCAATCGGTAATTATGCTTGATTTATGTTTGCTCGTTTGACATGGACTCATTAACTCGTTTAATTAAAATAGAATTAAATGGTAGGTCATTTAGTATCCTTAATATATGACATGTTTAAACTAAACTGTAGGTTTGTATTTCTTAAAATATTGTTGCAAACTAACACATGTTTCTTCAAAACCTTGAAATCATGTTTGATAATTGTTGAGGTTCAAATTATGATTCCAAATTTAGATTTATGTTTGTGAAATTGTTTTTACGATCTAAAACATAAATTTTCATCTTTGGAGTGCTTGTTATATTTAAGAAGTATTTTCTTTTGTTTTCAGGAATTCTATTCAGATACATATATACTGAACTTAAGAAATCATTTACCCAATAAAGGATTAACAACGATTTCGATTAACAACAGATATTTCGATTTCCAATAAAGAAATGAATTTCTGATTTCCAAAATTAATACCGGTGTAAAAATATGCTATTTCATTTTTTGAAATTGCATTTTGAATTTTGAAATTTGAAATAAATTTCAGAGGTGATGACGGAGAATGGGACTTCCTACAGTTTGGATGTTGTGTACATGGACAGGATTGACAACAGTCTGACGCCAAAGAACCTCAGCCGTGGAGCGTGTATAGATAGCTGCTACTGGTCTTTGTTTTGTGCAACCATGATATATGACACAACTAAAGGAAATTGTTACATCAGTAACAAAATATACACGATTTTCGAAACTCCACCAGGTTTGTCTTTGAAAGTCGGAAGCATTGTCTACCAGTGGAGTTCAGGCAAGTTTATTTTTATGTTTGAGTGATTTTTGTTTCTCCCTAGGTGCTGATTCCAACCTGCTGTGTATGAATGATTTATTGTACAAGTGGTTAAACTCGAAAGTATCGTGACATAATCGATATCAATAAACGTAAGCAATTTATATGCCAATTTGTAAATTATTGTGATTCTAATTTTTAAAATGAACTATAGAGCAATAAGAAACTTTTGGAAACACTGCACTAGAGCAACGAAGTTACAAAGAACTTCAAAAAGTCCAATGCGTCGCCTGCCATGTCCGTGAAGACACGACGATTGCTGAGTCGACGACCCTAAAAGTATTTGTAATATAGTCAATATTCATAATTTCAATATTGGTATATCCATGTGTTTCCCTTTTTTATTATTGACTAGTATACTTGTAGGCTTTTGTAATTTGCTTTATTGTTTTCACAGATGAATGTCCAAAGAATGAATGGTCATTCCACAAGCCAACTGGCTATTGCTTGAAATACCATGGATCTCAGATAGTGAATTATGCAACCGCAATAAGCACGTGTATAAACGAGGGAAGTCGTCTGGTCAACGTAATGAATGCCATGCAGAACGCCGTTGTTGATTTCATCGGAAAAAATACCGGAAGTATGTATTCAAACCCTTTTACATCGAACATCAGAGGAAAACATGTATAGGGTGATTTAATAGATATCTAATCATGAACTTAAAGAGTTTTGGAAGGATTGATTCAGAAAATAAACCGAAATTGGTATGTTTGTTAAATAGTTCAGCAAAAGGGTCGTTGTGGACAACTCATACATGGACGTCCTCTACCAATCGCAATGTTTTGAATACTTGAAGAAAAATCTATAAATTATTCTTGAGGATAAAGATGACATTAATTTATGATAAACTTTAAAAAGATAAACATTAATTGAGTATGTAAATGCGATTTTTCTCTTTCTTTTAGGAAACGAGATTTGGCTTGGGGGTGACGTGATCTCCAACACATGGCATCTGGGAGGGGAGATAACTTTCACAGCTTGGAACCCTCCCGCCCCAACAACAGGCTGCATTGTATTAGTCACTGCTCCTGGAAAATGGAGCGGTCAATCCTGCTCACTCCCACGTATGTTTATATGTGAGAAAATAACTTTTGACCCTTGTCAAAACTGACTGAAGACAATATTCTGCCTCATTTTGAAACTATCTTGTGCAACTTTTAATACGGCCTGTGCTAAATGTATTGGTCAAAAGTTGTTTCTGTCATTCCCCAACAGAGGTAGCTAGGTCATAAATTCCTACTTACCTCTGCCCTAATGCAAATTTTTTAGGGCAAGCAATCTAGAAACTGGTTTCAATGCAAAATCAGTTATGTAATAAGCGACGCTTTCTCAAAGGTTATCATTCGAAAAGCTGCATTCATTTTCCTGAGATTTTGGAAAGCAACACTGTATTTGAATGTGCATGTAGGTCTTTTGGAATTTACAGAACCCCATCGCCTAATTTAGCTATTCCTTCATTGCATATTCCTCGGCGAAAGTAGATATACTATCATTGCATGCGATGTTCTTATTGGTTGAAATTTATAATAGCTTGTGTTTCAATGTCATGCTGTTCGGGCATCCTTCCTTTCTCCTACCTCTCATCAGATTTCCTTTCACACCATGTCATGAATGCCTGTATATATCAAAACTACATAAATCACTTTCCATTCATGTTTCGATTTTAATTATCCATGTCATTTTTGCCGACCATTGTTATATCTATGTGTACGAATGTATTTTTCATGCCCTATTTACCATCCTTTATCATATAGCATTTATATTTACAGTATTAACAAGTACTTATATAACACACTACCCTCTTTCCAATGTGCTATTTTTCGTTAATGTAACCCTAATATTAAACGCGATAGGGCTATTTTAGTGTAGCCAAGAAACACAACTTGCCATGTTCTGTCAGGCTGAGCTATGAACTTATAGAGTGGCGTGGTCGGCATCCGCACTGACGCTACATATAGGTGAAATCTAAGCTTTAGTCAGTAAGGTTAGAGCCTGGTATTAGGCCTGAAGATGACACGTGACAGTTGCTGAGGAAACTGAGGCGGACTTGACCTCTTTGGGACGATTGATGTTGGATTGGTGAGGTCAATATTCCTTTGCTTCTGTACCTTTTAGAGCATGTCATCACTTCCTCTAAAGACTGTACAGTTTAACCATACCTATCCCTTTATCTTGATAAGCCTTGCTACTTACTTAGTGTTAATGATTATTATCGTTATTATCATTATAAATATTATTATTATTATCATTATAAATATTATTATTATCATCATTATAAATATTATTATTATTATCATTATTATAATCTTAAGTAGTGAACTTCGAGGATTATCTAAAGTACCGTGTATTTGTTATTCTATACAATCTCAATTTATTACCTATTCGTCCACCTGCCCCCAAGTCCCCTGCGTACCGCCAATGTGGATCTGTTCTGAATGATGTACTCGCGTTAAGATGCCACTCAGCCTTGTCCTGTTGCTTCAAGGCCCGGCATTACGTTAGAGTAGAGTGATGGTCAATTGATTATTAACGGGTAGTTGACTCTAATTAGCTGTTGACTCTTGTTGATCTTTTTACGGGCATCAGTTCGCGTACTTTTTCATCGTCTTGTTTAGTCTGTAAATAAACCATTTTATTCACTCACTACTTCTCTCTTACTTATGGTGCATTGATTATCATATTGTTTTATCATTCTGCCGGATAAACGAGTCTAGTCTAGTTAAGTTTTCGTTACACTATAACAGTATCAATTGTGAATGGAAGGAATTACTTGAAAAGTTGTACCAAAAACGGAATGTTTAAACAAATAAAATCTGTAAATCGTTGATTAGTCCTAGCAACAGGAGTTGTGGATGTAGTTTACTATATTAGGAGTGTTTCGTCCAACTGAACTCTTATTCCTTGAAAAACTCATTACATAAATCTCCATCATAAGTGACTTGGACTTAGTGACTTAGATTTTAGCTAAGCATAGTATGAATCTACTGATCAAGAATTACTACGCACCTAAAAAGTGTTCATAAAAGTAGTAGGGAAACAGTAGGGAAGAGTAGTAGGGAAACAGTAGAGAAGAGTAGTAGGGAAACAGTAGGAAGAGTAGTAGGGAAACAGTAGGGAAGAGTAGTAGGGAAACAGTAGGAAGAGTAGTAGGGAAACAGTAGAGAAGAGTAGTAGGGAAACAGTAGGGAAGAATAGTAGGGAAACAGTAGAGAAGAGTAGTAGGGAAACAGTAGGAAGAGTAGTAGGGAAACAGTAGGAAGAGTAGTAGGGAAACAGTAGGGAAGAGTAGTAGGGAAACAGTAGGAAGAGTAGTAGGGAAACAGTAGGGAAGAGTAGTAGGGAAACAGTAGGAAGAGTTGTAGGGAAACAGTAGAGAAGAGTAGTAGGGAAACAGTAGAGAAGAGTAGTAGGGAAAAAGTAGAGAAGAGTAGTAGGGAAACAGTAGAGAAGAGTAGTAGGGAAACAGTAGAGAAGAGTAGTAGGGAAACAGTAGAGAAGAGTAGTAGGGAAACAGTAGGGAAGAGTAGTAGGGAAACACTGTTTTCAACAAAGGTAAGACAATTATCTCACGTATGTTATGGTGGAGAATGTAAAGAATTAAGGATTCTGTTGTATTCATGTAATAATCCCATCGATCTTCTTTCATTGAATATCACTGGACTCGAAATAGTAATAATGAACTTTATCGTAAATAAAGTGATCTGTATTTTGATTATTACTCTGTGTCCAGGAAACAGGAACTACATCGGCTCTGAAAAGCGTTATTGAAGTCTGCGAGGCAGAAGATGTTATCTTTGGTGAACTGCGAATTTTAGCTGTCAATCCATGTTTTGAAATACACAACAGCGAAGACAATGTTCGTACAAGACGATTGTTCTGCTTCTAAAAAAGTATTTTTGTCAGGTTATTGCCCTCAACCTTCGAAATGAAAATTTCACTTTATGAATCGAGTCCGAAACACATTGCTGACGAATCTAGCTTAGCCTCGTGGCAAAGATGCACGCTTGACTTGCCCAATGACTGTGTTTAAGATGGGCAGTAATACAGTCCAAGTCCTTATTCAGCAAAACTTTACACGTATACAACTATGAGACAAAAAGGCCAAGACATAAAAAGAACATTAAAGAATGCGTCACTCTATGTTTATGCAAACTGGATTATATTCTGAACGTTCTATCAATTAACGGAAGTGCTTTATTGATATTTCGCGTTGTTATCTACATATCGATATTGCTATTCACCGTTGACAGAAAGATATACATTGTTATTTCATAGTAGAACACTTTCCGGGAGTATTAACCCTACGCTTTATAGAAAGGATCCATTTTCTGAAATTGGGTGTCCCAAACAGTTCAAGTGATCGATGATCTAGGTGCATTTGACAACGAAATGTGCATTACCTAAAGTCTTTGAAATACAAAACGTTCAATTGATATTGCGAACGATGTAATGCTTGATCTTCTTTTGAAAGAGTATTTGCTTTTGTGTTGGTTCTGAAATAACGACACAAAAGTAAGACCTGACAAACCGATATGTTTATTGACAGTCACTGTGTGCACACGAGACAGCATCCTGTAAACATTTATTGAGATATACTAACCTTGTCAGGGGGAGTAACGGTATTTGCATTTGATCATATATACAGTGTTTATACACTCTTTATCGTGGTATCTATGGTTTACATAACTGTCTCATTGTCCGTCCCCTTAACGTTAACTCTATATATCAAGTGTACACATGTAACAGATATAGATTTTGTATTACTTTACCTGTTTTAATGCAACTTTCAATACACAAAAGTCTTTGGCAAGGGGGCGTATTTTCGGTATCTATAGAAAAATTAGACACAATAGGGAGAACAACAATATTTTTGTGTTTGATAACATCACAGGGAAAGGTACAAATATACGATATTATAGCAGGGACCCCCCACGGCGAGGTGTAAACTTGCATTAAACATGTCCAATCGAACCGGTGGAACACTTAATTCATCTAAGTGCGTGAATATTAATGAAAAAGTTCACCCTCTAATCTAGTATGCAACATTCACTTAAATCGCCTGTAATTGTTTTCACAACCGACAAGATTAACCTGTACATGAATAAAGAATATTTGAATTCCAAGGTAATGGGAGCACAGCTTCGTCAGAAGTGCCTGTTGATAAAATAGAACATAGATAATTCTTCGTTGTTAATTACTGCACAACCTGAGTGATAATTGGTGAACAGGAACACCAAAAACTGCAAACAAAGACGTCGGGCTGTAGTTACTCAATTCGCCCTTTGTTCTTTTTTTAACTAAATGAGGCAATTTACTTGCATTAAGGTTCATCTGTTTTCATAAATTTTAACCAGAGGCAATAGAATACAAATCTGCATTAATTATCCTAATGACCATTCCCCACTTTCAGAGTTTTTTTGACAATTAATTCACATTATTTGTCAAACTACATTCTTACATGACACGGGAACTAGAATGAAAATACTGCTTTCTGATTGGTTACCACAATCAATTTTGGAGTGATTATTTCGCTAATAATCACCTCTAAATATTGACGACCGATTCACATTCATACGCGCACGTTTACAAACTCCATTCGCTGAACTTCTACTGTTTTCATGGCCTTAGACAACAGCAAAATGAATTTTAAATCAATTCTCTGCCGACATTGAGAATACCGTATTTTTAAAATGAAATTTAGAAGATAAACCCATTCTGTTGTATATTTTTTGTCGAAGTAGTTTATTTTTTTATCACTAAATTCAATTTCAAACCGAGCTCGCTTATTACCGTAACGCGCGATTCGTCAAGTGAACAGAGTCAAGTGAACGTTATTCTTCAACTTCCCCCCCCCCTTTCATTCACAAGTGACCACATTTCCAGACAGTGTATTCAACCATGACAAACTATACAGCTTTCTTGATCGTTTATTCAATCAGTTCACATCTTGCGTGAGAAGTTCGCGCTAGCAGTAAACAACTACTTTTTGAGTAACGTCCCTTGATTTGGTCAGTCCTTGTCGGTATTGTAGGGGTGATAGGTGTCCTATGTATTTACGTGAAAAACGTAACTCTGACGGGATAAAAAAAAACCTTTTGTTGATTGTATCCTCAATGAAATAAATACTTAAGGGTTTTATTTAAAACCTGTTGTTTTCTGTTTTGATATTTTTTTTATTATTGACGCGTGTTCTTTGAAAATGAACTGTACCGTAGTTTCGAAAGCAAGTGGAACCTGTCTTTACTGGTTCGACCTAATCACATTGTTGTTGCGCAAGGCAAATTAGTTCCCCATTACATTTCTAATTAGTCATGTTAGAATGGAGATAAATCCCTTCTGTTTTTTATTTTTGGGTTGTATGTCATGCATTTTTCACCCCTAAATTAACATTTCAAACTAACATTTCAAACCTCGCAAGCTCTGTTTGAAATTAAATTTAGGGGTGAAAAATGCACGACATACAACCCCAAAATAAAAAACAGAATCGATTTATCTCCTAATTATTCACTTCAAACTGACGACAACTATTGGTCTTAGTGTCAAAGTCATTTCCTTCATGGTTGTTTGGGTTCCATCACCTCAAGCCTACTCGATATTCCATCTATTGTGAGGATGAGAAGAGCACACATCTGTGTACCACCAACCTCCCGCACCCCACTGTCCGCACTCCGCGTTTGAGACGCAGTTACCATCAGTACAGAAGTTGGTTCCATTGTAGGTCTTGGCAGGATCCGAAAGATAGAATTTGTCACCAATGAGGCTGTTACTTGCAGAGAACCCGGCTGCAGTCATCATATATCTTGATGCATCGTCCCCGACTTGAAAGTGGCTGTAGGATGCAGTGGCCTCCAGAAGATTAAAGTCCTTGACATAGATGTGGAGTTGATAGGGTTTGGATGTTGTCAAGGCGTGGATCTTCTCTAGGCCAAGCCAGAAGTAGCAGGTACTTTCACTGAAGCTTTCTGCATACTGTGACCAACCAACATCGAGATACGTCACGGGTGCTGTCGTGCAGCCGGTACTGTGGGTGTCTCTGTGCATCATCACGATGCCGTAGTTGGTTGGGTCATCACACTGGACTTTAAATGGATCCACAGAGTCGAGTGGACAAACAGTGTAGGTGCCAGGAATCTCACCGATGAAGTTGAAAACATCCTGGCAATCTGTCAGATGGTTACATGACAAGATTAGTATCAATAACATTGGATATAACTTTATTTGTCAATATTCATATTTGTAGCATGTTTTTTATTATTAAATATAGAAATTTTATATAAATTTGATCTTGATAATCATTTCACTGTTAGGTATGCTAAAAAATAATTGCTTATTCAGTAGGTTCAGTTCAGAAAGGATACTAAATGAAGTCTATCTTGTAATTTTATTTATTCAATGATAACGTCAGGTAAGAACTAATGTTAAATAGCTAACAAATAGAATAAACTTATTATACATGAGGGAATTTGGACGCTACTATTAAAACAATTTCATCGTTAATGAAATAGTATGTCAGCAAAAAATAGTTGTGTAAAGAGATAAACTTTCATAACGTATGATATAACAATGGTTAAAAAAAATCGTCATTATCTAACAATTTAATTAGGGTTCTTAAACAAACCAATAACGTTGGCACATAAACTTTAAGAATAAATGACAAAGCAAAAACAAATTTAACCAGATGGACAAAAGCTTAAGATAATTACAGATGGTTAAACAGAATATGTTGAAGAAATAATCAAATACATTTCAAAGTCACAGTCATCAAGAAAAGTGTGGAGTACGAGAGTTTCTTAAAATACTTTTTGTATTGTTTGCAATCCTTTGGAAACCTCAGTATATATATACGTTTCTTAAATTAGACAATATTTGGCCAGATAGAAGCATGAGGGTTAAGGATCTCATTATGGATGGCAGAAATCCTGACACCTCAGTAGGTGGTGAAACAAGCGGGTGAGTTGCAAAGATTGCAGAAATGTTCAGTCCTTGGATCTTGCATGCTTTCGGCCTGTTTCAATAAACAGTGTTTGAATGTAAATTCCGCATTGTAAAAAGTTGCATTATATTGGATTTGTCAAGGCAAATATACTCCGCGAAAGCAGTTTCTTTTTAAACGATTTGAAGTATTAGTCTATTGAGTTTGTGGTTATTCAAGATCTTCAAGTGTGATTAAATTGATCTTTTAAGGTTGTATTTATCATTGAAATAAGCCATGATGTCGAGCAAGTTGGTGGATTAAGAAATAAGCACTGGTAAGTGCACTGAAAATCATAAGATGATGTCTCACGTAAAACCATTTTTATGGAACGAAAACAAGTTGGTATCTAGTATTGAAAGATAGAGATTGAATAGAATATATAGTATTGTATCTATTCCTTGCCATTACGATTCAATCACAAATGAAATACCATACAGATTGACAGCACTAAGTGTAAATTGTCTAAAGCGTAGGCAATTTTTCAATGTACGCAAAATTTATTTACATCTTTCGTATACTGTAGGAGTGACACCTTTGACGTCTAAAGCAATATTATCAACAAAATGTACATTTCAGTGTTATCATAATTACAATATTTCGTTAAAAACATTTCAGAATTCTTATTTTGGTATATATGTAAGGTATTTTTACCTGGAGCATCGGGAGCAATACGACGTGAGCGTCACAGTGTAAGCTAGATATCGTTTATCAAATCAGAGCAATAGAATGAGAATGCTAACTTTCTATGTATTTATTTGAAACGACGGCCTCAGTTTCTTAATCCTATGCTTTGTATAACTGCATACCGAAGGTTTGTTCACTTACTTCCATATTAATGCAACTATCGCATATTTTGGTATTCATTTGGGGCGTTATAGCATGTACAAAATAAAAATGATTCTGTTTTGTTTTGAGGCCAGAAGAAACAATTGAAGATCCCATAACTTGTTTCAATGTCATATCACACAGCTAACTGTAACATTTTTGGCATCTCGTTGAAATGACCAGATGTCATAATTTCGAAACATTTAGTTCTTATTTTGCTTTATATTGAGAAGTTATTGTTTTACACTGTGTCAACATTAGTTACGTAATCTATCTTATTCTCAATTATTATACGTAGGATACAATTTGTTTCATTTTCTTGATAAACACACTTTTCTTTCAAAGTTTAGGAAATCAGAATTTTGAAAATCTGACCCAATTGATCAATTCATTCTTGCAAACGTTCCAACTGTAATCCATTGATAAGTTGCAGAATGATTTTCTCAAACAAAGACCTTGGAATTTGTATCGTAAGTGTATTGTTTACATTGGCTTCCAGACGAAATCAAACTTACATGATATCTGCACTTAGATAGACACGTCGATGAACAAAATTTATATATTATATATATAATTTCGGTATGCATCTGTATAGATTTTGACAGTGTATCGACTCTTAAACCACAGGGACGTGTATCGCCGAAAATTACAATTAAAAAAACGTGAAATGAAATAAAAAATGGTATCTCTTCTATATAAATACTAAAGGGATATAACGCCCTCAGACCCCTCGTCTTGTTCCGGAGCGAGATAAACTAGGAAATTCAATTTAGATTGATATAACAATTAATACACATGAAGCCTGATAGATCCTCTTTCGATAGAATGTAAAATAATGAAAATCGGTTCACCTTTGACCGAGCTACACTGTTTAGAAATCGAAAAAAAGTATGCTTTCTTGAGAGTACGCCAAAATCCTGCCTCAATAAAACATCGCTGTCAAACTGATAAAATACGAATTAAACACTCGCATACGTACAATATACGACAAATACAGCTTTATCGCAATCCCTATGTATTCCGATTTCGTAGCATGACCATTCAAATAAAATAGTATGTGATCCATACCTTGTAAGCTAGCTTTTACTGCATTTAATGCGGTTTCGATCGCTCGGTTCAGCCATGTTTAACCTTAATATCGGAAGGATAGCACAGAATAACTTCACTACAGAAGAATTGATGTTTAACCAATCAGCGAGCCGCTCGTATTCTATGCGATCTGTCCAATATTAATAGGTTTGTTTCAGTCTCACTCTCCTCATAAAAGACAAAGGCGATACAGCCATATAAGATGCTTTTCATTGCGTGATCAATTAGCAATCAGTATCTGATAATTTGACAAACGACCCTGGAAGATCGTTAAAACATGATTTGAACTTCATGATTCTTGTTAAATTACATGTTTATTATAAATATAAAAACAGCAGGGACCTACCTCTGATCCGTGTCTCACACCTATCTCCAATGGTGCAGGAAGGACAGTTACAGTCACTAGTCTCAAGAGGTGTTCCTCCGTTCTCACAGGTTTGTTGCATGGTCACGGTAAAATCCTTTATGTACAAAGATTGGATAGGAAATGTCATGAATCTCTTTATTTTTTAAATGCCTGTTGCCAGTTGCTTAATTTTTACATAATTGAAATGTGGTCTATATATAGTAAAATTGGATTTGAGTTACTAAATGATAATATTGTAACTGAATGACAATTTGGCCCATGGAACATTCCTTATTGTTAAAAGTGGATGAAAAGTACCATGTCTAGATTCAGATCATTATAGTTTGTTAAATTCAAGAACTTGTTAGCTTTTAAATGAATGCAGTATCAGATTATATATTTTTATTATGATAATATAATGATATGATTGAATAAAATTGATTATATTTATGTATTGAGGAGTAAATTAAATACAACTGTAGGCAAAGTTCTGTTTAAATATAAAGATAAAAGATATTACTTCCCATATAAAGAAGGTTGGAGTGTACCTTAAAAATATTTCAAATTGTACACGTGTTAAACTTTTTGTCAACTACTGAAGTTTTTACATGTTCTACCCTAATGGACCAATTTGAAAAAGAATTCCATGCCAAATATTATGATATAAGCAGTAAACATATGGAAATTCAGGGATATACTACTAATGAATCTTTGATCTAAGATGTTTGCCCTGAATTCTAGATCAAAAGTTATATATTTACCTCCGTAGAGAAGAGTTCACATTGGCCTCTCGTTGTCATGGAAACGCTCTGTGGAGACACAAAACATGTCTCTTTACCCGCCACGTCGCAGTACAGGACGCTGCTGCAGTTGAAAACGTTTGTGCACCAAAGAATGCATTCTTTGCGAGAAGACACCCGGAAATTTGGATCAACGATTTCATTGACGTTTCCAACAAATTGGAACAGTTTTTGTCTGTCGTCAGTGCCATCAACATGACATATGGCCATTAAAAGTAAAATTATCATTTTTGGTTGCATAAAATTATTACGTCCACTTGATAAAGTTCCGAGATCTAGGAAAGATTTCTGATCTGTATGACAGAATTTTCTTCAGTGATTTTAGATATACTTTATGTAGATGTTTATATTCTTATCACATAGCAACATCAAAAACATCAAAATACTATGAATTGATTGACAAGTATTGGTTTTCTGATCTTTGATGATAAGATATCAAGTATTGAAATGTAAATATTGATGTTTGGTATGTATATCGAAATAGTCTATCCAGTTTAACGAATGAAAGTAACGGATCGAATAATTGGATTAGAAATAGTACCCAAATTCTTCCTCTGTTTCAGTCAAAAAATATCTATGTATTTTGCATAAGGACTGATTTATGTTTAATCAATGAAATAATCTTTTTATCTAGATACCAAAAATTGTTTATGCTAATTCAAACGATTTGAAGGTTTTCCCTTCGTGTACGATTACAGATACACGAAGGGTCGGTAAATGGGTTGTTTTTAGCCTGTAACAAAATCAAATAAAGCCTCAACTATATGATGGGGAAAATTTTAACATTACAAAATGTGGAACAGTTCTTTTGATAAATGAAAAAGTCGTTGACTTGGAGATTATCTAAAGCCAACTCTACAAACAAATCTATTCCCCTATTTCCAATATGCATGAGTAACATTATGATCTTTCTATCACTTTACCGTTAGGCCTGAGTATACTTACCGAGATAAATTATTTTGGTCTAGTGAATTGTATCTATAACTGTTTTTGGAGAAAAAACAATATGGACTTCGGACTTCTTCCGGTTCATAAAAGCAAGTATTGACCGATATTTTAACCAATTCATCGATGAAATATTGAGATATTACGTAATTGTCATAAAAATGTATTCAAGGTGATTTGTTTAAGGGGAAATGAACACAATAAACACTTAGATATTAAGCAAAGTTTGAAAAAGAAAATATGTTAATAACGAATCATAATTTACATTTCATATTTACAAAGAAAAAAAAGAGTACCTATCATATCACTACAAATTAAAAAACTTTGCATTATTGGTTATGCGTTGAAATGAAATCGCTTTTTTAAAGAAATATGTTTTCAATGCAATCTTAAGCACTTTACAGTCTTAATGATAGGTTTATAAATTCAGTTTTAAAGTTGTGAATGCGTTTTGATATATGCAACATGTTCTTGTAAGTGGCCTGTGGACAGTGTTTAGTCGATCAGTTAAAGAGATTCTATTTTTTCTCTATTGCAATCCTAAAAAGCATTGGTATATAAAAACAAGTCATAGATATAAACTAACAGGCAAAAGAAAGGTTTCACATCAGTTGGTTTCGACTTTACAACGATTTGAAATGTATGTAACGCATTTTATAATTGAATTATCAACATTAATCATGTCTACAATAATTTATATGAACTAATCGTTGTTTGGTTAATGTGAAGATATCTTTTTGTAATACTAAAGTAGACAGGGGTGAAAAATGAAATTTAAACCAATATGACCCTACCATGTTTAAAAGGGCGTTAATGTGTGAAAAACAAGGTATGTTTGTTGATTTTTACGTATAACATATCTTATATATCGATTAAGAATTGTAGGTTATTAAAAATACTTTTCCAAAAAAATTAAATTCAAAATTTCAATTTCAAAAAAATATTGCAAACACATACATACGTATTCTTCGATTGATAACTAAAGGCCTGCTCTGTTCGATTTTAGCGTACGACGTCTAAAACTTAAAACATTTGTAATCGAAATTTACATATATGATTAAATCAACTTAGCTGAAACCTTTCTTTTGCCTGACAGTTTATATATAATATATTATCTAAACTTTTATCAAATTTGTTCAATATCATTTAATCTTCCCAAATGGTTACATGAACCGAATTTGGCAAACGTTTTAAAAGCAAATTATACTTGTCGTTTTATAATCATTTGTTAAGTCCTTATAATTAAAAACATAGATGAAGAAGGTGTTTTTTTAAGAAGAAGAACTTTTACAACCAATATTTACAAGACTATTCACTAAGAAATATTCGCAATTTCAAAACTAATGAAATTCAAAATACCTCTTATTACTGACATCTATGTTTCTGCCAATGGAATGTTAGTTTATACATGTACAGGGCCCTGATGTGAAATATCTCAAAACCAGCGGTCCTGCCATCCCTTTATTGCCAATAGTACACAAGTGAGTGAGTGAGTTGGTGTTTAACGCCGCTTTCAAGATTATTTCACCTATATCACGTCTGCTAGTATTATAGCAGGGAGAAAGACCGCAACACCATTGTGGCTATGCATTGCGGTAAAACCTGCGAGCATCGGCTGGAACTAGCGAACCATGGGTGGTATTGGCTGAAACTCAGTGTAGCATTGCACCCAAACCTGACTGCGTGAAGAACAGATCTCTACTGCAGGCAAAGTTGCCGAGCTCCTGGCGGGATTCGAACCACGGACCTATTGATACGAAGCCGAACGCGCTTACCACTGCGCTATCCCGCCCCCAGCACACAAGTCAAGTCGTTATATTGCCTAATTAAATAAAGCAACGGAAGTTTTTTTGATAGAAATTGGGACAATGGTGGAGCTTCACGGATACAATACGTTAACTAGCTAGCAAGCTGACACATTACAACAGCATGAGAACAGCAAATCTATCGTTTGCCTATATTAACATTTAGGCACACTTTTTACTTACATGTAGGATATAAAGATATATTGAATGGTTTTATTACTTTTTACATAAGTATTTATTAGGTAATTCAGGTTTTTTTTGTTTTTATCGATAAAAGAATGTAACACATGAAGAAAATACAATCTTCTTACTTTTATTGGCTAATGATGATAATCCATATTTGGATTGAATAAAACACTATGTACAAAATAAACACAAATACAAAAACGTATGGGCAGACAAAAAAGTAGGCTTTGTCTATGCAGTAAACAAAATAATAATAATAAACATCACAAAATTTTAAAGATAATTTTATCAATGAGTGTCAAATACTGCCTACACACCAAATCTCCTGAATCCAGCTAATCTATTCACAGTTGAAAAAAATTATCTGGTCTTTATTTTAATAAACGCTTCTTAAATCGTTTCTTTTGAGATTGAAGAGCGTAGTAGAACATAACGCTTGTTTTAGGTTTTAATGTCTAATTTTGGGTAAAATAATCAAGAAATGTGGCTTTTGGCTTATAGAACCCCAAACATTTGTTCCTATTTTACAATGAGTATCATCTTTTTGTATGTGTTTTTTCTTTATCTTCTCAAAACATTTGTGACTTTTGGATAAACAATACAACATTTTACATGATAGTTGCACTAAATTTTAAATAATGAAAAAAACTGTTATTAAGCAACTGTAGTGGGGATTAGCGGGAAGCAAATGGTCTGAGGGTCATAGTCATCTCTTTCATGGAGATTACGGTTCCATCACCTTGAGCCCACTCGATATCCCATCGATTGTGAGGATGAGAAGAACACACATCTGTGTACCACCAACCTCCCCCTCCCCACTTTCCGCACTCCGCGTTTGAGACACAGTTACCATCAGTACAAAAGTTGGTTCCATTGTAGGACTTGGCAGGATCCGAAAGATAGAATTTATCACCAATGAGGCTGTTACTTGCAGAGAACCCGGCTGCAATCATCATATATCTTGATGCATCGTCCCCGACTTGAAAGTGACTGTAGGATGCAGTTGCCTCCTGAAGATTAAAGTCCTTGACATAGATGTGGAGTTGATAGGGTTTGGATGTTGTCAAGGCGTGGATCTTCTCCAGGCCAAGCCAGAAGTAGCAGGTACCTCCACTGAAGCTTTCTGCATACTGTGACCAGCCAACATCGAGATACGTCACAGGTTTTGTCGTGCAGCCGGTACTGTGAGTGTCTCTGTGCATCATCACGATGCCGTAGTTGGTTGGGTCGTCACAATCGACTTCAAATGGATCCATGGAGTCGAGTGGACAAACAGTGAAGCTGCCAGGGGTCACACTGATGAAGTTGAAAACATCCTGGCAATCTGATATAAAGTTAGTTAAGATAAGCAGCCCAGATTGAATAATAACACATTCATCGATAGAAATTTACATAAAAATAATACCTGAAGAAAATGGAAAAACTTAGAGTAGCTAAGTGCCGTGCTTTAAGAAATCCTAGAGCTTCACTAGGCTCATTGACGATTATGTCTTCCTATCAATTGTTGCGATATTCTCAGCAAAAACCCAAAATGCACGGAACCTTATCAATATACTTAATTCTTTATAGATCAATACTCTATATTTTGTTTTCATTTGTGTCTTATTTAACGAGATAGAGAGAGACTCACTTGTAAATTGTGTTATCATAGAGTTTGGTGAACGTATTAGCTAGCTTATTGATATTTATCGTGGCTCATTTACTATTGTATTACTCATTTGCATGTCTGATGTCGTAACTTAAAACTCTTTATTGATTAAAATTTTAATGGTATTATTCGTATACACTTTTGACAAGTTTGACAGGGGATATTTCTTAGCGCATACCAGAAGGCATTTATGCGAGATGTGACGAGGTCAAAATGCGTCCAAGTGTCAATGGGGCATTAAACATATTTGTATTTTTTCTCGCCTTTAAACAGCGAAGCTTTGACAGTCATATTATAAGCTGGTTATTAAATATTTTTATAAGGGTAATTTTCTAAACGACAGGTGAAGAATAAACAGCATAATTATTGCAATTCATTAATCTTGTTTTCTTCAACATCAAAAACCTTTAAAAAGGGACCTACCTCTGATCCTTGTCTCACACCTATCTCCAACAGTGCAGGAAGGACAGTCACAGTCACCGGTCCCGAGGAGTGTTCCTCCGTTCTCACAGCTTGAACTCTGAATCAAGCGAAAATGATTGAGCTGGATAGTGCAAGTAATCAGTCTCTTCTTGTTCATGGAAAGGAAGACTATTCATTTGCACTGATTACATAACTCCTAAAACTACATAAATACTTCCCAGTTCTCAATAATGATCTTCGTTGTCCAATTCCTTGCGTCGATGCGTCAAAGGTATGAACACAGATGGGCATTGAAAATGAGGGAGTGGAGTGCTGATTGCTGCCAAGGGGACCACGGAGAAACAATTGAACTGGACTGAATAGAACTTCACAGACGATTTGAAATTTTAAATATGTTTCCGAAAAGGGAGAAGGAGTCGTAACTCGTAAGTAGTCGTGACGCTTGGTCCTGTGCATAGCTCAGTTGCCCGCTCTTAGTGAAGTTCAGCAACATCGGGTGTTGGTCGCCGGATGGGTGGGTTAACCCGTGATTGCTTGACAAGCTGAGCATTTGAAGGGTTGATTTTCTGCCCCACACTGAGACACAAGTTAAGAGACTTTGGACGTCTACTTGTCAGGAGACTTAGTTCAAATTGTGCCTCTGTTCACCCAGTAGGAAATGGGTACCTGGTAAAGGAGTGTGTTGGTGGTGACCTTCTAGCGACATACATGTATATGTCATCTTGGGTTAGACCAGGCTAATAATCTGATTGTAAAGCGCCTGTAAACAGCCCAGCTGAAACTCGGCGCTATACACATATATTATCATTATTATTACTATTAACTATGGCGGCGGGGAAACTTTAATTTGTACACTGTTAGAGGTGGTAGAGATGACTCATTAGATCAAATTAACGACCATCAGCCCATCCGTAATGAATAGTTAAGTGTTAGGTAAGATCTACCTCTTATTCTTTCATTGATTTTGATTCACTTACCAGTGCTGAATCATCGGGCTCTTCAGAGTATAGTTCACATGGTCCCATGTTGTTCACAGAGACACTCTGAGGAGACACAACACACGTCTTCTCACCAGCCAAATCGCA
This sequence comes from Phorcus lineatus, assembly GCA_921293015.1. NCBI lineage: Eukaryota > Metazoa > Mollusca > Gastropoda > Trochida > Trochidae > Phorcus > Phorcus lineatus. The sequence goes on from OV121085.1 coordinate 10,014,915, forward strand.
GTACAGGACGCTGCTGCAGTTAACCCAACTGATGCACAATAACGCACACTCAGTTTTCGAAGATACAAGTATTCCTGGCGTGGCAGACATATCTGCATTGTCAGTTTTAACAAATAATTGATTATTAAAATCTTCCCCACATACGCAACAGATGGTTAGGAACAACAGAGCGAGCATTTTGGACATTTTCTTGGAGCAGTTGATAAGGGAGTTCTGATGAGTCTGTATATGTAACTAAAACATACCGTATCTTGACTTCCTTACAAAGAGTCATCTGATCACAGACTGACCAATGGGAATCCCGTAAGTTTCTTCCTTGTTGTTTCAATGGATCTGACTTTGCGATACTTATCTTTCCATAGAAAAACCTTCTATTGAATTTGGCATTAATACACAAATTGCAATCCTGTTCTTAACAAGCAATATTTGATTAACTGGATTACCTTGTTCTGAAATCAATGCTGTCCGTAAGAAAGGGAACTATCAATAATTTTGAATCGGAACCAAATGGACCTTTCTTCTTTAAACAAAAGTGTCAAAGCTTTATCAATATACAAAATGTATTTGCACAAAGAAAGCGGGAAGAAATTGTAAAGCCATTGTCCAGATCGACTTCTAGATAGTTTTCTGAGAAATGCACAATCTCATCTTTATTCACTTAATGTTAAGTAGAGTGTTCATTGTGCTTTATTATATGATTTGAGCAGTTCCGTTGCACTGTAACCACACGGCGTTACTATCCCTCGCCATCAAATATAACTTTGTAGTTTACATCTTTTCTTATATCATAATAATAAATCCGCATTTAGAATGTTTCGCGTAATCATTTCTTTGCAGGAATGTATAAGCAATATAAGGTTGAAATTAAGGGCACATGTTATGCACTGCATAACGGCATATTCATTTTTAGTTTTGATTTTCGGTATGCGTTATGACGTAAAGAATAAACTGAAGATCCTAAAAAATATATAGATGAGGAATTAAGAATACTAATCATCAAACGTTTTATCTACAAAAAAACCAAAATAACGAATACGGCAATTTCATTAGTACTCATTTCGTACTTAAAAGTACTCAATGTCATTCAGAGTTTGAATCATCCTGATATAACTGACTTGTAGGCAGGATAGCATGTTTTTTATGTTATATTTACCCCTTTTAATGTCAGATATTTTCTATATTGTATAATTTGATAATAACAACCAAAAAAACAATTGAAAGAGATAATTCTGGTACAAAGGTGTTTTTTCTAATGAAATAAGGAAATAAAAAAGTCAATGATACATGTTGGCCAGTCTTCTCATTATTTAAAAATCAACGACGTTTGTTTTTCGTAATGAATCATTCTATAGCTTTTTATACTGACCTGTCTGTGTCCTAATACGTTCAACGAATCGACTCTGGAAACTTTGGGAACAAATAGTTAACGTACAGTCTTCCATCAGGCGATAGCATCCTTAACTCACTTTCAAGCCGGAGACGAAGCATCTAGGTCCATGATGACTGCAACAGGGGCCTCTTAAAGTGACCAATTCTTTTTTGCTGATGCTAAAAATCCTACAATTGAACCAATTTCTGTACTGATGGTGACTGTGTCTGACTTGGGAAACAAGTGGTTTTTGGTTCACATATGGGTGCTGCGCTAATCCTTACACCCAGAATGGGACAAAGTTGGCTCAAGGTGATGGGATCCAAACCATGAAGGAAATGACTAAGTCTCTTGGACCAGTAGTCTTTTTGGGGGTTTTTATTCCACATTTTTGTGCATATAAATATACAAATGTTCATACACATGGTTCATTCATAGTTACATATTGGATGGTGGATAAAGGTTACAATTGTTATTGAGCATCATCTTTTAAATCTTTTTTTTCTATTGACAAAAAGCTCAACCAAAGTGAACAAGTGGTAACAACTTGACCAAAATCTAAAACACCTGTCGTACTGACATGAAGAGTAGGCTATTGCTTTTGTTATATCATAATAGTGTGATAACTGCCTAGGATTCTTCCAATAGTTATATTTGAGTCTTTATTATGGCATTATGACAATTGGAAGTTATGTTAAGCAGGTGTAGGTGCGCGTTTGCAATCCAATTTCATAATGTACACTTGATACCAGGGTAGACAAGACAAGACAAGACAACGTTTATTGTATTCAAGGCCTCCGGCCCATATACAGGAGAGTTACATTTTTATAATATTCATATAAATAATTATTACACAATATGCAATACAAATTAGTTTGATACAGATCTGCATTTCAACATTTCATCACGGCGCTTTTGAGCATACTTAAGGTACATAGCTAGATTTATAATAGTTGAAGTATCCCTAGAAGTCACAATTGATATAAATGCTGCCAATGGTGATTTTGATAAGAAATTATCTTATATAAATCTTATTCGTATATCTTAATAACATGGGCAGACAATAGTGAAGTGAACTTCATCCTCAATTGCAGAGTTACACAGTTGGCATATACATTCGATTTTAATAATGGACATTTTTCTGCCCTTATTCATCATTAAATCTATCAAGCCTAGTCTGTATCGTGTGAATAAGATTCTATTACTTTTAAATGTAAGTTTGTTGTCCTATCTTATGCTGAACGTTCAGCTCGTTTCCAGACAATTTTAAAATATATTGTACAGTCATATACACTTGATTCACAATATGTTTTTTACTATTTTACAGGTATTGTTGTTTACATATTTTCAGGCGTCTTTTGTGTATGCTGTGTATTCTTTACACCAAGAAAGAGAATGCGTGAGACATTCTTTTTCATTGGATTTAACACACTTGGATGAATGAAGTGTTCCACCGTTTGGGTTGGACATGTTTTTGTATGTTTGCATCACTCCCCATAGTGCATTTGTTCCTTGATCTGTGTATGCTTTGATGAGTTTTCAAAATATTGTTAACATTTCTATGGACTTTACAATGATATTTACTTTGTGTCTTATAACTTGCTAGAAACCAAACAGACAGCACGAGATCAATGGTGATCAATGATTTATCACAAAGTAAGTTTAGTTGTGAAATCCTTGAGAGTATAACTTTAATTGTGAAAATAACAAAAGAGACAAACATTGCAAAATAATCAATATCTAACAAGGCTGTTAGTGTCAAAACACTTCAACATATGTTTCATCAGATGCAGTTACCGATTTTCAGCAAACTTCCCGCTTGCAAGTAAGTTGGTATACCTCAAACAAAGTTTGACAACCAAGCATTAACATTTGCACATAATACTGTCAATAGATATATCGGTTTGTCTGAACTTACGATAGAGTGTTCATATTTGGACCAACAAGATGCAAATGCAAATATTGTTTTAAAAACTTTCAGTTTATTGACCATTGTTTGTTTTATTGACTGAACATAACATAATGACGAGGACAAAAAAGAAACGCCTGAATCCATGCATGCGTCATTATCCTGATCTAAACAATCATGAATGCACCTAGAATAACCTTCGTGAGTGGGTGATTAGGGTGGGTCGTGCTTTCAGTTCAGCAGTTTATAAACACACAACCTTCTTCATGTTAACATTTGAACTGAAATGAGACTCATTTTGAATTAAGTGTCTTGTCTAAGAATTCCCACAAATCATGAGTCTAATCATATTTAAAGTGGCACAGAGAATTTTTCATGAAGTTCTATATAGCTTAAATAAGAGCAAAATTACCTTCTACCCTGAATGAGATTCAAATATCCTCCCTAAATTTGCATCTCTGTCTTAAAATGGCCAATATTAGGATATTTTCCTGTTTTCAATGATAGTACAAACACATGTTGCTAAGTTGAAATTCTGCGTCCACTTTAAATAAATATCAGTTAAATGACTAATGACCTACTAAACACTACCAACCAATATATGTCTTTGTGTCTGCTGCAAAAATGTTTTCAAAATTACGTTTAAGTCATTGTCTCTATACTGAACTGATTGCGTGTTGCCGGCTTTCTCCCTGCAATAATACTAGCAGCCGCGATATAAGTGAAATGCTCTTGAAAGCGGCGTTAAACCCCATATCAACTCACCTTATTCATTAAACGGTCAGCTAAATATACCTTTATTTGTTCAATGGTACTATGTTGGTAATTTTGCACTTCTGGATGTACCCTCTACTCTCAAGTGTACCAAGGATACAGGAATAATAATTATAATCATATATCATAATCAATAATTATTTTCATTGAAATGAATAAAATATGTTTAAACCACCATGGCTTCTTGCTCAGATAAATCTAGGTAACGAGTGTTCATGTGCCTTGTCAACCATCAGAGAGAGAGAGAGAGAGAGAGAGAGAGAGAGGAGAGAGAGAGAGAGAGAGAGAAGAGAGAGAGAGAGAGAGAGAGAGAGAGAGAGAGAGAGAGAGAGAGAGACAGAGAGAGAGAGAGAGGAGAGAGAGAGAGAGAGAGAGGACAGGAGAGAGAGAGAGAGAGAGAGAGAGAGAGAGGAGAGTGAGAGAGGAGAGAGAGAGGAGAGAGGAGAGAGAGAGGAGGAGAGAGAGAGAGGACGAGAGAGAGATTTTATTCAGCATTGGAGGCCGCGTGGCCCGGAGTACAAATACAAAAATAATGTACAATTTATACTTATGTTAATGTACATGAACATGTTGGTGTATAGCTAATTACCAATGAGTGTTGATGATGAAATATGACTGTTAACATAACTCACTTTACGACCAATCAACGCTGCCGACATATAACTGTAATAACTAGTCACTTAACGACCAATCAGTGTTGATGTTAACAATTCTGTCACTATACGTCGTCATATCTTTGTGGTTGTCACAATCCGGGGATGTGTGACGTCACACGGCGTTGTTCACTCTTGTCGGTGTCAAAACATCCTATATATCTGTTTTTGACAATCTCGGTTCATCACAAATCGTTAAAAATTCAGAACTCTTTAGTCCCTTCATTGCCCTTCGTTATATCACATAATGTCCTACACATCGGATTACTCTGTCATGATGACGTCATCGGACCCAGAAGATGAAGTTTATACATCTCTGTGCAGTGAGAGTCCCGAAACTGAGTCTGCACTTTGCTTCACATGCTGTGACGTCATCACTGACCAGTACTTCTTACAAGCAGGACAGCACGTCTGGCATGAACATTGTCTCCGCTGTTGTGTATGTCAAGTATCTCTAGACAGCCACACCTCCTGTTACGTGAAAGACGACAACATCTTCTGCCGCAGAGACTTCCTCAGAACCTTCCAAAGCAAATGTAGTTCCTGTTTTCTTCCAATTGAGTCTGGAGACTGGGTCAGATCAGCTGGTCAGCATGTGTATCATCTTGCTTGTTTCTCGTGCATCACGTGTCAAAGACAGTTGTCCACAGGAGAAGACTTTGCCATCTTAGACGGTCGTGTCCTATGTCGAGTCCACGCCCTCAACCCCAACACTGACAACTCTACAAGAAGTAACAAGTCCAAGAGATTCCGGACAGCCTTCACAGGTGACCAGCTGGACGTCCTGCAAAAACATTTCGAGATAGAGAACAACCCAAGTGGCCTTGACCTTGAACGTATCGCACAGGAAGGTGGACTTACGAAGAGGGTCACCAAAGTGTGGTTCCAGAATGCACGTGCTAAAGCTAAACGAGCACTACACTTATGAGTTGTTAAGTATATTCATTGCTCTACCAATCAAATTCATATATATATATATATATATATATATATATATATATATGTATAAACCATTATTTATTTGTACATTATTTGATATTTGGATTTGTAATGCATTCTAATCAAGTGCTGGTTGAATTTTAAGCAACCTCTGTACATGGAAATAAAAAATCCATCTAACTATTGACTGTTCTTTGTCTTTTTATTTACTAAACCAAATGGACTTGGGGTATTTTAGTTGGATTTTCTTACAACCTTCGTTTCTATATGCAAACTGGTGATTCTTATCAACATTTTGTATGATAGTTTACACATGCTCTCTCTGCATGTAGTTTAATTACAGAACGAAATATAACTCGCATATGATTCATATGAAAATGAAAGCAGTACTAACAGTTCGGTCTCCTTTTACCATACAACAAGACACATGACAACAATGAAAACAAATGAAATTGGTACATTGTCAGACTCCTCAAATTTGCTTATTGTCTGCAATTCTGAGTGTAAACTGTTCTTTTGTCTTCGGTTGAAATGTATTGCTTGGACTGATTATCTACTTACATCATGTATCTGTCGGTCAATACCGTTCGACGAGCTTTTAAGGAAATTCAACTACAGTTAGACCAAAAAGATGCGACGCAGGGCGTAACGCAACACCCTTTGTGAATATGTATGCCAATTTAGATCAACTATGATAATATTTGCTTTGAAATGTTGATCCTATTTTTTCTACATTGTGAAAATAACTATTTCTTTTTATTTAGAAATCTAAGCCTTCATCAGTGTATGATAATAAACATACAATGTCGTTTTCAACTTCAAACAATGAAAGATATGCACAAGTTAGTTAAAACTCAAAGACATATTGGATCTTTAACCATTGTTTTTCGGTTTGGACCAAAACTTAGACATATCAATCAGAGGGCTACTAATCTAACAAAAGCTTAACCAACCTTGGTGGGTCCTCGAATTTCGTTGAGTGATTGGCTAGTTGGTAAGCTGTTGGTATAGTCAATGTTTGCGGGTTTTCCAGACTCCGAGGGTGTGAGTTCGAAGACCCCAATGGACTCGATCTCAAAAGTACAAGAAATTACTATTGCAAATAGTGTGATCCAAAATATAACAACGTTAAGACAAGCTGTGTCAATTAAATCAATCTGTTGATATTTGATAATAAGTACAAATGCATTTACAATCAATCTCATTGAAATCAGCCCGAAACTAATCGCTCGCACCTCGCTGCGTTTCTTGATCTGACCACGGCTCCGTAAGAGCCGCGTCAGACGGCCTTGGCCACCAGACTGTGCCAGCCAATAAGAATCGAGACTGGAAAGACTTCGGCAACTGTTGAATTGACATTCAAAACATCACATCTAACCTTTGTATCTCGGGATTCGAGCTTTTTCTGAATGGACCCGAAAAAAAGCCGAGCTGGGATGAATGCAAAATGATCGTGGGTGTGTTGACTATCATGATGAATACGCTGGTAGGAAATTTAGCTATGTCTGCGACCCGAGGAGGACAGTGATTAAGATGTATTATCGTGACAATATTTGCGTTTGATTTGGCATATTCTTCGTCCAAAAGACGTTTTAAAAAAATTAAAAGTTATAGTGAAGAAATTTACCAAAAACAAACTACGACACATTATTGAATAGGTCTACAAAGTTTATATCAAAATTAGGTCGACAACAATTTTGTCAAAGGGTTTCGAGGAATTCATATCAATTTTTAAATTTCAAATTAAGTATTTTTGTGAATGGGGGCAGGTAAATAAATCAGAAAATGCAGAAACAGAAACCTTTGCAATTGTGTTTGATAAGTGACATACTGTTATTTATACAGGACACAGAAGTGTGCAATGGCTGACCATTCACCCGACCTCCGACCCTCTACCCCCGGGGGTTATCGACAACCAGGGTGCCCCCTTCTTCACTCTAATTTCCTGGATCCGCCACTGGTGTGTATCTCAAGAGTTACAATTATGTTTTCAGTAAAAAGCTTATCATACAACTCAAAATGATAGATCTCAGTTGCAACAACAATGATGTTCATTTTTTATGCTATCTTTTCAAAACTTTTGCAAAACATTTTTCAGGGCGTCCCTTATTTTCAACTTTCCGCAATCTTTCGTGATCAAACAAAACCGATATGTACGCGGACCTGTGATTTGTTAGAATAACTGGAGGTGAAAGGTCACGGTCAAGGCCTTCTGACACGGCTTTTATGGAGCCGTGGTCAGATCAAGAAACGCAGCGAGGTACGAGCGATTAGTTCGGGCTGATTTCAATGAGATTGCATTTACATTATACTTTGCGGTATATAGTAAATTATCGTGAACATATAAAGCATCAACCAACGTAAGTGTAAGTTAAAGTAAACAATGCAATATTTGTGACATCGACTTTGTACGGTTCATAAGTACCCTTTTTCATCCCCACTTGCTTTTGGTCACACACAGAATACCTGGAATAATCTATCTTTGATCATATAAAGCATTGCCCAATCCCTCTGAATAGGTGGTTTTCTCTCTCTCTCTCTCTATGCATGGTCATGAAGTAATTATTTTAAATTAGTTGTAAACGTTCACATAAGAAGGCATTTTTCGCAAGAAAACCCATTGGGAACTTTTCACACTTTTTTTATTGGCTCCCAATGGTTACAGAGTGACTATACATTGCATATACATCATATGAGACTCAGATCAATATACTCATATTCATTATTTCTTTTTGAAAAAAATCTTGCTACTATGAAAATCTCTTTCAATTGTTTTTTTGGAATTAGTGAATTTGGAAATTGAAGTTTTAATATCGCATAAATGGATATATTTTTGGGCAGAGATAATGATTTGATTCAGTAACACATTTTTGTGGAATATGACAAACCAAATCAAGTATTTCGAAAAAGTTATCTTTTGCGTAAAATATTGATTAATCCAATGTTCAAGTTCATTCCAGAATTTCATGGTTTCACAATAATCCCAATACACATGACATATGATCTCAGAAACATCCTTGCAAAAGCTACATAAATCATTGTCAATGAGGTTCATTTTCAACAGTTCTTTTCTATATAACTTTTTGCAATAATTTGTACTGAAAGTTTAGAAGTTTAACACCTTCATACCATATCTGTAAAAGTTGATAGTGTTGTGCCACACAAAATTACAGTCATCAAACACTAGTTCCCATTTATTACAAATCTGAAGTTTATCATGTTTCGATATAAGCTTGTCATAAAACAATCTTGAGCCTTTAGCAGGTTTCAACATATGTTTTTGATAAACACTGAAGTATAAATTAATTAAATTGATATTTCTTGTCTGTTTAATGGTATCTTTCCACTTGTCTGGCAAAATATGAAGAAGATAGTTAAAATCAATTGAGTGAGTGAGTGAGTTGGGGTTTTACGCCGCTTTCAAGATTATTTCACTTTTATCGCGGCTGCTAGTATTATTGCAGGGAGAAAGCCCGCAACACCATTGTGGCTATGCATTACGGTGAAACATGCGAGCATCGGCTGGAACTAGCGAACCATGGGTGGTACTGCACTGAAACTGAGTGTAGCATTGCACCCAAACCTGACTGCGTGTAGAACAGTTTTCCCGAGCCCCTGGCGGGATTCAAACCACAGACCTCTTGATCCGAAGCCGAACGCGCTACCCACTGCGCTATCCCGCCCCTTTAAAATCAAGTATTTTCCCTCTTATTTTGTATTTTGCCTTTATCTCATCAAAAAGCATGAATCCATGTTTCAGGCTTCAGACTTCAGGCTTTCATTTAACCAATCTAGATTATCTCTCGCTAACTTCACAATTTGAATAAGGAACTGGGAACTTGTATCTGGTTGCCTACTTCACAATTTGAATGAGTGACTGGGAACTTTGGAGTAGTTGCGAACGCCATAAACCGACTGAATATTCTCAAGGAAAAACATCATTTAGTCGATTGTGTGATTAGTGATTATCTTTTAAAGTTTGCGTTTAAAGAGGCAGCCTATATGCATTCCACACTTTGTTATCGCTCCTATTTTCAAACTAGTATATTCTTATCCTTGATTTGATAATTTGTGTCAATGACATTGGGGATTCGGATACGTATATTATGTACTGGTACAATTCTTTCCGACTGTTCAAACAACACAGAAAATAGACTTTAACTAAAGATAGGAATTTTCTCACGGATATTGTTACTTGTAGGCACGAGAAGAGTTGACATTGATAAATATGAATTTCGTTGGCGACATCACATCGATGTTTAGATGTACCTGTACATTATTTATGTCTGCTTATAGTCGAACATATCCTTTTATGAACACAGTTTGAACATTACACAACTCTTGAAGCATGCTTACAAGTCTAGGGCGATCAATACCTTTTCCTTAAGATTCATATCTAATTTATCATAGTGCTTTTAAGGACTCTTGCGTTTACAATAGAAGATCTAAGTAAATACTGTTACCTTTCTCTTGATAAAACTTTGTTCGATAAAGGGTAACAACGAGCACAAGTATGAGTAAACAATTCAAGAAAAACATTCATTTTATTAAAGTTTTCAACTAGCACAAAAAACTCTCCCCCTTCACACTATACATTAACATGGCTGAAAAGCAAAGTTTTGTGTATGAGGCGTTAAGTAGCACTGATGATGATCAATAAACAACGTAAGTTCAGTTCCTCTTCCTCTTGGACTTGGCACGTGCATTCTGGAACCACACCTGGGCCACTCTCCTCGCCAACCCCGATTCCTTGGCAATCAGATCGAGACTACTTCCGGTCGGGTTGGTGTCAAGGTCAAAGTACTTTTGAAGTACGGCAATTTGATCTTCTGTGAAGGCCGTTCTGAATCTCTTGGACTTGAAAGAGTTGTCTGATAACGAATTATATGCGTGGACTCGACATAAAACACCACTGTCGTGAATGGCAAAGTCTTCTCCTGTGGACAACTGTCTTTGACAAGTGATGCACGAGAAACATGCCAGATGATACACATGTTGACCAGCTGATCTGACCCAGTCTCCGGACTCTATAGGAAGGAAACAGGAACTGCATCTTCTCTGGAAGGTGTTGAGGAAGTCTCTGCGGCAGAAGATGTTGTCGTCTTTGACGTAACAGGAAGTATGGCTGTCTAAAGATACTTGACATACACAACAGCGGAGACAATGTTCGTGCCAGACGTGTTGTCCTGCTTGTAAGAAGTACTGGTCAGTGATGACGTCACAGCACGTGAAACAAAGTGCTGATTCGATTTTTAGACTCTCACTACAGAGAGATGTATAAATATCATCTTCCGGATCAGATGACGTCATCAGTACAGATTTATCGGAACAAGATAACATTGCATCTTGAAACGGTAGATATGACCCCTCTGGATCGAAATCAAAGGAGATTGAATAATGGTCCAAGTCTGAGGACAAGGTTTCATACGATATTTCAGACATTGTTCAGAGAGACTTCGATGATATTAACATTTGATACCGGATACATTGTAAGTCTCCCTTTATATATTGAACTTGACAAGTTGGAGTGAACTTCCGTGTCAAAATGACCGATACCATGATTGTGTCGGACTGTCATCACTGAAGTGACTAAATTAGTCTGACAGGCTGTCCCTTTGACATCTTTGTATTGCTGATTGGTTATTGGTGGTAATAATTGATCAAAGTAGATCAATTATCAATCAGATAAGATTGTTTGATTCGGATTGATTGTTGTAATTAGTTGATTGAAGAATAGACGAGATATGGACAGTATGTGCCTAATTGCGTTTGGTCTCCAGACATGATATGTGGTATTCGATTTTGTACTTTTTCCTCTTTATCCAAATTATATTTTATTTACACTATTTATGTGACAGTGAGTTGGCTGTATATAAAATGTCATCATTGTTGAAAAATATTGTCTTGCCATATGAAGTTTTTATTCACGAATTATATGAATAGCATAATATTATATGTACTAGAATAAGACTGTGATTGTTAAAACAAAGTTGTCAATAAAGATGTCATATTAAATTTATATTATTATTTTCCACGGCAAACAACAATACAATACAAACTTAATGCAATTAGTGTTGTTATTAGATTGTTTGACAAATGTCACTTACGGCATTCCAACTCTGCAACAACATAGTTGATTTGTTGAAGCGTAACTCACGGGGCAATCAAGATGATGATGATGATGGGTTATCATTTTTCTATTGACACCAAAAATTGTGTCTGTGTGTATAAACAATGGCTTAGTTTGGCTTAATTATGCTAAAATTTTCTTAATAAAATACAAATTAAAAGACAATCATAACAGAAATGGAATAATAGTACACACTTATGCAATCTCAGTTCACTAGTTCATTTATATCTATTAAATGGGGAGATTGGAAACGCATGTAACGATTCTTTATGATCAAAAGTAATGTTTCTATTTTGACAATGAAAACTCTGTCCCTGTCAAGCATTTGTATGTAGAAAATAATACACACATTGTATCTGGCGAAACTGTTACTCATTGCTACTAATCGAGCAATGAGTGTTTCAAATACCTCTTTCCATACGACCATCACGGCTGTTGGCGTCATTCACTTAAAAACCAATCAGTGCATTCGATAGGACATTCCTCACAACCAATCACTGTTGTAAAACACAGTTAAACTAATCAGTGTTGTCGACACAACTGCCATTACTTTCACCTTTCGAGCAACCAATTTTACCCGTCGCCGGTTGTCTTATCCGCTTTTTCACATCTACATGATCACTAAACGACCAATCAACTTTTTTTTGTTATATCACAGTCACTTAATGACCAATCAGTGGTGGCGTTACCCATTCCTCTTTAAACTTGTCGTCGTAATTCTGTGGCGTGTCATGCGTGCCGTCGCACGGCGTTGTTCACTCTTCGTAGTGTCAAAACATCCTATATATAAAACTGGGACATTCTCAGGTCAATGCAAACGGATACAACCAGAATTTAGATTTCGACTAACTGACAGTCTGTCGCGAGATTACACAATGTCTCTTTCTTCTGATTATTCTCTCCTGATGACGTCATCTGACCCGGAAGATGAAGTTTATACATCTCTGTGCAGTGAGAGTCCCGAAACTGAGGCAGCACTTTGCTTTACATGCTGTGACGTCATCACTGACCAATACTTCTTACAAGCAGGACAACACGTCTGGCATGAACATTGTCTCCGCTGTTGTGTATGTCAAGTATCTCTAGACAACGATACCTCCTGTTACGTCAAAGACGACAACATCCTCTGCCGCAGAGACTTCATCAACACCTTCCAGAGAAAATGCAGTTCCTGTTTCCTTCCTGTAGAGTCCGGAGACTGGGTCAGATCAGCTGGTCAACACGTGTATCATCTGGCATGTTTCTCGTGCATCACGTGTCAAAGACAGTTGTCAACTGGAGACGACTTTGCAATCTTTGACGGTCGTGTCCTATGTCGAGTCCACGCCCTCAACCCCGACACTGACAACTCTACAAGAAGTAACAAGTCCAAGAGATTCCGGACAGCTTTTACAGATGACCAGCTGGACGTCCTGCAAAAACATTTCGAGATAGAGAACAACCCAAGTGGCCTTGACCTTGAACGTATCGCACAGGAAGCTGGACTCACGAAGAAGGTCACCAAAGTGTGGTTCCAGAATGCACGTGCTAAAGCTAAACGAGCTTTGCACTTATGAATTATGGTCGATAATGATGCACTACATATCAAAATTTTGTATATACCATTATTTATTTGAACATTTTCCATTATTTGATAGTTGGCTTTCTAATGCATTCGAATCAAGTGCTGGTTGAATTTTAACCAATCTCTGTACAAAGAAATAAAAGAACAAATTCATACAATTATTGGCTGTTAACTGTTTTTCTTCCTCTACAGCTAAGCTTACCAAGATGGTTTAGTTAAGGTTTCTTAAAACTTTCTTAATATATTTACTATATTATTACTATTCTTATCAACATTTTCTTTGGCAGTATATAGTTTCTCTCTCTGCATGCAATGTGCCCTTATGGAACAAAGGGCCAACTCAAATATAATTTTTGGAAAATGAATGCAGTATTACCTGTTCAGTCTCAATTTACGTTACTACAAGAAACGTGACAGAATGTGGTGAAAGCATGCTGAAATAATGTGGGTGCCAGTCTGCAGCAATAACTAAGGCATTAACTTTTTCTTTCATGACAAATCATTTGCCTATAGATTACTTTAAGTACTCTATCTATTACAGAATATATAACTATAGTGCAATAATACTATTAAGTGATATAGATCAGTTGCTTTATCGACTTGTTGAGCTAAAATGTTTGAAAATACATATTCTTTATCGATAATAAATTCATATCGAAACAGCAGTCTCGGTTTAAACCTGGATAACGGAATTTTATTTTGTCATATCAAAGCAAAGCAAATCTTTTGGAATCAAAGTCAATCTCTTATATTGGTTTGATCATTCGGTCGGTCGTTATTAATGGACATAAATGAAATCCCAAAACTGTATTAGTTGGTGTTCCTCAAAGTACCTTTTATAATTAGTCAACATGTTCACATTTGTTTCTTGATGATACTGTAGTTTTCATAAAATTTTGAAATTTGTATTCAAGATAACTTTCCGGGTTTTGAAAATTTAGGAATGACTGTGAAATAACATGTCTATTGAATATATCGACGTTTTTACTATTCAATTTCACTACCAGCCAGCGTCAACGATAGATGTCTATTCATTTATCATCCAAAACTGTATTCAACATGAGATATCGCTTGTGGGAGATCACTTGCTACTACCATCGGAGAAACATCAGTCTCACCAGGTAAAATATTAGAACAGAGGAAATAAAGACTCTAGTGAATGCGTTGGTCTGAATATTGTAACAGTATGTTGGATTGGGCATCAGAACACTCACCCTAAAGACCAGAGAGTTCAAAACAGTGCAGTAAGCCTAATCACAAACACCAGACGTCGGGATCATAAAAACAAGATCTCCACTAGATACCAGTGAGAAAACGAATACATTTCAAAATCTTTTTTATTATTTTTATTATTCCATTTAAATTCATGTTTACAGTTCATATTACACAGTAGGCAATGTACATAACATAAAGCCAAACATATCTGGAAATAATACAATTATCAGTGAGGGTAGCCATACAGAACTGACATTCAAAATCTTAGTTTTTGTATTCCATTAGCTGAATGGTTTGGCTCCTGATGGCATCAGTGGACTGGTCACCAAAGTGATGGTCACCCAAAGGCAAGACCTCAGGTCAAGATCATCACGTGCACTTGATGATCCAATGACAAACAGAAAAGAGCAACGGAGATAGATCTTTCTCGAATAGTGGACGTTTGCTATAAAACATTCTTCCTCAAAACATCCAGGATAGTGACAATCTCACAAAATTCAAACAACAGCTTAAAATCCCTTGTTCGGGTAGCCTTCGGCTGTGCGCCCTTGAGCAAGTTGTTTGAACTGGCACTTTACAAATATCCTTTTTATCATTATCGATTAAAGTCAATATAACTTTTATGTACATTTTCAGGTATTTTGCTAAATATCTAAAAACTTTTCTGGATACAACCATTTATAATTGTAAATCACTCATAGCAAATTTTATGCTTAGTTATAAGTTGGCTGGAAATCTTGTACTTGAAAGCATTATAGATTTACACTTTGAGTAGATTCACCAGAGCTCTAATACTTGAAATATTTAGATTAATTCTGTTAGAAACTTATGTCAAATATTCCATTAAATTGTCCATTTCATTTATGAAAACCCAAATTGACTCAGTAATAAAGAAACAGGTGTTCTAATTTGAAAAATAGACAAGGAATCCGTTATTTTAGGCAGTGTGACTCTTTTTCAATATTCAACACTGAGCTTTTAAAGCTTTCTAAAGCTTTTCTACTTGACCAATCTGTTTTTTCGATACCTATCAATTAAAGACTTAACAACAAACATGGATGTTGACCTTATTCACGTAACAACTAATTGGTGTATCCGATACATCCGCTAACACTTCTCACTTCTCAACCAATAGAAATGTCGTTACTAATCACATGACGACCAATTAGTTTTACTGACACAACTATCATAACTAATCACCGTACGACCAATCAATGTTACAAATGTTACAATTAAAATACATATTTTCCACTTGGTCATTGGAATATGACTGTTAACACAACTCACTCTAGGACCAATCAATGCCGCCGACACAACTGTAATAACTAGTCACTTAACGACCAATCAATGTTGATGTTATTAATTCTGTCTCTATACACTTGTCGTCATATCTCTGAGGTTGTGACAACCAGGTGATGTGTGACGTCACACGGCGTTGTTCACTCGTCATGGTGTCAAAACATCCTATATATAATAATTGGATATTGTCAGACCATCACAAACGGTTACAATCAGAACATAAATTTCAACTCGCTGATTGTCGCCATATTACAGAATGTCTCTTTCCTCCGATTACTCTCCCGTGATGACGTCATCTGATCCGGAATATGACGTCTATACATCCTTGCGTAGAGAGAGCCCTGAAGACGAGGATGCACTTTGCTTCACGTGCTGTGACGTCATCACTGACCAATTTTTCTTACATGCAGGAGAGCATGTCTGGCATGAACATTGTCTCCGCTGTTGTGTATGTCGAGTTTCTCTAGACAGCCATACTTCCTGTTACGTCAAAGACGACAACATCTTTTGTCAAAGGGACTTCATCAACACCTTCCAGAGCAGATGTAGTTCCTGTGTCCTTCCTATTGAGTCTGGAGACTGGGTCAGATCAGCTGGTCAACACGTTTATCATCTGGCATGTTTCTCGTGCATCACGTGTCAAAGACAGTTGTCCACAGGAGAAGACTTTGCCATCTTTGACGGTCGTGTCCTATGTCGAGTCCACGCCCTCAACCCCAACACTGACAACTCCACAAGAAGTAACAAGTCCAAGAGATTCCGGACAGCCTTTACAGATGACCAATTGGACGTTCTGCAAAGACATTTCGAGATAGAGAACAACCCAAGTGGCCTTGACCTTGAACGTATCGCACAGGAAGCTGGACTCACGAAGAAGGTCACCAAAGTGTGGTTCCAGAATGCACGTGCTAAAGCTAAACGAGCACTACACTTATGAATTGTGAAAAAATGGACATTGTATTTATTGAATTTCCTCCTGTGCTAATAACAGTATTAAGTGCTTGTATAAATGATACACTGTCTTACAAAATGAAATAAATGTATATAATTCTACAGTTGTATTCTTTTTGATATGATGTATTTAATACTGGGGATGAGATACAACTTGTCTCATATTCAACACATGTGCATTGTTGTACTAGTATTTGTCACTCAATTAACACTTAACCAGAACAAAGATTTCACGAAAGTATAAGTTGCGCGTGTATTTTGACTTCGACCTCTTCAGATCATGCATGCAACGACACGTGCGATTTCGTCTACTTCTTTCGAAAAGCTTTAAGAGCCACTCCGTGATTTTCATAACATATTATTTACCTTTGAACCTAAATGTCATATGTGGTGATATGAAATCAAAACATCTTAACTTTTAATGTCCAAAAGACATATATATATTACAAATAAAAACCAGCCTTATAAATGCACAGAGGTGTAGATATCACGTCCACTATACATGGATACTAGTTATATAACCTAACAAACACTATCAACTCCTAACTGCCCTCTTGGCTGTTTTAGATAAGTCTTAAAAAATACGTTCGACTATTTGACGCGCGCCACTGTCCGGTTTTCGATCATAATTGTGACGTTCTACCTTCATATTGTCACTGTAAAAAAACAACAAGCTTCAAAATGTGTCTTTTTGGTAACAGTCGATACTTCGCGATCAAATGACACCTTTGGTTAAGTTTGGCATATATGACTCCAACAACTCACGGAGTGGCTTTTTAAACATTGCCCTCGCGATTTTATAGTTCAAAATACAAACATATCGTATATTCAATTATAAAATTCATCTCACATCCTAAACAGCTGAAACCGAGACTCATGTATAAATTAGCTCACATGACGACGCAATATGCATCCAATGACGGAAACAACGTTTGTACTCTTTTCATGCTCGTTGTGTTTATGATCATGTGAATTGCATCTTAAAGTGACAAAGAGTAATTGGCAAAAATTATTTATGTGGCTCAAAAATAGGTAAAATAACGTTTGTCCCGAGTAAATGTCAAATCACCTTTCTAATGTTGTATCTTTATCTCTATATGTAAAATTTATTATGATATCTTGTTTTCAATGATAATATCATATAAATGAAAGTCGAAATTCTGCATCCACTTAACATCTATATCAGTTAAATGACCCACTGAACACGGTTTTTCTTTTTCCGCTGTCGATAGTTTTTAAAATTACGTTTGAATCATTTACGTGCGCCACTGTCCATGTATTCATCATAAACCAAATCTTTAATCAGTTTATTGTCACTTAATTGAAAGGCATTTCGAAGCTCATTCTCAGTAAAAACCACTACTTTCCGATAATATAACATCATTGATGAAGTTTGACATCTTTACCCTAGCTACATACTCTGTGTCCCTTTAAACCACTGGAAATTTAAAATATTTTATGAACACTTCTTTCACTTTGCAATTCGTTTGACGGAATTTCCCGGATATTGCCGATTATCATTGCACCACTTTTCATGGAGTTTCACATCAGATATTTGTTGCTTATTTTCCCTGTGTTACATCGGGTGAGCCGTGGCATGATGGGTTGATAGACTTATCTCACTGCTAATGAGCCTAAAGCATTAGATCTATCCTCGTTGGGGAGACCCAGGTCGAACCGCGGGGATACCACCATGTCAACTCGATACTCACCTTTTGACTTTTTTAATACGTTGAACTCTTCACTGCAAACACTATTAGACTAAAAACTATTGAAAAACATATAAAGTTTTGTCTATCAAATCTTATATATCAACATTTAAAACAGATAGACACATATCGAGATGTGGTGCATGGTGCTGTAGTGGTCAGCGCGCTGGCCTTTCACGAAAACAACCTGGGGTTTACACTGTGTTGTGTCCTTGGGCAAGGCACTTTGTCCATATTGCACTGTACAATTGGGGACCTGAATAAGGGATGTATGGACCAATTGTTGCGCGAAGCGCTTAGTAGCTCAGGGTAATAAATGTTTACCGCTTTGAGCATGTGCCTTGTACATGAAAAAGCGTTATAAAAATGTCTGCTTATGAATGTATTAATCAAACCAGGACATTTTTGGTTCTGCAGATACACGTTTCAGTTATCCTCATTTCCACCTTGCCTAAACATGAAAGATCAAAGCACCCCAATCTGCGTTTTATGCATTGATCAAATTTAATGGTTGCATATTTCTAGACAACTCTCCCACAAGTCATACGCAGCATCGATCTCAAACTTAAGCTAATCCAGCCTTGCTGCATTTCATATAATTTCTCTGACAGCACCAAAGCTAAACTTCCAGTCAGAAACCTCAATGAAGCTACTTCTTTGGCGATGAAAGCGTGGCACTCAGATCACAAAGTTTTAAGAATCTGTAGCACATTTGCTTAAGGAAGTCAAAGTAAAGGTGATCTCACGAAAATATAAACAAATTGTGCTAGCATTAAGACACAATTTTTTAATCAAAACAGGGATTTTACAACTGAACCTACCAAGTTCTGTTAAGCTACGGAAATCAGTTTCCCTTGCTGGATTGATTAAAAGGTGTTCACACATAAAATGGCCATATGCAGTTTTCGCTTGACACATAACATGCCATACTATGATTGCGGACAGTCGGTTTGCTGAAGGAGAGATTTTAACCCCTGGGGAAAATATTTTTTGCAGGAATTAGTATTCATTTGGGAAGACTTTAAGAAAAAATAATTCCCTTCAATAAGAGAATTCATGACATGTGCAAAATAATGGCATACCAGCTAGTTTTAACTAGATGGATATTTTCTAAAAGCCTAGGGAAGTATTGTATATTTTATGAACACTTCTCTCATCCAGTGCACGTACTATGACGGACTTTCCCGAATAAAGTCGGACATTACCGATGATTGTTGCACCACTTTTCATTAAGTTTCACATCAGATATTTGTTGCTTATTTTCCCTGTGTTACATCGGGTGAGCCGTGGCATGGTGGGTTGATAGACTTATCTCACTGCTAATGAGCCTAAAGCATTAGATCTATCCTCGTTGGGGAGACCCAGGTCGAACCGCGAGGATACCACCATGTCAACTCGATACTCACCTTTTGTACTTTTTAAGCATTGTGAAAACAAAAAAATACACATCAGTTCTTTTTCCTTCAAATGTTATGTATCAAAACTTATTCAACATAACCACTTATTCAATTGTAACTCTTTCTCTTATATCGATAATCATTTATTAGCATATTTTGATACATGGATAGTTTGAGAAAATTTAGAATGTGATTTATCAGAAGTTAATGTTTGTCTAGTTATGAATGTATTAATTAAATAATGAGTTTATCTTTTCTGCATGAACACTTTTCAGTTATAATCATTTCATTTAGCCTAAAGATCAAAGCAAAAAGGTGCCTTTAAAGGCACTAGTGCACGCTTTTACGGTTTAAATTGGCTATTTTAAGGTCGACGAGGACTTATGCATTCACTTAAATTTTTTATCGATGCAATGAAATATTAAACATTCTTTACAATTTACCTGCAATCAACAATGAAAACGTTAAGACAGCCGCTGTTGGCTTGGACATAAAAAGAATCTATGGTTAGCTGTGCACAAAACGGATAAATTATTGACACTTGGAAACGGCTGAACTAACATGACATTAAATATTTCCGGCCTTTAAAAATCCAATTTACTACCTGAATACGTAAATATTTGTTAAATAACTTACGAGGTAGATTACTTGAGTGAGGATGGTGAGTAATATCGAGAGATATGCAGTATCTGTGCATTCGTTGTGTTTACGAAATATTGGCGTGCACTAGTGCGTTTAAGAATCATTTGATGTTAATGGTGGCATGTTTCTAGCCTACTTTCCCCGAAAAGCATACGTAGCGACGATCTCAAACTTTGGATAATTTAACCCTGCTGCATTTCATCAAATGTCAGTTGCAGCAATTAAAGAGGCTTATCTATCGGTTACCGTCCGTCATCTGGTTTTGAGTGAAAATGCCGTGAAAATGTTTTACTTTTACTAGTTTTAAAACAGTACAATAATAAACTATATGTATGTATATACTTATCCAAACATTTACAAATGATTTATGATGAAACTTCTCAACCATGCCTTATCATGTCGTATAAAAGCTCTTCACACTCGTAGGGGCGATGAATGGCTTCACTTTCCAGTCTAGTTTTATTTTACCAAACTCGTGTACGCTCTCGTTAAATTTAGTTGTCAAATGTAAGTCAAATAAAAAGTTTACCCCAAGTAACCTGTTTCAACTTGAGAATGTTATAATCATGTACTTACAATGTAACTATATAAATGGGTATGTCCCCTTGAATTTCGCTTCCACAAAACCTACCTAATAGCGCTGTCCTTTACAGCGTACTGCAGCCAACTTCCTGTCAGAGACCTCCTGGAAGCTAATTCTTTGGCAGTGAGGGCGTGGCACTCAGATCACAAAGTTCGTTGCAATTCGACAAAGTTTTAAGACGTACTGCAGCACGTTTCCTTATGGTATTTAAGGCGATCTCACGAAAACAGAAACAAATAGTGCAAACTGCAAGACAACATTTTTTTAAATCAAAACGGGGTTTCCTTAAACAGACGTACCATGCTCAGTTAAGCTACGAAAATCCACTTCCTTATTCGAATGGTCAAAAGGTATTCACACGTAAATGGCCGCATACAGTTTTCGTTTGATGTGTGACACGTTATCCTATGACTACGGACAATCCGTTTGATTAGGTAGATTTTACACCTTCGGAAGAAAACATATTTTGCATGAATAGTATTGATTGTGGAAAATGTTAAGGATAAAATTTCCAAAAACAGTGATCGAATCTTGCACCAATTATGCTTTATACGGTAAGTTAAACACTCTTCGGATTCACATATTTCCTGTATACTTCCCCTTCCCAAAGAATCCCTTTCCATCCTTTCTGAAATGTGTCTTATATATCATCTGACTCATCTGAGTCTCTGTAGTTAATATAATTTTAAACTTCTTGAAGGTACCAATAACGAAATAAGAGAATTCAAGACATGCAAGATCATAACGTCATAGCATTGTGATGTCATTACTTGATGACGAAAAACAATTGTGATGTCATGAACTTGACTGTGACAGGGCATTGTTCAAAATCTACTGTCAAAACAATATCTCCTAGGAGATATCACTTGATCTTCCACGAGCGATATCTGTGGAACACAGTTTTGGATGATAAATATATAGATACATCCTAAAGTTACTCATAACGAAATGACAGACTTCATAGTGTTTATAACGACTAGTTCTAACTACGATAGCTATCCTGGAAAATCATCGGGGACTTTATATATTTTAGAAACGCTTCTTCCCCCTAAGTTCGATTTGACGGAATTTACCGAATATTGTCGAACATTACCGATTGTTATTGCACCACTATCCATGATGTTTTACATCAGATATATCTATGTTTACTTCCCGATATTTCTTCGGGTGAGCCGTGGCATGGTGGATTGATACAGACTTCGTTCCACTGAGCCTAAAGCATTGGATCTATCCTCGCTGGGGAGACCAAGGTCGAACCGCGGGGATACCACCATGTCAACTCGATACTCACCTTTTATCATTTTTTTTTTCAAAAATATGCTGACCTCAGCGCAGCGATACCTTAACTTTTAAAATGAAATATTCTTTATACACAAGTAAAAACAATAATTTAAAAATCAGCAATTCAGAACGTTTTATTTATTTATATAAATACGATTTTTGCCTTAAGTTCAAGTGAGTCAGACTGCTTTCTTTTTAAAGTCAAAACTAAAACTCAAAGAGATTAGCTCGTCAATTTATGATAATATTTTCACTGTGATATTAGGGCTTATAGGACAGCCCTATGGGGTAATTTTAGTGGAAACGAAATTCAATGGGACATTTATGTTTATACAAGTATGTTTGTATTACATGTTTATAACATAATCTAGTTGAACTATGCTCCTGGGAGTAACATTTTGGTTGATTAAAATTTAAAATCTAGATAAATGAGAGCGTTCACTTAGTGAAATAACACAAGAATGAGAAATGAAGCCATTCATCGGCGCTACAAGCGGGGAAAATCTTTCTACGGCCTTACA
Source organism: Phorcus lineatus (assembly GCA_921293015.1). Lineage (NCBI taxonomy): Eukaryota > Metazoa > Mollusca > Gastropoda > Trochida > Trochidae > Phorcus > Phorcus lineatus. Next base: position 10,037,851 of record OV121085.1, read on the forward strand.
AGGCATTGTTGATAAGTCTTATCATAATTCATCTGTAATTGTATGGGTATTCTATCCATAACTGTAATTTATATTTTTGATGTTGTAAAATTATCAAACGTACATCGCCTTTTTTAAATCATCCTCTGTGAAAACTAGATGGCGGACTGTATACTAATAGCCGATAGTTGTAGTAAGTCCCACTGGTGCCGTTACATTTACATTCAGAGCTTATGCTAATGTAGTATAAATCATAGGCGATCCGTGTCTTCCTTAAACCAAAGACATATCTATTTACAATATTTTTGACATTTAATTCTTCCAAAAATATAACCTTACGTCACGCTTCCCTCACAAACATTTCGTTTAGTTAATTTCCCCTTTCCCCGAGTTTTTTTTTTTTTTAAAACGACATCATGGTGTTTATATCGGCTTGTTCTAACTACGAAAGCTATCAAGAAAAATCATTGGGGACTATATATATTTTAGGAACGCTTCTTTCACAAGTTCGAATTGACGGAATTTACCGAATATCGTCGAACATTACCGATTGTTATTGCACCACTTCCAATGAAAGTTAAATCAGATATATCTACGTTAATTTCCGATATTTTATCGGGTGAGCCGTGGCATGGTGGATTGATACAGACTTCTTTCCACTGAGCCTAAAGCATTGGATCTATCCTCGTTGGGGAGACCCAGGTCGAACCGCGGGGATACCACCATGTCAACTCGATACTCACCTTTTGTACTTGTGTCCATAAATACGCTTTTCTCGGCGACATCTTCTTTGGCTTTTAAATTGAATTGGTATTTTAATAACTAATTAATTGCTTACATGGTGCTTCAGCAGAATATTGCCTTTCGTTTTATTAGTTATGAAAATATACGTTGAGTATAAAAATAACAGAAACTCATTTAGATTCTTTTGAAAAGATTGAATACTCCATGCATATTAAGTGGATGAGAAATAATGTTTTTAAATCGATTTTATAATTTGACTTTACAACATTGCAGACTGAATGGAGTGTATAATGTTTACTACTTTGAAAAAAAATCTCTCACTTAGATCGAGTCGTCAGTATTTTACGAATTTTCTTTATATTCAAATAAGTTTAAACATTAACATTAAAGGAATGGCCACATCATTCAAATGAAGGACACAATCTTATACTATATATTTCTCCTGATGTTCGGACCTATCAAACGGAAACAGCCGAATAGGTACGGGAGTTAACGATGATCATTGCACCACAACATGAAGCTTTATGGTAGATATTTATAGATAAGTTGATGATTTATTTGTCGGGTGAGCCGTGGCATGGTGGATTGATACAGTCTTCTTTCCACTGAGCCTAAAGCATTGGATCTATCCTCGTTGGGGAGACCCAGGTCGAACCGCGGGGATACCACCATGTCAACTCGATACTCACCTTTTGTAAAAAAAATTTACCAAAACGTCTCTTGAAAATTTGATCTTAAAGTGTTTAAGTTTTTAGGTACGAAACTATCAATCGATGTATATTATATTAATTGATTGATGAAAAACAGAAAAACGCAAAAGACATTTAGAAATAAACCTTATGTCACGATAACTTAGTGAAACCTTCCTTTCGATTGATTGACGTACTGAAATGTTTCTGCGGTTTATGACGTAGAATCAATCTCATTAAAATCAGCACGAAACTAATCGCTTGTACCTCGCTACGTTTCTTGAGTTACGAGCGATTAGTTTCGGGCTGATTTCAATGAGATTTGACGTAGAATGTAATAGGAATAAATTTCGAGGTTAAGAGATTAGCAGCCTCAGAAAAGAAACGTCGAAAAGTCGACCCCATAACATGTACACTTAAAGAAACTCGGACATAGACATCTTACTCGCATAATGTTGCTATCCATGTTCACTATATTTGTTTACAATAGGCTATGTGATATCTCTTCCGTTTTAAAATAATAGAATCGGTATGGTTTTAGATTCTTAAAAGTTTTCCTTTCTTTTTAAAACAAACCTGCGAAATATAACATATACTGCTATCAACTTTTTAACAATTTTTCTTTAAGTTTACCATACCTAATGCCACAATAAAGAGTCTCCTCATTATTTTTAAAATGGTATTTATATAATAATTTATATGAATTTCCATTGTCACGAATGATTATAAAAGTGGCTGCTGTAAATTTCTTTTCAGAACTAAATTCGAGCGAATATAGTGATAGTTATCAAGAATCAAATACACAAAACAATAAATTCATTATTTTGGGGGATATTGAAATTCTACTTTGATTTCTCTTTTTAAATTGCAAGCGTTGTTTGGGCTCATAGAATCTTGGTTTAACTTTTTTACATTGAAATTTGTTATCACTGTCCAGACTGATAACTACCAACATTCGCGCATCATCGACTAAAATAACCGTGACACATGCACGTGAAACCCGTGCAGATTTATGGTTCTTTCCCAATTGTTGATATCACTCGCAAGCGATCGATCAATCACGTGACATTTTGATCACGTGACATTGAGTCACCCGGATATTCTTTTGTTGATGCGTCACTTGTAGCATAGCAACAGAAATAGAAAGTCAGAAGGGTCGATATGTAAACAAGAGTTATTTTGGTTTCTTAGGTAAATGGAACCCGTAAATAACTCGCCATGCGCGTCCATGGACGTTGTTTTGAAATCAAAATAAAATGTTGTGCATCAAAATAGATTTTCATCTACCATAGCTCTTGCGAAAACAAACTAAAATGTGTTTTAAGTAATAAACATAACGTGTGTTTACAGAAAGTAAATAGAATTTAATTTTGAATTGAACATTATAGATCTACATTCGTTGACAGATTTTAAAGATTTATTATTTGTGTCAGTCGTACTTTATGTGAAAACTTTATTTTGGTATGTCCTACTATATACCAAAATAAATAATAATTAAAATACAGTTTCCAGGTATTTCTAGGTAAAGTTAATGGGCACATAGTTTGTCGTTTAGATCAATTTGTCAACCTTCCTAAATGATTTTTTTTATCGACAACTATTGGTAGTTTCTGAAAATTAAAATCTCAGTGCTAATCAGTTAGAAAAGTAACAACAAACAGGAGAATAGTCGACTGAGATTTATTATCGAAAACCGGAGAATCGCGCGCTCAAATGACTCAAAAACGTAATTTTGGAAACTTAATTATAGCAAACTAAACGAGGAATGTAGGTTGGTATTGATGTGTAGGTTATTTAACTAATAAACATGTAAATGGGACGCAAAATTTTGACTTCTTAACATTATAATTTTACAATCGAAAGCTATAAAACGTCATAATTTTGGCATTTATAATTAAGATAATAAGATGCAAATTTCGATAGGGGATTTACACTTAAATCAGGTCATATGATGTTTTGTCTCTATTTAGTTAAACGACATACAAAATTTAAGAAACATACATGTACTCTGTGTCACTTTAATGGGTTTCTTATCTAAACATCACAACAAACGAATACTTATATGTATTAAGTTTTTGCTAACATGTAAACAATAGCAATGGATGAAAGTCAATAAAGACTGATTTATTTCCCTTATCGACTCTTTATTCAATAATCCCCTTTATATTCTACAGCTCATGACGAAATATGATGTTAAGTTTCAAAATACCAATACATTATATTATTATTATCAGGCATACTCGATCGGGATTGAGTGCAAAAACATGCTTTGTTGGAAGCTGATATATGTCATAAAATTGAACATGCAATCGCTTACGCTTATCTTAAATACATTGATAATATTGTATGAAACAACGAAATTTCTATTTCTAAAGCGATACCATCCAGCGTCCGTTTCCATTTATCAAGACAACAAAATGTAAACATGACTCACTAGATTAGAGTTACCTCCCTTCGTCCACACTCTGGCTTGTTCGGTTTTCTGGAACCCGTTTTCGTTTTGAAGGATTTCGGTTGTGATTAGATCACCGTAGCACGTTTCAGATTCACACATAACATGTAATTTTTTTAATAAACTATATAATACAAATATTTATGCGAAATGTTGTCAGTAGTTTTCATTAGAAAAATCAATTTGATAATTTCTTTAAAAAATCCCAACTGAAATGATAGTTTACATCATAGAAAAACTTACACAATTTCGTTTTACTCTTTTTGTCTTTTGGCCAATTTTATCTTAGGTTTTGGAGCTCATGGAGTGGGGAAAGTTGTATTCAGTGCAGATATACAACTCTCAGAGAGACTTTCAAATCCATAGAATTGTTTCAAAGATTTCATTAAACAATGAAGATTCAATTACACCAAGTAGACTTAGAGAACTTTAGAAATTAAAATTAGCCAAAGTATACGCTTGCTTTGTGGAGCGAGGTTATGACGGCTCTGGCGAGATTGGGGTTAAAATTACGAATGATATCAGAGATGCGCTTGGTGTTACGTAGTGTTAAATAAACACACTTATAACACGAAGCTTGTCGGTGACTGCTATGTACATGAACGCATCACGTCACTTGTCGTTCAGTTAATGTTTGTCATCACTCTTTGTAATCTCAGGTCACATTTCTGTGAATGTCATCACCGTGTCATCTGTTGATTGACTGAAAGCACTTAGCTTAGGTTCAAACATCTGGCTAAAAGGACTTTTTTAATTTTCATTTTAGGACAAATTTGACATTGGTTCACATTTCAAACCTCTATTTCAAATTTCACGGTAGACCTAGCCATTTCATATTTCCGAGAATCCCTTATCTTCAGTGTCCATGTTAATATATCGAAAAAGAATTCTCTTCAAAGTTGAACTTTGCAAAAATCTTCAAAATTGAACTTTGCAAAATTGATGAGATATTGATTTGAAAAAATTATCATAATAATTATATCTATAAGGCATAGTCTGGCAAATATGTCTAAATATGCTAAACATCGTGCGAGCAGTACTTTTGACACATGAGTGTCCTGTGATGCAATTAAAAATATGTGTGATGATTATGTCGCAATCTCTTTTCTCAAAGCAGTGGGTGTATGGTGGGAGTCTCATCATATTTCTCTTGTTATCGATTTAAGCTGTATGTATTTTCCTACGGAAAAGGTCGGATGGTCGTTGAACTATGTGAAATAAGCAGAGGAGATGGTGAACCACGCATATTTCATGGGAGATCATTTAAAACAGAAATAATTAAACAAACATTAAAAAGAATACGAAAAAGATTGTTGATCAGAAGTTAGTTTATTTCTAATTCATACAATAAAAATATGGATATTTAACACAATGCAATTACAGAGTGTTTCATTTAAATCAAGGTAGGTATATAGTAAAATTGAAGAACTAAAGAGCACCAAAGCATTGTCTTTCACTATGCTTTGCTATGAAACTTGCTTAGTTGGGGGGTTGCTAAACCTAAGGACGTCCACTCCAAATCACCAAATCTTTGCATCATTTCTGTTACTGTAACATTTACCGAAACTCTGGAATCGAACCCTGGTCCAACTCGAAGTCAATGGCAAATGCCAACAATGGTTATGACCCCCTGATCACTCCATGATTTTCGCTTCGTTTGCAAAGGAGATGTATAGTTCTTTTGACAATAAAATGTTGTATGGAAAAGGGTTTCTTTGACAAAATTTTACGATGGAAACTTATCTCCCACAATACTCACATAATGTACGTGCACGTACTCACAATCGCAATTGCACATGCAGGGTCAACCAATCGCTTCATTGCTGATAACTGTCATAAAACGGTATAACTGTTCTTTTTTTTAAATTATGAAACCTCAACACATCATATTTCAAGGTGGTCAACAGGCCGACCTCGTGAAATAACAGGCCGTCTCCACCATCTGTTATGACGTTAAACGATAGGACTTCAACGGTTATCCACCGACAAGGGAAACGAGGAGCAGTTATTAATATCATATTCATTATTTCATGTCATTATAACTTGTAGGCAGACTTTGAATAAAAGAGTATTCCAACAGGTCTGTCATAGTAACATTTAGGACACGCCAACATCGCCAACCGTCTTGCTCAGGTTCAGCTCCGCCGCAACATTCGACGACAACATTGGCGCCGTGTAATATTATTTAATTTGACGTCAACAGTTGACATATAAGAGGTTTAATAAGACTTACGACATAGAAGAATAGCCATTGGTAGTGGGTCGGTTCTAGAATTGGCTGGAATTTTAAAAAAACTGTAAAACTGACCTTGTAGTGTTAAGTGGAAACGTCATTGATGCGACATACTTAATTATTGACAAAACAGTGTTGTGTGATGGAATTCTTGCAGAGACAGGATGTTGAGATATCGTACCCAGCTTACAGTCAAGGTATGAATCCCATTGAACATGCTTGGGACCATACCGACGGGCTATTCGATTTGATAAATCGCCAACTACCCAGCATGAAATATCAACCGCTCCGGTCAATGCATTGATCAACCTGGACATTCTTTATGTTTACAGACTATTATTTTGGTAATAGTGTAGGTCAACGTATGATATCAACTGATGCAAGACTTCAAATTTATTGAGGGTATACCTTTCTTATCACACTTATTAAATGCGTGAAGACAAGTTAAATACAATACAACAAGTTGTTTTTTATCATCCCATTAATATTTCTAGATAAATAATTTATTTAAAGAACCGCCATCGTGGAGACAAGTGAGATATCATTTATTATGTCAATTGTGATATGTTTGTAAATAATGAACCTGGATAAATTAAATACTTTTTAAAATGAAATCAAAATTTTGAATGAGAGGCAAATGATTCCTTAAACACTATTAAGGAACTGAGCGATGTGGATGCAGTGAACTTAAACCCAAACAAGGCCCGATTTTTAAAAATAATGTATTGCCCGGTGAGGGAATTAGGTCACTCCATTGTTGATAACGTGATGACATTGACCTTGAATAGGTGATGACAAAGAGCGATGACAGAAAGTGATGAAAGAAATGCACTTGGCATGCATGTACTGCACGACTAGTGACATAACCATTGTCCTTGTACTAGAACAATCCGAATTTTGATAATGAGATGTTCTATTGTTGTTTTAGAAATATTCTGTTGCAGAGTTACGTCAGGTCCAAATGATGCCTGAATATAAAATATATTGGTTATCAACTTAATATACTAAAATCAACGTGACATTGTATTATTTCATTGTAATAGGTGGGAAATTTTATCCAAAGATTTCATTTCGAATTGATGTTCATATATTATCAAAATCGTATTTGCTGTTGATGATTTCAAGACACATATATATCTAGTGGTAATCTCTCGTTTAATTGTATTTTTACTGAGAACATTTAGTTATCGGAAAATATAATAGACCAAAGATTGTAAATTAATACCAATTGAAATTATTTGGGTTATATTGATGTGAATATAATGCAAAATATTAAGAAATAGTTAAATTATGACAAACATATATCAAATCCCTGCAAATGTCACTAGATAAATTAAATGCGAGATAATGTGAGATAGTCACATGTGACGACACGTGAGTTAGACAATCCAAAATATTCAGTCAGTCAGTCAGTCAGATGACAAACATATGCAATTTTATAAATGAATGGTATTATCAACTTGTCTCTTTCACTTTGATTTGAGTAGGTGTCACCTTCTCAAATGTCAGATTGTATTAGTCGTGTAATTCGGGCAAAGTTTGTGTCAGTCAGACAGTTATATGTCAATCCGTTAACGTGTGTCAGTCCGTCAGCGTGTGTCACTCCGTCAGATTGTGTCATTCGTGGCTGCCTGAATGTTTTGTTAGCGAGCAATTGTCTGTAAGATTATGTACTACCAGATGGTTATATACCATAACAATCTCAGTCAGGTTTACCTACAAACGAAAGGTACGATACTAAAGATCCGTGGCACACACTCTAAATCCAAACGATGATGTCACTTGGTCAGCGAGATGTCAGCGAGATGTCAGCTTGTGTGCAACAGAGAGACACCGTGACCCTCCATTCACCGTCGTCGCTGTCGTCTACAGCTGCATGAGTCCACAACGTGCCTGATGTCACAGTGATCGCTGAGTCAGCTACCCTCCCCCTCCCCACTCTCCCCCTCCCTCTCTGCATTTTAGACTCCGACCCCGAATCGATAACATGTAACTTCCTTTAACTTGACGTTCCCTCCTGCTCCTGTCAACAGTCGGCTCGAGTCAGATTCTAAACTGATTCGTCCAAATATCATTGTTCGTCAATATCCGTTGTTTTGTTGACTGCTGCATTTCTCGTCCTGTTTTGACCATGAAGTGATGAATTGATGTCGACGTCATTGATGATATTGTAAATTCAATGTGTTATTGATGTATGTACATCTCCAGTTTAGCTATTCTATAAATGTACTTTGATGCAAATGCTCCATGTAATTATACAAGCTGCGTAAGCATTCACAATATTCAACTGATTGTCTCAATCTCTGCCATGTCTCGGTCCCTCCCCGTCTGTCTCTGTCTTTGTCGCCATCACCTTCTGTCTCTGTCTGTCTGTCCCTGTCTTCATCTCTGCATCTGTCTCTGTCTCTGTCTGTCTGTCCCTGTCTTCATCTCTGCATCTGTCTCTGTCTGTCTGTCCCTGTCTTCATCTCTGCATCTGTCTCTGTCTGTTTGTCCCTGTCTCCATCTCTGTATCTGTCTCTGTCTCTGTCTTTCCCTGTCTCCATCTCTGTATCTGTCTCCGTCTTCTGCATCTGTCTCCATCTTTGTATCTGTCCCTGTCTTCATCTCCGTCTTCTGCATCTGTCTCTGTCTCTGTCTGTTTGTCCCTGTCTTCATCTCTGCATCTGTATCTGTCTGTCTGTCCCTGTCTCCATCTCTGTATCTGTCTCCGTCTTCTGTCTCTGTCTGTCTGTCCCTGTCTTCATCTCTGCATCTGTCTGTCTGTCTGTCCCTGTCTTCATCTCTGCATCTGTCTCTGTCTTCTGTCACTTTCTTCATCTCTGCATCTGTCTGTCCCTGTCTTCATCTCTGTATCTATCTCTGTCTTCTGTCACTGTCTTCATCTCTGCATCTTTCATTTTCAGTCTGTCTCTGTCTTCATCTTTGCCTATCTTTATGAGTGTCAGTTTCTTTTTGTCTCTAAGTCTCTGTCTCTGTCTCTCTTTCTCTCTGTCTGTCTGTTTGCTGTCTCTGTGTGTCTCTTTGTCTGTCTCTCTGTGTGTATGTCTCTGTCTCTGTCACTCTCTGTCTGTCTTTCTCAATATACTTAAGTTATATATATATTATGGATAAAATGGGTGTTATTTTTCTGTTACCGCTCAATGTGTGTCTTCTCTTTATGCTTACGTATTACGTGATGAATCATTACAGAGGAAGCCACACAGAGAGGCCCGAATTATGACCCAAAATCAATACCACTCTTTATGCAGCCTTTACATCATTTCACAAATAACTGTCTTATAAAACTACAATTCGCAAAAAATGAATGCTCTAAATCGATACGCAACAATAAACAGACTGTTATATTTTTCTGAAATACATTTAAGAGTAAATGTTTACTTTGTAAAATTTCACATCAAATCTAATTGAAAGAATTCACGAAAATAGAGATCATAATCAAAACGAAAGCCGTAAGAGACGAGAATAAGTAATATTCATTTCTCACATTGATACTCATATTGATAAAAGAGCACATATATTCTTCTTACTTTCATATTAGTTTATAGAGGGTTTGTAGTTTGTTTACATACATAGAAAATGTCATTGGAACAACACATGTAAATTCAAAAGCGTTTGCTATATGTTATATCCAAAATGGAATATTCCTAATACACAGTGTCAGAAAATGAAACCTAATAAGTTCGAAACTATGTGAGATATGCATTTAGCGACAGCAACTAAAACAATTCTCATGGTAATTATATCAATTCCTCTAACATGTTAGTGTAACCGGCAGTAGAAAAATGCAAGATGGGGTTGTTTTAAAAAATGACCGACAAAGCAAATCCAACTTGGCAGGAATTATGGGTAAAGCAATTTGTTTTGGTGCAGTTGCTTTTAATAACGTTAGCACTTGCCCCAAGATGCAGTGCATGCGTACTTTAGACTGTAACCCAGTCTTCTGTGTCAATATTTCTTCGCACGTCGTCCTTGAATCAAAATATAATTCACCGTTAAGGATGTTCCCTCAAAATTCAACCTTTGATAGCATAAGTTGAAGTGGCTTCTGTCAATCAACATTACATTAGCTTAATTGACCAAACCCTGTCAAAGGTTGATGGTTATATTCCATAACCTTGGAAATGTCAATGATGTAACAGACCTAGCCTGTACAACATCAATTTCATTTCCTTCCGATATGCCCTATGCATTCAAATTTACGAATAAGATGTGATCGTTAAAAGATTTTAACACATTATCAGTAGAGAATCTTGCAACGTATATATTATTTGTTTTGTCTTTAAGAAAACAAATTGTAACAAGAAACACTTTTAAATTACAAACTACTCACATGAACTATAAACATAATACAGGCCTATGTCTTTTTTATTACCGAATATGAAGGTGGAACTACCGTTAGTTTGCTATCATTGCGTTAACAAACGTAAAAAACTGTCAAATTCAATGGATTTTGTTGGGTGTTTTTTCATAACGTTACTGTTTTTGAAATCTTGTTTGGAAAAGTCTTTATAGTCAAGATATAACTTTTCATTGTAATATTAGATAGCTAACTTAGTCTTAAGACTTAGGCTTTAATCAAGGCTTTTGCAATATTCATAACTGAATAGGAAAGACTGGTTGCATCAAATATCATACAATACGATTAGAATCGTACTAATTGACCTGTCAACAGTGTGACCTGTTCAGCTGACGAGGTCACTCAGGACACTCGTATCTATACATATACTTGAAGTCTTCCTCAAGCGAAACCGGAAAATGTCATAGTTGTTTACGTCTTTGCTACCGAAAAATTTCCATGGGAGATAATTGCGTAAGATCTCCTGATGACGTCCGTACGTTCCTTTTGTTATAAATCGTGAATGTTTTACTTCTATTATACTAAGACATACCTACATAGTAAACTACGTGACTTCCACCACGATAAGAAATGTGCGATCAAATGACTTTCTAAGGGTCAACTAGTTCAGCGATGAATACCATTCGTTCGTCTAAGAAAAATATTACGCTTCAAGTGACAATGCATATACGTCAGTGAATAGTCTTCCTCGGTGCACTTCAAATATGCATATATTGTTTTCCTAGCTCTCGAAAAGGTTGTTGATACGCTTCAAGTCACTAATTGAATGCATTATACGTGAGTGCATAGTCTTTCTCGGTGCACTACAATCGTGCTGCATTTATGATTACATAACTCTTGAAAAGGAAAACTTAGGAACTCTGACACCGTTAAATATGGATTTTAATTTCTTTATGAAATGAAATTTAAAATCGGACATGAGTATCCTTTTAGAACGAAGGATGAGAAATGAAGACTATGTTACGGATATAAAATTTCTATATAATCTTCATTTTCCTTTATATATATTGTCTTACGAGTAACTTAACATGAAATTAATATACTATATTTGATATCGGAAAATTAAATCTGAAATTTCTTTCAGTTGGATATATACTAATTAAATATAAAAGAGCGGTTAGATATCCTTCATTAATGTTAGATTTGCTATTATGTAGATTTGCCATCATATGCTTGACTAAAGAGACCTCCTCGGTGTATGTCCTCCTCATATAAGTGAATGCTTTTGTCAATTACATTTACGCTGTAAGTTCCCCTTTTTAATTGACAGTTGTGTAAATTGTATACATTTTTTGACAGACCAATTATTCGTCATAACCCAATAAGTTATCGGTGTCAGGTTTCTAGTTTTTAATTGTTTTAGAAAAGGATACAATCTCTATAAAATAAGTTCTAATTTTGCTCATTTTACACGTATTAATACATCCCGCTAAATTGAAAATGTTCGCCACAAACATTGATCTAAAAATACGCATATAACTTGTGAGTTGTAAAGAAAAAACGCGAAAATTGATTTATATGAGATTGAAAAGGATTGTGTAGCTTTTCCCAATAAATCTAGTATACTTCATGTAGATAAGAATTTTAAGAAGGACAGTCTAATTAATTATTTTCAACATCATCACTGTCAGTACTATTACTGTTTTCAAATTTACCGATTATTAAATATTAAAACAGTGCATTAAGTGAAGCTAAATTTAGACTGTTGCTTGTACGTTGATACCATACTAAAAAGCAAATTATTATTCATTTAGATAAAACTTTACATTCCAGGCCAACATATTTTTGTTCATTTCGACTCTGTTGCCTCAAATACCCCAAATGGAAAGATTAATGCGAGCTTTTGGGTCATATGAGACTTTATAGGTTGGTGATTTCCGATCACAATCTTGACACGTGGGGACTGTCATGCGTTCAGCAACCACATTGTGTTAAGTCATGTTGCTGAAATCTTGTGTAGCATTTGATAATGAAAACTGGAAGGGAAAAGTGGACTTTGAACGTTTAATTATCTCTGTGTTCAAAAGTGGTAGGACAAACAGTCAATAAGGAAAAAGTTGTAATATGTGTAAAAGTAAAGTATTGTCTGAACAGTGCTATCATTGGATTATCATATGTGGAGATAACTAATTTGTTGTAGTATAATGAACTATTAGAAGACATCGAAACTTAACATCACATCAAAAGCAATTACCTAAGCTGAGTTTTTTGACATTTTAGAAAAAAAACATTTGTTAGTATGACATCTTTTTTCGCAGGTATGTGACATATGTAAATTCAACTAATTTAATGTTTCGAAAGAGTTCGACAGATTTCGAAATATATGAAGAGTGTGTCATATTTTCAAATTCAAGGTGTACCCGGTGAACCTTATCGTTTATAAGAGCAACAAATGATACAGTTTTTTAATTGTTCATTTGGAGGATTTTTGCTAGTTTTGCTATTAAAATTCTTATATACTGCTACACTGTGCAAACAATAATTTCAGATACTTGATTAGTAATCTAAAAAAAAACTTCTAAAATATACATAGAATTGTATACAATATGATATTGTTTTAAAATGTCATGAAAACGAAAATTAGCATGTGACACAAAACTAAGATATCTTTCTTCTTCTTCTTCTTCTTCTTCTTGTTTGTATGGATGGAGCCTAAAAGGTACGTCACTTACAAACTTGAAGACATTCCTTTGTAGAAGTATGACGTACGTATGTTTCCCCGGATTTCTCATATAAGACCAACACTATGTACTCGTTTTATATGACACACATTTTATCGTGAATGTGTTGGAATGTGATAATAGAAAGTAAGGACATTTGAACTTGGAACGTTATTGCAATGAAATAAGTATGATTTAACTAAAAAAATGCCCACCAAAAGTAGAACTTATGATATATAAGCTGTCTTTGTCGGTTTTCGGGAACAAAAATATTTGCTGTTTATAGACCTAGACTGTATCAAAGGCTCTTATTGTATATACAGTAGAAGATCGGGTAGGATATTGCAACAGGAAAGTATTGAAATTACCGAGATGATATCTATAGTTATGACGATGGTATTGATATAAGCACTTCAAATATTTGAAAAACGTCAGTTTTATAAATAGATTTATTTGTCGCCAATCAACTAACACCAAGAAGAAAGGGAAATTTACTTCCCTTACACGTTATCTCAGTCCAAGGTATGGATATTTAAATAGCGCAATGGAAATAAATGCAAACGGCAATTCTATCATGTTACTACAACCTAAAGCGAAATACTGTTGATCATAATCTATCAAGATTGAATTGAGCGCTGTTAAAAGTATATAAGTATTTTTATTCACAATCTTGATGTAATTAACATTGATAAACACACAGGTCTCTTTTTAAAAAACTAATTCACAATATAATCAAGAAATCTCTTTTAATCATTCCTTTTGCAAAGTTTTTTCTGGTATATATTTGTGTGCTGATAATTTTGTTAACCCTATCCATCATAAAATTAAATACAAACACTGAATTGTTATAAAGAGATTTTTGACACGAGGTCACCACGGGTTGCGGGTTACAAATTTCATTGCAACCAGGCGCTATGCTTGTGTCAGAGCAGAAATTAGAAGTTAGGTGAATCATTACTCGATAAAACTAAATAAACACGACCTTGTCCCATTTTGTGAGCTCTTAGCGCCAACCACGCCCTCTAGCGGCCAATCAGCTGACTGCAGGTGAAACCAGCTGATCTCACTTACCTTACCGGCCGGTCTGGAGATTGATTGGGGGTGGGGAGGGGAAGGCAAGAGGGGGAGGGAGGAGGGGGCATATTGATACCGTAATTCCACCAAAAAATGTGTTTATTTATATGGATCTTAATAACAGCAGCTAGGGGTTTACTTTTTATAGGTAATTGCTTCGTATGGAGTCGTTTGCAAGAGAAGTGCATGCTATTTCTCGGGCCATGGTATATGTATGTAAATGTTGGAGAAAGCCTGAAAGATTTTGGTTTTGCATTATTATGAAACCTGTGAGAAAATAGGTGATTAGATATAAAACTATATACTCATTCCCAGAAGTTCACGGGTCAAGATAAACTTTCATTCATAACATTATAATCATTTTTTTTAAATTGATTAAATTATGTTTTTCTTTCTTTATCTTCCCGTCATAGTTGTTTTTCTTATGCTAACTTAATGTTTCAAAAAGTTCATAAAGTTAAAGTTTGTATTTTTAATCAGTAATGGCACCTGACATATTTTCTAAACTTGCAGGTAAAGAAGAAATATAATCTACCCGCTTCCACCAATCGTATTTGAAGTGAGAAGAAACAAGAATTTGCATGCTGCCTTTACCGCTAACAACCATTCTAAAAACCATTCTCGATTACCAATCCCAACGAACAAATTGCAATTTTGCGCTCATATAGTATGTCCCTGTAATCTATCATAGAGTAAATTCAATCAAATGTTATATTTAAGAGGACTGAACGATTAGTGTTACTGCATACTTTTATGAAGGACATCAAAGTTGTTTTCTTAATTAGTTCACCTGTTCCCTTCAATATCGAATCTGTACCTTGTTTAAAGTAAGTATGTTTATTTTGATATATAAAATACCATAAACGACAATCAACTTGTTTCACCTGCAGTCATCAAATTATTAAAATACCATAATCAACAAATGCTGTTTCATAATTCAAAATAATTGAGTAATTGTTTGACCCAATTTCGGTAACTTCACGATTGAGTGATTTCTGCACTATCGACTCTCTGTAGCTCCACTATTGCTCCCTCTCAGAACTTATACAACGTATACTCAAAATAGTTCCTCCATTGTCCTAGAGACACATCAAGCGTGCTAAATCAGAGCAAAACATCTAAAAATATTTTCAGCTTCTTAACACAATCTTGAAGGACGTGTGTTTCAAGGCCACTGACAAGCAGGCATTTTGATTGCATTGTACTTTTAAGATTGTTAAATTCTTTTTTAAACAATAATGTTGGTTGAATTTTAGAGAGAAATTTAAAGTCAAATCATAGCAAAAATTGTCACGAGATCTAGTCTGTTTGAGTTGACATTGTTAAACAAGCACATACAGCATTATATAACTGCTCACCATAGGAACACAATATCGTAGGTGGCCACGGGATCCAGTCATCTTCATTTTCCATGTCCAAAGTTTACAATAGCTTCTTTACCTCAACAGTCTTATATCTAATAGAATTTATCATCACAAAAAAGCAATTGAACGCATAATAGCCGTTATACCCATTGGGAGGTTTACATGCAAAGCCAATCTCATTGAAATCAGATAGAAACTTGTCCCTCATACCTCGAAACGAGGGACAGTTTCAATCTGTTTCCAATGAAATTGCATGCAATGCTCGGAAATAGTATGTATGGTTCCCTACTTCAAGCTGGCCATTGCAGGTTTCATGTTATGCATAGAAGTGCTAACGTAGATGCTTTCTTCTTGAAAATATACTAGTCACTATATAAGCAGTGACATAACTTTTTCGCTTGCACGATACTTTTTGTAGTTTTAACCAGTATCAGGACATTTTAAGGGCCAGTATCAGGACAATTTAAGGACCAGTATCAGGACAATTTAAGGGCCAGTATCAGGACAATTTAAGGACCAGTATCAGGACAATTTTAGGACCAGTATCAGGACATTTTAAGGACCAGTATCATGACAATTTAGGGACCAGTATCAGGACAATTTAAGGTCAAGTATCAGGACAATTTAAGGTCAAGTATCAGGACAATTTAAGGTCAAGTATCAGGACAATTTAAGGTCAAGTATCAGGACAATTTAAGTACCAGTATCTGGACAATTTAAGGTCAAGTATCAGGACAATTTTAGGACCAGTATCAGGACAATTTTAGGACCAGTATCAGGACAATTTTCGTTATTTTAAAGGCATTCTTTGCACGAAACTCTCAAAAGCTTTGGTTGAAATATTATGAGGACGAAAACGTCGTGCATTTCAAAATAAAGAAGTTGTTATCCAGACAATCTTGTCTTCATTGTGAGGGCGTTTTCTAGAGGTATGACGGTGTTTGTTGCCGGGGCTCTACCTGTCCAAGCGTCCCGCGTTGTCACCTACCTGTCAGGTGTGCTGAACCTTGCCAGGTACTCCGGGCCAAACTATAGTCAGTTTCCTCGTTTTTTGTCTAACCTGGCCAGATTTATATAAGTCTAGTTTATGTGAGTTTTACTTACCATGACTTCTACAAAGATAAGTACACTGTGTATCATAAATTCAAGATAAAGATTTTTGCAAATTGTATGTTTTTTAAAAGAATTAGTTGCCTTTGTAAATGCATTCATTTGATTATTGCTTGTTAACATATATGACTATATTAAAACTTTCCAAAAAAATATTCACACTTTTTTTCATCGATACATATTCAGATTGTATATACATATGCATTCGTCGCTTTTTACCACTTCTACAGAATAAAGGATATATCATTAATTCAAAGATCTTACAAAATGTTTGTTGTTGATAAAAACATGCGTGTTTCCGCAAATGCATTTATATTTTCTTTGTTTACAATAATGAAGGGTTTTGATTTATAAGTGTATTAAAAATACCTACCTTTGCCATTCTGCAAATTCAGCTTGAATATTGGAATGATAAAGCTTACATGAAATTATATTCACGATTGATTTTCATTTACACTTTCAAAATTGGAAATAATCAAGTCTGCAAAAACTCAAATGTATTGATGATATTCTAGAAAATGTAATGCTACATAAAGAAAACATCTTCTATGGCTGAACAAACTTTACCATAAAAATAGACAATTTTTATCATATATCATTTCATCGTTGTCAAACAAGTGTCATATTATACAATATTGCTACAGGTATACAATATATTCACTTCTGAAATTAAGTCTAGAATTTATATGGATCAACATTTAATCGAATCTGTGCTTGATTGCGTATCTAACACAGCACACCTGAATTCGATTATCACATGCAAAATACGTGTGTGTCTTTACTTACTACGTATATATAAACATCAAATATGAATGGATGGACTTTACTTACTACAAACATGGATTGACGGATGGATTTACGGATGGATGGAGTGATGGATATCGATACGTATAGACAGACAGACAGACCGAAGTGGATCTATGGATAGATAGATACATGTATGTAGATAGATAGACCGATAGAAAGATAGACGGATCAATAGATAGATAGATGCTAGATGGATTGGTAACTATATACATGTAGGTACATAAAGAGAAAGGCCGAGATTTTCTGAATTTTAAAACTGATCAATATTTGGCTCTATTATTCATTTCAATTTGAAAATGATCTAAATAAATTGATATGAATTTATCACACTATAGCTTGCAGTATTTATCTTGAGAAAATTTTATGAAACATCAAAGGACTTTTATTTCATAATTGCTTTCCGAAAAAATATGAAACGGAGTTTACCTTGTCTTACCTGTAAACTAAAACAAAGGTAGTAAACGCTCCAGGTTTGATTAAAGGAAATGATAACAGACAACGACAACAAGAGCCTACAGTATATGTTGCCTTCTGTAGGTACACCTTTACATGCAATTATATCATTAAATATATTTCTCTTTGTCATATTCCACTACTCACTATCCATGTAGTACCTTTTTATTGTCTAGTGTTTTGGGAAATACATGTCATTCAAATTGTCCGATTCCTTTGGAATATGCAACGAAATAAAGTGTGAAAAGTTCTCCATTTTTAACGAAGTGCCAGTCTATTTAATAATCCTAGCTCTGATATCCTATTTTCTTTTAATATTTCCCGTTTTTTGAAAGAATACTGCAAATTATCAAAGGAATTAAAGATAGTTAACAGAATATTAAAGTCCTCGTATTGATTTCCTACAGATTCCCTTTATAAGACAGATTTATTTTTTTCAAAGCCTATTGTTAATATTTCAAAGGATTCCAATTATATTCTTGAATTTTTTTTTATTTATGGAAAGCAAAAGCATTGTATCGTACATCTTGTTTAAAATGATGTCAAAAAATGAAGAAATCGTAATTCAACCATTTGAACGAAATTAAACAAAACCTGAACCTTTAGCTGATCTTACAACCGTAAAACTCAAATGCATACAGAATGATCGTAGCTGATTCTAGCTTAACAGTCTATGAAAAATAGTAAACAAGTAAACAAAGTCTTTGTTCCAACTGTTAATAAGGTGCAAAAAAAAACGAACTGAAATTGAGTTCGGAAGTTGAAACAGACACATCAATGGAAATATCGTCACGTATGTTTCTTTGCCAGTAGCGATTGTGTTCAAAACGTTATTGCAGTATGCACATTAATAATTCTGTTCAAATACGTCGTACAAGTGTTCATTTAGAACACTTTTGCATGTTGTCAACACTCGATCTTCTAGAAGATCAGACACATCGCTTACCTGTATCAAATCATATTGTTCATAAGTCCAACTTATGTAGTACATCAGTCTCGTATTTCACAATCTCATTAAACTCACAATTTTGCTCCACCACGTTACACAAATAACAAATCTCACAAGACCCCATAACTATAAGCCATCAGGTTCACTTGACTCGGGTTTGACCTTTTGATCTCATTGGCCTGAAGCAGATTACTCCGACCCATCACAATGCATATCTCTAATGGCTTTACTTAGAGATACATGTATCCTCAAAGGTACACTTATATAATTCTTATTAACTTTTGGTAACCCAAAGAGCAAGCTGTAGAAATTTGCATAGGTTCTTACCATTAAAATCCAATGATAAATTCAATTGTAATACCTTACCCTTTGACGGCAGGAGGATCTTCCCCATTCGCATATTAATTCCAATAAGTGCAATATAAAATCAAGAAGAAACTTTTCTACCTTTTCTCTTCATATTTGGTCCAATCTTTTGTGTCAACATGGATGATGAAGAGGCTTTTACTTTTGGCGAATATGCAGCGAAAACGTGAAACATTACAAATTACACGTTTCTTCAACATGTCTGTTTCAAAAAATAGTAAATTCATTTTTGATTAAACCCGCCAACTATAGGGAATTATATTATGGCGTGCGGCGAAAGCTTTGCCATAGTTTACGTTACATAATTTGCTTTCACCTTTTTCGATAAAAAGGTGGAACTATATGGGCAATTTAATCCTACGCTTCAATAATTCATGGGAACATGGATGAATTTATTTTTTATAAAAAAACACACGGAAATGTTCTTATTCCGAGTAACTAAGACCACACATATCTTCGCGAACCAAAGGTCGCCAATAACCAAAGCATGTGGGCGAAGTTGATTGGCTCACTTGAACTCACTTGAAAAGTTTAATTGACAGCTTTAGTAATTGAGCCTGGTGAGATCTATAATTTGCCAAACGTAGACAGTGATCTTGATTTGTTGAAATTGTGTATTTCAGATATTCAAACATCTATGCAGCTGTTTTGTTGTGCAACAGCTGTGTTCTAACATATTCTAAAGTCCAGATTTCTCTATGTGCAAGTCTAGCTATTTGAATCACATACAGGGGGTCGAATCGCTCTGTGGACAATGTTTGTAAATATTGTAATCTTACAGATTTTCACAAACATAACATGAAAACGAAATATGGACTTCGACCAGTTTTTCGATAATTTCTAGAATTAGAATATCATTGAGGTTAAAAAGGAAATAATATATTTATCACAACATTATGAAAATAACCTATATTTTAAAATCCAGAAATGTTTTTCGAATATGGTCAGCTGACTAAAACACATCATCACATTCGAATCGAGATCCTTTGACGATCTTAAATTCACTTTTTTATCAATAGAAATATCGAACATGATAATGGTTGAAAACATAAGACCTCATTCATCAAAAGATACAAACACACTGACAAATATCAGAAATACTACCAAATTGGTCTACAGAAACCCTATATTTGGAAGCTAATCCGTAAGTTATTAGCCAGAGAGGCTTTATGTCCAGAAATATCCGTCTGATGGATGGGACGAGCTTCTGGCTGGAGGCTGCCCGGTGTCCAGTGTAGATGTGATGTAGATAAAACATATATACATGTATGCTCCTAGGTGTATGTGTCCATCCAGCATGTCATGACCTTTC
This sequence comes from Phorcus lineatus, assembly GCA_921293015.1. Classification (NCBI taxonomy): domain Eukaryota; kingdom Metazoa; phylum Mollusca; class Gastropoda; order Trochida; family Trochidae; genus Phorcus; species Phorcus lineatus. Next base: position 10,058,403 of record OV121085.1, read on the forward strand.
GAGAGAATTGACCAGAGGGCAGAGAGTCCATTTGTAGCAGCGTCAGCCTTGGAGCTTCTCGTCACCGAAATATAGCATATACAGCATACCTTTTGTCACCTGCCTTTTCCATTATTAGATAAACCATGCATTTTTATAAGAACTGGCAAGTGATCAAGTATACATTCAAAGACAGATTTTCTAGATATAGATTTTGAAAACACGCGATGGTAGGTACAATGATTGAGGAGTTAGCATATGTCCCGAAACGTCGTGTTTTTCATTAGATAAGAAGTTATCAAGAAAAGCATGGAGTATTTTTGCATTCCAATCTTCAAACCCTTCATATATAGTTATATTACTAAAGCTATTTCTCGAAGTATATGTGATATTCAAGGTTGGAGAAGTAAAGATCACACGGAAGAACATGGAAAATTGAAATATATAAGTTCAAAAAGACTTTTTACAAAGATAATGAGTGACAAAGGTAACTATTCGTAACTCGAACATGAGCCAACATTTCACAATTTTAAAAACAGATTGCCGTAAGAAACTGTTTCTAAAATCCATCAGGGAAGCCATCATGCCAGACTGAGTGCATCCGTTTTGTTTTTTTATTCAGACATTTTGTGTATAAATCAACTTTATACTTAGAAAAGAAGACATTGCTGAAGCTAAAGAAAAATATATTTCCGAAATATGTTCAAGGTACCGTAAGGTCAAGGAATGCAGAGTTCTATAGGTAATTGGTCTCGTCAGGTAACACGTGAATGTTCCGTGTACTTAACACTTCACATTAACGGTAAAGATAACGATGTTGAAAATGCCATCACGTCTCTGTCCATTTTGCCTAATGAAGATTAATCATGGATATAAAACTTCACTTTGACCCAGTAATCAGCAGTTAAGTTTGAAATAGAAGAATACAATACCAAATGAAAGCTGATAAAGCTTATCCTAAAGAAAAGTACCAAGAATTCCAAATAAGTTTCTACTTCTTCTGACGAAAGGAGCAACTGCCACCCTTGATGATGGAGAAACAGTTGGAAATAGCAAGATTGCATTTTGGAGATACCTATCTGCCACAGCGCTCCCTGGCGGGAGATTGATGGGGTAAGGAGTTGGTTAAGTGGTCGGGTCCGATAAAGAACTCGTAAATATATGTTTACGCGAATGTGCGTGTTTTCGTTTTTGGCATGCGTATTTGTTATCTTCCGGTTATATTGTTAGCTTAAACTCCGTGATGATGTTTAAGAGAGACAATGTTGTTTAAACTTATCTTAATAAAAAGTGGGAGTTTTCAGGTCCAAGTAATTAATTCAACAACCATCTTGCTTCATCAACGTATCTGAATCAACAGAGCTGCTACAATTTGCTACAATACTGCCTCGTATAGCTCTCTATATAAATAGCCAAAGAAATTAATCGCAATAATGGCACGAATGACAAGTCAGTTGAGTTCAATATACTAGTACTTACATCGAGCTCCATGCATAACGACATTTCATTGGCTGAAACATTTCATGTTAAACAGAGCAATGAATCGGCAGTTGTCAGCGATACGAAGCACTTGGCCTTCAGGGGGGAGATGAGGGTATTAAAAGTGCTATGCGGTTTCAAATACGCTGCTCAAGCCGGATGTTTACTAAAGATATTGAGAATTAGAACTGAAAATAATTTTTTAATGCAATTAGAGGCTAAAGAAAGAGTTTCTCAAGAAACATTATACATTGGTCGTCAATGATCTTTTAAACAAAAACCAAACAAAATATAAGGTTAATAGATTGGTGCGTTTTTGTGTTTCATCATACTATCGTAGCAAATTGTCGCCATCATGTACTTCCTGTTATATAAGAAAGTCCATTTCGACAGCTGGTAATTGTTTCAAAGGTTAATGCACTAAAGTTTATTGAACTGACAAAGTGTTGGTCAACCTTGGTGACACAGCCTATTGAACAGCTTGGGACCGGTCATCGAACTCTGGTCAGCGGGAGGACAGACTAGAAGAGAATCGGAGAAGTTGAACAGGGAAGTAGACTAGACGACAATCAAATTCAAAATGTATGCAAAACGCCATATAATGTATTGTCACAGCGATGCTACACACATACTTAAAGAGCCACTCCGTGAGTTGTTTGGGTCTTATATGCCAAACTTAATCAATGGTGTCATTTGATCGCGAAGTATCGACTGTTACCAAAATGACGCATTTTAAAGCTTATTGGGTTTTTTTACAGTGACAATATGAAGGTAGAACGTCGCAATTATGATCGAAAACCGGACAGTGATGCGCGTCAAATAGTCAAATAATTCTTTTTTGTAACAGTGGAAACCTGTTATAGCACTGAAGCGTGACTTTGGGGAAATTTTATTTCAAAATGAATTTATATTCTAAGAAATCTCCAATCGATATTAGTTTATGGTAAATAGATAAGGTCCATTTGGTCACACATCTTATCAATTAACCCGATTATCGGTATATCGGTGTAACGATTCATCATGTCTACTACACGATATAAGTGCATCGATAAAACCACATAACATAAGGATATTTATATCGTGAGTGTCCATGATACACCTGTCAGTAGAGACAATATATCCCAATATTTAAACATAGTTTGTTTCAAAAATATAACAATATCAAACTTTTCGATTTTGTGATTTCCAGTCATTTATTTTTAAGACAGTTTTATTAAGGAATAACATTAATTATATATGTACTAATAGTTCTTCTTTTATAAACTGTAGAGATCGGGATACGTATTGTATCGCAACCATCGTGATGAATAGTTTCTCACAGGTTCCTAGGCAATACTTCCATGGTGTATTGTCTCGTCTTATAATATTGGTAACGGCATAATTCGTCTAAGCACTAAGGCCACGTTATATATAGTTATATATATCTGTAGTCCTGGGTAAATATATCATAAATCAACTGAAAGATGCATCAGGCCAATTTAGTGTGAACACCTATTAATCATAAGAGAGAAATGTACTTGCATAGCTTATCCGAACATGTCATCTCTTCTAATCATCTTTACATATATACTATACCGAGAAATTGTTATATAGTTTACTTTCAACGTTATCATTGTTTATGTTACGTTTATTAATAATATGTCTCTAAAGTGCTAAAGGTCACTTAAATCCTGCATGAATTTCATCTTTCGGGAAATAAGGCTCCCCAAGAATAAAGTGCCAAGTTATCCAATCTCAATTTATTATATCGCTTGATTTACGACATCTATTTATTTGTATTAATTGATATTGACATTAATATCCACGTATTAATGATTGACATCCAATAAGAGTCTGAAATACATCACACCATACCATCCGGTAAATCGCATTACGTGTCCCGGATAATACAGACGTATAACACTCCCTCCCCAGTCGGTCAATACCTAATATCTGGGTGTGATAACATTAATAACACAGATTAAATCCATTCAGTCACAAATCTAGAAAGTGGTTTTTAGGTTAATTCGAGGAGAAATCATAATAAGCTTACAGAACAGGACAAAGACCGATTGTGTCGCTTTGAGCTTTCCGGTGGGGCGTCGACTTATAGAGGAAGAGACGCAATATTGTTTGATCCCAATGTGAACTATATTTATGTCAACAATAACGGTAGGTTAATTGGCCTGCATTTTGGACAAACGTTAGTTTACGCAATGATCGTCGATATCACACACAGGATATTGTACTAAACCATTTGTATGATATCAAATTTGAATCCTGTCCGTATGTTTCTTTAATCACGTCATAACGTCTCAACTATTGGAAGTTGTTTATTTGTTGTGATTCATTCATTATTATTTGTTTATCTATTATTATACACTTTGTTTAATCATCCACTAACTATTCCGACCTTGGATTGGGGACTTTCTATAAGGTAAACCCGTGTCCAATCTTATTTAAATGATCTTAATAGAGTTGTTCTACGTTATATGCAGATAAACGCTTTGCAGAATGTATGAGCTTATTTTAATGAGGTTTTTCTTTCGTCTTCCCCGCACTAAAAGCGGTACCTGTTGAAGGTTTTGTAAAAGTGACAGTTAATTTGGACCAAGTTGACAAAATGAGAGCGCATTTAACATGCAATTGTTTTAAGATAGTATTCCCTATACATAACGCCCTCTTTTGTATTCTTAGGGTGCATCAAGTCGTTCTAAAACTATTATAATTTACATGCAGAAACTCGGCATTTATTTCATTTAATAGCTTCAGAAACAGAAACATATACCCAAACTTTATGCATCAACCAAGAATGATGCATTTTTACAGTGTCGGATGGTTTTAAATTCTACCTTATTTATCCTGTTTATTTAAGTTACACTACCATATATGATTAAGTGGCATTCATGGATTTATTGGTTAAGCAAAACAAAATGTCGTGAATATAAACACGGCAATAAAGCTTAATTGCTTCTACTAATAGTTTTGCATTGGTGTTACGTGTCTCATTTTTTAATTTATTGTCACATCCTGCCGCTTTTAAGGCGTCTTGAGCTTAGACTACTCTGTTCAGGACGAAAACGATTGTCGGGCGGTCTTTGCGCTCAAAAAAGTATTTTTCAAACATAAAGCTAAAATGTACTACTCAAACAAATAAACAAAGAAGATTATATACGATTATTCATTTGCACAGAAACCACCCATTATAGGCAGTGTACAAAATCGGTAAATATTCAATACAAATAGTGATATATACAATGTCATACATATATATCTTTCATTAAATCAAGCAAATAATATAGACAGACAAACATATATTGATATGCGTCTATATGACATAATTTTTTTTAATATTTTGAGGTTTTAGAGGCATGCTGACTCTTGGAACGATGATATGTTTGCAATCTTCGTTTGTACTCGTCAACTTCGAAATGGCTTCATCTAGTCGAGGCATGACTTCTTTAAACAGTAGGCGCTTGAACCATCAGGATCCCTTTTTTGTAATGCAGTATTTGCATGTATTGTGCATGCAAAAGAAATAGCATGAATCGTTCCTACTTCATGCTTTAGTACATTTATTATGAGAAGAAGATTTTATTTTTTTTGGGCAAAATGTGTTCAATGGCAGGGGAATTAGACTCGGAAATCTTGAGATAATTCATATGTAGGATTCACTTTTAAAATACCACAGGGAAAGCAATGTTGATAATGGTTTGATTTACACTATAGACACATCATGTCGTTTAAAGAGAAGCCTGGAGCCTATTTTGTTGATTCTGTTATGTTCTCAACGAAATATTTGTTTTAACCGCTACCCCCTCCTTTCTTGAATTTTGTTATATATGTAGATGAGATGAATTAAAGTAGGGCGACCACCCATTAACTTTTAAAGAGGTAACCCCTCCCCCTTTGTGACATCGGCACGTGAAAATTGATCTGCAATATATTTAGCTCTTTATCTATTCAACTATTTGAAACCGACGACATGGATATTTCAATTAATTCAATTTTGGCTTGTTAATATATAAAACCACAGCTCAGCTTAATCTTCACATTCACCACTCTGTAACGGCCATCGAGCGACTCACTATTCTGAACAGACCCCGGGACATCTTGTCGTGTTAATTTCATGTTGCAGATATATATATTTCAAGTTGGCGACCCCGGTCTCTGTTACACTGGGCAGGTGCTCGCTCCAAACATCACTCAAATCTCACGACCTTGACCCTGTGCACGTTTTGCAATGGAAAATGACTCCATGACATAGCGGCCTGTCATTTCAAGTAACACCGCTTTTTATGGGTAACTATGCCGACATTTACATTCACCGCTATGCGATGTGTCAACGATTTCGTGAACGAAATTATAAAAGATAACGAAAAACAGCCACATTTATGACGTGGGTTTTGAAGACACGTTTTATGTACATGTTTCGTTAATCTCTTTGTTTTTTTTACATAATTTGATAAACTGAAAAATGTATTTACCCTGAATTTTCACTTCTATGGATTATAACTCTTCATGGTCTTGGCTAGTTTATTCAAACTGTTTTGCACTATAGGCACCCAAGGTCAAGTGCAGTTCCTGTCAAATAATTATTTTATGATCCTAACGATTCTCAACGCCAAGCAAGTTAGATACAATTCAGGCCCGTAGCCTTTTTAGGGAAAAAAATTTTTTTGCTCTTCATTTGAATGTTTGTATGAAAAAAGAGAATATTATAAGTTTCATGAGTCATCTGACCTTCTTCTGCAGATTGAAAAAAAACCCTCACTAAAAGTAAATCACTGGTGCCACTGAAAAGTTTGTCTGTATTTGCGTCTCTCTGATGTTGCAGGTTATTCTAACCCCCCCCCCCCCCCCCCCCCCCCCCCTCCCACTGAGCTAGCAAATCTATATTTTCAGCCCCCCCACTCTTGAAATTGGTGCTACGGGCCTGCAATTCCCATATATGACGCGATCAGGAATCGAACCTCAGTCTCTGTGTGATGTGAAAAACGCTCAACCTAAGATGCTGCATCCGAATTCAACATATATATTAACATTTTCACCTGAGGCGCTAACTTATCTCAGGCCCCTTTCCATAATATTGCCAATTAAATTTGTCTTATGAGTAAATTGCGAAAACTCAAATGTAAAACTAAATCTGTTAAATACGTTAATACCGACCATGTGATTTCCAATGCAGAACTTAGACGTTCGTCCACGGGAAGTTATTGCAAAGGATCGTGTTCTCAAAGGCCTTTTAAAGGACCACTTACCCTCGTTAAAGAGGATAATTCAGCCCCGTCAGCAACACCCAGCCCCCCCCCCCCCCCCCCCACTATTTTCATGACCAAATTAAACAATCTGTATGCACAGCCCCCCCCCCCCCCCCCCCCTCCAACTCAAAGACCTGATAGTATAAAAAACTTCGGCGACTCCCTCCCCCAACTTTAAAACATTGGGTGCTAAGGGTTTTTATATCTGAAAGATCTTAGTAATTTTATGGTATTTTCATTACTCTTTTTTGGCTTTAGAAAAAGTCAAACACAAAGGTCTTACAACCTCAAACAAAAGCTTGGGTATAACAAACATTCATGAACTGGAGCAACGAAAAGCCCACCGTGTTAATCAAAACTGTTTGCATTAACTTAAAGTTTCCTATAAGTGCTTTATAAATATTTATGAAATGTCTGTTTTCATGTTCGCGGAGCTGTTAACACTATCCTGGCGGCGGGTTTCTCATTAGTGGACTTGCAGTAAGTATATCCATATACCAATGGAAAATCTTGTAACTTTTTTCAGTAACTGGAAATCAGATAATTGAAAACTCTTCATCGTAACTGTGCACAACACACGTGAGCTTTGGAAGCATCAAAGTGTTTTATTTAGCAATTAAATATATTATGTTTTAGAAAATCGTAAAATCATGATACAAAAAGCAGAGAGTTAATTATTGTTTTAAGATAGGATTTTATTTTAATTCAATATTTACAAATAGAAAGCAGAATATGGAAGTTTCGATAATGAAACATCAAATTAATGTTGTTCATTTAAGAATCGGGAATAATCAACCACTTTTCACACCGTGAGTCAAAGAATTGCATTAATTAGTAATAAGGACCAAAAGACCGAGCGCTTGTATTTGATATACAGTCTTTTTGTTTCTTCTTCTTTTGGCTTGAAGGGTCCAGGAAGATAAATGCAGCATTGTACAGTAGTTATCGCGTTCGGCTTTGAATCAAGAGGTCCCTGGTTCGAATCCCGCTAGGGACTCGGCAACTTTGTCTGCAGTAGAGAACTGTTGTACACGCAGTAAGGTTTGGGTGCAATGCTATACTGATTTTCAGTGGTTCGCTCATGGTTCGCTTGTTCCAGTTCAGCTCGCAGGTTTCACCGCAATGCATAGCGTTAATAGTGTTGCTGGCTTTCTCCCTGCAATTATAAAAGCAGCCGCGATATAGGTGAAATACTCTTTAAAGCGGCGTTAACACCCGAATCACCTTACCTCACCTGAGCATATGTACAACTTTAAGTTTATATTTTACTCGCGGTGAGGCAAATGGTACAAGTGTACAACACTCACTATTAGAAACGACATCTAGACCTGCCTAGTGTTGAAAGGGTCGTATCTGTTTCATGTATCTACGTTTATACAATAGATGGCAAACTGAAGACTAAACATGATAAAAAGATATTCATCACCTAATGACATTTAAAGGTTACGGTTTTGTATCCATTATCATCAAATTGTATAATAGCAGAACATTTGTTTTAGAAAAACTGGCTTGCTTGGATAACTGTCATTAAGAAGAGTTTTGACATTTGGAATCCATAGATTTTATGTGAAGTGCAACTGAATATTAGAAAACAGGATAGAAATAGAGTCCAAAATTCATCTTTGACAGAATGACCGATGATTTTAACAGAGGGATAAATCACACTGGTGTTAAGAGGTATTTTCAAGTCTAAATAAAATATTGAGTCTATTAGATAGTCACGCAAAGTATTGACAGCGACCTCTAAACAAAGATTGCGACAGAAGAACTATAATGTACAGCAATTAACTTTCATCACTAACTTTTTTCTTATGTAGGCATCATCGTGTTTAATACAATCTTTTTTCTGTGGCTATCATTCTCAAATAATGTATGAAACCAAATTTTGAAATTGTTAATCCTAAAGTTAGTGATAAAGTGCTCGAATTAGTGTATATTTTATCATTTAAAGATCCATGGCATGAACAAAATTATGATACAAACTATATACTTGGCGACAACCTACACCTTAAAAACAAGCGAGACTTGACTTTTTCCTTACATCACATGACACGATGCTTTCATGATCAGTAAAGAATTAAGAGATCAAACCAAATATTGACAGAATCTGCCACTATTTCGCGTGGTGAGGGATTCATTGCTAAGTAATAAAGAATATGTAAATATAGTTATGGATAAATTAAATCTACCTTAAATCATTATGAAGTAGATATAGATACTCTATGGATTATCAGTTGGAAACACCACATTTAATGATAAGAGGTAAAACAATTTACTACTCATCAACTAAAAAAGAACATCACTGCGAAGGAAAAGGACTACCAAACTAAACTAATCTACTTGAAATGGCATTAGATGAAAGCAATGAGCTTTTAGAAAAGGATGGGTTTTTGAATTAGATTAATGAAGTTCGAATCAATACAATCTCATTGAAATCAGATCCAAACAGAGAGAAATCTCGTCAATGCCATTTTTTCAATCTAGAGGCTAGACAATTTCTTAACAAAGCTATTAAGGAAACAGTAAAAATATGGTACAATCATAACCGATATTGAAGATGTAATGAATGAAACTATAAATATTTCCATAAACATTACATTCAAAACAGGACAAAAAATTAACCTTCAAGAGTATTTATCAGACATAAACATTACCAAGCTGTCTTATGAAGAGACCTCTAACTTTGAAGGGGAGTGCAGAATCAATGAATTATCACAAGCGTTAAAAAAGGAAAAGCAATCGCTTAACTACAGTTATCCTTAAATTCTTCGGAATGATCTGGGCAATTTTCTTTGTTATTCACTTAACAGCAGTTATAGAAATGGTACCATATCCAAGGAATTATGACATTGTTCCAAAGGGAAACAAGCCTAAGACAAATATTTGAACGTCGGCGTCCAATTCCGTTATTAAATACTGGTTATAGATTAGGTTCTTCTGTTCCAACAAAGAGAATATAAAAGCCTACCAACAAAAATAAGTCCCGTGGATTCAATTCATAACAATATAACACATACATGTGGATGTGTCAAGTGCCATTTCTGTTTTTCAAGTATAGTATTCAGTTAGACCTTCTAAGCATGATTATATTTATGTATTAATGGACATATACTGTGCATGTAGAGTTTATGGATGAGGGACTCAGTTTAAACGTATTATGATGAATTGATATCAATCATTTCATGTATTCATGCCTGTGCCAAAAATATGATCATTAACAAATACTTTTTTGAGTTCAACGTCCATCCTGCTAAATCGGCGTGTTCATATCCATAGAGCCTCTACAATACCCTGATGTCCGCCAAATCTCGCTCTCGCTCGGGTAATACAAAAATTCACACTCGTTTCTTAAAAGTCATAAGACACACTTCCTCGGGTATTAATCTCTATTTATGTAACCAACCAATGAAATGACTCGCGTCCAGCATTTCCAGCATTATCCGGATGACAGGATTGTTAAGTACAAGATATTTCTTCAAGCTCCTTGAATAACGATATTCCATTGGCTGAAATAATTATTTAGAATAAGATGGCTATGAATAACCAGCAGCCAACGCTACGAGGGAGGGCAACATTCATAAACTTTAGAAGTAATAATGGTATGGTGAGCAAAAGATGCCTGATCAAATAACAGTTATTGAAAAGTTTTATTATCGTTTGATACAGAGCTCGAATTTACGTTTTAAAACAATTTTTTCATACATTGAAAGTCTGATAATACTAATACAATGATTTTATACAAATGCGTTTGATTTATAGAGGCAAGTTTCGAGGAAATATTTCAGGAAAACAACTTCTTTAATTCTTTGATAGACATAAAAGTTGAACTGACGACGAATGATAAAAACAAGTTTATGGATATTGGAAAGGATTTGAAAAGTGAGAATGTATACTCAGAAATGTCATGGATTCGAAATGTCAATAAAAATTTCTTCGCATTTTTCGAGGTAAAAGATATGTTCGTATAACTGATTATATAAAGTGGATATGCAGGGTAAGGGATGTGTAGCGTTTCCAAAATTGAAAAATAATCTTTCTATTCACTTACACACTGAAAATGATCTCAATTATAAAGATTCCATTATTCGTAACCTTGAATCCAAATGCACTAAACGATTATGTATTCCAATGGAATTCTCTTTCAAATTTCTCCACATGCAAAATGCAAGCTCAGCAAGTCTTTCTCGCCTTCCGATTTACAAAATCAACAATTTACGACACAACCAACGAAAGATAATCAAGATGTGCAAATAAAACTTGAATAAAAATTTTCATCCTACAGATGAGTGTAGAAAACTCTCTTGACACTACCGACTCGCAGATTGATTTCATTGGCATATTGATTCTATTCTCTTGAAATAAGTTGAGAGGAAACGAATCTGAGGTTTGAATTTCACCTTCTTTTTAGTTCAACACGGACTTAGTTACAAAGAGAAAACACGAGTTTCTGTTGCACGTGTTAGGCCATCTTAAAAGACACTTAAAAGACACAATGTGGCTATTTTGGGGGTTGTCGCAGGGAACCAAGCGTGATTTTCAGAAGCGATCGATAAGTCGATGATAGTGATATATTTTAGATACAAAAAATACACATCACTGAATGTCGAAATCGTTTTTAATGTGTTGGTGGTATTTGAGATAATAACTTCAAGAATGTCATAAATCATAATCTTCTCCGTTGTACATTTACATGAACTTACATTTCTGTCATACTTGGCCAGAATTAACTTTTAAAAAGCGCTAAAATCTTGGTGATTTATACACCATTAGTATATATTTCGTTCATAGAACTCATTTAAGCTTACATTTGCAGGTAACTGTAATGTTCTATTAACATATATGAGTGAGTGAGTTAGTGGGGGTTTAACGCCGCTTCCAAGATTATTTCACTTATATCGCGGCTGCTAGTATTATTGAAGGAAGAAAGCCTGCAACACCACTGTGGATATGCATTGTGGAAACCTGCGAGCATTGGCTGGAACTAGCGAACAATGGGTGGTACTGCGCTGAAATTCAGTGTAGAATTGCACTAAAACCTTACTGCGTGTAGAACAGTTCTGTACAGCAGACAAAGTTGCCGAGCCCCTGGCGGGATTCGAACGATGGACCTCTTGATCCGAAGCCGAACGCGCTAAACACTGAGCTATCCCGCCCCTATATATGAAACTGTGTAACCATTTCTCGCAACCATCAACGCCGACAACAAGAATCCGAATTAAACTGTTTAAAAGAAAATTCAAACACAATATGTTCTTCCTTTCAAAAGGCCCCGGCCTATATTTTCGAAGCTCTGTTAGCACTACGATAGTACCAAGTAACATACATTAATAGTGGCTTACGACTATCTAAGCACTAAGAGAGCTTCTAAAATCTAGACCCTAGTGAGTTGTTGGAGTCATATATGTCAAACATTTACATTTTATCGTAATTTAACGTATTTTTAAAAAATTGTTTATAGCAGGTTAATATAAAATTTGAATTAATAGTGTTTTAAAAGAAATATCAAGCATCCGTGTAAATGCTACCTATGCTTTCGGCTTTTTGTTGTCCGATTTCCTTTGACAACATATGATTGTCATATACAATGTACATGTATTCGGCGCTTTAGGATAAATATGTTATTTATTGAATAAATATCATCATTATTAGTGTTATGACACGTAAAGTAAATCAGTTAGTGTTCTTTACGTTCCAGTTCACACATCCCTAGTTTTAAATAGTTTAACATTTTACATGTCTTGCGTAGAGTGCATCAAACATCGATGTTGATGCATTGGTTGTAGCCTGAACATTTTAATATAATTATCAAGGGCGTATGGAATATCGGATGTGTTATTACATCATGATCATGATAACTATAAAAATACCATGGACATTATTAACATCAAGCACTTTTGAAACCGAAATGAACCATTTTAAATTTATTCAGGGAGTTGGAGACTAACGCTCTTACACTACACAAAGTTTGAAATAAATGTTTGAATCAAACAAATTGGCCAAGTTTGATTCTTCAAAGGAAAACAAGCAAATATAATCGATAAGATTAGAAATTTGATTTCAACAAATATCCGCTGACAGAAGGCTGTTTACAAAGGAAGTCCAGTCAGATAATTAGGGACATGGGAGGTTTAGACTTAGGTCAGGCTGACATTGCACTTTAATAAATGACTTTTTTTTAAACATTTGACGTCCATCGCTAACATTGGCGTTACATCACGTCTTAACGTCTTTTCGTGAACGTGATGTCGCGTTGTCAAAGGGATAAGCCTTGTAGACTGTCTGTAAAGTCTCCTAGAAAGGATTTAATTGGCTATGATAATGTATTCGATTTCATTAGAAATAGGTTTGTCAATTTCCATTTTCATAGTTTCAAGAATCTTTACTCACGATGGAAACTCATAATTATCATCGTATAAACATACGTACATCATTTAATAAATGATTACGAGGAACCGCATTTGCGTGCAAAATTATCGACGTTGATGTTGATAAGTAAACTTCAAACTAAACTACCTGTCTCAAAATATAACCATTCCCTTATCTAAAGCCCATTTCAATTTCACTTGTTTATTGTTATCTTATGATATATTTCCGTTAGATTATTTCGTTTTTCGGTTAATCTTCTATTTTGGAGTGATGGCTTTAAAAGGTAAATGCTCGTGTTAGCAAGATACACAATGTAAATTGGATTGAAAGTGAGTGAAAGAAAACATTATCAAGGAAACTTTCAAGGTGACAGTCTTAAAATTTAATTGTTTTCAAGTATATATTTCTATAGTTTCTAAGTCGTATAAGACACTTTTCCTGAAAATTGTATACCCCCGCAAAAATTAAACGATCTCTGTTGGGTTTTTTGAAAGCCATTGCATTAATACATAATATGTACAGGAGGCTTCGCCAAACGCAACTTTTAATAAACTGTATATGTCCATCCCTTTTTTCTATCTTTATCTATATGCATTCATATTTTGATATGGTACAAAGTACGGTCGTGTCTAACAGGTTTGTTAAGCCGGGTGCTTCCATATTAATATTTGATGTCTTTATATTAGTTTTTTAAACCATATTTGTGACTCATGTAAAAAATACGTGGCATCGAAGAAAAGTTTTCTTCTTCTTCATTTTCTTCATCTTCTTGATCTCCCTCGTCTTTAACTTCTTCATCTTCATCCTTCTTCTTCTTTTAATTACTGCCGAATAATTATCGCTACGAGGACCTGTATACAGTCTTACAGTTAAGACAGCTTGAACGTGACGTTACGTCAGTGTGGTACTCGAGGTAAGACTGACCTCCTCGGCCGCCCACCATTTTAACAGTGAGGTCAAGGGTCAAATGAGATAGTAAAGTGACAAAAACTTCCTGTAAGGAAAACATGTTGACTTAAGTCGTTTAAAGAGGTTACGTGTTGAAGAAAACGTGCCCCTTCCTTGATCAGCAACCTTAGCGACGAAGACGAATTGTAAGGAAATAACGTTGCGTCTTGTGTTATTTGCTTTGAAAGCTTGTCTAAGGCAGTGATGGTATATGTTTTTAAATCACTATATGTCAACTGGACTAAATGTCACTGATAACAGTCAGACTTAACGGGATAGTATTTCGTTAATTTTTTTTATCGAAAATTACTTTGAGGTAAAAAGAGATAGAAAACATATAACTAAACTCATGACCTCTGTGTAATTTCATCAAATTTTTGTTTGGAAGGATAATTGTATGAAGTTATGGTTCGTAAAAAAAGCCTAGAAAAAATAGAATTTTGGTCATTCAGTGAATATCACAATAAATAGTATTCCCAAGTTTTGAGTTGAAACCTATTCATGTACTTTGATTATTTCATGTCAGTTATGAACATAAATTGCACGAAAATGAAATGCAAAATACATTAAAATCACAAGCTATAAATTTGTTCTATCTTAAGATATAAAACAGATTCTTAGCACTAACATCGTGATGTAACAATTTGCTGATGATCTCTTTGTAATCTCTGTTACATTCATCGGGTTTAAAAGAATTATCTCAATTATGCGTCATTGTTCTAGTTTATTAGAAATACGCGATCTTGTATTGAGTCAGTCCGCAAAAGTCGTGCACCTAATGACTGACATCGATACGAGATCCCGACACCATTCAATGATGAAAGTTTTGCCTTTATTCTTGAATATTTTCCACTACGTGAGGCTGGCTTTAGATTAAAACAATTCAGTTTGACATATGAGAATTGGTTGGTTATGTAACACGTAATTTGACAACATTCATGTATGCATATCTACCGCTTAGTCGTGAGATTTTCAAATACGTGATATTGGCTTTAATTTAAGCCTATTCCACCTGACATAAAAAAAGAATTTGTTAGTTATGCGACACGTAATTTAAAGTTAATATAAGTTTAATATAAAGTTTCTTAAGTGATTCCTGAAGATTTTGTACCGAGGACATTCAGTCATGGTAAACTTCCTATAACTATCCAATCCGGAAAAATATTCATTACTAGTTTTCATTTTATACATGGACCTGTTTCAAAATACTTCTTTCAGGGCCAAGGAAAAATATGCTAGGTCACCTTGAGCTGAATGTTCAAATGCTCTTAACAGTATCATCCCTGGGAAATTTCATCAGGAAAATCTGTCCTGCAATTACCCGCCCTTGATTTGAGTAAAACGGTAAAATTGCTACGTGGATTTTATCTGAGAGCCCCAAAAGACGTGTCATAACATCCTCTCTTCTTACGTTGAGAATGTTATCATGCAATTTTACCAGTTAGCTCACAGTTTGGTTTTTAAACCTATCAGAAGGGAAGACGTTCTGGGAAATTTCAAATTCGAAGTCCTGTCCTTATAATAATTAACGAGACTAATAGGAATAAGGCGTGCACTAATCATAATTCCAGGATATTTGCGCCTGATATTATTTACTAAAGAGTTTAGGACTATAAAGAATACTGATATTACAACCACATTGTCTTTCTGTATATGAAAACTTATTTTCCTTGTTATCTCTGTCGTCTCTAGAATTAGTAATCATGAACAAGCGTAGACGGTTCCCCACTTCGTCTAAATATCAAACATTCCATATAAGAATCTTAATTTTCTGGGATTTTGTTATACTTATACTTACTTATACTCTATCTGTTTTCCAAATTGAAATAACACTTGCGTGGTACAAGATTTGGCCATGATGAAGAACTCAAGTTAGCTACAGGGGCGTTGCTGATGGGCTAGTCAGAAGGATATAGACAGTCTTAAAGACAAATGGGCAAAGTCCATCGAAGTCCACGGAGATTATATTGAAAAATAAAATCTACCACAACCATTGGCTTCTGTTTTATATCCACTTCTTTGAACTTATAAACTTCCCCTCGTACTAGAAATATCGAACTTGGGAAATGACAATGGTCATCTCCTTTGTTTTAATACTACAATTACTTTGTTATTTTCAAAATACAGTAATTGGTTTTTTTATCTTTGAATAATTAGTTCGTACTACACACATTAAATGTGGTATATGTAAAGTTTTGTTACATCTTTACAGTGGAATAGCACGTTTTTGAAAAAATTATTTCTTTAAATTTTCCCTTTTAAGATAAGTATTGTTCTACACTGGTCAAACATATCATTAAGCAAACCGATCATCTGTAGTCGTAGAGGAAATGATAATGTAGCAACAAAACTGATGGCCATTTTTGTGTAAAGTCCTTTTAATGATTTGAGGAAGTGAAATCGTGTCGCGTAGCTTAACCGAACATGTTACGTTCGTTTGAGAAGTGTTTATTTAGATGAAAAGACATTGTCTAACAATTGGAAACAATATTTTGGTCTCGTGAAATCCCCCTGGTTTACCGTAAAGATCATGCTACTGCCCCTTTAAATATTCTCTATGCTCTTCTCATTACAAGTGGTATTATTACAAGATTACCCCTGATTTAAAGTTTTTCTTTTAGATAATAATGTGATGAATTTTCTTCAGACTGAATGACAGTCTAGAACGAACTCCAAGGTGAGTCGGTGTATAAGTATCGTGTGTCCCCAATCAGCTGATTACCTGAAACTTTACACCTCTAATCAGCTGGAGAACGCCGGGTAAGTCATCCTTCACATTATCATCAGGTGTTCGGGATTTCAAACTTAAGATAACATGTTGGAGTAAAAAAGTAAGAAAGAAATTATCTTTTTTTTATTCATGTAATTTACATATGTATGAGTACTTGTATCATGCGATGAAGCGAGTTAGTCATCATGCTTAGTAATACCTAAACTACAAAGTGTTTGGAAATATGTGTTTTAGATATATATCATGCTATAATACCACTGAAAATATGTGTTTTTAGATATATATATAAAAAAAAAAAAAAATACAACTAAAAAGTTATATAGAGAGTGAATAGCCTTTTGCTACATGTTCTTATATTTTCATGTCTTTACACATCTTGTTTGTCCTAACGCTATGCACACCGGTTATTTTGTTCACTACACTATTCATTTTGCGCTAGTTTAGGTGTAGGCGAATTTACAACCACAAAATTTTAGACTACTACAACTTCCTGAAAAATCAACTCTATTTAAAAAGAGTTTCTTATATAATACACGAAAGGGGCCTCAGAGAAATGGCTTTTCAGTCTTGTTCAATCTTAATATAGACTTTCTCTTAAAGAGGGTTAGTTTAAGGTAAGAGTAAATTTAAAGAGTAAACGGCTTAAAGATTATTAACAAGGCTCAGGGGGTCGGCACCGTATATTGACTGTAAAACTTGCTGAATCGTGATCGCAATTAGACATAGCAATTCAATTCTATTCAGTTAAAGTGACATTGAATATGTTTTATGATTTTTCAAAGTGGCTTGAATGAGATTTAAAAGAACATATGTGTAAAGTTAAGTTTACATCGCCTCTCTAATCTTGCATCTGTATCGCTAAAATGCCCAAATCATGCTATTTTCTTGTTTTCAATTATAATCGGAAACAACCAAATCAATCTTAAGTCGAAATTCTGAGACCCATTTACATATACAATAGTTAAATGACCTACTAGACAATTTTAATTTTCCTTTGTGTCTGCTGTAAATTAGTTTCCAAAATTACGTTTGGAATAGCTGATTTTAAGAAACAACCACTAATTCTCGATAAAATGACACCATTTATGAAATATGACAAATCTGACCCCAACAACATACTCTGTGCCCTTCTAAGGACATTCCGTTATTCCATATAAGTATTCACGTATTATGATCTTTTAATATTTCACATCAATCAACTGCTTATGTCTCAAACCATTTTTTGTTCATTATATGTTTATGTACAGTTTCAAGTTTACGACAAACATTTCCAATCATTTCTAGACATAAACTCTATAACCAATCAATTCAATAACCTACATAAGTAATGTGCAGTTTTCACATGATAACCTTACAATACAAAGCACACGCCTACACACTGATTCACCAATACTTGTAATCGTATGTTGATTAAGAGCTTATGAATGAGTTACCCAAAGTATATGGACGACGTTATTATGACAAATACTATGATTATCTAAAGCTAATAACGTCATGGAATAATGATCTTATGTAACGCTAATTGATGTATGACGTCAAATCGTAACTGTGGCGACGAACTATTCATTGCAACTGTCAACCATAGATTGAAGTTTAGTCAGAAAATTTTATCTTTTTAAACACTCCGTTAATGCTGTTTTTTTTTAATTTTGCAGTTTCATTATTATCTGTATCAGTAAGATATACGCATTATGCATGTGGACCTTTACTTATTAAATGCTCTCCTTTGTATACAGTTATGGATCAGGAATATTGGATCTATATGTTTGTATTCCCCTCTTTTAAATTTCGTGTATTACTTCTTGGTGGCGAAATTTGATTTCACAGAAACGTCGCACCTTTTGCAGTGAACAAGTTGACTGCCCATAAATTTATTCATGAAAAGCGTTGCTTTCAATGGGCAGTAGCTTGTTTTGTTGAACATTTTATTTGTTCAAATAATCCCCATTAAACATTATTTCATGCCAAATATATGATCCTCAAAGGGTCAACAATCTCATTACTCAACCCGATCATCCGTAACAGTAGAAACAAATATAATTAGCAAAAACCACATGCGGCCATTTTAGTGTCAACGCCTTTTAAATATTTGCGTTAGGGAAATGGATTTGCATAGATTAACTGAACATGGATCTATGGTTTTATAACTGTTTCTTTTTAAAGTTCATCGTCTTACAATTTGTGAAATCACTTTATTTACTTTAAAAACGCACTACATCCCCTCCAATAGAAGAATATTTCATAAATGAAAATTAGCCATTTTGTGATTACCATATTAAAAGGGAACCAATGGATTTGATACTACAGGTATATAATTAATTCATCCTAGAATTATTAGCAATTAATCAGGCAGACACCGTTGAGTCTAACTTGTGCTTTATAAAACGATTTACAGTTGACACTGTAAAACAAATTTTGATTTTAATATTCATTACCAAATATAAAAACTGTTGAATATTTGGTGCAGTCGTACTGGAAACTGTCGTGCATAAAGTCGATTTTCTTTTAAATATTAACTAGCGCTCTTGCCCTGTAGGTACTTCATGATTAGCTGTCCTTTGTTTTGTTAGAAAATTCCACCGTGGACAAGTTAGTTATATACAGTCCGTTTGAGACAATATATTCCCAATGAATTATACTCATTGGCAAATGTCGAACATGACAAAAAAAACCCCAAGGTTAACAGAAAAGACAAACCAACTCTGAAAATCCTCATTAAATTAACCATCATTGATTTGATTATATATTGCTCGCTCTGGTGCAACGGTATAGCAACACATGTACAGTCATGCATTCGTTTCTTAGAGTATAATTTATAAGGGAGATTTTGTCACAAACAGCCTGTAAATAACTCTCAAGAATTAAGAAACAACAGTATCCTTTGTGTGACTATTTAATATTTTATTTCTAAGACTGTAAAAATGTTCTAAAAGGGTTATTAATGTCAAAAGCATTAAACGTACAGAGATACGGTATCTCATTGAGTGTCAACTGAGTACGTTAAGACAAAGTCCACGTACAAACGCACTAGGTCAGTTTCGTGCCTCACACAATTATATTCTGTCTATTTTGCACAGTTGATGAAAAAAGAAACCTCATATACTTCCGCTTTTCATGTTCAGGAAACTTCTTTTAACTTTCTAACAGATTTCATGAAAATGGATTCAGCAGTGGCGTCCTCTTTTCGTGATTTTTTTTTCATTTTCTGATATAAAATGTCTTTAAGAGGTAAATTCACGCTGCTTTTCAATATTCAATTAATGATAGGTTTCAATCATAATTTAAAACCCATTGGATACTGCTATTATCGTCATCTCTGAGGAATTCGAACTATTATCGTTGTTCTATAAATAAGATCGTATATTTTTAAAGAATTGAATCGAAAATACGTAAGGGTAAATCTGATCTTAGTGCAAACACCTTCATTGGTTTTCTGTTTTTATATAATTTGTTTTAGGTAAAGACGTTGTTCATTTGATATATTTCCCTTCAATTGCATGTCCGAGTATGGATATTACAACCTGTTATTTTGGGACCAATCGTTCACCTGAACAACTGCTTTGTTAATCTGACTTATTTGATGATTATCCACATTATCGCAATGTTACTATCTTTGGCATGAAACATAACCGTGCGCCTTGATGCAGTATGAGTTATGAGCTCTCCTCGAGATAGTGTTCAACATTGTTTAACATTGTTATATTACTTATATAGGTCACACAATCATGTTTTGGTTCTGTTACAGGTACATGTATATGAGTCTAGAAAATTCCACAACCTTGTTCAATACATGAGATACGCCAATACTGCACTGAGTCCTGTCTTGAAGTATATAAGGGCTAGCTGGTAGACTGGTTAACAAAGGTTCCTGAATCTTATATTTTACTTGATAATTCTGCTGTGCTATTGTTTTCCACTCTCTTGGAAATCATGAAGCCGAATTCTACTTTTAAGATTCCATCATTTGATTTAACTTCGTTCTACTGTTGTGAAATCCAAGGACATTGGAAAATATATTTAGCTAGCTTATTTACAATTAGGGTGACTCATTCGATATTGTATTACCCATTTTCATTATCCCATACTGTTACCTTAAAGTTTCTGTTTATTATCAGTCTAATTGTACGAATCACATACATTATACAATTGCTTGTCATATTTTACTGGTTTGACAGTGGACATTTTCTCATTCCAAATACTCACGTAGCAACAGCAAAAATTACATGTGCTTTTGAATTTGATACCAATGAGTGATAGAAAAATAATGACTTTTGGTGTCATCTGTATACGGGTAAATGTAACTGTAATAATACCAATGGCGCCATATATGACCTGATAAGGTATGTTGTTGACCCGTAAGGTTATTGGGCCAATCTCCGACTAGTTAATTCTCGGATAAGTAATATATCTACTGGCAAGTATGTTCTTATTCATCTGACTAATCCGTCGGCTTTTGAAAGTTTTGATCTGATTATCGTCGCTAATCTCGCCGGTTTTCATTACAGTCACGTGACAATATGGCTCATTGTTGCGCATGCGCATTACGTTTTTATTAAATCATTACTCATATTGGAGCTTACCGTAAATATTCTCCCCTCTTTGAAAAGAAAAAATATAAAAATGTTAAGGATACACATATTGGCAAATGAATCTGTTTACATGTAGCAAATAAAAATATTCCTTACTTTTCTAAAGCTCCTGCAATTTGTGCGAGGAAAAACTTTCTATAATCAAATCTACCCATATGTTGTACTCTCTTGACGCTTGATAAATCCTAAAAGCTGTTTGTGCAGTAATTTTCACAATAAAATAATTACAGTGAGATCAAGTGTATAATGCGTCACAAGGTGAGGTCCAGGTGCGGAAGCCACATATACGCATAACCTACATCATCAGAGGCATAGTATCATTAAATGCACAGTTGCAAAGATTTTTTAAAACAGATTTCAATGAAAATTATATTAGTTTAAGAAAATGACTAAACCAATTTAAATTAGATGTTTTATTCTTGTGAATTTATTTTTTCATATAGATCTATAGAACAACCCTTTAATAAAAAAGATTTGCGTAATATAACAACTGTACATTAATTCAGGCCCGAGGACTCTTCAATAAAGAAATAACATTTATCTTAGAAATGGTGTCAGGGAAAAGGCATCTTCCTTATTGGAACTACAGAGGCTCTCTTTCTCGCTCTTTTTTTTGATGGAACAAATACACGTTGGGTACCTTTGCGACCAATAATCATATTTATGTCGGGAGAATCGGGCCATGAGAAAAATCGTACAGTAAGCTAATACTGTAAAATTAGATTTATTTATCAGTATCATCGGTGGTTACTATATTGTCGTCCAAACTGGCAATCTTATATAAGAGCGTACGAGTACCGAAATCATCATTGACCGATGTTATAAAAGAATAAGTAACTTATATGCATCTGTATAGAGTTTGCAGGTAGCGTCGTTTTCGGTTTTCGGATGCTGCACGTTTCAATTGTCGCCTTTGTCAGTGTCCATGTCATTCGGTGTTCATGTAACGTAGCATATTCGATCTGTTTCTTGGAATGAAATACAGTAATGCAATTTGGTGAATCTTAATACAGAGTATTCACTGGAGACCTTAAATTATGACAAAATTGTGTTTATGGCAGAAGAATATGCGTAATAATTTCTCTCATATAAATCTTTGCATATGTTTGTTGTTCATCTTCTTTGTAAAAATTTGAACACAATGGTATTGTGATCTTGAAGTATTTACCAACATGAAACCCTAAATCATACCTTGGCTTAAAACATTTTACAATCAATCAAGCCTATATCTATATGTTTCAAATGTGTAACATCACAGTCATACGATTTTTTTAAAAATTGTTTATCCAAGATACCAAAATGGATATACATCTACACTAATCAATAAACTGAATATGTCATGTTTACCCTAGTGCTCTAGTTGTCACAGAACCCATGACATATAGGTATAATGTGACCAATAGCGTGACCAGACGAAGTACGGCCTTGTTATTTAACACCGGGCCATTGTACTGTGTAAAACAAACCTACATTCATCGACAGATTTTAATCAGGCATGTTCACGTTTCAGACATCGATCTGGGTCTAAGAGCGTCTTTAATGCCAGTTTGGTATCAACAGACCAAACATCCATGTCGTGCCAAAGACCCACTTACTATGGTTTATCGAATATCATAGTCCTTATCTTAATACATATATACCTACCGTCTTTATGCATGTCTTTCAGTGAAGATAATTTACCTTTCTAAGTAGGTCAAGATCATAAACACCTTAGCCATAAGATCAATTGAAAAAAAGTATTTTCACATTGTAAAATTTGAGGGTAATAGGACCTAACGGATGATGGTAACAACAACAAAAACGATGACGACGATGTTGATGACGACAACGACGATAACAGCTGACAGTAATAGTTAAGCAACAGTTAAAACACCGTTCCTACCTAATTTTATTGAAACCTCAGCATGAAAGAAACTCCCAATGTCGTTTGGTGTGACTCATCGATATTTGAATTTGATTTAAATTTGTTTTGTAAGGAGTTCTAAGAAATGCCATCAAGAACTCTCAGGTTGGAATTAAGCCAGATTCAATATGCAAATGTGGTTATTTATGCGAAAATGTTTTTCTCTTTATGTTTGAATGTCCTATATATAATTACCAGAGACAAATAATGTTCAACGTGTTAAAACTGTATGTGAAAGATAATGATGTAAATTTAAATTTATTTCTAAATGGCAGTTAGAACGTATCAGATCTGCACAATCAGACCATCTTCAAAGCAGTCTAACAATATATTTCAAACAGTGAGCGATTCTCCTGACTGCATTATGTACAGTGTCTTAATTTGTATATTTCTTACTACTATTTCTGTAATATATCACTTTCCTTGTTACATATATGTTTTGTGTATCTTACATTTGTAAATACTTGGGAGAAGGTTACCTAAGTTGGATAACTTGTACCTAATCCTTTTCTTCACTGAATAAGATATGTTTAAATTCAAATCAATGAAAAACGCATATTCATCTCCGTTAACTCAATCAAAATTAGTAAAATGGTATTAAGCTGAACTTTTTTTTTAATAACCATTCAACAACTTTATCAAGTTTAACAAAAACAATGTTCTCTTTTGTACAATTTTAAAGAAATAAGAGAGGATATAATATATTTCCTTGTCAGAGTGTGACAGTATCAAGAGTTTATAGTCTACATGTAAATTGACACATTAACTTCTTTTTTATGAGTCCCTCGCTCCACATTTTCAAAGGTATATGAAACAGAGTGACTAATCTCGCACAAAACCACAGACGCCCTCAGCATGTATAGAAACGTAATGGTGTCATCTATACAGAGAGGGTAGAGAACAAGAACTTGGAAGAGCCTTCTAGATTTGCTAAAGTCCTGAAGACAGATATTATGCTGATATTGTACATTTAAGATCGGTAGAAGTTATCTTGAACCAAGATTTGTTACTGAATGCATGTAAAAAAAATCCCTGAAATATCTTTAACTCATTACAGGTAAACTTTTTATCAGACTCTCCAAAATATCTAATATATTTATGTAGTAAATAGAGGAAAAGAGCTAATTTAGTTATTTCTCCTATACTTTAAGTGGATGTATGTGTATTTAGATGTTCAGGCTAGATTTTAAGCTTCTTTGACGTTGTCGTAAATCTCAAGAATTTTAAAAAATCAGTACCCTAACATTGGCAGGTAGATAAATTCATAATATTAGATGGGTTCAAAACGTCAAAGAATTTGCAAATACTTTCAAGAACTCGAATATTTGTAAACACAAATTCTATAAGACATACATTAAGTGCACAAACGAAGACACGAGATTTTAGCAACAGTATGATCTATCCTGTAAAATCGACATCATCCTATATTCACATTGTTCACTGTTACTATAAATTGTAGTTCTAGTGTGTTCACAGTTCAGAAAACAATACCACCGGAAACCACTGCAAAAGTGTTGAACACAAAAGGTCAAAACTAAAGATAAGCGTGAAAAAATAATTGCTTTAACGTCTCAATACCTTCTGTCCCTGACCTTAACACACAGTTTAGCTTTATCTAAACCGTCAAAGACGTAAAGCGTATTGGAGAATGTAGAACGGTTATTCGAGGATAGAGACAAAGTCTATATCCAATCAAGAAACATCAACGGTCTTTATCACCTGTTCATCCCGTTTTACCTGTCCTGCCAGGTAATACCTTTCTTTGAATGTTAAAGTATGTCGCATCCAGATCCCGAAGAGCACGTCATACATCGTACATAAGTGTTTTATGCATTCGATGTAATATCTACATGTGTGGTTTTCCTTATTTCCATATACAATACATTTAAAAGGGGCAGGAGCACGGTTTTTTAAAAATATTTCTTCAAATCTACCCTGGTAAACATTACTTCATAGCAAACGTATCATCTTCACCAGGTCAAACATCTAATTACTCAACCCGGTCATCAGTTGCCGTAGAAAAAAATTATCAAGTATAAAGCGAAAACTACTAGTTGCCATTTTAGTGTGAACACCTCAGCATATGCGTTAGAGTAATGGATTCCTGTAGCTTAACAGAACATCGCACTTTCGTTTTAGAACTGCATCTTTCAATTGAAAAGCATATTCTTACATTTGGCATCATTCATTTTCATTCCTGTGAGGTTATTGTATTCATATTGAAAAAAACGTGACACTGCATATAACATATAATCTAAAATTTCTTCCGTAAGAATTTGCAACTTTATTGTAGATTTAAAGAAAATAGTCTCAATGTTGTTATCATACCATTAAAACAAGGGAAAAGATAGAAACTTGAAATGTGTGACTTTAGTATACTAAAAATGTCAACCCGTACATCAACATATCCAAAAAAGCACTGTTTGATCGAAAGTGAAATTTTTTTATGACGTAGCTGACGTATACGTCAGTCCTATTATAAGACGTACATTGACGCAGGTTTGTTTGCGGAATGATGTAGTTGAACTCTAAAATCTTAATATTTTATGAAGCGTCTAAGAGTCGTTCAATCGGTGCAAACTTATTACGCAAATCTTCACGATCACTGCAAAGCTTCAAAATTGGATTCGAACTCGATGCTTTAGTTATTTGCAAAACGTGAAAGTTAACTTGTCATTGAATATCTCCTTAGAAGTCCAATAGCTCTGATTTCTTCTGGTGCATGAGTGCATGTCAGTGCATACATACCTATGTCAGGTATAACGTCACTCTAAGAAAGCGTTGACAAGGTATTCGTCAGCCATTATTTGACAGCAACAACGGGTGTAAATTCATCACTTCTGTGCAAAGATATTGTAAGTGACCTCTGAAGAAGAATAGTGTTCATTTGGGTCTTAAAATTGCAAAGGTTGAACATTTTCGTTGTTCTCATAAAATATCTTGGGTTTGTGGTATACGTATTCTCATAAACGTTTTTCTACAATTTCTCTATTGTAACCGTCCTTAACTGCAAAATTTCCTTAATAAATCAGTTTTAAAGAATTTTTTGGCCTGAATACATTTGCTTGATAGGGAAAGTATCATCGCCATTCGGGGCATTTTCGCTTCTTGTGATCTTGCCATTGATAGGCCACCAAAGTCAAATTTCATTAATATATTTAAGAGGTAAATTTTTTTGAGTTTGTTCGCTGGTTTATAAACCGTTTCAAATATAAACATGAACAAATAGACTTACTGGCTGTTAGGAGTGACTTCAATTCATTTGTGTAGGGCAAACAGTGATAACTGAAATTTCTCTTAGCATACCTTTCTGTCATCCGATATATCTCTTAACCGAAATCTCTCAAAATCTTTCGATTCCTGGCATAGTCGGTGAAAAGGATAGATACTTAAAAAGAGCATATATTTTAGAATAAAACGTTAAGGCTATGGCGTTTACTTAGTCTTAATCGTATGAAGTTAATATAGACTTATAACACTTAAAGCGTTGTGACAATAAGTAGATAGACAGCGATAAATCAAAGGAATGCTACAAGTACAATGTTTGACCTGGATTAAAAATTATATTCATATGCTTAACTGCACGGTTAGTTGGAACATAAATAAGTGAATTTTGATATTAGTTAATGACGTTTGAAAGCTTTGAAATGTTTTTTTTTACGTTCATTGTTCATTACGTTATTGTGGCACGTTATATAACTCTGTAACAGTAATACAAGTAAAATACAGCTGCATACCGAAAGTTTGTTCACTTATCATTGATGCGTAGTACAAATATCATGTAATTTTGGTATACTTTGGACATCAATAAAATAACTTCAGAAAAACTGACAAAGGATCACCTATGTGTGAAATAGTCAATCTAGAACATATTTAGGGATCGTCTAGCCTCTGGTGCAAAATTTCGAATTTTGGCATGTCAGAAGGGGTCATACTTTCGAAATTTTGATTTCGTTATATTTCGAATAAAATATTCCATATCGAATCCCTGAGAATAAAAATCACAATGACTTAGTGCAAAGGAACAAGCATGACTAATGTTTAAAGTATTTGATGACTTATAAAGGATATTGTAGAGAAAAATATAAATTGATGTTTTCGAAATTTTGACCCCTGGACACTTCAACGACCTGCCATAACTCTTAGGGTAAATTGTGAGGTATGATAAATATTTGCCTTAAAGAAGGATGAATCTGCACATCTGTATTGAAATTTGAACATTATGCGTTGCTTTTTCGCAATGCTACGATACATCAAAGACATCACAAATTTAATGATATTTGCACTAGTATAACCAGTTATGTGAACAAACTTTTGACATGCAGCTGAACTTGAGTTTTCATATTCAAATTATTTTCACCTTAGATAAAGTTTGTTTCCATTAAAAGGACTAATAGTGTGCAAATGATACACTTAGTAATTCTGTTTTACCCATAAAGTTATTCAAATATACTTCATGCAATACAACGTTCAGACATTGCAACATATTTCAGGAACACCCAATTTTAATTTGAAATAAAATCTCCCATGCATATCATTCCACAAAACTAATGTCATCTAACCTAGATAATACTCCAGGTAATTACGCCAGGTGATGCAAACCCAGTCCGTTGATAATTACCTTAATTAGATTAGCTTAATAAAATTTTAGGTTTAATGGATTAAATAAGTGTTTGTGAATAATTCAGTACCTAAATATTCGAGACACACGTGTGACAGATGTTATGTATTGTATGTTCCAGAGAGTTGATTGCATAGAACAATGGAAAAGCTTGACAAGAAGTGACCTATATAAGAAAGGGAGGGAGATGTTGGTGGGATGGGAAGGGGAGGGGTGGTTAGAGGGGGAAGAAGTAGGTGAATGGACCGCCTGTCACCTGTAAACGCTCACGTAATAACGCGAACTACAAAATTAAACAAAATTCCTAAAGTGCTGAGGTAAGCAAATTTCGAAGATCGTGTGCAATGCAAACGTTAATGCTTTGTTCTTCAACAAATACTTTCGTAAAGACAAATGTGTTATATCAATATTAATCAAAATCTAACATTTTCCAAAAGCGAAATTTTAAAAACACAAATAAGTAGACAACCTTTATTGCTGAGGTAGGAAAACTTTTTTATAATAATTAACTTTAATATTTTTTCCATACAGATACATAATTCATAATGCATAATAAATTAACCTTATAAGACTTATTTTGCATTCATTTCAGTGCACAACATATGAATCTATTGTCACCAACTTGGATATTAACGATTTGAATACCAATAGCCAGCATTAAAACATACTCAGGAAGGTAATTTAGATGCGAAGAACCGGAATATTTTATCTGATATAGTAATGTGTAGTAAGTATGAAAGTCATTTCACTGAACAACACATTTGATTGATTAAATTTTACCTTCGGAATAAACGATAAGAAAAAAATCTTCGATATAAAAGAGCTTCAGTCAATAACATTCGAAAGTGTCACAACATTGGGAACTGAAACAGTGGATGCAGGGGAAGAGATTTGTGGTATAACATTCCTTTCAAAATTGTGTCATTTATGTATTTGTGGTAAGTATTTTTTCAAACAATCATTTAGAAACGATGATTGACAAATATTTAGCAATAAATTTCCATCGTTTGTAATTTGGATTTAGTTTGGACGTCAATAAAATAACTTCAGCAAAAAGGAACACCCATTGTCCATGTGTGAAATAGCCATTCTTGAATTCATTAGGGATCGTCTGGTATCTCGTTCATAAATTCGAACTTTGACATGTTGAAATAGACAGAAGGGGTCATATTTTCGAAATTTCAATCTATTTATATTTCGAATAAAATGTTCCATATCGATTTTCTTACATTAAAATCAGCACAACGAAATTGACATAGTGCAAAGGAACAAACATGACTAATTTCTAAAGCAGTTGATAACTAATAACGGTTTTTATAGATAAAAATAATTGTTTTCGATTTTTTTTTTCGAAAGTTACACGGTTAATTGTGGGATATGATAAACATTTGCCTTAAAGAGTAATGGATCTGCACATCTATATTGAAAATCAAACATGATATTTTTTTCGCAATGTCATGACACCTCAAAGATATCCCAAATTACATGATATTTGCACTAGTATGCCCAGTGATGTTAGCAAAATTTTGGTATGCAGTTGTACACAGTTAAATGCTGAAAGATAGTGGTAGGACAATAGTACATATTAATACAATAATTATACAAAGATGTAGGTCGTGCTAAAAAGAACATTTGTTATTCATACGTTCATATTTCCCTTCGCGCTATTAAATGAGAAAATTATGCTTGATTATGTATCCGTGAAACAATAGAAATGCTCTTCAGGTTTGAAGGTAATAAATGCCACCTTGGTTACAATAGTTTAGGTTAATGGTTAGGCATTTATTTGATAAATTGTCTACACGGAAATAGAATATAAAACAAATGATG
Organism: Phorcus lineatus; assembly: GCA_921293015.1. Classification (NCBI taxonomy): domain Eukaryota; kingdom Metazoa; phylum Mollusca; class Gastropoda; order Trochida; family Trochidae; genus Phorcus; species Phorcus lineatus. The sequence continues at coordinate 10,088,089 of OV121085.1, forward strand.
CTTTACTTTCATGCAGAATCTCACACGTACTGTCTTCTAAGAAAGAGCACAACAGCAAAAGTTGATAAAAGTATCAATACCAGCGGCTTTTCCTTTTGTTTATCATTGAATCATCTGTTACTCATATATTTGATATTGGGAGACATGAGGGTGAGATGATATGGTATCATTTTTTTAATGTGTCATTAGGTTGCTACATAATAGCATATAAATACTAAACTACCCTTACATTTCCAATGTCGTGATGTCATAGAACTGTGACGTCGTCAAGCTAACGACGTTATAACATTGTGAGGTCATTATTTGATGATATAAACGGTTGCGATAAAGTTGCCATATACCAGATAAGGCAGGGCGTTGTTTAAAATCAAAACGAGATGTGGAAAACAATTTAGGCAAATACCCATCATTTTGATCCCATAAGGAATAACAAAATACGTTTTCATTTTCCATATTCCAGCTCCTTAAACATCACAGGCAGAGTCAAAGTAACAGTAGTGGCCAACATCTACAGCTGTAGAACTATAAAGAAGTATAGAGAGCAAGGATGGTACCTGTGACGTCATAACTTATGACGTCACCACATAGTAAGACTTTATTAAGGCTTCACATGACAACTGTTTTGGATGATAAAAATATTTCTTCATCAACTGTCCTTATATATATCCATATATATGACGTAAGATAAACCATTTGGTCCAGTCAAATATCTTAAGGGACAGCTAAGGGTCGTTTACTACAAAACAAATATTTACAATGTGCCTCTAATTCGACTTCTGGTTTTGAGGATAATGTCAATTTGCATAATCCAAACACTTTGGCCCTGTACTTCAGTGATGACTTAGTTAGTTCCTCTGTCTTCGTTAATAGACATCCTACTTCTGTCATCTCGCTAATATTTTATCAAATAAAATGGTTTAAATTTTTAACATATTCATTTCCAAAAAGTGTAAGCTATTGTCATAGATAAAGCTATTTTATATGTAACGGAGGTTGTCAAGGCATACAATTTGAATAAATTTTCTACAACATAATGTGTTCATTTTCATAAATATTTATAGCTAGTTACTAAGTACTCACACGTTATATTCATAAAACAGCATGATTTAGACGCATGGGGTCTGGAAATCGGGCACTTGAAAATACAATTAACATATGTTACATTTAAACTGATTATAAAACACGATCTTGTAGGCTTAAAGGTTTATCCACGACATGTTATGGATTATAAACTACAATTGAATGGTCTTTGACAATAATGTTAATTACATTTGCCAGAACAATACATCAAAATTAAAGGATGGATAGACCGAAATTCATAAAGAATAAATTATATCAAAACAAGTGCAGAAAAGGTAAAAAAAATTTATATGATATACAAATCAAGGGAATCCATTCATCCAGATTAATAATGATAACATTTTTATAAACAATATCTTGAATTCTTGTTTTGAACTGTTATTGTTGTGTCTGAGTGTCATTATTTCCTTCAGTGAAGAAGTAAGGTGGTGTTTAACAATTGCTATGTATTCATATATATTCAATGGGCGACTCATACATGTACATGACGGAAAAGAAACTCTGTATAAGTGTTAAGTACATCGAAGAGAGATTTTAGTCTGTCAACCTGGGTGACGTTTCGAAAAGCCCTAAGGTGATCATAAGTCACTATAATGTGACATGAAATGGTAGCCAAGTTTAATGCATTTACGATTACTTCATGTGTCAATAGGCATACTTACATAAACTCATTTTTCAATTCATTTCACTGCATTACAGTTTTACTGTTTTACTATTTTACAGTTTTACTGTTTTACTGTTAAGTAGTTTTACTGTTTAATAGTTTTACTGTTTTACGTCACATAGGTTAAGTTTAGACAGTAGAAGTTCGATAATGAATGGACTGAAGAAAGAAATTCTATACATATTATTTTTTTATCATTCGAGTCATCATTTTTGTGACATTGATACATAAACAATATGCTGTATTGAAATAAGTTAAGCATATGAATAAATATGAACATTTTTCATGATCACCCGAAATCCGTACAATCCTATTCTTTGGCCCATAAGACCAAACTTCTGGGTTTAGTTCTCGTACATATTTCGTGATATTCATGTGCATTTAAGTCGATTAAAAGATTAAATGACATTCATTACTAACAATTAATTAAAGGAAAAGTTCTACAAACAACATGAGGATGTATCAATCCCGAAGTCTGATTTTCGTTTGGCTGGCATCTTGAAAAGAAAAGTCTCAGGGACGAACCGGCTGACCCAGACCCTGAAAAATGATTTCGTTTAAATTCCTTTTCGAATCATCCATTGTCATTCCAAATCTGGTTTCAGAGACAATGACTCAATCTGCGAGACCCAGTACAATATTACGATTTTGTGAATGGAAAGTTCCACAATCAGTCTCTAGAATAAACAAACACCAGATGCGACCACCTGGATGACCCAATCTTCTGACCTCGAGGGTAATGGACTGTGGTCAAGGTCACGTTACACAATGAACCTCAACAAAGACAGAAACACGTACCCGCATCTGTTCCTCATATTTTATATACGTTGACCCAGATGTCTGTCTTTCAAGGTCATTGTATCGAGACCAACTTCCGGTACAATTTTTGCTGAATGTGTGGTTTAGGTTTCCAGGAATATGAAGTATTTTGTGCAGAAAATTTGGAGATCTAGGCAAAATGTTCACTGTAATGCATAACACGATAATTATCTTTCCCTCTGAACCTCGTGTAACTATATCAGTTAAAACATATACATAGAAGTATGTTTTTGTTCCATGTCATAATCAATAATTCAGATGGGGTTCGTTATAGAGAACACATGCACTTATTTGGATATACAAAATAAATGTGTCTTGACATTTGATTATGCTTTCATTGAATTGGGGGAATGATTCTCACTATTGAGTAAGTCATTTTTCGTCAGATTCAAATATTTCATTTCCCTTGCAATGTTAATGCTACTCTAAATCAACGATGGCATTTTGAAGTTGAAGTTATAAACAATATTTCTGTAACAAAACGCTCCAATTGAGTACGCGTTTTCTAACCATAGATCTTCATAATTCCATTATAGTAAACCTAGTGTAACAAAATATCTAACTAATTCATGCTGTAATCCATATTTGATTGTGAATGAAATTCATACAAAATGATTGCAAAGAAATTAAGGGGTAGTAAATGAAAAGGAACAAACGTCTTGAAATGGTTTTCAGACAAAATACAGTCAGTAGTCCCTTATAATGAAACAACTGTGAGCACAGTCTTGCACAGATCCTATTTTTTATTATTTATACAGTATACAATTCCATATTGCAAATCATTTTTCGGAATTGATTGCTTGGCTTGTAAATCTCGTAATTGTTTTAATAGATAAATTGAAATCTAACTTCTTTTTTTTAAATAGTTCATAATTAAGGCAAAAAGGTATTGACAAAGACATGGTAAAATCAATTCTGATTATATCATACTTTGGACAATGACAATAGTGTGTTTATTGTGATATGAAATTTAATTTGATGACTCAATGGTTAAAATGCCTGTTTTCAAGGACACCCGTTATTTGCATTCGGATATCACCTCAATAAAAGAAAGCTAATTCACCTTTTAAGAAAGTCGTTCCGAATCAAACAGTTAATTTTTTCAGTGATCTCGAATATAACAATCCTTTGTCGATTTGATTCATTGAAACAGATATTTTTGGCCTAGATTTTCTTGATTCGCTTCAGGGTCTCCGAAAACAAATCATCGGAATTCGGAAGCTGATGGATGATCAGATGGGTACCAGATTGAAAAAAGAAATCAAGGATAACTTGGCGTTGCATTATTTTCTTCCATGTGTATATATTATCCTTAATATTTTATTATATTTCATGTTTATAATAAAACATCCTTACCTACCGTCTCTTGGAAGAAGAAGTTCCTACTAGATTTACATTTCAAACTGAACTTGACAACTCTCTTTTACTTAAACCTCTTCGAGGAATATTACAAATACCTATAAGCGTATCTTTAAAGTTACACAGAGTATGTTTTATAAATTTTTATATGGCTGAAATAAGAGCCAAAATATCATCTGGCTCTAGTTCAATTCAAATATCGTCATTGAACATCCGTCTGTATCTCTTCGAGCCAAAATTAGGATATTTTCTCGTTTTCAATGATAAAAGAAAAACTGTCTTATAGGTGTTAAATGCATCTAATGTACATAAATATAAGTAAATTGATATACTCATCACCATCAACATACATTTTCACTTGTATCAGCGGTAAATAAGTTTCCAGAATAACGTTTGAGTAATTGTTGCGCTTCATTGTCCGGTTTTCGATCACAAATTACAACTTAAACCGGTTTATTGTCTCCATATTGAACTGATCAGCAATAAGATGGTGATTTCAGAGACAACCACTTCTTCTCGATAAAATAACACCATTTTTAAAGTTTGACATATTTGACTCCAAACACGTACTCTGTGTCCCTTTAAGAAAACCGTTTGAGTAATCACTGCTAAAAGCTACCAACATAGCTTTATGAAGTGTTAATTACATCAGTCAGCTAGCCTACCGCTATCCATCGACAAGTGGCTTGACTAATCAGATTATGAGCACATGACATTTCAAACCTTCTATCTTCAAACGTAAATCGGACAAGAGGAAGGGAGTTAATGCAACCTGACTTGTGCAGCATTTGCAGTTCTAGACTTTGACACCGTCTCGAATATTTTTTATTTATTAATCATAATTGGACTGACACTGAGTATCTGAAAATCATGTAATTTAGAATTTTAAAGTTATAAATTTCTCATCATGTTTTGTGTTTAAATGTCACTCTGATTTAGACAGGGGCATGATATTTATGCTGATTTTTTAACTACGAAATTGGAAAATTAAGTCAGTTGTGTCAAATAAGTCAACGTTTTTTATGCGTGTCAAAAATAATTCGTTGTGTAAAATATAATCTAAATCCAATGTTATTCTATGAGTTCCGTTGGTTGGTCGCATATGGTTAGTGTGCTGTCAACAGTAAGAATTACTTTCTTTACTGCACAGAATATTATTTTATCGTGGTTGGCAGTTGCTATTCACAATTGAACATACCTAGCTCATTCATCAAGTTTCATTGAACTTATCTCAGTTTGATTATACCCATAAATAATATGTGATGAAAATCAATTTCTAGTATCTGTGCTGTAGAAATTTAATCTCAGTTCCTTACTTAAGAACTCCTTCTAAAAACTCTTTCATTTTGAACGTCTTCTTCACATTCGACCTAAAGAAGGAGTAGGCATATACTCCGAAGCGTCAGGATTTTCAAAATAAATAAATTGTTATTCGTTAAACATGTTTCTTTTTATTCTCAGTCCTTATCTGCAAATCTAGCATTCCTTATTGTCTTATGACGTGATATCAGCCAATACAAAATATTGTTTTAAATGAATCTTCTATCATCGTTGCCAGTGGAAGCAAACAATGCTGTTTCAAGATTCCATCTTCTGGCTACATCAACAAGCCTTCTTCAATACACATTAATACACCAATGTGTATTGTCTGAGGCAGCACCAGAAGATTCCACATCGTGTGTATTATCACAATGAGATCTGATACACCTGACGTAGTGATAAAAACTTTGTTATTTAACACACCTGGTAGCCCTGATAAGAAGAAAACAGGTAGAAGATATGAGATAAAACAGACGAAAGCCGGGTGACTGTGAGATGTTGCTATGAAACATACACTGCTTGCGATGGGTTATTGACTTTAAGGTTTTTTGTTCGATTACTTCATTTTCCCGATATGATATAAGAAAGGAACTCCGTCTTAGGATATGGTCGTTTGATTTTTAACATTGAAAAAAAGAAACCAATTTGGAAATGTTCAGAGCTGATACTTATTTTTTTCTGCAAGTATTTTTGTTTTTAAAAAGAGTACAGAAAATAAACTTACAAGTGTCACACGAATTGTTACCTAAACAAACGTTAGGTCGCTCTTAATAACCGGATTCATGCACCAAACTAACTTTTCATTGATAGTATTTTAAATTGTCTAACTTTAAAGATTTTCTTTTTAAATACCAATAACAAAAACGATAAAATTTTACATAAATCGTAACATTATTACATTCCAAATTGCCAGATACAATCCTAGATATTTTAATTACCAAAACGAATCAATTCTAAGAAAGATTCAAACAAAAAGCGATCAAATATCGCCAGTTATGTCATTGCCAGCTATACCAAATTAGTTTGGCACTAATAGATGTTGGAGTTCAAGGTCTTCTCTGGTTATCTAGAACCATGAAATTGGTTTGCATTTCAGTGTGTTATAGCTGACATTTTCTCACACCTTTCTCTCTGCCCTTTGTACTCTTTCAGCGCTTGGGGATATTTCAGCCGATTCCACGAACTATATGTATTCTTCACAGGTAGCTTAAATGTCATGTTTATCTTTTATCAGCCACAAGTGGTTTCATGGTATTAACACAAGTGAATATTGCGTTACCGAAATAACACCATGCATAAGCTGTGAGCTATTACCTCCTAAAGGTGCCGACAGATGTATTTAACTAAGATGGGGAGGGGGTAGTCCTGTTTCATGGCTGTGTATATAAAGGAGCCTTTAATACAGTCTAGGTTCACATTCAGCAAGTCTAGATTGACTGAATGAACAGTCTTGGCAACTGAAATTAGGAGCCCAAAAAAAAAATATATTGTGGATGAAGGAAAAATAAATTATTTAAAATTTTCATAGACTAAATTTTAGTCTTGGGAGGGGAAGGGGAGGGGAAATGTATTTCAATTGGAGGGGGGTGCGTTAAATGAGGAGGTGAGGGTTATAGGTGTAAGGTGACTAAAATTACTTACATATGGACTAGAATTTAGTATGCGATGTATAAACTAAACGAATTTAAGATTATGAAAATGTAAATTTTCTCGATTTGCAAAGCATTGTATGAGATTTGTCAAATTGAAACTAGAACAATTAGAAAAAACCCTTCAAAGACAGTAGAGCAAAATAAACATGATACAGAAATTTAAAATAACCAAAATACATTTTTAAGATCAGAAAAGCATGTATTGTACAAATTCCAAGAATAAATCGAGATACCAATGTTATGTTGTATAATTCTCTAAAATCTGGGGGCGCACTAAGTCTATGCTATTTGCAACAGGTAAAGACAGCTGATGCATCGCAGGAGACTAAGTTGGTCGTGGGAAAAGAGTAATCTTTGGGTTTCTTCAGTCAAGGGGGGAGTCTGGGGAGAGGGGTGAACCCATACACTGTGCACTAGAAATAGTTTCGATAAACACAAACTACCTTGAGAAGCTCCGTGCGGCTTTTGCAGATTGTCAATGACGTCACTTCCTGTTGATCCAACATGGATGCCAGCTGTGGAACATCTCAAGGTCTGTTTGTTAACTGTGATCGTCTGTATAGATAAATCTTTTACCTACATCGACTGTTACCTGAGAAACTACCTGTTCTCTCTGCAATAATGATCCCCACGTGTTTAAATAGCATACGCCCTGACAGTTTCTGTGGTGCTGGTAGAGAGATACCTTGTAGGTAAACAAAGGCAGTGTTGGAGGCATATTCTGCGAAACTAGACCCTGTGTATACATGCATTCATTACCTGTCAGTTGCAGGTGAATTCCTTAGATACCTGGGCAATCATAAACAGGTAAAGGGCCAACCCCAATCATCGAATAAACTGCATAGATACCAAACACAAATCACGAAACACAAAATCAACGTTTATCAACCACAATACAACCAGATGTTACAAAAGGGATTCTAATTTGAAGGATGACAGTTAAAATGTTCCCTCACTTAAATGAAAGTGATTGGCGTTGCTCAAAATGACTATCTTGACATCTTTGATAAGAAAAAACAGATGCAACTAGGATGTTATTAACTCAAAACACTTGTATATGAACGTATGGAGACGTTTTCACTGGTATGCTAATTTTTTTAAACTTTGTATTAAACGTGTATGCTTACAACGGCATTAACTTGTCAGTTCAACTGTTTAAGTTGTAGTTCAAATTAATTAAGGTTAAATATAATTTATTTTTAAAAGATTATACCTTGCGTTTTGGTTAAACCTTTAACTGCAAATTATTGAAATGGATGCGTTTATAATTTTTCATTTTGACATATTTGAAAAGTTGATGTATGTTTCTGTCAAACAATGCCCTTACATCTTTTTAATGTTTTCCATATCAAGCGAACTGTACCATAGTACACTGTAAATTTCAAGGTACATCAGTTCATTCTCAGACACCAATCAATGGCATGTGTTTTGCAATTTTCCTTACTCAAGGTATAGGTGTAAATGTTATACGTTTACTAATACAATAGATATGGAGAATCACTGATGTTACGTGATTTATTCGTATTTTATTCATCGATTTTCCCGCTTCACCGCCCCTAAGATTTTACCTTTTAATGGATACAAGCTTTTAGACTACTCGTGAATTATTTGATGAATAAACAACTTTTTGCTTGGACGATTTCGGTTCTTTTGACAATTTCCTTTTTTACAGATTTTCTCCAAGCTGTATATAGATTTCTGACTCGAAACGATGTTGCTTTCGTCAAGGTCTATACAACTCCTTGTGTTAAGCATTTTTGCGAATTAAGTTCTGGTTACAAGACAAGTAATTTTCCATCAAAACTGGTGCAGATGACCTTAATTTGAAATCCATCTGACACCAACACCTTTTTTGCAAGGTATACATAAGAAAGCTTGCTTATTGATGCTATTTTAAGCCTTGTTTACGAAATATAATAGAAATACCCCAGTGCTGTTACAAACACCACCGATCACGTGACAGACTATGTACATGAACCGGTACCATAGACGTCAATGGTGTTTACAACAGGAGGGGGTGGGGAGGGGAGGTGGAGGGGTACGCCGGCATTATTGCCGGAATCTGCAGACTTAATGAAAGACGTACCGTATATTCTATAATAGCAATCCTGAACAACAAAGGTGCATCGCTTGTACATTTATAATCGTGGGGTGTTTTTTTCATCTCTGAATGAAAAATATATGTTGAATATTTTCAAAAAAGGATGACTTCCTAATGTATTTGATTTATAAATTGTCGCTTTGCTAAAATGATGAAAAACAACTCTGCGATTGAAATAACGGTCTATCATTTCGCCGTTCATATTTTTTTCAGATCTTATTACACAAAACATAAATCACATGACATGAACTTATATTATGAAACACGTTAGAAATAGATGCAAATTCTAAAATATGTCATGCAGGAAATTTGATTGTCCTTCTACATAATCTCCTTTGGTTTTACAGGTACTCTACAACGTCTATTAATCAACTGTTAGAAAATTTAGTGAGATTTGCAAATGATAAATGATTCTGATATTATCTACATAAGGAATATGTACAAAAGGAATGGTACTGTACAGAGTGAATACATTTATATCCAATATATCATTCCCTTTCACTAATGAATTTAATGGCGAAATTTTAGAGAGCATTTTATCAAACGTATAAACATCCTAAAGAAAGCCAACACATAAACCTGCAAGATCAAGAAAATAAAATCCGAAAAGTAAAAGTGGATAAAAAGCATTTTTTAAAATTTACCTTCTAAATCATTATTTTATTTATCACCACCATTTATCATATTTGAAGTGTAGCAATTGTTAAAGATTGAGAACGAGATACCCTTTTTTAAATCGAATAACACATCAAGTATTGAAAAAAATTAAAAAGTACATCGGAGTCACGACTACTATCGTTTTACTATCTAAAGAGGAAATAGCAGACTGTACGATGTACTGTAAACTATAAATATACGATAACCCTTTTTAGGATGTATACGGTACATACCTGTGTCAGTTCTAGTTAACTAGAAGAAGTGAACTGAACTACCGTTATCCACAGGCGCGCTTAGTACACAAAGGTGGGTATTTGTGTACAAATATATGTATTTTTGTCGTTAAATCATTAAAGGGACCATTGAACATATATTTTTAAAATTTTGAATCCTAAAATTTCCCCCAATAAACATTAATTTATGCCAAATATGTAATCTTCAGATGGTCAAACATTTCATTACTGAACCCGACCGGTAGTCCTGCTTCATGACTGTGTATATAAAGGAGCCTTTTATATAGTCTAGGTCCTCATTCAGCAAGTCTAGATTGACTGAATATAAACAAATATTATGGATGAAGGAACAGTAATTATCAAAAGTTTTCATAGACTAAATTTTAGTTTACCCGACCGGTCGTAGTCTTGGTAGAAGTTATCAAGTATCAAAACCATTGGCGGCCAATTTAACATCTTTTAATCATTTGGAGTATGAACATGGATCAAGATGATAGCTTTACTGCACATTGCGTTATAACTGCGTTAAATTGCGCTCGTTTAATAACTGCTTCTTTTAATCAAAGAACATTGTCATGGTGATTTACAATTGGTAACATTTAACTTTTCGTTAGATCACTTTATTTAACTAAAGAAATATGCTACTGCCCCTTTAAGCCTGACACTAAATCAGCATTTAACTTTGACACTAAATCAGCATTTAACTTTGACACTAAATTAGCATTTAACTTTGACATTAAATTAGCATTTAACTTTGACACTAAATTAGCATGTAACTTTGACACTAAATTAGCATTTAACTTTGACACTAAATTAGCATGTAACTTTGACACTAAATTAGCATTTAACTTTGACACTAAATTAGCATGTAACTTTGACACTAAATTAGCATGTAACTTTGACATTAAATTAGCATTTAACTTTGACACTAAATTAGCATTTAACTTTGACACTAAATTAGCATGTAACTTTGACATTAAATTAGCATTTAACTTTGACACTAAATTAGCATGTAACTTTGACACTAAATTAGCATTTAAATTTGACACTAAATTAGCATGTAACTTTGACATTAAATTAGCATTCAACTTTGACACTAAATTAGCATTTAACTTTGACACTAAATTAGCATGTAACTTTGACACTAAATTAGCATTTAACTTTGACACTAAATTAGCATGTAACTTTGACATTAAATTAACAAACATTTGCCTGGGAAAGGAAAATGTTTGACTGATATATATGTGGATGGATATAGTGTATGTGCACATCAGTAGACATCATGATGGTAACCATGGAATATTATTTTAATGCTTGTAATACCTTGTTTTATCAACGAAGATAAACTGATTTATCGTCAAGTTTCATGCGCAGATCAACGTTTGATTTATTGACTACGATGATAAGTGAACATTTTATAATAAAAAAGTTGATATTTTGTTACTAATCCTTAAAAATTATGTTCTCGAGGTAAACAATATGTTTGTTGTGCTGATTTTTAAAGGTGATGCTTTGTATGTCTTCATATTTTTATATTGTTTTGCATTTTTTCGATTTTAATTAATAATGACAATGGTTATTTAAAAGAGAAATTATTCAAAGTGTATAAATCTACTAACCGATGATTAGTGTTGAAAACATTACCCATTTGCATCCACATTTGTCGAGTTCTGTTTTTCCCGTCTATGACCACTTTTTCAAAGAACAAATTACTTGCCATACAAGCGTGTCCCTCATCTCGTGCAAACATTTACTGACATAAATGATCGTTGGTTAACACTGCTTATATCATTCTTCCTTTGACAAGACAATTCGACTTTCACCTTCACAAATTCCTGGAACCATTCCGTTAGAACGACAACACATTGTTTACAAAAATGATAAAAACTGTATTCCTGACAATGCCAACGTGTGTATCAGTGACACTGAAAAACGTAACGTCATTCAACGTCATGGCAAGTACACTCAATAAGGGCCAGCAATCGGAAACATGCGCCCAGGAATTGGTATAAATACGTATGGAGGTAACGTCTGTTCCAGGGGAAATTTCCCTCTGCCTTCTCAGCACGTGCTTGTGGTCACGTGACATAATCTACACGCATGACAGTTGTGAGGTCTTGAAGTGATTCCGGTGTTACCTTGCACGTGCCTCTTGCTTTATAGTGGGGTGTAAGGGGATTATGTGGGGAATAACTCAACACATTGCAACAACATTTACTTTTGTTTCAAAGCCAGTAAAAAGTCATGAGGAAAGATTACTTCTAAAGCAGTCTAATGTTATTATTCTTCAATACAGATATTCAAAAGTCTTAATTAAAATCTTTGATATAAAAAGATATTAGTATTTGTCATGTCTTGATTAATGCAAACTCCAATAGGAATATATGGTATAAGAAAAAAATACATTATCCAACTTTCCTTGAAAATACTAATTCAAAATTATTTAAAGTATACGCTCATAATAATAATAATAATTAAAGAGTATTGAGATTACTTCATCGTCATTTTTGGGTTTTCAGTGACTGCAACAGTATCGTCCTTGAAACGCCAGTTGACATTGAATAACAATAAACAATAAGCTTTTTAAACTAACAAGATATGAAACACGCATGAAAGTATTGAAATTTTTATCTGTTATCAAATCAAATATATAAAAACCACAGAAATGATGAGTGACATTAAACAAGATCTGGATATTACTCGTGAATGTCCTTGATATTAAAGTGCTAACGCGCAATTTTAATTGTCTAACTTTCTCTCTCATTCTTATAATTGAGCCAAAAAATTAAACAATATACAAATCAGATAGTTTATCATCCAAGTTAAAGGGACATACAGACAGACAATTCAAATGGTTTATTTGAGTCTCACCTCACAAAAATACATATTCATATACTCTATAAAATAACATAAAAGTTCTTTTAGAGTTTCGTTAAAGGCACTGTTGAACGCTTTTACGGTTTAAATTGGCTATTTTAAGGTTTAAGAGGACTTATGCATTCACTTAAGCTTTCTACCTATGCAAAGAAATACTTAAAATTCTTTACAGTTGACCTGCAATCAACAATGAAAAAGTTAAGACAGCCGCTGTCGGCTTGGACATATAAAAAATCTATGGTTAGCTGTGCACAAAACGGATAAATTATGGACAGTTGAACGAGGTTGAACTAGTATTATGTGCAGATATTGAATTTACCTAAACTCTGAACTGAGAACAAAGAATGAAATATTTGTTATGAAAGCAATGTTGTAAATAAACCGATTTAATAACACAGCATTAGCATTGTTATTAGATTGACCAAAGCGGCTGCCCTTTCTGCTTTTTTGTTAGAAAAATTTTAATATTTCCGATATCGTAGTTCATGCGGAGTTAAAGCTACGTTACATTAAATACATCCGTCCTTTCAAAATTAACTGTACCACCTGAATACGTAAATATTTGTTAAATAACTTACGAGGTAGATTACTTGAGTGAGGGTCGTGAGTAATATCGAGAGATATACAGTATCTGTGTATTCGTTGTGTTTACGAAATATTGGTGTGCACTAGTGCGCTTAATTATAAGATGGGATTACTTATTTTTAAACTTGTTTTATTTTGTAGTACGTTTGGTAACATGGTAACTGTGACGTGACTTCAGGCTGCAGATAGTTAAAAAAAGCTATCGTAAAAAATGTCATAGCATATTGAATAACATTATCTCGTACGTGAATATGGCCCTAATAGCACCTCTTAATGACGGAATATGTAGAAAAAGAATAAGTACAGTAGTAAATGATTGTCGTTCGTTTTGCAAGCGTAATATCAGACTACAACTACATATATGACGGTTGGTTGTCTCTGCATAAAGAATGTAGCTTCCTTTTCTCTACATGTTTTTAACAACCTGACCGGATTGATACTAGACTAATAATTTTCTAACAAGTGTAAAGTGAAATTTAATTCAAATTGAAACATTTAATGGTGTGGGACATAAATCTCGTTCAGATAGGCGCACAACCAACAGAAACAGAATCAGTACATTGCGTGCGTTTAGAGAGAGATTTAACTGATTTTAAGATAATGTTTGTTATGATAAGAAATTTTTAAAAAATTTGCATTCTCTCAGAAATTGTTATAGCAGATATGGAATAACTGTTACACAAAATACAAAAAAAAAAAGGATATAAATCATCAATATGATCAGCTATGATATTCAATCCTTGGATATGTCAAATTTTATTCAAACCGTCATCAAAAGGGGGTTATCAATGTCCAATACCACATGAGAAGGATCCCGTAATTACCACCAGCACAACGTTTTCTGCTGAGGTTCAAATATTTTCCTGAACTGCAACTTAACACACGTACACAATCTTAATTATGAGGCAGTGTTTCGAGCACAAAATGGGAAGATAATGATGTTTTATTACCTAGTTAAATACCCTTTCACTTATAATCTTTCTAATTATGTCTCTTTGTCCTCTGATTGCCCTACATAGTCTAATCCTAACATCGATTTTTGGCCCCAGGAGGTGCTTTTATTGGCAAATAAAACACTCACCGATATCACGTGACCTTTGCTCCACCAAGATGAGTTGCCCGGATGTAATAAAGACCTTAGATGTTAATAAAGGAACGACTGCTTCAGGGTCTGCGGCAAACCGGGTTCTCAATATAGATGTGCAAATATAGCTAGCTCGCCATAAGGCATCGTTATGATCTATTACTTATGGTACTTAATATGTATTCACTTTCATATGCAGAGAGTGTTATAAAGTCTAACAAATTCGTTAAAATTTACAGTAGATGATTGGCGGGGTGTTAGTCAAGACATGGAAGAAAACTGTATGATATAGAACTGCAAAATTCGAATTTTAATTGGACGGTTAACTCATTAAAAGGGATACACATGTCTAGTAATGTTACAGTAATACTGCAGTGTTTGTTTCTCGATTTAGCTGTTTATCATTCATTATGGTTGCGTTTCTTTCAAATTTCTTATTTCTTTCCAATTCATGCATTTCCTTACATTTTTTATATAATTTTTAATGGTTGAATTTTAATATAAGACGTTTATGTTTCTCGATGGCTACCATCAATTTTCACAGATCTGGGTGGGGAAGTCATCCATTTTAAGGTCGATAATCCACAGGGGTAGGGGGCGGGATGAATTGTCAACAATTGCAAATTTTATTGAGTTCTAAATATGTAACTGTATGTCATTTATCAAATGCAATGGCAAATGTTCTGTTTCTACAGTTGATTTATTTATCTGTCCCCATTAAGAGAAATATTTACTTAAAATTTTAAAATTTGAATGACTACACCTTTGACAAAAGGATTGTCGACCTAATTTTGAGATAAATGCTTTGTTGACCTTTATAATAATGTGTCGTAGTTTTGTTTTGATAAATTTCTTCGCTACAACTTCGCCAAAACTGTTTTTGGACGAATAAAATGCCGAATCAAATATTGTCACGATAATAAATCTTCCTCACTATCTTCCTTGGGGTTCCAGACGTAGGTTAATTTCATGAGCGTTACTGTCATGATAGTTTACATAAACATGATCATTTTGCGTTCATCCAAGCTCAGCTTTTATCGGGTCCATTCAGAAAAAGCTCGAATCCCGAGATACAAAGGTTTGTACGTTTTGTATGTCATTTCAAAGTCAATGTCTTTCCAGCCTCGATGCTCATTTGCTGACACAGACTGGCGGTCAAGGTAGTCAGATCAAACAACGCAGCGAGGTACGAGGGACAAGTTTCGATCTGATTTCAATGAGATTGCTCAGTTTTAGAACTCTCCATGATGACAAGAGGGTACCTGTGTTCAACAGGCTGTAAATCTCAAGTACATGATGGCGATGGATTGTTTATGTCTGTAAATTGTCGTCAATAATGACATCAACCATGATGTCTTCAAGTGTGTAGCAATACTCCCTTCAATGAACGTATTGAATTCCCCCCTTACTATACTCTTTCTACTAATGTACTTCTTTTAAGTAGTAATTCAAAATCAGCCTTAACCAAACATCAATGATCTCATAATTAACTGTAGTTTTTCGTGATTAGCGTTGAAAGCTCTTTGAGCTATAAAGTGTATAATTAGTTGTTTGTTCTGTTTGTGATCGTCAGAGGCAGTGGATCAATAACTTCATCAGCTGCTGTAAGTGACGTTAGGACCAACGAGGATAAATGAAATTCTTCATTGAGCAATGTTGGACAGATGACGTTGAGGAATGCAGTTTGAGGTTTTCGCAATTTAATGAATTCGTAGATGTAGAATCGAAAAACAAAGAACCTGAACAAACAAACAAATGAAGATTAGGGTACATGATTTTAGTTTGAATTCTTTAAATCTAGGGTTGAATCTTTGGAATATATGGGAAGACTAAATTAATTTAAATTTTAGAAGAACAGCAATCATTCTGGATTATGATTTATGTTTTTTGAACACCATGAAATGTAAGCAATACAAGTTTTGGCATTCTCTCCCAACAGAGGTAGCTCCGTCATATATCATATATACCTATACATTGTGGAGGAATTAATGACGGAGCTACCTCTATGGGGAGAGAATGAAGTTTTGTCGAATGTATGTTTTATTGGACCGAACTAATGGCTAATAGAAAAATGCTTGAATAAAGGACATAGGGCTCAATTTTTGTAATATATGGGAAGATTAAAATTACTTCAAATATCAGAAGAGTAGCAATTATTCAGGATTTCAAATTTATCATTTTCCAAAACCACGAAATGTAAGCAATACAAGTTTTGTCTTTCTCTACCAACATAGGTAGCTCAGTCATATATTCGTTTATTACTCGCCCGTGTAAGATACCGCAGTGTAATATTTATACGGCAATATTAAACTAGTGTAATACCACTCCCCGTATGACGTCATACTACTGTGTTGTTGTGACGTGTTTGTGTTTGCTATGACGTCACAATCTTGGCACCGTCGTCTCAATGGCGGCTTAGTCGCGGAAATGCTTCGTTCATTACACTTTCGGTAATAATGCTTGATTACTGAGGTCAAGTAATAAACAGAATACTAAACTTCCTTCCATATAATACTATTTTTATTAAACTCGTTAATGATTTGGTATCAAACTCGCTTTCGCTCGTTTTATACTTAATCATTAACTCGTTTAATAAAAATAGTATTAAATGGAAGGTCGTTTAGTATCCTCTATATACACTGTGGAGGAATTAATGACGGAACTACCTCTATGGGGAGAGAATGAAGTTTTGTGGAATGAATGTATTATTGAACCGAGTTAATGGCTTATAGCAACATGCTTGAATAAAGGATATATATTAAAGATTAGAACTTTCGACAAACAGCACAAAATCAAATAGTACTTATGGGGATTGTGGGTTGAAGAAAAATTATTGTCACCTTTGATGAATTGAAAAATTCAGGTAAAAACTGATAAACCAAAGCTTTAGCAAATGAAACAGTTAAGGACAATTCAAGGTAATTAGTCGTTTCAGTTACCGAATGAAGAGCATCGATCAATATCATCATAGGCTTTCTGACAAACACTCCGTGACGTCAACTCTAACAGGAACAGCGGACAGTAGGCGAAATCAGAATACATCTCATATGCTCTTGTAGCGAGTCAACAGTAAGAATTCATAGGTTAATGTCCGAGTGATTCTCTATTCCTTGAAAAATAATGGAGCCTAATGCTCTGACAAATAAGTTAAAACTGTGAATGCATACGAATTTTTACTATTCGAGATAGTGATCCAAAATACATAATATTTGCTCAGCATAGCAATGGCATGAACTCCTTAAGAAATTAATGTAGGCCATACGCATCATGAAAACGCATTTTCATAATTATTTCAAGACAAATTGCCCGTCACTGCCAACCGCATTCTCGTGGAATCGTCTCTAACAGCAGACCGCCGGACGCTTTTAAGAGTGAAAGCATGTTTTCAATCTAACAAAAACCAAGTGTTGAAGGGCGTCAGGAAGTGGAATACCTCATAGGAAATGCAAATAGAGTCATCTTTGTTATTCACTAATGCATACATGCATTCTATTGACATTCCTGATAGTACACTTGATGAAGAAATATGCCTATAGTTCCACGATGGATCATGCTCGGTCGCTGTATCCTTTTCTAATGTCATTACGTGAAGAGAGTCCTGGAAGAGTGCAGATTTCTCCCTTGTATATTCAAAGATATTTTAGTGTATTTTATTTGGCTGTGAGTCATCAAAAAAAACCAGTCATATTATATTTATTCGAAACGTCATCGTCAGAAATGCTAAAAACATGTCAATTATAACTTTTCAATGCATTCTGCTTTAACAGCGATATTTCAATCAGCAGAGCTCCTTCCAATACCCTGATCCCCTTCAGGAAAAAGGCCTCGTTATGTCATATAAAACTAATGGAAAATTGAATATCGAATATTGTCTATATGAAATTTCCAAAATTTCGATTTTTATAAAATTGCTTTGAATCAAATTCAATTTATTTTAGGCTCAGCTCAAAAGAAATCAAGAAATGTCAAATAGCAATTTTTTTTTCTTCTGAAAATTGATTTAATCTTAATTTACAGATGATGAAAAAATTAAAATGCTATCAAAAATGCATATGCAAAAATTTATATGGGTAAATTATCATTTCATATCTTGAACTGTTATTTATTAAGTATACATTTTGTTAGCAACAGAAAAACCGGAAACAACCGTAATCGATTGGTGAGGTACCCAAATGTAATGCGATTGGTAGACGAGAATATATCTATTGTCGATTTCAACGGTCTTAGAGCGATGTGTCCCTCTTTAAATTTCAGGTCAGATTCATCCTCAAGGGGGACTTTCACGTGTTTGTTTAAACGTCTCATCGATTGGAAATCACAAACGAGTCTGCAGAACGGATTTGACTTGATCGGTTAAAACATATTGCATTAACTGTGTGAAAGCTTTACAAGAGATTTACAAATCATATTGGGTCAGCGTGACATGGGCTGACAGCTACTTCTACCAAAATACTGCTTGACGTCATTTTGCATTAGCTTCTCTAAGACGCATTTTAGAAGTTTGAATGCTGATGATTAAGAGCGTTATATGGATGACAACGTATTTCATTCCATATCATTTGTTCACTTGACAAGTAACAAGAATCTGTTTCGAGGATTGGATTGATTAGATAGATTAGATTTGTTGATTTGATTGATCTATTTCTGTCCAGTTGGAAATACGTTACTGTTGTATTTACAGTGTAATCCTTAATTAGTGTAATATCACTGATATTTTACGGTTTTACTAAACTCATGTTACATCACTGATATTTATACTGTAGTACTTAAATTTGTGGTATCACTAATACTATACTAAACTAATGTTATGTAAGTGAAATTAATATGATAATACTGAACTATTGTGATATCACTTATATTCATAAAGTAATACTTAACTAGCATAATAGCACTGATATTTAAAAGGAAATTATTAACTAGTATAATAGCACTGATATTTATACGGTGATACTATCACTGTTATTATAAGTTATATTAAGATTAAGCTAGTGTAATATTACTGATATGTATTTGGGAAGACAAAACTAGTATAATAGCACTTTTTATCTATATGGTATTACTAAACTGCTATAATATTACCGCTTATGATGTCACCAAAAATTGGAGTTGTGACGTTAAAGTGTTGGTAAAATGAATATAGTTTCACCAAAGATAGTTTTCCTTTATTAATTTCGCCGAGTAATAAACTAAATATAAAAAATCCCTTCACAGAAAAATATATTAAACCTATCTAAAGTTTCGTAATGAATAAATTTTCTCGTTTGTCGTTCAGTACATTTTGCTTATCGGTTTCATATCGCATATGATGGAGTATTATCTGGCCGCGATCTGTCACAAGTACCCAATTTAAGTGTCATTAACAGAAGACGAATATAGAGATTATTACCCGAGGAAGTGTGTCATATGACTTTTACGAAACGAGTGTTAATTTTTGTATTACCCGAGCGAGAGCGACATATGACACGCTTCCGAGGATAATAATTTCTTTATTACCGATTCTACTCCATTTCAAAGGCATGGAGATATTCAGAAAACGGCATCCTTCCCTTCCGCCGGCCCGCTACAGTGACGTCACGAACAATGATTTAATGACGTCACAGACGACGAAATACGGTAACTTGCGGACAATCGTTGCTAGGCAAAAGTGATATGTGCACATGTGCTTATATTGAAAATATGACACCGCTTATGAATAACCATATGGGTAACAAACCAGAATATGACTACATAAATCTTAGAATCGATACAGTATTTAAGGAATACTAGGAACAGATACTTATCCTTGTCCATGCTGTATGACCTTCCATAAAAAGTCATCTCACAACAATATTTTCTATATTCGAATCGTTCATGTGACTTGTCCGTTGTTAACAATTCTTGACCTAAAATAGATTTTCCTCATAATAAACAATCCAGAATTGGTAAATTACACTAACCTGTCTTGGTGATAAACGTGTTTGTATTCAAGCTGTGTCACTAAAATAATGCATTTTATGATCTTATGGATTCCAATAATGTCCTAGATACTCCTCATTTCAAATTAGTACAACTAATACATGATAATATTATTGACGGAAAAATCTGTGTATACTTACATACGAGTTTAGAATATTTGGCATTTCATTCAGACACAAAATTCTTTTGTCAATCTCCCAATTAAACCTCTGAATTTTTCAAGCAGAAATTATTTTTTGAATTATGTTGACATCAAATCACGACTAATAGAACCGTAGATGGCATATTTTGGTGGTGACCTACCGGTTGCCAACATTCTGGTCTTTCAAAGGCATCTTCTTGATTCCAATGTTAGCATAGACTCCGTTCCTTTCTATTCCACCTGACAAAAGATTTGATATGATTTTATCTGAGGTTGTTAAACTGGAATTGATTGTTTTTCTAACCTCTTCTCAATATGATCGTCGACTACTTCATGAAATATTCAGAAATCATGCAAATCGGATTAAGCTAAAAATTACATTAATATATTTGTGACCAAACCAATTGTCTTTGTAGACCAGGATGGGTCTTTACGGATGGGTGGTCCGAATGAGTTGATATTTATCAGAAGGTCTACATATGCAATTCTATACTGAATTTCACCGGAACACCACCCATTGTTAGTTCCAGTCGATGCTGTTAATCAAAATTAAACTAGGGAAAATATAATAGAAAGAGATAAATATGAGGAGAACTCTCCATTTTTGGTTATTGTTATGAATAATCTCAAATTCGGACTCTATACATCATCATATGGTTCTTTGCAGATTTTTTTAGAATTTGTGTTTCGAGGAAGGCTCTCTTAAATGTTGACGGTGTCCGTGATGTTTCTAATCAAAGAGGCCATAAAAAGGGAACAATTGCTTCAAGATATTTGTTAAACTTTTCTGATAAATTTGAGGGCACTCGATGACAAAAGTAAACTCATATATTGGTTTATAGACGCAGTGAAACGTTTATGTCAATGTTATTTATTGTTCTGTGTTTAAATAGGTTAATGGTGTAAACAGCAATTTCACCTAGGTGGCGTAAAATTACACGATTTCAGATTTGTATTTCTTTCTCTAAAGTTTTCTCTCATATTTGATGTCATAAACTGAATCATCACCTTGAAATATGAGAAAATAAATTTATGAACTAAAGATTTGTATATTAAATGTCTTATAGGGTAATAAACTATAAAGTGTTGGAAGTAATAACTGGACCAAGTGGGTAACAGGTCATGTCAGTTATATACTTTTATACGGTTATTTAAACTTGCAATTTTCTACTTACATATATCCATATTTTTTTTAATGTAATGTGGGTTTTTCATTATAAGTATTTTCGTTTTGACAAATTATTAAATAAAGATTAGCGTTGGCAATAAATTAAGTGAGAATCCTTCAGATGGCCCCTTTTATTTTTATGTCAAATTAATATATGTCCCACTTTATTTCAAACAAAGCTATTTTTAGTAATAAGCAAAAAAAAACCTTGACAATAAAAAAAATTCGTGAAATTCATGACATGTGTATTTTGAGATTAAAACAAGCGTGCCCGACTAATGCAAAAAAATAATAATTCTTATCTCTTGTTGAAGATGATAACGAGTTTTAGACATGTCCTCCTAAGGTGAAAGGAACACTAAATCCTTTTTTACATCTAGTCTGCTTTTAGATTTGCATCAAAGCCCTATACTTGACAGGTGTATATATAAAACATAGGTACTTACAACCCCAAAGGTAGGTAATACATTTTCAGAAGGAGATATACAGTGTCGCTGTATATAACCAATGCGTCTGATGTGTCGGGGTGTATATCAAACGTTCTGGCAAATGTAAGCATTATAGAAGTACACTCTCTCACTAGAGCCTATATATATAAGCAAACAGACAGGTTAGTAGGCTGAGTTGGTTTATGTACTTTGATACGTACATACTTAAGGTTTACGTGGATAAACTGAAATATTTCTTATGGCCCTTGATAGAGATACAATATACAATGCTCTAGTAGAAAGCTAGGACGGTTCGTCTGGTAGTTTCGAAATGCAAAATAAACAGATACAAAAGACAAATGAAGAGAAAGAATATCAGATTTGCACTTGTACATCTTGCTACATCAGCGTATTTGAAATCGTTTCTTCAATATTTTGATATTTAGCTGGTTAAATGACTCGTCTCGCTGATGATTGGCTATTTATGGCTATGTTAATTGAGCAAGTAGTTTCTCCAGCCAATGAAATGTCGTTATGCAAGGAGCTTGAAGCAACCATCTCAAATTCAACGTACTTGTCATCCGGGTAGAGCTAAATGCGAGTCATTTCATTGGCTGGTTATATAAAGAGACACAAACGAGGTATTTTGCCTGATAGGTGTTGAAGGAGCTATGTGGATATAAATACGCTGATGTAGATATAAACACGCTGATGTAGATATAAATACGCTGATGTAGCAGGATTGAATACTTATTTTTTAGAATTATTTAGGCCTATTTTCCATATTTGTAGACATGACCAGTTTAGTTCATTTTGTTGGTTTAATTCTTTTATTTCGTTGTTTTGGATATCATAAAACTCCTGATTCTGTGAAGGATTCGTCACATGGGACGGGAGGGATAATTAAATTACTTTTACCTTTTGTCATTGTGTAGGAAACTATTGCTATCCATTAAAAATAAATATTTAATCTAATCAGTAAACCAGTAACCGCAATTAAAAAGGATGTTTGCTAACTAATCAGAGAGATAATTCCACCTTGAAGATTACTCTATCGAACTTATACGATACGTATATCAATTCGCTCGCGCTCAGGTATCGTCAAATTCATACTTATGTGCAATTTTGACGGATATTAATGTTTGCATATGATTTTTGCTTAACTTTAAACTATATAAAGATAATTTTTTTCATAAATGAAGTGTGAAATCCTAGTTTGAAATTACAAGCCACTCATTGCCGCAATATTCAATATGTGAAAATCAGAAGTGCAATTATTTTGGAAATCACAATCGAAACACCTGCGAGTCTGACATAACACACTTACCTCATTTAGAGTTCACGCATATATATTTAATGTACGTATATCGGGATTTAATTAGACTAGGCAGCGACCATGGCCATTGGGGAGATGATATCAATAGATTCCAGGTTTCTGTATTGCAATATTGATGAAGCATTTATGATATTGATAATAAAATTGCTGGTTCTCAAAAGAGTGGTCCAAGGTCCAAGTTGGACCTGTGTACCGCGGCCAGGATGAATCCCGATTCCAGTTTTACTAGGCGATACAATACACCATCGAAGTATTGTCAACGACCCTTCGAGCCAATTATCATCACGATATCATGCTTGCGATACACTACGTATGCAAATTCTCTTCAGTTTATATAAGAAGTAAAGATAGAAAACGTAATGTTATTTTTTTAGCTAAGGACCAGTCAAAATTATTACATGAATAGTAATCACAAAATCAGAGAAACTGTGAAATTGGGGGAAAATATCAGAAATATTATCATAATATATGTTTGTTTAATGACTGAAATCTCTAAAAGAATAAAAACTTTGTCAGCTTATATAGTTATTTGTTTGAAACAAATTATGTTAACAGTATCGCGATGTATTGTCTCTTATACATGTATCATCGACCCTTCCGATATGAATAACCTGATATATTGTCTAAATGTGTGTTGTATCGATGCACTCATTTCGCGTAGTAGACGATGCAAACATCGGAATTATCGATACACGGCTTGTCTAAATTACCTATTAGTGTTGATTATCAAATACCTTTTAATTTACCATATTTCCCCCCTTCAATCGAAAAGTAAATGTATCAATGCAAGCTATTAAGAAAGTGAACAAAGTAAAATTCCTATATACTCAATAAAATAAGTTAAGGACCACTTATCTCAACATTCATATTTTCTAGTTAAAAAAGTTGCTTTCATATTAGATATATTGGTACAGGGTGGTCCTCAACCTTATCACAGTATCTGCAGCAGGGCAAATTCTTGTAGTACCATTTCAGTACAAGTCTACTGCCATACTAGAACGCACACCCTTACAGTAAGGTCACTATTTCGAGTACTGATGGTCCGTGCTAATAGCTGACGTGTTTGACCATAGGACTTCATCAAGAAAACCCATCCATATATATTAATATCATTAACAAATAAATTCCATAACGAAACATGCAGTAAAGATAATAAGAAGTTTGAAACAAGAACGATATCTTGGAAACTCAAGCACCTTTCTTGATGTTACGTTTGGAATAGCACAAAACTCCTTACGATGAAATCATTTCCAAACCTAAGTGTTAAGATATGTTAGTGATTGCCAACGGAATGGAAAGACGCCATTAAAAGATATTTAGTCAGTCCGGTTGCAATTTGTACGAATTATTTTTATCAAAATTATGTTCAAATCAACCTTTTGCATGTGGAACATTTCGTTCGATTGTATCCGATTTCTTGTTTGTTTAGGAAACGAAACTATTCTATGAATTGTTTGATTGTTCTTTTGTTGTTGTTGTTGCCGTTGTTGTTGTTCTCGTTCCTTCTTAGCTCGGTAACCTTGGTTTCTTCAATTATATCATAATTCTTTTTTACTGAGACAGGATGAGGAACGTGTTCCCCAGCTTAGAAAACGCAGTCCAGGAAGCATATGAAAAGAATGTCTCATATTGTTTTCATACATATAATTTAAAAATCTGCATGATTTTCTAAAAGACTTTTTTATTGTTGCATTATCTTGCCTCATTACAGGTACATGGAGAATCCCGCCGGTGATGAAAACTATACACTATCAAAAAAGCTGAGTCCCAATTTTCACAATCCACAACCTTGGCAAACAAGCCTAGCCTTACTTTATTATTGCATTATTTCCCCTGAGTGACGAAGCCAGACAGATAAGCAGATAGGAATACACTGCGCGCTGCAGCCCCTATACTGTAGACGGTGCTGACATTGCTCGAAAACTGGTTCACATCGGGTCGGCTTAGCCTATATAACAGTCTTTTATTCAAACGAAGGCCAATTTAGCTTTCGCAGCGGATTCGAAATAACCAGTTTTACCGTTGTGCCATCTATCTGGTTATTTTATTTCCGTTACGTAATGCTAAACTTGCAGTGATGTATCCCTTAAATACAAATGGTTAAGGCGAAATTCCCATTTCTCTGCAGATCTTTGTTTTTTATTTTGAAATTTTCCACTCCATGGGGATTTGTATTACTGAAAAGCATACGAAATAGATAATAATAAAAAAAAACTTTTTCGCTGACAACTACTATGTATATGAATAAGTACTTATCTATAGCATAAAAGTTGTCAGTAAGTGAATTCTTTTTTAATATGGACATATATTTTCCAGCTATACAAATCCTTTGCCCCCATTCTCTATCATTATTATAAAAAAGGTGTTTTCAGTAGTCTTGACCAATGGCCGTGCATAAAATAGGAATCTTGGATGTAGTCTAGGTGCTCATTTAATTAGTTTAAATAAAAAGAAATTAACATTTTGAAAAGAAGTTTTTTCGAAAAAAATGTTTTATGGACTAAATGGCAGTCTATTGCTTCGCCAGAGCTTACCACTGCAATTATAATGCACGTATAAAGTTATTGCTGCTCGATGACGGTTAAGAGAAAAAGAGCCTTTAATACAGACATTGAACAAGTCTAGACTCAACTGAACACACACTTCATATGCACGCAATGTTAATCACTTACTTAAACATTAACCAAATGTTACTTCCAGATCTTTACATAATCATATAAGAAAAAAATACAAGTAGATGCTAATGTTGAAGACGTTGTTAGAAAAGGCAAATATTCATCGCAAGGTAACAAAGTGAGAACAGATAAACCCGTGGGTTTTTTTGCGTTCTTATAAAAATGCATTGTAACCTTAATATTCAAGTTTTGGTTTATGTTTTATGTTTGGTCACCAATCTAATTAAAATAAGGTCTAATATTGCTGCACTACGTCACGCAGAAGCATTTTAGATTTCATATTAATGAGATTGTGTTGTTTATACAATTCCGGTAACGACGACATACTAAGCCGCTGTAAACAAAATTAATGGTAAATGGTAATCCAAAATCAGACTTTTTGTAAAATACGGTTTGGTGCTCTGTCTGTTTTGAAATGCATTAGCGTTCAATTTTCAACGAGGTTTGGTCGTTTGCCAAATATGGTTTTACCATATTGCCATGACATTTCTT
This sequence comes from Phorcus lineatus, assembly GCA_921293015.1. NCBI lineage: Eukaryota > Metazoa > Mollusca > Gastropoda > Trochida > Trochidae > Phorcus > Phorcus lineatus. Next base: position 10,114,716 of record OV121085.1, read on the forward strand.
GAGAAAATACTATGGTGAAGTTTGTTAATGTGTGTTAGATATAACCAGATAAAGCGTATGAATACATGCATAAGACGAAAACCACAAGAGAATGTTAGATGAATTATGCATTGTTCTATATGTCTATGTTTACGTTATATGAATCAAAACACTTACAGTTTTCCAAAGTTTTATATTTATCAATCTCAAAATATAAAGTTATTTGAGGACATTTTAGATCTTTTACATTTATTAAAAATCATTTTTGAAAATGAATTTTATATTCAAAAGCTTACATAAACCTTTTAGAGTTAATCAACCAGGCACATAACACTATCTTGGAAAAACATAAAATCTTATCTTTATATTGCAAACATTGAGACTTTTAGTAAAGAATGTAGTCTTCATTTCATTACATTGTTACAATGTCGTTGAGGTTTATCCATTTTGCAGAAATTAAAATTTTGAAAGTGGCGTTAAACTTTGGCTATTTATTACCAACTGTTATTGAGCACGGTGCCAGTGGCAATATTCCCAAAATTTCTCCAGTACAGATGCACGCAATGCATGTGTAGATAGCTTGCCAAGCAGGTAAGTACAGAATGTATACATTTCATGTTGACATACGTAAATTAAAGTTTATGTGCTTAGATAAATAAAATGGAAATAGCAAAGGGGATAACCAGTTAACCACATGAAAATATAAACATTGCATAAGGGTTAGCATAGTTTTCAGTTTCACCAGCCTTCAATCCGCTTGCATCCGTGCTGCGCGTGATGATTATGGAAATGTACCACTGTAATTTACATCAGCGTACGGAAATGTACATGACGTTATGCACGAGCGGCACGTGAAAGTCAGGAGCGACGCTTGCTGCCTGTGATGCGTTTAGCAGCACACTTATTATTTTTCAACCGGCCTACTTATATTACTACGTATTTCGTCAGTTGATGCCAAGAATAATTGTGTTCATCTCGGTTAATATATTCAGGGTCACAGGTCAACTTGACTTCGCTGTGGTCAGTTCCAGTGAGGAGGAATTAATGTTGAATGTTTACAACTACCACAGTAACAAAAATTGACTTATAAAAACGCACTTTTAATTTAGGCAAGCACATCTGTCAAATTTAACGTATGGCTCTCGGATACTGTTTTTCAAGCAAATCTGCCAAAACAAGTTTTTTAAATGTTGTCGCTTATTATTAAAAGCATGATCTTGTATTACAGGCCATTTATCATTTGACTTAAAACCATGACTGTCATTAAAGTTTCTGACATTTTTACAACATACCCTGGTTCCATATATGTCAAAATAAAAACTTTCATATATTCAAGGAAGTCCGTCCTTGGAAGAATAAAAAGATTTAGAGCTTAACAAGAAACCTATAAATTGTATATGAATTGCTTATTGCGTAGTCGTGTAAATACAATAGAACTTTTCCTAGAATAGTTCAATTAGTATACTAATAATGCCATTACGCGAGTTGTTTGGGTCATATATGTCAAATTTGTTAACGGTGTCATTTTATAGAAAAGTACCAACACTTATTGAAAATTATTTTAAGGATTTTATCAGTAAATGATAAATTCGGTGGATTTTAAAAAATATACTTCGATTCGAAATTGGTGAAAGAATATGAGGGTATACGGCAGTGACCTCGCAAACAGATTGCATATTACTTTGTATACACATTAGCCCGTATTTTTATTGCATGTAAAGGTTTAAATTGACAGAGGTGTTCCAATCTTGGCATCTGCAAAAACAAGTATGAACGACGTTGGCAGCTTCTCTAAAGGAAACAGCAGTGCAATCAATGGCGTTCTCATTTTAGGTCATCTTTGTTAACTTTGTGAGAGTTAACTATATGCATTAGTGCGATCAAAGTGATCAAAAATGAAAAAAAAAGGTTTTTAAATAGGTTTTCGATCGCCGCTTATCTTGAGTCCACTCGAAGGGCGAAATAATATGCATGTTACTAAAAATGGAATATTATAGGGAAAAATAATGGATTCAAAATTTGATAGCACATTGGGTATTTTAATTGGTTTCTTAATCAGGATGCATAATTTCGAATTATCATTATTTGGTAAGAGACGTTAGATAAATAATTATCTTTACGTTGAGAAAAATGTTCTCAAACGGGTTTTCCGTCACATCGTACCTGTACATGTATGTCTGCATGTGTATCTGTAGGTATATGTGTAGATACATGTATATATGTGAGGAATGTAACTTCAGAGAGGGTCAGTGTCACGTGACCTAGCTTTCTACTTACTCGGGGAATGTATCAATTATGACACCAGCGCAAATGGGGTACAAAGCTGGAGAGAGATACACCGTTTATTCTTTTGTTCGCCTTTCTTGGTGTCAATTGACCTAGAACACGTTGATCTTCTCCGACTTGACTATTAACCGATTTACAAGTTACCGTACAAGCATGGTTTTTTATACGAAACTCGAGGTCTTGTTTCTGCATTGACATTATCGCGTGACATTACATGACATTATAGCAAAATATTCCAGCAAATTAAATCTGCGGTTTCGATTGACAATGTTATATCAGACTTTTTTCCTTGTGACTATGGCGTGCGTGCGCCAGGGAGAACATCTCTCGCCTATGTTGTTTTCCATATTCATAAATGACCTTGATAACGTTTTAGGAAACAATGGCTCGACTGGGATGAGTATTAAGTCAATGACAAGTAAAGATATATCCTTTATAATTAAGTTGCTGCTAAGTAAGCTAATGACACAGGCCTAGTAAATGATAACCCGACTCATGTACAGTCATATTAAGCACTTTTTTCGAATATTGCAAGAAATGGAAACTAAATATCAACATTTTCTAAAAATAATTGTAATAGTTGTAAGTGGCCCTGCAAAATTAACAAATCTTTATTCACACTCGGAGACAAATAATTTGACGTAGTTGATGATTACTGGTTATTACTGATGATTACTGGGTATTATGTTTCATTGAAATAGACGAATAGAAAGAGCCATAAAAAGATTATCGGAAAGCGCAACTAAAGATATGTTCTCATTAATTAAGAAAGAACGAAATATGAATATTCCTTTAAATTGTCTCTTATGCACATTTGACCTTATGACTGTTTCTATCATTTTATACTGATGTTAGGTGAGGGGCCATGAAAAGTTCCATATAGTCGAAAAAGTTCACTTCAAATTTCTTAATCTGGTTGCCAGTCTCAGAGTCACTACACCTTCATTTATGCTGTATGAGGAATTCGGAAGGTTTCCGTTGTACATGTTCCAATAGTTCAACTAAATCGTAGCTGATAAGTCTTTCTGGATCGGGGATGGCGTTGATCTTGGAGCAGAATTCATCGAAGAAATCGGAGACGAAGGATTTGATTTTACCCTGGAGAGGTGCTGGGCAGTGTTGTAGTGGACAGTGTTACTTGATCAGACAAAGGGGCGTCTGATGTGTAGCTGTCTCTACTCAATGTTGTTAGGCTTGGTGATGTGGAATATTTTGTCGCTGCACAAAGCAGGTTGAGTCTGGGACTGTCAAAGGTTCTTGTAGGTATTTGGGCTGAGAAGGTTTTCCAGTTGATGTTGATGGTGTGCTATGGTGTTGAGGGTCATGGCCTTTGTCTAACGCTGGTGACGTATCAATCCTTGACCAGGAGTTGGGAGGCATTCACTCATCTTTCAGAAAACAGAATTCATAATTAAACCGGAAGAGTTATCGTTTGTCAGTGTTTAAATTTCATTACCACGAGGTTTTCGTATTCTTCTCAAACGTTATCACACGTTATCTCAAGGTTAAAACTGTGATCACGCGTAGGTTTGAAACTGTGACATCTTAACATGACACGATTAATACGATCATTAAAATCATTTAAATTATTCACAATAAAGAAGTTAGTATCGAGAGATTTTCGGAATCTATTGTAGACTATTTCTTAATCCCTTTAAGTTTTAATTCTGTATACAACTGTATATAATTTATATCAAATCTTTTTGTCCAAGTCAAATTGATATTAAGAAGCTCATCGTTACACCTGATTCTCTTTTTACCTGAGTTTATCTTATTTACAGGTAGAAAACACATTCCAAAAAAAATAATGTTGAAATCCTGGTTGTTCCTAACGTTTTTGAATTTTCAGTTTTAATTTCCGACATAAAAAGTCTCAAAATCTTAATCATATCTTCAGGTCAAGGATAAGTTACTACCTAGGTCACCTGACATTACTGCCAATCATATTTAATACACTTGCTGTAATCGAAAGCGTTTATTACTGGATTATGTGCGATATGATGTTCAGTGACCCATATACTTAATGCTGATATATTCGACGTCAATAAAATTACTAAAATCTTTTGTAAGAATTTCTACATCTGATTGAGTGACAATATCTCTGGTTGACATGTTTTTTTACTGTTTAGCGTTTTATAAGATATGATAATCTAACTCCTCTTGATGAAGAAAATGTCTAAATATTCTCACATTGTGTATTGATAACGATTTACTCAAATGATAGAATGCACAGGTAGTGATGAAGAGTTTTTTTGCTATAGGTTTATAACTTTTCTAGCCATTATTACATCTTCTCTTGAACAAGTCTATTTATCTAAGTGATGAGTTTTTATTTGTAAGTGGATGTAAAATAAAAGGAAAAATAAGGCAAAACCTATATTTTATAAAGTGAAGAACATCAGATAACTTAAAAACTTTAGTAGACACTTAACCTTTCAAACAAGTTCTTTAGAACAAGTACATTATGAAGCACTTTCACATACAAAATATGCTCTGTAACAAAAAAGAATCCCTTAATAATTACAGACACGGTTGACATCTAATATAAAGGTGTTTAGATTTAAGTCTTAATGCTAACAGGAATTACCAATATTTAAAATAAAAATAAAAATTGCGGAAATATCCTTTCGTTCTTTCTTACCATGAAATTAAAAGTCATTTGAGCTTTTACATCTAAAGGAATTTCTCATGGGTCTGAAAATAGATTTTGTCGAAAAAGCAGAATTAACATTTCTGGAAGAAATGCGATTTGGAATAAATAAAGTTTCAACATGCAGATTGTGTTAATTGAAACAAAGCTTTAAAGGTCCCCTGACCTCAATAAAATACAGATAGCTATCTTATGTGTGTTATAAACTATTGCTGAGGGGGATGTGGGTTATATATAGTAGAAACACATCCCCGGGCATAAAGATTCAGCTCGTTAGGGGCCGTTATACTCGCTGAGTCACCCAATTATGTAAAAAATAAATTTTAAGATACAACTTGATAAAGGATCAATCAACGACATTTAAAGTTATCAAGAACTTAGAGAAAGAACACAATGCGTTGAACGTTTTTATCAAACATTCATTAGTTTTAACTACAGTATTTAAATGTAAAAATGAAGCTATGCATAGCTAATTGACAGATTTTACCGATCATGAATGAGAAATGACATCACACTTACAATGTCATTCCAATATAATTTGCTTTCATTTCAACGATAACATTTTCTGACTGCATTTGTATAAATATACATGATATACAAAATGTCAAATGTACATTGAAATGATTTATTGCTGATTAAATATGTTGGCAATATACGCTTCATAAGCTTCACGAAATATCTTATGCACTCCTCTTCATTTCCACGATACAATATTCACTGTGTGTAATAGATTTGTTGAGTTTCATATAGCGCCGCTTGGGCAATGTAACAGTAACTGGCGTGTTACTGTAAGGGGCGTGCATTGACTGCTAACAAAGGTTTTGTCACCAGGCAAAAGGATTAAGACTGGTATCTAAAGAAGTTTTTAATTTGAATATGCGCTGGAGATGTCTTCTTATCAGGTACGATGCAAAATACAGAGTCTCATAACACCCATATGCTCAGTTAACCATTCTTCTAAATATCAAACCATTTCCAGAACACTTTGCCCATAGAAGCCTTTTTAAAGCAATGTTTCCACATTTACTCATGGGTTTCCATCCCAGTGTGCTTTTGGATAATACATAAAAGCTTTCTGGCAATCAAATGGCTGTGGCAGAATGCAACACCATCAATACTTGCATTCAAGTGAGCACCGTTTTGTTTTTAATTCCATGAAGGTAACTTTTATGAATTACAAGAAAACATAAGTTATTAACACCACCGTGCACGTTCATATACAATGGCATGCGTCAACTTCGTAGATTTATTGTTATCAGTGAAGTTTGCTAGAAACATTTTGGCCAATGTAGCGTTGCATTAAAACTGTTTAATACTTCCACTCCATAACACCAATGCCTACGAGTCGTTTTTACTTACGGTAGTTCAAAAAACGTTTCTATTAGGACAGGTGAACCTCTTTACTCCGGCAAGTAGAAAGTTCGTTTTCATGAGGTTATTAGACTAACATTTAGTCTATGAAACATTTAATAAGTTACTGTTCCTTCATCCATAATATTGTTTTCTTTGGGCTCCTAATTTTCATATGTATTCAATCAATCTAGACTTGCTGTATGTGGACCTAGACTGTATAAAAGGCTCCTTTTTATACACAGTCATGAAGCAGGACTATGAGCTTATTTACGACCCGCTATAATACATCATCTTATTAACTGTTATAAACACAGAAACATCTGCCCTTAACATGGTATGAACTTTATAGAAAGCGACATCGCAGAGTGCGTAAGCACTTTTTCCACTGACCAGGACAAAACTTGTTTGAAGGCCCTGGCACTATAGATATGAATTGATTTACGCCGGTCATAACATAATGCATATTGAGGGACTTCGTCCAAAAATTCACTCGACACTGTGTTGGGGAGCGCGTATGGGACAAAGGTTTGGCACAGGGGATTGACATTGGTAATTATCACGTCTACACCTCTGTATTGAAAATGTCGACTCGGCACATTTTCAGATTGCTGTTTGCCGCGATGAAAGGTTGACTGTGACCTAACCGGTAATGGAGGTTGGATAATAGAGCGTGCATTCTCGCGAGAATTACGTCACGTCTCTCGTTTTATGTCAAAGGTCAACGATATGCCCGTTCAAGTCTCGCCGATGGGTTTTATTAATAAGGATAAAAGTGTATTACAGCTTCAAGTGGGTTTCAAACTTAAAGATTGGAGTGAAAGTGTCAATCGATTTTATGTCACATAATACAATCTGGGTGATGGATGTGACACTTTTGATTGAAATAGTGCTGCATTCGGAGATCTTCATCAGAAGAATGTCACCGTGACATGTCAAACCGACCGTGAACAAAATAGCGAAGCTGAAGTGCAAAACACAGGAAAACAAAAGATCTGATTCAAAAATTCGATCTCATGCGATAAACAACACGATGTGTTCGCACCACTGTCAAATCTTTCTTTTAACTCAGGAAATACAATAAATTTTCAATGAAGATGTATATGTCTGTGTGTGATCACATTTAATCTTACGTTTATCATAAAGACCATAAACTGAGCATCGGCTTTTGTTATTCAAAAATGTAAAAAAAAAATTTAAAACTTATAAAATCATCACACAATACGATTTTAACTAAAAATAATTTACGAAACCAATGGCAGTTATTTGATGACGTCACACCTGTATTGGTATTAGATGACTCAAAATCCGATAACAACGTGATTGCATAGAATTTGAGCAGGTGTCAGTAATATTGACCGACTATTTGGTTCATACACTATATAAGGTGGGGCCTTGTATCAACAACCAGTCCAACACATAGATAATCATATACTAGTGTACCGATATTCTTAAATGGACTCACCTTGTTTTTATCTTTCTTAGTATTTAACGTATCTGAGTAGTCAATATCGCCCCGAAAAAAGTTAAACAATGTTCCAAAATTAAAAATGATTTAGAACTGGGCCTAGATTTTCGAAGCTCTCTTAGTGCTAAAATAGTCGTAAGTACCATCCATTAACATTTGGTTACGACTCTCTTAGCACTAAGAGAGCTTCGAAACTATATGCCCTGATAATAAGGTGCATGGACGGGTCCAGGAGTTTTGAAGAAGGGGAGTTAACCCATTGAAAAAGGTGGTGAGGTTCACCCTTTTAGGTCGTGCATTTTACGGTAGATGATGTTATTCGATATCCAAAATTGGAAGTTCGAACCCCTGAAAGTTTTGTTTAAAATCTGATAAAATGTGACGATTTTGGATTTGATTGTTTCATTTCAAATATAGTATTTAACTTTAAGTTTTATTTTCAATTAACTCAATTTTTTGCCTTAGTATTATTTTTTTTCATAAATACGCTACTTTCTTTTCACTCATAATATTAATATGAACACTGTTAGAAAAAACATCAATGTAAGGACTTGTATTTTGTAACTGTCCTGGTTTGGTTGACATTTCATGGAAGTGACCCTTGACCTCTCGAGCTCCTGTATAAATACACAGACATTTAACGTCCTATTCGCTAATATCTGGGTCACTTATGTCAATTGTGCCTCATATTTGACATCAACAAACGCTTACTGAGGATAAGAGTACATATCTACATAGCATAATAATTCGGTCAGCGTGAAGGTCACTCAGTACATTACAGATACATTTCTCGCACGTTACCAAGGTAACTCGATCTTAGTCCAGACCAATGTCATTAAAATAACAAAAAGTGATAACAAATCTCTGTAAGGTCTCATCTGCCCCTCTTTGGTACATAAACATGTCTTCAACCCCCATTTTCACTCCTAAACGCTGACATCTATCCCTTAATGCTGTAATAATATGTTGCCCTGTCCGATACAAAGATTAGGAGAGCAAAGGTGGTAACAGTAGATGCCTAGGTAACCTATAGTTATAGAAGTGCAAGTATTAAATGGTATGTCACAACAGAAAATAAAATAATAATTAGATATTAAAAGGGACAGAAAATATTTATTCACAACATCTCAAAAATTATAACCTTGACTCTCCAACCTACATTTCATTTGAAAACTTCACAGCTGTTTTATTATTACAATCAACAACCATGCTGTCAAAACAGAAGTATGTTTGTGAACCTGGTTATTTCAAATTTATGTTTGATAATCATAATTCAACGATATATTAGTAAACACTAAACATGATCGTGTCACATCTTTAAAATGTTATATATATTCTGTCGTAGGGTAAGTGAATGTTTTGTCAACCAGGGATGTAAAAAGGGTTATTCGGAGTTCAAACGAAAACTGCAGACTTGATAAGTTAGTGTCCTCGGTCAGTATTTCATCCCAGGAATGGCTTTGTATTGAGCTTAAAACCGGAGTTTTCTTTGAGGGAATAAAATTAAAGAATAGGGAAAATTCATTTTCAACGCTTTCTCTAAGTTCATTTTCATTGTTTTCGTAATCATTCTTGCTTTGTTGTTTTTTGTTTCTTTAACATTAAGTTTTTTCCTATTTTTTTCTATTCTATTTATATTTTTAAACTAATTTTTTAGATCTTTATTTTTCTTATGAGTGTTATTCTTCTTTTCCTTTCTTTTTTGTTTTATCTTTCTTTAGCCGTCTATTTCTGTCTTTATACTTTCTTCTCTATAAGTACTCTTCTTTACTTTTGCTCCCTTTTTATTGTTCCTTCGCCTTAATCATTATCTTTCTTTCTTACTGTGGCGCATCAGTATTGACACGAAAGACCTTATTTGTCGACCAAAATAAAGGAGGCTGTTGTTATTCTTTTTGCTTACAAAATACACACCATTTTACGTATCAGGTAAAGATAAACTATAACAATATGAATGGCAAACCGCCAGGTGAAAGGCGACCATATGGCCAGGTGATCGTTTCAGCGGATCACAGTTAATTACAGGTGTTCTTTTCACACCTGGACATAATCGATTTCACTAACTCAAATCCCCCAACTTTAAAGCCTTATTACGACCAACTGGAAAGGGGTGACAATTGTGAGATTCGCCGCATGATCAACAGGGGGCGCTTCGAGATTACGTCATGGTGATGTAATAGTTTATGTAACGTGTTTACCGCATGGTTGATAAGGTCCATGTGTTGTTTTGTACGAACCTCTCAACAAAGGATTCGTATCTTACATTGGTTGGTGAACACTTGAAATAGATAAATAAGCTTGTGGAAGCTTTCGGTGCAGAAGGGGAAACAAATGGTACAAAGAAGTATCAAAGTCATACGATTTTACACTATTTTTGGTACACTTCAGTTATTGTTCCTAGTTAATTCGTTACAATAATGGATCTTAAATAAAGAAACTAACAACATAAATGGTACATTATGATATAATTATATCAAAAATGAAGTCATAAAAGTTAGCACTATTTTGAGTTTTTGTTTGTAGTGATATGCTACAACAATACATCTGATTCAACGAAAAGGAAACAAACAACATAAATATAAATATGTTATATCTTCCAGTGTTTATTTTTTCTGATGTGCATTTTGAAACATCTCAAAGAAAGGAACGGCGTTATCGAAATATTTACATGATCTTTGATGTAGGCAGAAGGCAGCCTTTTACACATTGTACATGCAAGTTCGTGTATATTAAAAGACTAAGCTATTGTCACAATGGTTAATGCTAGTTAAAGCTATTTTAAAAGGGTATGAAACCAAAACACACATATGATGCATTTTATTTATATTTTTATAATATCTGTATTTTTATTCTTATAAATGAAAAATCAGACGTTTAAAAACATTGCACATCGGAACCAATCAAAAGCAATAAAGACCTGTTAAATGGACCACAGTTTGTCATTTATATATTGAGCATTGTCCCATATCGTTTATAGTGAAAACCACCTCTACAAGCATAAATTCAAACAAACATCACATTTTTGTCATGACGATATACTAACAACATCAGTTGGCTTTGCAACAGATACTGAATATTTCAAATGACCACCATTCGGATATAGGGACATATTTGATTTAATAGAGTGTTTAAGGTGGGAGGGTAGGAGAGGGGGGTAGACAATTTTAAGAATGGTGCTGTACGTTTAGAACTAATGTCACTAGCCGTAAAGGAAACAGCGGTTTTGAATATCAAGAAATTCTCCATATACCCTAAAATATTTAACAAAGAGATTCATTTGTTATCCTTTTTTAGGGTCGACATCGACAGTCAGATCAAAAGAGATATACATTATCTATTCACTGTTTATTGAGGTAAAGGTGTACAAATAAACAAACGTAAACAAGCGTGCATATTTGTAAGAAAATTAGAAACGAGAAAGTATCCTTTATCTGACCATGTTCGTCATCGTTCAGATAACAATAAGCAACAAACTTGAAGATTCTTTTAACTAGAAAGAAACTTACATAACCTCTTTTATTACTGGATCATTTCAAGTAAACCACGAACAGGTTAATAGAAGGTCTTGAAAATAAAACTCGCTTTTGCCGGAGGTAAGTGTTCACAATAATATTTATCCATTATCAGCCGAGCGGAATCGACAAAGGTCCTCGGGCAAGACCCGGAAGTTGAATCAAGGAAAGGTCAAGGTCACGACCGCACGTTGAGCTGGTGAATGACCAGCGGTCAGTTTGTCGTAATCCGTCACCGGTCAATTACAGCTTCCTGGTCAAACGAGGTGTCATTTCAATTAAATTGCTGATCACAGCGAAATCGCTTTTCTGCAGTCGAGCAGTTGGGCGAAACCTGAACAATGACACTTCCGTCAATTCAATGAAAATGCTGATTCTGCAGTCTTTCAGTAGAATTGAACCTGGCTGAAAATTGGACAATGAACCTTTTCTCATTCTTTCATGTACTTCCTGGCAAAAGTTTTGAAAATAACTTTATTTGGGTGATATTAAATGTTGAAAGAGGTTTGAGAGAATGTCATCGTTTATCCATTCAAGATGTTCAAACTCATCAAAAGCAAAAAGCCAAGAGATAATAATCTTTTCACGAAAATGAAACATTTAAATAGTTACGGCTATACCTTCAAAATGATAATGAGGATTAAAAGATTATCGTTTTATCTCTTGATTACTTATGTCTCCTATTAAAGGCAAATACAATTTAAATTGTTTCATCAATATGATCAGAATGGATAGGTAAAAACAGACACCTATATGTTCTATATTCGTCTTTTGCATAAACTTTTCCGTTTCTGGGTTATGTCAACATAATTTGGGTCACTTATGACGTCGTATTCATTTCTGTATATTAAAAAGTTTTGCTTTGAAAATATGTTCGAATCAGCAAAATTTAAAAACATTATTAGATAAGATTATTTAGTTCGAATACTTTTACCAACCTTTTATGAAACATTTTATAAAGTGTCAAAGAGCAAACTATGTCTTTGTTGATTTTAAAACAGTGAAACGCCTTTTGGATATTTACTCCGCGAAACATGAGTGCAATGATCATTAGTGTGATAAATCAAAGAGTGCCATTGTAGCATATTTGTAAACTTCGTAGAATTATATATTTCAAATACGTCTTTCACAAAATGAGCAATGTCATTGATATATGTGATCTAAAATGTGCAATAATAGCAATATGCAAAGATTCATTTACGTAGTGATATGACAAAGCGAAACTATCTCTAAGTTTACGTGGCGATTTTGTTTAAGGGAATGCGCAGTTCCAACCACCGGATATCATGTAAGCAGCTAGTATATTTATCTCGTGTCATAGTAACAGAATTCGGTTAACTACACGTGCAGCTGGACATGTCCCTATATACCAGACTCTGGTTGAAAGATATCGATGAAAACCTTTTAAAGAAATGGGGTCTTTTATCGTAAAAATTATTTATGACAGAATGTCTCTTGCTGCATTGCACAGAAATAAATTATGAATTGTCTTTTATTCAAAACGTCCCAAGTCAACTACAAGATCGCGAGAATGTTGGTCAATAGTCAGTTTGAGCACAGCATTGCACAAAAAAGAGTGTTTTAGTGCAGGTCTATCACCAGCTCAAAGACACTTCAGATTGTTTTTATAAAGTGCAGTTGCAGTGGAGTGAAGAGCTTGCACAAACAAAAACTTGACGAAATATAGCAACGCTTGAATCAGCCAGTAATATTAAAAAGAAACGCGTTGAGTCTCTTTTAAAATTGTATTCAAATATGAGGAAAAGCAAAAATGCATGTAAAAAGATATACCAGATCATCATGAAAATAAAGATCTTATGCTCAACTTCATAAGAGTCTGTGGTTAGATCAATAAAAGGGTCAAGTCCACAGGTAAACTAAGACAGATACAACCCCCGGTTTAGTTTACCTTGCTGATAACGCTGACAGATAGCCGCATTCCGCGCACCTCTACCCAGTAGTCAACAAGGCTTAAACTTTAATCTGAATAAAGGGGTAAACATCACATACAAGGGACCTTGCCTGTCATGTTTACGACAAATTTGAATAATTGATGGCCATATTGACACCGTGTGGACAGAATATGATATGAGTATGGGGAAATGAACATGAGTAATTATGTAGATAGGCTCTTTTATTATAAGTGCTTTAGGTCAATGAGGCCATTTAAAGTGTGATCGTTTTCTATTGTTGTCAGAAAGATTTCTTTTTGTTCTTTTTGTCGATATCGTGATTGTTAAATCATAAGACGATATTGTTATGATAATCAAACATTAAGTCAGTTTCATCGTCGTCGACGTCGAAATTCTTGTCGACATCATCATCATTATCATCATCATCGTCGTCTTCGCCGTTGAGTCTGTTCCAATAGGCACTATTATCGCCATCGTCATAATCATCATCATCATCGTCATCATCATCATCATCATCATCATCATTATCAACACCACCACCACCATGGTCCATCTTCATCATCATCGACGTCGTCGTCATCATATTCATCATCACTATAATCATTTATAACATCACACTTTAACTTTAATGACTTAAACATACATATCATTAAAATCGTCATAAACATCAGCAAAATCATTATCACCGTCATTTTCGTCGACATCATCACCATCGATATTAAAAAAAGAATATCTCTGAACCTTGAGCACTTGATCACATCGTCAAACTTTGACATTTGGCAGGTAAATCTTTGTAATTAGTTTTGTGAGCTATTTGCCCTAATTAGTCTGTAATTAGAAACCACAACAAAGCTACTGGCTGATAATAATATTTTTCCTTGTTTCATGCACAAGACAAAATCAATTTAGATCAACGTTCGAGACATGATGCCTTTTAACAACAAAATACATGAAAGGCCCAGCTTTTTCCTTAAGAAATGTCTTGCTGAAACCAAGTGTATGTATACGTTGAATTCGATACGACGGAAAGAGAGTGGTATTAAATCTGGTTACGTCATCAACCGGCGGTACAAAAAGTTCCCTTCATAACGCTCGTCATGTTATATTTAAATGTAACACGCTGAATAATATTTTGAATGCTTATGAACTTACATGGGAAAATGACCCGGTGATGTTTTTGTTGGTGCTTAAAGTTCTACCACACACAATGAATAAGGTTAATTCACCGATAACAGTCTGTGTAGTTACCTTATAAGTATTTGACATGTAGACTGGATTTAAGTCTCTCACAATATAATGGTTATGAAGTTATATTGTTATTTAAAACATAAGGGCTGTTCTTTTAAACATACGAAGTGAAGCCAGTGAAAATTTACACTAGTGGCAGAAAACTGATATCATATCGTAATTGTTTATAAGATCGTGTCATACATTTAGAATCACATAAGAATAATGCCAGATATTTTCTGAGCAAAACGTTGATATTCATTTGCCATTAAATATTTGAATCTTTACTGAAATGAATCAAAACAGGACTAAACCAAGTGGTTTTATCAATTATGAATAAAGCATACAATTGCAATATGAAATAAATCGATTTTATAAATTACTCTTTTAAATTAAGAAAATTTGACAGTCGTCTCAGGTTAAATACGTCAAATTATTATTCATATATAGACTGGATATTTACATAAGGACATATCATAAAAGGTAGAAAATGATAATAATCGGTTCACAATACGAAACGGGCATAACGTTGATAGTAGCGACTTTGCTGCAGTCTACATTACTAAAGGTATTCAACTTTGTCGCGGTATACAAAACTATCAGCTGTTGAGAGAAGGGGAGGACGTCAAGAGAGGGGGGGGGGGGGGTTGTCAAGAAGGGGAGGGTGAGGTTTGAACAAAGAATTGGTTTACACACCTCAGTTCATTTCCACAATGGCCCAGGCAACTTGATATTAACCTAGCTGGACTGACGTAAACGCCGTGCTATTACATATCGTGCATGTGTTAAGAGCTTCTTTGTGTCAGAGGTGTCCGCTATGTGGACTGCGGACCGGGTATATATAATATTTCCGCACCCTTGATCTTACAAATTCTGGCACTTGATACACTATAGGTGTTTTTCAAGAAGACGTCACTTATTCGCACTTACGAGAAACATATATAATTCTGTTTGTCACCCAGAAGCAATAAGACGTACGTGCGTCACTGAAAATCTAAAATATGTTCTTAATTCTTTAGGACATTATTTCTCTTTGTAGCTCAGAATTTTTTGAAAGGCCTATCGCAAGTCTAGGAAATAACAAGTTTCTTTTTAGCTCAGAACTCAGACTAAAATTAAGTCCATTAAATAACTTTTAATAACCGATTTTCTTAGTGTAAATTTTGGTCTGTCACATGTGTGTTTACACATGCTGAATGAGAACCTACACTGTATTAAAGGCTCCTATTGTATACACAGTCAGGAAGCAGAATTTCCCAGTACCAAAAATATTTGATATATAAACAGATAGATATTTAATCAAAACGAGACATCATAACCTTAGAATATTTGGCAAGACTAGTAGACGTCAGTATGAATACCAAGTAACCACCGAGGCATCTTTCGATATTTTTATTTAAAAAGAGAGACACTTAGATATCGCCGGATGCATATCAACGTTATTTTTTGTCAACTGATATGCATCACAGCTAACATTTCCTTAATAAGATAATTAGTACTGTTGTCTCACGTGTGTATCTACACTTGCTTAATGAGGACCTAGACTGTATCAAAGACCCCTATTCTATACACAGTCGTCGAGGTGAATACTCAGAACCAAATAAAGTAGTTTAATATAGACAGAGGTAGGTCTTTAATTAAAAAGAATGGATAATCTTAGAATATTTGGCAGTGCTCGAGGACGTCAGTTCTGTTACTATGGAATCATCAGGACATTTTTCGAATTCTTTATTCAGAGAGAGAAACACTTATACCCTATATGTACACCACATGTATGTTTCTGTCAACTCACCTTTGAAACAGCATCCATTTCCTCAAAATGTATATATCAAAGTTATTACTGGGAGAAAGGTGAATTTTTGATGGTATTAGAATATGTTTTAGACATCCTTTTCACATGTTAAGGATCAGGAATAAGTTGTCAAACATAAAATAGGCCCACCAGACAAAACTGCTGCACTGCGTAGGAAACTTGGAAAAGTCCACATTAAACGTGGAAACTACAACATAAATATATTCCCACGACACCTAAACAACAAAATATGCAACAATATGCAATATGTAGAATACCCTCTGCTTTTTATATTCAAAGGTAATTTGCATTTTTTTACAGTCAAAGGACAAAAATTAACGTAAAAGAGGTATATGAAAAGAAGACATTTAGGATATTGATAATATCAGGATATATAAAGTAAACAGTTCGACAGGTAGGAAAGTGTTTTTCAACAAACCAACGCTTTTGTATAAGTATTCAACTTAATAAAAGCCTCATATACAATGCACAATCATAGTGAACTGACTAGTGATCCATTTCAAAAACGGGAAAATACGTGAGGAAACCTAAACCATCCTTTTCCTTGTCACGTAAATTTGGCTCTGTAAGTTTTTATGAAATATCCTTTGATGACTTCCTCGTGTTTCCTGTGATCTTTTTATAAGAAGAATTTGATTTTTTTAGATAAATCAGTATTTTTGACCTATGTTTTATATGATATCCATTTTCATAAAAATTGAAGGGACACAGAGTACGTTGTTTGGATCAAATAAGAAAATCAAACTTTGAAAATGGTGTCATTATGTCGAGAACTACTGGTTGTATCTTAAAAATGCCATTTTAATGCATATCAACTAAGTATAGTGACAATAAACAGCATAAAAATATGATTTATGATCGAAAACCGGACAGTGGCGCGCGCCAATGGTTCAAACATGATTTCGGAAACATATCTACAGAAGACACAACGACAAATATGGTATGGTAGTGTGAAGCATATCACATAAGTATTATACACGCAGATGGGACGTTGAATGTCAGTCTCGTAACATTTATATTGCCGTTTGTTGATTATTATTGGAAACTTATAAATATCATAATTTTGTCATTTAAGTGATATTTCCGACACGATTTCAACTTTACGCAGAACACATGGTATATTGGTTGTTAATTAAGCAATATATAAAAATTTGAAACATACTCTGTGTCCCTTTAAATATTATCTCTGAAGGTAAAAACGACATTTTTCGGCCATTTGACAATGTGAGATCAGCATAATAATAATGTATTTCTGACAAATGGTTTGCAATTGACTTCATCAGAAATTAAAGCTTGTTTCAATGCAACATAAATTATCTTAATCAACGCTGAGCAGATTCACGTAGTGTAGCACAAGTATGATTATATTTCAATGAATTTTTTTTATAATACAATTGCCGTTGAAATACCGAGATCTCTCAATGAAAGTATACCGCGTTATCAGTCACTGGTGAAAATAACATTGGAACGTGTTATCGGTCACACGCGATAATATAAATTTTCTACCTCACTCCATGAGATAAACCTGGTATTTGTCAAGAAGAGACAGATATCCTCCATAAATGTAAATATGTGATTTATTTAAAACTATTAAAGGCGAGGCCGATCGACCTCCTAACGGCTCCATCAGGTTGACGTGACATGAACCATGTTACTTGTGTCACACTACGCTTTCAAATGATGTAATTCATCTTCTATTACATAATGTGTCGTGTGTAAATATAACCGGTAATATAACACTGTCAACTCTTAACATACAAACCTATTGGTAATGCAGCCCTGCTCCGGCTCCGTGACTGTATGAAGTAGGAGCTTGGTGATATCTAGATCCTCGTTCAACCAATACACTGCTAGGTCAAGAAATTAATTTAAAGTGCCTGTTCTATCATGTTCTGTCCGATTTGCCTTGGGTTTTTTAGGTGTGGAATGACATAAAAAGCATACTTTTACTGATTGCAAATTATAATGAAAATAAACTATATTTAATGAAAGAATATCCACACACTTATAAGTGATTCATGACAATACTAAATTGTTGAATTACAGTTGATTTTAGGTTCTCGTACACCATGTAGAGATTATGCAAATACTCTGAACTACCCTGAAATACTCTGATTAAAGGGCCACATGCAGTCAAATATGTCAAACTTCATATATGGCGTTATTTTAGCAAGAAGTATATTGCTTGTTTCGGAAAATCGGTATCTTAATGCTTATTTGTGTCGCTTTAGTGTAAATAAAACTTTTGATACTTCTGGATTTAATTACTCACGTTTCTGGGATACTTCCTGCTTTCTCGTCTTTAGGATGAATAAGGAAAGGTGTCACAAATTTTTTTAATAACCTGAATTGTCGTTTAAAGTAAAAGTTGTATCATAGTGTCTTTATCCAGAACAAAGGAGCTAGTGTTTTTTAGTGTTGAGAGCATTTTGATTAAACGTAACTAATTCACTACATAAAAGTTCGATTACAGGAACAGCATGTTGGAGTCGAGGTTATTTTTGGCAAACGACGAGAGATTCCCATTACCATTACAGCTTGATAGTATGAATGTACAGAGGGGAGGATTTTATCGAATGCCATTGAAATGAAAAAAACACGTTTATTTTGAGTCGTAATCAGAGTGTACGAGTACAAAACGGATAAAATTCAATTTCACATCCCCTCGAAGTTTCAAATCCAAAGAAATACGGAACTGTCCTCTCATAGACATGCAACACGTATAGACTGTTTATTTCCTCGGTTGACATTTTTTATAGATGCTCAAAGAAAAGTTGTCCTCGTTTAATCACTGAAAACATACCAAGGTCAACTTACTTCACTAAAATTCAAAAGTGTTTAGTGAGGAGAGATGAGTTGCGGTTTAACACCTCTTTCAAGATTATTTCACTTATATCGCGGCTGCTGGAGTTATTGCAGGGAGAAAGCCGGCAACACCATTGTGGCCATGCATTGCAGTGAAACCTGCGCGCATCGGCTTGATCTACCGAACCAATGGTGGTACTGCGCTGAAATTCAGTGTAGCATTGCACCCAAACGTTTCTGCGTGTAGAACAGTTAGTATTGACCTTTAACGCCTGAGTGAGTATATCCTAGTAAAAAAAAGCTTTAAATTGTAATCTCAAAAACGATTTCCATGTCATACAAACTCGTATTTCATGTAGATAGTTTAAATGGTTATATTAAGATTTGAATGATATGTGGTCTTTTAGAATGAATGGATACAGGGGAGACCCCCATCAACTACCCCATGCCCTTTTTTTCAAAAGGCTCCCCCCTCCCCCATTTCCAAAATTTCTTGTTGGTTGAACATTTTCAGTCAGTGCTTTGAGATGTATGCCTAACTCTGAGGGTGTAGGTTCGAATCCCGCAACTCGTCGATCCCCAGTACCGTCCCGCTAAGTCAGCAATCTATAATAATAATAATGGACTTCGGGACGTAGTATATTACAGCTAGTTTTAACTAGATTGGCTAAATCAGCGTATTTATATCCGCACAGCTCGTATCTTCACAATTACAAAAGCACTGATAGAGCAGAAAGAGAAGTCAGGCCGCCTGGTAGCGTAATTGCAGAGAGCGTTATATCCGACATACAACAATATTCGATTTGTCCACTACCTATTGATGATTTATTTCAATGTTCCCTATAAGTTGGCATATCTTATAAATCGTTCACTATCGTAGAGGCCATCGCTGAAAATGTCTGAGTAAAGAAATCTAACAGACGAAATGCTTTGCCCATGGCAACCTTACATTTTGCTTTGGGCTGATGACTCATACAGTACTTGAGAGTATCGTTCTACATGCCATCATAACCATTTCTCTGATACATGTACACATATCCGAAATAATTATATTCAAGTAAAAACTGCACACTGACCTATTACTAGACCAAAATTTAGTCTATGAAAAAGTTTAATAATTAAATGTTTCTTCACCCATAATATTATATTATTTGGGCTCCTTATTTCATCCGTATTCAGTCAATCTAGACTTGCTGAAAGTGGTACCTAGACTGTATTAAAGGCTCCTTTATATACACAGTCATGAAGAAGGACTAACCTATTACCAACATAGCATGCTAGTCGAACAATTATATTTCAAAATGAATATTTGTTCAGTTAAAAAAAATCAATGAGAAAATATGTTTTGTAAAAGTAAAAGGGGACCGATATTCCTTCATTTGCATATAATCAAGCTCCTCTTATAGACTTGCTTAGGCTTTTATTTTAATTAGAATTTGGCTGACAGTCAAATAACATGCTTATAAATCCTTAGTAATATAAACGTTGATACACTGACAGAAACAGAGCTTAAGATGTAAGCTAAATGTAGGGCAATAAAATATCTCTTTTAACATACACTGACTTATCTAGTATATTAAGGTATATAAATAAAATATTATTAATTATTTTAAAAACTGCTGATGTATATTAAGTGATTTAGCAGAGAGAAAAAAACTTGATTGATCAGTTTGTTTATCCCTCGAGGTTATCTGTTTCGCTCTCCTAATTGATTAAATGATTACCATCTACCTGGCTAATTAAGGACAGGTGGGACAGATATAAGCCAAACTGTTCGTTTGAAGTAAAATGTTACTGGCAGAAGGCAGGATTAATTAAAGTCATTATCTACAATGTAATTGCAGCCTCACGGGTTGACCTTTGACCGCACGTTTGTATCCTTGCGAATGAAAGAAAATCCTCCCTGGGGACCACACTGGTTTGGACAGTCATTATCATTTCTTGATATGCATATATGTATATAAATGTAAAGAATTCGGTGACTGGGTGAGGCGATATCGAACGTATCTCATATCAACCCTACAGTGACGTCATAACAATCTCAGTTTCTGAACCTTGGAATAAAATGGAAAAATACAGGGGTTTTCTAGTCTATTTTTTAATTTGCTACACAATGACACGTGTTTTTTTGCAATGAGGAAGAATCTCGTGTATATAATTGTTTAAATGGTTAATCACAATACAATCCATTTAATAGTAAAACAGTTGTGAGTACTAACATATAATTACCTTGACTTGAAATATGAATGGTATTACAAAAATGAACTACCGTTGATGGACAACAAATGAGAGACTTGATATGAAAAAACCTTACGTACATGAATTCTTGTCTTTAAAATGTCACTTTATTCGATATTATTCAATTATTGAAAAACATTTGTTAATACAATACCCCTTAAATTAAAAAAAAACACTGTTTTTTTCACAAGATATTTTTTGTAACGAAATCATCGAGAACAATTTGCTCTGCAATTCAGCGATGGCTACCTTTCTTCACAGACTTGGAAACATGACCTGCCAAACAGGAGGCACTTGTATTGAAATGTGCGTTTCTTTAGTCGTTCAGTATCAAATTAAAATTATGATCAATTCGGTTAAATACGTGATTCACATAAATACTCATCTAACTTCCTCGAAATATCTTTTGATATTTCCATGACTTGCAGTTTTCTTTGAAATCTTGACAATTAATCTTTTTTAAAGATATTTTTCCATCATATGAGTTCTTCAACCTTCAATGTGTATTTCCGAGAAAGTCCTTAGGTGCATGCTTATAGCTTGGGGCACGTATTGTCGATTTCACAGATAGAGGAACGCTTCCCTGTCACTCAAAACGTATGTATAGATTGTCACAAGGGCTGTTATGGCGTACAGTTCATCGGGTTTACTGCGATAAGGGAAGTTATAGCCATACAACTTTTTACAACTTCTGTGTCCCTACCTCTTTGAAGCGGTTCCATGTCATTCTGACTGGACAGAAATAAATTTTATGAACTTCAGAAATGGCGTTATCAAAAACCAAAATTTTAATGAAGGAATTTGAAAATTATGATGAAGTTATTGTCATAAGAAAATAGGCTGAATGCAACATACATGATAGTTATAGAGCAAACAAAAAGGATAGTGAAAACCGAAAGTAAAATACTAAAACCGAAAGTATTGAAATGCACAATATCGAAAAAGTGAGCATGTACAACAAATCGAAATTAAGGAATGACTTTACCGTTGTAAACGATTACACCAAACGAAATTGAATAAACGCAAAAAAAGCAAAAGAAAATATCGTAATTTCTTGATTTTCACATTGGTCTTATTAAAAAAATATCGATTGTCATATCCATGATAAAAAAACCTTACAAAATCCATTTCAAACATCAAAGATATGTTTCACACTGCGTGTAATTGAAAATATAGAATCCATTTCAAACGCTTTAGGAAAGAACCAGTGATTGAATTTGAAAACGATAAAAAGATTTCTCTGTTTTATCTGACAAGATTCATTTAGATATATTTGCTTTGGAAAATACTTCTTCACATCCGACAGAACTCCGTCCGCGTAGACTTGGCCGTCAAAAAAGAAAGAAATCTTGACCTAATACTGCACCGAAGAAAAACAGGCGATCGAGGCTTATGACAAAGCTGAGTGACGTTTCATCAACTAGACTGTAAGAAAGTCGCTAAAACCATTATTTAGACCACAAGTGTCATCCAAACTTATTGTTCAATAAAAACTGTGAAAAAATGAATATATCTGAAAAAAGTGTCAAGTCTTCTTATATTTTAAGTTCATAGCAGTGTGAGGTCATCAGAAATGCGTCACAGCATGTGTACATCATGGACAGTTGACGTAATAGGAATATCAACGGTTTCTTTAGTGAAGGCATGAGAGGAAATAAACTTATGAAATCACGACACGAAATCTCAATAAAACCAGTAATAAAGTCAAAATGTCTAACATAACTCATACTGATCGACTGCCTTGCTGGTTGATCATCCATTCAATTGCGTCTTTAATTACTCAAAATGGTAAAACATAAGTCGGGACACATTTCCATATATGCACATGAACACACATAGCGATCGTGACAAGCAACCTTTTTTTCACTTTGGCCTGGTTATTTAAAAATAAACACTCGTTTAGTTAAAGTCATGAAACACACTTACTCGAGTCATTATCTCTATTTCCTCTATATAAAAGTCAAAAGCAACTATTACAATTTATTACAAAATTGATGTAAAGACTGGCAGTCAGTTTAGCCTAAGTCATGGTTTACCATGTGTATCATGCAGGCTCTGTCATTCGTCAGTCAATATTTCGTTGTTTGATGCGTGCCGCCGTGTACACACATAAAGCCTTAGTTTAACATCACGTGACCTCCAGTTCACGTATCGCCAACGTCGTCAAATCGACGACTCGCTAAGGTCACATGTTCCCATGTTGCACTTCTTTGAGACCGTAAAATAGTCCATGGACGAAAATAATTTTCCAAAAATATCGGGCTCCCGCACTGAGTAAAGTGAGCTGTTTTCGTTGCATGTTTTTCACCCAAGTCTTCACGGAACTGGCCAAGAAGCAAACAGTCACGTTTACGTTGTGACGATGGCTCAAGTTGTGTGATTAAGGGTCAAAGTGACCTGGCAAAGTCAACTCAGCTTTGTGATATCTGCAAGGGAGTGGAAATCATTAACATCACAGGTTGACGTTATGTTTCAGAGTAAACGTCCCTTCTAACTCCGATTGGTTTATAAAAACGAATAAAAAATAAAATCTCGTAAGTTATTTTGAACTATTTTTGGGTGCTTATTGACATACAGGAACTGATGCCATACCCTTTTCTGCAAAGTATAACCTCCAGCGTTATGTCAAAGCGTAGACCATTACAATATGACAACTTCTTTTCTTTAATATTTTTCGTAAAGAGATATGATCGTAAATTATAACGTAAATCTTAGATGGGATTATAGGTTACCTTAGTAAAGATAGTCTTTCTGAAATGAGACCCTAGGCCCAGATTTCCGAAGCTCTCTAAGTGCTAAGGTAGTCGTAGGGCCTGCCCATGTTAATTGATGACACTTATGACTATGTTAGTTTTAAGAGAGCTTAAAAATTTGGCCCGTGGTCAATACGAGTACGTTTCGGTGTTTGAGTTTCACTGTGTAACTAGAACGGACCAAGGTTACCCAGCGAATTTTGGATAAATGTTTAAGATGTATACTCCACAAAAGTTTAGGACCACCCACATGTGCAATATTTCTGATATCATTATGAAAGAACTAAAGTATATCTTAAGACTGAACATCGGGGAGGATGTTAATGTTTATGTTGAGCATATAAGCCTCATCATTTTAAATGAACGAAGAAACCGAAAGATTTTTTTCCTTGTCTTACCGCTTAGTAACTAAATGAAAATAAAGTTGTATAAAACCTTACAAAAGTGTTCCTTTTTCAGTATCGTATGTCGAATCTGCCAATGAGTAAAATTGGGTCAAGACATCTCGAGGGCTAATTTTTACCATTTGTCAATTCTTAACTATTTTCTTTCTAATATTTGTCTAGAAATGTCCTCTAATAAAATCCCATCCTTTTGGGCACTTTCGTTGTTTCATTCTTGCCAGTGCCTCTTTTAAGTTAATAACCAACTTGATTCGAACACTTACATTCAAAGCTAGATTTAGCCTATGAAATATATTTTCCAATTGTTGCAATATTTACGTTTTAATCTATGGCTTGATCTTGAAGTTCAACCTGTTTCTCTAAAGTTTAAGATTAGCTAAATGCAGACCTAGACTGCATTTCAGGCTACAGTTCGGAACAGGACTAATTCGCAGCATGTAACTCGGAATCATTATCTACCAATGAGCCACTGTGATACCTGATATCACCTAAAGCAACGGGTAAACTATCTACTTTCTGGATTTGAAAGAAAACCAAGTTCGATCACTAATAAATTCCCTTAATGCAATCATACAATATTAGAATCTTAATCTACACAAAACAGTTGCAGGCATTGAAATAAAGAACTTGGTTAACTTTCAAATCCAATGGAATCGACAAATTTTTTTCACTTTGTTCTTTCACAATGTGAAATAAGACAAACAAATGGAATTGGATTCATGTTTATTTTGAAGCAACATGTTTATCACAATGTAGGAAAGGTCTAAAAACTTATTAAAGTATCATGTATCATCCTCGCCATTACTCAGATGTACCAATACTTAATACTGATGTACGCTTGTCTGTATCTCAAGTACATGTACATACGGATTCCTTCAAAACTGAACCAAATTGGCGTGCAAGGCCCTATCCCTTAAGCAGGCATATTCAAATACATACCAAAATATGTAAACAATGAGTATTTCCTTCCATTTCTGAGCAGATTCAAGACAAGTATCTTGACTCAAAACTTGTACATTTGTACTTGGAACAAATAATACAATCAAAAACAGTTTGCATGCCATTTTAACAAATTCAAACAAGCCGAAATGCCACAATCCTTATTGGTTCCTAGAGTTCATTCATTCGAAAAATATTGCCTTTGTCAGTTGTTGACAACAAACACTGGCAATAATAATGCACACCTTTTTGCAAACAGTGTCGCTGTGTTAATATGCTGTCACCACCATCTTGTTTACGAAATGGAAAATAAAAAAGATGATTTCACAGGTTTTTAACCTCAGTTTCTTGTCCTAGTGTTTAACATTTTCACACTTTAAAGTGAATGCATAAAAATTGAAACAATTATTTTGAAAATGAATTTCAAACTAACTTTCCGTTATGTCAAGATATAATTGAAGTCAAATTGGATACAAGATAGCAAATTGAAAAATACGAAAAGTTAGGGAAAATGACAAAAATTTGCGCAATTTGGAGTTATGATATTTTGTCGATATATTTAAATAGGGTTTTTTTCCAAAAACATTTGGTGACAAAGCCTACCTATCAGATGGTTTACAACACATACCACTAGCTTCTATTTTCTCTAGTCTTTGATTGTCTAGCTTTACCAGAACTGCTAGTCAAAGCAAGAAACGGTAAACAATATTCCATGATTACAATTGCACCAATAAAATGATTTTCTTTTGCAGCACAAGGCGGAAGCCTTCAATATATTACACATCAGCATTATACAAATTCAGACAAATCGTTGTTCAATGGATTTGACTTGTACAAAACAATTATAATTTAAGCACTATGGGAAGTAATCACAATAAATAAACTAGTTACAAAGCTTGGTGATGTAATAGTCATTTGAATCTAGTGGTTTCTGTGTTGACTATGTTATCACAATTTTCACAAATTCAAAATGCTTACTCAGCAATTTCATATAATGAAATTGATTTAAATTGAAATTGTACAATCCTAATATCTCACACAAAATTGGAATGATGATAATGACACAGTTGAAGTGCTTGTCGAGTTAGTAGATCTTTCTGGTTAATCATAGGCAATCATATTCACCTAGTTAGTACCATTAGAAAAAACAGTTTTATACACCATACTTCCATTCTCTCCCAACAGACATAGCTCCTCTTAAATTCCTACACTAACCTCTGTTGTAATACAAGCTCTTCTCGGGCAATTTCCCCTAGGGATAAAATATTGCAACACAAACTTAGTTTCAGCACATGAAAACAACACATGCATCGATAGCATATTTGTTGTCACAAAGAGGCCTAGATAATGATGCAGCTGCTAGATATAGGGACTGTGTTCCGTAAAGAAGACTCTTAAGTGCATATCCAAATATAATTGATTTCCCAAAGCAAAAAGAAATAACTGAGTCTTTTTTAATGATAAGTTTTGAATTGGCACTATGATTGCACAACTAACTTAGATTGCATCCAATTAAGCCTTTACATTCAGAGATCGAGAAATGCTCCTATTAGTAAAGAGGTTAGTATAGGAATTTATGACTGAGTTACCTCTGTGGGGTGAGAAATATACACCTAATTCATTCCTATTTCAATCAAAACACCTTCTGTACAAAAATCACAAATTGGTATTACCGGCACAATTATCATAACATGCAAAATTTGATAGAAAAATAACTTGCCTTCCTTTCTCAATCAAAAATGTAAACAAGTTGATATATTTAATGAGCATAGGAACAAACCATAACAATTTTAACAAGAAGTTTAACTGTTTTCAGGGGAATTTAGCTCTGGTTTTCTTTGTAAATACACTTACTATACCTAATGAGTGCATAAGTTTATCCTAAACAATTTTGAGTGAAAAGATTGTTATTTTTTCAATATGTAATGTGACTTAAAGTGAAATGTGAACCTGGCTATTTGAGTTGGTCGTTTAAACTTAAAGGCAAGTTAGTCACATTGCTGATTTGATTTACAAGTATATTGGAAATTTTGTTATTTCTGAATACAATTTTTGTCACACTTTAAATTCCTTATGTGCATATCATAAGCGAAAGCAAGCAGTTTAAAATATACTTAGTAAGTGTAATATTTCAAGATAATACAAACAGATCTAAACAAATACTTGATACCTTGTAAGGTAAATGAAGCATTATTTTTCATGTTCAAAATTCGTGGCTGTCAACATGACCTTAAAATTTAAACCTCAAATTCCAAAGTAATAGAAAGTGTCAAATCATTTATAATTTCCCTGTTCTGACCTTATCAACCAGGATGAGAAATAAGCCCAAGAAAGAAAACTGGCATAATAAATACTTTGATCGCGAGCTGTATTTCAGGTCAGAAGAGGAGAAATGTCGGTGATTACCTGAACAGAGGAAAATCAAGTCGCATGCATTTTTAAAATTATGCAGCTTTCCGGTTTGATTTGTTACCCAGGTGTGATGACCACATGCGCAAGAAGTGCGACAAACTGACTAGAACCTGACTGAAATGCCACCCGAAGTGAGGTAATAGGTTGCCACAGTTGCCGCGGCAGCAGGAATGCACCTCTTCACAACGTGATGCACCACATCCACAGCAACTTAGTTGGTGCAGATCTTTGGATTTGCAAACAGACCTTGTTAACAATTCAGTCAACGTTAACAATTTCAGTCCGTAAGATAGCGGTTAACCGCAAGTCACATTTATAAAACAGTCCTGGAGAGAGAGCACCACTCCGTGAATTGAAAGACATGTTCCGTTCCCTCCGACGCAGAGGCGACAGGTGTTGTAAAATCACTTGTGGAGATCCCTCGCAGAAAGGAGGCAACAGACAAACAGACAGACATACACGCACTCACTCATTCTTCCTCTCACTCAGTTCGTGGGAACCTCCCGAACGCAGGTGCACCATGGCAACCCCACATACTGGTCGCAGCATATGTATGTAGGTAGTATTAATATGTACACAGTAGAAAATATCACAGATAGCTAGAGTCTGCTCAAGTCTTCACAAGACCGAGACGAGACTCCTGCTTGGAGGCTGAATGTATGACACGTGTCCAGGTGGAAGACAGCACTCTTTGCCGGTAGGCAGACACACAGTTTGACGCACATTTCTCCTCATTCTGTCTTGGCAAGTTCACAAAACCCAACCAAAAGTTTGATCAGGTCAGACTATCACAACTCAAAGAGGAAGGAGTCACTTGGGGCGTCATGTCATGTATCGCATCACTGCTCGTAAACTGTACAGCAGCTCTGCTTGTAACCGGGCTTCAAACAACATCAGGTTCACGTGCACCTGTAGCGAAAAAAACACCATGAATTAATCAATGAGACCATACTGAAATATTGAACAGACTCATCAAGAAGGTAAACAAATTCAACCAAATTTTTCTGAGCAGGATTAAGAACAAAGTCAATTTTTGAAGGTTTACATTATCAAGTATAACTAAAATATCCTGCAAAAGTCAAATGATGTGCTGTTAACCAATAGCTTAATCTTTCAAGTAAAACACACTGAACAAATAGAAATCTATGTTAACTTAAAATGATCATCTATTAACTCATTGATACAATGTCAAACCATGAAAATGTGATTATCCCTAACTTTTTCTTAGCAGTATACATACATGTGACAATATTTTCATCAATTTTTTTCCTGATGAAAATCGTTTTCAAAGTGCGCTTACCTTTTCAGAATGTTTGAACTCCCTCATGACCCCGTCATATTCCTTCTTCGTGAGTCTCTCCGGGTAACAGGTGACTGTTTTGATGTACGCCTTCAGATTGCGCTCCAGCAATTGGTTTACTTCACCGTAGTTGTAATCGTCGTGACGGATCCCATACATGCAGTGGATGTAGTTCCAGATCGTCCGTCGGAACCGTGTTGTGTCAATTGATACATTGTCGCCCATTCTGATGTATCAAGGAGTAATGTTATTTGATCATTCAATTTAATTTTGAAAGATTTTTAGAGAGTTATCTTAGAATTTGGTATGTTGAAAATGAAGAGAAATATATGGATGGCACCAAGATTCTCAAGAGGAACAAATTATGGGAAGTAGCATTAATTTTGTACAGATAAGAATCCAGCAAGAAATAACACGTCTATGTTAATCAATAAGAAAAGAATTTTGGATAGTTAACAATGAAATATTCCCTCAGGATACTTGACATTCCAGTTCGAGTTATCACTTACACATTTTATGTAATCAGCTGGCAAGAGAATTTCTCATAGTGCATGAAATCACAGCTATCCTTAAATAATTCAAGTGGATTTGACAGTTATGCAGGAGTTATATTGATTTGAGGGATGACTTACGTATAGTATGTGAGGTTGTATGCCATGTTGAACTTTTCGTCAAGAAGGTTGCCGACATCAGTGTACAATCTGTTCGCTAACGAGAAACCCTGATCTTCCCACGAGTAGTCTTGTGCTCGGAACGTTGGGATATCAGACACAGAGCCTCGCTTGGCAAAATCTTGGTAGTGGAATGATGCGTCATCTACATAGCACATTATGTCAGACTTTGGGGACGGCGGCTGTGCGTCTGTCGTTACTGGAAAAAAATCAGAAGTTTTAGAAACTTTAAGTCACTTCAAATCATTTTTTGATTGATAATTTATTCTTACTTTTATATATTAATTCTTACTAACATAATTAATAATAACAGTAATTTTGTTAATTTGGTATTTTTCAAAACTTACTTTCAGCGTTCTGAGATTCCACGTGCTGAAATCGTGCCAAGAGTTCGTCCTGTGTCATTTCTTCCTGCTCTTGCTCGTTCAACGCTCGCATCTTCTCCATCAGAGCCAACAAACCTCCCGTCTCAAACTCAAACTGAAATAAATTAATGATTTTCAATTTTAATAGTGAATACCTCTTCAATACATGGATTTCATAGAAATGATAATTGGAGATAGTTATTCCTAAATTCTATATCAAGAATATTATGAACATATTCATGATAATATATTTCTAAGTATACTCACTGTTTCGCCATATGACCCGTCACTGTTGTAATCAAGCTCGTTTGCATCACTAAGTGATGGTGGGCGGAAGGTGTAGCCGCCATCTTGGTCGATTTCCTCGTTAATGCCACACCCAAACACAAAACTTGACAGTGCATGGAATTGGGCCATGATAACCAGGGCATGAACAACCTCGCTTATTGACCAACTGTCCTTCCCTCGTGTTAGTTTCTGCAAAACATGTCAAAGACTGATAAAAACAATTTATACTATTTCTTCTTGAAGTATTCAAGATCATTACCCCATTTACACAAGTATCTGAAAAGCTCATCACTGTAATTTATTTAAATAAACAATACAAATACATATTCATCTTATTGCTAAAACAATATGTCTGAAATTCATTCACAAGAATATACTAACCAGCAACATCATTTATACATTTTTACATTTTACACCTATGACTCAAGACATGTTATACAATTCTAATACGTCTTATGTCTTCAGAAAGATATTAGATCAATTAGAACCAGAAGTGATAATCTTAACTTACAGCTATATGTTCTTTGGTGATGAGCCACGGTCTGTGAGCCAAGATCTTGTTGATTTCATTGAGATCTCGAAGCTTGCGGGGGATGCGATCGAGGCCCTTCAACCACTCGGGGTTTCCTCCTTGCAGCATGAATTCATGCGACTGCAGCTTAATAAGGTAGGAACACTGGTGTCGGCCGGCAGCCTGAGAGAAAAAAAACCATACAAGTGTTAGTCTAAGTTTCACAGAATGTGCACAAGATGTACACCATATATGTCTTTGATACAGATGTCAATTTGTTCTATTTTAATAGCCTTCAAATACAGGTCATGATCTCTGCCATTCCATAGCTATTGTACAATCAAATTGTCATTTACGTAGTTACATTAATATACCAGATATTCACCAAACAATATTCTTACTTTGATGTAGAATAATTTGTTTTTGCTTTCATAGTTAGGCTTTATTTCAGATCTGCCTAAAAAATGCTAGAAAAAAATAAACATTAATATGCAATGACTAACATTTATATACTAAAATCCTTCACTTTTATAATGACTGTGAAAAGCATTTACATACAAAATAATTCACTCAATAAATTAATTAAAGAGTTTTGGTAATGAACATCACATACCATGATTGCTATGTAATGCCGATATTCGAATGGTAAAGGTCCATCTTCACGAAGCAAGTAATGTTGAGTGCGTAAAAAACATTCCAAGTAGTCTGGGTGGTAACCCATTAATTGGGTAATATTTTCAAGCCTGTTATTCTGAAGGAACGCGTCCACGAACAAAGTCCTCGTCTGAAAGAAATCAAAACCTTAAATGAACTATAACAAAAAGAAAATACAAATCTTACAAAATGTATTTGTTAAATATGAGAGTTTTAAAAAAATTTTAAAATTAGTGTACAAGCATTGAAAGTAAGATATCAAATTTAAATAGCCAAATCGTCAGGTTTGTCCTCAATGTGACAGAAAGTTGACGCCAGTATGTGCAGGGATTGTGACATAAAACATAAGGCGATTTAATTTCACCTTACAACGAAGGTAGGGTAATAAAAATCTTGACTTGTCGCCAACGTAACTAAGCTCACAGCTGAGCTAGCAGAGAAGGGAATCCACCGTGCTATTTATAGCTCACAATGGTATGAGCCTGCTAGCCAATCAGAGCGCGTCTATTCTTAGATCCTACGCCAGTGGTTTCCAAGACTAATTTCACTATCTGTCAATTTGTTTGCCTTTTCAGAATAGCCGGGGTTACCTTTGTTAGGGTTCTACGATGAAGTAGAATACGTGAACTGCCTGTAAGACTTTTTCAAAACAAATCCATCTAACGAAAGAGTGCATGCATTAAATATATGCAAGAGTAGATGGTCAAGATGTAAAAATTTTAGGGAATGCATGAGGACATTAAACAGAAATTAACGAATGAATGATCTAAGAACATTTCAAATGCTTCATTCAAGAGACATTATAAGTTAACACTTGAAACTGAACTTCAAACCGCTCAGATTGCGTCAGATTATTTATAACACCATTATACACGGATTATGACAACCTGTCTGTCAATCATCGATCAGCTGTTTATTTCAAGCGCGTGCATGTCAGGCGGTTGCATCAGCTTACACGGGAGTTCCGCGTGAATGTGCTTGTAGGATCTATAAGCTGGCTTGGCTTGCATCAGCATTTTCAGGAACAGTATGTATACAGGATAATAGCGTGACATGCTTGACCGGATTTGTATACATCCTAGGTGTGGGCATTTAGGAGTGCACCGGGACTTATAACAATAACATGTATAGCTTTAGTTGCATCATATCTGCATTTAGGATTAACTGTTTACTATGGATAATGGCTCAATGTCGGATTTTACATATTAGACAATGAGTAAAATTTACTAAATAGGTAATAAATATTCACCTTTTCATCAGGTGTGTCAACAGGAACAACCTGCAAACAAAGAAGATAAGGTAAAATATATGGTAAGTAAATAAGGTTTCATAGAGGGAAAAACACAAAGATACAGGCCTATGTCAAACAAAATGCACTAAAATACAGCAATGAGATTTAATACAAACAGATATCATAGCAGGGGCACTTGTGCAACAACCATACAGCCTAGTTGCATATAGGTTGCAAAATTTCGCCAGAAAAGGCTTTTACAAACAGTGAGCTTTAAAATGACATATATATGGGAAAAGACAACAAAGAAATTAAGAAAATCAATCTTCGTTAATTCAATTTTTTCTTAAAAAAACTGTCTGATACAAGTAAATCATTCAATTTATTAAACTGTCCGACCTTGGAATTGTAATTTTCAAATCGAAGAGAATTTTCGGTAATTATAATAATCCTGCATAAGTAGCAAAACAATGATGTCATCGAGCAGACGAAAGGCAGAAAAAAAGTGAGTGTCATGAAACAAAAGTTGACTAAAATCGGCAACAGCAAACAGAGGAAAATGTAGCTGGGCGAACAGGTCGAGCAGTCTTTGTTTGCAACGGGCAGCAAATTTTGACAGCTGACCCAATCGGCCTCCGAGAAAAGATGGCAGTCGAACAAAGCGATTCACTGTCATCAACTCGATAATGTACATTTAAACTTTAATTCATGTTGGAATCAACTGACAACTAAACATCTGATGTTAAATCTAACCTCAGTTTACATAGACGAGGCAATGGGCCGTCGAATCGGGAAACAAAGCCCCGAAAGCGAATGGAAAACTACTGAGAACGCCGGTTAGCTGGGCAGACGTGCTGACACGATTGAAATTTATTTTGGTGAAAGGCATAAAACTTACTTGCACATCGCCTTCAAGTGGGTCATAGGTTTCCATGGGAATCATAATGTTGCGTAGGTATTAGTTACAATCACAAAGTCATAAATATCACAGAAATTAAGAGGTACTCCACTCCCTACCTGCCGCTACCACGGCAGACGATATACTGAATAGAACAGCTGATTGCGACTGTATGACCCACTGCTGACCTAATCAACATGAATAAATTAAGGCGGACCAATGGGATCGCGGCATCGCTATACCGCGATACAGCGCGAGCTTGTTCGCGCAATCGATAAGCGCAAATCAAATCTCGCACACTTGGCTGTGCAGGGATCTTTCGAGGCGAAATATCATGAAAATGACTTTAACTGGACTTTACAGAAAAAATGTAAACAAAGACTCAAATAAGAAAATTATCACGTAAATCGTCCAATAATATCTTTATTGAAAACATGATAAAATATGTTCCATGAATATTTATAATTTTTAAAACTTAAAAAAAACTTGGGGAAATAGTACAGTATATATGCATCAGAGCATGCTGCTAAAAATAAACTTCACGTCATTTTTGGGTGACACCGAACATTTGGTGGTACATTATTCATATATCACCCTGCATAACTAGTTAGCATTTCTGGATCAAAGGATACGTTGTGACTGCTCAAACTAAAATCAAAACAAAAACAATTTAAAAAAACAACAGACACCTGAACGTTTATGTCGCGTGCATATGTGAAATACTCTTCCATGATTATACCTACCAAATTATGTTTTCAAAGACCTCTAATTATGATCTGACGAATCAACGATTGAGCTAATTCCAGTTGAGTATTAAAATGTCACACATCATCGCCTCTTGATTAATGAATGACGCATTACGTAAGCTAACATAAACGTTTCATACTTATCAGAGATCTATGGAGTTTAAGGGGGAAATACTTTTTGACGAAAAGAGAGGGACTAAAGGCGATTACAAAAATCCACGACATTCAATTTATAAAATAAAGAATCTTACACACAAAGAGATACGTTATAACGTATATGTGAATTTATTCCCTGGACCTTTATCTTTTTTTCCTTGGAATAGATAGAGTGTACATCTAACAAGTAGAGAAGGAGGAAGAAAGGAGGACCGGAAACAGGACACAATTTTCTCCAGAATTAGCAAAGTCATATACGCGTAGGTTGACGTTTACTGTGCAAATGTGTTATAACCTTTTGTAGACGTAAAAAAATGTTTATCACACACTACTCGTGAAATCAGGGGCGATAATAGGATCTTCCTGGGGGAGGCAGGGTTGATTTGAGGGTGCTTGTATACCCCAGGTGTTCATAAGTAAGTTCTTGGACTACATATTTACGAATCAGTACAATATAGTATATTGCAAACTATTCACTAGTATTCATGTGTGTATCATTAACACAATGGCGGATAGAAAAGAAAATTAAATTGGAAGGGGGAGATTTCTAAATGGAAATGATTTATTCTGTGCATTGATTCGTATAGTGAAATATATTCTATGTATCGTTGGGTCAATATTGTATATTGCAAGTATTAAACCCTATTCATATATATGTTGCTGACCTTGGCTCATCTAGGAATTTTTAAACGGAAAGGGGCGATATTTAATTTTTATAATTGAATTGTTTTATGCATTGATTTGTTTAATAATAATAGCTTTCTTATACCGCGCATATATCCATGACAAAGCATGCTCAAAGCGCCATGAGTATTATTACCCTGGAGGGATAGTACTTTCGGTGCTGCAGATTAACAAGCGCTCCGCGCGACCGTATAGGTCTGTACTTCCCCCTTGTTCAGGTACCCATTTGTACAGCTGGGTGAACTGAGTGCAAAGTGGATGAAGTGTCTTGCCCAGGGACACAACACAGGATGAGACCCAAGTTACAAATTTTTGGTGTCTCCACCGGGATTCGAACCCGTTTAGTGAAAAATAAATGTATATTGTAAAGAATAAGGGAGACCATGGGTTTTTAATAATTGTTTTAGAGCTGATCACGTTGCCCATTACGCCACTAGTGGATGAAGTATTGCCGAAACGGCGCTAAACGATAACTCTCTCACTCACTCAAGTTGCCCATAAATATATAAAAAGATGCATCATTAAGTGACACAGATTATGTTTTGGAACTTTTATGTTCCTTGAAGAAGAGCCAAATTACCATTTGCCCTCAATCAAATTAAAATCGCCTAGCTTACTCGCACCTTTATCTTCCTTTTTCAATTCTTGTTTTATTTGTATGTTTTGAATGATAAATACAAAACGGCTATATAAATGTTAGGACGTCGAAATTCTGCATACATGTTTATTGGTTAAAGGTCCTAATAAATATTACCAATCCATATTTAAATGTATGACTGCTGTAAATAAGTTTCCAAAATTACGTTTGAGTCAATAACGCGTATCATTGTCCGGTTTTCGATCACAAATCAAGACTTTAACCAGTTCATTGTCACTAAACTGAACAACTTAGATGCTATTTTTTTAAAACAACCACCACTTCTCGATCAGATAACACCATTTATGAATTTTGGCATATTTGACTCCAACAACATACTCTGTAGCCCTTTAAACTATATCATGCTATAGATGTATATGCTCTACATGTAATGTACACTGCAAAATCAAACGTTGATAGAAAAGTTAACAGTTAAGCAATCAATTATAAAACAACTGTGAATTATACTGTTTAATATTTAAACATAACGACCAAGGAAGACATTGAAAACATATTTTCTGTCTTGAGGCAGTTTTCTAGAAGCAGGTTACAGTGTTACAAACTCTCAGAAATAATCGATTTTCAGCTAAAATTGCCATTAAAGGTTTTTCCTCCAAACTCCACTTTTCGAATTTATTTGATTTGGGCTTTCAATATAAAAGCCATTACATGCGAACGCAGCAAATTTGCGAAAGCCCACCATAGCAGTAATAGGATGTTATAAAGTCTTGATAAACTAAATATGCTTTCAATATGACGCTCGTTAAAGTATGTCATCCGGGCCCTAGTTTCACAAAACACCTTATTCTTGGAGTGCTACCTACTCCCCTCCCCCCACCCCCACCCTACCCACAAGCCGTACCACAAACAAAACATCAAAACAAGACAGGAAAACATGATACAACAAAAACCTACAACGCAAAAAGTGCTTAAATTTCTACCTGATCCACCTGTGACCAAGATTATACCTGTGCCATATATGGGTTAAGGGTTTTCTTCTCGATTAATACGCAAAATATACACACATATCTTAATGAGGATATTAATTGTGTCGACCGACTATTCCTAGTCCATAAAGGCTACTGTAATGATAAACGAGAACATTGATATCAATTATTACACAACATTGTAAACACGTCGCTCAAACTATGTTTGTTTCTCAATGAATATGTAACATAATCACACCTACTTGAACGCTTCTGTAAATCATTTTCAAAATAATATGCAATTTGAATCTTCAGCAATATTTTACTTAAATGCATTTAACACTTCCGTTTGATCATTGACAAGTTTTCGGGTTAAAAGCAAAGTAATAGCAATAATGATACATTTATTATTATAACAAAACGTTGTGTTGACGTAAAAAAACGAATTCAAATGTTCATACGACAAAATAATTATTATTTTATTTTCATTTCTGCAATTTATATATATCTTCACTCTTTGTCAATGCACTTCCTTAATTGGAAATGAAATATCTGTCATGTAATTATTACGAAATCACACCCTGACTTGTTTACATCTCACAGGTATTTTTCTACGCATTCCAAATCGTCCAAATGAAGTAAACAATGTAAGCTAATAGTGACATGACACTTTGCATATTTGGTCGACTTTTAATTCGCTATCATCACTATCATTTACATAGCTGACCGACTTCACAAAGACAGATAACACTTTACAAATAAAATACTATATCTAATAAACAGTTGACATCCATTCACTATTACAACGGATGGTATTTAAGATTGGAAGTAACAAACTGGTTATTTGCCAAGTGGAAGAAGTTGAAGGTCGAACCGGCGTATGCCCATTGGTTGAAAAATAGGTAGTGTCGCAAAGCTGCATTCTGATTGGTCAAATCTGGAGGTGTGTCTCAAGTTGACCTTGGTAGCTTGGGCGTACATGTAGATAATATTCAGGCGAAAAACAAGTCATTCTGACCGAACCGGTTGAGAAAATGTCCGATCAAATACTTTAAGGTCATAACGAAAACAACGTCTATCAAAAAAGCTTCTTTCTCCGCAGAATACTAGAACGACCCTGATGTCTGTAATATGAATAAGCCGGAAGTAGTTTTTCGGTATCCCAGATTGAAATTTTCCACTCGGGGAATGATTTTAAAAAAGCTTTGTTTTTAAAGGAATGTATTGTGATATCGTCAATTACTCGATTTTATTTACAGATTTATCACATGTACATGAAATGAAGATGTAATCGCATGTCACCCAAAGGGCTAAGCCTTTTAATTTATGCATGTCGATTGTCACGTAGTCAATGGAGCTATCGCTGTCGTCATACGTTAGAATGAATACCGTAAATATAAGAATACAAATGCAACGATGTTATGAAAACTCATAGAAATCCCTTTCAACTCAATATTTACAAATATTCTTATCAAACTGAACAGGGATCGTACGGGTGAAGATTATCGTGACCAAAATCATACATTTAGGCCTACGTACTTAGAACCATATTTAAAAATTTTATTTGAATTATGTGATATATATTCGATACATCGTTCACTTTATCATATTAGTTGGCACATCTATCAAAACGAAAACGAAGACATATTTGTTTTCAAAAACTTTGCTTGAGTATTCCACTGTGTGTGTTAAAATGGTTGGAGCTTTTGCAAATGATAGTTTTTTAGTATGCCACAAACAAAGGATTTTGTTATCCTTTTCCTGATTTTTATATTTCTTGCATCTCTTACCACATTTATCAACTTCGTGTTAATTTGCACCTAATCTCCCACCCTCTGCTTTGGTGTGAATTCATCGCGTCAACAAAATTAATGTTTTCACAACTTTCCTAATGACAAACTTCACATTGCGTATTACACGTTTTATTATTATGTATCTGTTTTTAATACTAGGTGTGAACTTGGGGTCTCCCTTCTTGAAAACTGATAACTTGAGTTCACACTTTTAAGCAAGCCATCAATAGCGATAAATTAAAAAAGATTTAAAGACTTAAACTGTGAATCAACATTTATTACAAGTTGGTTTCAGCGATTTCCTGTCTGACATAACCAAAAACGTGTACTTAAGTCTGAGTAAATTCCATATATGGAAACATTTGCTCCACTGTTTTAACCATGTCATATATATACTGAAAACCAAAACACAAACATTTTAACTTTTCTGTTTCATGTAATTCTTTAGATTCATAACATCTCTACAAATATCTATAATCCTAACTTGTACATTTAATTGTAAATTTCGCTTTTAACTTAACAATAAACAATGTATATAATAGTTACATTCATTAAGGAATTTTTCACAATAAGGGATACACGTACAGCCCTTCGTCGTTAGTCAAAAATCAATTTAAAATATGAATATTTTAGCCATTATCTCATATCAAGAGCGAGACGTACGCTCGATGAAGTCATTACTTCTTGTAACTGCTGTTACAAAAATATTTTCCCTGATTCATGGTATAAGTAGTAATATATACAGGCGTTTCATACATCTGTGGAAGGTAGAATCGAAATTATGAATCAGTAAGGTTTTTTAATCACCGAGTACACGGAAGTTGCATATATTGATTCGTTCTCAAAATCTTGTTAGTAAGAATTACTATTTCCTACATAACAATTCTTTTAACAATCGATAAAACATATTTTGGCGTAATCTTTATCACCATAGCTTATTTTACCTATGTAAATAATTGAATATATTATTTGATTGATACTGTAAACATTCGGAATGTAGCTTTGGCAACAAGTTATAGTCAGTTTCAGAAACGTGACTGAATTCTGTATGCACGTGCAGGGATAGTTCTATTTTTAGCAGTGACGACACCCAAACAAACCAACGAGACTAGCTCCACGAGTCAAAACAAACCTGGACTAAAGGCGCTCAGACTTCTTCATAAATTAAGAGTTCGTTGAACTCCACATTCTCTCATTCGTTCATTCAACTTCGAACTTTCTGAGAAATAAATATTCGGAGTGTGAAAAGTAAAGATATGTACCTATTTAATGTAAATGCCCCGCTTAAATCTAAATAGAATATACCATATATATGCCAGTATTATTATGAGTGTATAAATGTAAGAATTCAAGGTAATGGTATGAAACAATGGCAATAATCAAAATCTATGAGTAAAAAAAGGAAAAATAGTCAGACGACTTAGTATGGAAAATATATACATACAGCCATATGTCATGAAATCAAATACGTGAATAGTTTGAAAATTGATTTTGAACAGTTAAAAATTAAGTTCTTGATTACGAAATCATGAAATACATTTAGTTTAAAATGTTCAAATAATCAAAATATAGTTTTCATTTGATAAAATATGCTTTATTCTTTCACAATTTTTCCCACTTTTAAACTTGTTTCTTCTTTAAAACTTAAGTTAAAAGTTAATGAAGCGCTCTTCGCTATTACACGACTGTCATCAATGGACGAAGGGAGATAACTCGATGAGTCAAACTGCGTCAGTTCTAAAATTAGTTCCTTGACTTTAGCACCAATGTCGTTTGTTGTGAAAGTCGAGCCTGCGCAGCACAGTGACCGAGTCGTCTCGTCTGAGCTTGATTTTTTTTGCATTTTCTATAAAATGTTCAGGGTTTGTTTACTAACACAATGACTAAGATCTAAAAGTATTTCCAAATCAGACTTGAGCGCAGTGTTTTGACTGGAAACAGTGTTCAACAGATATCCTTAGATGCAGGGGATGAACTGAACAGCTAGATCTAATGCACTCTTTTTTTGCTAAAGTTTTTAAACAGTATCTTTTTAATTTAAGTTTATTTTTTTCTGTTTTAAATAAAAAATATTCTTGCATTAGTATGTTAGTAGAAATTAAATATAGAAAATTCAGTTACCTTGGCAACATTTGTTTATGACCAACATGACATTTTTTTGTGACAATTCTATTTCGTTAAAAAAATATATATTAAAGTAAATTACTTTATCCTTCTTCAAACACTCCTTTTAATGTTTTTTAAAAAATTGTTTAGCATCATTGTTATTTCATTTCTTATCTTCTTATCTAGATAAAATGGACAATTTTTTTTTTTAAATTTCAAAATAAAACTTAACCAGAATTTTTACATGAATGACAAGAGGTACATCTGCATAATTATTCCCCTTGTTGGTTGAAATGATCTTGAGTAATTTTTGCAATAAAATTTTGTTCTTTTGTCTAATACAGGCTTTTCATCATTTCAATCAATCATGTTTATTTCAGTATTTCAGGCCACAGGGTGGTACGATTATATGCAAAAGTGAATGCAATATTTGTCACATGACCAATATTATGCTAGGAAAATCTTAAACTAAATATCCTCAAAAGGTATATTGATTATGTTAACATCATTTGAATTAAGCATTTCCTTTAATGACAATCTAATTTGACAATACTTTTATTTCGATCACTTTCTTTTAACTAAAAAATGTGCTACCAGCTCGGTAAGGGTTTGGATGATAGACTACATTTGGTTTTATTTATAATAATATATAACACTGTCAGTTTGAATTGACTGAAAAATGACTCACATATAAACATTGAATATCCTTGAATTTTCGCTTTTTATTGAGAAAACTGTTTTACATATTGATAGCGGTATTTTATGTTTAAAGTGCATTTAGGACAAAGTATTCAGGTCCTCTTTAGCTCTAATGGATAATATGGTAATAGCATATCTAATATCATTAGTAATATACAACTTTTTGGTTGACTCATATATTTGACAAAAATAGGCATATTATTATATTTAAATATTGATAACACAACTGGCAGCTTTTTTGTTCCTTCACATACTTGTATATATAAATCATTAATTAAAGTTAAAAACCTTACTCAAATTAAACTAATGATTGTTAAATGACTTTAATAGCTTGGTTCACTCCTAACAAAGGCAGCTTTAGTAGTAACCTCCTCAGCTAACCTCTGTTTCAATTTGAGCACTTTCTGGGGATCCAGTATGATTTCGTCAATGGAATCTTACCTTTTGTCTTCGAATTTTATGCAAAGATTTACTCTACATATTACGTGACCTTGTACTGTCAAATGATTCGAGAGTTGAGTGCACATTGAAATGGTTTCTAGTTTCCCCCAAGACATAGGAAATGACAGGCTTTTTGAATGATTACTTTTCACTGATTGCACAGCTGTCTTTGATTGGAACGAATCAGGTTTCTCCCTCTCTAGCCGGGAAATGCTCAAATTAAAACAGAAGTTATTGTAGGAAGATATGAACTGAACTACCCCTGTGGGGAGAGAATGGATTCCAGCCTGCTTCCTACAAGAGGAAGAGTATTGGAAGGAGTTGTTGGTTCCCTGCTCCAGACTCGGCATTATGAGGATAAAACAATATGCTTTACTGGCTCAGCACTGCCTTGCCAAAAAGCATTTAAGAGTTATTATTAAATCAAATCAAATTGAATTATATGAAGCTTTTATTGATTGCAATATTTATCTCCACTGAGGTGTCCTACAACAATGTGGTCTAATCTCATGATGGTGCCGGTCGGTCCAGAATTAAGCTGAAATCAAGACATCACACAATGGTACATGTTATTCCCTTGCTTGTCCCATTCATCAAGAGTTTAGAACGTAAAGATGATGCCTCACTGGGAACTTGTATGCTTGATGGGCAATTTTTATATGTAGTGCCAGATGTTTTGGTTGGGGTCACAGGGATGTGGGGAAGTTGTAGTTAGGTCATCCACAACCCTCTTGATTTTGAACACTTACCGGTAACTTAGGGTAAGCAACACCCCGCACCCCTCTTGATTTTGAACACTTAACTTAGGGTAAGCAACACCCCGCACCCCTCTTGATTATGAACACTTAACTTAGGGTAAGCAACACCCTGCATCCCTCTTGATTATGAACACTTAACTTAGGGTAAGCAACACCCTGCATCCCTCTTGATTATGAACACTTAACTTAGGGTAAGCAACACCCTGCACCCCTCTTGATTTTGAACACTTAACTTAGGGTAAACAACACCCTACACCCCTCTTGATTTTGAACACTTAACTTGAGTGATGTAACTTGGGTCATCCTCTTTAAAATTTCTTAACTTTTCACTCTTTTGAACAAGTTTATCAATGCTTATTCTTAATTCCTATATATTCTTATTATTCTTCACACGTAATGATTAAACTCTCATGCACTTTCGCATTACACATATTTTCAAACAAGATGAACTTTATTGAGACATAACCTGATCAAACAAAAATAATTAATATGCACTTAAGAAAAATAATTTATTTGAAATTTTATTCAATATGTAGATCAATAATTTGCCTGTCTGTACAACTTTTCCATTATTT
Source organism: Phorcus lineatus (assembly GCA_921293015.1). Classification (NCBI taxonomy): domain Eukaryota; kingdom Metazoa; phylum Mollusca; class Gastropoda; order Trochida; family Trochidae; genus Phorcus; species Phorcus lineatus. Next base: position 10,157,904 of record OV121085.1, read on the forward strand.
CTAATTTCTAACATATAATTCTAATTAACATAAGCTTCAGCAAGTTTCTTGTCCTGAGTTAGAAGAACCCCTCTCAAGCCCCGCTTGCAAATTTTGAGTTCAAATCAAAATCCATGTCACAACAATATTGTAAAAAAGGTTTTTATTTGCAAGAATGGGTTCGAGAGTAAATGAACTAGGCTGCTAAAGTTTTTAAAAATTGACTAACAGGATTCAGCCTCAATCTGTCAGGGGTTTTTGCTTTCTGCAACAGTCTGAAAGCAGTCTCAATGCTCTCACGTTTGGACATAATTTCATCTAGCCAATCATAAAGACTCTGGTAAAAGCCGTTAGGGTCAGTGTCGAGGGGCAACTATCTCCCGTTAACCTTTTGTTAAACTTGATCGTCACCATCCTTTTTTTAAACGTGATGATGTGACTGGTTTGCTAATGACTAGGTTTTGTCTGCGTTAAAGAGGTGTCAAAACGTGAAAGCAATGAGGCTACTTTCAGACTGTTGTGGTGAGAAAAATCCTTGATCGAATGAGTTCAAATCCCTTTATAGTAAATTTGTTTAAACTTTAATTTCTCTGAACACAATTGATTTCAATCAGACTGATACACTAGGAAAATAGAAAAAGGTCAACGGAAATTAAAATTATGAATACCTCCTTCTCTGGGATGAAATGACTGGGGCCCTGACCAAGACGTCGTGGTATTTGTATACCTCTGCCTCGCTTCTGAAAGAAAAGAGAGAACAAAATATTTACTCAAACTAATAAAACTAACAAACTTAACCCTTTGATTTTAAAAAATCATTAAACAATTAGACAGGTTTGCTTATCATCAACCTTTGTCAAAGTTTGTAAAAAAATATTGAGCAATTTGCAACAAAAACTGTCAGGAAGAATTGAAGAAATTTCCTTAAAGAAATATTTTTATGATTTTCACCCTTCACTTGATAGCAATTTGACAAATTTCTCCTGGGTCTTAAATTTTCAAAAACATTGTCTAAAAATAATGGAATTTTGTAATTTCCCAATTACAGATTATGGGTGTGATTGATTCAGAGAATTGGCTTGAACTACCTCTGTCAGGAGAAAATGCAAAATAGGGTATTGCCAAGGATGCTTATTGTGTCCTTACAGTTTAACTTCTAGAAAATAAAATCAAGTTTTTATATATATCTATAATCTGTTTTGATAAAAATAGGTAAAACAAATTGTTCACCAACACTATTATGCATACATATGGATAATATTTTTATCTTTGTAATCCTGAAAAACATTTGTCATAAAGTAAAATAGTTTCACAAATACTATTATGTATATATATGGATAAAAGTGTAATTTTTTCAGCAATTCAAATCACTGTGTCTTTAAGTGAATATTCTCAAGAGTTAAGAGCAAAACTACCAATAAAAACAAGACACTTAATCCACAGTGCTCTCAGTCTACCCAGCTGTACAAATGGGTACCTGAATTATGGGAAGGTATGGACCTGTCATGTTCACGCGAAGCGCTTAATAGGCTGCATTGAAGTACTATTCCCTCAAGGTAATAATACAATTTGTGCGCTTTCAGCATGGTCCTGGATATATGCACGGTGCAAGAAAGCTATTTTTATTATTATCATATTCTCAAGTGTTCAGAGCAAAACTACCAATAAAGACATTATCACAGAAGTACAGAAACAGATCGACAAGTAATACTCCCAATTATCTAATAATAAAATAGTATACAGGTTGCAATTTCAGCAATTACCATTAAGGAAATCTACATTTAGATTATTAACAGGAGACCCACCAGACCCGATTCTTTCTGGACCTGTCTCAACACTAAGCTGATTGAAATTGTCCTGAGGTATTTATTAATTACAGAAAACCAGTAATTGTGATTAGCTTGGTACTTTCTGTGTCTTGACTGACAGCAGACCAATCAGTCTCCACGTCTATTTCAGTTATTACTGTCAATTTCGGTTATTTATCCTTATTTTGCAATCTATTCTCCCATAAAGGGTCTGGCTGAGACCTATGACAATAAATAGATCAGGTTACGACTTCAAGTGTCTGGACATTGTTTTACCATTTATTTCTGGCAGGGCTGTACACATTGACCTCTTTTGAGGTCAGATATTTTGATATTTCATATCCCTACTTGAAAGTTGATGAGTAGACTTGCCTGCAGTCTTTGGGAAAATATTTTTGTAAAATTTACTTATAGACTTTGTGTCAATGAAATTAATAGAGGCCTCACAATCTATCCTGCTAAATCAGCGTATATGAATCCGCTTTTGTTCCTTCCGTATACCCTGATATCTTTCGGGCAAAATCCCTCGTATGCCTGGCGTGTTATTTACTAATACTAATATGAGAATTTCTCTGTCTAAAAATTTAGAATCCTGATCGGATGCGATCAAAGTTAGTTGTGCAATCAGCGACGCCGTTTGATACATTATCATTCCAAACACCCCAGTTATTTGTGCAAGATTTAGCAAGATTGTCTGGAAATAAAAACATGCTAGTAACAATAAGGATTCAGTCTGATGGCTAAATTAACAGGATTCTGAATAACTGAATTCTTAATAAATAATTAAAAGCAGAAATTATTGTACAAGCTTTTGAAATATATTTTCCAACAATTTGCATGACAAGAACACACGTGAAGATATCATGACACAGGAATGTAATGTAAATTGTAATGTACCATTTGTAATAAAAAATGATAAAAAATAGACATTTTATCTTGAATTGTATTTATTTATTTTCTTTTAAATAACAAAAGTTATAAATTATTATGATATTGATAGAATGTACTATGTCAACATTTCTAGCCATTTCTAGAAAATACGGAACTGATACGGAACCCTTCTGATTAAATCTATTTCACACAACATGTTACACTGATATACATAACGCTTACTCACTGAGGATTACAAAATCAATATTTCAATATCATAAACAGATAACAACATAATACATTTCATCTGATGAGAGTTCATTTTGGTAAACTAAATAATCTTGACTTTTTTCCATTATTCAGGTGTACCTCTTGTATGTACTTGACTGTTTTTTATATTTGATATGGCAAAAGGAAAATCTAGATGCTGATCCATTTTCAAACAATATCTAGATTGCAGAATTTATTCTATTATCCTGGATCTAGAGCATTAACAATCTTCTCTCATCTAATTAAATTTTCTGGCAACGCCCTCGTTTCCTTTTTCTAAACACCCTGGGCGGCTAATAAGTTGAATATGGTATTGTCATTCAGAATAGTTTGGCCTTGTTTGGTAAAGTGTAAACAAGAATATAAAATTTGAATGTCAAAGTGTTATCAAAGTGTTATCAAAGTGTTATCAAAGTTTATGTATGTTCATGAGCTTATTCTGACTCATATGACAACACATGAAAGACTTTTGAAAAATTCAATGTAATGCAACTTTGGATAATTGACCCTTGATTATGAAATCACATCAATATTCAACTTACATCGTTTAGCAGAAGTAGGGTTAAATTGACAAAGACAAGAATTGTTCCAACCAAAACAGTTTTTAAAATGTCTGCTAGTGAGAAAATCAATATTGGCGAGCAGAGAGCTAGAGGCGTCAGCGTGTATTCCCACATGCATTTCTGGAGGTATTTTTATTTCATCATCAACATGATAGATTTAAATCTTATTTCATGTTCAGTTATTCTCATATTCCAGGCCTCAGATGCTAGCTAACGCAATGATTAATCATATTTTAATTCATAAATGATCCTTTTCATGTTTAACTGTTACCAAGCTGAGGGCAGGAAGAGTTGCAATCTCGAAATAATCCTGCAAGCAAGTGGTTAAGTACATTATCACAAATTTATTTTTAAAATTACTTCAGATTAATCTTTCGCCGAAATTTAACCCCAGGAGCTTTTTATTAAACATGTTTAAATATCGTGAAATATTGCAGGTTGATTTTAAGGAAATTTCAAAGAAATTCTTTTATAGGATTAATTTTTCTTAAAGTCCAAAAATTTTAATTTTGACTAAAATGTCTTACCCAAATCCAAAGAAAACAATTTAGAGTATAAATTTGCAGGTTGTTGGTAAAGAATATACAATCAAAATTTCTAAAACAAGTAAGTTTTTTTAATGTTCTAACCCGAAGTACCTTGACTTCACAAATCAATAATCCAAAGCTTTGTAATCAGTCTTACAATAATTATACAGTAAGAACAAGTCATCTCATTTATACAGGATCAGCGGCCTCAAAAATCCCATTAGACCATTCAACTACATTCAATACATGATAATCCATCATTAGTTCCCAAACTTTCAGTATTCATGTGTAGGTGGGTGTTTATGTAAGTAATTTATGTAAGTATATAAGTACCAATTTCATACACATCACCTAACAATTCATAACAACTAAATATGAAAATATAAACAAAGCATACTCCTTAATGCTCTTTGCGACTATGTGCCATGATGTTCAACTAGTCCTCTAATTCCAGTTTCTACTGGAACTTCACTTGCATCAGAACTATTTTTAGCAAAACCAGTTTAAGAGACTTGGGGACAATTTTACTGTGCCTGGCTAGCCTAGATCATAATGTATCGCTTGCGGGTTGACATGATTCTATCAGAGACAGTTCCAAATTACTTCTCTTTTTTTTAAACTTTGAAAATCCAATTTAAAAAGGTCATATTGAGTGTTTAAGGTTTCTTTTTATTGCCTCATTTTCAACATCAAAGGATAGTATAATTTGAAATTGAATTACTAGAATGGTGTTTTTTACATTTTGAAAGACATTGATGGAAACTTGAAACTTTAAAGTGGGGAAATGAAAAAGGAAAAAGAATTTATTGAAGTTGAATTTGATATTTAAAAGGAACAATTGGCAACAAAATATTGTGATCAGAATATGTAACTAAGATGTCATAATCAATCTAAAGCTCCAAACATAATTAAAATTATTGACATTATAAATTTCTGTTATAAATGACTGTTTTATGAAGTGTAAGAGCATACTCATAAATGTAAAAAAAATTCTAAGATAATATTTCAATTTAAGATAACGATAAATAGTTACTACATAAATATAAGTAACAATACAAGTATTTCAAAGGAGTCTGGAGTACCTATATGAAAAATAGATGTGTTTGTTAATATTTCCAAAAACAAAAACTGTATTTGTTTTCAGTGTCCCAGTTTACTGTTCTATAAACAAAAAACCAAAAATGTAAAATGTAAACAAACACATGTTAAAATTTAGGAATAATTAATAAGGATTATTATCGCTCCTCATTTCCGTAGTGCAATATATTTCGAAACAGAAAAGCATATAATTGCAATCCGGATTGAAAAAAAGATAGGTACTTTTAATATTTTGGTTTTTTCATGCTTTCTTGACTAAATAACAGACATTAGAACAGTGATCAATGCTCAAATGGCCATCATTTTGTAAAGAGAAATAATTCAGGGACTGGTTTCAGACTTCTAAAATGTCTGCTATTTTGTGAGATCACACTTTGTTTGCAACTTTCAGTAAAGTGACGTTTTTTTGGGTTATGTTTTTCAGTAATCTACAGGGAAGTTGTAAATTTTAAAGCCTCTGATGAATTGGATAGTTTAAGAAGAGTATACCGTACGGATACGAAGCATGTTGTTTCTATATTGCAATATAGCGTTAATACCTCATATCCTTAGTAATAATTGTCCTCATTGTACATCACATCAACTTCTAGAATGCCAATCAAGTAACTATCGATCGGCAATGAATGAAATGCAAGGATTTTACAGCTGCTTGAAGCATAAAATGACTATGGAATTTTTTTCATTTGTGTTTCTTTAATCATGTTCCATATAAGGGCATTCATGGCCATTATGTTATATAAAATTGACCAAAAAATAAACTTGTTGAAATACTTAGAGTAATAATGATACTGATTCCTTTTCATAATCATAATAATAATAACTATAATAGACCATTATTTGAAAGTTAGGAAAACAAGAAGAATATTTTACAACTTACTCTTCTATTTTTATCCAAAAGAATGAAAATGAAATGACTATTTAATCACTTACGCGAGAATAAAAGATTAACAAGTTGATTTGAAATAATGATACAAATCTATTTTTTGATCTTTGATTACAATTATATTGTTAGGTTGTAGGAGCATTATTTCATTATTTAAACCATTACAAAAATTGGCAATCTTTCTCAGGATTAAATTTGATGATGAGGCAGATAAATCAAAAGCAAGCCTTTATTATCATTACATATCACAATCATGTGTACATAAAACAAACAAATAATTTATTCATTTATACCTATATGGAAATGTAATCAAAATATTAATTGAATGCACATGATGTAATTAAAGAATTGATCAATGCAAGATGTCATCATTGATTAAAACAAACATAAAGTTATTACAAAATATAATTAATTATGCATGATGACCTCAAAAGAACGAATAGGTTATGTAATGAGGTGATGTGAGATAAGATCGGGTTTAACGGCGCTTTCAAGAGTATTTCATTTATATCGCAGCTGCTGGTATTATTGCAGGGAGAAAACCCGCGACAACATTGTGGCTAAGCATTGCGGTGAAACCTGCGAGCATCGGCTGGAATCATGCATGATGACCTCATGAAGAATCAGGAAAATTACATCTAGAGAAAGGCACATACGTAGATAAAAAAATTGCTCATAAACAAAAAATAAATTGAGGATAATTTGAATGCATGCTATCACTTCTACATTTAAATTTTTTAAATTTTTTTTTATAATTAAACAAATAGAAAATGTATGTATGTAATATGTAACTGCTAGATGTACCATGACAGTAAATATGAGCTTCTGCCTTTGATCTACTAATCTTTATGCATCACGAGGGATGAATAATTTAAATATCATGCATACATAAAACAAACTTACAAATGGCCAATGCTTAAAATATTATTATCTATGCACTTATACTTGAAAAATATAAATAATTGACATGTTCTACTATCATGTATCAATGATTTAATGCATTTTGGAGCTTTTATTATTAAAATTATGATAAAAAATGTGAAAATCATTATCATATTCTTGTAATAGCATACTTAACCAATATGCTTTATATTTTGCCTTTAATGCCTGAATGTCATTTAACATTGTTTCTATATAATAGACCATCAACGTACATGATCTTGAACGAATAAAAATATTTTTCAAATAAAATAAAATTTTAAAAAAGACTGTTGCAAATATGAAAAAATTTATTTCAGATCCCTTGCTAAGAAAATAAAGGGCGCGACTCAAAATATGTATTACAATGAAACTGCCTGCTTATGCTCGGAAAATAATAAGAAGGGGGCACTAATTTTTTTTAGCTAAAACCATTATAAATGCATGCTTATAGGGTGAAGGCACTTATTGCGTTTTATACGGTAATGTTATTGTTTTCATGAGCAGTCGTATGACTTTGTGTATGGGTGAATTTAGAACAGGTTATGAGTATCAAGAGGAAAATAAACATTCTGGAAATCACTAAACAATAGAAAATATTGATCCAAAGTCCCAAGATTGCAATAAAGAGTTATCTCCCTTTGCTTAGAAATGATAAAAACCTGCCTAGCCATCACTATTGTTTACATACACAACGCTTCAGTAATGTAGTAAATGTTTCATTAGGTATGTCTGTCAACAATCAAAAGTGACAAAGGCAAGAAAAAATGTTTTTATTGTTCCTATCAAAATCAACCTTATAGAAGTTTATAAGATTAAAATTAATAAAAATAATCAAGGATAATTCTTCTAAGCATGGATTATTATATAAATTGATTTTATATCTCAAGGATTAGATTTAAAGGTATGTAAAATTCAGAAGATCAGATCGATTCACTTCATATGACAGCAAATTTTTGTTTTTAATGATTTAAAGAATTTTCAAACACAAAAGTCGATAACTTTTACATATCATTATTATATTCAATACTAAATCTTATTTAAATGCTTTTAATCCTACCCCTCTAAAATATTATTCACTAAAATGAATTAGATCTTTAACATAACCAAATGAAAAATTGTTTATATAGCTTAAAAAAACATCAAATTTCAACAAGCTTTTAATACTCCCTAAAAGTTTAACATCTTGGCACATTAGAAATTGTACAATTATAGGGGTTAAACCTTTCTATAACTTCAAACTGTCAGTGAATATCTTTGATATATCTTTCAAATGATACTATCAGAAAGAACTATGTTTTCAAGTGAACAGGCAATTGATAACATATTTTTAAGAAACATATTATGAAAGCATTTAGAAAAAGAGTAAAAATAAAAGTTTCTATATGTATCTCATAGCCACGCCCCATAAAGAGACGTATTGTATCTGAACATAACATTATGAGATAACTTGATATGTAAATTATCATGCATAGCGCGAGATAAGTTGCGTATTTGATATACAAAATAAATGATGTACACAAAAATTATATATGCTTTAGTTTTAAAAAATCCATTAAAATTTACTTATATGCGAGAAAAAAAATAACAATCTGTATTTACCAAAACTTGCCAAACATTATGCGTGCCATATCACTGTTATGGTTGTAATAGGTGTTTGAAACCGTATCTGATTTAAGGGCTTCTTGATTTTATTTTTATATATTTATGTACTAATTTGGAAAATTTGAGATATATAAATTGGTAAATTTACTAAAACAAAAAAAACCCCTTGAATTCAATTATCAATAATATAACAGACACATTGTTACACATTAATAGTGTCATATACATCATAAGTGCACCTGACAATATCTGCTAGAAACTAGTTCCTGTATTGCATCACAATTTATGTAACATATTTCATGAATAAGAAACAAGTTGCCTCACAAGATTAACAAACTATTTGCATATTGCTTTTATGTTATTCAGATGACATGAGAAAATGCTAAAGAGACATTAAACAATTGAAAGAATTTGAAACCTTCTCTCAGTAGAAGTAGTACAAGGATAAAACATGATGGCAAGTTTGACTCATGAAAAGACAACCTGTGGATTCATAGTAAGGTAATTTTTTTTATAGTTTTGATAAATTAAAATGACTTTAACTTACATTTTATGCAAATCTATGACATTTTATAACACCTTAAAGGTGTAAGATATGCAACCTGGTAGCCTTGGTACAAGATTGTAGAATCATTTTCATTGATTTTTGGTCACCACTTTCGGTGAACTATTATTATCATCAAAAAGATGATTCTAATAAAAATCTTTTGGGATAACAGCTGAAACATGTTTAATGTTTGGATCCTGAAGCCATCGCCAAAGCTATTGCTGTAGTGGTTCACAATCAATTTTTTAGATGGCAAAATCTTTTTAATTGATTTTTATCACCACTTTTGGTGAACTATTACTATCATCAATAAGATGATTCTAATCTTTTTTTACTCTCAAAACACAGGTTGACCACTTGCAACATTTTAATGTTACGTTTCGGGGGTTGTTTCACCCCCTCCATCAGTACTTCATCATTAAAATGTTGAAATTTATGCAAGTGGTCTACCTGTGTTTTGACGGTACTCCACACCCCCCCCCCCCCCCCCCCCCTCCAATAAATACATATGGAACACTATATATATCTGCATAAGTGCAAATTCTTGTACTCTTTCAGGACAAGATTAGGGATTAGATCAGATATTAGGCCCAGTCAATCACCAGCACAGACTGCACCAACAGTTTACCAACTCAACCTGTAGGTCTTGTCAATTTTACATTTGTACACTATATAAATGGTATGTACCCCTAATGTTTATAGGATATCATCTATCATTCACACAAAAGGGACTGGCAATATTTGACATATCTAAATATTAAAAGCCCCAAAAGACTTTTCACTTTTTCATTCGAATTATTATTTAAGATTCGGAACTATCAACTTCCAACAGATCCTAAGCTTGTGTCAGCAAATAACAACTTTGACGTCATAATCATTTAGGCTCAGTCTGATTAAAATCGACCGTGTTCCGAGGAATAAAAGTTTCAAAATATTGACTGTTAGTGTCTACCGAGATTCGAACTCAATCTGTCTAGACTATCCTCTCCACAACGGTCTGACCGCAGCCTACTGTAGTGCATGTTCTTATGTAAACTCAGCTAACCAATCTCAATGCGTGCGGCAAAAGCATTCGGTATCAGTAGCTAGGGGCAAGTAACTCCCATTTACCATTCGTTAACCTTGATGCCCGCTATCCTTATTTTAAACATGATTATGTGATTGGTTCGCTTATGACTAGGTTTTGTCTGCGCTAAACTGGTGTCAGCACGTGCGAGCAGTGAGGCTGCCATCAGAACGTTGTGGAGAGGATAGCATAGACAGATAGAGTTCGAATCTCGATTGAGTCAATATTTTGAAACTTTTATTCCTCGGAACACGGTTGATTTTAATCAAACTGCATTTTGGGTTATCATGACAATTAATGCAATATTTTCAAATCAGATTAAAATCAAAATCTGTTGTTGAGCGGCCTTATAATTACAAAAATCAGGTCAATGATTTTAATTTGAGGTTTAATGAAGACATCTAAGGGAATGCAAAATAACTGTTTGATAATTTAATGGCTCTGTGATTTAAAGATTATTCTATTCACGGTTCATTCCTAATGTAAATATGATGTGATAGCCAGAGAGGAATTAATTCACTCTCAATCTCAATTTAGCTGGATTAATCAATAATAACGCATTAACAAGTTCGATAAAAGTTCTTGAACATTTTTTACTAGAAACCATGACATCAAAATCTATTCAATGTTGAATGAATTGAAACAAATTCATGTCACAGTAAATTTCCGTCCAAAAAGGTTACTGAAGTTAAAACCTTCAACCTAAACAATTTACATATTTACAATGATATAGCCATTTTTTTGACAATAAAAATAATTCTTCTCATTTTCCTCTAAATAAAAAGCTTTCGTAATTTTTTGGATAACACTGTTGACCTCTGTCCGACAAAGAGCATTAAAATTTCATTTGGCTTTGAAATTGATAATGAAAGATAACAAATGTACTGATAGCAGATTTATGTTCAAATCATCTCACTCAACTTTCATATTCACTAAAATAGCATAAGTATTATATTTACTTGTTATCAATATAAATTGAGCAAGGCCTTATACATGTTAAAAAGCTGAAATTCTACATCCCATTACCAGTTTTACTAGTTATATGAACCACAATTTTCCCAGCATGGCTATAAGTTTAATATGCTAGTCTCTTTCACTGGCTAATTAAAACCTTGTTGTCAACCCATCAAAATTTGTGTTTTGAGTGCAGTGCCGGTTTCACCCAAAAGTTAGAATTCTAATATGATTTATCAGTGTCTTATCCCGATCCCTTTTAAGAAAACTTCTTGTTATCACCAGTTTCCCAAATTTAATTGTTTGGCAACTCATCGATATTTTGATTTTCATTCTTTGAGTTCATTTTGTTTGTAAATCCTAATTCAACATTTAAGATGTGTCAATAGCAAATTTTGCATTTGTGCTGCATAAAAATGTCTTAATTTGCACATACCGTAGTGCTGCATCCTCAAAACTGCACTTTCCATTTATCAAGGGGTAAAAATTTCTATTAAAAATTGTTCAATACACTTAACTTATCAAAAGTTTGATGTGATTAATATTAAGAAATTCTAAAACCACATACCACAAAAATTGTTTTACAATGCATTCAATGATTCTTTTTTTGTTACACAAGCAGATATAGAATCTGGTGTTATCTCCCTTTGCACATAGAAATAGACCTTTTCACTGTGTCATAAATATACCAGTTTATGAAAGAATCACAATCTTTATTATGTTTCGATTGGTGAAATATGCCATTTATCGGTGAAAATAAAACCCGTATTTTCACTGAGTGAAATAAAAATGGTATTCTACTCAGTGAAATGACGCAACAATCATATGACGTCGTCTGTGACGTCATGAAACAATTGAATTATGTCATGCAACGGCCCGCGCTAGCGAAGCGTTTTAGATTCTCCATTCATATAGTTAGGGTCATTAACGTGGTTTTGGGAAACATAATAAATAGAACATTTGACATTTCTCGTCTAATACCATGGATATCTCATCGAGTGAAGTAGAAATTTATATTTTCACGAGTGGCATAGCCACGAGTGTAAATATATGATTTTATACTTCACGAGATGTGTCATAAATATACCAGTTTATGACTGCATTAAACACATTTTGGACATTCATTTTTTTAAACACAGAATTAAAGTCAAAATGACAACCAATGAGAAAAGATATAATGAAAACATGCTTGTTTTCTGAAGCAAATAGTTGCATCAGCCTGATGAACACAAAGACAGTTCTATATATCCCATGTGATGCATTGGAAATTTTTCCTGCATCAAGCTTTGATAAAATTACCATGAGAATAACAAAGTCATTCACACTTAAAAAATTGCAACAAAGATTTTCAATTTGTAACATTTTGTAATAATGTGATACAACTGTTCTGATTACTACAATTCAGGTTTAATGTTGATTATATCTATAACACATTGATATCAAAATGTAACACTATGTTTAAGTTTAAATAGTTAACCTAGATTATATTATTCCATAAGGAAGCCTTATAGTTTTTTCATTTAATCTAGAGGGTATAATATTTCACTTGCAAAGCTCATTCATAAATGAAAGTCTGATTGAAATACACATATTGTTTATGGCAACTTTGACAACGATTAATACATTATATAAGTTTATTGTTTGACCACTTGGTGTTAGTATTTGTTTGGCATGTTTTCGGCCTGGGTTATTAAACCACGCCCCCTTTTGACAAACGACGTCAGCCACTGTGACCTAAATGCGTTAAAACGGGGTAATGGTGGTCAGTTATTCTCTTATCTACACGGTCAAATCTGGAGTCCCATGTATTTGCGTGTTGCGATACATATATATATATCAGTGTACAGAAATGATAGCGATGGACTGTTGGGTCGTCTGTTATCATCTTAGACGAGACAACCGCCATGGCATGTCATTAACGACGATTTCAAATACGAGACCGTCTGCTCTACTAAAGCTGTCATGTCTTGTTATATAACAAAGGGATGTCGTCCTACGAAATATAATCATCTGTACTATAACAATATCTATATTTACCTAACGTGAAACATAAAGGGGGAGATATTAATGATAACATACCTGGACTTCCTCTAGCAATTCGCTGAGTTTTTCTCGAACGTCGTGGAATGGGCACTGTATAGAGAGGCACAGAAGTTCTGGAAGATATTCCACCACGACGGGACGAAAGTCCACTCCATTAATACACCCGCTGATGGGTGCTGGTTTTGGGCTTCCATACCCATCTAACCAAGAATCAAATGTTTTACGAATTGTTTCCAAACCCAGTCGGCGTACAGCTGCATCGCGATGGCACACACAGTGAAAGAAGCGAAGGCTTTCTTCGTCGCGAACTTTGGGTACAATCACCTCATTTGCCATCCACCTGACGTTTCCAAATGGCTTGTAGAATAATCCTCACTGGAAGACAGCTACCAACACACACCGCAATCCGCAAGCAACCGTCCTGTTGGATATCAGGCCGGCGATTGTGGAAATCAGCTGATTTGTTGCCGGTCCGTTCGTCTGACCCCGATAAAGCCCGACTCGTGGTCTTGCCTATCAAAATCGAACTAGGCTCGATTCAAGCTACAGTTCTTGATGAATACGACTTAGTTGTGATAGAAATAGATTGTATTTACAAAATGAGTTTACTTTTTGTCACTAAAGTCATGTTTTGACGAATACTGTTTCCACCTTTCCAAGGCCGGTAGAATTGGAAATCGGTCACTGCGCATGGATGCTGTGACCCGAGAGGTCGGAACACACCTCCAAAATCAGCCAATCAGCGAGTAGAAAACTGTGTTCCTTCCAGACCTATAAATACGATGTTGATTTATTAATTTCAAATCACTCCAATGTAAAGTTATGTCGACATTTCGCAATAATAACAAGCTTCACACCGACATATAAATGTATATGAATATTAAAATCAAATTTTATTTCTCTGAAAATATTATCTGTACGGCAAAAGTCAAGGACACTTGACACACAAAATATTTATCCACTTCACGATAACTGTGACTTAAAAAAGGCGTGACATGCGTTTATCTACCAAATCATCATTTGATATATACAACTTGAATAAATAATTACTGTCAACACTTGTCATTAAATCACGTTTTGTCTTTTAATTTGATTAATATTAACACGGAATCACAGATAGCATAAAACGAAATCCTATTTTGAGTGTTTTCATGATTCAAGAGTGATAATATTTTGAAAATTATTTTATTGTAACATCTATGTACCTTCCAATTTTAATGACTATTTTATAGAAAATGAAGCGATACCGCAGCGAATTGTACATTCATAAGAAATATTGGAACAAATTTTATTCATTAAGTGTTTTTTTAAAGCCATTTGAATTTCAGACTCAATAAAAAATAAAAATAAATCGATAATATTCAAATATCCAAACAACATGTGCCAATAGAATTCATTAGAAATTAGGAGGGACATAAAATTTTTTCATCAGGTTTTTTTTAAACCGTTTAAAACCATTTGATTTTCAGACTCAATGAAAATATCCTTAAATGATCATGAACCATCCAAAGAAATTGTGACAATAGAAATTATAAGAAATAACTCCAGAATTTTATCGTTTTTCCCCCACTGTTGGAGGTTTGTCGAGTCATTTCTTAGCGTGACGATCGAGAAATGCCTCTCTCATATGGAAATAATTATAAATGAAATAAAAAATACTTTTACAGGATTTTTTGCATAATGAAACACTAAATAAGAATTAATATATTCAGCATAGCTTACGACAGATTCCGAATTCATGGTGCCTTAATCGTAAATCTAAACACATGATCTGAATTACTAAAGGTAATAAATATAAATCATGTTTTGAATAAAGTTTGAATAGGTGTAATCATAATTCTTATCAAAGTTTTTCACATTTATCGATATTGCAGCCGTCGACCTAGCGCACTGTCAGCATGTAGGTTACATATTTAGATTTACACCATGTGTTATGATCATTTCAACATAAACCGCTGGACCGCCAATGGCTGTAATACGGTTTCGCTTTTTAAGAAAATGCTTTTCACCGGTTTGAGTTAAATTATAAAAATCAATTAAACGATGACTTTGATAACCTTATATAGCAACTGACGTGAACTGCTTTAAATATTATCACTGTGTTGGAAAAACCAACGTCATCATGTTGGAAAAACCGACTTCCTTCACTGAAAATAGATCAGACAGACAGACAGACATTTTTATTCAGTAACAGGCCTCCGACCCAAAATACACATACATAAACACTTTTTTTATTGTAACATGCGCATAATTATCTTTTTTCATTTAGATTTGTGTTTCTTGTCAACATGGTATAGGTGTAGACAAACATCCTTCATGATATTAACATTATTACTCTGTATAATGGATAAAAAAAAATCATAGTTGGGTATTTACTGAGATATTTTGATAGGTACTTTTTTCTCAACTCTGAATATGCATCACATACATAAAATACATGCCACTCATCTTCAACACCTGAAATGCCATTGGATTTACAAAAATAAACAATGCCTTTCATTATAAGTTGCATCTATGTATCTACCAGTTTCTACTGCTAATTCAAAGTTACAGCACCGAAATCTTGCAAATAGGATTTTTAAATATTGAGGAATATCCTTATTAGTTAAGTAACTTTCCACATTTAATAAAGATTTAAATTGCTTATAGTAGATAAATTTAATGTTTTTTCCCATAGATGATTGCCAGGATTGGAGTAAATTATCATGTAACCTCTGCCTGAATGATTTAATAAACAATTTGTGGTTACCAATTTCCTGGCTTAGCCAATAAATCCGAATCCAAAATTAAAAAGAATGTTTTTAATCTTAGTTGCCCATGAATGTCTACCTACATTGTCTAGTGATAAAAGCATGTAATAACATTGTTTTGGTAATCTATAGTCAGGCATGTTAAGAAGTCAACACCAGTATTTCACAGCTTTAGTTGTATAATTCAATTGTAAAGGCACTCTTCCACGTTCTCCCAAAGCCATGTTGTTACAAGTAGATTTTCCAAGTTTCAATACATATTTAGAAAACTTAACATGGGCAGATTCAATAGTATTACAGTAGGATGTCCCCCATATTTCAGTCTCATAACATAGGATAGGTGATATCATACAATCTAAAATCGTAAATAAATCTGTGCAATTAATGTTTCCTTGATTCCTTTGACAATTTTTAACAGAGAATATTGCCTTGCTTGTGATGCTTTACAAGATGTAGCCTTACTCCAGGCCAATGTAGGAGTAAACATAATCCCAAGGTACTTATTAAATGACACAGTTTCATTAACATTACCATTATAATACCAATTTTCAAATGAGCGCAAGGGCCCACCATTTCTAAATTTAATCTAATCTAATTTAGACTTTAGATCACTTTGCAATTGAAGAGCCACTCCGTGAGTTGTTGGAGTCATATACGCCAAACTTTATCAATGGTGTCATTTGATCGCGAAGTATCGACTATTACCAAACAGACACATTTTAAAGCTTATTGGGGTTTTTTTTACAGTGACAATATAAAGGTAGAACGTCGCAATTATGATCGAAAACCGGACAGTGGCGCGCGTCAAATAGTCAAACGTAATTTTGGATACGTGTCTAAAACAGCCAGGAGGGCAGTTAGGAGTTGATAGTGTTTGTTAGGTTATATAACTAGTATATCCATGTATATTGGACGTGATATCTACACCTCTGTGTATTTGTAAGGATGTTTTTAGATTTTCATGGAAAACCAGTATTTGTCATAATATGTCTTTTGGACATGAAAAGTTAAGATGTTTTGATTTTATATCACCACATATGACATTTAGGTTCGTATCAAAGGTAAATAATGTGTCATGAAAATCACGGAGTGGCTCTTTCCTATTAATCCTTCATCAAACGAGAATCATCAAACCCAAAAAACAGAAGTTCATAATATTTGACCTTAAAGGGACTAAGAACGTAGGTACTCAATCCAGCTTTCGATGTAATACAATAGCTATTATTCTTAACCGTTGACCGTTGATCGGTTTAACGCCGCGTTCAAGAGTATTTAACTTATACGCGGTTGCTAGAATTATTACAGGGAGAAAGACCGCAACAATTGTGGCTATGCTTTGCCATGAAACCTGCGAGCATCGGCTGGAAGTAGCGAACCATGGGTGATACTGCGCTTAAAATGCAGTGTAGAATTGCTCTGACCGTTGATAAATAATGAACCAATATGAAAACGGTTTAAGTCACTAAGGAATATGACAACTAATATGAGTCGGTTGTGCACAAAATGGAAGGTATTGATTGCTCCAAACGACTGAACGAGGAATATATACCTTTACCTCTTAACTGATAACAAAGAATGTAATAGTCTTTATTACGATATAATTTAACACATTATAATCCTTGGTTTTTGCATTCATTATGCATAGCTGCTGCCCTTTTCAGGTCAAAAAATAATATTCAATTTTTTAATTTAACCTATGCGGATACATTGCAAGATTATTTCTTTACGGTCTTTTAGAATTAGTTTTGTAACCTGGATACAAACTTGCCCAAATAACTTATATGGTAGATTGCCTGTAAGAGAGACGTCAAAACTATCGACAGATGTGCATTATTTTTGCATTCTGTATGTAAACCGAATTTTGGTCGGCGTCAGTGCAAGTCTAAATGAGGGGTGAACAGCTGTTTGACAATCAATTTTATCTGAGAATTCTTTCCTATGGTAAATTAAGTATTATAGACGATAATATATCTATGACTAACTGTATTATTCATATACCCATATTGGTGTGTGTCAGTGCCTTTAAGAAGCAATTCTAGATTTTGGATTAATAACTGTCTGAAAATCTTATTTTTACTACGGTAACGAAGTAACAAGTTGTTAACCTCAAATAACTCTTAAATAAATGGCACGGGAAATATGACCCACGGATAACCTTCCTTTTTCATCCATATTTACATATTTGTTATCATATGGCTTATTCTGTCT
Source organism: Phorcus lineatus (assembly GCA_921293015.1). Lineage (NCBI taxonomy): Eukaryota > Metazoa > Mollusca > Gastropoda > Trochida > Trochidae > Phorcus > Phorcus lineatus. Next base: position 10,175,993 of record OV121085.1, read on the forward strand.
TAGATATGTGCACATCGCTCAAGTGGTAGCACCTTAGTCTTCCAGATGGTTGCGGTAAGCGATCTTGCTAAGTTTGACGTCACGAGGCCGTATGCATCCTCGATAATCCAGAGTAAATGTCCGATATTTCTCAACTATATAATGGAGATATATCAAAACGTTTGCCCTGGAGTCTTGGTAATCGAGAATGGGCCGCAGGCTTCACAACCAAAATTTATTTGCAACCAATTATGAGTTCAATCCCTTACCCAAGCAAATAGTGTTATTGCGACCGAGCTTACGTGAGAAAGTACACATTGAAAAATACTCAGATTCAATAATCAGATACACAATCCTGATTAAAAATCAACCCAATGAAAATACACAATCCTGAATAAAAATCAACCCTATGAAGATACACAATCCTGAAAAAGAATCAACCCTATGAAGATACACAATCCTGATTAAAATCAACCCTAAAAAGATACACAATCCTGAATAAAAATCAACCCTATGAAGATACACAATCCTGAATTAAAAAAATCAACCCTATGAAGATACACAATCCTGAATAAGAATCAACCCTATGAAAATACACAAGCCTGAATAAAAAGCAACCCTATGAAAATACACAATCCTGAATAAAAAAAAAACAACTCTACTCAGATACACAAGTCTGAAACGAGTATCCTAGACAAAACTTAAGTCTATGAAAATATATTTTTTAAACATTGTAGTTCGTTTTTAATCTTATTTTCTTGGTCTTGCAGCTGTCAGTTTTTGTATTGCTGAATTCTAAACGTACAGCTGTATGAGATCATGGACTGTATTGAAGGCTACAAGTGTATAAACAGTCATTGAGCAGGGCTACGATTGCCATACATTTATGAGTAGGGTCAACATATTCAGAATATTTTAACAGGATTTGCAGCGACTTTTTCAAAAGTCCATAGAAAGTGAATGTCAAAAGAAACTGATAAGGTTTAACCGGAACTAGCACCGTGTCCCGTCCATTGAATAGTCGTACAGCGAGGAATAGACCTATTGAAACTTGGTTGTAAGGAATAAACCTATTGAAACTTGAATGTAAGCCTATTGGTTGAGCCAATAACATACACACTTAAGATTATTGCAATCTAAAATAGAAACTAACTCTAGAAATAAACGTAACGGAGGTCCGGGACGTATAATATTGCAGCTTGTTTGAAGATAACATGTGCAGTTTCTTTCATATGTTTTAAAAATTAAATCCAAGCACTCAGTTCTTAAGAAATGAACGCCTTGACAGGACAAGGGCCTTTGAACTTCTGTACCTCTGTATCCGGATACCCTATATTTATAGTGGTATCATAGCAGTGTTTTTTACTGAAGAAACAGGATTTATTCGTCTTGAAAAGTAAAACAATCGACCATAATATACGTTATTGATGTAATGCTTGTTTATATTTCTTTACACCTGCATATTGACCGCTGTGGATTATTCAACAAAAACTGTTCATAAAATAAAAACACAAAAAAACAATGTAACTGCAATTTTCAATCTCATTAAAAAATGCTCTAATATTGCTGCACTACGTTACGCAGATTACATACGCCTAAAGTAGTGGAGCATTTTAATTCCATTTAATGAGATTGCTGTAAATTGTTTACGACACGAGGACGGGTCATTAAGCTAGTTTTAACTAGATGGATAAAGGCAGTGACTTTTACATAATTTTTAATATATTTTTATATAGTGTTTAACATGAAAGTATTTTTTTAAAACTGAAATTTGATGAAGTAACGGTACATAATGTGTCTCTGGTTAGATTCCCCTCATGAATTAACTTTTTTTAAGATAGTTTGAAGATTTTGATTCTGATTAATTCATCGAGGTTCTGATACGGACTTTGCCTATACTTTAGATTTTAAGGATTTTCAGGGCATTTTTGTAATTACAATCTGATTTACAGATATATGTATGTAACGTTCGATGAAATTCAAATGATTACTTTGAATCGATTTCTATGATTATATTGCCTATATTTGTCAGTTATTACAAACAAGTATGACATAAAATGTCAAAAAAATAATATGGAGGGAAATTACTATTCATATAGGTTGATAAGTTTTGATGACGTACTTGTGTTGTATCAACACTACACAACGCAAAACACACAGTGAAGTAACACACTACATATATATATATATATATAACTGCGATAAGGACAGAACGTGATCATGTAAACGACATTTATATTCCCAGAATAAGCGTTATATATAAGTGGTGCAAGGGGAGGGTGGGAGGGGTAACGTAGAAAGGGGAACTTCGGGGAGGGGGTGTTGTTTAAGGGTGAACGGGAGAGGGGAGCTGTGCATGGAAAAGTTAAAATGACCTTCACCTTCGTAAGATGTGATATGTCAGCTGATTTTGCTCAAACCATTGTTATTTACATTTATATAGCTCGATTCATTGCAAACAGGTGCTCGATAAGATCACGTGACCATATGTGTACACCGGGGTGCATTTAAATAAGATATTTTTTGTATTGCAAGTTGCGTTAAATTATTTGTTGACACTTTAAACGCTCTGAATATCCGTTAAAAGTTATAAGATTTATAAAATTCACTAAAATTTGTTCAATATGGATTGAATTGTTATCGAATTGGGAAACTCAAATTGAAAATTTAGTGTAGTGCTTTTTTATCTGAAATTCTGAGACACTACTGATTGTGTATTTATATCGGGTTTAGGTAAGACTTATACAACTAAGTTAGATATTTAAATAATGTAAAGTTTGGATCAATGACCATCTGTTATACGGTTTTAATATCATGAATCGGAATCAAAAGGAAATAAGTTATTAGCTGTAGTATACGTTTTTAATGGACATATTAACTTCATATTTCAGTCTGAACTATTTAGAACCTAAATTCAAAGATCAAATACCATTTTTGCTTTTATTTGTTTTATCGTTTAAGTTATATTTCACAAAGGTTTTTGTCACATGTAGGAAATGTCATACGTAATCTTCTACTAAGAGAATCATCATCATCATCATCATCATCATCATCATCATCATCATCATCATCATCATTTTTATAATCATCAAACAGTCATAATAATTATAGTATTTACAATATAATGATGATGATACAATTGCCATCATCATCATCACCTTCATAACAATAATCATCATCATCATTGACATCACATCATCATATCAATCATCACATTCATCATCATCTTCATCGTCATAATCATCATCATCATCATAATCATCATCATCATCATCTTCATAATCATCATCACATCGTCATATCAGCATCGTCATCATATCAGCATCGTCATCACAATCATCATCATCATCATCATCATCACATCATCTTCATAATCATCATCACATCGTCATATCAGCATCGTCATCACAATCATCGTCATCATCATCATCACATCATCTTCATAATCATCATCACATCGTCATATCAGCACCATCATCACAATCATCATCATAATCATCACTTCAATCATCATCAGAAGATCAAGTATTATTTCTCAAGCCACTTCATATATTTCCTGGACATTACGTCAAGATATCTTTCGGAAGTTTGGTGGCATCGGGATATGTTCATCTCGTTATCTTCAACAACGTTCTCTCAACGTCGCTCTTTTCATTCTTGTCAAACTCTTTCACAAACAGCCTCCGTTGATTGAAATGGTTTCGACAACCTTCAGGATAAAAAGTTCATCATCACATTCATCATCATCGTCGTCGTCGTCAACACTATCATCGTCGTCGTCGTCACCATCATCATCTCCACCAAATCTTCTCCCCTCCTGTCAATCACTGTTGTCTTCTACTCATATAATAAGTCTCAACCCTGCAACCAGCTGTGTATGTATATAAATTATATCAGTACACGGCAAAACAACTTTTTAGATTTCCAAATGATCTGCTAGTAAAAGATATATAGCGTCAGTGATTAAATCAAATTTTTAACTGTATATGTACAAATTCTTTTCAATCATCATTGTGTGAAAATCTCTATGAGCTTGGTATATTTGAAGAAATGAAGAGTGGACATTGCATGAACATGAGTTTTTGTTACATGCCAAGTATCCCTTATCGTCACTCTTTACTAAGTGGCAATAAGATTTATTACATCTCGTGGGACGTCAGCAAAACAATTCTGTGACGTCATTTATAATTCTTGAAGTGCATTTTCTTAGGCGGCAACGACCAACGTTGAAAGAGATCAATTTCGACATAAAAGACAAATAAAATCTTACAGATTTAGATATCTGCTATCCGTTGAAATATACCATCTTCATGTCATCTCGTAAAATATTAACATTTTTAACTCATTCGTTTAAATTGGTGTTTGTCAGCGAACAAATATCGTCTATTCAACATGTAATGCTTCGGGGAAGAGCATCGAGTTTAGGTGATTATCATATCATTATAATTTATGTCTGCAGTTGATGATGCAAAATGCTTTGTACGTACTCCGAGATATTTCATGTGGAATACAGTTTTCGATTTTAAATCAATTTGGATTTTCCAACTTTTAATCTAGTTTTAGTTTCTAGGCCAGAAGACCTAAATATTTCGGTTTCGCTTATTTCAAATTTGTCATCAAAGTCACAGCGGTATTAAAGCGTCTGTCTAAATAACGTTTTATGTCCTTTTACTTCCAGTATCGCTTTCAGAAACCGTATTTTCTGTTTTGTTCTTTTTTCGCCGACGTCATCCTATCGGGTCATGAGTTTCAAGTAAAGTAAAATAACCCTGTTATAAGTAGTTCGGGTTGGTTCTCTTTACGGATGTTATTGTACCGTGTACATGGATATGTGAAAAGGTTTTGAAGAGGGCTGAAGTTACCTGTGACGTAGATAAAGTTGCTTCGCCAAAATAGGCTCTTTGATACCCTGACGTCCCCTCGATGATACTGGGGGAAGAGGTTATTTAGCTACAGCTCTGCAGCTACCTTGACGTAGTTGAATACGATAAAGAGCGAGGAGGGAAATAGGGAAACCCGAACCCAAAGCTCACGTCACATTATCCCTTGGTTTCATGCTTCGTTGGTTCCCCGTTCTTTGTGAAGACCAACGTTTTTGTTGAATATCAAATTACTTCTGTCTGTTGTATGAAGGGTTTTCATGCAGTAAAAAAAATGATGTTTTTGGTGAAAAAAATATATGAAAACAAAATCGGATTTTTACAAAATTTTCAATTTAGGTCATGTCACTTTTGAAACATGGTTTCATGTTTGGTGACACTTGCGGTTATTTATTTTCAGGTACAAAGAACTACCTATTTTTTAGTTTTGTCATTTCACTTGGGCAAAATATTATCACGTTACCTTGGCATTTTTGGTATTTTAACGATGAGCATCGTTCTATTTTTCAAAGTATGTTTCATTGATTAAATCTGAATATACTTTACAAAGTTAATTAGGTATATGGGAACATTCTAAAATTATTGATAATGACTTATTTTTCATTAATCACCTAATGAAAGTTTATTCATAAAGTTTATAATATCCCTAACTTATTTTGTCAACTATATATGAAATACATAATAACGATTCAAATGATTTACTGATGTATATAAAAGTAAAGAGGACAGTTTTGAATACTTTCGATTCGCACTTAGTTGAGAGACACTCGTCATTGCAAGAGAACCCTATGCTTGCCATTAAAGAGCCGCTCTGTGCTTTTCATAACATATAATTTACCTTTGATACAAACCTAAATGTCATATGTAGTGTTATAACATCAAAACATCATTACTTTTTATATCCAAAAGACATATATATGACAAATACTGTTTTTCCATGACAAGCTAAAAATAGCCTTATAAATGCACAGAAATGTAGATATCACGTCCAATATACATGGATACTAGTTATATAACATAACAAACAATATCAACTCCTATCCGCCCTCCTGGCTGTTTTAGATGAGTCTTCAAAATTACGTTTGACTATTTGACGCGTGCCACTGTCCGGTTTTCGATCATAATTGCGACGTTCTACCTTCATATTGAAACTGTATTTAAAAAAAAAAAGCTTTAACAGGTGTCTTTTTCGCGATCAAATGACACCATTGATTGAGTTTGGCATATATGACTCCAACAACTCACGGAGTGGCTCTTATATATACCGTATTTGAGGTGTCAAGTGGTTAGGGGCGCTTACAGGGAGAGCTAAGGCGCTTATTGCGTCAAATACAGTATGGTTATGAGAGGGGACGGGGGAGTTGTAACTGGTTAACTGGAGAAACCTACTGATAGACATTTCTTAAGCTTCCATGGAAACTAAAAAAATAAAATCGTATATAGGGTAAACCCATTAGGAAAAAAACCCACATGAATCTAGTTTGTATAGTTTGGATGCCAGGCTCCGTTATGTGATGTGTTCTTTAAATCATCAACCACCAAATTCCAACTAGAACATCTGAAGATTGAAATGTAGCTAAGTATTGTGTAACAGTTTTTATTGGAGAACAGTGGTAAAGTGGTTAGCGTGCTTGCCTCTGACGCCAAAGGTCCAGGTTCGAGACTCAGTGGAGACACCAAACATTTATGACCTTGGTCTCATTCTGTCTTTAGGCCCTGGGTAAGGTTCACATTGCACACAGTCCACCAAGCTGTTCCAATGGGTACCTGAAAACAGGATGTATGGAACATCATGGACATGCTTTTCCGCTAAGTAGCCTGCAATTCTTTGAGGGTAGTGGTTTTAGGAGAGATTTGAGCATGTATAAAAGCGTCATATAAACGTTCACATTATTATCATTATAAAGCCAAATTGTTAATGAAAGAAACACGTATTAGCTCCGGTCAAATTTTCAGGAAGTAGGTATTATAAGACAAAAGAATGAACTCAAACATTTATTTTTAAGATGATCTTTTCATATAAAATGTCAATAAAGAAAAACGTAATTTTGAACTAAAAAGTGTTCACATCCTTTCGTCATATTAACTGGTTTAAATCTGTCAACGAATTTATGCACTTCCGGGCTAGAACTTGATGGAGTATTATTATTATAATATGTATATATGAATTAATTCTTAATAACGTATGTTGTTATATCAACTTTACGGCTGTGAACCATATATTAAAACTTTTAATGACTTGAGGTAAACCAATTATATAAAATATTATTAATAATGTGAAACAATTAACTATGGAAACCCTATCATCCACGTACCATCACTTGACGTTATCAAAAGATTGACCTAATAGAGAACAAAAATATACTTAATATTCGGCAACAGTTGTTCACTATTGAAAACTCATTATTTTGATAACACACATTTTTATATTTACACAAGTCAAGTTAAGGACGCTAATTTACTGCATAATGCGCAGGCATTTAACTAAAATTATTATTAAAGTGCTAACTGTCACTAACTACATAGACGATATTTTTACGCTTTTCGACATAGAAAATGTACATCACATCGAATGAAGTATTTTCAACGGTAATAGGCAATATACATGATTTTATTGAATTAAAGCTGTGTAAATGACGTTAATTTCATGTATAAATTCTGACTTTGATATTTAAACGAAATGCTCCCTTCTGATTAATCTTCAAAACACCACGTGACCGGTATACACAATAAACCCTAAACCGCAGTTTTCAAAGTGTCATAGGCATTACCATCTCACAGGTTGACACCAGCCTAGACTTATCCCAGGGAATTAGCTTGATGCTATAGGATCCAACCTCGGAGTTCCGAGGAAAGCATCTGATCAGACAGGAGTGGACAGATAGACACAAAAGATGACGTCATAGAGATGATGGTTTATTTCATAATGACACCATGAGTGTGAAGAAAAAGGTCAGCTGTGAAGTTGACCCTAGACTCCACACTCATTCCCCGTTGTAGATTCCACTCTGGGCTCCACTCTGGGCTCCACTCTGGGCTCCACTGATGTTCCTTTCAGAGATGGCCCTATTTAAGGGATTCACATGACTGAAAGCTGTTAAGCCCTCAAGCATATTAAATGTCAAATAGAGTATGACTGACATGATACTTCCTTAAGTATAGATGTTACAATTGTTTCATTTCGATTGCCTAAAGTGATGGACAATAAAGAGTTGTTAATTACTAAAGCATATAAAAGACTATTCATCTGGGTAGGTGATTGCCTCAGGTGTTTGTATAAGAGAATTGACATGTTTCTGTTGTGAATTTACTCAACAACTTGAAAATATTGAAAAATATATACATAGGAATATGTAGAAAAATATGATGAATATATATACAGTTATTAGCACTGTCATAAAAGTATAAACGCCGTATTTTGGCGTTTACACAAAATGCAGTCTTAATTCTGATTGGACAAGGTTACATGTATATATACGTAAGAACTTCTTTACCGATGTAGCATTGCGCAGTGATAAAACAAGAATAAAATTTTATGATCACAAATCTATTTTAAAGAGGTAAAGTAAGATTCAATATTCCCAATTGAGTTTAAGGTTTGATTGAAACTGTTTATTAAGAATTAAGAATTAAGAATTACTTAAATAAATAACCTTTTTATGCCTTCCTTTGTGTTAGTGATCTGACACGAGTGAAGCGGCACTATTGTGGGTGGAGTTCAGTGCCTTTTACAAAACATTCAAAATGGTTGCGCTGTAAAAAAACGCTTTTGCATTTAATTAAATTTCAAAGTTTGAATTTCGAAGAAATAGATTTTGTAATATGTTTGTTCACTGGCTTATAAACGGCTTGAGCGTTCAATTTAAACTTTAGAATAAATAGAGGTATGAAAACACGGTTTCCACAGAATGGACATCATACATTATCATTTCACTATTGACTTTCAAAAACCCGTAATGTCTACAATAAGAAATATGGAATCAAACTTATTTGCTTCCTTCACCTATTGACAGAGCCCTAGAAACATGCGATATCGTCCCTTCGACCAGCAAGATGACATTGCATTACTTAAAGGTCTTCAGAAGACTTACGAAGTGACGAGAACTCCAGAAGGCCTTTTCTATTATATATCCATTAGAATAAGATATTTGTTTTATAGACAGAACGTCAAGATATGTCTCTGGTTGTCATCTTCTTAATCCAGCAATGAAATCGTCTATAGAATTTATGTTAATGATTATGACTACATTTGGACCAAGAGGCTTGTATATGTTCAACAATTAAATTTGACAGCCGATTTATCATGTGTATTCATTTTCATCTTTATTTACATGATCATGAGCAAAATGCATGACTGAGTAAGACTCTTATTAAATATGTTTAGTCTATATTTCAAGGAGAAAATCTAGCTTTGCAGATTTAGGACATTTGAAGAAGTTGGAACTAGGACAATAACCAACCTTCCATTGCGAAGGATGTCTGCGGACAATTAAACATAACTTTAATTTCGATTTAAAGATTTGGTGAAATGTTTACAATGGTCGCCTTAGCCTCTAAAATCTGTCATTTGTGTCAATGATGATGTATTTGACATCAGAAAACTTTTGGGTCAGAGTTCTTTCCATATCAGTTACACTCTAGTAAGTAACTTCCACGGATGACGGATCAGTAACAGTAGTCATGTAGGACAATCTAGACTTTGAAAGGCTCATTTTCACATTTTGCTATTTATCTGTTTTAAAGGGGCAGTAGCACGTTTAAAAAAAAAATCTTAGGGATCTCATGAAAACGAAAATAAACGTGACAATATTGCAGGGAAATCATTTTTAATGAAAAGTTTCATATAGAACATAACATGTTCGGTTAAGCCACGCTTATCGCTTTCCATGCCTTAAATTAGGTGTTTACATTAAATGGCCGCCGACAGTTCTAGTACTAGATTACTTCTTCAGCGACTACAGGTAATCGGGTTGAGTTGTGAAGTCTTTAACCCTCTGAAGATAAGACAGTTGGCATTTTATATGGGAAACTTTGAAGACAACATTTAGTTTAAAACCGTTCTACTGTCCCTTTAACTTAAAGGCTTTTTAGATAATTCGGGCGGAGAATAAAGACGAAATGCATCATTTGTTTCGAATTAAATACGTACATTTGTCGTTTAGTACTAAAGTAAGACGATCTAAACTTGCTAGGGTTCCTCTATATTAACACAACGGCCTGAGGCTCGCTTGACAGATTACTACAGTGACAACAACACGACTTGGCTGCCGACCGACTTGTTGGAGGTCTCTCGAGTAGTCACGTGACTGATCAGATGTAGTGCCAGTTTAGTCCGGACTGTCTCCAGAGTGCTTGACCAGTGTGTGGGCGCCGGTCAGCTAATATTATCAACTAGACTAGCTGACATGTGTAGTCTCTTAAAGCAGTACTGACAGAAATACATCGTCATTTCACATCCAACATGCCAAGCGCATAAAGATTGCGCAATATATATATATATATATATATATATATATATATATATATATAACCAGTCTTCCATAAGTGCGAGCGATGGGAGGGTAACTGGTTATTTTTTATCCACGTTGCGCAAGTCATATGCGCTTTTCTTAGTCTGGTCATACCTCAGTTCTGCGGTTGCGATGTTCAGTGCAATGAATATGTTATTTACAACCGCAACTTGACTCTGTTATATTTTATTTTCATTATCAGACATAAGTACTGTTTATACATTCAAACGCACAGCTTCTCTGGCGTTGCTGCTTTTAGAGCTTTTTAGAAGATAGAATGACGATTATGAAGATAAATATATGGATAAAACTTCTTTATTCAAAACATATTTTAATGAAGATGTTGCTTTAATGCTTTCCGTATATTTATCTTCATTATAGATATTGTCATATTTTTGTCTTTTATCAAGAAACATAATTCCTCTATTTTTAGGAAAATAAGTACATGAATTATTCATAAGCAATAATTCATCTAAATGTAGGCCGTCATCTATGAAACACATATATCAAAAATAATGTGGAAGATCCTTAAAATAAACCTGAATACATAAAGAATGAATTATTGATTTTGAAGATTCTCTTTATTTTCATTTTGACATCAACATGTTAAGTTTGGACGAAAATATATAAAGTCTGCTAAATACACCACTTGTCGCTAGGTTTAAGAACATTTTACTAGTTGTGTTATTTTGATGACATGTTTGATTGCATATGATGTAAGACATTAATAATTGAAATCTTTTATGTATTTCTTCCATATATTTTACCACTCAGCAAACAAAGTATAAGACATAGGTGATTGGTTAGATAGGTTAATAGTTTCAGTAATGACGATTTAATGTTTGAGTTCGAATCAAGCAACGGAATCATCATATAACCGATATTTGTCCTTTTATGGGATCCCAGATACAATCTCATTGAAATCAGATGGAACCTATTAATCGTACATAGCCATGGTTCTTCTCCATAGGGCTCTTGTGAGGTGACCTTGGTAAGAACCTTTCAACCCCGTGAATAGTCCTGCTTCATGACTGTGTATATAAAGGAGCCTTTTATACAGTCTAGGTCCACATTCAGTAAGTCTAGATTGACTGAATATGAAATTAGGAGCCCAAAGAAAAACATTTTATGGATGAAGGAACAGTAAATTATTAAAATTTTTCATTGACTAAATTTTAGTCTACCCCGTGGACGCCAGGGCTGGAACTTCGGTTAAAGTCTTAAGAGGCTGAACAAACCAACTTATACGATCCTAGAAAAAATAATTCTTAATGTTTAATAACTCTATGATTATTTTTTGTTACCCGTTAGATATAAGAAAGGAACCTCAAAGAAATGGGAATTTCAGATTTTCAATTCAAAACGAGACTGTTTAAAAGAGATCGAGGTCATGCGGATATCAAAATATTATAACCTACAGTCTGTGTGTAAGAGTAATGAAAGCTATAATCTTCGCCATATGGAACAAAACCAAAATTGTTCAAAAACAAATCACACCAAAAAAACGATTAACGGTAAAATTAAAAGAGGAATATTTGACATCTGTGAATGGTACTGAAAACAAAGTACTAGCGGATGAAACCAGGTTTTTTTTCAAAGCGAAATTCCTTTTTCATAGATAGACTACTCGCAAAAATATCATATCTCATGGCCGTTGAGCAAATTATTTTTGGAAACAGGCGTTATATAAGTTCATTATTATCATTACTCGCTAGACAAAGAATGAGCCAAGCCTTATTACCTTAAAAAACAGTGTTCGAAAAAAGGTACATGTTTATGCAATTTGATTATTTGTCGAATCAACAAAATGTAATTTGTCTTCATCTATTTCTAACATATTTGAATTTAAAGCTTGGTATTTGATATAAATGACTTTTAATGAAAGAACGTCTGAGAGACGTAAGCAAGTCTAGCTACATCTGACCTTATTAGCTTCGGACATTCGCTTACTGCATCGAGGACAGTGGACAAGGACTGGACGGTATTAAATTGCTGACTAGTAGTGTCTTGTACTTATCTTAATTAGCTCCCGAACAGATAGACTAACCGCCGTATTCTCTGAGACGGGATAGATTTATCATATATATGGCTGAATATTGTCTAGAAACCCTGGAGCAGAAAATTAATGGAGCATTCTTATATGTTTCTAATCCTATATCTTTATATACTAAATGCTGGCGCACCCCGTATTTTCCTATCAACTAATAACAAATAACATTTCAGATATTAAACTTCTTCTTAAGGACTACATGTTCGTCAAGTTCGAATATTACTCTTGACATAATTTCAATACACTCACTAGCGACTACTTCCAGAGAATATTAGGAACGGTTCAAGTACTAACTAGTATTCTTGCCACACTTGTGACGATTTTCCGGTTACAATTAAAATCCTTTGAACATGCACGATATGCACGTGCAATTCATGGGTTTTCATGACCAAATTTTCGAGTTCGCATGGTTTGCACGTGAGATTTAATCTGGTACGTTTGTTTGACCGTGGGGAAACTGGAGTAGACAGAAAGATTTAGAAGTTTTTACCTGTTTGAATCTTGGAATACTTTTAGGTAAAATAGGTGTGAGGGTGAAGATTTCCATCTATAACGATGCTTAACTTAATCGGAATTGTTGATACATGGAATCGTCCAGACTTTAACTACCATTGCCGATGCTGTAGTTAAATTATGATACTGGCCCATTCAAATACATTTTATCGACAGTTTTATATCAAGTTATAGAAGTGTCGAGCTAAATTTATCAAATATATTTTTCGGGTATCGTGAAATGAAGAAATGATTCGACAGACCGTTTAACAGGCTAGAACCAAGGTTTTGTTTGACTGCCATTGCCTATTCAGAGTAGAGCTAGGGTTAAGTGGCTCTTTCGGGGTGACGGACATAATATGGTCAGGAATAATCTAGATCAAGTTGGAGTCAAATCATATAATATGATTTTGTGAATGCACAGAAGATTATATTCAAAGGTTAAGAGAGTGGGAAATATTGATTAAGAAGACTGAGAGACAGTATAGATCTAAGGATTGATTTGACAGAATAATTAATAGACGTCGAGCCGAACAATCAGCGGTTTGTCCACTCTTGTAACCAACTCAAAAAATACCCTTGTAATGTAAAGTTAATTTATTCATGATGTATGAATTTTCTAAGTGTTGACATTTATAGAATATGAAAAAAATGTTTTTTGTAATCAATTCCGTTTTCACTTAACTTTTTTTATCTGACATTTTAAACAAAATTACATTTATAAATGGTCTTCATGTCAGAATGTCTTGAATTGCATTCAAGTGGAAAAAACATTAATACATGCAAAATAAACGACAAATTCTTTTCGAGCAAGGTTTTTTAAAGTTATCTTAGATTAATAGAACGGAACATTTGTTGTTCTAATTCACAAGCACGGAGACGAAGTAAACAAATAGTCTCTATATCATTGCATTTACATATACCTACATAGTTGAGGTAAAAATATAAATATACATCATAGCATTTACATATACCTACATAGTTGAGGTAAAATATAAATATACATCATAGCATTTTCATATACCTACATAGTTGAGGTAAAATATAAATATACATCATAGCATTTACATATACCTACATAATTGAGGTCAGGGATACATGTCTAGCAGGTTTCATTGAAGTGCGCGGCCAAAATATTGTTGCAGGCTCTTTCCATAAACATATCAGTAGGATTTTCGTTCTGTGTATCGTGTGAGGACCTCTTAGACCAACGACAGACGTAATACAGTCTACATAGTACCCTTTGACCTCTCAGAACGAGTGCAAACTACCCTTTCCACCACCGGCATGAGGATCAAATGACTTATCGTATCTAAAACGGTGAAACAATTGCTGTAATAGATTATAATGTTGATTCCAAAATATCACAAATGCAAACAACATCGTACCCTTTGACCCTAAGACCGAGTGGAAACCATCTATAATTCATCACAAGCACGAAGTTCCAGTGCGTCCACAACGACGAGACACTTGCTCTTAAATAGGTTCTTAAGATGATTCCAATATATCACAATTGCAAACCAGAAGGCAGTCTACATCGTACCCTCTGACCCTAGGACCGAGTGGAAACTGTGTCTTCCACCACCAACACGTGATCAAGTGATGTACCCTTTAACCTCTCAAACTGAGTGGAAACTATTTATTCCACCACAAGCACGAAGATCGGCGAGACACTTGCTCTAATAGGTTCTAATGTTGATTCCTAAACATCACCAATGGCAAAATGAAGACAGTCTATATCGTGCCCTTTGACCTCTCTCGGAATAAATGTAAACGGCCAAATCCAGGATTCATAAAGATCAAGTGCTGTCCTGTATCAACCACGTCGAGTCCCTTTCTCTAACACACAGCGACCATGCGGCAGACATCAAAGGAGCTGTAGCACTAATTGAATACTCTGCAGACAAAATCAGACTCCGACTTTGTCTCCTTCAGGAAGTAAGGAATCGGTCATGGGTAATGGACAAGCCTAGAATAAGCTACGAATAATCACTTAAGATTTCGGTTAATGTTTGTATGGAGTATTTGATAGCGAGGATGATTACGGACTCAAGTTTGCCGAATTTACACGCACTTTCCATTTCGTCTACCATCAGCTTTGTTTACTCTGATTTAGATCATGATGTACACAATTGCACTTCGTTTTGAAGTCGTGAGAAACACGCAAGCGAGATGGTTTTAACTGGTAATGATAGTTAACTGTGTATTTATGTCTTTACATTCAGCTTAGTAGACTCGCTTAACGTGATCGTCTTGATAAAGGTAAACCGTCAGTTGGATTTTACACCGTACATTTATATGTAAATAGAAAATGAAAAATGTATTTATTTAGTATCTTAATCTGTTTATTCTATATCAAATCTGAACAGTTTATAAGTTGAAGCGATTAATAAGGGGATGATTTTACGTCTGCTTCTTATGATCTATCTTCTTTTTTTATTGCATGGTTATGCCTTTATGCGAAGGCCAAGTTTAGCTGTAGCGGGTATGATATTTGAGCGTGAGCAATGTTGGAAACAACTTTCTCTGGACTCGAATCAAAGAAATTTTTTGTCCAAATCCATTGTTAAAAAAATTCAAACGAAATATCAACTACCTCAAAGGGTTTTATGAATATTTTACCCGTTAGGATGATATCCAATATTTATTCACCAAAAGTAAATGGTTGAGGACAAAAAAGTGGCTTTTTTCATATGATGACACATTTTGTTATATAGTGTTACATTGTGTTACAAATGTAACTTAATATCATATAAAGAACAGCATAGCGTTAACGAATTCTATACAGTGTTAGATAATGTTACGTATTGTAGATAATGTTCAACATCGTTACAAACGGTTATAAATATTGTTACAAAATATAACACGGTTACATAGTGTTAAATAATGTTACACAGTGCGATATTAAATATATTCCAATTTTCAAAATCTCATTAAAATAAGACTAAATGCTCTACAACTATAATCTGCGTAACGAG
Organism: Phorcus lineatus; assembly: GCA_921293015.1. NCBI lineage: Eukaryota > Metazoa > Mollusca > Gastropoda > Trochida > Trochidae > Phorcus > Phorcus lineatus. Next base: position 10,191,882 of record OV121085.1, read on the forward strand.
GTGCAGCAATTTTAGATTTTATTTCAACGAGACTGTCAAAATACCAACCAATGGATAAACATTCAAGATAACGATCTACAACAACAGGGTTGAACAGAGAAAAACATCCACATCATTTTCCCATAACTCAGATATCTCGATGATATGGATGGAGAATTGCCAAAAATAATGATGTACGACAACCCAAATTGATATCCTATAATCACATTCCGTCTGAACACTAGCCAGACCACAATGGGGTCGATACCTGGTTACTCCAGACAAGATATACAGAGAACGTATACAAAAATAGATGTCTTAGAGTGCATGTGTTCTCTCAGACATACCACAACAATAGTATCACATATAACTCCCATTAAGGGACGAATAATTTTTTAAAGGGACACAGAGTATGTTGTTGGAATCAAATATGTTAAACTTTATAAATGATATTATGTTATCGAGAAGTCGAGGTTGTCTCTGAAAATCATCTTCTTGCTGATTAATTTAGCATAGAGACAATATACAGGTTTTAGTAGTATATATGATCGAAAACCGGACAATGGTGCGCGTCAATTACTCAAGCGGAAACTTATATAAAGCAGTTAAGAGGGGAAATATATGTTCTAGTGTTTGGTCAATCAGTTCACTTATATACATGCCTAACTTAGAGGCGACATTTTGACTTATTAACGTAAATATGGCGGCTTTTTTATTATTATCGAAAACGAGAAAAGGTTCTAGTTTTGTCATTTAGAGATGAAGATGGAAGTTTAAGGACGCTATTTGAATTGAACTCAAGACAGATGGTACAAGACTCTTAGGTCACTTTAAGGTCGAATATGTGAGACGTTGTAAATGCTGTTATTGTGTTGAGATTTACTGACTGTTACTGAAAACTCTGAACTAAATACCTTTTGGTTTGATATAGTGACAATATAGCGGTTTAAGTTAAAGACTTTGATCGAAAACCGGACAATGTACAGTAATTGGCGTGCGCCACTTAGTCATCGGAATTTTGAAATTTTTCATAGCTGACAAATATGAAACTATTACAACTAGCGTATATTTGATTGGGGCGTACAATCTCTGCATTTAAATATACATGACATTTCCTCCGTTTTAAGTTGAAACAAGTCAGGTATTATATTTTTTTTGTAAAAATACGATGAATATGCAAATCTAGTGTGTTGATTTGAACTAAACCCAGTACATTTCATATTTTAACTCGCATCAAAACATTTTAAAAAATAAAACTGTATACAAGATATGCTATATCATTTTAATGACTTCTGAATGAACGATTTGTTGATGTGTTTTCCATTTTGATATTGTAGACATTTGATCTATTCCATATACATAATGCATTGCTCAGCATTGCTGAGCTTCGTGACTGTTTTACTAACGGGGAACTTTGCATCCAATCTGCATATCAATAAAGAAAGTCTAGGTTTATATTTTCCACTTCCTATGCTTGACAAAATGAACATTGGAATTAAGTGTATGCATTTTCAGCTAGAAAAAAAATTGGACACGAAATAAAGTCTTGCCGCGGCAATTCCAAAATAGGAGAGCTCTTGGATATTTTATCATTGTCATACATAATTAATTTTATTTACAAGTTATGAACAGGTTACATGCGTATGCGACATATAACTTTACACTTGATCTCTGGGCTACAACTAATGCTGCCACAAGGTGCAAAGATTTTTCTCCGCTGTACTTACCCATTTACCACAAATTTCTATACCTTCGCATAATTGTAGTTTTAACAATGGTTTTTAAAATCTAAAAAGTGATACGATGTCTGTTTTGTTGATTTTTCGATAATAATTGCTCTGCGATGGTGTGGATTCAATCAATATTTCGCCTATAGATCACCATCAGTTGAGTACGGTAGAGAGAACTTAGCATTCGAAGCCATCGCCTAACTGATTCACGCGCTAAATCAAGCGTTGAGCAGACGACACCGCAATCTCGATAAGAGGAAGGCTATCATAACTCAATCAGGTAAACAATTGGCGAATGTGTAAGTAGAAGAAAACAGCCTAATTAGGAGATCAATGGATATCGATTGGTCGATAACTTTGTTATAACCCGCTTAGGAAGAGGGGCTTTCCACCACTCCAGCGCCTTCCAAAATCTGACAGGACGATTTGAGTGAGATACACGTACGGCGATTCATGTTAGACTATTCCTAGTTTCCCTGCTGTGTGCAGTGTCTTTTTCAGACTGCAAACAGTGATGTCCGATGATGTTTAGATGATTGGAGATAATTATGTGACATATTTCCTTATATTTTCCTCAAGTAATTTTAAGATATTTTAAAATAAATAAATATAATAATGAATTTGCCCAAATGCAAATTTGATAAATGCAACGGTCTTTTATAATGATTAATCAACATTCGCGATAAGATGGATCTATTAAGAAAGAATTATGACGAGAAAGGTACGAGAAGTACCCCACCAACAAGGTCTATGATGAGGGATTTTAATTTACCACTTTGGTGGATTGTCTTTCATCATGAGGTCCCGGGTTCTGAATTGTTCCGGTTGTTGAAGTTTGTATTAAAAAGGAAAATTACAAATGTAATTTAGCATACTGTTATCTAAAATAACATGTTATCATATGAATTGTACATTTTGTTATAAAACTGTACATTTATGTACTCATTGTTAAGATGTACCATTTTTGTATGAGCCGGGTGCCATACAGTACATACAGTATCTCTGAATATACAAACTCAAAGTCGTTCCTTCGTATCAACGATTATCTTTAATATTGCGTCAAATGCAGAACATGGCCAGGACTATTTTCAACATGTAAATAAAGGTACATATGTAGATATAGTCCTACTTCATGACTGTATTAAATAAAAGCCTTTAATACAGTCTAGGTCCACATTAACCAAGTCTAGTTTGACTGAATACACGATATGAAATTAGGGGCCCGAAGAAAAGAATATATAGATGAAGGAACAGTAAATTATTTAGATATTTCATAGACTTAATTTTAGTCTAATGTAGATATTCAGAGTCTGTTTTCTCGAGAACTTACTTCGTATAAACTAAGTGAGATCAAAAGTGCCCCTGTTGTCAATATGACACATGGACGTGTAATGTTGGAAATGAGAGTAAAGGAGACAGGTGGACTTGACGATCAAAAACCTATCACTAAAAAGAGGAGGATGATGGTACTTGATCATCGGTTCCACCTATCAACCAAACTGCTGGTTTCGACGGGACACGTCACTGTGTAAGTTTGTAAAGCGTCGGGCCTCCACCAGTAAGCGCTAATTGAAAGGCGAACGTCATTCGGGTGGCTGAAAATAACTTGGAAAGAATATAGCAGTAGGTAGGCCTATCTTCTTCCGCATGGCTTTAAGTTGCACCAATCACTATCACTGGCTAATTTAAACCTTGCTGCCAACCAGTCAAAATTCAAGTTCTGAATGCAGCGCCCTCTTCGGCGAAAAACATTCTTGGCGATAAGTAAGGGAAATGCAGCAAGGTCTCTCTTTGCAAGTCATTATGACTGGCGTAAGAATAGGCCATGCGTGGGAAGATGGGTACTTGGTAAAATAAAATGTCACCCTAATTTAACGACGCCATGTCATTAATGTAAGCTGTCAAAACGTACGTTGTAAAATAGTGTTCGAAAATGAATATAATATTTATTCATTGCTTCGAATGGAGTAATTTCGGCACTGCCACAACAGGAAATAAACACCATTATTATATTACCAAGTATTCGTTCCTTATTTTGATATGAAAAATCGTTTGACATTTTTTTTTTTTAATGAATTTTTTGTCACACACATGACTTTTATTAATAAATTTATTTGTTTAAAATGTATAAGCGACTTCACCATAGTCTAGACAGTTCCTTATAAAAGCGAGTATTTCTTCCTTCTAATACCAGAACGCCATACTTTCATAAATCCCCTTTTGCAACGATGATACGCGAGAAGCGACAGTTTGTCGAAACTAATTCCATATCGCACTCTATTGAGAAATGCGTTTGACATAAACCACGGGAAATGAGTCATTATCATCATTACTAGGTCAGGCTTGATAACATACCTCACGGAGAAGCTGATTTTATTACTAAGTCGCATGATTGATCTCACTGGCTATTCATTGTGGCCTTCTTACAATCGAGATGTCCAAATAACCATTTATTGTGTTTTCTTTTTCAGTCGAGATGTTCTGGCATATATTGATAATGCTTTGGTGTATGTCATTCAGAACATTTTAGGTCAACAGTTTATAAAAGTTCATACGGTTGACTTAATATGATATAGAACTGTCATTCTTAATTTATTCAGATTTTTTGTACGTCAGTTTACATCATTTACTTTTGTTCCATTTTAATGAGATCCTACCCCGAGGAAGCGTGTTTTTATGACTCTTAAAGAGCCACTCCGTGATTTTCATAAACATATAATTTACCTTTGATAAAAACTGAATGTCTTATGTGATGATATAAAATCAAAACATCTTAACTTTTCATGTCCAAAAGACATATATATGATAAATACTGGTTTTCCATGAAAATCTAAAAACAGCCTTATAAATGCACAGAGGTGTAGATATCACGTCCAATATACATGGATACTACCTACATTGTATATAACCTAACAAACAAAATCAACCCCTAACTGCCCTCCTAGTTGTTTTAGATAAGTCTCCAAAATTACGTTTGACGCGCGCCACTGTCCGGTTTTCGATCATAATTGCGACGTTCTACCTTCATATTGTCACTGTAAACAAACAATAAGCTTTAAATTGTGTATTTTTGGTAACAGTCGATACTTCGTGATCAAATGACACCATTGATTAAGTTTGGCATATATGTCTCCAACAACTCACGGAGTGGCTCTTTAAGACAACAATTGTGATTGTATTGCCCGAGACTGTATGGCATCTTTTCAAGTGTAATAATTTCTTCATCAACCATTCTGTTCCATATGTATTGCATGAAAGTAATCAGGGAATGGTCCACTTCTCTTACGTCGGTCGCCAAAGTGACGTCATTGACAAATGTTTCATTACGTCACAGAGGACGAAATGCGGGAACTTGTGCTGAAACAATTAATGGTTGCTAAGCAAAATTGCTATATACACATGTGCACAAATGGAGGCCTTGTCACCGCTTAAGTTTCACCTTTAGGTATTTTGGATTGTATACAATCTAGAATTCTCATTTAGTGAGTTTTGATATCTGAATAAATATCACAAACCTAATTGTGGATAAAAGTTAGATAAACTCCCTTGTAAATTTGAAATGTCCTTTTTCTCTGACCTTTGTCAATCTTCCTAAAATATTCTGGAAATACGACGTTAATAAATATACATTTATACTTTCCGGTTGACTTGACAATATCAATGAAATTATTTGTAGATAGGTCACATTGGCAAAATAACTGAATATAATTTCTTTCTGCCGTTAAACCAGTAATATTTTGAGAAGTCTTTTTTCGCGTTTCATTACTATGATATAAGGAACTGTGACACAGTCTAGATCAAGAGTGAAGTGAAGGCAAATAATGATGTATTGGAACTCAAAGCCTATACAGAAAGACGTAAAAGTGCGAAGAACGTCATGCCAACTAAATCCGATCAGACTCGTTAATGTGGAAGTGTTGATAAAGGATTGAATGGGAACTTCTCATTGACAGCACGATTGTTTAGTGTTACTTTATTTGAAACTATGTTTTACGAAGCTTTGACAGCTCTGTATCAAAGTCATTTACCGAATTTCCTCCAATGTCAATTTACAAGAACTGTTTGCATTAGAGGGATGTCGGTTTGGGGAGATTGCTTTTAAAACGGAGTTTTTCATTTGTTCAAGATTAATTTTATATCAAGCAAGTATTTAGGTGTACAGGGTATGTTTGTTAAGATGTAATAAACTGTTTTTGGGATTATTCTTTACTGTTTTCGGGTCCCCCATGGGTATCGAACCAATGGGGTTTGATATCAAGTCTGAAGCATCGACGGCTGCCGTGGAATCAGGTCAGAAAACCTTTATAGTTACATTGATTTTATATTTGATACTTCTGTCTTGGGATCTGTGCCACTTTCTTGCCGAGTGACAGTGAACGTAAAATAAACTGCTACCTGTCTTTGTTTACTTTCATTTATCATCGTCATTCATTTACTTTCGTTTGTGACCATTTCGATACATGTCTTTCCCCATTTTCACCACAGATGTTGCCCTTTCTCCTAAGTTAATATAGTACCCAATCAGATACACACACGAAGCAATGTCAGGTGGTTCGATAAAGCCTGAAAATAAAATTATTTTTAAAGTTTCACACGGAAGTGCGAAACACGCTGTGTTGCAGCAAGAAGGAAATCTGTTATATATTATTAGTTTAATCATTTTAATCAAAACTTAGTGTAATTTCACTTTTCCGATGTTCTTGTATATCAAACTAAAACATCTCCAACATTCGATTCATATCACATATACAGTTACATCACTGGATTCGTCGCTAAAACCAGTGACGGCCTAGAGTTGTCTTTAACATGTTGTATGTCATTCATACTCTGAAATAAGAGTAAGCCTGCAGATGTCCGTGATCATTTTCACCCCCAAGGGTTATTCGTATCATGTCTTCCAACCTTTCCTCTGTTACAAGAAGGCAATATTTCTCTGCTTTTTCAGAAAACCGATACTGTCCTTTTTTCTATCAAATTGAATATCGCCTTACATCACCGACTAAATCATGTCTTGTATGAAAAATGTGCGTACTGCAGAGGCGAAGGAGCTCCAAACCTTTCGACGTTTACGAAAACTGACCAACTGATAATTTTGAAACAACGTATGCTGATTCGACAATTACATCATCTTTAAAACAAATTTTCTTTTTTTGTCGAAAAATTGTATTTCAAAGAGTAAATGTACATTTATAAGCCTAGTTGTGATGTTATGCTCAGATATTAAACCGTCGACTCAGCATAAAAGCATTGCGTGATGACACTTCGTACGATTTCAAGTTTTCCCAATAGACAATACATTTCAGCTTCTCTCACATTAAATAATCTGTTTAATGTACTTTCAACATACAGGGAGTGCAAGGAATCGATGGATATATAGACCCGCAGATCTCGCCATTCCTCTCGGTTAAAGGTCAAGGTAACCTTCCTCTCGCAAGACCAATTAATCTCGTCGTAGGGTGTGAAGCCCAAAACCTAATCATTTCAATTCTCTTGACGATCATTCAAGTCTCGGAATGATAGCATTTCCGAATGATTCCGAATGTCATAAATTATTCTTTTATCACTCATATCTACATTACGTTTAATACGTCCAGACAGCGTACAAATGAAGTGTTCCTTGTGGCTTAGTTCTCGTCTAGGCTTACGTCATTTAGTTCCCCAATGGGTAGTGCTATTATTCATTATGAGCGAAAAGTTCGATTCCTGAAAGAGTAACACAAAGTGACAAACTATGATTTTCGGAGAGGATATGGGGTGAGGTGAAGTGACTTGGGGTTGAACGCTTTCAAGAGTATTTCCCGTATATAACGGCTGCTAGTAATATTGCAGGGATAAACCTGTGCACGCTATTGTGGCTATGACAAATATTTATGAACGTGTTGAAAGTCAGATTTACCAGGGAATTAATGTATAAACATAATTCTACAGGATTTCTTAAGGCTCCAGGAAATCACATCGTATGAAAATTATGAACGCATAGTAAATTTAGCTTTTGTGTTACAAGTTGTTTTTTTGCAGATTTTTACTTATTCATCGGAATGTCAAACGACGAAGTTTCGCATTAGGATTTTACAAGAATTCTAAGTGGTCTATCAATTTCTTAAATGGTACAATCTATAAGGCCTCGACGGGTGAGGTTGCTCGATCTCGTCAAACGACCGGCGCAGTTTTCGCCTTGTTACGGTCGATTAAATTCAAGGAGATGTCTCAGAACTTCATTAATACCGACAGGGGCGCTGCATTCGAGCAAGGGTACATAACTGCGAGACTTGTCACTTTAACAAATGAAGTTAAATTATCTTGTCACGTCTTGTTTTTTGCCATATTTCTTCTCAAAAGTCCTTAACTTCTGACAATGGCGCTCAATTCGAGCTTGGGAAATTTGATATGAAACAGCAAGATACAAACCAGCGAGACATTCGAATTCAACAAGTAAGGTTACCTGACCTTTTCACGACTGATTCCGATTTCGTCATATGCGACGTTTGATAGAATGGAAGGAGGTAGTCTTATAAATAAGTTCATAAACACCAACAGTGGCGCTGCATTCGAGCAAGATACAAACCAGCGAAACGTTGCGATTCAAGTGAGTCAGTCTAACAATCAGACTCTGAAATGAAAAATGCATTAGTTAATCGAAAAATTAAAAACATATTGAATAAAATGAAAAGGAGACTGAAATTTCTTCATTTTCAGCACACTGAAATCAAGCTCTAAAGTCTTTTTATAGACTTGCTTAGGCTTCTAACTTATTTCAGGGTCTGGCCTACAGACTACAGGTGAGGTTAAAAACACTTGTTAAGACTAGCACAGTTTTCGTCCTATGTTTGGTGTTTGATAGGGATGGAAGGGGGTGTCATCAACGTTCATAGTCCAGCTCCATGAAACTGTGTATGAAACAATATCCTTTAATATAGTCTAAGGAGTCATCCAGCAAGTCTAGATATAGGAAATATTCAAAATTGAAATACCAAGTTGAACCAATAATTATTTAAAAAAACGTATCGTATTGGGGGAAATATTTAATTAATATTCGTCTATTTAAAACTTCATGACACCGACAGTGGGCTTCATTCGAGTGAGAGAAGTTTGGAAGGATGAAACAGCTAACAATACAAACAGAGCTTAGCTTACCACCACAAAACGGGAGACTGTGTTTTACTTCAAAGGCTTTTAAGAAGAGTACCTTAAAGAGCCACTCCGTGAGTTGTTGGAGTCATCTATGCCAAACTTAATCAATGGTGTCATTTGATCGCGAAGTATCGACTGTTACCAAAAAGACACATTTTAAAGCTTATTGGTTTTCTACATTGACAATATAGAACGTATATAGAAGGTAGAACGTCGCAATTATGATCGAAAACCGGACAGTTGGGCGCGTCAAATAGTCAATCGTAATTTTGGAGACTTATCTGAATCAGCCAGGAGGGCAGTTAGGAATTGATAGTGTTTGTTAGGTTATATAACTAGTATCCATATATTTTGGACGTGATATCTACACCTCTGTGCATTTACACGGTTGTTTTTAGATTTTCATAGAAAACCAGCTTTTGTCATATATATGTCTTTTGGACATGAAAAGTTAAGATATTTTGATTTTATATCACCACATATGACATTTAGGTATTTAAAGGTAATAAGATTAAAGGTAAATAATATGTTATGAAAATCACGGAGTGGATCTTTAATTGCCGGTTTAGTTACTATCGTTCTCCTTAAGTCTTTAATATTAGAATCCCTCGTAGATCGACACTTTTATGTCTTCATTCTTTGGTCGCCTGTTTGGAAGGATGAAGCAGGGTACAATGCAAGCACAGTTTACCACTACACTACGGAGGGTATTGCTGTACAGCAAAGGCCTTTAAGAAGAGTACCGTAATTGCCTGAGAGGACGTTCGGGGGTTCTAGTTTTCATTTTAGTCCTTAATAACGATGTCTCTTGAAGTATTGGGATGATAGATTCCGTATTTTGTTCTCAAGGGTAACCAGTTTTTTACTATGAGAGCAAATAGGGTGTATAAAAACAAGTGTGTTCAAAGTGGCTTTTGTACCATTTGTACAGCCTTATGTGTCAAAATAGCTTCATAGAATGTTTTATCCATTCTCTCACAACAGAGGTAGCTCCGTAAAAAAAATCCTATACAACCTCTATCATAATGCGAACGTTTCTCGGTCTAGACATGTAGAAGCCTGATATTGAATCAAAGTTTGTTGTGCAATCAGCGACGCCGTTTCCTACGTTATTATTCAAATCGCTTAAGTTATTTCCGTAAGCTTTCGGAAAGCTAAACATTATTCGAATATGTACTTTGCACTATGAGTCTTCTTTACAGAACACATACGCCTTAATTAGCGACTGCATCATTGCTTAGGCTTGTGTGACACCAATTATGTTTTTAATGCTTTTGGTATTTTCGTTTGCTGAAATTTTGTAAGGTAATTTACGTTGGAATATTGTGCCGCTAGGGGAAACTGCCGGATGCTCAAGAAGAGCTCAAAATTACAACAGCGTTTGTATAGGAATTAATGACAGAGTTACCTCTGTGGGGAGAGAATGTGTTTTACATTGAAACTCCCTAATCTTAAGATAAACTATCGGAGGCAGTTAGATACAATGAGATTGACAAGCGTTCAAAGAAACTACATAGTCTACTTTTAACTTCGAAAATCCTCATATGCCGACAAATCATATGGATGGATTGTGGGTGGTTAATCTGACTGCAATTCCATCTCTGCCATTATATTAATCAGTTCGTTAATCCATCAAATTATTTGATCAGAAAACATTAGTAAAACAGTATGCTATTTGATTAACGAAAGGGCGTGGGATGGTATGTACAAAGCATCGATAGTGCTATTACAGTGAATGCATTAAGCTGGATGGAGGAATTGATTTCCAATATCCAGGGACTCGAAGCATGAATAGGCATCACTGGGTGGTCTTGGCTCGAGTGCACCGGATACACACTGCATTACTACCGGCTTTTTGATAGACTAGCAACTTGTATTGCATATTTACGTTAGCCTATCCTTGGCATTATATCTTACTGATATACTACATCGTCCTTTATTTGTAACACATAGTTTATTTTGTAATTTATATTTCTAGAGACAGTTTATTATGACTGCATATGTAGCATACAGTAAATGTTGCATTTTGTTATTGTACGATCCTTTACAAAATGATGTTCGTGATATATGTTACACATATATAGGGTTTAGTTATTGTTTGATTATGTCACATAAAATACAGGAGTTTATTTTTATACAGTGGTTGTTAAGGAACACTAACATGTACACATGTGCACTTATGGCAAATAATGCATTCGTTATGTTTCACCATATTGGTAATGCAATTCATTCAGTTGGAAACACCAGAACAATATTCTATTAAGTCATAAATGAGAAGAAATTTTTTTAATTTCAGCTTTTGGCGATAATCAAAGACATAATAATGTTTTGATTTTATGTACCAGTTAAAAATATGAGTTTACATTCCTGAAAACTATTTTAAAAATTGCTAAATAATTTCGTGATACGAGACTAACTTTATGACAGGTTTGCAGGGAAATCTATCACTACAGCGCGGTTCATTACCATATTTATATACTAAGTATTCGTGAATACTGATGAACTGTATACATTGACATAAGTGTCTTGGAATCTATTGATCTATTGTACGAATACTAATAAATATTTACGGTAAAATATGTCATTATGGTAATGTCGGTTAATGGAAAGTAATTAATCGAGAAATCTATCATTAAGTAAATGACTGTAAGTAGACGAAAAATCATTTTGTTGTTAATACCTGAATAGGTAAAAAAAAACTAAATGTGCTGAATCAACATTTATCAGAAGGGGGGTTTGGGCTTTCTGATCCCATTATTCAACATAAGGTGTGCAAGGAGTTTGGCTTTTTCCATATCGATCAATTGATTTTGCCAAATACCGGTTCCATATCGAGCGTAAAGAAATGGTTCTGAAATCACTGTAGTGTGACAGCATTTTTATTTCACTTGTGAATCCAAAGTTTTGAAAAAAATATCAAAAAACAAAGACTACCATAGTCACTAATGGATATCAAAACTCGTAAAAGTCGATTGTGCACAAAATGGAAATATTATGTGTTAAAATGACTGAACTTTGAATGAATGAAGCTTTTGATTGTATATGTTAATCTCTTAACCGAAAACGTATGATGAACTATTTATTTCAGGTATATCTATGGCTTTAATAGCTATTAATCTCTATCTTCCGATTGCCTGGGTTCAGATCGGTAATAATATCGAGGGATATGCAGTATCTGTGAATCGTTTATAATTACGAAATTATGGTTTGCGTCAGTGCATTTAAGGAATCATTGGTTATTTCAGGAATTAAAGGCACTATGACCCCGAACAGTCACTGAGTTAATTTAAAGTACAATGCCATTGAAAGTATTGGCCATAGCCATCCAATAAATTATAACGAGGAAATCAATACTGTTTCAATACTCCTATTAATCTACAGCAACAACGAACATCCATAGACATGTACGCCTCCACAGAAGAATATCGTTCCAATGATGACGTTAAACTCTGAGGAGAGTTTGTCTCAACAAAGGCCCGTTCTCACGATTTGTAGTTGCGATTTGTAGTAAACAACTTAAGCTGTACCGTTAGACCACCAAGAATCACCGACTCATCAAGTGGGGCTTATACAGTTTTACGTAAATACTGTAAGTTGATACAACAAGTTGTAGCGGTAAATCGTATCGTGGAAACGGACCTTTTTGAAAACAAATAGACCGCCAAGCCTCTTTATTACCAAGCAGTTGGTTGATTTGGGGTTTAAGCGTCTGCTTCCACATTTTGGTGCCGAAGTCCTCATGCTTTTACGTGCGCAGTAAGGATTATAGCGAATACCGTATCATCATCCCAGGCATGGCGTAATCTTACGCAAGCCCCAATGACTTGCTAAATTAGCCTGTGATAGAGACTGGTGCAATTAAAAGCCATGCAGGGGCAGATTTAACTTGCATTTTTTAAATCATCATTTCGTCGACTCATGAACTTGTTACTCGTGTAGATATTACAAATACTTTTAATAATTAAAGGCGTGAGAACGGTCCTTCAAAACATACACTCACGAGCAAAAGAAACGCCACCGTGCTAAATGGGGGATTTTCCAGTCCACGACTAATTTAAAAGACTTACAGCATGTTTTCAGAAGCCAACTTTACTACATTTTAAGTTTTCAAACAAAACCTATTGGCTTTTATTAAAAACATGCGTTTTAAGAAATCTTCGTTTAGAATCTCCTTAACTGGACGAGGTAGATAAGTGGAAATAGATTTTAGCGTGTTGTATGGCGTCCTGCACTAAAGACGCGTTAACAAAATAATGTTATAGAAGGTTATACGTTCATCTTAAATTTATCAAATTTAAATTTCATATTTTTTAACTTGAATGCCAAACATTCTGACCACATCTTGAACACACATTGAACACCTTTTGAAAAAGCCACTACGAGACCCAAAGTGTTTTTCAACAGACATAAAAACTATATGTATCATAAACTCATGTAAGATATTGTGAGTACTTCTTGACAAAAGATAAGCCAATCAAAAATACTAGGCTTTTCTCTGGAAATAGTATTTTGTTTATTATTTTGTTGAGAATGTTGGGCATTTGCTTTAGCTCGTGATTTTATAATGATGATTATTTTTGCTAAAGCCTTTTCATGCCATGTCATCGCACCTGATGGAACAGACATGGCAAAACATAGACTTCACAACAGCAAAGAGTTAATGATATCAACCTATCGAGACACACCCTTCCTCCTTTGAATAAGAAATACAAAACAATTGCTAATGTCAAAAATGATACCATTACCTTTTCTCACAAAAACATAACATTTAAAATGTGCTTACAGTCTATGCAATTCGATCATTGAATCAAGCCAAACATGTTGAACCCGTGAATATATCAAGCGATGCGTTGAATATACACGGTTTCAATTACAGTCACTCGAAACTGGATAAAAAAAATCAGAACTCGAAAACATTCACCGTTGGCCTTTTAGACAGTGAAATTGCAATTTTTAACTTTAAGGATAAAGTGATGAGCAAGTTTGCCCTTTAGAGGTATTATATTATCAAACTGAAGCCCGTCTTCATCTCAATACCGTCTTCATTCTTAAAAAACTCTTTGATATTCTGATTAGATCGACAGTACGAGCAGTTTTGTTTATGACATACTTTAATCAGTATTGGTATTCGAGGTTTATGACTGTATGATGTTAATGGCATACTTATTTACACTAAATATTAAACATACATCTTCGAACTTTGTTTTGATAAGTCAAAAAGTGAAAAAAAAACCAACAAAACGGGGCTAGTTGTTTCTTTTCCACGGATCCATTCCTCCAACTGCATTCTTTATATTAAACAATGTATGAATTTACGCAATTGTCATTGTTTAGCAACTCAAAATGTTTTTTTTTAGTATTTTGTTGAAAATGAAATGTATGGTGCTTATGGTATTTGAAACAAAAACTGCAACGACAAATAAAAGTTGATGAAAAGTATATGTTGCTTTAAAGCACTTGAAAGATTAATACTGAACGCTTATTAGAGGGCATACGACATCACTTGTGAAGGGACATTAACCGCTCTTCTTCTTAACATTAAAAATAGTTCATTTGGTTGTGTAGCTATAGCTTGTTATGCAACAAACAAGTAAGACACTTTGGTGCCTCCAAGGTAAACATTTGACACCTTTGCTATTGTATCAGCGAAATGGGAGGTAGACCGTTTTATGTCCTTTTTGTTATTGAGTGTTAAAACGGTTTTTGCAGTTACATTTGATACACCATATGCCAAGAATGATGCATGATACCAAACCGAATCCCAGATATTAGTAGTTTAAAAGGTATATCTGAGTGTCCACCTTCAATTCCATTGGTTATTCTCCCATCCAAATAGACTGAAAATCTTTCCATTCCACTTTCCATAACTCCTTTAATTTTAAAGTAGAACTTCGGGCTGGATAACATGCTTTTTCAGATTCAATCATTTTACTTTGGGCATTTGAAAGGTTGTTCTAGCAAAAATAGCCAGGTTATATCAAGAGAGATCGTAAAATGGAATATGGAATGATTTAATTTTAAAAAAATAGGCCTCATTATGAAAGGTGCGGGTGAGATTAACTGATAATATTCTTTAAAGGGACAGTAGCACAGTTCTTTTTGAAGACATAGATTAACTGGCACAGGCCGTACCACTACTATATTTTACATTAAACTCAAATTGACAGAACATCTCTTGAACAGGCAGTGTTCTGTGACAACCATTGTCGGGAATGAACAAGGGATTTCTTAGATTTGATAATACCTACAATTATTTATGCCTTGCCTTCCAACTTTGGAAATGGCTTAGGGTAGAATAAAACACCTTGATGCGTTAATAGATATCACTGATGTCAAAGCTATCATAAATCACAGACCTTATATTTATCATTGACATTCTCAAAATCATAGACATCATTGATGTCTGAAATTGAAAAATGTCTAAAATGAACCGGAAAGAGGTGTCTCCAAAAGAGCCCCTCAGCATCTTTCCTGCTTCTGAAAAGGTTTGAGCATCCTGTGAATTCATTGTGCTGACCCCTCTTGTATGTTCAAAATGTTATGAAAGACCCAAGACTTATTTTGAAATTATGGACTAACTGGTAACTACCTCACTCTTCCAAGTTCCAGTTTCAACTTGAAGGATGCTTGTCATTTTCAATGCCTGAACGAGGTCAGCCGGAAGTGGGAGAAGTTTACAGATTTCCGACCATATGGCCATAAGTTTCTTTCATTTCATCCAAGGTCTTTGTGACCTTTCAAGTACAAAAAGTTGATCACAGCTCCGTACTCAACTTGCTCCAATGTCACCCCTCAATTCAATCTAACACATGTCAAAGACACAGCTTTAATCCAGTAATACTGCCCGCAGATTATTCCATTACTTACACAGATAGGTGTTTTTACTAAGTCAGGCCACATGGGAGAACCCAGAACCAGGGTCAGTGGAAATATTTAATCAAACTTTAACCACGCTAATTGCTTCTTTTAAAAAATAGAGCCATGGGCTCTGTAGCTCATCAGACTTTTGATAGAAATAGGTGTTTGGGTTTAGACCATGGGGTCATGGGCAGTGTAGGAAAGATAGCCTGTCCCAACGTCCAAGTTATTCACAATCAAATAAAAACGGCCCATTGCCCATTTGGGGTCAAGGGGTCACCGAACCTACAATTCAGAATCCCCATTGTCCAAGGAGTCTACACACAACAATTAAGCTATCAAGACCTTTTGGAACTGGAGAAGAAGATGAAAGTAAGATTTTAAGGTTTTGACCCCTGTGACCCCATTTGGGGTCAAGTGGTCACCAAACCTACAATTTAGAATCCCCAGTGTTAAAGGAGTCTTCACACAATTTTCAGCTCTCTAGACCTTTTGGAACTAGGGAAAAAGATGAAATTAGGTTTTTTAGGTTTTGACCCCTTTGACCCTATTTGGGGTCATGGGGTCACCAAACCTACAATTTAAAATCTCCAGTGCCCAAGGAGTCTACACACAACTATTCAGCTCTCTGGACCTTTTGGAACTGGAGAAGAAGATGAAAATAGGTTTTTCATGTTTTGACCCCTCTGACCTTATTTGGGGTCATGGGGTCACAAAATCTACAATTCAGAATCCCCATTGTCCAAGGAGTCTACACACAACTATTAAGCTATCAAGACCTTTTGGAACTGGAGAAGAAGATGAAAATAGGTTTTTCAGGTTTTGACCCCTGTGACCCCATTTGGGATCATGGGGTCACCAAACCTACAATTTAGAATCTCCAGTGCCCAAGGAGTCTACACACAACTATTCAGCTCTCTGGACCTTTTGGAACTGGAGAAGAAGATGAAAATAGGTTTTTCATGTTTTGACCCCTCTGACCTCATTTGGGGTCATGGGGTCACAAAATCTACAATTTAGAATCCCCATTTGCCAAGGAGTATGCACATAAAATTTCAGCTCTCTTGAGTCATTGGTTCTGGAGAAGAAGTCGAAAAAGTGAAAAGTTTACGGATGGACGGACGGACGGACGCCGGACGCCATGCCATGCCATAAGCCCATTGGGTCTTTCAGACCTGATGAGCTAAAAAGTTGGTTGTCAAAGATTACCACAATTATTGACAGATTTACTATACAGTTCACAATCATGTAAGAAACAAGAACAAAACATTTTTAGATAATTTATTAAAGATGCTATTAACTTCTTTTACAGCTAAATGATTAACATATATTCTAGATAAGTATATACCCAGATGACAAAACAACATTTCTCCTTGAGACAGAGCATGAATAGACATGTATCACAGATATAAGATATAACCAAGGTAAAAAGGATATTTAATCAACCAAAAGGTTACACAAAAGAAGATCAAAATCTTAAATAATATTTATAAATTGTATTAGGAACATTACATGTTATAAATCTTCAGTAATATTACCACAACCATTTAACTGACTTGAGGTTTTCCTTGCATATTTTTTAAATAGACATCAAAATATGTGCATTTTTAACTAAATTCAAACAAGAGTAATTCTAAAAAAAGAAAGAAAAAAGAGCCATTTTCTAATTGAATGAGCTTGAAAGCATCTCTAGTATAAAAAAGGGCAAACATTTAAAGTTTCATATTTCACATATGATGTAATAGTGCAAGTGATATGAAACCATGAACAATAAAACCATGACAAAAAAATTATCAATTCCAGTTAGCCTGTTTTTGTAAAATAAATCTACTTTTTCATAGTCATGCCAATATTTATCTTTGAGGCTCTTTCTTGTATATATTGACCATTTTTTTGGCACAGAAAATAAAAAATTTCATGCAGTGATGGTGTGAATGGCATATGATACTCAGATAAGGACACAAACTCAATATTCTATAGGTTGTCAAAGATTGTTTTAAAGAGCCACTCTGTGATTTTCATAACATATTATTCACCTTTGATACGAACCTAAATTTTATATGTGATGATATAAAATCAAAACATCTTAATGTTTCATGTCCAACAGACATATATATGACAAATACCGGTTTTCCATCAAAATGTAAAAACAGCCTTATAAATGCACAGATGTGTAGATATCACGTCCAATATACATGGATACTAGTCATATAACCTAAGAAATACTTTCAACTCCTAACTGCCCTCCTGGCTGTTTTAAATAAGTCTCCAAAATTACGTTCGACCATTTGACGCGCGCCACTGTCCGGTTTTCGATCACAATTTCTACGTTCTACCTTCATATTGTCACTGTCAAAAAACAAATAAGCTTTCAAATGTTTCTTTTTGGTAACAGTCGATATTTCGCGATCAAATGACACCATCGATTTAGTTTGGCATATTCAACTCAAACAACTCACGGAGTGGCTCTTTAATATAAATATTGAAAGGAGATGATGGTAGAAAAGAAATGCTAACCTGCTCATTTGGTTACAAAATGTCCCTGTTTACCAGATCACAATCAACAATTATAACAAGTATAAATATCACAGATACTTGATTTAACAGATTATAATACTGACAGAGTCTTTCTCTCACACAGACTAGTCCAGATATTTGAGACAAAGAGTGAAAACAATTATCTTCAATTTGTGGTAAAAACATTCATACTTTTATGAGATGCAGAATTTGTTTTAATGAGAACAAAAATACTATATGACCGGAATCGCTTTTCTAACGTTACATCTTAATCTCGGAAATACCCAAATTATATTTTCTTGTTTTCAATTGTAAACAGCCATACTAATGTAAAGATATTGAAATTCTGCCTCCTATTTACTTGTATATTAGTTAAATTAGCTTCTAAGCACTAACAACATATATTTGTTGCTCTGTTTGCTGTAAATAAGGTCCTAAATAATCTTTGAGTCATTGGCGTGCCATTGTCCGCTTTTTAACATCTAAACACTTTAACCTGTTTATTGTCAATTTATTGAGCCGATAGGCATTGATATGTCACTCATATATATTTATCAAATTACACCATTAATGAAGCATGACATACCACAACAACAAACTCTGCACCCATTTGACACATTGCAAGCTGGAGAAGGTTGTTCACATCTCGCTGACATTGTGAATACTCCTAGATTGGCTATAGTTGAAGATAGGCCGTCCAAGAATATTAGACAAACCAAAGAGAAACATTGAAGTATGAAGCAGCCTCGAATCTATCTTGCCACAGTGGTACTTTCTTATGCTATCCTCTGTTTTTATTTGAGCATTTCTTGGTTAGTAATTGAGAAGCCTGATTGGATCAGATTTAGTCTTCCTATGCTTTCTTCTGTTTTCCTTTGAGCATTTCTGGGTAAGAAATTGAGATGCCTATTTGGATTAGATTTAACTTTTAACCCTTATGCTCCTGAAAGCCTAGGAAGTGCATGCTCAAAATAGTAGGTTTGTAATATAAACTCTTTTATCAAAACAAAGGCTCAATATGAGGGAGATCAAAAAGTTTCTTTTTAATTCATTTTAACTTAGAAATTAATTGCCTTCAAAATGTTCATTCTAGAAATTAAGCATTTATCAAGAAATGTGTTTGATGCTACAGCAAACATTCTAAAATTAACCCTTCACCAGCATAACTATTTCAAAGCTGCCAATTTATTAGAATCAACTTTTAATGATTGGCATAACATTATTGTATTAGATACAAACGCATTTATCAGAAACAATACCTTTTCACACAACTTCTTTCAAATTGAGTTTGTGATCATTCTCACTGAATTATTATGAAATACTCAAATATGTATTCATCGTTCACTCAATATCGGATTGTTATGCTTCACCTCTAGTAAACTACGTTAACTACATAACATGGGGAAGATAACAGTTGATTGAACTTACAAGATGACTTGCTGATAACACGAGCTTAATTGTTCTTCACAGCCACGTCTTTCATAAGCATTGCAAAAATGCTTTGTAAAACCTTTTTGTAAAATACAGTATGAAAATTACTGAATTGTGAATTTTAAACTAATACATAAATACATATTTCTGTGAATTTGGCTTCATTGCCTTATCCATCAAAATACACTGATCGACAAAATGTTTTAACTAGAACAAGATTATCCTTAACAGACAGCTGCTATAAAAATTATACTAGGTAAATAGAGCAAATGTCTCTGTTGAATAGATTAAAGTTTTGGATGACTAAGCCCCTCGGTAAACCACTATGAGACTAAAGCTTTATTTTGATTCCAGACAGAAACCTGATAAACCTTGGAAACCTTTCAAACTGAAACTTCTAACAAAACTTCCTTCTTGTTTTAGACAAACACAACCATGAATTGTAGAGATTATGAACAACATGACTCAATCAGGCAGATGAAGCTGTTGACTGCCAACACGATACGACAAGATCCAAACATTTTGACAAATAAGTCGTGTTGATGATTATAGGCTATCAAATATGTATAATTCTCCGTATACAAGTCCCTTGTGCTGTACAGATTATGTTTACAAGCACATTTCACACTATCATAGTCCAGGTGTTGAAACAAGTGACGGTCAACCCAGACCTTGTAACGGTCAAAGGTAGTGAGATGGTCAAAGTGACAACAAGTGCTACTAAATAGTTTATTAGCGCAAATCTAGAAGGATATGTTACAGCAAGCATAACTTAAACTAAATAATAAGCTATCTTAAAATAAATGCCAAATGGTTAATTGTTTAAAAGCTAATCTAGTATAACTGATATATATTAATATATATATAATCAATAGGCTATTGCTCATTTGCATAAAGCACAATAAGTGCTAATGAAACTTTAGCTAATTGTTCAGACTAAATTAAGATTCAACTAGTCTTGTGAATAATGCTAAACTATTCTGAGGTAAGGCCAAAATCACTTTTTTTAAAATCTAGAAACAAATGCCACAAATATTGTGAACATAGGTTTCATAGAGACTCTTTTCTGGTTAAATGTCAATAAGTGATTTATCAAGAGATGGACATTAACACTCCAACTTAACAGAAGTTTTCTAGTTTCTGGTTTCACAATTGAGGAGTTATTTTGGGATTTATGTACCTGAAAACATGTCAACAAGTAGATTAGGGAGACCCTAGGCCCTACACAACACCACATTTATTCTGTTTACATCACATGTGTGCAGCGATGATATATATGACACCACCTCCATATCGACACGACAGGATCTGTCAACTGGACCAGCAGAACAACGAGGTTGGAAGTGAGAGTGTTGTCTCAGATCTGGGCCAGCGCAGCTCTCTGTACCTTCAGACCGGTCATCTTGACATGGACATCTGAAATCAGATAAATCTAGATGAAAGTAGGTCGGCTACATGTATTGTACTGGCTATTCTGTCAGAAAATGTAACAATCAACCTTAAAATGAGATAAATAGAGGATATTAAACGAATGAGACGTGCAAAGTTTGCTTTGGCACAAAAACTTTTACAAACTTGACATAAGAGAAATAGGCTATGTATCTTATCATGCTTTGGATGGTTAGAACATGATCTAAATTTTTATAAAACAAACTGAGATATTTCCCTGACATTATCGACACTTAGATTTGTTGATGATGTCACCAATAAACCCTTAAATAACACGATAACAACTCAATCTAATGGTTCTAAGGATATATGGGTCATCCCAAAGGTCAGTGAATGTGACGACTTTCAAAACTTCATTTCTTATTGTACAATAAGCTGTTATTGCATCCAATCAGACATCTACATTTTTTACACAGAGATTGCTCAAATTAAAACAGAGGTTAGTGTAGAATATATGACTTGAGCCGCTTTGGTAGATAGAGAATGAAAGCGTCAGATGAAAAAAACTGCAAGGTTTAATAGTTAAATGAATAGAACCTACTCGGGCGCTTATTAGAGGAAATACAATATTGGCCTATCCCTGACACTATACCCATCGAGAGGCGATGAAGAGTTCTATTATCTACATATGCTATAAAGGTCAGTGTGATGTGATGATCTGATTTGTCTCTCTTACAAGGTCACCTGCCATCACTCACCATCACATCCCAGGTCAAACAGACCTGCCAGCTTATGCTTAACTCCTTAACTGCAGAACGAACTCAAAGACATCATGTGTTTCTAACTTTCACACCTTGCACCTAATTGATAAAGGAATTATCAGTGATGACGGTTGCAGAGGGCGGAGCACGTGTTAAGGACCTTCTGTTGGAAATACAAAGAAGCCATGGGCTCTGTAGCTCATCAGCCTTTGTTTTGTTGATGTTCAAGGCTAAGATTCATACTCGTTAGTTTTCAATAATAAATCACCATAATTGTCAGGTGACTGTTCATTAGACAAGATGTTTTAACAAATATTGGAAGAAAATCTAGATAAAATCTTGAAATTCATTCTCTTTAATTGCTGGGACAACTGATTTTATGAATACTTCTATAGTTTATGTTTGTGTTTATATCGATAAAATATTTCTCTAGATTAAGCAAGAGAAATATTTGCAAATGAGAACCATTACATTGTAAAAATGAACCAATCATAAGAAATGAAATAATTCTATACCACATTTATGCAAAAATTTGAAAATGATATTCGTCTATTCATATCTCTAAAACAAGATTTCACAACATGAAGTTGTATTGCAACATATACGTATGATATATATACTTAGTCAGAGCACATATGTGACACGATCAATAGTTGTTAACCAACTAGCATTTCCTAAAGAAAAGACCGGTTGTGGAAAAATTGTATCGGAGTGCTTTCAATTTCATAGCAATAAGTTCCACATTCATGTTTTTAATTACGTTCATGACTTTGCTGAATATTTAATCAATATCTGGCAATGATATTGATTTTTCATTCCTGACATCAAAGTTCAAATAAACTGGCTATTGTTACAAGAGAAAAAGTTTCTATTTTCAAATCATCAAAGGACTGGTGAACAGAATGTACCAATAAAAACCTGCTTTTGCTGAAAAACTTGGCTTAAAAATATTCCCAGTTTTGACAAGTCACTTTGGTGCAACCTTATTTCATAATCTTTACAAGATAACAATGTTTATGCACTTCTTTTCAGTCAAACACTGGAATATTTTGTGTACAAATGTATGGGGTTGAAAACCGCTTTCAAGAGTATTTCACTAATATCAAGGCTTCTAATATTATTGCAGGGAGAAAGCCTGCAACACTAGTGTGTGCTGAAATTCAGTGTAGCACTGCACCCAAACCACACTGCGTGTAGAAGCAGTGTCAATCGCAGACTAAGTTTTTGAGTAGAGTTGCCTTAATTGCTATTAATAATAATAATACTATTTGGGTACTTATTATACGCCATAGTCCACCCAAAGGATGCTCAAAGCGCTATTCCGTCCCCTAATGCTATTTTGACCTTTGAAAGAACCTCTTGAAAAGCAAGTTTAGATCTGAAGTCAACTACTCTGAACGAGCCATTTCTCTGAGTCTCCTTTATTGTATTTGAACAAAAAAATGTTTTTGTTTTTGTATATTAATCAGTAGTCTAATATAATAAGGACTTGAAGAACTATGTAACTTGGACTTGTTTCTATTTTCTAGGAGATTATAAACCCAACAACCTTTTCTATGTTCTAGGAGATTATAAACCCAACAACCTTTTCTATGTTCTAGGAGATTATAAACCCAACAACCTTTTCTATAACCTAGGTGATTATAAACCCAACAACCTTTTCTATGTTCTAGGAGATTATAACCCCAACAACCTTTTCTATGTTCTAGGAGATTATAACCCCAACAACCTTTTCTATGTTCTAGGAGATTATAAACCCAATAACCTTTTCTATGTTCTAGGAGATTATAAACCCAATAACCTTTTCTATGTTCTAGGAGATTATAAACCCAACAACCTTTTCTATGTTCTAGGAGATTATAAACCCAATAACCTTTTCTATGTTCTAGGAGATTATAAACCAAACAACCTTTTCTATATTCTAGGAGATTATAAACCCAACAATCTTTCCTATATTCTAGGAGATTATAAACTCAACAACCTTTTCTATGTTCTAGGAGATTATAAACCCAACAACCTTTTCTATGTTTAGACATTGTTTACCCTGTATTTGACATCAATCTCATAATGCTTCAGGATTAGATACTACAATAATCAATACCTCCAAAATATTTCATCCAATGAGTACTTGGCCACTGAGTTATCAGCAGAGACCCGGCGCTTTTAGGAGGAGTATAAAATGGTAGGAAGTTTAGCATTCTGTATAATACTCGCCCTCATAAATCAAGCATGATTGCCGATATTGATCCGAAACTAACGTATCCGCAACATGGTTACCATTGTGACTGCAGTACTAACATTGTGACATCACAAATACACACCATTGTGACGTCATACACGCAGCGGTATTACACTAGTTTATTATCGTCATATAAATATTACACTGCAGTTTCTTACATGGCCATGGGCGAGTAATAAATGAAGTTTACGAGAGAAAATACAGTAATGCTGACATCATACTGAATCTCTAGTTTGAGGAGGGGAAAGGTTAGTTTCTGCTTGGTCTGATAGAGCTTGTTACTCTAGCAGCAGAGATGCCAACCCCTAATCGATGCAATTAGTAATGACATGGGTCAAAATTAGTAGTTTGAAGTTAAAATTAGTCAATTGAAATAAAATCTTGTTTGACCTTTAAATGATAACATAACACTAATGTGAAGCTTTAATTCAAGTCACAAACCTCCTGCTTGAATCATCAGGTGCTTTTATGAATTACAAGAAACTAGTTATCTTCTTGTCGTCGCCTTTTAGCGTCGTACACACAGCTCTTTACTTTCTTCAGTACCGGTTTGGGATATTGCTTGTTTCTGTTGCAAAGTCGACAAAACGCATGGAAATCGTCAATGCAAGACTTTTGTAAACTGTTAAATGTTTCAGAATAAATCTCTCAAAACTGTTGTTTACTTAATTTCACCTTTTTTGGTGCACTTGCCCCACTCATGATTGCACTAATATTCTTCGATTTTGACAACAATGCGATCGTCTGCACGAACCAAGAACGTGTCCTGCACGAGGGAAGCAAAACGAAATCTAGTTTTAATTTTCCCTTCAGTTCAAGTAATGGAAACGGCGAAACCAGTTTCGTATTATCGAACAAGAAGCATGTATGGCGTGCACGAGACAAGCAAAACGGAATCCAGTTTGAATCAACCTGTTTAAAAAGTCAATTTGAACTGAAACCCGTTTCGTATTATCGCATGAGAGAATGGCCACGTGGTTAAAGCATTCCAACATGATCGCTTTTTTCTGTTATTTTCTGCCGAACATTGTAAGTGGGTTATATTCGAGATATTGAAATTAATTGCAGACTTCTGATAGACATTTTGTTAAAAGTTAAGAATGATACTTGCATTGATTCTTGTTCAAATATATGATTAAAAGTGAATATTAAATCGAAAGTTAAAGTAGGCAAATCTGCGAAATAAAATGTTTGGTCTGTGTAACTATGATTAGGTGAATTTTTGAAACTTTTTTTTAAAAAAAAATTTCGTAGAATTTCTAGGGCAATCGTTTCGGCGCTAGATTACAAAATACGTAGCGACTACAATAAAATCGTAGAGGTTGGCATCACTGTAGTAGGGGTTACTAATATTAAAGTAAAGGAGCTTTTTAGATAAATTTGTAGACAGAACAACATGAGAATAGGAGCAGTGACTCAGTTGGGTTCTTATATGCAACATATTACTATCGAGAATCAATCATGTCATGTGTTGAGTTCACCACTATGATTCACAATCAATAGGCCATTGTTATGACACGCAGGCAACAACATTTATTGACAGTGATTTTCAATTAAGATGTAAGCATTTTTTTGCTCTTAAACTGTAGGTCTGGAATATTCCAGAAAAACTTATTTTCAAGCTGTTATGTCAGAGTATTTGAATCAGCAGAGCTTCGTCAACACCCCGATTCCGATCAGACCAAAAGACTTGAATGGCCAATGGCTGGGTAATCATGGTTACATTTTATTTTTCAGCCAATGAAATGTCATTTTGCAAAATTTTGAAACAAATATCTCCAACTCAAAAGATTTGTCACAAGGTCTTGCTGTTATTGCTAGATGCAAGTAATATCATTGGCTGGTTATCTACATAGTGATATGTGGCATGTGGACCAAAAAAATATCAGGTAAGGATGGGTATCGGTTCTTATTTCAATATCGCAATATATTTCGATACAGAAAGACTTATTGCAATATGTATTGCAATATATTGGTACTTTTCATACTTACCGGTAAGTTTTCCCATGTTCTCTTAACTAAATAACAGCAATTAGAACAGTAATCAATGCTCAACTGGACGTCTTTTTGTAAAGAGAGACCAATGAATGACTGGTCTTGTACTTTTAACATGTCTGTGCTTTTTCACTTTGCAAGTTCACACTTTGTCTACGACTTTCAGTAAAATCATAGGGTGTTTTGTTACTTTTTTCTGCAATTTTACACGGAAATTGTTAATTCTAAAACCTCTGATACATTGGATATTTTCAGAACACTGTACCGGTATGAATTGAGGTGTTTCTGTATTGCAATATACCGATAATAACGCGCACAGGGTATTGAAAGAGCTCTGTGGATTCAGATAAGCTCATGTACCAGGATACTAAACTTTATGCGTTTTTTAAAGGCCTTACTCTTTAAGAATGTTCTATGTTATTCCTAAAAAATGCCTTATCTGAATGAATTCCATCAACAGAGTTCGATTTCAATTTTATTGTCCAAACTTGTTTGATCACCAGAAGAGGAAATGAAAAAAAAATGAAGTAAAATATCTCTTCCTGACAAACAAAGATCCTTTAGGACAATGACTATCAGATAATTTTGATTTCATGTCCGTTTGTGTATAAAGTAGATTCATAGTGAATATTGTCGATATCAATCAAGGGAGAAAAACGATTTTGATATATTGTTAATGAATTACATGCCAAGAAAATATTTTACATGAAATATTCTCAATACGACAAAAACTAATTTACAAACCCCTTCATGAAAAATGGACGCAAATAATGATTTGAAATTTAGGATAACAATCGTATTGGAACACAATCATGTGCTTTAGAAATTTTTTAAATCCTGGTTCATTCAAAGGCCATATTTCCTTTATGTTTGTTTTTTCAGTAGCGACTATCTATATCTGTTTATATTGGCAGATCCCTGGAATGGTTGGGTGAGTCACTAGGTGTACAACCTCTTTCAGAAATCCTCGAGATAATTTTTACTTAGTCCTGCTTCATGACTGTGTATTTAAATAAAAGCCTTTAATACAGTCTAGGTCCACATTAGGCAAGTCTAGATTGACTGAATACACATTAGGAGCCCGAAGAAAAGAATATATAGATGAAGGAACAGTCAATTATTAAAATATTTCATAGATTTTACTAAGTTACTAACCATACCCTTAGACTATAGGCAACACCAACCCCCTTCAATTTTGAGTTAGAAAATCCTGCTGATAAATGTATAAAATTTGAGCCTTTAATACAGTCTAGGTCTTTATTCAGCAAGTCTATATTTAACTTAATTTACATGAAAACAACAAGGCCCAAATCAAATAGACTGCAATTTCTACTTTTTACAAAACCTCACAGGATAAATACTAGTTTATTCATAATTTTTTCAGGGCTTTATAGACGCCCCAGTAGCTCCTTTTTGAAATCAGTGACGCCAATTCTTATTTGCCAAGAACCTGTACAGAAGGTTTCAGTGTGACTGTCAAGACCTAAGTAGATATGACACCCCAAAATTAAGAAATAAATGTAAAAGATCATATACATTAAAAAAAAATCATACACTGGACCTTAATATACTAGCAAGTGAGTAGGTGAGTGATGATAATATTTAACAACGCTTGGGCAATATTTTGGCCATCAACAGTTTGCTCCCCATTACAAAATCTCTGGATCTGCCAGTGGTGTACCATGAATTTCTGCAGCAATGTTACCTCATAAGTTCAGAGTACAGGCCTACCAGACAAAACTGTCTGAAAACTGCGCATGAAAATGTGAAAAAGTCCACATTAAATGTGGAAACTACAACAAAAATAGATTCCCTTGTCACTGAAACATTAAAAGAAAAACGAAAAATGTGAACCCAGCGACAGATAGACCCCATGCATGCGCACATTAAAGAAGCTGGCACAACCATGTGTATACATTTGAAGGCGTGGGCAGCATGTGAGTGCTTTTCCTTCATTTATTTTGTTTTTAATGTTTTATTTGCAATAAAAAATTGTCACACGTGTTTGTACACCTTTTTACCTAAAGATAAATTCGTACTTACGTCATAATTATATATCTAAATTTAAACCACTTTCAGTACGCGAGGCGAATCATAAATTCCCGAAATAGATTTTCTAGGTCATCATGTGAAATACGCATGCGCGGTGCAGGTCAAAGTTCGCTCAGCAATAAATGTTGCAGTTGCCAGGTTTTTATTTGTTGCATATTTTATTGTTTAAGTGTCGAGGGAATCTAGTTATGTTGTAGTTTCGACGTTTAATGTGGACTTTTCCACGTTTTCATGCACGGTACGGCAGTTTAGACTGGTAGGCCTGAAAGTAGAAGGATATTATTGACATGTACCACATGTGTGCTGCGTAACCTGCATCTAGATATCAATATAACCTAGTAAATAACTGCAATGTAGCACAATGTAATATCCAATAATGCTGCAGTCTGTATTCTTCTATTACGTCTTATCAGAGATATATTTCATAAACTATGTAGTGTGGTTTAGTTTTCTACTTTAAATTGGTACAGTTTCTAAATTCATAACTTCTGAAACTTAATAACAAATATTTATATCATCACAATCCAAGTAACAGTGGTAAGTTGGGGACAGAATCTTTAGTTAACATGCTTGCAATTTAATAAGGATTGGGCGCAATATGATGATTTTAATGTATCTATGACTGGTAATGATTTAAAGATCATTTTATGTTAGGACAATAAAGCAATACATATGTTAAGGGTTTGATGTTTGAATAGCTTTTAATCATCTGAGGAAGAGAAATGAATTTGTATAAATTTAATGAATATGTACATCTGTCAAATATTAGAAATACATCAAATAAAGATGATCTGTGGCCAAGGGATATAACATTTCACCTCCGCCATGGCGTGACATGAAGTGGCAAATTTGAAGTTGCCTACATCACGGAACTAGTAAAGCACGGAACTGGTAAAGCACGAGATACTATTTGTGTTATGAGCAGAGTGAGAGAAAGAGCTTGTAACCGAGCATAGAGAAATGAAGCAATCTAAACGAAATGTACTACGAAATACATTCAGCGACATGTATATAAAATAATTGTGTTGATATTGTTAACATTTATTTCTTTTTTCATGAGATCACTATATTCATCTATAAAAACGTGCTACTGCCACTTTTACCCATCCAATTCACAAATAGGTTTAAAGCCGAAGTTCTTCTACCAGAGAGAATGTCAACGCTTAAAAAACACTGATAACTCCATACAACTGAGTTGTCTCTAATTTCTCCATTACAAAATTCATCTACACATACTGTGGTTTTAGAGACATCAGTGTTCCAATCCCCCTCTTATAGCTTGCTCCAATAGACTGATCCAGTTTAGCCTTTGTTCTTCAGTCTCAGTGGAACAACACCATTCTCGCTTAGGGGTGGCCATTCTGAATCCATTCTTTATATCTGAAATGGAAAATGATCATGATTAAAGGAATATGGTTGCTTTATTGACAAAGAAATTGATAATTAAACTAGAGACAAAACTACATCCATAGCTTTTTTCCAAAGGTTATAAATCCATATATTTGTATAACTAAACCAACATAAGCCATAATTATTATAATATACATGATATTTCCTCAATGATTTACATTAATTAAAATGAATCTATTCTTAACACTTATCACGAAAGGAAAACTTTTTAGTCTGACATTTGTAACTATGATTTATTGTATAATATAGAAATACAGTAAGGAGGACATCTGTGTTTCCTTAACTTGAAAACAAGTTTATCTTAAAATAATAGCAAGCTTGGTTAGAAATTAAATTTAGAAGTAAAAATTGCACTACATACAACCCAAAATTAAAAAAACACAATTGTGATATTTCCTAATTTCATCTTTTGAGGAAAGATTAATATGATATTTGTTCAGAATTGACAATTGTAATGTAATCCTTGTGGTTATTAGAGCAAATCTGTCTATATATGTCCAACTCATAAATAGAAAGCTTGTACATATATAGATAAAATGTAAATGTAGAAGTTAGATAAAGACTATAACTTGCAACAATGAGCCAGTTGTCAGCATTAAAAATGAGGTGAGGTGATAACATAATATGGGATTTAACACCGCTATCAAGAGCATTTCACTTATGTCACAGCTGCTAGTATTATTGCAGGGAGAAAGCCTGCAACACCATTGTGGCTATGCATTGCAGTGAAACCTGCGAGCATAGACTGGAACTAGCAAACCATGGGTGGTACTGCGCTGAAATTCAGCGTAGCAATTGCACCAAACCTGACCGGTGTAGAACAGTTCTCTACTGCAGACAAAGTTGCCGAGCCCCTGGCGGGAATCGAACCATGAACCTCTTGATCCAAAGCAGAACGCGCTAACCACTGCCCCCCCATTACAATATGACGTCATTTGTTTGTTGGGTATGTAAAACCATAGATTCATGACATCAAATCTGTGAACTTTTTACTATTCAAAAGTAACCTTCATATCAGATTAGGTGATCTGAGGTTTAATACATACCGCTTTCAAGAGTATTTCACTCTTATCATTGCTGATAGTATTATTGTGGTGGGAAAGCCTGCAAAACTTTTGCCACAAAACCTGCAAGTATCGGCTGAACTAGCGAACCATGGGAGGTAATCCAGTATAGCATTTCACCGAAACCTTAAATTGCATAGCCCCTGGCGAACAACTTTATATTTTGACCTAATGTAAAAAGAAAATATTCCCTCTTCGTTTATTCCACTGACAGAATATTTCTGCTGCATTTATATATACTAATAGTTGAGTCATTGTGCTTTGAAAGATTACTCGCAAAATGTTGACAAAACTATTAACTAGGATTTACCATTGAGGTTTTGATGTGTGTGGCTAAAGATTCGTTGAATAAGTAAAGGGAAATACTTGAATTTCAATTGACAAAAGAGCAGAATCTCTGAACAAGGTCATTAAACAAAACTCTTGATATAGGTCAGTCACAAGCAATCAGTTTAAAGAGTTTAATCGGCTGACATTTACTGTATTCAGGTCGGGAAATGCAATTAATTATTCAGGGAAACAAGATACCTTGACTCCATGCAAATTTTGAGCAGGAATGCCAGAAGTTCAGCTGTTGTGTGACTTGACTAAATTGAGTCTATGATATATATTTGTAATGTTGATCTTTACCAAGCAAATATATTCCTCAACTGAAGTGTGAAATATATTTTCTCATCTTTCACCCTATTTCCGAATTTTCATTTAGAGTTCAATTATGATTAATATAATTTGCCAAATTGGTATGGTCTAAGCTCAAACAATGCAATATATGTCCACTGCAAGGTAATAAATATTTGGAATGAAATTTGATATCATATAATCATTTTGCTTTGAAAACCATCTGTGGTATCATATTACTTCAGAAATTAATTTTATTCCTGTTTATAATCAGCTGTACAAATAAGAATTTGGCAGATATCAAATTCAGTAATCATTTTATTGTTTTACGAACAGATAAATTTTCAAAACTAATTATAATTTGTAGTTAATAGAAAATACAGAAAATAGAACCCACTACTTTGGTCATCAGGCGCTACATAAAATTTAAATGGAAATTTCTATCATTTTCGTCCACCATCATGGTTTGTTTGCATGGATGAACAAAAAGAAATACATTAAATAAATAGAGGATACTAAACGACCTTCCATTTAATACTATTTTTATTAAACGAGTTAATGATTAAGTATAAAAAGAGTGAAAGCGAGTTTGATACAAAATCATTTAATACTATTTTTATTAAACGAGTTAATGATTAAGTATAAAAAGAGTGAAAGCGAGTTTGATACAAAATCATTTAATACTATTTTTATTAAACGAGT
Source organism: Phorcus lineatus (assembly GCA_921293015.1). Lineage (NCBI taxonomy): Eukaryota > Metazoa > Mollusca > Gastropoda > Trochida > Trochidae > Phorcus > Phorcus lineatus. Next base: position 10,223,758 of record OV121085.1, read on the forward strand.
AAATGATTAAGTATAAAAAGAGTGAAAGCGAGTTTGATACAAAATCATTTAATACTATTTTTATTAAACGAGTAAATGATTAAGTATAAAGCTTCCTTTCTACATTTTAATTTCTATCTTTTTGAATGATAAGTTGTGGAATCTGAGCCAGACTAAACATCACCCTAAGTGACATGTTATAAGTTTACCATATATGTCATTGGCATGTCTTATCGTATTCCATTTCCACCAAACATACCTTGATAGAACCGTCTCTTTAATTTTTCACTTGATAATCATTCATTAAATTGCTCTTCACTTATCAATCAACCCCTTATTACCAGATCTACAATTCCTAATTCCTAAAGACCAAAAGTCTCTTTATATTTTTTTCCAGATTTCTGCAGCTTTTTATCTTTTGAGAATATAACACAACAGTTTCATGGGTCTTCATAAAATCTTCAAACATTATTTTTCATTTGAATTTTCTTGTCTTTGAGTAATGCTTCATATTTTGAAATCTATTATAGGGATTTTATCTTACGCATTGTGCTTAAAAAGCATCAAAGTTGGAAAATGTTATTATTATTGTAATATGGAGCTGTCTACTGCAACATATCAAATATATCAAATGTCTATTATTTTCCCTCAACCCTGTCAGAGCTGACATCATGGCTTATATTCATTTGTTATTCCTGTAATGAAGCTACTAAGGAAAGTTTGCGCAGGAATCCAATCATGAGATAGGAGGTCAAGCTTTTGCTAGTTAATTCCAAACATTGCAACTTTCATCATGTTCATTCAAGATAGAATATCACAGCACACTCTATAAAGAACTTTTATTGATCACTTCTAAGTATACTGGAAATAGTGACTTATTTTTGGAGCTTTGATTATAAATCAATCGGTGGGAGGTATTCATGAAGTGAAAACAAAGATTTTGTACTGTAGTAGATCAATTAAATACAGCTAAGAGGAGGTCAAAGATACCTCTAAATTTCATCCAGTGGATGCATAAAAAAACATAATTACAAGTTCATCTTTTAAAATTTCATTGGTTTGGATTTATTTGGAAGAGTCCATTATGTTTGTTTCTGTAATATTGATAAGGGCCATAAAAGAAATCACTAAAATTTGGCAAAAGTCGAACAAATTCAGACTTAATTAAACAGTTTGTCCTCTAAAAGAGCCACTCCGTGAGTTGTTCAATCATATATGCGTTACTTAATAAATTGTGTTATTTGATTGTGAAGTATTGATTGTTACTAAAAAGACACATTTTAAAGCTTATTGCTTTTTTACAGTGACAGTATGAAGGTAGAACGTCGCAATTATGATCGAAAACTGCACGCGTCAAATAGTCAAACGTAATTGTGGAGATTTATCTAAAACCAGGAGGGCAGTTAGGAGTTGATCGCGTCTGTTAGGTTATTTATAACTAGTATCCATGTATATTGGACTTGATATCTACACCTCTGTGCATTTATAAGGCTTTTTTTAAAAATTTCATGGAAAACCAGTATTTGTCATATATATGTATTTGGACATGAAAAGTTAAGATGTTTTGATTTTATATCACCACATATGACATTTAGGTTCGTATCAAAGGTAAATAATATGTTATGAAAATCACAGATGTGGCTCTTTAAATGCCAACCCGTTTACATGGTATTTAATTTGGTTGCTATACGTGACATTTTGACAAAATGCATATCTTTTTACAGTGGAAAACATTGAGACGATTTTAACCACAAGCTATGGAATAGTCAATTTGAAAGTGCTGTAGCATGTTTTTTTTAAAGACAAATAATATGATATAAAGAAATAAAGAATTAATGCTATAAATTGCAAGATATGTAATTTGAAGAAATGAAGCCAGTAAGAATGTGAAATGCCATGCTACCACTTTACAAGGCATTGTGAAATTAGGCTTTCATTTGATAGGTATTATGTTAACCTTTCTTGGTATTTCATAAAAAATAAATCAACATTTCAACTGCTTGGGTAGTGAAAAAAAAGCTGAGTCATGCCTTCAGCATCCTATAGTAAAAAATTGTAAGACTTAAATATTCTGAAAATTCAGATATTTTCACATAAGAAACAATGTTAATAATAATAATAATAATAATAATAATAATAATAATAATAATAATAATAAGTGTATTTATAGAGCGCATTTGTCCATCATTCAGTTGCTCAAAGCGCTTTTACAGCTCTTAGAAGAAGTATTTTGAAAAGAGGTAAGTCTTGAATTTTGACTTGAAAACCGTTAAAGAAGGAGAGTTCTTGATTTCAAACGGGAGACAATTCCAAAGAGAAGGAGCACAGTATGAGAAGGACCGCTGTCCGAAAGATTTGAGATTGATTTTTGAAATAGTCAGTAGAAGTTGATTGTGGGATCTTAGTTTTCGGTAAGTACAAGTAATGTTCAAACATTTTGGACCTCTGAGGTAAATAAATCAGGCCTTATCTCTTCTATAAATCATTTGTAAATGTGTGGATATTTTATCTCAACATATAGTTTATATTATATATGATATTGTAAAATTAGAAAAAACACAGCGCCTTTTTTCAATTCATTCCCCAACAACAAAATGGCTGACTGGATGCCAATATGACAGTGTCTTTAAAGAAAATGTATGATAAGGTGAGTATCAATCTTCGCTTATGAAATTTCACAATATGCTTACATTTTTCTAAGCCACAATGCAGTGGAGTGTTATGAGTAATATCAATATCCAGGTGAATAAATTGCAGGTAGATATGAATGCACAGGTGCATAAAACATAATGGGGTTAGGTAATTTATTCACGCAAGTGATATATTGGGATAAAATCTCCTGTCATCTCGAGCCCGCACAGCGAGACGCACTCTTTATAGGTTGACTCACCTTTCCTTCTTATCTACTTTATCATAAAAAACTGTTTTCAAGAGATATACTGTTTTGACAGAAGATATTGCACAATGCCCCGCAATTGTCAGCCACATCACAATACTTTTAAATAAAAAAATAATGACATCAGAATGCTATCACATTTTAGACTTTATGAAGTCATATTGCTACTACATCTACATAGAATTCTAATGTCAGTGCTGATTTCAGATAATCATTTTTTTGCATTAAAATGTGTTGAAGAATGATTTTGAATGATATAGAATATTACTGTTTTCTGATGTCAAGTATATCAACATTCTGTGATAAAAGTAAATATTTCAACAGCAAGCCTCAGATAATTTTTATCAACTATGTTGATATATTCAATTTTAGAAGACACTTAAGTGACATTTCATTCGCGCCTACGCCAGCTTGATATTACCTGAAAAGAAAGTTTAGAAATCTAAAATGTATATTTCTTCTAGACCCTTTTAGGTAGTTGATGAAAAAGAAAGTAAAAAATCAATGTTTTCATATAAGTTAATTTGTCAGCTCGAGTCTTTAGGGGTGATATTTGTCAGGGTTTTATTTTTGGATTAGGAATTCAAAACACATTATCTGAACAAAAAATGTTGAACAAATATCATCACTTAGGTGTGACACTGTCTAAGTAAATGGTATATTGTGTAACATTGCCTTCTTGTCTCCAATGAATCAAAAGAATTCAATGATATTTATGAATAAATTGAGAGTAATTGTATATAGGATATCATAAGAGTGACCATACTATGTTTACAACACGAGTGCCTATTGCCTAAATATTAGTATTTCTCTAATGAGAGCGAGTGATATACTTATATTTTGGGCACAAGTGTCGTGAACAGAGACTGTCATGGGCACGAATATGACATTCTGTTTATTAAAGAAGTTGCGTAAACAAAGGAACTGTTCCAATTTATAGTTTCATCGTGGTCACATTTGGAACGCAATGTCACAGGCGAACGGTGACGTCAAGCATCATCTATGAAGGACTTCAAATTGAAAAAGTTATATATTGCTCCAGAGCATCGTATGAAAAATAACTAACCCCAAAGATGATTTCCCTTGTAGACAATGAATAATCCTATTAAATGAAAATATATCATAAATGGAAGTTACTTGTTAAATGATTCAGTTTAACAATATGTGAAATATAAGTCTTACATTTAAAAGGCCAAAAGAAGTTAGACATTTATCAAAATGAAAAAAATAGATAATATTACTGGTAAGCATCATCCCAAATCATCATCATTTATATGATTAATAATTCTGACAATAATTCAGACCAAAAAAGTTTAGATATTTATCAAAATGATAAAATAGATAATATTTTGCATAATCAAAAATCATCACCATTTATATGATAAATAATTTTGACATTAAATCAGCAGGGAAAAATGCTAAGATATTTTTATATAATATTTATCAAAATAAGATAGATAACATATATGTAAAGTCCTAAAGCATCACCATTTACCTGATAAATAACCCTTTTATTGAACATCTACAGTAAGTTATAAATAACCTTTCATCAAACAGGTTACAGCCAGAACAAACTTACATCTGAAGCATATAATCTTAGAGCAAGAATGATGGAAGGGCTAGGTCAAAATGACTTTTGCCGATCTACAAGGTCAGGTCAAAGGTCACACATTGGGTGATGGGGAGGCAGTGCATTGTGATAAGTCGTCAATATACAGCATCTGTTAGTCATTACTCCTACGCCTGCTGACAGCACGTGTCTTGTACCATGTCAACTAAGCGCTTTTATTCCTTCAACGTGCCTTACAGCTTATTGGCAATATCTTTATTGATATATTTGTCCATATTTTAAAATAATCACTTTATTTGGTTTCAAATTTTTTCTGAGTTATTTCACATAATCATGATGACACTATGATAAAAATAAATATATATATATATATATATATATATATTTATAAAATACATTTTGTGTGGTGACTTTTGAAAGTTTTGATCTAATGATGTCATGAAAACCTTTTCATCATAATATCATTTATATTATGATACGCTTCAATTTCAAACTTAACCAAAATTAATTATTAAAATCTAAATATTTTAGATATTTAAAAATACTTACCCCACTTGTGGGATATAAGAAATGGGGTAAGTATTAAAAATTTATCAAAATCTAAATATTTTAGATATTTAAAAATACTTACCCCACTTGTGCGATATAAGAAATGGGGTAAGTATTAAAAATTTATTAAAATCTAAATATTTTAGATAATTAAAAATACTTACCCCACTTCTTATATCCCAGAAGTGGGGTAAGTATTAAAAATTTAAGAAATAGTCAGAATTTTTACCATGTTTATATGACAAATTATTTTTGCCCCACAATGCAACTTTCAATTTTAGTCCATCTATCTGAAAAATATTAATTATGATGTATACATGAGATACATTAACATAATTTTTAACAAGACAAAATGTGTTATTTACTTTGGTTCACGAATAGATCAAACTTTTTGAAATATTACTTTAGAACATTTGAGTTATTCGACACTTACTCGTTACGTAATCAGTATAATACAAATAACCTTTATCATTAAAACTTATGAATTAGGATTAAAAATAATAATTGCCATTGGTTCAGAGTCTCAATTTATACTCACATACTATTACATAACATAATTTGATAAGTTCTTAAAGAGATATTTATTGTAGAAAATATTACTAAATAATACAATGAAATGACAAAATTAAATTATAAAAGGAAAACACTCATCAATTATTATGCAAAAATTTGAATAATAAGAAATATTAACCACGTTTTTCTTTGGAAACTGTAGCTAAGAACATGATTTTAATTTATATTATTTTTATTTTATCCTATTAATAAAGAAATGTGAATGATTCAACAGCTAAATACTTAAAAACACTTAATGAATGATTAAGGTGAAAGATTGTTTGTGTTTGCAAAGAATAGAACAAGCATCTAATTCACGGTTGAAAAACCATACCAGTGTTAAATGGTAAAGACATATCTCTTTGATAAATCCCATACAAAGTGTACTTTCAAAGAAAAGATTTTCTTGTTAAAAATTTCTCATATGTGTTCATGTATCGCAGACATGGAGTTCTGCTTGTTAAAAAACTAGTCTTGTTCTTTGTTCTGTGACATATGTGTGAAATATGAGCATATAATGCAATGTTGGTCGTCATTCAGCAAGTATAGATTAGACTGCATACACATGAAAATAACAAGATACAGACCATTTAGACAAATATTTCTATATTTGAAAAAAAAAGACTTTAGGTCTAGTCAAATTTTGATAAAAGTAATGATAATGAATAGCTTTATATCATGCAAAATCTCCACTTTGTGAACTTCAAGGGTATATTTTCAAATTGTTACTTGTATCATGAAAACGAAAAAGTGTTGGTGAGAATAGCTAGCTAGCTCACTCATACATTCCATTTCCAAATGTGGTCACAGAAGCGCATATACTGCATTATAGGTCAAAATTCTCAAATAAAGAAAGGAAAGGACATATGACATAAAAAAATTTACCCTCACATTTGATAATGCTAAATTTAACTATCTAAAATTTTACCCTCACATTTGATAATGCTAACATTAAACTATCTAAGAGGAGATAAATGACTTTCTGATTGTGTCATGGTTTCAGATGTTTCCATGGACACCAGAAAACATAGTGGACTCCCTCCTGGATTCCATGGAGGAATATCAAGAATTCTGCGGCAGATTAAAGTCAATTCTGCACCCAATTTTACCAAATTCCGCATAAGATTCTACATCTTTAAACACTTAAAAAGAAGCCTAAAATGATAACATACTTCATTTTATACATACTTCTTAACTTCCTTTAGAGCTGGGTGATATTGAATTGCTTTCTAAGGATAAATTTGTGAATGTAACATCTTGAGTTTTGAAAAATATACTTTGTAACCAGTATTTTAGTTTGTTTTTGTTTAACCATACATAATTTTGTTCTTAAGCAAACTTTTTTTATGTATTTGTTTCTAAAAAAAAAATTCAACTTACAAAATGAGTAAATTCTGCGGCAGAAAATGATGAATTCTGCAGGCATTCGGCATTAAAATAACTTTTCCGTGGACCATACCGTGTTCTGCATTGAAAGCCTATTTCAACGATTTTTTCTGCAACCGCGGAACTGCAGAATCAAGGAGGGACTGGTAATGGTTTAACCCGTCTACAACATCTTGGGATCATAGTTGACGTGTACATCAAGTATAGTTTTGGAGATATGTTTTAGCTAGAGGTTATATCCTATATAATACAAATTAGGGATTGAACATAAAAAAGGCTTATCTATAAGTATCAAAGTGATTAAAAGTAAAATTTTTTAAAACATTCCAACAATTAGTGTTGCGGGTAATAAAAAGTGTGACAGGTTCCCTAAACACTATATATATCCAGACTATTTTGCATAGGGTGGTATAATAATTCAGATATATGCCATGATAAAAAAGTCAAAATCCATAAATTTTCTGGAAAGACATTAAACCAAACTGAGAGATGCTTAACACTTGATTTCTCAATCCCATTTAGCTTATTTGCTCCGATAACAAAATATCAAACTGAAAGAACAGCAGACAGATAATAGTGACAATTCAGCATTTTTAAAAACCATAACTTATCACCGAGTAACACTGAATCCATATAATGCCTGCATAAGTGAACTGTTTAGGGGGTCGAAGTGACAAACCAACATGTGACTGTGGAATAATGCTTAGCTGATAGATATCTCTTTCAATTCGACAGGCAGTTTACAAAAGTGCTGACCTGGCATTTTACACACTTGAAATTTACAGTGCGTCTGGATTGATTATCTGCCTGTGTTAGGGTCGGGGTAATTGTGTGATAAATCTCCCACATATAGACGTGAGTCACTACAGATCAGCTGACTGCTTGAAGTCCTACCAGCAGCATACCAAACAGTTATCGTTCAGATAAATATTATCTAGAACTGCTACAGCAAGAATTGTATTTAGAAGTTAGTTGAACTGACTCAACCCTTTACCTATAGGAGTGAACTTTTCAGGGTTACTGTGATTAAGGAACTGGAATTTTGAAAGGGGGGTGGGGGAGGAGGGGGGGATAGTGTGTGTGTATGTGGAGAGTGTCATCCTTGGGGGTCACCCATTTTATTGTTGAATTTTTGGGGATGAGGATGTTAAAGTATTACTGAACCCCCATTGTCTGCTAACATTTGGTGAAGGATTGCATAAAAAAATACCCTATAAAAGTGTTTTCAACTTGTTAATAGTTCACATGCAATCAGTTGAAAAACGAATGAATTTATTAGATGGGCAGTATCCCTAGATAAGCTGAAAGGTGAGGGTAGGTGTTAAAGTGTTTAACGCCACTTTCAAGGGTATTTCACTTATATCGTGGCTGCTAGTATTATTGGAAGGATTAAGCCAGCAACACCACTGTGGCTATGCATTCAGGGGTGGAAATAACTTTTTATTTGCTGCTGGACTCAGGTACAGTAGCACATGTTAATTCACTTGCCCTGATTTTCATCCTACTGTACCACTATTTTGGATGATAAATAAAGATCTGTTCACGCAAAAAATTGGTAATGAAGTAATAAATTATACTACTACAGTCTGTTTTTAATAAAGAAAAACCAGTTAAGGTAAGTATTGTTTTCCTTTACCAATAATCATAAAACATGTTAATTGACTGTCTCAGAGAATGATTTAATACAGCTCAAAAAAACAATTTTTAAACACACAGTGGGTTTGTAATATAAATAAATAAAACTTTGTTAGTCAAGAAAGCTAGGATGTGACACACTATGATTTTAATATTACACAAATCTATGTTTTGCAGTTCATGACATTTTAAATAGTCTATTTTAAAATGATTTTTTTTTCATGAAATGTATTTTAATTCCCTTATATCAGAGATCGATCATTTAAACTAATACCACATCTCATTACATTTTTGTTTTGAAAAATGTCAAACCCACGGAAACGTGTCCACCGAAAACTTAATTTGTGAAATGCCCTTTCCTTTTTTCTGACTCGTAAAATTTCATTTGTGAACATCGAGTTATATTATATAACCTTTGTAAGATGTTGTAAACAATCTAAAGAACCTATCTATTTTGTATTTCCCAAAAGCAGCCGATGTTAAAACCGCACCCGGTGGCCTATTTCTGTGGTCAATTCGCCGTTATCCAAAACCACCTCGAACCTCCATGAATTTTACCGAAACGAACTCCTAATTTTATTATATTTTCATGTAGGTAAATACAAGTTACGTCTATCTATATCATTGCTTCATATCAATATTTTACTAAGTGATATGTCCGAAATATTTTACGTTTCGAATCTCAAGAAAACAGAAACGTAGCCTTCACAAATCCATCTAATCGTATATATTTTTTGACATATCTCATTTGTTATCAAGTATCAATTTATACATATATTTTCGTATAGGATTTCACAAATAAATAATGAATTGGTAGCGGTATTAGCATCGCTGGAAAAAAATTTAACTTTACGATCTTCTAAAATAAAGTTATTGTGTCTTTGTACAAGTTTGATTTTGAATACGAATTCACCGCATCGTTTCCCCCTAAAATTCTAATGAGCTCTCAACAATGTTAGGCAACGAAATTATGATTTCTGGCAGAAGTGTTGATGTTCGGAGTTATGTGCGCATGCTTCACTGATCCAAGAAAGGTAACTCTGTACTTTGAAACCAAAACATCGCCGGAGATACGACAAAATACGTAGGATTTCGATATTATTTACTCCTTTGAATTAAAAAGTAACATCACGTTAAATTTAGCTTTTTATTTACATCTTATTCAACTGGAACCTTTGAGATTATCCACTGGACAACGGTACAGTGTTGAAAGCAATTTGACTTGCCCGACAGAATAATTCACTGGACTCGGGCGTCGGGCAATGGGTTATTTCCACCCCTGAATGCATTGTGGTGAATCATGCAAGCATCGGCTGGAACTAGCGAACCATGGGTCGTACTGAACTGAAATTCAGTGTATAATTGCACCCAAACCTGACTGCGTGTAGAACAGTTCTCTACTGCAGAGTTGCTAAGCCCTTGGCGGGATTTGAACCACAGACTACTGGGCTATCCCTCCCCTGACCCTTTGGTCTGTCTACTAACCTCTTGGCACTCCTTGGGGCACTCCTGGGGTTTAATATTATAAGCAATGATTGTGTAATTAGTGTAAAGAGTGAGAACTCTATTGGCAATGCTCAAATCTTAGCAAGTTGTGTTTAGCCAGATGCTAGTGTAAATGGCCTCACCAAAGGGGACTCTATTGGCACTGCTGAAATCTTAATGTTAGGCAAGATTGCTTTTTGTTATGTGACAACTCACAATAGTTTGGTACTTTCTATACTGTTTCTGACGCAGAAGTGTTATAAATCACCTTTTTATGACAGTGCTTATATGTATATTTTGGGGTTTTCGGGTTCTCACCCATCTGACCCAAAAATCTTACAAGTAGTGGATTGGCTTGGACAATATCATTGTTACATCATCTGATAGTATTAACAGTCAAGGGTCACCTTCAAAGGTCACTTTATGGTCAATTTGTAAAAAAAATTCAAAATGGGGGGGGGAGGGGGATATCCTGATATGTCACTGTCTATGCACTACGATTGATTGCAACAAATTTTCAAACTGGCAACATGTAGTGAAAAGAACATAACATCAACCTTCATTTAACACAGATATAATATACTATTGTCATTCAAATTACCACACCTGAACATCAGGACAAATGAACTCAATGGTTATTTTACATCAGGAACGCGTATTGCAAAGAGTCAGAAATGGTGTAGGGGAGGTAACTCTTGATGGCTGTTGTCATGGAGATTGGTTGAAAGAAAATTGTCAGGCTCTTCTTGTAACTTTTGAAATTCTATCTAACACTTAGCTACCTTGTCTAACATGATCTTGCTTGGTCTTTTGAATGGCCCATGGCTTACTCATTTTGAATGATTGCTTTGTTGAAGAGACAATCCTGGAGGGAGGTGGAGGAGAGGGGGGGAGGGGGTAGGGAGAGGGAAGATAGCAGTTATTAAGCATTCGGCTTTGGATATCAAGGTCTGGAGTTCACATCCTAACAAGGCATCTTTGTAGAGAATATAGTACAGAACTGTTCTGACCATTCATGCTTCACTAGTTCTAGTTGCATGTAGGTTTCATCACGATTGCATAGCCACAATTGATATTTCTATCAGCAAATGAAATACTATTGAAAGTGGCATAAACAACAAGTCAAATTTGCCTAACTTTATGAATGCCATAAGTATATTAGCTAAATCAGTTCACCATTGTGAAAATAAAATATAACATAATGCGAAATAATATACGGTATAGAGTCATTAGTTACCCCAAACTTGACAATGAAATATAACACGACACATCTTGGACAAACCTATTTTTTTCAACTTATCTAAAGCAGTCAAAACAATAGATGGTGTAAGTACATAATAATGATTATAATAATAATCATGATGATAATATTAATAATATCAACAACAATAATAATGAAGATGATGATATCATTGATAAAGACTTCATAAACATGATAAGTAAACAAGTCTTTTTACACTAATATTAAAATCATCTGATGCAATGTATTGAACACATGTTTATTTGAAACACCTTTTCCATTTGTTATTGTCAAAAGAAAATATATAAAAGAGGTAAAGTCAGGTGATTTAGGGTTTAATGCTGCTTTTAAGAGTATTTCACTTACATATCATTAAAGGCACTAGTGCACGCTTTTACGGTTTAAATTGGCTATTTTAAGGTTTACGAGGACTTGTGCATTCACTTAAACTTTCTATCGATGCAATGAAATACTAAACATTCTTTACAATTTAAACAATGAAAACGTTAAGACAGCCGCTGTCGGCTTGGACATATAAAAATCTTTGGTTAGCTGTACACGATACGGATAAATTATTGACACTTGGAAACGGCTGAATTAGTACTGTGTGCAGCTATTGAATTTACCAAAACTCTGAACTGAGAAAAAATCATGAAATATGTTTTATGAAAGCAATGTTGTAAATTAACCGATTTAATAACACAGTATTAGCATTGTTATTATTGACCATAGTGGCTGCAGTTTCCGCTTTTCCGATTATGAGCAAATCTTAATATTTCCGATATCATAGTTCATGCGGATTTAATGTAACGTAACATTAAATACTTCTGGCCTTTAAAATTCGAACAAACCTGCAGAGGTTTCAGATTCTTTGAAGAGGATCCTCCTTGGGGTACTATTGCATAAAATCTGTTTATTTTTGCTATATGACAGGTTGTGACTATTTTTAAAATAAAAAATATACAAAAACCACATTAAAAACGTGTTTCTCATATATGACCACCCTAACAGGGCCCCAAACCCTAGTGGTTGCTATAGCACCAAGGGCAGTAACTCTATTCTCACCACTTATCAATCTAGCATACCAGACAGAATAAGGGGAGGTGGGTGGCCCTACCCCAAGGAGGATCCTCTTCAAAGAATCTGAAACCTCTGCAGGTTTGTTCGATTCTTTTTCAGAAGGGATCCTCCTTGGGGTACTATTGCATAAAACAGACTCCCAGAGATCAATATCCTGGCAGTGGTATTCTGTCTGCAACATAAATCGTACAAGAAATAGAACCAGAAACACTCACCACGTCACGTGACTTGCCACACCGTAGCCTTCGAGAGCGCAGTGATGACCTGGGAATCTACTGATTAGGGCTAAAGACGCCCAGACACCGACTTTAAGCCAAATACCCGCCCCCCCCCCTTTCTTTCAAAAGAAGGGACTAGGGACATTCTTTAAGTCTAGTAATTCACCCCAGCGCAGAATCACCCACAGGGTGTCTTCCGCCAGAGCCCAAAAAATGCCGTGTTGTTAAAATTAGTACGTTAGTACCACAACCAACATGATCATCGTAACCCGTAAAAACTCAATCAGCTAGAGGGTGTACGACTCTGCCCACTGGAGAGAACCACCTTGCCAAACCGAGCACGCTCACTTGAGTGCTTGTCAAGCTGGTAATGTCTGATGAACGTGCTAGGCCGACTCCAGACCACTGCGGAGCAGATCTCTTCACTGGGCAGTGCTGCAGTATACGCCTTAAAGGTCGCTACCGCCCTGACCGAATGAGCCTTTAACCTTCAGGAGGCTGTAACCCCTTATGGTTGTAGCCCAGACAAATTGCAGAAACGATCCATCTGGAGATGGTCTGTTTCGTAGCTGCGAGACCGGCTTTATTCCCGCCATAGCAGCAGAACAATTGCTTATCCTTACGGATTTCCTTCGTTCTCTTAAGATACTGTTTGAGGGTGCGACGCACATCAAGGATGTGGGGCTGCGCCGACCTCACCCCTGACGCTGCCGGCTGAAGCATCGCCGGTAGCTCAATAGGGGCCGACACATGGAATGAATGATCCACCCTCGGCCGGTACGAGTCAGGCAGTCTAATGCTGACTCTGTCCTTATGAAAGACAGTCAGCTCGGGATCCGAGGACATCGCATGAATATCCCCTACCCGCCTGCCTGACTTAACCGCCACCAAGAAGGCTGTCTTCCATGTGAGCAACTGCAGTGAAACTGTACTAAGGTCCCCAAAGGACGGACCTGACAGCCACTCAAGCACCTTTGCCAGTTCCCAAGTCGGGCTGATCCGCCGCACTGGCGGTCGGATCCTGTCCACACCTGCTAGAAAACGCTGGACCATCAGATGACTACCCAACAGGGCTCCATCCACCGGTATGTGGAATGCGGCAATGGCCGTAGAGTACCCCCTGACTGTAGAGGCTGCTAAGCCATCATCCAGTCGGGACTGTAAAAACTCGAGCACCGGCACTTAAACCGGAAAAGGGATCGAATAGCCCTCTATTGCCACACCAGCGCGCATAGCAGGCCCATCTATCCTCGTATTGAACGTTCGTTGAATCCCTCCTCGAAGCCAGTATTGTGTCTGCAACTCGTGCAGGAATACGGCTCTCCTGGAGGCGATTCCGGACAGAGACCAAGCCACCCACTGAACCCTGGGATTCGGGTGTGGCGCCCCCTCCTGCGTCAGCAGATCTGGCAGACATGGTAACAGCATAGGAGGCTGTACCAGATATCTGAGAACCGACGGAAACCAACTCTGGGCCGTCCACAGCGGTGTCAGGAGGACCAACAGCTGTGGAGGCTGCCTGCCTAACTGCAACAGAACCCTGGGAATCAGGGGTGTAGGCGGAACGCCCACAGCACCCTGCCGGTCCCTTCTATTGCGAAAGGCGTGTGATTCCAGCGCGTTTGGGTCTGGTATCCTGGAGCAGAACACCGGTGTCTGATTCGTCACTCCGGACGCAAAAAGATCCACCTGGAACGACCCATACAACTGGGAGATAAGCCCGAATATCTCCCTGTGGAGCATCCATTCGTACGGCCAAAATGCGCCGGGACAAGGCGTCCACTCGGACGTTGTATACTCCCGGAAGGTACACCGGCATCACCCGTGTGTTGTACTGATCGCCCCAGAGAAGGAACTGCCACGCCTCCTGGAGGAGAGCTGGAGACACCGTTCCTCCCTGTTTTGCAATATACGTCATGGCAGTTTGATTGTCCATTTCTAGACGTACTACCCGACCCTGTATCAAGTGCAGGAAGCGGCTGAAAACCTTCCTCCCCGCTTGCAGTTCCAGCACATTAATGTGCTTCCTGGACTCGTCCTGGGACCACAGGCCCAAAGCTGAGTGGTCCCCCAGGACTCCCCCCCAACCTGAGAGGGAAGCGTCCGTCTGAACTGTCACCGTCGGCAACGGGGCCTCCAGAGGTAGACCCCTCGAAAGGTTGTCTTCCCTCAGCCCCCATTCCAGATGAGAGATAAACCCCTCCGGAATGGCCACCGATCTTTCCAGGCTCTCGGCATGAGACCATATTCCTGCTAAAGCTTGTTGGACTGGTCTCATCCTCAGGCGAGCCCTCCAGACCACATCCACCGCCGCCGCCATGTTCCCCAGCAGCCGGAGCCAAGTCCGTGCGGAGTGGCCTGGTGACTGCAAGAAGTGCTGTGTGATCTGAATCACTTTGCCCACCCGATCCGGGGCCAGTGAAACTGTACCCCGTGCCGAGTCGAACCGAGCCCCCAAGAACACTAGGTCCTGAGTGGGGGTCAACTGACTTTTTCAAGTTTATTATCCCACCCAGTCTGACAAGAATATCAAATTGTCCTGGGTGGTTTTCTGATTCAGCGCCCTCGTTAAAGCTCTGATCGACCAGTCGTCCAGGTCTGGGTGACAACACCTGCCCTGCGACCTGGCGACCTGCGCCGGAATCAGCATTAGCTTGGTGAACACCCTTGACGGCGTGGAGATGCCGAAGGGGAGCACACGAACTGGTAACACACCCCCTCGAACGCAAACCCGAGGTATTGCTTGAACTGGGGGTGCCTTGGGACATGGAGGTACGCATCCTTGAGGTCGATTGACTAAAGCCAATCCCCCGCCTCTACCGATGCTATCACTGCCCCAGAGATTCAATCTTGAATGATATTCATTCCAGATTCAAAATGGGTCTGAAGCCTTCGTCCTTCTTGGTCACCAGGAAGTAAGTCGAGTAAAACCCGCTCTCCTCCTGGCCCACTGGAACAACCTCTATAGCCGCTTTGTCTAGCAGTGCTACGACTTCGGCATGGAGGACTCCCGCCTTCACCCGGGAGGATGGCACCAGGGTGCGCCTCACTCCGGTAAAAGAAGGTGGTCCAAGCTTCCAAGGAGGTAAATGTCCCTCCATCAGTGTGGACAGGACCCGGGGGTTGGACGTGACTCTCTCCCATTCCGAAAGGAAGTGGGACAGTCTGTCCCCCACCGGAAGCTCTGGACAAAGGCACTGGATTCCTGCTACCGGCGGCACTCCAGCCCCCTGGCAGGTCTCCAGCTCGAACAGGCGAGGGATTAGGAGCCCTGGTTGGAGCCCCCTCTCCCCCAAAAAGGCTGCTGGCCCTGAGGCCGCTTGCCCTTCCTGTTCCGCTTCCCGGCAGAACCCGAGCCGCCCTAGGCGGCTTTGGCCCTATCTAGCCGGTCGGTGAAGTATTTGATGACTGTTGCCGATCCCGGGAACAGGGTTTGACCCAGTTCATACGGGAGGGCAAGCAGTGCATTCTGAGTCGGCTGCGGGCGTGACGAGCAACTCAGCCACAGCCTCCGCATCCCCATCACTACGGTCATCACCTGGCTCGACGCGCTCCGAGTGGAGTCGCGAGCCAGGTAACTCGACCGCTCAGACAATTGCCTCTGGAGCAACACCTCTTCGGTCTGCTCCTTCTCCTTCGCCTCAGCCATACCCCGAGCCTGTAAAAAGGCCAAGTATGCCGAGTGTACCGCAACCCTCAGCTGTCGAGCCACATTCCGACAAGTCTCCTCGAAGGAGCGAAATGTGCGCTTCAGCCGCTGGTCCTGGTATTTGAAGGGAGGCACCCGCCGGCCCGTAAGCCCAAAGGACCCTGAAGTACCAGTCCAGACGCGGAACCGGACGCAGCAGCGCCCGGGTCCCGGCTCTTGGGGTTGCCGGTTCCCCCCGACCTCTCGACGGTCTCGAGATTATTCGGGGGTTCCCGTGTAATGGTGCTGGTAGGGATCCGGCTAGGACCGGCCCATGCCCAAGCAAGCTCAAGGCATCACCCAGGCCCCTGCCCAGGTTAGCCCCAGCACGTCGACCTCCGGTCGTCCCCGAGGAGGACCCGGAAGTACCAGTCCAGACGCAGACCCGGACGCAGCAGCATCCGGGTCCCGGCTCTTGGGGTTGCCGGTTCCCCCCGACCTCTCGACGGTCTCGAGATTATTCGGGGGTTCCCGTGTAATTGTGCTGGTAGGGATCCGGCTAGGACCGAACCCCTGCCCCGGCAAGCTCAAGGCATCACCCAGGCCCCTGCCCAGGTTAGCCCCAGCACCGGTACCGGCCCCGGCCCCGAAGGACCCGGTCGGTCTGGCATCCGGACCCTCCGGGGGAACCTACGCTCGAATCTCCTTGCGGAGTTCAGACAGTAGCTCCCCCATCAGGCCCTTCATCTGCACCTTAATTCTAGTGTGGGGGTGATTGGGAGGGCCCTAGCGGAAGACAGCCGTCTGCCCACCCCCGAATCCGAACTCTCTTAAGAGGGGATCGGAGGGGAGACGACTGTCCTCTTCTTACCACCCTTAGTTAGATGGGGGGTCACTCCTTGCAACCTCCCGCTCGCCTCCAACATCCCACGGTAGAAAATTGCGTCTGCCTGCCTCCTCTTGCGGGTCTTGTTGCAAAAGGCCTTGCAAACAGCACAGTCCGGGTCGTCATGACCCTGAGTGACTAGACATGGCAGGCAGCTAGGGCGCCCATCTGTTTTGGGATGGACGCCCTGCCGTCAACCCACTTCTTGAAAGGCTGTAAGCCAAACATAAAGATAGTTGACAAGCTACCAAAAGGAGGGGGTGGGTCAGTGTATGTGTAAATCTAAGTAAATATATAATCCTAAGATATATATATACTAAAAGATAAATGGCCGCGGCATAAATAGTGAAAAGCAACTCATAAAGCAAGCACTACAACCACAGCCTGAAATAAAAAGAGCATGTAAACAACATGGCTTGCCCATCAAAAAACGAAAGTTTTCATCAAATTAAAAACCAGGTGAAAACGATCGCCATCGACGTAAAAAGATGCTTATTAATACATAATAATAATAACATCAAGTGCCAAACAATAGCTGATTCCATACGAAAGATATCTATTTTCCACCTAGTCGGGAAAAACAATCTCTGAGAATCCGCCATGTTTGTCTCTTTTCCCACACAAGCATGAAGCACATGGTTCAAACTGCTTGGGAAAACCTAAGTCACAACGCGATGGAATGCGAAAAATGCGAACCTATTCTAAACTATGTTTAGTAATAAAGGTTACCCTACATTTGTTTCTTCCTCCATTGTCTCGTTTTCTTACAAGTACAGAAAAACTTAGCAAACTCTGAAGCTCAAAAACATGTCTTCTCACTTCAATGACAGATTGATAAGTGGTGAGAATAGAGTTACTGCCCTTGGTGCTATAGCAACCACTAGGGTTTGGGGCCCTGTTAGGGTGGTCATATATGAGAAACACGTTTTTAATGTGGTTTTTGTATATTTTTTATTTTAAAAATAGTCACAACCTGTCATATAGCAAAAATAAACAGATTTTATGCAATAGTACCCCAAGGAGGATCCCTTCTGAAAAAGAATCCACTTTACTATCTGAATACGTAAATATTTGTTAAATCACTTACGAGGTAGATTACTTGAGTGAGGATAGTGAGTAATATCGAGAGATATGCAGTGTGTGTGCATTCGTTGTGTTTACGAAATATTGGCGCGCACTAGTGCGTTTAAGCTTACTCTGGGGAATAAGTGTTGAGAGGCTCTAATAGGTATGCCTATTTCTTGAACCACCATAGGTATATAACCCTTAATCTGCTTAAATAAATAGTGCCAGATTATTTGCAAGTAGATGATTTTAAGTATCATTGTTGATGATGTATCTGGTTTTGCCATGTACTTAAAATTACATAGAGTATGTTACATAATTTTGTATGTGGCTTGGATAACAACCAAATACCATATGTCATAAGTTAAAGTTCAAACTTACTTGCTAAACTTGAACCTCCATCTTTGGAATGTCAAAATTATGCTAATTACTTGTTATCACTTATCATCGTAAAACAGCATTCTATTTTCTGTTTACATGTATACTGGTTAAATGATCCACTTTATACTTCCATATTTTTACAACCCATATTTGACTTTGTGTCTGCATCAAATAAATTTCCAAAATTATGTTTTAGCCATTGGCCCGTGCCACTGTCCTGTTTATGATCATAAATTTTAACTTAAATCTTACCTGTTTATTGTCACTATACTTCACTGATTAATATCAAAAAGGTCATTTTCAGAAACAACCACCACTTCTTGATGAATTCACACCACAAATGAAGTTTTAAATATTTGGCTCAAAAAACGTACCCTGTGTCCCTTTTAGAACTACCAGGATTATCACTTAACTAGCAGGTGAAGTTATATAACTAACAGGAAATCATGGTCATCAACATCCCCAGCAAACTTGGTTCTCGTTACAACTCTCAACATTTTCCTAAATATTCTAAAGCAAAGTTAAAAAAACCCATGGCAATGGCAATTACCCCGGGAAAAAAATCTTTTTTGAACTCCATCAAGGTATTATTGTCCTGAAGACACACACCAAATTGGGTTAACTTAAAATAGATTCTAAACAAAGCTGTTCCCTGTAATGCACAAGCTTGGATGGACGGACAGACAGACAGACGGACGGGCGCACAGATCTCAAACCTATGTTGCCCTTCTACTTCATAACGGGGATAATAATAGTGTCATTAAATGAAAGCACTCACATTTAGAGTCTGGTATCTCCTCCACTGTGAGTCGACTGAGTCCGACGCTAGATTCGAACTTGTATGTGAACTCAATGCCGCGGGAGAAGGGGAAATGTTTTGATGTGCGTCGTGTGATGACCAGAGCATCATTAAAGAGATACAAGCCTAGCATCTCTGTGTGTTGGTAGACCCTGATGACAGAAAATGATGACAATATTAGACAACATGTCAGAATCAACCGATAAAAGAGATTAGAACCTTTGATTCTTTCCTTAGTTACGTGTCACAGGATTAATTAAGAGTTAAATATTATGTGTTTAAACATCAGAGGAATGTTAAAGAATTATCTTATACCTTTCAATTTGATCGAAGTCAAACACTTTAACGGGATAATTAAGAGATATATGTACATAAGCAGATTAAGAAGTCAACAATTCTAAGGCACCAAGCTAGATTTCGTTGTATGTAATTAGAACTCTACCAAGCCTCTATCAAAACAGGTAACTTATTTCTACCCCAGAGGCATTCTAAGAAAACAAGCAATGCTCTTTCAAACCCCCACATCAAGTAATTAACAAGTGTTTGCCACTAACATGGCAATGTCCCCCGCCGTTATGAGATATTTGGCATTATCGCGTTAACAATGTATTACAGTGGTCAAAGTGTCATGGTGACCATGAAAATGAGGTCAGGATCACCAATGTCGACTGGCGTCTGAGTCTTCCGCCATTGAAGGCTGTCAACAAATATGAACACTAGGTGCACGTTAACAATGTATTAGAAATTGGTCAAAGTGTCGTAGTGACCTTGAAAATGAAGTCATGGTCACCAATGTCGACTGGCTTCTGAGTCTTCCTCCATTGAAAGCTGTCACCAAATATGACCACTCTAGGTGCTAAGCTTCACGAGTTATCGCGTTAACAAGAATCCGGACGTACGTGGTGTCATGGTGACCTTGAAAATGACGTCAAGGTCACCAAAGTCGACTGGCGTCTGAGTCTTCCTCCATTGAAAGCTGTCACCAAATATGACCACTCTAGGTGCTAAGCTTCATGAGTTATCGCGTTAACAAGAATCCGGACGTACGTACGGACAGACGCCGCTGAATTCATAGTCCCTCGTTCCGCGTTGCAGCAATAAACCTAAAATCACACACCACAGACTTTACAAGCCCAATCAAATCAGTTAACTTACTGACTTACCTGTATCACAGATGATTTCTACATAATTTTTATCATTATCAAATCTTAATCTCCAGGTAACTAACCTACCTAGAACCCCTACCCAGCCCTCAGCGAGGTGTTTACCTTCTTCCTATGGTCTATCAATCTGCATCATTAGGTAATCAACTCACCTGTATTCAGGTACAACAGAGGACTCGTCAGGCGGTTTCAGGTGAGCAGCGTCCTGGTGCTTGATTAGGTATCGGTTTGCTTCCAGTAGTGCCTGTAAATGATTTAGAGATTAAGTAACGATCTAGAAATTTAATGAAAATGATTGGTAGATGACATCAAAGTCAATCATATAGATGTGAAAAAAAATTGTCACACAACCTCATGCATCACATTTACTTGAAATGATACCACATAATATTTACCGCACAGTGATATTTCAACTTTTTGGCCTTTTAAAAAAATCTAATATATTAATAGGCTGTTGCAGGGTGACTTTATAGAACTCCTCATTCCAACTGGAATGAACAATTCTATTGTTAAATATATATATATAATGATAAATAAAAAAAAGATGGATCTATCATGAGCTCATGTTTATTGATCCTATGATATTTGTCACAAGTATGGTCAGAGATAACGGCAATCAGACAACTCTTAAATCTGTGCTAGCAAATTTGATAATCTAAATTCCATGAAACCTGGCTCAGTGCTTTTTATTGTTATTACTTACCGGGCAGTTTACGATTCTCCGCTGTAGTGTGAAGAGTTCCCTCTCACGCCTTACTCTCAACTTGCACTGGGGACATAAAAGTTACTGTGAAAACATTGTTAAAGAAACATTAACAGAGAGATCTAACAACATGTGACGTTGCTCTTTTGTTCTTCGAATTTTCTGGTAATTTCCTAACAAATCACTTCTTTATATATAGAGAAAGTAAACGGCACTCTGTTAAGGGAAATTATCAACCTAATGTTCCATTGAGAATATATGCTTAAAATCAAGTAATTTCTCATGTACCCTTTTTGATATCCATAAAAGGGCTTAAATAAACATTGTACATTTCAGCTTGCATAGAACAAAAGATTAATTTAGAAAAAATGATTTTTAGTATAAACAAATATTATCAAACATGGTGACAAATAGAGACAGAATTACAATGATATTGGGATTCTGTACATTTAAGATTAATAAGTGGTGAAATGAGAGTTAACTGCCCTTGGCTCCAAAGCAAATAAAATTGTATGGGGATCTGTTGTTAGTAATATGTGTCAGAACTCACTTAGGGTGGTTTTTGTATATCTTATATGAAAATAGCAGTAACAACCTGTCATGACGTAAAAATAACAAATTTATGCTTAAGAGTACCTCCCTTAGATTATGGGATTTCACAAAAAGTTCTTTCCTACCTCCCTAATGCCACGGTCCAGTTCCTTCAGTGTTGCGATGCAATTGGCTAGATCCTCTCTATCGGCATGATTACGAGGCGTGTGCAGTTCGAACCAGCTTAGCAGTGTCACATATTCTGAGATCCGTCGACTGGGTTGCAGAAACATCTCTTGTAGCCTGGCCAATACACGGAGTAGGATGAGTGGGCATAGAAGGACAAGGGGCAGAAGGATATCTGAGGCTTCTTGGGCCTCTTTCAAAAACATTTTCATTTATCAAGGTAGCTAGCAATATCTCAGGTAGAAGTACTGCAACACCGTTGAGAAAATTCATTGTGATAAAACCTAAAAGTTTTAGCTGGAACAAGCAAACCAAAGAAGGTCATTTACAGAATATCAATGGCGTAGGCCCATGAAAAGTATCCTACAGGAGGCAAGGCAGCAGAGCTAAAGACAGGATTTGAACTGCACCATCTTGATTCAAAATCTAACACCCTTACATTACTTTATCATATCACATTGGCAAACAACAGAATGAAGGGTGGAATATAATTGTAGGAAAAGGTTGATATTATAAAACTCCTTTAGAAGTCAGAACTATGACAAAATAGATAGTTTGAACTTGATTGGGGTATAATGATGCGATTTCCCCGCTGCAACTCACGTCAACATCTTGGTCTCAGGGATCCTCTCGTGCCTGTTGAGGAAGGCCCTGAAGCTTGGCGTCTGCTCCTTACATCTCTCGATGGTGTTGAGGATCACCTCGTTGTTGTTGGTGAAGTTGGTGTAAGCCTTGAGATGCAGACAGAACTTGACGAAAAGGTCACCCAGACACGTGTGCTGGTAGTTCCAGTCCGATAGGCGGTTCTTGAGATCCTCGGTGAGCTCTCTGGGAGGCGAGTTTGATAAAAATTTTGATGATTTTGGGACATTTTCATTGCAAATGCAATGGTATTGAAACATTAAAGGGACATTTAATGTTTTTCAACACCATATATTGGGATTTAGATTCATGCAAAAATACCATATGCTGATTTGAGTTCAAAACATGTCACACCTTCAAGTCAAAATGCCAGGAAAGTTAACATTAAGTTTTACATACATGTCATTAGTAAAATGATTCTTTTAGTTGCAGTCAATTTTTCTCAATAAAATAACGCCAATAACATTTGGCCCATATGAATTCTATAATTACCAGAGTGGCCCTTAATGTGAAGCACAGATAATTTTTTTCAGAACTTATTACTAACACTGAATACACTAGCGTAATAGCTGTTTAGATGTAAGATATAATGTGAGAAATGTCTTGAACATGCATTTGTGTGTGGAAAGGTTTGAAATAATATTTAATAATAATAATAATAAGTGCATTTATAAAGCGCCAAACTCCATTCACTTGGTGAATGCTCATAGCACTAACAAAATGGAATAAATTTACAATATTTGATTGATTTACACAATAAGGTCTTCAAAGGACATTTAGAAGAGGTATAAATAGGAATATCAAGATTTTCTGAATAACAACTTTCTTCATTGTGAAAACCACAATAGTAACCTATATATATGATATCAGATTTGATGAAGGATTAAATATATACCCCAAAAAGTCCTGATTTTTATACTGAAGAAATTATTTCGAGCAAATTTGTACTTCTCATCTCCATTATGATTATTATCATACCTGCTGATGGAGAGGATAGCCATGATGTCGGTGAAGATGATGTGTAGGTTCTGACTGCTCAGTATTGCTCTGGAATCAAAACATACAGTTGTGAAACAAAACATGATCTTGCCAGTGGATCTTGTCACAGGACCATATCATTGGATATTGTCACAGGACCATGTCACAGGATCTTGTCACAGGACCATATCACAGGATCTTGTCACACGACCACGTCAAGGGTCTTGTCACAGGATCTTGTAACAGGACCATGTCACAGGATCCTGTCACATGAGTTTTTCACAGGATTTTGTCACAGGATGTATCACAGTTGTAATGAACATACAGACAATAACCTGAAACTACTGAAAGTGGCAAAGCCAAAAATATCCCAAAAGCGTAGCATAATGGTATATCATGGTTGGAAAGAAAAGAAGCAGAAAGTGTTTGCAAAATAGGGGTGGGGGTAGGGGTCGAGGTAAACCATTTTGAGGTCAGCATTTAAGAATTCAAGTAGCTGAAAATTTGGTACATGTTTACGAGCACAAGTTTTGGTTATATATATGAATTACAAGGACAAATGACATGAAATTTGCTTGGATATTCCTAGGTTTGTCAGGGTTATACGTAGAGGGTAGAAGGGGCTAGTGGCTTACATGCTTTATCATTTGATGAAGAGTGTTTGGCAGGGAGACATGACAAAAATGTCAAGCAAGTTGTATAAAAGCCTCATCACCTGTTGGCAGCTAAGGCAGATTTGAGGGGTTTGAAGTACACATCGCGGACAGCTCGCAGCAAGCGGTTGTACTCCAGCTCACTGGTCAGGATCTCAAACGCTATCGGAGTCCTCTTCTCGGGGTGATCTGTGTATTGCTGACTTGTCTGGATAGGTAATATTACAACATTTTCCATCAGTTTTGATGTCATAAATTCTAACTGATAACTTTACATAGAGGATTGTTACGTCCTTGGCCTTGGACATCATATGAAAATTCTGAACCCAGATATGATTTTCTTTGTAATAGAGAGAGATATTGACATTACCATCAATAACTGGTTCACACCTATGCTAATTAATATTGTATGTCACTGAAATCTTCTTTACATCTTATCCTCAAACATTGAGTTTCTATTGAAGATAAAGACATTAGATAACTGACTTTATCATTTAATCACCCACCAGTCTCTGAGAGCGAGTTGCTCTTAGAGTTCCTGTTGTCATAGCACCGAACTTTGTCCTGAGATCCTGAGTGTTTAGCGTGAGAGTCTGACGGGACTGGAGGCTTATGGTATTGATGACTTCCTGTCTACGCATGCTATTCTCTTCGTCCTTGTTCATCTTCTCGGGACCGTCGTACTTCTCTGCGTGATCAACTTCAGCATCTCCTGAAGATGGAACATGATCTTTTTATAATACTTTTATATCAATCAGTGTAAAGTGAGGTTATGATTACTTTTTTTTAGGCGGGAGAGTGGTTAGTGCGTTTGCCTTTTAGAGATCTGAAGTTCGAATCCCGCCAGGGGCTTGATAACTTTGTCTCCAATAGAGAACTGTTTTACATGCAGGAAGGTTTGAGTGCAGTGCTACATTGAATTTCGAGAGTTTTCAAGATTATTTCACTTGCAACACGGCTGCTAGTATTATTACAGGGAATAAGCCTGCAACACCATTGTGGCTATGCATTGCGGTGAAACCTGCAAACATCGGCTTAAATGATCAAACCATGGGTGGTACTGCACTGAAATTCAGTGTAGCATTGCACCCACACCTTACTGTGTGTAGAACAGTTCTGTACTGCAGACAAAGTTGCTGAGTCCCTGGAGGGATTCGAACCCTGGACCTCTTGATCCGAAGCCAACGCGCTAACCACCGCGCTATCCTGCCCCAAATTTGAAGGTAGTCAGATTGTTATACTAATCTTGCCCGCATAGACACCTAATTCCATAAAAGGGTTAGCTCAGGGAGTAATATCAAAAGGTTATATATACTCAAGGTACTTGCACTAGTTAACGATAAAGCGAAATTCAGTTGCTTTCACATTGACAGTTGATGAATATTGATTAAAAGTTGAAGATGTGTTTCACAGTAATTAATACAATATTCAAAGCTTATGTCAAAATTTCTTTCTTTAAAACCATTGAAACATGTACCCACTTTTAATACCATTATGATTTTTTTCAAAAATTTCATCATTTATAAATTCTCCTACTAAATGATGTAAGTAAAAACCAAGAATTTTTTGTGGCAAAATCAGTCTCATAACATCTCAAATGAACAGATGACACCCTTTCAAATATGCACATTTTTTGCAAGGGAGATAATAACTAAGATTGATACACCAGCAGTAATCCTCACTAATCTGATAAGGTATTCATTTTAATCATGATGACTGATGAGACCCTTTACAGAGGTAAATGTAATCAACTTCCTTAACATTTAAGGGCCAAAACGGTAGGCACACCCAGCCTAGGAATAGTAATGAATTTGATATAACCCACCATCATTCTCTTCCTCCTCTGCCTCTTTCTTCTCCTCCTCAACCTCCTCTTCCTCCGCCTGGGACCCCTCTCCGTCCTCATCCACATACCGCTCCGATCTCTGGGGGGAGGGGGAGGGTGGAGTGCGTTGTCTCCTGGGGGGCGGGGCAGGCTTTGTCTGTGTATAGGAATATTAGTATTATTATATAGAATTCATAAGTATTCAAATCTTCTATATTTCAGTTTCATTCATTAGTTGATTTGTACTTAATGATGTAGTTTTCATTTTGATATTTTAATCTAAGAAAATATTCCCATTAAGAAGTACATGATTCATAGAAGAAATATTGATTAATCTTGAAATATTGACAAATACAAAAACATTGACAATTACAATGATAACTGTAAGAAATATTGTAAAAGACAGAGCCATAGCACTGTAGCTCATCAATCTTGCATGATATGATTGTAACGGGTAGAAGAGTATCTTAAAAGTTAAAGGTTTACAACATGTATCGAGTCGTTTCAAAACAGGCCTGATGAGCTAAAAAAGTAACTTATGCAGATAGCGTCTTCCTAAATGTAACAAAGACACATATATTCACATCTAAGCAATGTATGTTGATGTACTTTGATGAACTACAAATTAATCTTTATTTTTTATAATTCTCAAGAGCGCACCTGGACAGGGTTACCTGTCCTCGTTAGAGTGATCTCGGACACCCCAGCCCTCTCCAAAAGGTACTGGCCCAGGAACTCTAGTGGCTCCACCTGCAGAAAAAACAAAAACTTATTTTTTAAAACAAATAATGACTTCACCCATTGATTATCTAACCTTTGAATATTCTGTTATAGTTGCTGTAAATCTTGTTTAATTGGAACAACGTTAGCATGGCCACTAGATGGACTTTATGGTGTTTAGTTCCATCTGGCAAAAAAACAACTTTTAAGATGCTAAAGTCCAAATAAGATTACAAAAAAGTTGATAACTCCAAAAGGCACATGTCACTGACTTTTGATAAATGTGAAAATTTTCATGATAATGTAATAAATATTAGAGCTTAGGTCTAAATACATAGAAAGAAGGATATAATTCCTCTAAGGCTACAAAAGAACTAAGACTTAAGATAGCAAGGTATGAATGTAAGGTAAGAACAGAATTAGATTTGATTATACTCAGCCATGTCATGTAGAATTATTCCATGATTAATTACAATTCCTGAAAATCCTCAGGAATGATAGACCCAAAATGTCAGGAAAAAGATTTGTTTATCAACTTGGAAACAAGGCTTATGCAGTGAGTATTTCATAATATATAAATAACATTTCGGTTAAGATTAACGAGTTTTTCAACCACTATGAAAAAATTCCCTTAATTGAATGCCTTGAGCATTAATGCCATCCACCAACATTTGAGATTTAAGTGCCGTCAACATCTGCAGTAGGCAGTAACCTCCAGATGATTTCTGTCAGGACTATCAGTATCAGCTGAAATAGGCTGGTCCAACAAAAATTGAGGAAATGCAGCAAGACTTCAATCAGCTAGTGTCTGAGAGTGACGCAAGTTATGACTTGCAGAGGAAGTTGCTACTCCAGATGATACTCACGTTGTCCTGTACCCCGAGAGACTTGAGTCCGTCACACAGCACCTCAGTGATGGAGCGGATACCCAGGATGTTGGACTGTCCCAGAGCATCAAACACCACCTGGCCTGCAGTAGAGGTTGAAGTAGAACAAACATATCTCAAATGAGTGTATCACTTCCACGTCCTTCCAGGTCAATTTATATGCATCTAAGTTATATTTTGACTTCATGTGATCGACTTAATTAGAGCTTATCTGAAAATGTCACCCTATTTTGGAGTCAACCAGAGCATTCCTGTCTGCATCTTTACAACATTACTGAAAGCTATTTTGTTGATTTTTATCAGTATGGAATCCAGTGTTAAATGATATAAAATTTGGATATGGAAAATAAATAATTGCTGAATTACAAACCTGTTAGCTGAGCTACGATATCTCGATGCGTCTTGTCAAAATATGGCCCCATGATCTGGCGAGTGTCCTTGATAGCCTCCAAAGCCTGGTCCGCTACGTTAGCCCACACCCGCATCTTGCTGGGGCAGAAGTACTTGTCCGTGGGTTGACTGTCTTTGTAAGGGATCAACCAGTCTGTGTTCACTGAAACAGAGAGTGGGAGCTCGAGTGAGTGAGATGAGTGAGTCGAGGTGAGTTGAGGCAAGTGAGCGAGTGAGAAAGTGTTAAACCAGTGATTGTTTAGCACAGATTTGAGAATAGTTCAGCCATAAGTGCTTGAGGAATGACATTGACTCACATGACAAGATTGTCACAATGTTAGTAAAGAAACAAAAATAAGCTGTACTTCAATTTTAGAAGAGATATTTTGATTGGTTGCTTTGTAGTTCTCATGAAAAAATTTTGGATTCAGAATGGACATCATTTGTCTAAAATATAGGTGAGGTGAGGTGAGGTGAGGTGATAAGGGGTCTAACGCCGCTTTCAAGAGTATTTCACTTATATCGCGGCTGCTAGTATTACTAGAGGGAGAAAGCCCTCAACACCATTGTGGCCATGCATTGCGGTGAAACCTGCGAGCATCGGCTGGAACTAGAGAACCATGGGTGGTACTGCACTGAAATTCAATGTAGCATTGCACCCAAACCTGACTGCGTGTAGAACAGTTCTCTACTGCAGTCAAAGTTGCCGATCCCCTGGCGGGATTCGAACCACGGACCTCTTGATCCGAAGCCGAACGCGCTAACCACTGCCCCATCCCGCACTTGTTTAAAATATTGGTATAAGTATATTTTTGCTAAGGTGCAATTGGTTAACTCTGAATTCTAAGGTCAAGAATTAAAGAATGATTAGGTAGACTAAGTAAAGCTGGTTATACGTACCATGGTAGTATGAGCCAATGATCTCTGTAAACTAAATAAAGCTTATTAAACGTACCATGGTTGTAAGAGCCAATGATCCCTGTAGGCGAAGAGAATTGAGTCCCTGTCAGCACACTCAGCTGTACCATCAGCTCCATCCCAGCCTCTACAATGTCATCATCATCATCATTGTCATCATCATCATCATCAACCAATGAACATATGCATCATGGTCACTACATCCCAGCCTCTACAATGTCATCATCATCATCATTGTCATCATCAATAATTATCATAAATATGGATGTTCTCGTCTTCATCAACCAATGAACATATGCATCCTGGTCACTACATCCCAGCCTCTACAATGTCATCATCATCATCATCATCATCATCATCATAAAAAATAGTTATCATAAATATGATTGTTCTCATCATCATCATCATCATAATCAATAGTTATCATAAATATGGTTGTCATCATTATCATCATCATCATCATCATCAACCAATGAACATATGCATCATGGTCACTACATCCCAGCCTCTACAATGTCATCATCATCATCATCATCATCATCATCATCATGGTTGTCCTTATCATCATCATTATCATCATCAACTTCATCAACCAATGAACATGTGTATCAACATAACATATCTACATGGTCACCAACCATAGAAGTATGTACAAACTTCAAACATAGCATTATTTCAAATCAGAAACAAACACAAATTTCTGACCCAACAGGTACTACAATCAAATCAACCACAGTCAATCAAGGGATTAACAAACCAACCATGCCTTACCCGATGCAGCAAGAGGTACAAACACGTCCAACTGCCCGCCCATGTTGGCAGGCAGGATATGGTTAGAGATGGTCTCAAAGAACTCCCGCTGCTCCGGCCCATCAAAGTTCTGGATGCTGATGGTGCATCCATGCACGAGACGAATCTCTCCAGGCTCCTCCGAGTGGGTGAACAGACCAACACTCCTGTAAAATATCGGTTTATTAAGGAGGCCAAACATATCAAGTACATATTCATCATATGATGCAAAAGAGCAACATCATGTTGTCCTGGTGATCTAATATGTAACAATGTTTAGCTGTATCTACTATCTATTATGCCTTGGTTAGACGAATATTCCTTCATAATGAATGTACTATAATTGATCATTGTTCATAATTCTATTAAGGATGGAAAACATATCAGGGTACATATTTATGATTTCATGCATAACTAATATGCTGTCCTGGTGATCAAAGGTAACACAGATAAGTTTAATCCACAATAAACTTGAAATGGCAAAACTAATGTATTATGTTACATCACCTATTTGATGATTTTCAACCAGGGTAAACATATCAAGGTCAATATTTATCAAATAATGCCAGTTGGCAATATAATTCACTGGCACTGGTATGTTAATCTCTTTAGTAAAAAAGAAACTTGGCTACTAAGATACAAACAGCTAGCTAAAAAGCTTATTTGATCAAAAAGTCACTACTTTTTGTTTGATAGCTCGAATGGGTCCAAATGGCTGTTGCTTTAACAAGTTTTATTTTGTCACTCGCAAAAATATTAAACTTGCAATGGAAGACAGAATATTGAGCAACTCAGAGAAAACAAACTTACAATCCTGTGAATTCATTAAGTTAGAGTCATTCATCATTTATCAATTCATTCATACATTTAAGTTTTACACTCACTGAGCATTACGGCCCTGCAGAACTTCATCTATCTGCAACATGAGGGTCTCCGTGCTTGTACCCTCATACTCGTACACGATCGGGATCACTCCGAACATCACCGCGTCAAGCAGCAGCTGTCAACAGGATTGAATAACACACGCTGTCAAAAGGGCATTAAAAACAGAATATGTCAATGTTATTAAATGATTACCATAGAAGAACCTAAATTCATGATAAAAATGTTCATGATAGGATCACTGCACTATTAGAATCTTAAATTTTTTGGAATGCATGATTTAATGAAAAAAAAGTGTTTTGCCATGTAAGAAAATCGTGGACCATTTGTCCAGATTGTTAACTAACTTTCTTTAGGATTTCTGGCTGCCCTTAGGGTGTACACACCATTTTACTGCGAGAACTGGCCTCATGATAATGATCCATTCAAACATATCAATTTTTCCCTTGCATGATTCTTGGTATTCCAATATCATTAACAGTTTTAATCATAATCACTCTCTCCCTAAGAATGATAAACATGACGACATTATTTACTGAAAACACTACAGTTATTTGGTTCACGACAATTCAGCCAGGCCTCTAAGTTTTCCAATTAGGTACAAAAGCTAGATTATAGTATAATTTGACCAAAAGTACCAAGATTGACACCCATTTATAAACAACATCAGTTAAGGAAACAGAGCTGATACAGACCTCTGCAGCAGGAACTCGAGATGAAATGAAGATGATGCGTGGGTTATTGATTGCCTTGCCACCACCAGGGGGCAGTGCTCTTGAACGAGAGTGGGGGCTCGGATATACTCCACCTCCCCCTGATAAGTTGGATCTGTGAAGAAAATGATTACGTAATAATAGGTATATGAGGTAATCAATTTTTTAGAAAAACAATTCTCAGTTTTTGGAAAGCGAGGGCCTTGTGTGTGGAATCAAAATTGATTAACTCCACCAGTCAAGTAGAATCTCTGAGGGAGGAAAGGCTTACATAAATTCATTAAAAACATTTCATAAATTTTTCTCGCAATGTTTTGGGTTGTTTTTACATTTCTTTGAGGAAATTTCTGAATGACTAGTCACTGCAGTTTGTCTTTGTCTTTTTTTCTAATGATATTGATTTTGCATTTTCTCCTCAATCAGAAAAACTACAAACTAGCTACCTTGCCCAGATCTTAGATGGGGGGTAGTCGCGGGGTCTCCCTCACTTTAAGTCACCAAACCACTTACATTCAACATCTTTACCATCTATCTATGTGTGAGAGATGGAGTTTAGCTACCTTCTGGCTGATGTACTAGATTGAGGCAGTCCGGGAGTCTCCATCAAACCCTCAATACCTATCTACAAGTGAGAAGAATGGAGACTAGTAACCTCCTGGCAGATGTCCTAGATGGAGGCAGTCCGGGAGTCTCCCTCATCTCTAAACCCCCAAAATCCACTGATCTTAAATAACATCAAAATTGAGAAATTGAGACTAGCTACCTTCTGGCAGATGTCCTAGATGGAGGAAGTCCGGGAGTCTCCCTCATCTCTCAACCATCCACATCCACTGATCTTAAACACCATTACTATTAATCTATGAGTTAAGTAATAGAGACTAGCTACCTTCTGGCAGATGTCCTAGATGGGGGTAGTCCGGGAGTCTCCCTCATCTCTAAACCCCCAAAATCCACTGATCTTAAATAACGTCAAAATTGAGAAATTGAGACTAGCTACCTTCTGGCAGATGTCCTAGATGGAGGCAGTCCGGGAGTCTCCCTCATCTCTCAACCATCCACATCCACTGATCTTAAACACCATCACTATTAATTTATGAGTTAAGTAAAGGAGACTAGCTACCTTCTGGCAGATGTCCTAGATGGGGGTAGTCCGGGACTCTCCCTCATCTCTCGGAGTCTCAGCTCCTCCATGTTCTCCATCCCCACACACTCACTCAGGGTCCGGTTGTTCACCGTCCGCGGGTCGTAGTCTTCTCCAGACTGCTGACAGAAAGGCTGACTGATTTTAACAAGTTACGACTTATGAACTCTTGAACATGTTATTTGACTGAGGAAATCACTCTCAACCACTAATGATGTTCACTTGTTTAATTTTCACCCTGCCTCTAAAGTGAAAATACAACGCAAAATATCTATCTCATCAGGAATGAGTAAATTATTGTTGCAACCACCCTGTCCCTACTGTGAAAATACAACGCAAAATATCTATCTCATCAGGAATGAGTAAATTATTGTTGCAACAACTCTGTCCCTACTGTGAAAATACAACGCAAAATATCTATCTCATCAGGAATGAGTAAATTATTGTTGCAACTTATATTCCATTGAGTTGTGAAAGACAATGTAATTCATGTAATAGATAGGGGGGTGTAGCTATGGCGAGTGTGTCCAGTACAGTATCCAGTCTCCTGCTTGGTAAAGAGTAGAATGATTTATAGTCTGTCAAGGTTAAATAGTATTACGTTTTCTTACTGTTTCCTTCAGACCTCATACATATTTCAAATACAATTGCATTGTAAGTATAGATAAGCTTTGTTTAGGACGTAAGAAAATACAGCGTTAGACATAGAAAAAAAATAGAGCCATGGGCTCTGTAGCTCATCAGACTTTTGATAGAAATAGGTGTTGTGGTTTAGACCATGGGGTCATGAACAGTGTAGGAAAGATAGCCTGTCCCAACGTCCGAGTTATTCACAATCAAATAAAAAAGGCCCATTGCCCATTTGGGGTCAAGGGGTCACCGAACCTACAATTCAGAATCCCCATTGTCCAAGGAGTCTACACACAACAATTAATCTATCAAGACCTTTTGGAACTGGAGAAGAAGATGAAAGTAGGATTTTAAGGTTTTGACCCCTGTGACCCCATTTGGGGTCAAGTGGTCACCAAACCTACAATTTAGAATCCCCAGTGTCCAAGGAGTCTTCACACAATTTTTCAGCTCTCTAGACCTTTTGGAACTAGGGAAAAAGATTAAATTAGGTTTTTTAGGTTTTGACCCCTGTGACCCCATTTGGGGTCATGGGGTCACCAAACCTACAATTTAGAATCCCTGTTGGCCAAGGAGTCTACACACACCTTTTCAGCTCTCTGGACCTTTTGGAACTGGAGAAGAAGATAAAATTAGGTTTTTCAGGTTTTGACCCCTGTGACCCCATTTGGGGTCATGGGGTCACCAAACCTACAATTTAGAATCTCCAGTGCCCAAGGAGTCTACACACAACTATTCAGCTCTCTGGACCTTTTGGAACTAGGGAAAAAGATTAAATTAGGTTTTTTAGGTTTTGACCCCTGTGACCCCATTTGGGGTCATGGGGTCACCAAACCTACAATTTAGAATCTCCAGTGCCCAAGGAGTCTACACACAACTATTCAGCTCTCTGGACCTTTTGGAACTAGGGAAAAAGATTAAATTAGGTTTTTTAGGTTTTGACCCCTGTGACCCCATTTGGGGTCATGGGGTCACAAACTACAATTTAGAATCTCCAGTGCCCAAGGAGTCTACACACAACTATTCAGCTCTCTGGACCTTTTGGAACTAGGGAAAAATATTAAATTAGGTTTTTAAGGTTTTGACCCCTGTGACCCCATTTGGGGTCATGGGGTCACCAAACCTACAATTTAGAATCCCCGTTGGCCAAGGAGTCTACACACACCTTTTCAGCTCTCTGGACCTTTTGGAACTGGAGAAGAAGATGAAATTAGGTTTTTCAGGTTTTGACCCCTGTGACCCCATTTGGGGTCATGGGGTCACCAAACCTACAATTTAGAATCTCCAGTGCCCAAGGAGTCTACACACAACTATTCAGCTCTCTGGACCTTTTGGAACTAGGGAAAAAGATTAAATTAGGTTTTTTAGGTTTTGACCCCTGTGACCCCATTTTGGGTCATGGGGTCACCAAACCTACAATTTAGAATCCCCATTGGCCAAGGAGTCTACACACAACTTTTCAGCTCTCTGGACCTTTTGGAACTGGAGAAGAAGATGAAAATAGGTTTTTCATGTTTTGACCCCTGTGACCTCATTTGGGGTCATGGGGTCACAAAATCTACAATTTAGAATCTCCAGTTCCCAAGGAGTCTACACAAAACTTTTCAGCTCTCTGGACCTTTTGGAACTGGAGAAGAAGATTAAAATAGACTTTTAAGTTTTTGACCCTTGTGACCCCATTTGGGGTCATGGGGTCACGAAATCTACAATTTAGAATCCCCATTTGCCAAGGAGTATGCACATAAAATTTCAGCTCTCTAGAGTCATTGGTTCTGGAGAAGAAGTCGAAAAAGTGAAAAGTTTACGGATGGACGGGCGGATGGACGGACGCCGGACGCCTTGCCATAAGCCCATCGGGTCTTTCAGACCTGATGAGCTAACAACAATTTGGAAAAAATTCTGACCGTTAATGCACGATGTCTCTCCTTTCTCCTGCTGGTGTCAAGGCCAATCTCGAAGTCAAGCGACCTCGATGTCTTGTTCTCGTGCTGTTTTCGGATGATGCCCCACTTGTTATGGAGGACTAGAGAAGATTTGGGGATGTCAGGGTCGTTCATGTTCTTGTCAGTGATCATGGCGTGGTAAGAACGCTGTAGGTCCTGTGGGTTCTTACTACTTGCCTGCCAAGGTGGTCTCACATCCATCAGTCGACCTGGGAACAGTACAGAAATAAAAAAATTTTGACTTCTCCAGCAAGATATAACTTGCTCTAGTATCAATTACCGAGTAATTCAAGCCTTACTGTACAGCACTAAACTTTTTTATTTTAATGTGAATTTATTTTTGTGTACTAAACTTTGTTGTCTGGTTTGAGTGCCCTTTTCAACTTCTTCAGCTTCATGACATATCTGATTCGATTATCACGTTCCAATGGTGCACGCTAAAGAGTTGGCACAGAAGAGGTGATGAAATGCAACATTGATAAAATCAGCCAGTGATTGAGATTGTTAAGATTTATTTCTTGTGGAGGAAAATGTTTTGACAACTATCAAATTGTCTCTTGTTCTTACTTACCATTGTTCTTTATTAATGGCAAGACTGATATCCTAAATTTTTTTATGGTGTCAGTCCCAAATGTGCTAATTCAAATTGTTTGGTGTAAGGTACATCCCTTAAAAATTTAGCTTTGGGGTGTATAAAGGTTTTAGTGGAGAAGTCGAAAATGTGAAAAGTTATATATAAAGTAATAGGCCATGCTATAAGCCCACCTTTCAGATGTGACGCTACAGACTTTTCAACAATACGTATACGTAGAATGATATCACAAGATATAAGATTTGATTAAATACGATACAGTCATAAGGTTCTTGTCTTTTAGGCAAAATAAACAATTCTAGAGTTGATGATACATATCATGATGGAAACCGTATTGACATACGTACATGTAAAGTATCACAATTTTTTATACTATGATAATTATCATACACTCCTGGTGGAAATTGTTAAAACCAGCACCTGTCTAATCCAACATCCTTTCAATACTGGCATCAACTTTTGGTTAAAGCTCTGTGGGTCTTCATTTAGGTCAAATGTTTTATTCCATGGAAGTCTTTTTGAATTAAGGACATTGATGAATATTCAAATACATACGACTGTCAATTCCATCTAGCCTGTTTGGTTTGATCTTCTTCGATGTTCGTTTGAGATGAGTCCCGTCGGCTCTAGTACCATAGAGATCATCCTGTTGTCAAAAACATTATGGTTGAATTAATGATAGATTTAGTGTTTACACTTTGAACAGCTTATAAAATGTTTGTCACTATTTTCTAAGGTCTTGCTCACCCAGAAAGAACGTTAATTTAGGTTATGTCACATTGCCATCTTTACCTCATTATTCTCATAGTTGTAGTTGTAGTGACAGTTCAAACAATGTTTTATCCTTTTGCTGAGCACCAAGCAAGTTCACGACATCTTCCATCTTTTAATTTCATTTGGTATTCATCATCCTGAGTTGAACCCTGGCCTCCAAGGTGATGATCGTATGCCCTACCTACTCAGCAACATCCCTAGTATAATACTTATTTAACAATGGTACCCTTGAGATCACACTATCTACAGGATTCGAGAGAGAAATGGGCAACAAACCCTTATAGCAGGGTTTGGGAAAGGCAGGGGCCATGGGCCATTTTGTACATTTTGAAACAATGGCCCTTTAGAATTAGAAAGTTTACTATTGCTTCAAAGGGGAATGGCCCATTAAAAAATTCTGAAAAAGATTGAAAGGCCAAAATGGCCCATTAGCAAAGGTGTTTTTCCCAGTCCCTGTTACAGGTTCAGAAACATCTGAATATCTGCAAAGTCATAATTGCTTTGCAAGGAGCATATATCATGTCTCAACTAACGACAAACTGTGAGTCGGACATTTTGGATCCAATAGAGAGAACTGTAACATACCATGCCACTGCCGGTGACAAAGTCAAGAGTCTGTACGCAGGCGATGTAGTGCCTCTTCCACGCTCCGTACTCGTTGTCCGCGGGGCTGTACGGCAGGAACCAGCCATACTTGCTGCACTTCCTGCTCCAGATCTCATCCTGGAATAGAATGATGAGAATAAAATTAGGTCATCACTAGGTGAATTCCCCATTACCTTAATTGGCTTGAACGTTTTAATTAGAATAACAAATCTGACTAGATAACTAACAAATTTTCCTGCATACAAATTCTATGAAATAATAGAATGATCACAAGACTATAGTACTCATTCTCTTCATTGCCTGCCATGTTGCCTTTCCGTTGCTATAAGAAATACTTGTCTGACAAGGATTACCTGAAGTCCAGAAATATCAGTCAACGAGATTGTTAGAATATCAATAATAATTACTGAATCTGAAAACTTAATTTATATCCAATGCACATTCCGTACGTTACCAATTTTGAACAAAGCGCTTTTCAGCCCAGTTATAATTGATTCAAAGAAAGTTAAACCTAATGTAGTTTACTGATCAAGTAAACATTTGTGTTTCCTTTGATAATTGAGGTCAGTAAGTTACAAAAAAAAAAACAAATGTGTTTTTTTGTTTTTTAACTTGTCCTTCTGGAAACTGGTCTTTCAGTGTTTCATCCGGGAAAGTAACTTAATTTCGTTCAAATTTAATTTGCAATTGAACCGAATTGAAATTTAAGACTTTGTAGAAGACACTATCGAGACAGCAAGAGACGGTTATTAGTGCACAAAACCACATTATAATCTACTCTTATTTTGTTTTTAAATATTCAAGGACAGATGACTTCTGCATTCTGTATACAGAAGATTACTATGATCACAACCTTCAACCATGAAACTCAAATTTTTTTAATTAACACCTAATCTTGAAAATGAACAATCCTCAATGACTTTCAATAGTGATCAAAAT
Organism: Phorcus lineatus; assembly: GCA_921293015.1. Taxonomy (NCBI): domain Eukaryota; kingdom Metazoa; phylum Mollusca; class Gastropoda; order Trochida; family Trochidae; genus Phorcus; species Phorcus lineatus. The sequence goes on from OV121085.1 coordinate 10,261,712, forward strand.
GTAAACTCTTGTCAGTGACTTATAAACCACCCTGAAGGCGAGTCAGGAAAGTTTTAAAAAAGAATTAAGGCTAACTTTTAGTTCATTACCTGCTCTGTAAGAAACTTCCAATGCCAGCAAACCTGGGCGGCCCGACACAAACTTTTTGGTTCCAAGAAGGAGAAGACATAGACAGAGAGGATTCTGGGTAATACGGTAGTAAAATCAAGGTGTTGTAGAGGCACACGCTCGCGGAACCAGTCCTGGACAAACTTCTTCTGTGAGCGTTTGCTCTGGTGGAAGATCACGTCAAGGAACCTCTTCCGCTGGGAGTCAGTCCATAGGTCGTACTGTGGACACAATGGGGTTAATTACTTTTCTAGGACATTCTTATCTATACTAAATGCTCAGTTAATTGAAGGAAATATATCATTATAATATCTCAGTCTAGGAAAGTCAAGCAATGTAGCCGGGGAAGAATTGTAGTCTCTGCTGATAGTAGGACTATGGTCAGAATAAAATGATGTTAGTCAAATTCTCTAATAAAAGGCACTATAGTAGTCTTCCTAGGGAAATGAATTGATCTCATACAAAGGAGTCCATAGGTACTGCAGACACAACTAGAAAGTGCTTTCACTAGGATAAAACCAGAAGGACAACTATTTGTAGAAAATATGAAGAAGGTGGACTGAGAATGATAGATGTCAGATCCTTCATAAACGCACTCAAACTATCTTGCCTAAAGAGGTATATTAAAAAAAATCAACTCATAATCCAAGTTTATTCCCATTTAATAGAATATTTCTTCCAGGGGCAAATATAGGAAAGCACATATCTAAAGATAACCCTTTTAGGCAATAATATTAATTTATATTAATGGTATCAAGGGAACAACCCTTGAATACAACAAGATGATTAAATCTAAATATTTATTTAAAATAATCTTATCTAAATAAGATTAAAAATATGGAAACATACTCTCTTATCGAAAAAATTTTGTAATCAAAATCTCTCAGTGAGCCAAACTCTTCAAGTTTTACTTTCTCAACAAAAAGGATGTTGAAATTTCTATGACAAACTGATTGCTGATGACTCTCCACTGAAAGTTTGTCAAAAATGGCAAAAAGAACTTAACTCAAATATTCCATGGAATGTAGTTTTCAGAAAATACAGAAATTGTACTAAAGATGTAAAACTTTTAGATTTTCAGTATAGATTTATCAAAAGAGCAATTTACACTAGAAAAGAACTGATGCAAATGAAAATAATTGATACAAATATTTGCTTTTTTTGTGAATCAGAACCTGAAAGTCTGCAGCATATTTTCATTAAATGCAAATTAGTATATGAATTCTGGAGAAAAGTTGAACATTTTATGAATCAGCATATTACACATCTGAATATTGTCATCTCTGACTTAGATATTTTATTCTGTAACAGTTCAGCCAGCCTTCTGGTATCTCATATCATACTAATTGCTAAAAAATATATGCATATCTCAAGTATTAAGAGATACAAACTATCTATTGAGTGTTTTATAAGTGTTGTCAAGGATGTTTTGAATGTTGAAAAAATCATTGCATGTAAAAATAACGCATTACCATCTTTCAACATTAAATGGAGAGCCTTAAGTAATGTTTTACATTAGTTACCTTTATTTATATTTAATGACTGCTTCATCATTTTCCAAACTAGTGATTGATATGAAGTGTCTTTGTATGCCATCAGATGTACACCCGCCGAATTGAAATGAATAAAAAGACTTGAAAAAAAAAGTGCTTTCACCAGTTAAAACAGATGTCTCCCCCATTGACTCCTTTGTATGAGATCAATTCACTCCAATAATAACAATGTGCTCAAGTAGTTTCAGAGTTATGCTCCTGAAACTAACCCTTTCCCTCAAAATGACAAAGTCCAAACTGTTGCCATGGAAACAAAAAAAATATAACATTAAAAAAGAAGTTGAAACCCCAAAAAGGCACATCTACATGATATGAAGAGGATGTATACCAAAGATTGGTCAAGTAATTTCAGCGTTATGCTCCGAAAAACGAATGGGAACGCCAACACGGACAGGAACTCGGCCAAAACCAAAATGTCTGCCAACCCTACGGGGGAAAGACATTTTGGTGGAAATCATTAACTTCAGTCATTCTTTAAGTTCATATGCTGTACAGATCAATGAACATTTATAACCATTAAACATCTCAGTCAACAAATGTTATATTCAACAGCGTTATCAGGAAATAAATGTTTTAACCTAACAAGACTGGTGTAATGGAATGAAGTGTTTAACAAGAGTGCTCCAAGAGCACAATATTCACTGCGTACTATTGATGCACACTTTACTTTATGGAGAAGTCTTATCAAATGATGCTTTCAAGAGAATTTCACATATATCCTGGCTGCTAGTATTATTGCAGGGAGAAAGCCCGCAACGCCATTGTGGCTATGCATTGCAAAGAAACCTGCGGGCATAGACTAGATTTAGCAATTCATGGTTGTACTGTGCCAATATTCAGTATAGCATCCAATTTTTACTGCTTGCTGTCGAGCCCTTGGCGGAATTCAAACAACGACCCTCTTGATCCAAAGCCGAACACGCTTACCACTCCGCTATTCAGGTCCCAATGTCAAATGAATGCATAGTCTAAGATGTATAATTTCAATACTCCCCACAATAGCCCTTGGAACTTTTCATCAGGAACATTTCCACTAAAATTACTCCCCCTTGAGTCTTGTTATGAAGCAATAACCCTATAACACGTCATGATACAAGAGATTAAAATAATTCTTTGTGAAGCTGATTTTAAAACTTCAAACTTTTCCAAATTTGAATTTAAAATTAGAAAGGAATTCTTCTCCCTGGATTAGTCATGAGCACAAAAGTGTGAGCTGAGAGCTGGAATTGCAAGCCAATAACTTCAACCGAGGCCTAAGCATCTTGTAACAAATCTTTGACAGATTCGCAGGTCCAAACGATGCAGCAAGTTCATTTGCATACTCAAATCAAGGGCAGGTAATTCATTACAGATTTTCCTGAAGAAAAGTACCAGGGTCTAAAAAGTGAACAGCATCAATGACAAATCTTACCCAGTGTGATACTAGATCTCTTCTTTCCTTGAAAATCTGAAACAGAGAGAAAATTTGCAACGCAGTTACAATAACATATATAATATTATCAGTAAAGATAATCTATGGAAGTTTTCTTTTTTATAACCAACACATTTTTATAGTACATATGTTAGTAAATTATGGAAAATCTTCCACCATTTTCAAGTGAAAACAATAAACATTTCAAAGTCACCATTTCAGAAAAAAATAAAAATTCAAGCATCAGATCAATTATCAAGACAATGCTAAAATATATTGTCACAACAAAACTTTATATATATATCTTTTATTTTTATTTCCTTTTTTTGGTTACATTTCCATATATTGGGTACTTTGGTGTATAACATGTGCAAAAATTAATGTAATTGCTAGTCAATTTTTCAAATACATATGACTAAAATCATGCAATTACTATTTTGGATTTTTGAAAAGAATATGGAGATAATGCATAGAATTTTGCTTTAAGGAATCTAACAATTGGAGAATGCATTAAAATCATAATGGTAATATCTTAATAGTTATTGCCACAAGGGTCTTGATTTTAGTTTTACCTTACTGACTAATGAAAAATATTAAAATATATTGTGATGCAATTTTTTTTCCACATTCAGAAGCATCCTTAGGATATGTATACAAAAATTCTAAATTTTATGGGTGACGAGAATGGGAGGTAATGAATAGCAATATCACTATTACTTGCTCACTATCACACTATTTATTATGTTAGCTTATTTTTCCGGCGATCCGATTGGCCGAGAAGCGGTCATGTGTCAGTCATCAGAAAAGCATATTGACTTCACTCCGAGTCCGACCAAAAGTGATATTGGCTTGAAATAGACATAATGATGTCAAACCATTGTTACATGACGTCATGCTATTGTTATCGTGACGTCATTGGACCTTCATGTTGAACAATTGATCCAAATTGCTGTTCATGATTGTAGTTTTTTCTTTTCTCTTCATATATATTTCGAAACATAATACAACAATTATGGACTGGTGAATTCGGTCTATACCTGTTTTTATAGACCCGAGGAAAGCAATATTGACCTCAGACATCGTCCTCTGTCAATATTGCTTTCCTCGGGTCTATAAAAACAGGTATTGACCTCATCACAATCATTATAATAATATGTATAGACTTTTGAATTTCATGCACTTAAATGTAACACAAATTCCTTAACGGGCAATAAAGAATTATCTTATCTTATCAAACAACCCTAAAAGCCCATACCTGTTCATTGGAAGGTTTGTGAACCACAGGGGTCCAGGCACTGTTGTGAGTTTTCAGTTTAAGAGTTCCAACTTTATCGTTTGTGGTCTTTTCTCGTCTAAGCGATGTTGTGCGACCAAGAATCTTACTATCATCATGTGTCAGCGCTAACTTTGTCTTCAATTTGGTCTTGTTGCGTGGGCTGTTCAAAAGATCAGCTGTTTTGTCTGAAAATAAAATCACAAAATCTCTTCAATAATAATTACCTTTTAAAAGGAAAAAAAGAGAAACAAACATTTTACATGGACAAGCTGTCCACAGGCAATTATTCTTTCAAAAAACACACGAGCATAAGACCATTTGGTTCGAATTTTCAAACCTTACTGTGCCAATTTTTTCAATAATGTTTAATTATTTTTGTTGATTCTTGAAATGGAAAAGCCACTTCCTTAAATACATGACATTTCTTTATGAAAATACAACAACATATGCAGTAACTTTATGACACATTTAATGCTCCACGTAAAAAAGCATATGCTGCAATTGTTAGAAAGAAAAATTCTCTTTCAGTTTTCTCAAGTCATGATAAATCGTGTCACACGCAGCTTCTGTCACCTCGCAGGTGAAAGTTTAAACATCCCTGCACGAACAATGACATGTTAGCAAACAAGCATCATCAATATCAACACATCGATAATTATTGTTTACATCATTACCTGCCATTTTGATGAACTGAGCCGGAAATTAAAGATCTGTCATTCGTTCCGATTTGTCGACTCGCCAAAACAACTCACTCAAACACCCGCCATTGCTCAAGCGAGAATGCGCATGCGTAGCGTATTGTTGATATGACGACAGCTGGGTGAACAAGTGCCCGTTAGCGGAGAGTGTAATCCTCCATGGAAATCAACACGTACGGTCGTGGTTCGTTCAATAATTCACCAGTCTCTCACTACATTAAAGACTAGTAGCATGAAGTAGACATAGACAAAACTAATTTGTTTACATCCACACACACATTGATATCGTTGATTGAATTTGCAGAGAAATCGGATTGCTCGAGCATAACATTCCATGCTTTTATGTATCTGTGGGACTTTTGTAGTTAAAGTAATCATTTTATGTCAAGACTTCAAATCACATTGCATCGCTTACAATAAACCAATGACTTGAAATGAAAAAAAATTCTATTCTAAAATAAATCATTATGTAAAGATTATCTTAATGTTCTCTTTTTGTAATAAAGATCATATTAGTTAAATCTATAAATATTTTTTCATTTTACATTTCTGTATTCTTTGTACACTTGAGAATAGAGGATACAAACAAAATTGCAAAATGAGTCAACAAATTTACGAATTTATAACGATGTAACAACTTATTACTGAAAGGATTATTTTTCTTTTTGACAAGATTTTCTACATTAAAATGATTCAACAATTTTCATCCTTTAAAGGGCTACAACTTTTCTTCCATTATGTAACTACCCTCCCATCTGAAGTTGATGGCATTCTCAATCTCAATATGTATCAGCAGTTTTTTTAATATCCAATCTCATTGAAATCAGCTCGAAACCTGTCCCTCGTACCTCGATCGTTGCGTTTCTTGAACGCAGCTAGGTACGAGGGACAAGTTTCGATCTGATTTCAATGAGATCGTTTTTATCATGCCATACTGTAAACACATATTATGTAAAACTGTCTATCTAGATTTATTTAGATTATAGACTTTCTAGAAGTAGGGAGTATAACGCTTATATATAAGCGGTATAGATAAGGGTATTGTGTGGACGAACAACTTTCTTATTTTCACAATAGCTAAGTTTCAGAAAAGATTCTTAGACAGTATGGAAGTATATAGATTATATTGTTTGTTACGTAAGCTGCCTATACCTATATTCCCTGTGCTTACAATCAATCATGCATAGTACAATCGAGTAGAGCATACATCCACTTGATAAGCTCTGCTCACGTCTTATTCTCACTTGAATATTATAGCCTAACACGTGATTTTTCAGATTGAGTCGTACCTTTTTTTATGTCCAGCGCCTTCGTGTAAATCTATTTCTTACAACCGAGTGGATGATTTGGTATCAAACAAGTGATAGGTTAAAAAACATATTCAAGATCAATTTAAAAAAAAATTATCATGAGAAAGCAATTATTCTGTTTGTTTATGGCTAAGTCAGGTGAAAATTGCAATAGTTAAAATACAATCAGAGAGATTGATAAATGGACAAATTAAAGTGTGATTACTTACACTATGACGTCAGTATTTGCAGTTTCTTGCAGAAGTTTATATGTTATTAGTTCTCTCTTGCAATCCCTAAAGCCTTCTAAAAAATTTCCTTTTTTCCTTCGCTCACAACATTTCAAACATTTAAAAGTAAGTTCATGTAAAAAAAAATGCTGATGATCTCAAAACATTAACTCTCCTTCACTTTTAAAACTATGTTACCATTTTTAATTTGAATTTAAACCAGACCTTATGAACTGAACATGACCTTGTAGCTGTCTTTGAGGTCATTACCTCCATTCCGTTTTGGACAAGAATTTTTCAGACGAGCTCGTTGGTTCCATAGGATAATTATGGACGTTGTGATAAACTAAAGAAAATGTACAATGCTTCTTCCAGATCTGCGTACAATCACCTTGCTCTGGAATTCAGAAGCGTTCATAAAATACCCCCGTTCTTGCCTGAAGTGTGTCAATTTCAGACATTATTGTACATTGTTGCAAGTTTTTAAAGGTATAGATTTACAGAAGTGAATAGATTTTGTCATCCAGGTATCCCGGGTCCCAATTTCAAACTGGATACACAATCCTTGAATATCACGTTACACGTACTTCAACTTAATGGCACTTTTGTGTATATTCAGCTTCGAAATGTAATTTCTAACTCGTATCGATTATCAGTTCTTCGACAATGTTTTCCCGTACAAAAGATAGTGAAAAGAGGTAAAATTAAATTGAATAACAGTGAATGTTTTTCTTAATATCTTTGATCAGAAATTATCGAAAAGTTCAAGTTTGATGAAAATGCATTAATGGTATATCTCAAGCATTTCTCCTGTGCCGAAACTGTACAAAACAACTTGGACAAGATCCTTATCATAACGTATTTGCCGTTTACTCCTTTCTTATTCAACGGACAGGAATACTATACCTTGAGGTTATGTCGGATAAATTGGTTCCTTAATCCAGATACCACATTCAATGCACGTTTTCACAATATATTCATCACTGGCCTGTTGAATAAACTATGCTGTCAATCATCATGTCCATTATATGAAAAGAACATGATGTTTGTCACATGTTAGCAATTGTGGAAAACATACAAATCTAGCAATGGAGAGTTTCTCGTGTTCCCTGGTATGAAATTTCGATTCAAAGTTTTTATATACCAGCACGTGAAACAGACACTACTTTTAAATGTTTGCACGGTACGTTCACAATGGCAAACATAAGCTATTGAAAAGAATCATATGTGCACATGTGCTACATCTTTTACCAAGGTGGAAACGTCAGTGGCTACTTAAAAAAAGAGAAAGTAAGAAACTTGCGTATCTTTTGATTTGTATATGAACCGATAGTCATTCGCTGGCCCTTTTAATAGACCAAAACAAATGATTACACTTGTGATATTTTCACAATGAACTGCTGTTATACCGCTGTATGGATGACGTCATACTGAAGTAAGGCTCTTACGACGAAACACATTCTTATTTCTTGTGTCTCTGATGTTCTTTTAAAAGCCCAAAGTTTTCAAAACATGATCAAGCAAGGACTGTATGTGAATTTGTGCCAAGGTTAGTGGAGGTTGTTTTGAAATGAATGTATGAAATGGTAGGATATTGATGCCATTTTACCAAGGATTGTATTTGAAGGCTCTGATTCAAGCCATTTCTTGGAATTTGATACCGAGATAGTGATGGTAGCAAAGTGAGGATCTCGTTGTATTCACCAACGTCGCTTAAGCTATTGTCTTCTCCCATCATAGTTATCTATATCGATTTCATCATCATCATCATCATCATCATCATCGTGTCGAATTCCATCACTGCGTGACGATCATATAATCCACAGCATCATCGTCAGTAGCAGCATGTAAAATTAATATAATATTGACACTGTCAATAACAAAAATACCGGTACAAGAAGCATCAACTTTTCATTTCACTCTCATAATTTTATTATGATGGTAAGACTGATAAACTATCGAGTTCAATCTTTCGAAGTGCCGAATTTACACCAAATCAACGATTTCTCGAATCTTATTGTCTCTGTTTTAAAATGGCAGCTCTATCGGTTTTGATTTTGTGGAAATAGAATTCAAGGGGAGATCAGAGTTTAATACATGATAATAAAATAGTTCATAACTTGATCGGCCCTACGAGTATGAAACGCCTTTCTACATTACTAGGCATTGTCGTTAAGTCTTATCATAATTCATTTGTGAATGTGTGGACATTCTATCACTACATATACGGAATCATTATAATGTTGTTTAAGCGCCTTTTTCATGTAATTTTACCAAAACAAGGTGGCGGACCGCATGGTCAGACTGTTAAAGTGCGACTATCATCGGTTCAACTTGGCGTTTGTTACAAATTAATCGAACGCTTTGGCTTTTCTAATTGTTAACAAATGTTTTCTCCTTTTCTCAGACCACTACGAGGCCAGTTTTGAAAAAAGTCTGACTTTTCCCCATCCTAAATTTGCATCATTTGGAAAGAAAAGCTTTGTTGACCTCCATTATAGAATGTTTTGCCGCTTGACATCAAGTTCTCACCCTCCCTTAACTCCGGACAGGACAGGACAGCTCTGAAGACATCCCTTTTTACTAAAGCCTTCACCTCAATCTGCCCCGATGCATATACTTATAATGTGCCATGAGCATGCATTAGTGGGTGCACGCTGGCGCTATATAAATAGCCATCATTGTCATTATCATCATCAAAGACACATAAAAGCTTGGATGTTTAACTATCAAATTGAGGCTCTATTCCTCTAAAGGAAGTATCAACGCAGAGACTGATGTAACCCCAAGAAGGACATTTGAAGTTTAAGCAGCGTCTTGATAAAGGTGTAAGGAAGTAGGCCGAAACGTTGCAATCCTGCAATAATGAAGTTGTAATTCCGTAGAACTTGTTCTCTATTCGTCCAGAGAATAGGTTGTTATGATCATATCGCATTGTGGATTAACGTTCACGCCTTTTGATAATGCCAATGAAGCCCCTCGGTGACGACAGAGACGTGATTGATAAACAAGACAAAAAATTCAGTTTTGTTCACAAGTAAAGGTCCCTTGTGGTATTTGGCAATGTATTTCTTAGCGAGTTAATTTATTATATGATTTTGTTAGGCAGGGCCAAGCAAGATAGTAACAAAGCTAACAACACAATTGTTTTGCCATTATTTATGATGCTGATTCATAAAATTCAGATATGATTTAACATAAACAGACATAATGTAACTTAATTAAAAACAAAAGGTGCATATAACAAATAGGATGCAAACGTGACGAAATATCGTGCATGTTATGAAAACTGTCTCAATTTTCACATACAGACATATCATATTAATTATTGTTACTAGCAAAAAAAAGGTGTTTGACTGTCTACCAAATCTAGAATATCAAATAAATTTTTATCTTACATGATGTTTGTTACAAGTGGAGCGTTTTCCTGCCTAGAAGAAGAAAATCTCGATTGGTTGAAATAAAATTTCGTTTTCAAGCAACGATGTGGAAACTTTTAAAGTATTCGATATGGATCCGTGTTTTAATCGCCAGAGGATCTTTTCTAGTTTGAAAATATGTTACACTTGTAACCGAGATTACAAAGACAGAATTTCGTGAGTAGCATCTGTGGGGAGAGAATAATAAATAAAGGGATTCATATTTTTTGTAATTCTAAAAGAGCACTAAATAGAGCTTCATCATCAAAGACTACTTGTTCCAAATAAAGTTGTAAATAATAATTTAAAATGCAAAGAATCTAATGATAGTTTAAACAATTAAGAAAAAATATATTAACTAAATCAAGAAATACAACACCAATTCGTCATTATTCTGTAGGTCACTAAATATATGCCAGAATCATACGACATCAAAAGCACCAATATCATCATTTCTATTTATATGTTTAAATTACGGATTTTTGTTTGGATATAAATTAAGAAATATAAAATATGATTATTGTCCATTCTGATCTTGCTTTGACGAAACAATTTTAATAACATGGCAGTGATACATCAGCTCATCGAAAAACACTACGTTTAAGTGTTATCATCACCTTCTTGGTGTACACCATCGGAGAGTTACACATGATTGTGCACTTATACTTATAGAGACCATATATATTCCGGTTTGACTGTTCCTTTAATGGACACTTCCAACCAACACTGAGCTTGTCATCGACAATAAGTGGCAGTGTAAATCTAATCAAACATTCATATTCTACAGAGCACTTTATAGTTATATTAACCAATCTGCATGAGAAGCGTTGATTGCAATAATTCTGTATGTATTATGAGAATTACTTTGAAATTATGTGTCACTGTAATTCAACAGTCACCATTTAAGAATGAGATTATCAGCTGAAGTCAATTGTTTTCAGATTTTTGCATTAATCGTCATACATTGATGCAGGTCTTCATCAATTTATGTCATCATTGACATCAAATGAAGACCAAGACGGCTCACAACTCTCTGTATCACTACTTCCAATTTTATCGAATTCTGGTCTTTCCTCGGCTGTGGCACTAGGAATTGTGCCATCTGTTAATGTTTGTCCTGTGTTCGAATCCCAATGATTCTTTACTTGCGATACTGGTGGTCCACTGTCGGCAAAGAGTTCATTGTCAAGAATGTTTCCTTCTTTGAGTCTCTTCTCCTTAAGATCTTCAATCAGCTTTTCCTTGCTTTTCAGGAGAGCTTTGAGTCTTTCAATGCGGTCATTATGAGTTGCCGAGCTCTTGGCTATTTCCTCAGAGCTCGGTACGCGCATCATCGGCAGATCTGGCATGTCGGGACTCCTCGGTGACTCTTCACATCCCTTTGATGGCTTTTCCTGTGTCTCTTTGGAAGATGTTTTAAGTGCCTTTGGCTTTGTTTTAGGAACACGAGTTGGATCAGGAAGGGGCGTTGATGGTGAGCTCCAAATCTCCTGCCATCCATTGTCCGTTGGTTCCTTTTTCACCTTCACTTTGGAATTCTTTGACTTGGGTTTGACTGGCTCCTCATCACCGTACCCATGAGTAATAGGCTCCGGTTTTATTCGAATCCCTTGAATAACTTCCTCCTTCTTCTGTGGTTCTGGTTTTAACACCTTCTTTGGATTTTCATGTGAGAGGGTCACTTCCAAAGGTCGTTTCTGGTTTGAATTGTTTGTATTAGGTACAGTAGCCACTTTAGGTGGTGCTGTTCTGTTTAATATCGAAACCTTACCGAGCGCAGGGGGGAGGTTGCGACTTGGAGTAACTTGTTTACTATCATTTCCTTTCAACATGAACGCCTTTGGTTTCTGCATATCATTTGAAGTCGGGACTAAGATATTTTGACCATTAACGTTAAATAGGAAGTATTGTTTCTTTGTGTTGTCCTGTAATTTTGTAATCGGAACGCTAGAATGCACACCAAGCTGTACTGGGGGCAGACCTGTCATTACCTTACTTGCCTGGATGTTGACAGGGCTAGTTTTAGCCGGTGAGTTCATTACATTAGTTTGTTGCTTTGCCTGCATTGAGTCGAAGATAACAATTGGTGGTTTTGGTATTAACTGCTCCTTGTCAAGCTTAGTGAACTTAAGAACCTTTGATTTGGCGGACCCAGGAGATTCAACTTTTCGAACGTTCAGACAGGGAGGTGAGCCATCTGTCTGTGGAGCTGTTTTGTTTTCACTTTGTTCAGAAACATTTGACACTGTTTTTGCATTCTCCTCACTGACAGAGTCTTTCTTTGTTATTTTACTACCTTGATCACTATTTTCATTTTCAAGTTTTCGTTTATTTGATTGCTTCACGTCACCTTTTGGTGACTCTAAGAGACTCTTTGTATTGTCTTTCTCAACTGTGTCTTCTTTTGGATGGATTTTGTGGACAGTTGGTTCACAGTCAACAAGACCAAGATTACACAAGAAGTTCAACGTCCTCTTTCGACAGTAATCTGAACACTTCACAATAGACGTCTTGTAATGCGCAATCTGATGTTCTGATAATCGGTCCAGCACAACATAAACTGGATTGCACGTCACAGTTTTTGGCTCTGATTGGGCAGACTCTGGTTTAACTTTGACAGACTCCGCACCAGATTCTGGATCAGTAGGTTCTTCCTTTATGTCAACAGCTGGAGGATCTTCAGTTACATTCTTTGTGGAGAGAGAGAACACCGAGTCTATCTTGATGCACAAAGAGTCTTCTTCTTCTGATGCAGTTGCAAGTAATCCTGTGCTTGGATCTAGAGAAATCTCCTTTTCATTGCCCTGATTGACAAGAGTCTTCGAATCATCGGTGCTTGGATGAGGGACCTCGGTTGCTTCATGTTTATTATTTACAGACTGGGATTTAGTTTTGGCATCACCCTGTACTATCCCACTTATAACTTGTGGGTTCTTGTCTGTAACTCTTACAGGTTTAGTTGGGTACACCACAAACTTGCTGTCCCCATCAGTGCTTAGAGTTTTATAAAGGTACCTAGGAGGGCCGGTTGTTATCTGTGACTTTTCACTCAACCTTATCTGTTGGGCACTGCTAACAGTTGACGTGTTTGGGATACTTGACACGAGATTGGAAGCAGAGATGAGACTTGGTTGACCAGTCCGAGCACTGTCTGAAGTAGTTTGTGGAAGAAGTATGTAAGTCATAGGTTTGTCCTTGGTGGCTGCAGGTAACTGATTAGGTCCTGGCCAACGTACATTTTGAACTGGAGGGGGTAAAATGCGTGGAGGATATACACTTTTTGGAACAGCAGTTTTTTGTGAATTATTTCGATGTAAAACAATATTTGGAGTATGGGGCGACACACTGCTAAGATTCGACCAGTTACTTTTACTCTCTTTAACTATTTTGCCATTTGGGGCTATTGTGCATTTCATAGCAGACATAGGCTTAGACTCTACAGATATTTTCTTCTCGACAGTATCTCCAAGAATACTAGAGAGTAAAGATTTCTTTAGTTGATTGGCATTGTCTGGATTGATTTTATCGGCAATAGCCTTGAGAGTGGAGGATCGTGAATGGTCCTTCTCATCTTCTTTATTGACTGGCACCTTCACTGTGGATGTACATAAACCAGATGGATCTATCCTCATTTGAGTCACAAACCGAGGTGAGTTGACAGGTACTGTCAGCTTAGTGAAACCCGCCAAGAGAGACTTCTGCTGGGAAGATCGCTTGAACTCGTTTGTCTTCACTACAACTGGGTTACGTTGAGGGCTGTTTCTGACAACAACCACACTAGAAGCACTCGAGTTGGTAACAGCAGGGGCTGTTGCAGCATCTGTCGATTTTGCAACAGGGTTTAGCAAAGGGAAGTTTTTGGGCAAACTGCAACCATTCGTCGGGTTGAGAATGAACGTTTTGCCCTCGGGGCCCAGAGGAGTTAGAAGCATGGTCATGTTGCCGTCTGGCCCCACCGTCGGGACCAGGTTGTGGCTGTTGCTGTCGATTCCTGAGCCTGGAAATAGGCTAGGGTCTCCAAGTAGTTTGACACTTCCATCGGTATTGAATAGTAACCGTGCCCTTGATTTTGGCCTAAAATGACAAACAATATCGAGATGTTAAAAATAAACGCAAAATAATGGCCCCTTGCCTTATATCTTTCATATGTAATATCCGAGGAAAAATTAAAAAATTTCAAAGATGTATTTCTCTGTTATCTTATATAGGAAAAGACAAGCTTGTATTTTGAGGTTTAGTGATAAACTATAATAAATGATGTCCATCTCATTTCTACATAAACAAAAGCATCGTTAATATGATATCAAAACATAGTTTTATGAGAAAATCCTTTAAAAATACAGTCATCTTAATCGATTTCAGTTTAAAACATTGTGAAATGATTTCAATTGCATACTTTCACATGAAGAAAACATCTGTATTCAGATATTAGGTATTATATAATATATTCTGAAAGGACATGTCTGAATAAACATGATGAGAAATATATGTTGGTCCTTACAACTGGAGATGAAGGTGTGAGGCGCTTTGAGAATTTTTTTAAAATAAACGTTTTATTTCAGAAACGCTGCCTTTTTCCTAAAGTTAGGATGACTTTTCATTCACTGAGAAGGTATGTTATTGCCTTCTAAAAAGGTCAAGGTCACTGAGACCTACACTTTACAGGAGTGGTATATCATTACTAGTGTTTCTTAGGGCATAACAACCATGCTGATATTGTCGGGGTACATCTTACACGCATTTATTAACTTTGCACATTGAATTCAAATGTACAAAAAATTACACTTCAGGCTTTGCATTTATGTGCATCCCATTTCAATACCGGAAACGGAAATTCGACTGAACTGTGGTATGTGTGTGATCGATGGCTTGATAGGAGTGAATGCATTGTTGTTAACGCGGCCTTTATCGGTTTTGACTTAGATGGAAAAAAATTAAAAAGTTGACGCCATTTATCATATGTTCACATCATAACTTTAAAGTGCTAGAGAGCAAGGACCCGATGTATCCTTCGGAGATTGGGTCATTTCATTCAAGCAGATAGAGTAAAGTGCTCACTTGGGAGGTGAAGATCCTACAGTAATTGTTTCCGGTGTTCCAACTTGAGCTGTAACCGGAGTGCTCACTCCACACGTTGGCAGCGAAACATTCGTGGCCATCAACCTGCAAAAAAAGAGATAACAAAATGATTGACCTTTTGAAGGACCTTTGAATTGTCCGTAAATTAACTTAAAGCAAGTTCTACGGATTTACATTTTCGATATTACAAAGCCGAGGTGTAAATGTTACTTATCATTTGAGTAATATATTTCAACTTGCACCATTTTAATGGAAATACGTTTTACACACCAGTGACAATAAATAAGTTGAACTTACTCAATATGGGGAACATTCAATATTGACCTCATAATGACGAGACTTTGTGCCAAGAAGACTAGGAGATTTAAGAAACCCCAGGTCCATTGCTACGAATAAGTGTGTGAGTAGAGTTTAACCTGCAATATTTCAGCTATTTAACACGAGGATGATGCCATCCAAAACAGAGTATCAGATCAGTGAGGGGAGGGAAAGAGGAAGACGGAAAGACAGACAATGTGAGAGGAAGAATAGGGGACGACCATAGCTTCGTCTAGTCTCTCCAATTTGAGCTGTTCATCTTGATAACATCTATAAGCAGCATATTTGATCCCGCTGTCGTAGCATTAGGATCACGTGGACACACAAGTTTCCACAACGCGATTAGGTACTGGGTCATCTATAGGACCAACGCAATAAAGCTGTACCTCAACTAAGTCCGTGTTGAAGGATTTGAAGGCCTTTCAACATTACAGCTTACGATTCAATATTCTGCTTTGTAATACACATTTCATAATGCAAAGAAGAAGTTGACATTTAATGAGGTGAGGTGAGGTGAGTTGGTGGTTAACGCCGCTTTCAAGATTATTTCACTTATATCGCGGCTGCAAGTATTAGTGCAGGGAGAAAGCCCGCAACACAATTGTGGCTATGCATTGCGGTGAAACCTGCGAGCATCGGCTGGAACTAGCGAACCATGGGTGTTTCTGTGCTGACTTTCAGTGTAGCATTGCATCCGAACCTGACTGGAGTGACTGCGTGTAGAACAGTTCTCTACTGGAGACAAAGTTGCCGAGCCCCTGGCAGGATTCGATCCACGGACCTCTTGATCCGAAGTCGAACGCACTAACCACTGCGCTATCCCGCCCCGACACTTAAAGATAGAGTCTGTTGTATTCGAACACTGTCAAAGGTAGTCTGCTTCATCAGCGAATTTGTAACCATGAAGCTCCTGAAATAACCTGATATCCATCACGGCAACGCCTCGGCATGAGGTTATGAAAAGGGCTTGAAGCATAATATCTCTTATTGAACAGGTCTAATCATTCGGACAGGGTCAATATTATCACATGCAGCGATACGAGATACGTGACGTCTTAGATATCTTAGTATTGAAGACAGTTTCATGTGAACAATTTTATTGAAGTAACAGAGGTTTACATTACCCCCAATTTTAGTCAATAAACGACACACACAGACCACTTGCGAACGTTTATTTATATATTTTATTTGAACATCAGATACCATGACACGTCATGGGAACGACCATCTTCCCACTGCAAGGTGAAAATGTATCGAGATAAACTATCCAGTTGGAAATCGTTTCGTTTCGGCCGTGACAACAAGCTAAACCGTCTATCGGGTATTGGACGAATGTCTGCATTTTATGAATGAGTGAGGGGTTATGTGTATTTGAGTGAAAAGGTTTCGAATTCAAAGACTACAAACGGAAAGACAAATGGCTTCCTTGAGTTCACGAAACGAATTCACATTTAATTGATTTCATCAATATCTAATGGATATAAATCGGAAGACATTTAGCAAATCATTTCTCGTTAATGATTTCAATTTATGTGTCCACTATTTACTAGTCCATAAACCCTTGGCTAGAAAAGAGGTAACGGACTAGTATACCATGACTACCGGGCTGAATGGCTAAATAAATTTCAGAGAACATATGTATAAGCGGAGAGAAAAATGGTTTGGATTAAAACTTTCAGTTTTGTCAAAATCCAATTTGAAATGGTTACTCAAACTAAAACTAGAACAATGCAATAACGCACGCTACTCTATATCCATCTTACAAAGTAATTCAGACAATATCATTAAGAATGTAAATCCAAAGTTGACAAAAACCACAAATCAGAATAAGATTTAAAAGTGAGTGCTAAAAATATCTTTGAAACATTCAAACAATTGTTCACGTGTATCTAGGACTAATATATATTGAAAAAGATATTTAAGTCATGCTCAAGACATGATCTATGTTCGCTTTCTTTGATTATGCTTCGAAGTAGCCTTGACATGCGCATTTGTTTAATCGTTTCAATAATTTTAAGTAAGCATTTACATTTCCTCATTTCTTTGTGTTTGTGACTTTCAGAAAGCGAGTTTCTTTTATTTACATTAAAATCAACAAATGTGTTATCCCCAACAAAGGATTTCAGATATCAAAAGCTCTATAACCGGGTCAAATTGTAATATTACATGTCGGCGATATGATAGACACAAAATCATTGAAAATTTGAAATGGTGTACAAGATCTGATTAAAGGCCATATATATATATATGTAACAATTAGGGAAAAATACGTGACTTGATCTTTTTTATTGAATATTGTATGTAAGCAAATGATGTACTAACAAACAACAAAAAGAAATACTGTGTTTGTAAATTGTACATAATCATTCCGAAACTTTAATGTTTGGTTAAATAGATAGTTCAACTGTGTAGTTGTCATGGAATCGAACGTTTTTATTGAAAGATTTGAGAACATTCAATTATGTGACTTAAACTATTGGAGGCGATTTATAACTTGATCAGTCGAGTGTAGATTGAGGTTATCAACATACTCATTCAGAAGCTTGTGGCAAAACCGTTGCAGTCATACAACAGATGTAGCTTTTCAAAATGGTCGCAATGGTAACACTTCCTCAAAATAAGCCTATAATAGGACATACATTTTGTAGTAGTCAAAGAGAAGTTTTGTTATTTTGCTCCCAGGTATAGAAGCCGTTTTTTCTTTAGCAAAATGTAAATATTTAAAGGATCGAAAGAACGTTTTATTACCTCCAATAAACATTAGTTATAACCTTGTAAACATCTCATTACTCACCCCGAGCATCCGTAGTCGTTGACGAAATAATGAAATATCAAGCAAAATACTGGCGGCCATTTTTGTGCGAACACCTTTTAATCACTTGAGGTAGAGAAATAGATTTGCCTCATAGATCTTTGTACGTTCGTTTTAAACTATTTCTTCTGATTGAAAAAATTAAATTATGATTTTCGTGAGATTACCTTATAAATCAAGAAATGTTGGCCAATACCTTCAATCCATCCCCCATCAATATGATCAAAAGTTTCAACTTAATATCTTTGATGGAGAAGAAAGGTCAAAAGGTTGACAAGTTAACACGTAAACAACATGAGCAACATCCCCTAAAGAAGACATCGTGATAATTGGAAAGGAAATTTTAAAAAAATAAAGAACTATTTCCATACACTATAATGTCGTCAGTCTATCGAATTTCTGTTTTCGGTCTCCAAAAGCCTATACATACATCAACAGAGGTCTTCAACAAATTCCAAATATGGCTGTCGAATCTAGGTTTGGTACCTTTCCTTGAGAAGTGTTTTCACTTTCAGTTTAATAAATCAATAACATGTGTCCTATCGTCTATTTGGTGCAAAGATAAATGTTTAATACAGAATAAACTTTTAAAAATTCAAGTTGAAATTAATAAGTGTATTTTGCGAAATCGCTGAAAATGAACTTAAATTTCAGTTTCATATTTTGATAATTAAAACGAATGTAACAAGAGATATGACTGTCACAATGTCAGACTTGGGTAGTTTCTTGTCGATAACAAATAAATGATAAATGAAAACGTCTAGAGGCAATTGAGTGTGTGTTCTTAAAAGAACAATAAATAGGTATAGTAAACAAATGACTGAAAATTACATTTTTAATTCGTAATAATACTTGAGATATAAAATAATTCACATACATAAACCTTTGTTATTTATAAAAAGTTTTGCATAAGTTTTGAAAAAAATGTGTGTAAAATGTGTCAGTGTTTATTTATCAACTTTAAATTATCTGGAGAAGTGGTCTAAATCATAACTTTAACAAAATTAAAATTCCCCCTTACTCTGTCAATTTCATCTGTATCAAACAATAAAAATACCATTTCCGATGTTTCATTCATTCTATTTCCGAATATCAATTTCATTAATTATGCTAATTTCAAAATGTGTCTTATGAAACAACAACAACAACAGGAAATACTCCTTTTCTGAAACGGAAACAGGAAACATGGGAATGGCGGAACTTGACGGAAGTCATAATCCGCCATTATAGACCCAAAGACAAATAGGCCTAATATATGCAACAACACACGAAACATTTTGATGAAATTTTCAGATTACCATTTAAAGAATGAGAATTTTAAGTTGCCGTCGAGTGTGGAAAATAATTCAAATTTTAGAAAATTATACCACGCAAAAGGAAATTCACAAAACTCTACATCATTTCCTCAACATCAATATTTACAGCATAAGTGTTAAAATGCTCTTTCTTTATATGAAATGAATTCTACTCACTCGCTAATTGTTTCAAACGATAGATATAAACAAAACACGATGAATATAACTTCGGGAACATTCGGCAAAATGGCGTCGTTTGTTACAACCAGCATGCATCAGAAAGTCATATGCGCATGACGGAAACATTCGCCCACCATTGAACGGATAAACGAGGCTTTTAAGGCACATGCGCAGTTTGCGAGAAGGAAGTGACCCCTGTTCGCGTTAATCACAATGGTTTTAGGGCGAAGTCACTTATGATACTGTCGCTGAATTCGTAAGAATGTCTTTCAGGAAGTTATAATTCGTCGTTCAAATACTAACCTGACAGAAAATGTATCGGATAGACATGCTAGCCATGTTGCTTCGCAAGCATTAGCGAGACAAAGCGAAGCCGGCTTCGTCTAGCGAGAGACAGCTATGTCAACAAGATGGCGGGCGTCTGCTCGCCTCGCTATGAATATCTCTATGTGAAACATTGAAATGATGGGAATTTTAGGTAATTTCATACTCTGTTTATTTAGAGGTATGATATGTTTTATTATATAGACAATTAATTAAATGTTTTGGGGATGAATAAATTTTATAAGGTAAGGATTGTAATGTATTGATTTATGTGTAGTTTTCTTGAGTTGTTTCTGCCAGTGGGCCTAGAACCATTCACATGGTCATCACTGATAAGGGTAAGCCTCGATATTTTGTTCACTAGCTACCGTGTTCAGATGAATGAAAGGAGATTTTCGATACGAGTTGCATATTGAAGAAAATTGTCATCTTTATCTTACGTAAGTTATTGTCGATTTAGATAAAAGAAACACTTTTTAAAATATATTTCATAGTTTCTTCGTAAATGTTCGATAAGTTCATATCCAGTTAATAAATCTGCCATATAAATGTGAAATTGTTTTCATAATAAAATTCTCGAATCAAGTATCCCCAAGCTTTCAAGAAAGTAATCAATTAGTACTCACTTGATAATATTTTGATTAAATGCAACATAGTCATTATTCATTTTGAGTTAGTCATTATTCATTTTGAGTTATCAATTCTAATGAACGTACGGAACACGAACAAAGATTGATAAGGGATAAGTTTGAAATTGTTGTATCATTATCAGAACTTTATCAAATTAATATCTGCATTGCACAAAATATTTTGATAACGTAACTTCAACAAGAAAACCTTAAAATTGAAAAACAAAATTATAATAACAATTTTCCTTAATTAGTTTAATAATTAGTAAAGTTGACTGAATAAAAGAAAATCCTCTTCTTAACTCTGTTGCAAAATTGTAAATCGAGCTTCGTGGTTTAAGGATAACTCCAATTTTGATATGTCTTTATTTTATCGCTTATACTCGAATCGTCAGTCAACCGTGGCTAAATGTGGTCTTCCTAAGGCGAGGATGATCGGGCCATCAAGCACAGTTTGACAGAGGTTGAAGCAACCGACCCGTAAACTTTCCAAAAGCTTTATCATACAAAATCAAACATGACAAATTACATAAGTCATGTAAAATAAGATTCGCTACATATTGATAATTGTCTAACTTTTAACGGAGTTATAAATAAGTTGTGATTAATAATGAATTAAGTTATAAATTAACATAAATTGATAATTAATAGGAGTAATCTGGCAACGTTTTAGCTTGCAGGTTTGATTTGCTCATATTGGAAAATAGTAAGGAATTATGGATGATACATATTGATACATAGTATCATGATACCATATGATTAGTTATAATTCAAATTTTATATATAAGTAGTATGATTATCCTTTATTTACTTAAGGTGAAGGGACTTTATGTTTAACGATGCTTTCAAGAGTATTTCACTTCTATCACGACTGCTAGTATTTTTGCAGGGAGAAATCCCGCAACACTATTGTGGCTATGCATTGTGGTGAAACCTGCGAGCTTCGGCTGGGAATCAGACACTCATGAACATGTTAAGAAATATGCGTTTGACATGATTTAGGCATTTGGATGCTCTGTATGACAATATATCAAGTATATCATTATATTTAAACATCGTGAGTCTACAAATATGAAAATTTACAAAGTCGAAATATTTTTCCTAAATTAAAGCTAATAGGCAAACCATTACATCAGATGAATAACATAACTAAGATACTGCATGCCTCTTAAGAAGTAAATTACTTTTTTCTATTGTTTCTCATTTGAAGGGGCATAGCATATGTTTTTGGGATGATGTTTGATCGAGGGGTAGTGGTTGTTTATGAAAATTAACATCTCATTGCTTAACAAATCAGTATAGTGACATTAAACGGGTTACAGTCGAGATGTGTGATCGAAAACCGGACAATGATGCGCATCAATGATTCAAACGTAATTTTGGAAACTTATGTACATTAAAAGCAAGGATAAATATAGGTATGTGGTGCTTAGAAGGTCATTTAACAAATGTACTTGTAAATGGGCCGCAGAAGTTCGACTTCTTTACATTTATGTGACCGGTTTTCATTTACGATTGGAAAAAGAGAAAGTATCACAACTTTACATAAGTATGCAACTTTAATAAGGCGATTTGAACTTAGGTCATATGGTATTTTGGATATTGCTTAACCAACTGAAACAATTTACATACTCAGTGTCACTTTAATCAAGTTTGATTTAGACTGAACACCGAGATTACATTCCTCACATTCCGACAAACTTCTATTCGAGGTCAAGCTTTTATTCAAGAGGTACCGAACCGATATGTGCTCTTATTGAGATCTAGATATTGGTCGAGTACTTGACGTTATTTAGGGTTAAACATCACTTTCAAAAGAATTCTAATTATGTCATGGCTAGAAAGTCATTGTAGAGAAAATCCCTTGTAAACCATAGTGAGTATACGGTGCGATGAAACCCCGAGTATGAACTGGAACTAGCTTAAAAAACAACTACTGGTCTGTCAGTCACACCCAAAATAGATCAAAAGCCTAAGCAAGTTTACAGGAAGAGAGTAAAGAATTATACTCATTCTCCTTTTCATTTAACAGAATGAGCAAACGTATTTATTTTGATAAAAACCTCTAATCCAGCTAAAAGTCCCTCAGAAATTTAGAAACACGATTAAGTTTAACATTCAGTCTGTGAAATGGAAAGTTGAAATCGAAAATTTAAATTTTGATTAAAAAAGGATTTTCCTTGATTTCTTGAATAGACTTGCTCTAATATGATTGATACGCTTTGGTGTTTATTTGATATTTTCCAAGTTTGGTATAGCTGTTTTGAAGTTTTTAGTTTATTTTCTTATTCGAATGCTTTTTCTAGTTTTTGGTTCATTACGCACGAGTTTTCCCTGATTATAATTTATTTGAAAATACCTGAATAGTTCAAAACAGTGAATCCACTTACCCGTTTAAGGAAATGGTCTAGATTAAAAACTAACACATCAGTTTACTTCGTAAATACTTGGACATTTAGTATACGTATGAATAACTGTTTAAAGTTCTAATTGCGTTGTTTCGCATATGTTCGTATAATTATTTTAATTATATTTATCGTCTTTTTAAATATACACGTATAGATAAACAAAGAAACGGGTTTGTGTATGTGGCGAATACTGATTATATATTTAGCATATAGTTAGAAAACATTGAAAGCGACAGGGCACAGGATAAAGTGGTGAACGGGATTACTTTCGGAATATAACTTAGATTTTTAAAAATAGCATTCCGGAGTGACAGTTTTCAGTGTTATCATGCCCATCGGCCTGTTCGATGTTAACCTGAATGTATTTTTCTCTCAATAGTCCAGTTGCTTAGATCCAAATTTGAAGGAAATCGTTACAAGCCGGATTAAAGGATGAGATATAGATTCCCTTATTTATTTCAGTTATTTTTATGCCTTTTGCTTTGAATTTAACCGCACTGGTACGAAATAAGTGAATTTAGGAAGTTTGGCGGCCATTTTGGCGGCCACCTTGGATTTTTATGCAAATTAGGTCACTAAAATTTGGCACCCCCATATTTTCTTTTTATTTAAGTGTTTAGCAATGTCCATGCGAAGTTTCATACTTTAATCCAGTCAGTATCGATTTGTACCTTATTGAACTGGACTACAAAGATTGCAGCATGTAATGACACGCCCTCTAATCTAATTCTAAACTGAAAAAGAAATTCAGAAAGATTTCAAATTCTTAATTTTAAAACGAATAGAAATGTAACTCATAGGAGAATTGTTCTCTTATATAATCTTTATTTCCTTCACAATGTAGAGTCCTGTTTATTCATGTGATGGTATTATTAGAACATGATTTTAACACAACACAGTTGAAACATGTTACCTTGGGTAATGTGTTTGTTGATTTAGATTGTGAACTTGATAAATAAGAGCGTACAGTTCCCTCATCCTTTCGACCCTTTTCCGTGATCTGTCCTTTCTTTATTGAATTCTTGTAATGAACGTGTCTATTAATTAACACCAAATTACTCACTCGGTAAAAAAAACACAACAATGAGAAGTGAAGCCCTTCATCGGCGGCACGAGTTTGTAAAATATCTTGCTACGGCATTACGAGGCGTTGTTGGCTAGTCTCATCATAAATCATTTATACATGTGTGGATATTTTATCTATTCATATAGTATATTGTTAAGATGTTTTAAAGATGTTTGTATGAAAAAATAAAATATTGTAAGTTTCATGAGGCATCTCTGACCCTTTTCTGTAGATTGAGAACGTGACGTGAACATTAAATGGCTGTATTTGGTCTCACCGACGTTGTAAGCGGGTTTTTTAAATAAATAATCTGTCATGACCTATAAAGTATAAACGTTATTCTCTCCCCCCCCCCCCCCCCCCCCCCCCCCTCCCCTTCAGAGTGATGCTTTGAAAAAGAGCAATATGGCATTTTTTGGCATGTTGGCTAATATACTGCCTCAAGCAACAAGATGGGTTCATTAGTGTTGCATGATAAAGCCAGTTGCTTTGTGAAGAAGGACTTGTATTGTTTCTTTGAACAGATATCTCTATCAATTCAGAGCAGTGGTTTTTGACGTCTTGATTATTGTTTATATTGTCTTTCCTCCATTTGAAAATTTTAGACAGTGAAGGTATGCGTTTTAAACAAGCTGTTAGTTCCCGTAGTGATGCTTCTTCAAAATTGATTTTTATTATCGTGATCCTTGTCTGGATACCCGTCGGTCTGTTTGCTGAAAACAATTGGCTACTAAATTGATGATACACTTGATATTAGAAGACCGAATACATTAGTATTGACGCTTGTGATATTAGTATAAAGATATCAAAGCTGTCGATACTAGATTGCTGTTCAGGCAATTAATACTAGGAACCTTTTGGTAAAGAAACTGTTGAAACTCGTCGCTTTCGAAACTGAAGCTGTTGTTATCTGTTAACGCTGCTGATGTTTGTTGATGCTTGTTGACTACGCTGCTGATGCTTTGTGATGCTTGTTGACTACGCTGCTGATGTTTGTTGATGCTTGTTGACTACGCTGCTGATGTTTGTTGATACCTGTTGACTACGACCCTGATGCTTTGTGATGCTTGTTGGCTTCGATACGGCTGTTTGTTGATACCTGTTTGCTACGATCCTCATGTTTGTTGATACCAGTTTGCTACGATCCTCATGTTTGTTGATACCTGTTTGCTACGATCCTCATGTTTGTTGATACCTGTTGGATACGATCCTCATGTTTGTTGATACCTGTTGGATACGATCCTCATGTTTGTTTATACCAGTTTGCTACGATCATCATGTTTGTTGATACCTGTTTGCTACGATCCTCATGTTTGTTGATACCAGTTTGCTACGATCCTCATGTTTGTTGATACCTGTTTGCTACGATCCTCATGTTTGTTGATACCAGTTTGCTACGATCCTCATGTTTGTTGATACCAGTTTGCTACGATCCTCATGTTTGTTGATACCAGTTTGCTACGATCCTCATGTTTGTTGATACCTGTTTGCTACGATCCTCATGTTTGTTGATACCAGTTTGCTACGATCCTCATGTTTGTTGATACCAGTTTGCTACGATCCTCATGTTTGTTGATACCTGTTGGATACGGTACTGATATTTGTTGATGCCTGTTGGCTACGGTATTGGTTTTTGTTGATGCCTGTTGGCTACGGTATTGATGTTTGTTGATGACTGTTGGCTACGGTATTTATATTTGTTAATACCTGTTGGCTACGGTATTGATATTTGTTGATACTTGTTGGCTATGATACTGATGTTTGTTGATGCCCTTTGGCTACGGTATTGATGTTTGTTGATACCTAATGGCTACGGTATTGATGTTTTTTTTATACTTGTTGGCTAGGTATTGAAGTTTGTTGATACTTGTTGGCTACGGTATTGAAGTTTGTTGATACTTGTTGGCTACGGTATTGAAGTTTGTTGATACTTATTGGCTACGGTATTGAAGTTTATGGATACCTGTTGGCTACGGTATTGAAGTTTATGGATACCTGTTGGCTACGGTATTGAAGTTTATGGATACCTGTTGGCCACAATACTGATATTTCTTGCTCTCTGAAATCAGATGAAACTGAAAATCGAAACAGATATTTGTTGATATCTGTTGACTACGAAAACAAATGCATCTGTGATAATATAGTTGGCAACAGAAATGATACTAGTAAGCGTATTGTACTCTGCTAATGATTGTTGAAAGTTGGATAATTTCATTGACTACTATTTTATTTTTGATGACCATATCTTGTATGCTTGTTCATACATCTCGCCATATTTTCTCAAATTGTTAAGTGGTGATACATAATATTGTCCTGTTAATATCCTGGACTGTTTTAAATAGATGATTGGTGATTTGTTTTAGGAATTCATGACTGAAGATTCGTATTGGATTTTTAATTGATGATTTGGGATATGTAATGGATATAAGATGTCATGATATCTATATATAATGAACACCAAAAAAAAACCGCGAAACTTCTTAATTGCAATGGGAAATCGTTTTAAAAATAAATGAGTGTTATGGTTCAGTTGTAAATGGCTTTGATTGAGCTTAACTAGAATAAAAGAGAAGAAGACTGT
This sequence comes from Phorcus lineatus, assembly GCA_921293015.1. Taxonomy (NCBI): domain Eukaryota; kingdom Metazoa; phylum Mollusca; class Gastropoda; order Trochida; family Trochidae; genus Phorcus; species Phorcus lineatus. The sequence continues at coordinate 10,288,388 of OV121085.1, forward strand.
TGATTTGATGAAATTCATCATTTTCCTCAACCTTCTTGTTTCGCTTTTCTTTTTTATGTTCAGTATATTTAACTTCTCTACAATTTATATTTTACTCTATTGATGAAAAGTATCCCACAAATTCCACAAATAGATGTTTGTTTACATAAATGAGGGGTTACATTGATGTATGTTTACAAACATGAGGGGTTACATAGATGTTTGTTTACAATCATGAGCAGTTACATAGATGTTTGTTTATAAACATGAGGGGGTACATGGATGTTTGTTTACAAACATGAGAGGTTACATAGATGTTTGTTTACAAACATGAGGGGTTACACAGATGTTTGTTTACAAACATGAGGGGGTACATAGATGTTTGTTTACAAACATGAGGGGGTACATAGATGTTTGTTTACAATCATGAGGGGTTACATAGCTTTTTGTTTACAAACATGAGGGTTTACATAGATGTATGTTTACAAACATGAGGGGGTACATAGATGTTTGTTTACAAACATGAGGGGGTACATAGATGTTTGTTTACAATCATGAGGGGTTACCTAAATGTTTGTTTAAAAATATGAGGGGGTACATAGCTGTTATTTACAATCATGAGGGTTTACATAGATGTATGTTTACAAACATGAGGGGGTACGTAGCTGTTGTTTACAATCATGAGGGGGTACATAGATGTTTGTTTACAATCATGAGGGGTTACATAGCTTTTTGTTTACAAACATGAGGGTTTACATAGATGTATGTTTACAAACATGAGGGGGTACATAGATGTTTGTTTACAAACATGAGGGGGTACATAGATGTTTGTTTACAATCATGAGGGGTTACCTAAATGTTTGTTTAAAAATATGAGGGGGTACATAGCTGTTATTTACAATCATGAGGGTTTACATAGATGTATGTTTACAAACATGAGGGGGTACGTAGCTGTTGTTTACAATCATGAGGGGGTACATAGATGTATGTTTACAAACATGAGGGGATACATAGCTGTTGTTTACATAAATGAGGGTTTACATAGATGTATGTTTACAAACATGAGGGGGTACATAGATGTTTGTTTACAATCATGAGGGGGTACATAGATGTTTGTTTACAATCATGAGGGGTTACCTAAATGTTTGTTTACAAATATGAGGGGGTACATAGATGTATGTTTACAAACATGAGGGGGTACATAGATGTTGTTTACAAACATGAGGGGGTACATAGCTGTTGTTTACAAATATGAGGGGGTACACAGATGTTTATTTACAATCATGAGGGGTTACATAGATGTTTGTTTACAATCATGAGGGGGTACGTAGCTGTTGTTTACAAACATGAGGGGGTACATAGATGTTTATTTACAATCATGAGGGGTTACATAGATGTTTGATTACAATAAACTGACAACATACATTTTCACTTTGAATAAAGATAGTAGTTCTTACAAAACGTCAATTTCGTATTTGCAACAAACAATATTATGACACTAAATTGTTGCAGTGTCTCATAAACATTAATACCCTCACAGAGTTTATAATTTCCATTTAATGGATAACACGTCACAAGCTGCTGTCGAAATCTTTTACTAAAGCTTGTGTAAGTGCTGAAGTTAAGCGTTGAAACAAAGACGTCAGATTTCGACGTCGCCGCAAACTTCAAATCCAATCATAATTCAACGTTATTTAACCGTTGATAACGACGTCATTTCAACGTTGGTACAACGTCAGATTGCCTTCTGGGAGCTGCTACCAATTGCAAGACCATGTTTTGATTTAAAAAAAGCAGTTCTTAAACTAATGTATCATTTGTATTAAGCTTTAGTACCCGTTTCCCTACCTAAAATAGTTAAACGTATTCACACGAAAATGGCCACCGGTACTATTTGCTTGATACTTGACCAATCTTATATACCACTACGAAATGAGTACCGAGATGTTTGACCCTCTGAAGATTATACGTTAGGCATAAACTAATGTGAATTATTTTTTAAAACCCACAACGTGTTATTATTGTTATTATAAATGAAGTCATTCGAATGAGGAAAATGAAGCATAGTGACATTCGCTTCCTTTACGTAAAAACCCTTTAAAAAGAATCGAATGACGTTCGATTACATAGCTGACAAGGACTTATATAAAGAAGTGATTTCACCTGACAAGATCAGCCAATTATTCATTCACTTTTAAAAGCACTCATTAGTAAAACCTCTTATTGTATGATACTTATTTATCGTATATCATCCCCAGTCTAATAATTTTATCATTTGAATGATCTAATGTACTTATGTTAACAATTCTGACCTAGTTGTTCCAATATTTTATCGTTGACGGAGAAAAAACAATCATAAACACATTAACATATCATGAGCGAAGGATTACTACATGGTGGGATATCCAAGGGACGTAACTCTTGGTGATTTGGGAAAACGGTCGCTTCACCTCTCCTCTCGCCTGAATCTCGGCAGCCATTTTGTTATATTTTATGTACGGCTCTCCAATCTTATAATCTTTGTGTTTGCAGAGTTACTTCCCTTAGACCATTTTTTTCTTTGATAACATTTCCGAAATTCAGTTACGTTTGTCCTAAATTATAGAATAACTTCTTCATTGTCGATCTTTCGAATAGTGTATTTGAATGATTAAATAACTTTCAAAAATAGGTATCGTCTCAACTAATGTTGAATAATCTTTGCTGTATTAGATTATAGATACTGTAACAGTAATTATATTAAGACACAGGCCACGATTTTGCTTTGTTACGTGCAAAAAATAATAATAGTATGATGTAAATGCAATCTAAAAAATGTTAAATATCATACAACTATCCCCAAATGCCAACCTAGTGAAAAATATTGCTTTTCGATGAAGATGGAACAAAATCCCCAAAATGCAGGAACCAAAATAAACGTTCAATTTACTTGAATAAATCTAATATTTTTTAATCGCTTTGAAGTCCAATGTGAGCTTCTTTTTTCTTTAGTTAATTTTCAAAAATTATGTCTGACTAAACTATGCACGACACTCGCACATATAGCCAATTTTCGATTCCCATTTATTTGTCACTAATTGTCTCCATACTGAACTCATAAGAATTCGAAATGCAGAAGCATTTTATCGAAAGTTTCTTTCAGTAAATTGTCCCCTAAGAACATTGGATTATACGAATCTTAACGGGGTGAAAACATCTCATTACTCAATCTCATTAAACGTAGTCGTACAGGAAATAATCATAATCTTGTTAAAACTAGTTGTAAAATTATACGTCCCGAGGTCCATTATACCTATTACAGCTACTTGATAAAGATGGAATGACAAAATACCCAAACACGATTATTCGAAAGTTGAAGGTTTTGTGTTTTTATTCAAACAGCTTGTAAATGTCAATCATGTTACAACAGTCACAATGTGACTTAAAGGGACTGTAGCATATTCTTTTAGGTAAACAAAATAATCTCAAGGAAACGAAAAATAAATGTAACTAGTTGCAAAGCAGTCTTTGACAACAAGGGAAGCAGATCTCAAACGAACACACACTACCTTAAATGAGGAAAGTGTTCACACTAAACTGGCGGCCTGCAGTTTTCGCTTGATACTTGTTAGTTTCTTCTACGACTACGGATAAACGGGTTTAGTAATAAGTTTAACTATCTCGAGATAATGAATTTGACATACAAATATTTTTTGGGGGGACAATTTCTAAATAAAATGTAAAAAACCACACGCGTGCTACTGCCCCTCTAAAGCACTATTGTATATTTTTACTTTAATATTTTAGCCACATATTGCGCCATATCATAACTATAACTCCATGTAAACATATACTGGAAGCAAATGAAGTAGAAGGCTATAAGAACTTGAATTCTTGGAATATTCTCGACAATGTAAACATATTTCCATGAAAGATTTATTGGATATGTAAACAAGGCAAAATACATGCCTTTCCCCTGTAAACATATAACAGTCTACTGCAATTCATGTTAAACGGTTATAAATGAGTTTTTGGTCCAGTTGAAATCCTATATGAATTATTTCGTGTCAAGGGTTTGGATAGGACTTGTGTTTCATACGTATAAATTAAGCTTGTATATCCGTGATGGTTTTATTGTTTGAGTTGAACTTTCATCATAAATGTGTTTGTTTGTAGTGTAGACTTGGATAATAGTTGAAGCTGACGTCACATCGGTCACAAAGAGGAACAAGTTCCTTTATTTGGACTTTGTCCCTTGTAATGATTAAAAACAAAACTACAGCCACTGCTACTGCTACTTCTGTTTCTACAACTACTACTTACAACTTCTACTACCACTCCTACTACTACTTCTACTACTACTACTACTACTACTACTACTACTACTACTACTACTACTACTACTACTACTACTACAACTACTTCTACTACTACTACTACTACTACTACTACTACTACTACTACTACTACTACTACTACTACTACTACTACTAGTACCACTACTACTACCACTACTGCTGCTGCTACTACTACTTCTATAACTATTATTACAACTACCACTGCTACTGCTACTATTACCTCGTCTTCTTTTACTATCGTTAATATTACTTCTGCTACTGGTACTATAAATACTAGTACTACTACTACTACTACTACTACTACTACTACCATTTTTGTTTAGAATGTCCTTTTTATGAGAAATTGAGAAATGATATTCTTCCAGAATATTTCAGAACATATCCTTCAGAATTAAAGCTAGTCCAATTATATACATCAACGAACAGTTTTGTCATTAACTGCCTCGCAAAATATACTTATTTCTTGCAATGAAAGACATTTTTGTCAATTGTTATAACCGAAACTAAATAGTTGACAGTGATGTGTTGATAATGTATCATGATGCTCTCATGTACAGAAAATGCTGTATGGCCTCATTTATAATGGGCCTGTGGCCCCTTTAGTGAATAAACTCTCTCTCTCTCACTAGCTACTACAACTAGCTACTACAAATACTACTACTACAACTAGCTTCAACAAATACATCTATTACAACTAGCTACTACAAATACTACGAACACTACATCTATAACAATCATTTCTACTACTGTCGCTGGCATGGTTGCTACCTTTACAGCTACCATACTATGAAATTGAACAGCATGTTTTCTACTGCAACTACCAATTTTGTTGTTGCTTTACTACAATATTTCTACCAATATCAAAACTTGTACCTTAACTATCACTGCTACTATTATTATTACTACTACTACTACTACTACTACTACTACTACTACTACTACTACTACTACTACTACTACTACTACTACTACTACTACTACCACTACTAGTACTACTACAACTTCTGCTACTAACATTACTACTGCTACAAAGATTACCACTGCTAATAACACTGCTACTACTACTACTACCACCACCACCACCACCACCACCACTACTACTACTACTACTACTACTACTACTACTACTACTACTACTACTACTACTACTACTACTACCACTACTAGTACTACTACAACTTCTGCTACTAACATTACTACTGCTACAAAGATTACCACTGCTAATAACACTGCTACTACTACTACTACCACCACCACCACCACCACCACCACTACTACTACTACTACTACTACTACTACTACTACTACTACTACTACTACTACTACTACTACTACTACTACAACTTCTGCTACTAACATTACTACTGCTACAAAGATTACCACTGCTAATAACACTGCTGCTGCTACTACTACTACTACTACTACTACTACTACTAGTACTACTACAACTTCTGCTACTAACATTACTACTGCTACAAAGATTACCACTGCTAATAACACTGCTACTACTACTACTACCACCACCACCACCACCACCACCACCACTACTACTACTACTACTACTACTACTACTACTACTACTACAACTTCTGCTACTAACATTACTACTGCTACAAAGATTACCACTGCTAATAACACTGCTGCTGCTACTACTACTACTACTACTACCACCACTACTACTACTACTACTACTACTACTACAACTTCTGCTACTAACATTACTACTGCTACAAAGATTACCACTGCTAATAACACTGCTACTACTACTACTACTACTACTACTACTACTACTACTACTACCACCACCACTACTACTACTACAACTTCTGCTACTAACATTACTACTGCTACAAAGATTACCACTGCTAATAACACTGCTACTACTACTACTACCACCACCACCACCACCACCACTACTACTACTACTACTACTACTACTACAACTTCTGCTACTAACATTACTACTGCTACAAAGATTACCACTGCTAATAACACTGCTGCTGCTACTACTACTACTACTACTACCACCACTACTACTACTACTACTACTACTACTACTTCAACTTCTGCTACTAACATTACTACTGCTACAAAGATTACCACTGCTAATAACACTGCTACTACTACTACTACTACTACTACTACTACCACCACCACTACTACTACTACAACTTCTGCTACTAACATTACTACTGCTACAAAGATTACCACTGCTACTACTACTACTACTACTACTGCTGCTGCTAATGCTTCTAAGATCACCAGTTCTACTACTTTCGTCACTTCTTTATAGCTTTAGTTACAGCTTCGTCAAATACTCTAAAGTTTGCCATATCGCTCTTGACAAAAGCTCAACAATTCACTTACGTGTGTACTTCGCATAGGTCTCTTGACAAACAATGACAGTAAAAGTTTACCATTTTCTTTATGAAAATAATAAAAAGCTTCAATAAGTCAATTGTTTTTTTATCTTTCTTTTTGATATTTTTGTGTGTTTGACATGAAACATAGTGGCTCTTAACTAACAGTAAATGTTAACCATATTTTGAAAATAAGCCCCGATAGCCCTAATAATAGAATACACTTATGCAAGGGAAGGTGCTTCATGAAGAATATTCCAAACACGAATCTATTTAATCCAGTATAATAGTTTCTCATTAACCTAAATAAATGAGATATTGGAGAGTCATATGGTAACAAACATCTGTTGCTTGTTGACTATCCAATGTTGAAAAGTTTATAGACAATTCGGAGACTTGGTCCCCCGTATTAGGGAAAAACATTTTTACCAAGTTAAAGTAGCGCCTAAACAAAGCGAACATGACAACTCTATGTCTTAAACCTTTTTACTTCATGCAGCTGTGGCGAAAATAAAATTCAAGTATGACGATTTTATCGGTTTTGTCACGGAACTTCCTGACTGATAAAGCAACGCGTAAGTCACACCACAACCGGGTCCAACATCACTTAAAAATATAAGTCCTTTCACACCTAGTTTCATTTAAATCCTACTTTTGTATGAAAACCTATACAAAGAATAAGGGCACACGCTGACCCAGTTCAACTCAATATCTGAAAATCAAGCCAAATTGAAATTCGAACCAATAGTTTTGGGTCCTTTCTCTGTAATCTTTAAAGGTATAAGCGTCATTAACACCGAATTCCCATACACATCTGCTGGGTCTAAAAGACGCTTTAATATTCATACATCGAGGACTTCGGGATATTGTTCGTCAGTATATCAACAAATAGCCTACTTTGATTGGAGTCTTTTGATTAAGAACCACAACGCCCTATAAAAATCAGCGTCGTTGATATCGTTTGATCTTTGGTAGCGGAATCTCTAACGGTAGCGTGTATGACTACCAACCATACACCTGCCCCACCCTCGCGCACCTGCCGGTTGACCCCCAGACCGTGTCGTCAGACCACCCCCTCCCCCTCCTCTTGCATAGCTCCACGCTTCAGATGAAGGCGACAGATAGCTGTACGGTAAAGCTTGGGGTAATATCATTCCCTTATTTCAGTTTTCATTACTGTCGACCTTTGCGACATAAAAGATTGTGTTCGGTTTGAATCTCAACAAAGAACTCTGATTTGATTGGACGGAATTTAATCTCTGCACGTGCCATCAATTATCTCTTCACTGCTCTCTCAATGGGAGGGTCATAACAGAAGTAGCGTCCCCCTACATCAAGTCAGGCACAACATTGTCCCACCCCTGGGTTCCATTTTACTTCAAAGACTTACTTGCTGATTGGTCATGCAATCACGTCTTTGACCAATCAGACAGCGCGACTCTTCTTCTTGTTGGATAAGACAGTCGCGCGCCCTTTCTTAGCGAAGCGTGACTTGCGTGTGTCCTCAACACCTGCGCCTCGCGTGCCGTTAAGTCACGTGACCTCCAATCTGACCGCCTTTGAAGCTATGTTGATTTCAATGCCTTTATACAGTAAATCAATTAAATCACATTTGTGCATTCCTTCACTGGATAAACAACGCAAAATATTGTTTAAAGTTATATATATCTATATTTCAAATAGGATGCAAGAAAATGTCGAAAAAATGTATTGCAAAAATAGAATATTAAATTAAGCCTAATCTGAATTTAATACGTGGGCAGTGGAGCATAAACGCGCCACCATGTCTGCACTCCTGATGTACATTTAAAGCAAATATTACAAAATTGTGACCCTTTTTTCAAATGGTTACATTCAAAATGTAAAAGTCAACGCTTTTCAATTCTCAAATCTTCGTAATTGCGTTTTAAATATTCAATGCATAATAACATTGGACAAAACTCATTTTATTTGTTCTGTAATTGTATAGTTTAGCTATTAATGATAGCTATGGCATGACATACTTACAAATGTGAAAGAAACAGAAAATTGAAATTGAATTTATTGACATACTAAATATACTGAAAAACTATTACAATTCAGGGTATTTCGGGTAGTAGGAGCAATGATTTTGATTGCAGGTAAATTATATATTTTTTGGAGCGAAAATGTAAATTACTTCATATTTCCCATATACTTTAGTTTATAGACTTATGCCCATGTGAGTGAAAACAATGCTTTGGATATCTGGAAATTATAAACATATTTGTCATCATGTTAAATTCTAACACATGTATCTTAAGTAAACCTTCTACAGTTGCAAAACAACGTTTTGTGTTAATGCATGATGGGAATTCTGTCTTATATTGTCACAACCAGTATTGCCACAACGTTGTCTGAAAGCTGTACACAACGTTGTGACAACCTTGCTTGTAACATTAATGTAAATTGGTATAAAATAATTTTTACTGTATATAAAATAACTTGAAAGAAATGTAACCATGCTATAAAATACGTATAGAAAATATTGTTTCAGGAATAGATGTATCTGTCAACCAAACGAAATGTATTTATTACACATCTAATTCCTTCATATTATGCTGAATATTTTCAAATTTATAAGTCTTAATGATTTAAACCTATAATACAATATCATATTGTTTGAAAATATTCCATGTTAACCTGTCTTAATTAATCATGATACAAAAAGTATCGTTTCACCGTTGTAAAAAATCACGGACCAAACATATCTACTGACATAACGAAATATCAATAAATCACAACAATTTTAGATAGATAATACAAAAATATTTTTTATTTAAAAAAATCCAAATAACTTGAATCTGAAACAAAACAATATCAACTTAGGTAATTGAAATTTGGAATTTTTCATGAAACCGTTTGAAATTATTACTGTTTGGTCGGTGTAGGCATGTCAGGCCTTTTAAGGCTTGAATCGAGCCGCTAATTTGCATACAGGTGTTAGTTGTTGTGACAAAAATAGATGCAATATAGCGTGCAGTCCCTGTAGCTCTGACAGCTCGGTCAGTTAACACTGTGCGAGGCTCTTCTATACATGAGTGGCTTAAAGCTTTCACAGTCGCGTGCCTGGTTTCACTGTCTGTGCCAGTCAAGCACTGCATGGGGCTGCATTTGGGAGGGGGGGGGGGGTATAGACGAAAGAGGGTAAGAGGAATGAAGGGAGGGAGTTGGTTTGAGATGGAGAGAGGGCATTGTTTTAGTAAATATAGGAAAGGAGTACGGAGATAGTGCTTTTTGATTTTATATTTTATCCCACCCCATATCTAGACTTGCTTTTATAGGGTTTCGTTGATGAACAACTGTGTTTCAGTTAAACTAAGAGTTGGAGAAGTCTCGAATGGGATAGAGAGAATACCAAAGAATTGGGAAAAGTAAAAGAGCGGGAGATTGGGTTGAAAGGATAGAAAGAGAGTTTGAGAAGGATTATAAAAGTGTAGAGAGATGGAAAACCGAATAGGGGATCTTAAAATGTGGGATAGGGGGTTGGGGTGATAAGGAGAGAGAGCGAAGCGATAAGTATAACTAAAATGGGGACTGAAATTATTTACAAGGAATGAGGGAAGGAGAATTTAGAGAGGAGAGATAGGTTCAAGGGAATACACGTAGTTAGATAAAATGGAATGAACGAATAGAAGTAAATGTCTCCCCATGGGAGGGTAGAGAGTGTGAGAAGACTACAGAATAGGTGGGGGGTGGGGGGGGTTGAAGGGGGAAGATAAGGGGGATGTAATGAATATGAGAACTGAAAGAAGGTTTGCAAGCGTGGCGCGTGCCCTGTAACTAGGGGACGGGGGAGGGGGGAAGAGGACGAAGGGGGAGCAGAGAGGGGGGATAAAAGGCTTTCAGGTAATGTCACTCATAAAACAGCACATATTACGTTTGTGTGTCAACGCTTCTTTATAGTAGGGTTGCTAATACCAAGCAATGAATTTGTCCCTAAAGCGGCTTGAATCAGAATACAGACTGTATAGTGGTATTGAGGGTATGTGGATATTAGTTTTTAGGGGCGATAGAAATAGAACGGCGTCTCAAAGCACTGAAGAAAGGGGGAAAAGAGGGACTTGGGCTTGCATCGAGTCAGGACAATATATGTGAATGGGAGCTGGAAATCGCCGCAATACGGTCATCATGTGATAATAATTTCGTTTTATTTGTGTCACGTTTAACAATCGTTGGAAAACGAAAGAGAAATTTATAGCGGCGTGTGGCTAGCGTTGAAAAAGATCTCGGCGAATTATAATTATTTCTTCAATTGTGTAGCATTTAGAGCAATGAAAGGGAAACATGTTTTTATGTATTAGACAACCCTGTGTATTTGCTTTTAATATTTTGTCATGGCGTGGTTAAATTAAGGGGACAACGCTTACACAGATTTACATTTATGATTACTTACACACTTGCAAAGATATACTGGTGAATGTTTACATTTATAAATTAACAATTTGCCTACATATTTGCTCGATCCTGTCTAAATAATTGATTTGTTGATAAACAAAGTAAATGTGGAAATTATTTTCACTTCTGACATGTTCATATTGAAACTTGTCACCATGAGAAAATGTGAAATTGCTGCAAATTTAAATTTTGGTGAAGATAATATTATGTATACAAACACAATAAGTACTTAAAGGCACTATAGCACACTTTTCGGTTCAAATTGGGTATTCGAAGGCATATGGGAACATAGGCAATCGATCGAGGCAATGAAATACATATAAATCTATAAAACGTTGCATTAGATACTTACGGTCTTTAAAGCTCATCTCTGAATACCCGAATACGTACATATTTGCTAAATAAGTGACGAGGTAGATTAGCTGAGCACGAGACATAAACAGTATCTGTGCATTCGTTGTGTTTATGAAATGTTGGTTTGCGGTAGTTTCTATTATAATAGTTTATATTCTAACGATAATAAACAAACCTTTTTTTGTCATAGAAATGATTATATTAAATCAATATTAATCATTCGATTTCGAAATTACATTTGAAGATAAAAAATAACACATAGCCAACATTACATAGTTTTTGTCTTTGAATATATAATAATGTATACTTGTGAACTCTTTTTCAAATAATGTATATATAAAACAAATATGAAATATTTGACATAAAAATCTCTAAAATTTCAGTGGAAAAAAGATTCCTCATATTATCATAGCTTCAAATCTGAGCATTTAAAAAAAGGTAAGTATTCCAAAAATTTTCAAAATACCAAACTAAAGTTATAAACCCTCAAAACGTTTCTTATAGAAAACGTTTCAATGGATGTAGAAACGTTACCACACATAAGTAATTCAAAAACACATAATGTCAATCAAAAATATTCTTTGACCTGTTTTTGCACTAAGCACGTCGCTTACTCTTTCAATAACACCCAATATTATGAAAAATGTTTTAATACAAATAGAGGACCTTTTATGCTGGGCAACGCGGGGCGGTCAGCCTACGGTACGTCAATACGATCCCTCGTTTTGATGGAAGGTCTATTGATTTGTGTCCCCCGTCGCTACATAACATACCTGTTATCTCTGCCCCTCCCATACTTCTATCTACATCATCCCCTCCCTAAAAATATTGATTGGCAAACAAAGAACTGTCCCTCTTTGACCCCTGAACATGTTCATCATTGACATGACACTAATAAACCCACTACCTCTCTGCAGTCACTTCTTATAAATATTCGCTAGGGTGTTAAGTGCAAAATTCTTAAGGCATATTTTGAAATGATTTATGTCAATTCTTGATATACCTGACAGGTGCAAACAAAGGTTCAACATGAACATAAGAAAGTAAGATTTGGGAAGAAAGTTGTTTTTGATAAATCGGAAAAATAGTATCTATATTCAATCATTTTACTGTCTTGTGATACGTGAAAAGTTTCTGTTTAAATTGTGGAAATAATCATTATCATATAAGATTTAAAAGACATGACAATATGACCTAATAAGAGATGTTACATAGCGGTGACCTCGTGGCCACTTTTCAAAGCTGTTTTGAAGCAAAGTCATTTTGCCACGCGACACGCGAGTAAAGGAAGCGGCGGTATAATACCCACTGAAGCAGCAACACGAGTGATACGTATGGTTGTTATTATCCTGACTATTATGTCAATAAAAACAATAAAAACCGATTTTCCAATTTAACAAGATTAGCAAGGCCAAAGCAAATATTTTAGAGCCTAAATTTCAAAACCCCGAAATGTTAGTTTTTGAGACTAATAATTGGTTGTAGTCACAGTTGCTTCGTCAAATCTAGAGTGTTCTATTGTTATATTCTAGGTGAAGTACTTATTACAATATCATCAGTCCTACAAAATACAGGACCGTTTAGAAATCTAAATTTGATATGTGTTTTAGAACTTGAGGTCAACTGCAATAATTTTATTAAAATTGTGTGGTGTGGTATTAGCTAGCCCTTAATAAGCAAATCTCATTGAAATCAGCTTTTTTTAAATATGATTGATTAAAGGTAATTGTCTTTTACTGCATCAACATCAGCAGAAACCTAAAGTGGGTGCATATGTACTCATATACCAAAAGGAACATCACCTAATTTTTCTTCAGGGCCAAAACTAAAATACAGCTGTCATGTGTATTTTGAATGTCGTTAATAGACCTATGTCTTATAACTTGGAATACACAAGTTTACCCATCCGGGTATTGACTGTTGAATTTGTGTACCTGTACAAGCACACATGGGGTGTTGAAATTGTTTTAGGATTTTTTTCAACAGAATGTTTTGGATTACACAGTGTAGGAAACTACTGCCCGCCCGAAGTTAAAAAGTAGCAATTATGAATATTAAGTAAATAATAAGATATTGTGCTACTAGCGTAGATATGTATAAAATCTATGGCCAGCAGTGCACAAAACGGGAGAATCGTGGATAACCGAAAACGGCAAACCTAGTAATGTGTGAATCTTTTGAATTTACCTAAACTCTGAACTGAGAACAAAGAATGGAATATAGTTAATTAAAACAATCTTGTAAATTTACTGTTTTACTAACATAGTATTAGCATTCCAATTTAGTTAACCAAAGTGGCTGCCGTTTTAGCTTTTCTGGTTGGAAGCAATATTGATGTATTTCCGATATCATAATTCATGCGGATTTAATGCAACGTTCCTTTCATTAATTCCGGTTTTTTACAATCATCTGCTAATAGATTACCTGAGCGTATCATTAGTGGTATAGAGATAAACAGAATATCGTTGTGTTTCCAAAATAATGGTGTGCGCTTGGGTCTTTAAAGAGATTACAAAACGACAATTTCTAAAAGTAAACATGAAAGAAACATGACCAAATGATGTTTCAAAATCTATAAATAACGTTATATGGCTTTTGAAGACATTATGTTACTATGTTTTAGTTGTATTCATCCCTCATGGATCAGAGTATCTTGCACTTTTGGATTTTGACATTTCTATTGCCGTATACCTCGCTCTTGCTACAAACACCAATCTTATAATATCTATATAGGCATCCGAGCCGTAAAGAAAGAATGTCATCAACAATATGATATATCTATAATGTCAATACTTTTGTATCATAAGATGGGGGCAGTTCATCGACACCATATAACAGTACCTTCAAAAAGGCATCGTGAAAAAGGCATTTTCGCGCTCAAATTGTCTATATAGGACATATATAAGGACAAATGCATTCAAGTTAACTTTCCATCAATGTAGCGAAATTCTTATCCTTTATAGGTGACCTCCATTCATAATGAAAGAGTTAAGACGACCGGCCGAAATCACTTCGTGATACAAACAAACGTAATAGTCGGTTGTTCACAGTATGTACAATATTGATGTTTGAAAATGGTGGAATTAGGAAAATGAGCAGATTTAGAATTCGATTTTCATAACCTCTTAACTAAGGTAGAAACATTGCTGTTCAATTAATTGTAGCCGATTCCGTTTTTGGTTTTCAGGTTGCATGAACATTCTGAAAATTACCGACATCGTAGTTCATGCAGATTTAAAGCAACGTTGCATACACCAGTAAGGGTCTTTTGGAATGAAGTTTATTAGATGACTCCGTTCAGGTAGTTTTTCTAGTACTTTCAGTATGAATGAGGACTAATTGTATCGGTGGAAATACAACTGCACAATGCATGCTCTACATAATTATGTTTTACAATTGATAGACTTTGTATGAAATGCTATTGAAATGTGTTTATGATTATATCTAGGAACAGATATTTTCATTTCTATAGATGTTGTTTATATTATTGTGTCAGTATGAAAATTTGTCTGTCTCTAAATGTTTTTATAATATTTTGTTTTGTATCACCATTGGTGGCGATATGAGCTGAATATATGAATCTGAATCTGTAAAAATATCCAACATATATTGCACATTTCCTGAGTGAAGATGATAAGTAATATGCATAATTCATATCTGCGTAATATGTGCGTACGTTGGTGCCTTTAACCAAACGTTGAACAAATAACCTTTGAGGTGTACGTCCTATTAAGAAGTCCATTACTTTTCTGTGCTTAAAAACTGAAAACACGTGACCAGTGGAGACCAGGATTACGAAGCGACGCTTAGATTTCCTGTCATGGGGATGATATGCCACAAATGGACCAGAAATGCTGAAATTGGTCCCTAGATGCTGAAAAACAGAAGATACAACAATATTGTAAATGTTTGAAATTAGAAATTTTTTTTTTTATAAATGATTTATTTCATTTTTGTCTCTACAGCAACACATCAATTCCTGTGTTTCTTAGGGATGAAGGGTTGAAGAGAGATATCAATGGAGATAACAGAAGTAAATCTCGGTCATTTCAGATATTGCATCATCGTCAAATGTACGATATCCTCGGCATACCTAAGATATGTATTATTTCTATCAAGTCGTACTGATAATTGATTAGACGACATATTTTTGAGATTATCTATATGCTAGTATTCTATCATTTCCCCCGCATGGCAGAAATTGCACCATGTATATATCACTGGTTAATTTAAAACTTGCTGCCAACAAGTAAAAATTCGTTTTTTGGGTGAAGCGGAGACGGTTGCAATTCTCATAAGATTTCTCATTGGACCAGCAGCCTTGGCGACAAGAGAAGAGACCGAGAAGTAAGAAAAATCAAGGCCTATCTTAGCAAGTCATTGGGGCTAGTGTAGGTATAGGCCATGGGAGGATGGTATTGTTTTTAAGTGTTTTGGATAAAAAAATATTCTTCAAGGACAAGATTTTTGTGGATAATGCTTAGTTTATGCTCGTAGATGATCCAAGAATCTGATAGGAAATGTCGTGTTCTCGGGGTGAAGAAGTTGTTATAGATAAATACTTTGACTAACAATTTGTTAATTGCAACTTGATGACTATTCCACTGTGTCATGTCACGCCGAGCAAATTATTAAAATCGCCGTTCAATGGTTTCCAAACTTTAAATATTTTTTTCTTCTCAAAATGTGCATGTATTTCAAATTGTCACATCTGAACTACTAAAGCAGACATACAATTTTTATTCAGCAAAGAGGCCATAGGCTCATAATATAAGAAAATAAAAGACTACATCTGTCTGTTTGTCTGTCTGTAAAGCAATTATCATAAATACGTTTGAAAAAAGATGTGCTCAAGTGGTAAAGTCTTTCAATACCAACTGGAATACCACGTAGGGTTTTTTCTCAAAAAAGAGCCAAATTCAACTTTTTCTTTAAGAAACGACGAATAGGACATGTGTACCTTACAAACCTTTCAAAGCGGACCCGTTGATTGAACGGAACAGGTACTATATCCCTCGTTGGAAATAACAATGGACAAATAAACAAGCAAATATGGAGTAGAACGTGTTAATTTGACACATATTGAAGTCATGTCACAGCCGCGCCCCGCTGACTAGCCAACGAGCAACAGACTCGTATATTAACGATTATTAGTGACAAACACTTGTTGTATTTATGTGTCTCTACTTCAGGAATGGCCGCTAATCAAGAGCTATAATCAAATTTGACAGCTCAATTAGTTGGATTGTTTGCACTAATCGTAAGCAATACCCGTGTACTCTCTCACTAGCCTTGGCATGTTGTGTTGATCAATAGAGGATATTATATCCCTAGGGTGGGTGCGACATTAGCTCGTCACGGATTTGGACCCACCTGGTACGATATCCATACCCCACCCCTCCTTATACCCCCATCCCTTTCCCCCTAAACAGCAGAATCTATCTAACTCAAAAACTTACAACTTGTCTCGTTGCCTAATTATACGGAGACATGGCTCATTTGGTAGAGCGTCTTCTCATGAACTTTGAGGTTTGGGTTCGATTCCCGTAAAACTAAATTCGTTTAATGATGGGAGATGGTTTTTTTCTTGTTTGGGGCTCGGCATTATGAGGATAGAACATATCTTGAACTGGCGCAGCGCTGTAGCGACCGGGTGCTATATTTTCAATTTACTAAATTTTATATATAATGAGGACAAAATAGAGTAATTTTAACATACCTTTCCCATATGTAATCACCTTCCTAAAGTAAAAAAACCACCTTGTTTTCTCATTGGCTTATGCTATTTCATCCGAAAATACCGAGTCCTTGTTACGTTTTCCCAATATTAATTTTTTTATAATCATATTAACGCATGGCCAAGGACATTGTCATACTGGCAGACACTGTTTAACTCTAATAACATCCCTCCACACCCCTTATTATGGAATCTCTCCCCCTTCCATCACATTCATCCCAAATTTCCCCTCCCCAACCCCCGACATGCATCAAAATGTCAAATGAAAGATGATATTTAAGATATTTTTAATGCTTATGGATGCTCGTATACTAAGCGCTAATCAATAAACCACTCATACGAACGGTGATGATAAAAGCTTTAACTTTTTATATTCCGTTTGAAGCAATTTCCCGTGAATACAAGTCTCGTACTGTCTCGCGCTATTCAGGTGCACGTGCATGGATTCGGATGAGAAGTCACGCGAGACTTAGAGGTGTCTAGTTTTTCGCTTGTAGTTTGATTTTCTTTTCCACTTTAAAGTATTAATGCGCTAATATCTTTCGAAATAAATTTTTATTTCAAGAGAAACGTTCTCGACAAAACTTTTATAAGACTTTTTCTTTACACTTAGAGTTAAATAATGAATATGAAATAAGACCAAAGCCAATAAAACAGCATGTTCCTACAATCTAATCTATTTCAATAGGTTTTCTTTGGTTGAAAGAAACATATATTATGAATATTTGCATATTAATGCATAGCCGTTGATAACGGGAAAACATTAATATGTTTTAGCATATCGTATTTTCATATTCAATAAGCATTTGATATTTTGTGTATTAAACGACTTTCGAATAGTAATTTTCATGAAATCTAATATCTGACTGCTACTCAGTGCTTAGATCTTCGGAAATCTCTTAAGACTAAGCTGATCGTTTGAAACAAAGGTTTATGATTGCTAAAGTCTACCTTAACCCTGTTAGAAACCAAAATTTAAAATTGACTTTAGTCAAATTATTCCATCGATAATCAGATATATAGAGATACATACAATTTAGATAGTGAATTATTTTAACATTGTAGTATTTTGGATCACTCTATTTGCAATAATACAAATTCTTCTCCCTTTGTGGGATTCGAACTCACACCCTAAGAGTCAGGCAATACGCAAAAAATTACCATACCAGCAGCTTACAAACTCGCTTATCTGTCCTCGACAATGATAATGTCGTCCTAAATATAACAATGTTACATTGAGGTTCGAAACATTAAAAGAGGATTGTAACTATACGTATATAAAGGAAGAAAGAAGTTAACGTAAAGACACCAAATACTATTATCTAAACGATCTGGCAGTTTAAACCGTGGTTATTAAAAACCTACAAATACTTATGATGAAATGAGTACCACTGCCTAAAGCTCTTTTCTGCCTTTTAGTCATAATTGTAATCGTATGACAAACAATATATAAATATTATGAACTACAATCACATTATATGAAACACAACAAACGCAGAGATGAATTCAATTCATTATTACTAATTACAACGTATACACTTTTGTTGCTTGTGATATTTGTTTGTATAATCCTGTAATCTATACCTGGGTACGTGTATGTGTGTGCACTTGTGTGCGTGTGCGTGAGTGTGTTTGTTGGGGGGGGGGGGGGGGGGTGATCAGTTCAAAGTCAATAAACGTTGTCTTTTCATCATACAAGGTTTATGAAAAGGTAAAATATATAAAGGCAAACTTGGAAAGTCGAAAAATCTCTCCAGACAATTTCAATATCAATTCTTCAAATATGTCTTCAAGTTTACATAATCTAGGTAGATCATGTTTCATCTTGTATCGGATTAGTTAGGGATGGTTTGACGTACACATGAGGTTTATCCAGAGTGAAAAGTAAACTCTCAAATTTATGAATTTAAGTAAAAAGGTATTACATTTTTAAAACAGACTTTAATACAATCTACCATTAACAAAGCCATAAGGGAAATGTATTGTTTAAAGAGACACTCCGTGAGTTGTTGGAGTCATATATACCAAACTTAATCAATGGTGTCATTTGATCGCAAAGTATCGACTGTTACCAAAAAGACACGTTTTAAAGTTTTTTTTTTTTTACAGTGACAATATGAAGGTAGAACGTCGCAATTATGATCGAAAACCGGACAGTGGCGCGCGTCAAATAGTCAAACGTAATTTTGGAGACTTATCTGAAACAGCCAGGAGGGCAGTAAGGGGTTGATAGTGTTTGTTAGGTTTCATAACTAGTATCCATATTATGTATTGGGCGTGATATCTACACCTCTGTGCATTTATAAGGCTGTTTTTAGATTTTCATGGAAAACCAGTATGTGTCATATGTATGTCTTCTGGACATGAAAAGCTCAGATGTTTTGATTTGATATCACCACATATGACATTTAGGTTCTTATCAAAGGTAAATAATATGTTATGAAAATCACTGAGTGGCTCTTTAAATGGAAGGTTGTTCTGTATCCTCTAACCAGTTTTGAACACTGCTACTTGCTATAAGGCACTACATTTTTTCAAATATTTTTTTATTCATTTAAATAGAACAAATTGGTATTTTTATCCAGCTCCACATTGGTGACACAATACTCTGAATTTATCACTATGAAAATGTTAAAATCCGAAATTACCTTTCGTTCCCACTTTTGGTAGATTGACAATGGTACAGTTTGGCCTCAGTTCTTACAAATTATACCATTCATAATATTTTGTCAGGAGTCTAAGGGGTCAGGGTAACACAAAGGACATTTAAACTTACAGTACGGCGTGGATAATTAATGGAAGCCATTTCCTGCTCGTGCGTTTATATTATTGTTTTAAAAACATAACTTATTCTACTTATCTTGGTAGTGATATCTACCGTTATTCTGCTGTTGTTAGGGCGTCAGTTCAATAACAGGCCTGGGGTCGAATCCCCACTCACCATGTCCGTTATTAAATATGGGAGTTCCTACTCTTTGCTAGACTCTTCACATCGTGAGGATAAACCAAAATGTCCATGGGAGATTGCTTCTAAGACAAGAGACAATAACAGTATAAATTTTTACATTATATGAACTACATGCATAAAGGGAAGCCTTGATATTCAATGTAATTTCGAAATGGGGGATTATTCAGTGATATAAAAAAATATATTTTAAAGCCATTCAACTGCAAGAACAGCAAAATGTACTATCCCTTTTGTGAATCAAGTAGTTGAACCGTAGGACATGCAACACCTAAAAGAATAAAGGAAGGAAAAGACGTCCTTGTTGAACAACCACGTTGCACTTGGATAAGGGGTGGAGATTGCTAAGCATGTTTAAGAAAGACAGATCAGTCTATGAGACGCATCAGTGAACATGACACATTGACCGTGTGAAGGTAATATCAACTTTCATACACATAATCATAAATAATGCAACACCTTTATGAGAAAGAGCATGGGAGCAACTATCCAAACATTTGATAGCGGACACAATAAAGCCTGTAATCCAGGTTGAAATTAATACGACTGTTTTTGAATGATGAACGAGCATATGAAAACTGATTACGAGCGAGTCTGGCTCATTCGAGATGAAACGATGAACCCCACAATAAACACATAACGCTTAACCTGCACGTGCAGATGTTCTATAAATGTCCCCCTGACTCTTAACATGAAGGTGAGGTGAGGTGAGTTGGTGTTTAACGCCGCTTTTAAGATTATTTCACTTATATCGCGGCTGCTAGTATTATCGCAGGGAGAAAGCCCGTCTTAACATAAAGCTCATAGCCATATTTTCAACCTAATCTTACCTCACCGCCTCTCAAAGCGGACCAGTCCTTTAGAGTCGTCGATTACGTTGACAGTTCAAATGTTTTTACTCCCTTTGAATATCCCCTATAACAACCCCCGCACCCATAGCCTCTCTTCCCATCATCCCTCGATTGAAGTCTACCCCCTCTCTAAAGCCCCCCTCAATTCTCCCCCGACCAACACACCCCCTGCCTCCATTCACCCAGCTACTTTCACGGAGAGAAATATACATAATATACATACACATCTAACTCATACATATACTCATACACATGCATGTATATAAATATATAACATACACATAGTATAGTACGTAATAGTACATACACACATGCATACTCCTTATAACCATTCCAAACCTCATAACTTCGGATAAATCCCCCGTCGGATTAGAACCTCAGTTAGGATCCACGTCGCCGCCTTTATAAGTAAGATCAAAGATTTTGAGGACATTACATGAACATTATGTGGTTAACGAATTCACACCTCATTAATCAAAATGCAGCTCTTTAAAACATAAATTGCAGATTGTATACTTTCATGTTGCGGTTTTTATACAAGGCGTCATATTGAAATTCACGCTACATTAATGCACATTTCTTAAAAATACGCTTTAATAGATATGTAATTTACGACAAAAAGAGGATTTATGTTATGACAATGTAATCAAGCAAAAAGTACTTTAATATTCTTTTGTTGACCTTTTTTTTTATTACACACCTTTGCAAAACGTCTGATATCAAAATGAAAGGTAAATGGTGCATTATTGTGCGAAAGTATTGTGCGAGTGTTCCTAGATCAAAAGGTTGCACATGGCATGCAATGTGGAACTTGGTTAAGATGACACAGAATATGTTTTAATTTATAATATAATATAATATAATATAATATAATATAATATAATATAATATAATATAATATAATATAATATAATATAATATAATATAATATAATATTCATTTTTTGAGGTAATAGCCAAAATACGAACTGTCCAGTTTGAAGTTCAAATCATTTCTTTAGCCGTGTATGTTCATCACCAAAAGCTTGATAATGACATGTTTTCAATGGAAATAAAAACAGGGCCATATAATAAAGTCGCAATTCATCGTCCCATTTGCATGTAAACTGGTTATGGGATAATTACACTTCTAAGCCATCTTTCTAAAATTCCGCTTGAATCATTGGCGCGCGTCAATGTCCAGTTTTCAATCATCAAATACGACTCTAAACTGTTATATGGCTGTCATCCAAAAGAAAACCTCTCTTATGTCTTATTTCATTTGTAACAGTATCAGGCATTTGCGTGATTCCTTCCTTGGTGTATCAATATTTGCCTTTTTGAATAACTTATATCTATGAAAACGTATAAAGCATACCCCCCTCCCCAACTCTCACTTGTTCTATCAAAATTCCTCCTAATCCATTAAAACCAACCAAACATACCTCAAACTCTCTTTACTTCATACAACCTGTTCGAGCCGCTGCCTCACCTGTACATGGCCTCGGTGTTTTGGGTTAGCCTGGAATTCATCATGAAGAAGAAGGGCCAACAATCAACGAGGCTTATTATGCTAATTAATTGAGACAATTATAGACAGCCATCACGACCAAGCGGCGAGTGAAGCTCAGTGCAGGAATGCTGCACTTTCAGGCTAATGCTCTCGTCAACTTTCAACACAGGTTGCTGTCACTGCCGCGACCGAATTTGGCTTTGAAATTCGTCCTCATCCACCCTACTCGCCAGGTTTGGCACCACCGGACTTCTTCCTCTTCCCCAATTTGAAAAACCACTTACGTGGACGTGTTTTGCTGATAACAACAGCCTGATTGCTGCCGATTTCTTGAATTCTCCTAATGTATGTTGTCCATAACACAGGCGATCTCAATGCCTCTGTCTCTCTATAACACACGCCACCTCAATGGTTTTATCTCTCTATAACACACCACCTCAATGGTTTTGTCTCTCTATAACACACTAACTCAATGGTTCTGTCTCTCTATAACACACTAACTCAATGGTTCTGTCTCTCTACAACACACCAACTCAATGCCTGTGTCTCTTTATAACACACAAGATCGAAATTCTTAATATCCCACTGATTCTGTCTCTCTTTGTAACTACCGCCTCGATTCCTCCATATATCTATAACACACACCAACTCAATGGTTCTGTCTCTCTTTAACACACACACACGACCTCAATGCCTCTGTCACTCTATTACACACCGCCCCGATTCCTCCATCTATCTATAACACACACCACCTCAACTGTTCTATCTTTAAATAACACACCGCCTCGATTCCGCCATCTATCTTTAACACACACCAACTCAATGGTTCTGTCACTCTATTACACACCGCCCCGATTCCTCTGTCTATCCATAACACACAACACCTCAATGGTTCTGTCTCTATATAACACATACGACACCAATGCCTCTATATAGCACTCATGATCTAAATGCCTCTGTCTGCCTTTAACACGCAACACAACATTGCTCTGTCTGCCTATAACATAGAAAACCACATTGCTCTGTCTGCATATAACACACAAAACCACATTGCTCTGTCTGCCTATAACATACAAAACCACATTGCTCTGTCTGCCTATAACACACACGTGTCGTTCATTTTCTCTATGCGTTTCATGTCCAGGAATATGAAGACTTGTATGTCTAATATTAGATTTATGCACAATAGGTAAAAAATATTTAATAAAATAAAGAATAGCACAGTTCATTGATTCAAGAATTTTATTTGGCAGCAAGGGCAACAACTAATGTAATAAGAATGAAGAATGATTTTGGTAATGTGTAAAATGATAACTGGATCTTTGAAAAATTCCAGTTGTTTTACATTTTGTTCATAAATCAGCCAGTATTTGCGGGTGACCCGCTACACTGCGGCTAGATCACCAGGGAACAGATACGCTTTATCAGAATTTAACTGGGCGAAACATTTATTTATAACCGGTCGCGTGGCGGACTCGAGCTAGGAAAACCGGTTTGTGGAATGAGGGGTGTAGGTACATGGAACGTGTCACGTGACCTCAAAGTGTGCAGCAAATGAGAGAAGGCGGTGGCCAGCAGCGCGTGCCTGGCTCGTGAGGTCAAAGTTCACGTTGGGTAGATCTAGGCGATGTTGTTTAGTTGAACGTCGACAGACTTAAAAGTTACAGAAGATTAAAGATAACTTTGGTTAGATAAGATTGAACTTAAGTGAAGCAGCGCGATAAAGTCTGCATGAAAACGTGAATAATGAAAACTTACATAAAATGCACGCATCTTTTGAATTTTTAAAGTAAGATTTTTGATAACGTTATCAGTTTGATAATTACATTGTGGAGCTTTCAAGTGCCAAAAAT